>OZ018309.1:6658640-8137549 GCA_963969455.1 Arge pagana | reverse complement strand
GATCACACTATGGTTTTTGTTCAAACAAAGAAACAAGCGCACAGACTCCATATCTTGCTCGGTTTATTAGGGGTGAAAGTAAGAAAACGATTGTATTACCAACACTCGTTGGTGCTGATCATAAAACATGTTTTCCCTAATATCCCAAACTTACTTCAAACTCATCTCGGCTGAATAATTATTTAGGTAGGCGAACTTCATGGTAATTTGACGCAACCCCAGCGTTTGGAAAATCTGCGAAAGTTCAAAGATGAAGAAATCGATGTTCTATTAGCCACGGATGTGGCAGCTCGTGGTTTGGATATTAGTGGTGTTAAGACTGTCATAAATTTTGTCATGCCTGCTACAATTCAACACTACATTCACAGGTATCGAATATAATCTCTTAGCAAAATAACCGTGTTGCTTCACACTCGTGTGAGGAATGTGATTGTTACACTTACTGAAACCAGTACTAATATACTTCCATAGTGCAACGCGTATTCTATTTGTTCATTTCTATCAATCTTAGAGTCGGTCGAACAGCTCGTGCGGGACGTGTCGGTGTATCAGTATCGTTGGCTGGTGAGCAAGAGCGATCGCTTGTCAAAGAAGTAATAAAACAGGCTAAAAATCCCGTGAAAAATCGTATAATCCCGCCGGATATTATTGAAAAGTACAACAAACGACTGGAAACTCTTGAACCAGATATCGAAAGAGTTTTACACGAGGAGAAAGAAGAAAAAGAATTGGCAAAAGTTGAGAATCAGGCAAAACGAACTGAAAATTTATTAAAGGGTGATGAAACTAAGAATCAAAGATCTTGGTTCCAGTCTCAGAAAGATCGCAAAGAAGAAAAAGGTTGGCTTCCGAGTATAACGAATTACAATATTTAGTTTTATTGCAAAATCTGACCAAAATATTAAGTATTCTATTTTTAAATTACGCAGTGAAACTATTGTTGTCTGAAAAACAAGAGAAAGGTAAAGGTAAGAAGAAACAAGAAAAAGGCCCAATAAATGCTGTACAGGAAAAGGCGAAACAAGCAAAGAAGAAAATACCGCAAAAGGAAACTGCTGAGGACAGAGTCAAGAAGGAAATGGCAAAAGTTGCCGCATATCAAGCCAGGATCGCTAAACGAAACTTTAAACAGCAGAAAATCAGATGTGTGATCGACGAGAACGAAAATGCTCGCACCACTGTAAAAAGTAATTGGCTGACTATTTAGTGATCGACAGTGCCACGGTTAATTGGATATCAGAATCTAATGTTTTCTTGACTATTTTTTAGAATCGCTGAAGAGAACAAAATCTTCATTTGCGGATGATTTAACAGACATAAGTAAGAAAGGTGTCAAGAAAATGCGATACGAGTGAGTTGATCTTCTACTATTGAGCCTTCGTGGTCGCTACCAAAGCAAATGCACGTATTAATAACATTTCATTTCAGAGCAAACGATAAAAGGAAACAACAACAGAAAAAGGGAAAAACCTTTGTTAAATCGAAAAGTGGAAAGGTATTCGGTAGACCAGCAAATGCTAAAGCAAAAAATCAGAAGAGACCATCCAAGAAACGTTGATTCAGAATTTATCCTTGTGCAAATGCCAACGTGTAAAAATCAATTGGAATTTACGTGTAATGACAAATATACACATGCGAGAGTCCTCCTTTTTGTTATTACTTTTATTATAGAACCAATACAATACTTATGTCACAGACTGACCGATAGCATTGACTATTCTTAGACTGCTGTTCGTTCAGATTGCGTATAATTAAAGGCTTCAGCCCGTTCGCAGATGTTACAATAGCATCTCATGATAATCATCGATGTAATATTGGTTGGTAATGGTGACCGAGACAGCAGATGTTTTGATATACTCATAATTTATAAAGTCGGCCAAAACCTTACCGATCCCCATTCGTATCACCTGTACCAAGAATTTGTACTAAAAAATGGGTTTCATAAAACTTTCCCATCGACGTGATCAATGAAAACTACTAGGCAGTCGTTATTCAGGTGATCGAGTTCACTTTCATTCAAGTTACATTCAGATTTTCTGCTTATCGCATGACACCTTGAAGACGTAAGATCCGAAAAACATATATCGGTGGTAAGATATACTCTCGTATCATACTGTAACATCTGTGAGTGAATTATAGATTTATTTAGTTGATTCGTTCGTCACTTATATAATAAACACATGCATTCATCACTGTTCACAACTAACTTGCATCATTCCAGCGGACATTCAATTCATAAATCTAATATTATATTAATATAATAATTGGTATAACGTTGCAATACCACAGAAGAATTTCATCAGAACTAGGCATGTGCGAAACCATTTTCCTTCTATCCAAACTCGCAAGCAATTGTCTTTTAGGATGTTGTTCGGTTAAAAAAATCAACAGTTGATAATTATCTTTCATACATCTTTGATATCCTGACGAGTTTTTAATAGAGATGATTAAAAATGTTACCTTTAATAAACATGAATAAATACCTACAATATTACTTGGGTAAACGTTATTTCTACAACTGCGAACACTGCAGATGCGAATTAAAATAATTACCACGAATAAGAATATAGGATAAAAGGCAATTGTTGAGAAATTCTAAGGTCTCCCATTAAATTAATTATTAGTACTGTATAAAGTAAGTTCTCTTATGATTTACTAGTATAGAATCTGCAAGAACGACGTCATCTGTTCATTCCAATTAGGAAATAGCTTATCATGAAACACGATTTTAGAAGTAAACGATTGCAAACATGCTATTTCAAATGATATTTTTGCAGTATATCGCCGGACTTGCGTAAGTTCAACAGAAAACTCGAACTATGACAAAATAAGTTTTACAAAATTGACGGAGAGTGACCGTAACGATGGAAGATTTATCTGAAATCAAAGAGCAGTAATTGTGTCACCGCGTTTCACGATATAGTGAATCTGTAGCTTATATTCCCAGTACACTTCAATCAGTCAGGTCAATCAATTGTCGCTTAATCCAGTAACTACGAAATGCAATTTACTGTATTGAATTGCAGGATGAGCTGACTTGATTACGTCATCCGATAGTACGACATTGCATAATAAAGTTGAAAGAAAAGTCAGATTTGTAAATATAAAATAGTTAAAAAAAAAAAAATAGTTTTCATTGACATACATGCATGATTTATAACGCATTATGTTTGAATTGTCATCAAAGAGTAGCTTTATCAAATATGCTCGAACAACACGAGTACAAAATTATGATTTGTTGTACTTTTCACTATATTCTTATTCACCTTATAACAGCAATAATCAATCATGACCAAGATATATCCAAAACCTCTGACTGAATAAAACTACACTCAAGAGTATACTAATATTTATTTCAAGTTTTTCAAAAGAGTTGATGATCATAATATGCGCTGATATCAGCGAATGATATAATTCGAATGTACTTGATTAACTTCAGTTAGCATGCGTCTATAATTCATAAGATTATGTCAAGTTGCAATACTGGATGCAAACTCCAAGAAGTAACAGAAGATTTATAAAGTTCAATTAAGAGCAGATGATCGGAAGAGTTGTCAAATGAGTTACGATCAAACGAGTCTCTTCTAAGAGAATTTGGAACAAACTTAACTAAACAATAAGATTAATCGTAATAATAATAATAATAATAATAATAATAATAATAATAATAATAATAATAGTTACAGAAATAGCAACGAACAACTTTGGATCACTCAGCTGTTTCGCACACACCTATTAGCTGAGTATATATTATAAGCCAACTTAATCGTTTTATTCCTGTTACAGCTCGCAATTGCATGAGGAGTAGTCAGAAGGCATGATTCGAAGATCTTAACAGAGTTATTGCTGCTGATTAGGTAATATTCTCACCAGAACGAATCAGTTATTATTATAGCACGGATAATCATCGTTGATCATCCCAATTGTTACGCGAATGGTTGTTATGATCCATTAAAATGTAATTATTTTTGTATCACTAATCAATCCCTCTGGCGTAATTATAGACGGCTTCGAGGAATGTAAAGAACTAATCAGTCTTAGGCAATCTTGATTGCTAAGCACAGTATAAGAACCATTGAGTGACTTTCATGTTTTCAAAAGTAACCGCGTGTCACTTTTCTTGTGAAAAAATGAATGTTGCCGTAAAAACATTGCAAAGTTTATTTGTCGGGAGTAAACCATTTCCTGAAACATTCATATCGGAGAAAATGTATCCTTCTTGCGGTTAAAGTGAGAATGGAAATGAACTTTTTTGAGAAATGATATTTACAACGATTTTCACTGATAATGATTTTCCAGTAAATTAAAGTGATCGATGACTTTCGAACTACAACGAATGCCATGCAAGCAATGACAGGAAACCATTTGGCTGTTATCAAATTAACTCAAGAAAAAAGTCAACTCATATATATATAAAAAAAAGGAAATAAAACAAATATATGCAGGAATTGTATCGTCGAAACCTAGCCTAGTGAGTTAAGGTAATGAAACACTCTTGAGAGTTGACAGATATCAGTATATAATTCACAAAATATTACAAACCGAACAAATGGCTGAATAGGTCATGAAGTATAAAACGAAATTGCAAATTTTAAACACCACTCGATCGGGTAGCACTGTACGGATATAAGCGAATTGGTATAAATTAATATTTTTTCTTTCTAAATAGGTGATACTAAACTGACATGAATTATGTACAAAAGTCTGCCTAATCCTTGTTTCAATAATTTAAAGTTCACACTCAAGCTGACGGTGTGCAATCAAGTAAGTCAGTGAAATTGTATCTACTTAGTGACTCATATACTCATAACACAGCCAGGGGATATCATGAATAGTTTATAGACATGTATTTTTACGTACAAAACTATTATAAATCACTGAAAACTGAAAGTATCCTAAAATTATGCTAGAACAGTGGTACGCAACACTACTTATATTAAACTTCAAATTCGTAATGCCAGTATAAAATAAAAAAATTCATCGCGAAATGCCATCAATATTGTCTGGTGGATCTGTTCCAAAAATTTCATGAATTATAAACATATATGTGTCAGCGATCAAAGTCAAGTGTATCATAACGTTAACGGGTAAACTTCTAGAAATACGCGAACGACTTAGGTGTAATAATTGTTGTGTATAACCAAAATATTCTGTTTTCTAATTTGTAAACTGTTTTTCATCTGATTTTTCATATATTCATCGTATCATATCGATCCCCGTAAGTCGTCTCCCCCTACCGATATCCCACCCGCCATGGCCCTTGCCAACCCCACGTTAGGTTGATTCACTTCAAATTAATTTTGTCAGACTCCCTAAGCATCCTTTTGGCGGGTGGCTCTTCGATCTGAAATTATGTTTAAAAGTGATACGTCGAATTCAATATTCCTCGTGGACTCATGAGTATTAATACATTAAATTCGATATAATTTTTCATGACATAAAACAATCGTAATAGCTGCGCATATTCAACGCGTAACAATATATACCTCGTCTTCCAATCCAGGCAGTTGAATTCTAGTCTCCGAAGCTTCCGCAGGCTGTAAAATCAATTGAACATGGAAAATATGCGCTAATTTGATCCCGTACGGAAATATATCGTATACGAACATATTTCATTCCGAGACGTATTTATTAACAAAATTTATACTTGCTCCCAAGTTGGAAACAGCCTACTTAATTTATATATTGATTTTGTTATGAAACATGTATACAAGCGAAAAGGCTTATTCCACGCTCGTATAAGAGCTTGTCGCGTTGTAGTTTACATGACGTATTACCTGTGCATCAATACATTCCATTTCTCCCATTTGCAGCTTGAAATGAGATATGAAAATATATCAAGAAATCGAATAATATAATATGTGGCTGTAAATATACGTAATATTTCGGAAAACCAGATTGACAAAAATCAAAATAATGATCTGCAACACGATGCGGTTAACAGAAAATGAGCTGGTACAAAGGACGTGAAAAATGTGATTATAATATTTTATAGTGGCAACTTTTACGAATGAATGGTACTACGGTAACTGGGATGCAACGTATCCAGAGGTTGACTCACCCTCGCATCTGTCTCGTTAGGACCGATGCCCACTTCCTTCTGTTGTTTGGCTTTCGCTCTACGCTGAGGTCTGTCAATCACTGTATGTGAATTATGAAGTGGACCTTTTCCTTTGGGGGTGGACATGTTGATTTGCATTTCCGCAGGTAAATAATTTCGCGTGTTTGCCAGTAACTCATCGGCTCTTTTGAAATACATTGTGGGAATACGCGTTTCGCTTGGAAATTCTTTCATGTCGAAGTTTGTCGTTTTAGTGAATATTACGTTCATTGCTAAATCACATACCGCCCATAGTTTCTGTGAAAACGGAAAATCGACGTGATATTGATAATTATGTGATTTCTTGATGCGAGAATCAAACGAATAGAAATATCAACTGATATAGTACTTACGCAGTTGGCATTGTCATCCTCAGGTTTCTGCGCATCTTTGTGACTCTTCATCCGTTCTACGAGGTTTTTATAAAAACCATAGCAGTAAAACTCGTTCTTGGTTATCAAAGGCTCTAAAATGTACCACAGGCATTGCTGTATAATCTTCAGCTGAGATACGTCAGTGTGACTCGTGAATTCTGGATCATGTGCCAAAATTGGAACCGCAAATACCAGCATGTAATCAGGCAGTATATGGGGTAATTGACCTGGATGAACAAGCATACAAGTGAGATCGTATGAAGACCAACGTGTACATCCCAATTAACTATGTATATTAATGTTTATGGATTTGCATATATTTACCCATTGCTTTCTCAACCGTTCCAAGTGATAATGTTTTAACGTAATCTCTTCGTTTGTTAATGTCAGTTTGCATATACGTCTTCAACAAATACTTCAACCGTTTATCCTGTTCTTTGCCAGCAAGAGCATAATATCCCATAAAATCGAGAGGTAAGCATTTGTTTGGAATTCCTCTACCGAGACCTTTATGCAATTTGCTTCCGAAAGCTTCTCTGACTTGCGGAACATCGTCCTAAGAGAAGATGTATTCCTTTTTTAATCACAAGTTCTGTTCAATTTGGACGTAAGTATGTTAATATTTCACTGGGTCGAATAGATTAACGTACCACCATGAGCTGGGAGAGATTATAAAATTGCTCTGCTGTAAACTGATCCCCGACCCCTTTTTGCTCGCAAATTTTCAGCATAGAGCAGCCTGCTTGCAACCTTAACCAACTCATCTCGGCTCTGCTTAGTCGACCTTGTTGCAAGAGATCACCTTTGTTTACTACAAAGGCATTGAGCATTCTGAATGTTTTTTGTGCAGATAAAACATCGGTTTTCAGTCCCAACAACCATCTGGCCATACATTTCAACCCTTCTAATCGACAGCGCGTCTCTTCTGGAAGATGTTCTTCGGGGCACCAATCTCCATCAATCGCATCTGTTGTTTGTTCGCTGTTTTCTTTTACTAGTAATTCCTTCACAATCTATCAGAATAGATACGTATGGAGTGTTAAATTTTTGGCTCGCACAATTATCGCAAAAACATCTGGATTACTTGATTGCACCGAGGTACAGTAAATTTCAAGATGACAGGAAGAAAATAAAGAGAAAAACTCACCTTTCTGGACACCATATTTTTGATTTGTATCTGATACTTGTCAGGCAAGTTGTAAGCAATGTGTCCTAGGGTAACGATCGATGTTCGATAATGTTCAGAGGTCGGAGTAAGCGTATTCTTAATCCTTTCGATAATTTCCGGAAATATAGCGTCATGTATGTTTGCCATGTTGACAAACAAGCATCTGATGGCTTGTTTAGCTTGTTTAGGAGTACCAGTCTCCGCGAATGTTTTACACATCGGGACCATCAGATTCATTATATCAGGAGCCACGTCGCATAACGGTTTGTATTTTCCCAGAAACGTAAATATCGATAGAACCAAAGGTGCAACCATGTCATCATCTAGTTCGAGCAATTTGACCAAGCGCATTAAAATGTCGGAATGAAGAAAGTGTGGGCCAAAGACGAATGATAACATCTAAACACGAAAAGTTTAATCCAAGTTAATTAGCTAGTCGTCTTAAATTAATAAGAAATTCAGCATAGTTGATTTGTATCCATTGAATGTGAAAGCAGACAAGACTTATACACGAGTTGAAAAGAAAATCATGTTACAATTTCAGTTACTGATATTTAGAGAAAATATTGTGACTATCATTTCGATTCGCACATGTAGAATGAATAGATAAACCAGCTGATGGCACAACTTAAGAAAGAAATAGGATTTTTTTACCACAAGCAATCTCAAGCCTTTTTCTCCAGCGTTGTTTGGATTCAATCCAACTTCTTCAATCACGTTTCCGCCTTTCAAGCAGTCCAGAACATATCCGATTAACACCTTCAAAATGATAATTGCATGTGAATTCTATGTATGATATTTTCCGGGTTCGTATCGTTGGTAAAAATATGAACACCAATGTAAATATAGGTACATCAGTGCAGACCTACCCTGATTGCTTCTTCGTCAATCATGACAGAGCTCACTCTTTCTAGAAGCATTTTAATGGTATTGTAATACAGATTTGTCATCACAGGCTGACCAAGTTTCTTCAGAACTAGACTAGTAGTCTCTGCACATTCTTTACATGTTACATTGGGTTGTACAATGGTCTCCATCCCTTGCAAAAGTCCTGGTTCTTTTTTCATGTGAACGCTGAACTTTTGTAAAAATTCTTGAACTTTCATCGGATCTGGGAGAAACCGAGAAATCTGAAGGATTTTGTTCAGTAACTCACGATCTCGGGTTGGAGATTCTGGTTTCTTGATTATGTCTATCCATTCGACCACAGATCTCCTCACTCTGTTGAAAATATCACAAATTTGTATAACTCATAAAAAGATAACAAACCAACGGCAATAGAAAATATATCAGAAAATTACATTAGTTTCCTTAAATAAAAAGGTCAAGGTCACAAACAAGTTCATCAGATATCCATGACCAGTATGATAATTAGTTTGAGTATCTTACGTGAGTTCGACATTGGCAAAGGGGATGGATATACATTTTTTGCAATAGAAAATCATAAAAATTTTAAGACAATAATTTGTCTGTTCGTTTCATACTCAAACACGACTTTGCAAGAATGTTCAGGGTAATACTTACGCTAGCTGATGCTTCTGCAATTCAACAAATGCCTTGGACGCATGGTCATCGATGGTCCCCAACAGATGGTACAATTTTTTCATTCTCTCTTCGGCACTCAGTTGGTATGGCACTAAACAGGTGTTAAGCAACCTTTCAACAAGTAATCGGTCTTCCATTCCAGCCATGTAATAACCATGTAAAATTTTATCCTTGATCCAAGTCACTGCTTTCTTAGTGGCTTGAGGTACATCAGCATCGTTGAGGTGTTTTTTATAAATCATAGCTAAGCCTGACATTGCCTCTCTGCGAATCTTGAACTGCAAACGTACGATAAATCAATTAGTATTCCGACGTTCCCATTATATCAAATGGATGATGATGTTTGCTCACCCGTTTATCGAGTGTTCGTTCTTTAACAAATTCAAGCAAATCTTCACTATCGGATACGACTTCGAAATCTCGCCGTGCCGTCGTAACGATCGCCATGACGACTTCGTATCTGACACTCTCGTCAGCATCATGTTGTCTCAGTTTTAACGTGTCTGTTATATCTTTTCGCAGTTCCGGGTGATTCAGCAAAAAATGCATGGAATACTGAACGCATTTTATGCGAATCGATACGCTTATGTCGTTAAATCTACCTAAAAATGCTCGCCACAACTGAGTATGCTGCATTGCTAACTGCGATCCTTTTTCTGAAAACATTCTAGCAAGTAATGCTACCGCGCCTAATCTCTCGTTCTCCATAGATGACTTGAGTTTGCATTCCAACTGCGGTAGGACGGATAGTAAGACGCTTGGACAGATATGATTCAATTCATAGATTAAATCATAAACTTTTTTGCAGATTTGGAGACTCTGTTCCTCTTTTCCGAGAATTAATACGTGGTTGAAAAACTGAAATATAATAAAAGCACAGAAATTTTATAATTCCTACTTATACCCTGATGAATATTCTCAATTCCATTGAATCAAATATTTAAATAAAATTACTAACCGCTTGAATGTAGGGTTCCAACGTGTCACTGCATTTAATAACGAGCTCCTTTGCCAAAGAATATGCGTTTTTCTTCTGAGTCTTGTTAGGTTCTACAATATTCATCAGAATGATGTCCAAAAGCTCGTTGCCAACGATGTCTGATTCCGTTATAAGTGGACATAGGACATCCAGCATAAAACTTTTTACTTTTCCTGAATGTTCGTCACTATGAAAAGGTTTTTTCATGTATGACTTTGTTTCAAATGATAAACATGTGCCATAATCAAAACATGGTGAGAATGATAATTGTATGCTTCGAACTTCTACTTACTTGACTATCTTGAACATTAGTGAAAATAGAGCACAGAATATTTCTTGACAATCTTCAAGTTCAAAGCACATGTTAAACGATTTGACGTATGCCAAATTTTCAAGTAGATAAAAGTATCGTTTGAAGGCTGGGTCTTTAGGATCCTTAAGTCCTGAGAGTTGTTTGATGAGGAATAAAAATATGGTCTTGACCTATTCAAATGGAAAATAATGAAGTGTCCATATTAAAAATCGCATTACGTATTCTTGATGAAAATATTGTATCCAATTATATGTATCAATTATTGATGTTCGATTAAGCATGTACCATTTTTCATTTACAGTAACTGATAACTACAATAAAGTTCACGTCAACTGATATCAGATCAATATACCTGATCAGCATCTTTGTATGGTGCCTCAGGTGCATATACTCTTAAAACATCGGCAATGCAGCACGCAATTAAAAGTTGAACATCTTTACTTTGATGCATAAGAAAATGATCCTCAGCCAAGTGTAAAGCCAGCGGAATGTATTGCTGATACATTCCTTCATCCTGACCCATCGCTTGCAACGTATGTGCCAATGTCTGTTTGTCACATGAGAATAATACATTAACAGTATTCGAAATAATAAAAGCAATAAAATTCATATACTGGCAAAATAATCAAATCTGTATTCGTAGCAAGTAATAGTTGCACAATACAACAACGTATCGCATTTACCTTCAGTCGTCTAATCAATTCATCTGGACCAAGATCCTCCGTAACGGATCTGCACCCCTGAGGGTAGGCTATTTCTGACATTTTACCAGTTATTTTTGTTATAATGGTTTAAATAACTTTATATCGTAAGACGTATCCTAAAACACCGTCCAAACTCTGTGAAATTGACGATTAAAGTTTCAGTGAAAAATATACCAGATTTTACCTAAAAGTATATGAAATTTATAAATAAATTGTAAGCATATATAAACCATTTCGTTTCTTTTTCCTCACACATGAACATTGCGATATCTAATGAAGTGGATTGAATCAGAAAAAAATTACAAATGAGATAAGTATATTGGTAACTATTAATTTTTGGGAAATTGGTGTTTTCGCAAAAGGGTTACTACTTATTTCGCGAACATCATATACCATGCATCAGTGTAACAGTCACATTGATGGACATCCTTATTACATCGAACAAGGCCGCATAATTTATGTTGTAGGTTTTTTTTAATTTAAAAAAAAAAATGCGAGTCAAATAATGCGAATGAGTGACAAAAACTCAACGTGATACGGAAAAATGTTTGTCAAATACTGACAGAATTTAAAACTATTCATCAAGCAAAAGCACCGTTTCATCTACAACAATTGAAAGGCTTCGTTCAATTGAGCCGGATATTCGGTGTACTACGTAATGATAAACTTGTCAAAGCAACATAAGACATCGTCAACGCAGCATTTGTAGGTTATGTCGGCTAAATGTAAATGAATACAAGTCGCACGTAAACAATATTCAATTTATTAATATATTACCCCGATGCGTATATACGGAAATGTTCCACCTATCAGGCAAATATGAATGAAATGTAATAACGTGTGAATATTACCTCACGATATGCATAGACACCAAAACGCCTGACACTCAAAATATCAATAAAGCAAATATATCGGTCGAAGCACACACGGCACTGACTCAGTTTTTGCGTGCAAAACACAATGCCTATCACATATGCTGTTAAACACGAACACCAAAACTGTGTGGAAATTCTGACAAGTTTTTACGTAAGCTAGGCATGTTAAAATTGTTTAAATATCATCAAAAACGTTGTAAAATCAGTTTTGTAAACGGTTAACCGTGTCAAAGGACGCGACAGCCCGTTCAATGCCGTGAAGTTACCTAGGCAAAGCCACGTCGAAAATCTTGCCAAGAAATTCAAAGTTGTCCAATTTGAGGATACTGCATACTCGACAGATCAGTATCAACGAATATTCGGGGGACTTATATCTGTTTATGTTTCTGATTAAGAAGAAAACGGCCGATCAAATCATCGTGGGGGAATAATTTTGTCAAATGTTGATTACAAATAGCATTAGAATTGTGACTTGGGTAGGTAATCATCTGGTATGATGTCAATAAGAAATATGCATTTGATTGGATCCTGTTAATACAAACGTCGCAAACAAAATGTACACTTCTATCAATGAAACTCGACAAGCAAATAGTGGTAATTGACAATTTGTCTCGCGCGATAGATTCATTATCGGTCAAATTTCCTAACATATTCCATCGTTGGCCGAAAAACTTTAATAATTCAAGACTCGGAAGTATCGAATCATAAGACATCCACAATCGACGTGCCTTTCCGATCGATTTTTGGTGACGACGATTTCCGGAGTCCGCAAAACCCAAACCTCGTCAGGCACAGCGGTTTCCTCTTTCTCGCTCAGCACGTGTGACGCGTGTACGCTATCTGGTTCAGCGCTGATCAATTTTTTTTCCAACATCTAAATTGATCATCTCGACCGGGAATAAAACCTCGCCATGGTAACTTTTTCTTAATTTGCATCGATGCTATGCGTGGATAACGTATCCATACAAACCTTTTCTCTATCCTTAATTCTGATTTACGACAACAGTCGCGGACGAGGTTAAGAAGCGTTCAACAATACAGAACTTTTGCCAAACATACTTGCAACCATAGATTTGAAACCGGATAATTTTATCAATGTATGACTCGTCGCGAAACTATTCTTGAAATTATACGTACATACTTTTAATATTACAGGCCACTTTGAAGGTAGATAATCCGGAGAAACCATCACAAGAAACTGCACTTATCCATCGCATCCGTATTACCCTGACATCTCGTAATGTCCGGGCTCTCGAAATGGGTGAGTAAATTTCAATACTTTTCACATTTCATGATGAACTGTTTTCGTAAAAACTTTGACATCCCTATAATCTAATCGAGGTTATAACAGTGAACAATATTTATTTCATCATTTTAAATCGCAGTTTGCCGAGAACTGATCTTGAAGGCCAAGCAACAAAAGCTGAAAGTGAAGGGACCTGTTCGCATGCCCACTAAGATTCTGAGGATTACGACCAGGAAGACTCCTTGTGGTGAGGGTTCCAAAACTTGGGACAGATTCCAAATGCGAATCCACAAACGGGTTATCGACCTTTACTCACCATCTGAAATCGTCAAGCAGATTACCAGTATCGCCATTGAACCTGGTGTAGAGGTCGAAGTCACCATTGCCGACGAATAAACCATTTATATTAAACTTGGAAAAATGTTTTAATAAAAATGGAAAAATAATGGAAACATCTCACTTATTGCCCGACAACCCTCTATTATTGCGAATTTCCGTTCAGCTGATTTGATGTGATGTCAGGTTTAAAATTCTTTTAATGCATCAAACATTGTGTAAGCTGTGGAACAAGACACTGATGAACATTCGATTGAAACTGATTCAAAAGTGAATTTCCGTGTGACTGAATCTGGTAACACGATAATTATTGGGTAAAATCCTGTCACTCATTTCACGGTAGATAGCTTGAAAGTTAAGGCTAATTGTTGACTAATTTCTTTGTCGCGTGAATGTCAAAACTGCTCGATGTAAAAATTCAATGTCCCAAGGGAGGGTGAATCTTGAAAAAAAAAATTTGAAAGTGGGTCGCATTTGTTCAATTTATTTGTAAAATTGTTCATTATAACATGAAAAGAGGGTGTTTTGTAATTGTCATAATTGCATGAGCTTGCATGTCGACAAAAGAGAAAAATGCCGATCAATTGGATAGGTGGGCGGTTAGTCCACCAGCTGTATATCAATTGCTCAGTCATCTTCCTGAGACTCATCACCACCCTTGATCGCAGCCTCGCCTTCATCTCCACTGAAATCACCCATTCCTTCAACTTCTTCTTCATCATCGTCACCTGCGACTTCCGCATTTTCTAATTCAGCACGTTCCATTTGTCTAGCCAATTCTGCTTCGTCAGTTGCAGTCACCACTTTAGGCTGCAAAAAAATTAAGTTTGCAATTCTTCAGAGGGATGGCAAGTTTCACATGTTTTCCATTTCAAGATTATTTTTCGGATAACAACACTGCAAAGAACGATTTTCACTTAATAATGATAATATTTCATATCTTACAGCCATTTGGATTTCAAATACGCCACCCAAGGATGTAATTTTTTCCTTAATTACTCCAATAGCGTCATTTAATGCCTTTAGGCCATCATGTTTCTCAGGTGTTGACGTCGTCATAACTGAAAGAGGTTGAATACCATGCCGTTTATGATACTAAACAATCAATTAATTGACATTTATAAATTATTCGAAGCTTATACTAATTTAAGATAACTACCGTATAATGGAGGTGCTATTAGATTAATTTTAATTGGTAATTCCTCGGTTGAAAGAGCTAAGCCACTTTTCAAGGCAGTTTTTACAGCGTCGATGCCCTCATATCCATAACAGGCAACTTCAACATCAGCACGAATCTTCACAGCTTGAGAAGTGAGTTTGCGTTTAATGTTGTTCAACAATACCTCTTTGGTATGATCATCCAAACCACACTCTGCTAAGATATTGGGGTCCCTGAAACAAACGTCGGGCTCCAGATCAACTGATTGACATGAATCGTCACTTAAATGCTACTTGACAGTTTTATTTCAAGTATGTAACATTTCTAAATCTATGCTACTTACAATACTGATTGCTTGAAGAAATCATAAGCTGAGGCTTTCTGTTTTTTATATTTCTCCTCAAAATACCAAGCAGTCTTCTGATATAGTTCTTCCAACTGTTCGTCGCTATCATAATGCAAAAGTTCCGCAACGTGTCTAAGAATAGAGTTTACAGCTTTAGCTTTTGCGAACCGTTCCGTGCATTTTTCTACATCTTCAGCAGACACACGTCGTTTACTCAAATCAATGTATCCTGTAAATCATTTGGATAATATACAATTACAAACTGTACATACCGGAAACATACTCCCCTATCAATACAATATAGTTATATAAGTTTGTCAGTGTATAGTACATACCTTTATCCTTATCCACTCGAATAACAACAACAGGTTCCGTTTTACCAACCCTAATGAGTTTATTAATGGAACGGATACGTCGTCTCGACAATTCAGATAAAAGGATCATACCCTCAATATTATTGTACTCAAGTAAATGCACATAGGCACCCATTTCTGCTATGCTACGCACGTTGACCATGACCACATCCTCGATCTCCGGGTATTTCTCCTTGTAAAATCGACATGACAGTACCATCTTGGCTGCAACATGCACAATTTGGTCGTTCAAAATTGATAATTTAGATTACTGGTACCGTAAAAATTGCTATACGTGACAAGCAACTGCAGATTCACAAACTTAATTGTTACAACAAAGCCGTTTGACAATAAGTACTCGAAAAAGTCAATCAATTGTACAGGTTATCTTTAAGGTTAGGTGTACGAAATAGACCGAATCAATGCAAATAACATTTTTTCGAATACCTTAGTTATATCAAACGTATCGAAATGCAATTGTGGTTTGTTGGTGCAGTAAATGTGCAATGATGATTGAAAATTCTATTGAAATATGCTAATAATCCATGTGGAATCTTGAGTTCATCCCAAGACAGGCTGATGAAAGAGACAAACAGCATTTCTCAACTAGAGTCACTAGAGTCAATAGTACTACCATCTTCAAGATGATGTGTGATTTTGGCAATTGTCAATAATAGGAATTAAATTCATTCGCTGTCTGCGTATCACTATTATCCTGAAAGTCCAACAATTTTATTTACCTTGTAAATTTAACTTATTTTGCGCTCATTCAAAAATTCTCAAAGACAAATCGTAAAAATATGTGGGTTCGGACACTGGATGTATACTATTAACATCACGCGCAAACAGGATTGAGCAAATGGTAGCGGACGAACGTGGCTTCACGAAACCTCCACGCTGTCCATCATCGCTATCGTTAGCTACGCGTGAACACGTAATGGAAGAATATGAATCTGTCGGGATGATAGCGTATTCGTTTGATAGCACCTATAAAACATTACTCATTTGCGCGTAACTAACGCGAGCTGTAGCTTTGCATGTCTTATACAGTCTTATATGATACTGCGCATTGGCATTCATATAATGTACGCCTATGCTTGTCAGCTCGTGAAGTGCTGCCACTTAACGGCCTCTGTCTCAACTAAGTAACTAATGATCCCCCTTGCTGGCCGGCACTCCCTCGCAGTGGGAGCAGTATGCAGGGCAAGAAAATCTCTAGGGTTGCTCGCTTATGAAACGACTTATCTCGAATGACAAACATTTTCATGGTTTATCGAAAGCTCACGATGGGTTGTGTAGGTTAGAAACCGAAGAAAGTGTCAACATGAAACGTAATACCGTGCGTTCAGTACGAATGTGAGATAAAATTCATAATACGTCATTTTGGTTTGGATTCAAACAGCGTCGTTCGCAAATGCCTGTTATCGTGAGAAATTGCCCCCACATAGCAAATCACGGGGATCTGTCAATCCTCGATTTGTTGGTTGATGAGAGCGAAAGATTTGCCAAGTGTAGCGACTGTGACAATGAAGGTCCCAATTTGTGGCTTTGTTTATTTCCCGATTGCAAGTGGGTGGGCTGTTCGTCAGCGCACTCGGAGCACAGTACGATCCATAACAAAGAATTTCCAAGTCATTGCGCTCACATGAATTTATCTACCGAGCGGATTTGGTGTTACTTATGCAAACACGAAGTCATGTTCACGAACGTACCGTCACCTTCGCTCTCACCAATTTTGAACGATGTGAAATCAAATGGAAATAAATATTCCGGGGATGCTCCAACCACTGCTGTACCTAGAACGGATTATTGGGAGTCCGCGCAGGCAACAACTAGCAAGTACACCAGAGGTGGCTCGAATCGCATAGATTGGGAAAAAGGGGTTCTTGCTCATGAAAAATCTGGTGATTCTCCAGATAGTACGGATTCCGATGACAGTAAAGACCTTGCCGCAAAACCAAAGGGTCTTGTTGGCTTACAAAATATAGGGAATACGTGCTATATGAATGCGGCATTACAAGCACTGTCAAATGTACCTCCGTTAACGCAATTTTTCTTAGAGTGCGGCCCGATGGTAAATTGCATTTTGAAAGATCGTAAGCCTGGTTTAAGTTTGAGTTATCTGCATCACATTAGTGAAATGTGGAATAAGAAAACGAGAGGATACGTGGTTCCCCACAGCATTTTATATTGGATAAGAACAGTTCATCCGATGTTCAGAGGATATCATCAACACGACACGCAAGAGTTTCTCAGATGTTTCATGGACCAATTGCACGAAGAATTGAAGGAACAAATAGAAGATGACTGTGATAATAAATCGAGGCTGAAAGGATTTGGCGATCACTCGTCTGACGAGGATGATGCTGACATCGATGGAAACGGATCGAGTCAATCTGATGCGGAATATGAGACTTGCGATTCGGGTGTGAGTGAACAAAGTTCGCTCAGCGACGAAGGCGAGCGAGGTACCAAAAGACGATATTACAGACTGCCGCAATCGGATAAAACTAGAAATAAGTTTACTAATCGAAACAGTAAAAAGTCAATATCGGATGACGTCTTCTTGCAACAACAGAGACCACAGCCAAATTCACCGACTAAACCTCGTACCAAAAAGCCAATGAAAACTAGAAGTATTATCAGTGATATATTTGACGGGAAACTTTTGAGCAACGTACAATGTCTAACTTGCGATCGAGTTTCCAACAGAGTTGAAACTTTTCAAGATTTGTCGTTACCGATACCTAGCAGAGATCACATCGATATGTTACACCAAGGTTCACTCACGCCTCAGAAAGCTGGACCATGTTCTGATGTAGTTTATGTAACGAATCAATCGGGTTGGGTATCTTGGTTTTGGCATTGGATGCGCTCCTGGTTCTGGGGACCAGTTGTCAGCCTCCACGATTGCTTGTCCGCTTTCTTTAGCGCCGACGAACTCAAAGGCGACAACATGTATAGTTGTGAGAAGTGTAACAAACTTCGAAATGGCATTAAATTTTCCAAAGTTCTAGAGTTGCCAGAGGTCCTTTGCGTGCATTTGAAAAGGTTTCGTCACGAACTGATGTTCAGTTCAAAAATTGCCAACTATGTCTCATTTCCGTTGAATGGTTTGGATATGCGACCATACTTACATAAAGAATGCGTATCGAAAGTCACTACCTACGATTTAATATCTGTTATTTGTCATCACGGAACGGCAGGTGGCGGTCATTACACTTGTTACGCGCTGAATTCGGTCATTAATCAGTGGTTTGAGTTTGATGACCAGTGCGTTACGGAAGTTTCACCCGAAACTGTTAAAAATTGCGAAGCATATGTATTGTTTTACAAAAAGTGTTCGCCAGAAATGACTCAAATTCAAGAGAAAACGGTCGAGTTGATGGAAATTTCAGCAATGGAATTATCGCACTTCCATTTCTTCGTTTCTCGCCAATGGATAAATCGATTCAATACCTTCTCCGAACCAGGCCCAATCGATAACTCTGATTTTCTGTGTCCACATGGTGGAGTGAATCCTGCCAGGGCACAATTTGTTGATAAGATTAGTATTCCAGTTCCTCAAGATGTGTGGGAGTACCTCTACGACAAGTACGTTTTTTGTCTATTCTGATATGTGATCGATTCTGATTTTGGAATTAGCACGAAATTTATATCGGTTGTTTTCCAGATATCTTTCGCAAGTGTTGACTATACTCAATGCGGCTTATATTTTCTTTTCAGATTTGGAGGTGGACCGCCGTGCACTCAGCTTTATGAATGTCCATTTTGCGAGGAGAAACACGAATCATTACAAAAACGTACTAGACATGAAATGGAAATGTTCCAACGACTGCATCATAACGTCGATTCCTGTACTCCGACAATATATGCGTTATCGATGGACTGGTTACGACAATGGCAAAGCTTTGTCAGAGGAAAAGAAATGCAACCTCCTGGACCTATTGATAATACTACAATCATCATAAATAAAAATGGGCAAAATGCCTTAAAACCTGGTACGAATAAATAGTTCGAAGTTTTTAATATCTTACACCTATGTATCATCACAGTACGGAGAAATTGTGCTCATTTTAACAGGTTCAGACTACGCCCAGATATCAGAGGAACTTTGGCAGTTTTTCCTAAACATTTATGGCGGAGGTCCTGAATTCCGGTTGCATTCGTGTCAGAGATCAACAACAACGCAGCCAAATAATTCCTTGCATTCCACTTCTAACCCAAATCTAATGGACCAGAGTTCGAAACCAAATCGACAGGATGCGAAGATGAATAAAATCACCACAACTAGGAGTACTGAAACTATAACACAACAGGGGAGCGTTTTAGACTGTTTGATGCCAGAAGTTGATTCCCATGAAATGCAAGGTGATGCAAGTTCATAAAGAGCCCACGAGACATTTTCCCGCATATTTGATTTTAATTATTATACTTGAAAATAATGACATTTCCATTAAATCACCTCGTTCAAATATGGATTCAGCATAATAAACGTTGGAAAAGAATTTCATAAATGAATCATAACGTATCGAGCAGTTTTTCGCTAATTAAAGTTATTTATTACGGACGTATTGTATTAAATTGTATACTTTTGTTTTTGAATCCACAGGCGTGCGATGTTTTAGATCTTTTGATAACAATCGCATTTCAGCCTAATATCAATCAAATTTATTCCATATTGCAACTGTTAGAAGAAATGCCATGTACAGTGTTCGAAAAGCGTAAGTGAGCCAACCTGACAAAATATTTATTGAACATTTAATTTTTAGTACACCTGAATTGTTCACATTGAGAATTGGTGGAAAACGACGACACGTAAATGGGAAATTATATTTCTTGAAAAGTGCTCGTCGATAAATGCTAACTACCAAAATTCGCAGCCGTTGTAGAATGTATCATATGTTATCCCGTACAGTACTTTGTATTATAACGCTACAACCGACATTCGTGAACTACGGCTACGAAAAGAAACACATTGGCAATAATTTGTCACTTATCGAGTCCTATTTCCTACATGTGACTAATTTCATACGAACATTGGAAGAGGAGCAAGTCTGTCAGCAAAAGACATTGGTCGTTGTTTGATAAATATTTCTCCGGAATAACGTTCTTCGTTCATTGTTATCTGTCCCCAGTAGCCTATTTCGGTGTATGACCTATGCTTTAAGTTTTCTTCGCAAAGATAAATTTGAGGGCTACAATAAGTTATAAAAAAACTCCGAAAAATCACTCTAGATTTTTATGAAGGGTATTCATATTCCATTTATTCTGTTTGATTGTGATGATCTGTAAGATTACCTTCGCAGAGAAGCTTAAATTAGAATCATTTGATCTTTGACGGATAATGCACTAGATTTTTAAGCCATAAAATGATGCATTAAAAGATACACCGCATCACGTTACGACGTGCACTGCGATTGACTTTCCAAATGGCACCTGTTGACTATTACTTGTTAAAAAGAAATTTTTCCATGTGTGTCTGTAGCGTAGAATTTGGGAAATGTTTCTCCGATTTCGTCATTTTACAAAACTTTTTATTCAAAACACTTCTGAATCGTTGTTATTGTTGTTACTATTATTATCGATGGATATTGTAATTAATATACATAATAGTTATTGTATTTTATGAATATAAGCATACAAGTAGTGGGATTTATGGATGTTCAGTCACGTTTTATACAGACGTGCAACATTTTCGGTGGGGTGCTTGGGATCTCACTGGTATGATACGAACGTTGTAAATTTATTACAAATTATTATTAAATATGCAATGTACAATACAAAATAATGAATAAACGAACTGGTTTCATTATTTATTCAAACGAATTGCTCGTTATTTTCTGTATCGACTAGGATCAATGAAATGTTACATTCGTTCGTCGTTGTGACTGGAAAAAGGCTCGAAGAAAGATTCGCCGAATGTCAGTCTGCGATTTCAAAGGAACCCTAGAGATCTATACGGTGCTTCCAGCTTATCCAATCATGCATGCTTAACAATAAATGTAGGAATTAACGTTTACAAGAAATAGTACGGATGAATTGCTCGCGATGGTGAAGCATAAAGTTGGAGCCCCTCTCGGCAATGAAAAAAAGTCGCGTTCGCGTACATCGACGCATCGTGGTTGACGCACGATGCCCCTTCGCGTTCATCCCCTGGTCCTTGCGCGCATCACGCGCATGGATCCAATAGCTCTAATCTGGTACGGACCACATTGATCGAGCCGCGCGCCACCGAGGGATGCTGCCACTCGAACCCCAATCCCCAAACACTGAAGCAACACATTCGGTAAATGTCGCGATTAAAATTTGAACATAAAACACATTTCGTCTCGCAATAGGTAACAAACAGCCATGGGGAATCGTAGCAGCACTTAGCTAGTTATTAAGTTAATTAAATGGAAATTCTTAAGAAGTGCCTGAGTCAGTAAAGAGTATAGTGATAGCAGTTACGTCATCAGATCTCTAATAAGGCTACCAAGTAAACTATCGAGTGATTGAAACCCTCGCCGTTTTGCGAAAACTCGACGAGTAAGTTTTTCCCATCTTCGTGCTATAAAATTCAATATTATTCGGCTATTTTCAGTTTCAGTACCGATTTTTAATAAATTTGTAGCTCGAAAATCATCTAACAAGTCGAAGTACTCCATCTTTGCGTACATGTGATATTTCCTGCTCATTAAAGATGATTAATTTTACTCGTAATTATCGGAATTTCCTTCGAACCTTCGCAATTGTTGATTTCGAGTATGTTTTTCCCCGCAAAGTCATATCGGAGCTCAAAAGGCCCGAATCCATTATCGATTAGATCGATACTTTGATTTCGCCAAATTTTCTTGACGTTTAAAATTTCATAATTTAACGTTATATACGTGAATGTTCGTGGTCCCTGCTTGATCTTTCGTTAACAAGTTATCACCGGCCACGTGAAAAATTCATCGTACTCTCAATTAAAATGTCGAAGACGAAGGGCGGAACTGTGTAAAAGTGTCTATTTCACGCGAATTTTCGCCGTTGAAAAAGTCCAATTTTCACGAAGAGCTAACTTGAATCCATTATTTTGCGATATTTCTATACAGTCAGTAGCGAAATTGAATTTCTTGGATTTAATTTCGTACATGAAATCACGCGTAATAATTCTTGTATCCTCAGAACCACTTGCATCAGCAAAGAGATGGCCAACTTTCGGGGATTTTACATCCCTCCTATCGGTGCAACGATAAATGTTGCTTGGGAGACACTGAAGGCGAAATGGCCGGAAAACAGCCCCTGTATGGAAATGATGCGCGGCAGTGGCAAAGGTCAAGCACAAAGCGGAGAAAAGCAGTTCGAGCAGTTCAGCGAAGGTCGTGATAACACGGAAATGACTTCGATGAACGTTTACGGCGACCAAAATAGTGGTGTGGTTGCCGAAGACTCCTTCAGTTACCAACGTAGCAGGTGAGGTCCATGTACCCACGCAACATGCGTACTATCTATAGTAATAACCCTTTCATAAACCAATTTAATTTAATCTTAAAATGCTGTAGATTTAGGCTTTTATCGGTACAGGGTAATAAAAGTAAGATTCGTAATTATTCTTCGATGTTTTCAGTGAAAAACCGAGAGGCGGAAGTATGAGTAGCGGTGGTTTCAGCGAATACGACGACGGTGGAGAATTCGGCACTCCGGGCGTCAAGATCAACGAATGGCAGGCTGCTTGGAACGTTACAAATGCAATTCAAGTATGTTATCCTACTTTTTACCGCGTTATTTTTGTAATGGACAGTTTCCTCGATCGATTTCATCCATAGACAGGCGAGAGTGTGAAATGTAACCGGTAAACTTACAGGGTATGTTCATCGTTTCTTTACCTTTCGCGGTTCTCCGCGGCGGGTACTGGGCGATAGCTGCTATGATCGGCATTGCACATATCTGCTGTTACACGGGTAAAATTCTCGTGGAATGCTTGTACGAGCTGGATCCTGCCACCGGACAACGCGTCAGAGTACGGGATTCGTACGTAGCTATTGCCAAGGAATGCTTTGGCCCTACGTGGGGAGCTCGAGCCGTGAACGTAGCACAAATAATCGAGTTGCTGATGACTTGCATTTTGTACGTGGTCGTCTGCGGGGATCTGATGATCGGCACATTTCCCGAAGGGGCGATCGATACCAGAAGTTGGATGATGCTCATTGGCATATTTCTGATTCCGTTGGGATTCTTAAAGTCCTTGCATCACGTCTCGGTCCTGAGCTTTTGGTGCACGATGGCTCACTTGTTCATCAACGCGATAATCCTTGGCTACTGTATCCTGGAAATTGGGGATTGGGGATGGTCGAAAGTGAAATGGGACATCGATATGGAAAACTTTCCCATATCTCTCGGAGTAATCGTGTTCAGCTACACGTCACAAATATTCCTCCCGACCCTGGAGGGAAACATGATCGATCGCTCGAAGTTCGACTGGATGCTGAATTGGAGTCACATCGCAGCCGCGGCGTTCAAGTCACTTTTCGGATGGATATGCTTCTTGACCTTTCAAAACGACACCCAACAAGTTATCACCAACAATTTGCACTCGCCAAGTTTCAAAGGACTCGTCAACTTTTGTCTCGTCATAAAAGCCGTCCTCTCGTATCCGTTGCCATATTACGCGGCCTGCGAACTCCTAGAGCGCGAATTCTTTCGGGGTAGACCGAAAACGATATTCCCAACGATTTGGACGGTCGATCGTGAACTCAAAGTTTGGGGATTGGCGTGGCGCGTCGGTGTTATCGTTTTTACGATCCTCATGGCAATTTTCATTCCCCATTTTAGCATTCTCATGGGTTTTATTGGATCCTTTACCGGTACCATGTTATCCTTCATTTGGCCCTGCTACTTTCATTTAAAGCTGAAGAGAAATTCCATGGAATGGGGCACCGTAGCTTACGACTGCTTCGTCATATTTTTAGGTATTCTCTTCGGAGTAATCGGAGTTTACGATTCTGGGTCAGCTTTGATCAAGGCATTCGAAATCGGTTTGCCGTTTTAATGACCGTTTAACGAATAAATCAAAACACTTTACCTATACTCAAAGAGTCAAGCGGATATACTTAGTCACTGACACGAACACAAATTCAAGCGCAAACAATGGTCAACATTTTATTGATACGCAAAAGCAATGTTCCGTACGGAGGCATATCGAAGTTTTCTTCATCTTTTTTCTTCTTGAGAACTCAAAATCACATTCATCGATGGGGAGAAGAGAAATAGCAGTGATTCTGTCGTGTTGGATCTACAGTTTCCGCGCGGACGTTAGCTCAATCTTCAGCCATGTTATCACGTAATATGCGCACGCGGAGCAATCACACGCACACAGTGATCGTGACGATGTACTAGAATATATTTAATTAATGTCTTCCAACGTTGAAACTGTACAAGTATCGTTACATTGTTGCCTAGGTTTCTGTATTTTATATAATTCCATATTTTTGCGTCGATGTAGCATAATCGACGACGAAATCAAACAAATTCTATACTCAATAATTATACGATTTTATCGAACATCTGGATGAAAAATTTCACGCAAGCAAAAAGATGACTTTCGCAAAATCATCGGCAGTAACGCTTGTCGACGACGGAATCGACGACGAGATCAAACAAATTCTATACTCAATAATTATACGATTTCATCGAACATCTGGATGAAAAATGTCACGCGAGGAGAAAGGTGAATTTCACAAAATCATCGACAATAACAATTGTAGGTACATACGTGTAGACAGCATTATACTCATGCTTCACTTTGTGCAGAACCTAGAGTATAAGTATTTATAGATGATATTTATATTTGAATGATCCACTGTCTTCCAAATGTCTAACGAATCGAAGTTGGACTTTATTTCGTATTTCATTGTTATTGTAAGAGGATTTTCGAGTTTTACGATTGTTATTTATACAAGCTGTTCAATCTACCGGATTTTTATGTAAATTGGATAGAAATTCATGCAAATACCAGTAGCTCTGTCTATGATATATCTCGTCATTCGAAATTTCGAGTGCACACATCCGTGTCGTAGTATTGGCACGGGATCTATTTATTCTCGATACATCTCATGTTTTGTGATATTTTAGAGCCACCCAAAACCACCTTAACATTCTCAAATGGATTCTTGCCATAGAAATGCGTGTATTTGTTGTTTTTTTTTTTTCCTATTTTCTGACGAACCGCTGAGTTTACGTTAGTGATCCTACCTTTCAAGATGTACATGAAACGCATCTCCTTGTACCTCTTTGTTTGTACTCGGCTGGGATTTTATTTCATAGCATTACAGGCATTTTATTAGGCACGTTTATTAAACGTTCCTATACATTTTTCATTATTTCAAACGAATGGGAATTAGTATCGTTGGTGTTATTTATTACGATGTAACAAATCTTGGCGCACGATCGTGACCAGCTAATAATCGTGCATAAGCGATTCGACCCGGTTGCAAATCAGATGATGAAGGGTCAGCAAAGATATTGGTCGGTTATTAAATTACTGGTGAATCAAAAGTCTTCCTATGATGTCTTCCAAAGCGAGAAACAATATACGACAAAGAAAAAAATTACTTACGAAATGGTCAAATTATTTAACACTTTAGAATTAAGAATTTAGTATACACATATCTATGTATGTATATATCGGATACATATGAATAATTAACACTCGATCGTTATTTCACTAGCTCCTGGAGGCGCACGAGACTAGATTTTCGGTCGCCAATACGAACGTATGCGAAACTGCGGAATATTTATTCTCGTGACTCAAGCTTGCTTATTAAATTACTGATCGTCTTATTACCGTATCATGTACGTATATGAGTGTAATATAATAAGATTATACAATGAATGAAAATTACTGTACGAAAAGTTACATTCCGATCTGAAAAATACAGTTGTTACGTATAGTTATTTTTATATAGTTTTAAGATGACTCTACAACATACAACTGAGGAAACAAATGTCATATCAATTGATTTGCACTCGTATAATTGTTTTCGTTGTTTCATTAATTACGTTGCCAAATGACTATTATCACTGTTATAGCTACAGATACGTTATAGTTATACACACACATAGATACAAAACACGATGTAATGGGCTTCCATATTACAAAAAATATACGATCGAAATTTTATTGTTGCAAGTTGTATCGAATGAAATTTTATCGAGTCCTATCCCTCTGAGAATACTGTTCTCCGTCACGGATGAGCTGGTATTCACCGCGAATCGAAAGGGTTCTTTAAAAAGCGCTCGTAACTTTGATCTATCGCCTGGATCACGAGAAAAAAACACTTTCTCTCGCACAACAAAGATCAACGACTTAGTTTTTTGTTCTACGAGAGTAACGGTAGTCAGCAAATAGGATATGGCGCGTTGAAATACGTCACGCTCCAAATACTACGGGTGGTCACACTTCGAGATGCGATTTAGATGATGAAGCATTCAGTTCCGTTTATACGTTCGATATGAAGCTTTTATTGGTAAGTTGTGCCACAGTTTCCAAGTGAATTGACACAGAATATTATAAATAAAAAGTAGGCTTCGTGCAATATTTTAATTAAAGATTATATACACTTACATGTGAAAAAAAATGTAAATCAGTTGGTGGAAATTTTGTTCCAGATGCAAATTTGTGCCCTTCTCTTGTGCTACAGTCTGATTACATCTTGCATATGCCAAGAACAAATGAATTACGAGCATCGAAAAACCGGTGAGTGTGTACAAATGATATGACATTATAAACACCAATGTAATTTTGTGGAAACTGAACCAATTTTCATAAATTAATAATACCAATGACAAATACTCTTTTTCTCATTTCGACAGATATTCCACGAGTCAGGATTAAAGTGTTCCGTGGACCAAATCAGAAAGAAAACGGCGAAGAGTATGCTTCTTGGGGATATTGGGTGAAACAACCGAGCAGCAAATAATTGAAGATTTCAGTGATTAAATATATAATCGAACGGATATCGTAGGGACATGCCATACGTTTGTTATTTTGCCTCAAATATGTATCATTTAATTCAAATTCAATGAATATAGATTGTCGAAATTCATTACATAACGATATGAAATGTTTGAAGAGCCACAGTCATTCCGTTTATTTTCTGACATTTGTATATCACAAGCAATTTGGCATTGAAAAATGTGCAAATCACCGTCATGAATATGGTTTGGGGGATAGTAGATCAAGCAGTTTACTGGTACGTAAATGAAAATGATCAAACGTACAATATAACATTATTGTAATTATCAATTTGATATTTACATTACTTTACGATCATGTAACAATCATATTCTATGTTTTACAAGAATCAAAGTCGCCAAAGAACGTCATATTCAAGTGTTAAGAATTATCAAATATAATTTTTCATTCACATTTTCACTGACTGTTTACAATATCAATTAAATAAAGGCTGTACGACCTCTGGGAATTTTCCACCTTGGAAAACACTCGTTGGATTTGAATTAGATCACACGGATCAATCCAGATTTGTTCCATCCTTAATTGTTCATTGACCCGATCCCCATGCGCATAACAGTACAAATGATTTATTCAAGTTGTGCCCATAATTTCCATTACAGCAGAATCGAAGCCTCTGTTTAAAACACCACATTTGCAAATATTAACAGTACATTCTGCAATGAACAGCATTATCATTGGTTCCACACTTACTTCGACTGTATTTGATCCCCGGGAACATAAAATGGATTGCATACTGCATTTGCATAAGCGGAGTGTAATTTTCTGAAAATCTAGATAATTAAGAAAATAAATATCATCTGTTTAATGTGATCATATCTAACTGTTCTTCATTATAAAAAGCTTACCATTCTCACTTCATTGTCTCGTAACGATGCAGTGGTAGACTGAAGTACCACGATAAATTTAATTTTTGTATTTGTTGCATAACCAAATCTGTAAGACAAACCAATTTAATTTAAACATACAAGCAAATATTACTGTCTCTGAATTTGGTTATGAAGGTTGGATGGATAGTATATAACATGCAATAGCATAACAAATACACTTTGTGTTCTTCGGTTGAAAAAAGTAATCCTAGAAATAGTTCTCTGACATCCGCTGCCATTTTATTTCCGGTATTCAATTTTTCTTCGATAATATCGATGGATGTATGAACCTTGTAATGGAGTTGCAAAGCCGATGTTTCATCGATACAACGAATATACTTCGGGGAATTCTGTGAAAAAATATTTTTTTAAAACTCTCTTAGCTGATACAAACTTCAACAATCTTCCATCAACCAATTCGTTAGGAATGTCACGGCCAAATCAAGTTACAAGTGGCGGTAAAAAATTACTAGCTATATAGAAAACATATAGATGTTAATATACATAATCGCTTATGATGTGGCTTAAAAATCGTATTATTCACAATTTCATTGTCATTTACCAAACATAAAACATGGTCGAATTTATATCGGATGGTTTAGTTTTCTAAATATCAACAATACATGTCCATTGAATATTATAATTATTCATTTGACAGTTGTCATAACCCAAAAGACAACTTACATCCTTGCCAATCACAGCAACGCATACCGCCATGATATTTATACAGCCAAATATCGTCAAATTGAATGTTTGCCAATTAGTTTTTCGACTTGTCAATTCCTTCCGAAATTTAAATAAATTTACATGATAATAACATCTTGCTCGCGCGTGGAAGTAATGTGTTCGACAGTACTGTGCTGACTCTGTTTCCGTCAGTTGCCGTGTCGGCTTGTGACGTGTTGTGTGAATGTGCGAAAACCGTGCGAAAACACTTATGCCGAACACTGTGCTCCTTGTGTTTATTGTTATCTTGCTGGGAAGCAGCGATTGTTTAGTCAATAACGTCAATAGCCATCAATAACACAAGATAGTCTGAATGCCCCACTTGGGGCTTAGTTTTAGTATTGTCCACCGGATGTCAACAGCTTGTGCGGCGCGTAGCAATGTCGTACTAGCATCAACCTGCGATAGTTCTGGACATTAGCGCTCGTTTGGTCACTCATTTTTGCTGATCCAAAGGATAATACTTGGACGGATCAATATTTCATGCACGATCCAAGGCGTGTGCTGTAAAATATGCTCTGGATACAGATGTTTCAAATTCGAAGGCATTAATCATGACAACTAGTGAGTTTTCTAGGGAAGTTGAAGACAAATGAGTGAAGATTAGCTGAGATTACTTATACGGTAGTCTGCCGCGGTTTGCGGAATTCGGAAATGTAACATGTGCAGCCGTTGGCCCTATTCTTGGAGCTCTGACTCTGAATTACTCTAAATCCCATGCGTTGTCTAGCATCGCTGTTGGTACTTGTTCCGTCAAATTCACTATATGCTTACCACTGTGTGGGAACTGGTAGGAACTTTTTCTCGATGGAATTCTGAGGGGGTTCACGTAATTCCTTACAAGAATCGGCATATCCCCCCCCCCCCCCCACTTATTCCTGCAATCTCACCTTAATCGGAGAATCTTAATCGTACGGACCCATACGGACCTTGGTGACCGACGTAGCAGAACGAAGCTTTCTCTGGACGCCCGATATTTCCAGAAATTTTACACCATGGCAGACGTAAGCTATAACCGAACTATTTCTTTTTGATGGCATGAAGGCACGTTTATTCATTGTTTCGTATATCCTCCCAATGTTTTGCGTTAGTTATGCATTTTCTGAGGTGTTGGTCGATATTCGAGAATACACGAACGCGATCTTTTTCCCCATCTCAAATTATCCCTGGGTATGAATCGAGACTGTGAACATCAACAGATATGATCTAAAACGAATGCGTCGATTGGACTTCTTAAAAGATGATATTTCATCCTATGCTATAGAGAACTCAATTTCTACATTGAAAACTAGATGGTGAACTGTTAAATAAATGACAAATAATCAAATAACACTTCTATGATCGATTTATTATGGTGTGCCTGTTCTAATTCTTTTCCTTCTCGTTTGCAATTACTATTATGTAACGATATGAAATGTTTGATGAACTAGACTTAATCCATTTATCTTCTGACAAATGCGTATCAAGCAATTTAGAGTTTAAGAATATATATTTATATACAGATTGCATGTTGGTATGATGATATTCAACTTTTATCTTATCTGTTACGAATTAAAACGATTTCCAGTACTGCATCATCTACATGAAATATTTATCCTACTTATTCGACTAATTGAATCTCAAATGTAATTATAAATGTTGCAATCCAGGTCATGCTACCTTTGTAATTGCATTAAAAACCCTCAAGCTGTAGAATATTACAATGAAGTTACTATCTGCCCCAAACCTTTTACAAAAGGTATTGCATAACTCGAGCAGTTAAAACATGGTGAATATATTCCTAGATAAACAGTATGTTTTTATGTATAAGTCTGTACTTTATGAAGAAAGGTTAAACACTTTCATTATATATTCCTGCTTCAGGTCGTGACGAAATACTGCAATATCATTTGGTCCATTCTCAAGTCGTTAGATTCAAAGGATTTTGCGACAGAATTCCAACAATGGAACCTACGGTCTGTGATCGAGTCCATTTTATCACCTCTTAATTTGGAACCGGCCACTATTGACAAGATACACACTTGGGTTAACAAAATTTTGGGTGAGTTGATAAGATTCAATTGTTGTGCACGAGAAAAAAAATACAAACAAGAATAAAATTTATTCCACATTGATTAAAAAATGTGCTATATCGGCATACATATACCTATGTGCAGAATGTAAGAAAAATAGTTCCCAACACAACATTATAATTTTATCGTTGAACTTTTGTGTGTATAATTCGGGCTACTTTTCTTGGATTCTAATGTTTTTAGCAAATTTTGCTGTAGATGAATTTGTATTCAGTTGGCAAATCAAGCACATTTTTGATACAACAGTTACTTAGTGGTAATAATATTGAAGTCATTAATTTGGAATTATTAATTATAAATTTTGAAATTTTAATTGTTTAATATCTCTATGTTCGCCTAGCTATGATCAGCTTTGGTTTGGCCATTGCTGCACCAATTCAGCAGCTGTATAACCTTATTATGAATGCTCGGAATGGCCTTCCAATTTCTCAATAGTTAGTAAGTAAGCCATTGTAAATAATAATTCTGAGTAGAAAGTACAATAGTGTCTTTTTAATTAACTGTTTGCGATGTGAATAATTTATGTAATTTATTCATGATAACAAGCAAATGGGTAGAAATTTCAGATGAAAATCGTAATGATATATATTGTTTCAGGTTTCAGGCATCACAGTCCTTGTATAAATCCATGGTTCAAGATTAAATGCTTCATTCGCATTAGCGTGTTGCCGTTTTTTTACAGATGTTCGGGGTTCTGAAGAAATGAACTGAAATCGCAATTATGGATACTCGAGCAATCTGAATCAGCAGAATTCCAATATCATACCTGTTCATCATACCTTATCGGAAAAACAACAGAATATTATAATGGGAATTACTATTTTATATCAATATGACAAAATATTAAATTGAACCATTACTTTGGTCAATGCACGTACATAATTTGTTATAAAATATGTACAAAAGTGTATAGACTATAGAGCCGGCAATATCAAGCATCTGCATCACATTCTAATTATATTTTATGAAATAATGTACGTCTTGAACTTATGAATTAAGATGAGAACTCTTCGCATGTTGGACTGCAAAACGGCATTTTTATGTATTTGACTCTCAACAACAACATATTTGCCGCATAAAGTTGTCATTCTGTTTTGATTTACCACATTCTTATTGACTAAGTTTCTATTGTACGGAATTCGCAAAATAATAATGACACTCAGGTAGGGCATAAAAAATGCACATAAGCAACGTTAATTCTTCATTAAACTCTGTATACTGAAAACATAACCATGGATATATCAATGGTGATACATGAAGGAGTAATGATCGAGCTTCCAAATAGTTATCAAAAAAAAAAAACTTTCGTAACGTCTTGTCTCCTGACCATAACGCGATTAATAAAATTATCACACGTATCACTGTTGAGCTAAAAACAGGTGGCACATTGATATATTATGATTTAGGTTGGTCGTAATATCTCTTCTTCAGAGTTCTATATTTGCGAAGCATATAAAGAGCTTCCAATTCTTTGATGACATATTTCCCATGGGATAACATTTTTTCAATTTTCTCTTGATCAGTTTCAGATTTGTTCTTCATAAATACCCTTCTTAAATTTTCGCGGAAATATTCAAAGCCCTTGGGATAGTCTTGACCGTAGTGTAGTAACTGAAAGCAAATGAAATTTGCACAATCAAATTCAATCGTAGGGACAATAACTGTTAAGGCATGTAAATAATATTTCTTCATTTACTAACGGTCTTGTACAGTTCAACAACTCTGGCTCGTTGAGACATTATTGCTTCATTTGGGTACACTCCGTTATATCACAGTTCATCTATAACAGCAAATAAATTAGGTTAGCCAATTGTTTAACCTAATTATGTAGATCTCATTAATAAACACGACACCAAATCGGTCATAAAAGTAAGGTAAGGGTGCAAGTAATAGATCTAAATCATATAATATATATATCGTATCGACGTAATCTAGTACCTGCGTGAAAATACAGTTACCGAAATTGATATGCACGACTATGTTATCATTGTACAAACAACAACCGATCAGAAGTGTCAACTTGCATATTTATTGTAAACCATTGTAAACGACCGAAAATAATCTAATCAATACAGAAGAAGGCATGCACTGGCATGCACACGTTTTCTGCATTGGCCCCGTCGTGCGTGATATCATTAAATGACCTTCAGATCTTTTATCACAATCGGGACCAGTGAAAAATGGCGATGGTGAATTGACGAAGTCAACATCTATGACATATTTTTATGTACAATGTCGAATCTCAAATGACATAATTAGAAAAATATTTCATACATAACAGTTCACTATCAGTTTAATAAAAACTGTATTTATAAACCCGCGGTGATTCGGATGTTAGATGTTGGATGAACTACCTGCGTACTAGTTCCATCAATCTCCGTGTCGCTGCCGGCGCATAACATTGATAACCGGCACGTTAGCATCCTCTTGATTTGTAGCCCCGTGACTGTCGAGCATAGTATAAAAAACTGCTGATCTGTCATTTATGATTATTTTGAAAGCATTAATAGCACAACTGAACCTGACTGAACCGCAGAATTCCAATCAGTACGCAACGAAACGGCAAGCTGTACGATACCTCGATTAGTCGGCTTTGACGGCCAAAGTGCTGTGTTGTTCATACCATTTTTGAATTGTTGGTATGATAGTTTTTAGATTTGATATTTCGCATTGAAATTGTTTCCGGTGAGTTACGCGTCTATTTTATTCCAATCGTTACGTTGATCTCTGCGGTTTTATTTTTTTCCTAATTATTGTCCAGAATAGGCAATTCTAGTTTATATCTAGACTTCGTAGCCTATTTTGAACTGAATTTTAGAATACCAACATGTATACACCGAACGACAATGAAAATTCCATTCCAACAATACAATGATAAGTCGGATACAGCCCGAATGACAAATTCATTCTCATTGACAGAATTATTAAATAAAGATGAATCACAAAATTACAATAATAAGATGGCATTATTCACCAATGTCGAAATTTGGTCAAATAATACTGACGTAGATACAAATAATGAATCTCTCTGGAAAGATGTGAATATGATTTGAATGAAATGGGATTATTGATGGTATTGAAGTATCCGTTATCTTAAATAAAGTGGTCACTGATCATAACGGTTCAGCATAATGCAATGATGCAGCATGTACGTGATCTAATTTTAGAGACATGGCAATGTCTGATTTATCTTTACCTTTCATTGGATCTTATAAGGTTTTGCAGCGGTATGTTTGCGGTGCTAATTTTGAAAATAGTTTTATGATTATGAAATTCGTACAATAGTGATCACTGTTCCATACCAACTTCAGAACTGTGCACTTTTATAACACCAAACGAAGCACGCTAATCATTCCCGATATGAAACTGATGGGATAAATAATAATGATAACAATAATGTGAAATGATAAATTTAAATTCTTGGAATTATACTGATCAAAGTCTGCGGTAGCAACAGATAAATTAATGACAGATTCACGCAGAATGAAAATGTTATTACAGATAGTACGCGATATGATTCAATTTTATATTTCATTGTAGCGCTTATTCAAGCTGCTTTGATTATTTCAGAAGCATCAAGATGGCTGGAAGCATTCTAAGGCTGATCATAGTCTCCTGCGGTATGTATAAAAATTGATAAAATCTTGCTTAAATAACATGTTTGCACATCAGTTATTTGACAGGTATTGCGAACGTCTTTCTGCTTCTAAACTAATTTTTAGTTCGAGTGGTATGCATTTCCGTTTTGTATTTCATTTGAAATAGGTATCAGAAATGCTGACTCAACATCCGTACATTAAGCCTGGAGTTTCAAATTTCAGATACGCTTATTATACCTACAGTGCAGTGCAAATTATTGCGATGCCATTTGTTATATGTACATTCTAAAATTGCAACTGCATCAAATTTTTTATTTTCATTTCGTAGCAATTTATTGCGTCGCGGGAAAATCAACTCCGACTTTTAGCAAGGCTTACATGGCAAGGGGTACACTTTACATACCATATGCTGAGATTCGTGAACCATTCTATGCATGGTACGATGCCGATCGTGGCTCAAGCAGAATCGACTATTATGGAGGTATACCTATTTGTTTTATGTCTTGAATGATTCAGAAATTCAATCTCAGAGTTGCATCTTATTCCCTTTGCATTCTTTTCCTGGTTGTTTCATTCTAATAAGTACTTTTATAACTAGGAATGGTGAAAACCTATCAATTATCTCATGAAAGTCAAAATGGAGTTAGCTTAAAATTAGCCCCTGTGACTACCGAAACAGATTTGAATAAAGAAACGTGTCTTCAAGTAAATGGAACAACAGAGAATAAGATAACGCCGCAAACAATTGTGCCTGATACCACGGGAATGGAGGTGATTACAGATCGTTACTTATTTATTTCTATTTAAAAATTTTCTGTTTCATTCGTCTAACATACAAAAACTATTTTTGACAGTGCATTGGAGAAGAAATTGTTAACGGACTTCATTGCGAAAAATGGCGACATGTGGAAAGCTATGGAGAAAAATCAAACAAGTACACGTTATGGATTCGTTATAAGGTGTGTTTTCAACGTTAGAATTCGTCAAATGCGTAATGAACGTTACGAATATTTTATGGGCTGATTACAGAAATCACCTAAATATCCACAAATCAAGGAAGCTATACCCGTCAGATATGAAATGCGTGGTTTCAATTCACTTCTGGGCTCACATTACGATCATTACTATATCGATTATGATTGGTATTCATTCGACAAACCAGATGAGGATGTCTTCAAAGTGACCGAAAGTATATATTACTTTGGAATATTTTTATTATTCATCATTGAGCCAATTATTTAACAATTCTTACGTGAAAACTATTTTAGACACCACTTGCATTGGATTCCCTGGGCCTGGTGACAAACATATTTATACATTCAACCCGATGCGAGAATTTATTGAGAACTATGACGATCATATGAATAACGAATTCGATAAGTTCCAAAAGAAACATAATAAAATCTATTCCGATGCCGTGGAACACAAAGAACGCAAGGAAGTTTTCAGGCAGAATATGAGGTAGAGAAAAAAAAATCAGTTTCCCAACTATCTAGCATTTTTCGTTCTATACGGGTAAATAGCGCTATTCTGTTCAATGCAGGTACATCCATTCTAAAAATCGCGCGAACTTGGGATATCAGTTGGAGGTAAATCATCTCGCGGATCGTAGTGATTTGGAGATGAAAGCACTTCGTGGAAAGCAACATAGTACAGGTTACAATGGTGGTATGCCATTCCCGTACTATGATAAACAAGTAAGAAACCTTCCTGATTTCATGGACTGGCGTTTATTCGGGGCCGTAACACCGGTCAAAGGTAATTTATGCATCAGAAATGTTATGTTTATTTTATATCAAGGAGCGGCTAAGCGATCAAATAAATTTTTTATTTGTGAATCCACCGAAATTTCCTATCGATCAGCAAATGTATTTTAAAATGTCGCTGTGTGAAAAAATGTTCAAATATTAAAAAACTGAACTGATGAGAAAATCATGACACAAAACAATCGTTGATGGTTCCGAAATACATATTTTTTTTGTTATTTCCAGATCAATCAGTGTGTGGCTCGTGTTGGAGTTTTGGTACAACGGGAGCTGTTGAGGGTGCCTATTACTTGAAATCTGGAAAATTGGTGGAACTCTCGGAACAGGTAATTATTTCGAAACCTAGTACCATAGTATTGCGATGCTGAATCATTTCATGATCAGTTTGTGTCAAATCACGAGGAAAAATATTACAATTCCAAACGAACTTGAAGGCTCTGGTCGATTGTTCCTGGGGTTTCGGCAATAACGGGTGCGATGGTGGAGAAGACTTCCGTGCATACCAATGGATAATTAAACACGGCGGCCTTCCGACAGAAGAAGATTACGGTGGTTATATGGGTCAGGTAAGCAAACCATTATCCAAGAAATGAGGTTCCATTTCATTTTCTAAAAATAACTCACCAATACTTGTATTTTGCATTCTAGGATGGCTACTGCCACATTGATAATGTAACATTGACCGCGAAAATGACTGGTTTTGTAAACGTAACTTCTGGCGATCCGAACGCTTTGAAAATAGCAATAGCTAAACATGGTCCGATCTCGATTGCAATTGACGCATCTCACAAAACTTTCTCCTTCTATTCAAACGGTGTCTACTATGAACCGGAGTGTGGTAAGATTAGAATATTCGCATGCCACCCGAATTTGCTTTCCTTTCTTTTCAACTAAATAATTGTCATCTTTAGGTAACACGGAAGAGTCCCTTGATCATGCGGTGTTGGCTGTTGGTTATGGTACAATGAACGGAAACGGATATTGGTTGGTCAAAAATTCGTGGTCAAATCATTGGGGAAATGATGGTTATATTCTGATGGCCCAGAAAGATAATAATTGCGGTGTGTTAACTGCACCCACCTACGTTACTTTTGATTAGATTCAAAGGAATGTTATTAGAGGTATATTTTTTATCATTATGTACACACAGACAATTATATTCAAAGGGTAGTTATAGTAGCCGCTTACCTCTCGAGCATCGGTCGTTCCGGATCGTCACAAAGCTCGTTAAGCGGAATGCATTACGACTGTACTATGTATGGGAATTTTGTAATTTGATGATAATGAAATAAAAATTGATGAAAAATGTGCCTACGTGTTATAGATTTGAATGGGTTACTTTTGAGGATCAAAGTCAATTTAATGAACCATTAATAATTTGTCCGTTAGCCGTAACTTAGCATTGCCTATGTCGTCATTTGCTCATTATTGTCGTCGACTGCAAACTTCCCCACTTTTACTTCGCTCGGCTTGCATCTCACATGGCTGCATCAGGCCAATACCGTTGTAACAATTGTTCAATTCACCACTACAAGTATCCACAACAAATCTATTTAATTAGCAAATTCATGAGATTGTACGAACTATGCATCCTTTGTTGATTGAGATGCTGACAATAATGCTTCCCAGGAGTAAATGATTATGGCGACATTCAATGCTGGTTCGGCTGGGTTATCTGCGGTTATCAACGCGATAGGTCATCATTAATAGCAGATAACTTGTATAAAAAGAAATGGAGATTCAACAAAGTCAGCTTACTGTCATAATTTTATTTTGGATTCGAATTGAATTCGGAAACAAAAACGCATCAGGCCTTGTAGTAATTTTTTAATGATCCTGTCCAAATTATAGTTCCGATACAAAAGATGAATGGTAATCGTAGCTGGGTTGTGCTTCGTTGTCTCTACATTAAATATTTTTTACATTTTTACCTCGAGCTGTTCATATCACGGGGACAACGAGTGTTACTGTTTGACTTGCGAGTATGCTGTCTTACATTCATACTATATACAGTCTAAACATATTTATTTTTCTCATTTTTTATCTTTTCCGCATCCGATTTCCGTTAATAGTCTATTTTATCGATAAAGATATTTTTATTCTAACAATTTCATTTATAAGTCATCGAAACATTACTAGTTATTTTACAGAATATCCTCTTCTATCCATAAATTTGGCACAAAAATATTTTTATCCGTGTACGACAGTTTTTCTTAGATCGTATTCTTATTTTCCTTTTTCTTCTTCTTCAAACAATAACCAATTTTTGGAGAAATTTCTATTAACAAACGTGACTCGCGTACATGTCTGAAAATTAATATATACGTATATGATCAATCGTGCCTTAAATAAAGGAATGTTTTCGTGTCTTGTACGTTAAATTCCCAAGTGGCTAGTATTATCAGAATTCGAAAGAGAAGTAGCTTCAAAGACGCGCACGCATCGAGTTTCGTTATACTAGCCACTTGGTTAATTTTATGCTATCTTATTTCTTAATATCTTTTTTTCACGTAATAATATACATATGCCTAGTTAAGTACATTTATGACATTTTCTCGTTCTTTCTCGAACACCTACTAGATTTCTATACATACAGAAGCTTGCTAACAATTCACTCGTAAATCTCATATAATTGATAATTTAAATTGTATACTTTCATATTCTATCACTTGTGGACCCTGTGAACCAATTTACCGAGATCGATTATTGGTTAATTTGGCCAAATTTTGAGGACAAACCGAATCTCGATATGTATTGTATAGTACGTGTGACAAATACATCGTAGGAATGATAACAACCCAGACCTTTAGCTCGGAGCGTCGGAGGTGAATTTCGAATTCATCGATTTATCTGCTTGGCCGACACTGCATTCCCATGCGAAAGCTATTCCCGTGAACTCGGAAATCACCCCTGTGGCAAGCGATAGCCAAACTCGGAACGTAGTCAGGTACTGGAACCTGCTACCGATAATTTCGATTCGTACAATTCGGAGTTACCGATCTTTAACATCAGTTTTAGCGAAAAAAAAAAAAAAATGTCAATCGTCAAATACTGAAACCCGATCTAAAATCTATAACATGTCCAATAAACCGCGAGCGTAACTCTGATTTGAAATGTGCAAAGTGCAATTTGTATCTGTAACTTTCAGCTTGGCTACCTAACAATCTCGAACACTCCGAACAACCTTGATCAATGGCGTTATTTCGTTATGATAAAGCTAATTATTATTATTTTATATCGTTAACAATATTATTTTTGTCCCGATCTGTCGTCGTTGATATAGTTTGTCTAGTTTGTATTATAGAAAGCCCATTTCCAAGGCATTGTAAAGTGCCTGAGTATCGGAATGACTGTTGATTCGCCAAAATGGAAAATTGTGCGCTCGTGCAGCCGTTTCCTCGTCGGAACCATCGCCGACTACGACGTAGGTACACCTGCGTCCAAATCTCGCGACGACGCGACCAAAACAGCTTTCTTTACCTGAAAAAATAAAAAAAATAAAAAAAATCACGTTTTCGTTGTTGTTTCCGAAATAAAAAAATAAACAATTTCGAAACAAAATTAATACGACGAAAAGTAAAATATTGGATGATCGATTAAATTTGCCGAGGGATGAAGATTGAAGGGCGAGATGAAGCCAAATCTCACCGATCTTCGAGGCCGAATAGATGTTTTCTATGGGGAATATTCCGCCGATACCGAAGAGCAGGACTTTCGATAAGGCTGGAACTAGCTGAGTCGTAGTGACCAAAATATTCACACAATGAGTCCTCTTGTGAATCAAGTTCAAACATTTCACCGCGGAAGTTAACCAGTTGTCGGTGAGTAATTCAATTTCCGTTCTCAACTGAAGCCACTGTTCGCGTTTGGTGACGCCCAAAAGGCCACCGACGTTGTTGCGATGATTGCAGTAAATTTCTTTTATCTTTCGATAACGAAAGGCGAGTTTTCTCATCCAATCCACGCCTCCTCTGACGCCTGAAGCCAGACAAATCCCATTGTTGGCCGAGGCGCATTGAAAACCGTCCGTGGCGAAATTATAAGACGATAAATCCTGCCCGTTGTCGTCCGACGACACGTCGTCTATGTGAACTTGATCGCAATCCTGAAAACAACGACGTAAACATCATCGCGTCAACGTCCATCCGCGCCCAGCCCCGAACTTCCCATTGACGCGCGAGCTCTAGGTACGTTCAAGTACCCCCAGAAGATATATCGCATCGTTCGCGTGATAGCCCGACAGCGTTCGTAGTTATCAATCGTTTACTCACAGCACTCACCTCGACGTCGTTGAAAAAGAAATGAGTATCGGCCAAGTTGTAGATCATTTCTTCCATCCGATAAGCGAGCTGCGCGAGTAACGTTGGATCTTTTCCGTGCTTCGTCGCGAATTGTCCGGTCAGCAACGAGTGAAATACAACTATGGTTTCGTCTAGATCCCAAATGAATATCCGGTCTGGCCCGGCTTCCGTCGTATCCGCCGAACCGATACTGTTTCCGCTTCCGCTTTGCCGTCTTCCGCGTCTGCAGGGCTTCGCCGTAGCCCCTACATGTTCTTTCGTTAGTTTCTTCGAGAGGAGCAACTAACTTACGTGTATTTGCAAACAATCTGTTCATCATCGTTTTTCCAATCAATTACACGACTCATTTGTCCGCTCTACTCGATGCATTCGTACCTTCAGGGTTGTTGGTATCTCGTGCCGTTGTGGCGTCGTTTGTTTCGTGACTCGATGGGTCGAGGGTGAGAGACGATTTCGTAGTTTCTTCTGCAGACGAGAGGAAAAACGAAAAGAGTCTTACGTGTTCGCAGCTAAAAGATCATATTTATCGTAGACATCGCGATGTTATCACTACACGACGCGGATTTACGTATGCCTACAACAGTTCGCGATACCTGGATAATTGACATTGCCGATGTTGAAGGACGTTGGCGTTGCGTGGTAACCCGGTACCGGGAAGTATCCCGAGTACTGCAGGGGAACTCTGTCATTTCCGTAAAGATTGCTTCCGTACGTAGTGTAGTCCAATTTCTGAAATTCATAGATATGGGTGAACGGTCTACTCGCCAGCGTTCTACTTTCCACGGCCTAGAAAGAGCTACCCAATTTCCCCCCTAATATTTCCTCGAATATCGCCGCATGCACAATCTCAAATACATAAACTTACTTGGGATGCCGACGATATATTTTGTCCAACCGACGAAAATGTCGTAGAGCCGTTGTTGTAGCCGGCGAAGGTCGAGTACTGTGCCATGGTTCCTGGCGTAGGATACGAACTCAGATAAGAACTCGGTAGCGGGGTATTTTTCGAGCTGGTCGTGCTTCCGAAATTCGACAAATTGTACGAACTGAAAAACAGTCCACGTGAAATTAGGATCGACGCGTTACAAAATCGTACACGATACATCGACGTTGAATTCACTTTCCGACATTTTCTTCGGATATTCATGAAAAATTGATGCCGTTCAGAACAACGATCAATGATAGTGAGGTATGATTTTCGAATGAAGTTGTCATCGGCAGGAAATAACGAAGTATAATCGTACCTGTTGTAATATTGATTAGCTCCGTACAAAGAGCTGTAGTCGGCTTTCTCCATCGAGTCCGGATATTCTTCTTTAGTTTCGGCAGTTTCGTCGATGTACAACTCACCTCCGGGTACGTTATCACTTTCTGGGCACTCCTGAACTTCGTTTTTGACCTCCGTGTCTAGAAAAGATGATACGAAGATAACATTTCCCACGGTAAAAAAATGCTTAAACGCGAAACGTGTTAACAAGTCTTAAAAAATTGGAACAGCTCGTATTTGTAAATTTATAACGACCGTTGAAAATTTCATACGCGTTTCAATCAAGCTTCGCGTTCGAGAATAAGGAACAAACTACCGGTATGTAAACTGTATGGATGGGAAATTTCATCTATACCATTGTTCGTGCTACGGGGGTGCTGTACAGAGGCTTCCGTCGACGAAGAGACGTTACCGGCATTGTCTAGAACCCCCGCCGGTTTCGTAGGATCATTGTCTTCGGTTAACATATCACCTTGTCTGAAACAAAAGCAGCACGCATGACGAATACTCTCGAGCGTATGGAAAGTTTCCTGATGTATTAACTATTCGATGATTTTCCGTGTAAACTGTCAACGTGTAACCGATGGAAAGGTGGCGAAAACTAAAGACGATGACAATAGAGTGGCTTTTAATTAATTTCATCCCGGTACCAAACCGCGCTACTCTTGGTGGCAAGTAGCACTCTATCTACATCTTGGCCAGAAGATGTACCCACTCTGGCGACAGCTTAAATAACGTGGATGCTTTTTTTAATCGGTTCGCAAACACCTCCGAGCTTTGTACAGGTGAGATAACTTTATACGACGTGTCTGCGGCTCGAAAGCACTTGAAAAATTCATTATCGGCAGCCAATTGCGTGTCTGGTAGGCGGCATGGATCGGTGTAGGCGTACCAGGATCGTTTCCAGCTAGCCAATGAAACTCCCTTTCACGTCGTTTATGTTACGTATTCTTTATGATGCTAAGTCACTGTCTTCTCTTCGCGCTCCGCCTTTCCTACCAGCCACTAGGTATATTTCATGTTCCGGATCGGGATCGAGCTGGTGCCCGGAAGTATGGTGAACGAGGTGCCGAGCCACCGCAGGCGAGACCAGTTTCCCCGGAAATAGCCCCCGTTTTTGGCACGATTGCATCGGAGTTTTTGGGAATCAGTTTTGTTTGTGCGTTTTTTTTTGAAACGGAAAAATTTGCAAAACACGGGGAACAGGTTACGCGGATTATTTGCAATTTGGTCTATAGAAATTCAACGGTTGTTGTCTGTCGAAATTGAACGGCACGACGAACCGGATCACGCAAATGACGCTTCGTCGAACCGCGGAAAGCAAATGATACGCGCGAACGGGAAGCAGCAATTTCGAAATGACACTGTACCCGACGGTAAAATTCTCGCGCCACGATGTCCTTGCCCACGGCTCGTTAAATTATATTCGATTAGGAAGGAGAGCTACGTCGTGGGGACTTCCTGTAAAAGAACCGCGAAAGGTAGATTAATTTTAGACAACACGAGGGCTGAAGGTTCCCCGCCGCGATGTCCCGTGGCGACGTGTTTTTTTACGACGAAACCGGTGGGATCGCCGCCGTCCGACCACCGCAACTAAGACCAGTCGTGCGCGTGTTTTTTTTTCGGTGGAAGCTTGACAGCCCCGAAAATCGACGCACGGAATTTCAACATTCTTGCATTGAAATAATTTTACACTTGTATCCTGGAAATTCGTCAGGCGACGATTCCGACAAGACGATGGGAACGGAGACGCGAACGAAATGTACTCCATCAGTCCGCGTCGTTGGTGATGGTCGCGCGCAAGGACAATCGGATGTTTGATGTTGATGTGAGCGTAGCACAACAAAGCTGATCTAAATCGCACGAAGCTGAAACAACCTAACAGCGAACTGCTAATACCCACGTTCCTTTTGCTCGGTATACGTTTCTTTGTCAAGTCCTGTGAAAGGTGCGCACTTTTTCTGTTCTTGGTCAGCCAACGCGACGCGCTGTCCAGTTTTTTTCCTTCTTTTTTTCACTTTTACTCGAAACACGATACGTTTCTTGGAGGAATTTGCCACGAATAGGCAAGGCTAGGCCGCCTATGCATCGTTTTATTGGGTACTTCGACTTGCATAACCGGAATAATGTGTTGGACTAGATGTTAAATGGTGTGAAATTTTCCCCCCGTTTTTCAAGGTTAAGACGAAACTGATCGGAGATATTCGTTTGTACGTATATCGAATAACGTTCGATGTATTCAAAAACACGAACCATGTGTAATTGTGCCGTCCGTGTATATACCGCAAAGATGTACTCAAATTCAGAAAACGACACCTGAAACGCGATCACGTTTTCACTACACGATGTCGATTTCCGTAATAACGTTTCAAAGAAATTATCACGATCGTATAGGCACTGCAAAACTGCGGCCGATTTTTCGCTAACTCATTCGTTGTTCGATGCTAAATGTTCGGGATTTGGAGTCTTATATCCCTAAAACCTGAAACATTCTTCGAGCCAAAACTATGTAATCCGGTCATCAATTATTTATTTCTCCTAGTTTTCGAAGCATGATGTTTGTCGCTTGTACGTGCATGAACATATTGACGTTGAGTAGCGTTAAAAAAATCCGTGATCCGATGGTTTTACGGCGATCGTCGAAAAGTGTGAAGAGTAGACGTAATACATCACCGTGATGAAGTAGTAATAATAATAATTAAATGATGCCGTGAAAATATTTCACCGTTAGAAAGGCTACCACGGAGTGGAAGAGATCTGGTGACACGTGAGCTTTATTATCTGAAGAAACTACGAACGCGCGAGTTTGTTATCAAGAAAAAGTTGCTTTGCTGTCAGTATGACATCTGTACGTGTGCGCGCTGCTATGATGCATGGTCCTTGGCGTTGTGTAAAAAGTGTGTAGGTATCGGGCGAAGAGTGTTGAAAGTCGGAGAAAATTATCGGATTTCTTCTAAAAGAACGAATGCCGCGATCTTATCAAACTTCTCGACTATTTTCTAGATTCCGTCGCAACATCGACAGATATCGGTTCAGCCGATTCTGTAATGTACGCGTGTTCGTCGACTGACCTTCGAAGTCTCAGGAATATCCCAAACGATTTATGCTCATTGATCGGAAACTGTAGTATTGGATTTGGCAAAAGGAACAACAACGTCACAAGAACCAAAATTATAATAATTCACGACGCATCTCGTCGTCAGCAACATATAATAATATTATAAGCAAACCCAGCGCTGTCACTTGTTACCGACGATCGTACTTTTGAACCAATTAAACGTATTATTAACGTTGACGAGGTAAACTGGTGCTGCTGCAATGAGTTACGTATGAGGAGAAAAAATGGATCAACCTTATAATAAACCAGCAACATTCCCACCGAATACTTTTTTATCGCGTCCCGATCTGCGATCCAATTGATTCGCCGTGAAATATTGTCGGGTGTTTTATTTTCCGATCACGTTGCTATTCGCAACACGCGTAGAAGTGAGCAGCATCGCGTGATGTATGGATCTAGGGTAGTACGAATATTTTGGTTTATTATCGAACGAGCGTGAATTTGAAAAATATCTCTTCTAAATAGTTCTATTGGATTGGTATGTTCGAATACAGCCCGCGGGGACTCATTCTGCTTTCGTTGACCGTAAACAAACGAGGTTATTTCTCTGTAAACGGTGAACGAACAAACGTGGGACAAATACTTATGTGGATGCGAGGAGAAACGTCACGAGTTTTTTCTAGCGTGGGGTTGAAAATCCTTTGTCATCTGCTCCGATCATCGACAATGCGTATATCCACGAAACAGACTGTCCGAGTGGAATTGAAATCAATCGAACGTCACCGGCAGGGGGGTTCGGTCACGTTTCACTGCTGCGTCGTCGAGAGGAAATAGTTATTCAACGACGAATCGTTAGACGAATGAAAAACGAAGATAACAACGCGAAGAACGAGGATTAGCTCGTGACTTTGACGTGGGCTCGGTACATTATTAATAATGATTCAACTACCTCTCTCTCTCTCTCTCTCTCTCTCTCTCTCTCTGTCTCTCGGTTCGCACTGGGAATAATCAGGTTAATTAATCGAGAAATTCAAACCTTGTGTCTCCGTTGACGAGTCTAGGTAATCCAATTACGACTTTGGCACAACCACCATTCTGTTCACCACCGTTGGACACACCACTTTTGACACCGAGTGGCACTTTCGTCTCGTCACGCCTCTCTCTACGTCGAGAGAATCCGAGCCACGTTCAGGCAAGGGTTGTAACGAAACATAGCCGTTAAGAGATCTTCGAAGTTGAGAATTCGATGGTCGAGTTATTATAGGTACTTGGGCGATCCGCGTACGGGCAGATGTAGCGAATTTGACTAGCTGCTATGTTTAAGGCAGGTGTAATACAAGCTCGTCACACTTTCACAACGATTATTCGGTATATTATTCCAGATCCTCTCCGGCCATTCGTCGCCGCTCCCCGGCGAATATCTCGCTCCTGCTGCGTGGATTGTATCGGCTTGGTGTGATGCTGCAGCCTGTGGAGTTCTGAGCATGCGAAATGTCGCCTGCCACCCCCGCTCCGTAGTCACGTGGTCTCACCTCTTGCTTCTCGCTCGTGCAGCGTTGATTGGAACGGGACGAGGAAACGGAGTGCCGAGCGAAAAGGACGGAGGAGAACTGCGGTCGAAGAGGGTCGGAGAAGAGCAAAGAGGGTCGGCGACAGCTCGATGGACAAGGGGAACGGAGAGACAGAGGGATAGGGTGAGAGAAAGGAAGGGAGCCGGAGACACAGAGACACAGAGACGGATAGACGGAGAGCGCGAGCGTGAGCGGGGGTCGAAGAGGAAGAGAGAGATGAAAAGGGCGTCATCTTATTAGGATAATTGTCACCAGCGCGCGCGTTACGTGGACCGTGGCTCTTAGCCGACCGTCAGTATTCATTTGTGTAAATTATCGCGAAGGCCCAACAACAACACCCCGCGGTCGCTCTTGACAACCCATCGCCGATAGGCAGATCGGAGGCGATGACCTGGAATCAGTTCGTCTATTCCCGACGAAATGAATCGTCAGGTTGACGAGACGATGGAAAAACGATGGGATGATTCACGTGAAGCGAGTCCATCGCTTTCATCGCAAGATCTACGTACCTATGTATCTCAGACCTTGGGTCACGACGAACGATTCGTCGTCTTCGTTGTGCAACGCAATTTTTTTTCCTTCCTTTACCTAGCTCGCGACGAGGGTTGTCGATGAATTCTGACAGGCGGAGAATCACAGAGGTTCCCAGGAATTTTGGAGAGCGAGTAGGTCAGCGATTAGGCAGTTTTGAGAGATTAAAGGATTAGACGCACGGCTGAACCACCGCTCTCTTGCTATTTTTAAACAACTCGCATCCAATTGCTAAGTAGCAGCTTGCCGGTCCAAGGTTTTTATCCCAAAGCGTACGGTAGTGTAGACCCCTTGCACTAAATGGATCCCATTTGCGCGCAGTCATGCCCAAAGCTGGATCAGAATATCACGTAGGCCTGCGCGTTACCTGTGGCTGGATCCTTGGGTCAAAAACTGCGGGTGTTCACAAATTGTATGCTCTTGTATTATTTGTACTCGTACGAGGCGACACGCCAAACATGCACCGTATCCAGTCTGCTGAACAAAATTTGCGCAACAGTTAATTCTCCTGACTGTTGGGCCCGCCAAGCTGTCTCAGCTTGTGCCATCGCACAATTCCGTGAGTCACCGTTTCGAAAGCGAAGAGATTCTCTTAATCGATTAGACTGCACGGTGCGCTTTGATTCAATGCAGAATCACGAGCGGAGAAGAAGAAACGGTGGACCACGAGTCGAAGGAAACAACGCCTCTGGTCAAATTTTTCGCGCTCGTGTCACGGGACGCGAGAGGGTGCACGTAACACGCGACACCCGCACGGTGGTTCTGTGGCAAGGACGGAGTATTTCGGACGGATAGAAGGAAAAGAGGAGAGCGTAATGACGAAGAGCCTCGGACGGTCAGCCTCGAGGATGGGAGACGAGGACCGTGATGAAAATGAGCGAAACACAAAGAGATCCCGTTCAAGGGCTGAAGCGTGGATCGGGCATTCTTTTGTACGATTAGCAGACACGTACGTGAACACGTACCTCCAATACTCGGTGGACGGTTGCGTACGGAGGCGACGTTAACCCAGGCGGGCCAGGTTAGAGTAGTGCTGGTCGAAGTGTAAGCTACGTGTACGATGTGTACATTAGAGACAGAGGCGAAGCACACAGAGAACCGGGGAACGGCGCACACGGAGGACGCGGGCGCAGGCGCAGGCAGCTGTCATCTTACACCGTGGAGGAGGCACGGAGGAGGTACGGAGGAGGCATGGAGGCACGGAGGCATGGGGCAGCCATTCTCAACTTATCTCTACGATCTTTGTAAACATGTCGTGAAATCTGAGTATCCCCGCATTGGCGTAGGTACCGAAGACCCTGTCATCCGCCACCCGAGCGTCGCCGGACTTTCAGCTTCTCCCCGAGCGTGTACTTCGTAGAAATCATTCGCGACACTCTTCGAAGACCTAGGCAGGCTGGCAGGCAGGCGGCGGCGGCATCGGGAGTCCTCTTCGTCCCCGCGGCTCGGCGTCCTACGCCGAGGCGTCCGACTCGCGCGTTCGGGAATCGCGCGAAGTTAATAGATGGTTCCGAGTATCCAAAGAGATTTTCAGCCGCGATTCGATATACGCGTAAGTACGTCGTTGCGGTGAGAGACGAAAACCAGACGCGACGATTCCCGAGGAGAAAATTGACGGGACCCGTCCTGGGGACGTTTTCCTTGTGGTCGGAAACAAAGGATGCTCTGGCCTTGCCGCGTGGTTCGCTCGGTTCAAGTGGAAGACCGAATTCTTCGGGACCGCGCCTGTCAGAAAAGCGATCCGGTCGAATCGACTTAATGTCCGAGGGATGGATATCCCACAATTGTGAAAACCGTAGTACGGGTATCCAGTTTCCTGTCCGAACTGTTCAATTATCATATTGCTCGCCGGGGTGAAAGAACTAAAAAAAAAAAGAAAAAAAATACAGGCAAAAAAAATGGGGTACGAAAGGAATGGTCCAAGACGATTCCCGCGCGACAGAGTTCGGTTACTATTGTGTCTGCAAGCTGAAAAAATGCACTTTTTTGCTGAATCGTCAAGTTGAAACAACTGTTTCACGAGTTAGAAGACGGGAAAGAGAATTATATCTCGCATATTTGCAGAAATGAGATGTGGTTATGCGAATACGTGTTAGGTACTACCGACACGAGATATCCGCGCACGCTCTAGTCTTTTCAAACCACAGGTCTTATATCATGTGAAAATAAAGCATTCAACCTTCGAACAAATAGAAACGTTATGAAAGAGCAAAGGCAGAGTTCGGGCAACCGCTTCCGTCTCACTTGCTAAGCTCCGAACCGAAAATAAATGAGTAACGTCTCTTTCATTCACCGTTACGACGCAGACCATGCATAAAGCTACACTGGTCCTCGGCAAGCACGAGAATGAACGGGAATTTTCGACTCCTAATTCCCGATCTTCGTCGACCATTTCAAGGATAAGAGACCGCCGGTACGATGTATAGTTAAACACGCGGTGTATCGCGTACCTACCATGTCGCACGTTATTTTATCCTCGACTTATCTGCGTACGCGTAATTCTAGTCGGCTTTTATCGTTTGACTGTGAGTAAAGTCGTCTAGGAAAAAAAGTGCGCAGTCGCTGCAAGTGAGAGAGGATAATACGCAGAATAGTCTGCGTCCCTGACTTTCTATCTCTGCGTATCCCCCTTTTCGCGAGAGAAACTTGGTTGAGAAGGAAAAAGAAATAAAAAAAAACACACAATGCCGGTTACTCGAAACCACTAAATTTGACAATTATTGGAGCGCACAGACTTGTCACTTTTGTTATATTTAATCGATGCGTCATACATTGTATCGGATGTCAGAACGACTACGAGGTGATTAATTTTTTTTTTTTTTCATATTCCCGCCCGGGTATTATTATCCCCCGAATACATAGCCGGAGGCGCGGAAGACGTTTTGAGAAGTTGCGAACGCGCTATTTTTCTCTCGCTTGTGGAAAAAGTTGTCGAAGATATTTTCGAAATTTGCTCATGCACCAATAATTAGTAGACATCTCGAACCTAACGACAATCCGAACGAAGTCTTAGCTTGCCAGGTAAGACCGCAACGACGTGAAACATAATACAACTTGCACCAGCCAACCGGGCCCAGTCCAGGCAACTCGGCCAACTCAGCCATGCGGAGCGGAGAACGGACGAAGAACGCGACGCAACGCCCGATTCAGATTACATCTGCGCTCCCTGCAATCGACCATGGCTTATCTTTACTTTACCAAACAATCTCTCGGGCAATATGAAGTTGGTGGCGGCGTAGACTACACGTCGCATGTCAGACGTTTCGACCCCGATAGGCACGTGGACGAACGATGCTGTGTGTGAAAATGATTCGTTGCAACTACGCGACGGGCTTTTCTATGTATGTAACGTCAATGCACTCGTGGTATGCGAAACGGAAAGATAGCATTGTTATTCAATTTAGATATCACAGGTGTCGGATGGAAGAAAGCAGCTCGCAGTTGTCCGTCGATTTTTACCTCGGCGAACCTGTTCTTTGGTCTGCAGGCTTTCAAGTAGACGTGTGCGTAATAAGCGACGAACAAGTGGGTAGAAATCTTTTTAGACTGCGACCGGTCGGAAAGGTAACTACGCGCGGTTCGAGTTTTCCACTTCCAATTATACATCGTCGCAATCTTTGTTTTTTCGTGTCATTCGCCGTGTTTCGAATGAAATTCCGGTAGATAGTTGGACAGAGTACGTTTTATTCCGTTTGTACAATCAAGCGAGATGAAATTTCAATTGGTTAGAAAAATGTTTATTTCTTAAACGATAAGCTTACAGTTATTTCCTAACGTAATAAAATTTCGAGTTAGATTAGATCTTTATAATTAAATTCTAGTTATTCGGTGTCCGCGCTACTGGTCTGGAGAAAAACTGGTGTTTGTCCACCTTGGGCAACTTGAATTAATTGAGGTTGAGCTTGAATCGGTGCGGCCTGAATGATGATAGGTTGATTGCTACCACCCTGGACCTGCATTCGGATCATTTGCAACTGTTGTTGCGTAAGTTGAATCTGGAATTACAAGCGTGATCGTTATGTTGGAACGTAATGCTTTGGGGAACGTCGAAAGAATAGAGAGCGTCGAAATTTACCGGTATTTGCTGTATCTCTCCGCTAGGTGTGACGATCTGTTGTACTATTTGAATTCCTCCCGCTTGCGTGGCAGGGGATTGTTGGGCCTGTTGCAGTTGTATAACTTGATGACCCGAGGATGATTGCTGCGGACTTTGAACCGTCAACGTTTGCGTCGAACTCGTATTTGTAGTTTCCTGAGATGATCGAAGCCACGTGAAGACGATTCCAATTTTTAAACTACATATATCTAATTACAAATGAATTACCTGCTCCACAGGGCTACCGATATTGATGGTTTGGATTTGTCCCGTCGAAGGCTGAACGATCTGTATGGGTTGCGTGGTGGTACCGTTGTTCTGAACAGTTGGAGTAGTTGAGGCTTGTTGTTGCGCTAGTTGGAAGTAGTAATGAACTTGATCGGAGTTCATCGACGTCCGGACGGTGTTGTCGTTTTGCGCTTTACTTTGTTTCAATTCATCTCTAGGCACGATATCTATGAGGAAGTCGAATTGATCGTACTTCGTGATTGCCATCGCTATGTCGTTCCTTTGTAGAGTCCGTCGTTTGTTATCTTCCGTATGCACCCAAGCTCTTAGAGTTAATTCGTGAATAAATATTTCGGCAGCTTTGGAGAATAACATGGGTGCTTCCGCGCTGATCATTTTCACGTCTCCGTCTAATTTCATAATTTTTTTTATTCTCGCCAGTGGTAACGATTGAGTTTTCAGATCCATCTGCAAGTAAGAAGATTAATTACTCAGTTGAGCTCCAGCGCAAATATCGAACGCCACTTACAATACAATACTAACAGTTGTAATTTTTTTTATCTCCTCGGTCACTTTGGGCCAGAATTGAACCAGCGCCTGTTGGGTTTCCGAACTACCCGGAGAAGCAATTTGCAAATCTCCATTTGAATCTCCTTCTACTTCGCTGTCTTGATTTCTGGAATTGAATAAATTTATTTGATCACGAATCAAAACGACACGATATACATGTGCAAAGATTGTAACGCAGTTATCTCTTATAGCATCCGATGAATTAGAATTGTGATCACAGAACTTCTAACACACGATATTAAAACGATCGACGGTCAACTTGATTTACACTTTTATATTCACGTGTTTTTCGCTGTGATTAAGATTATTTTCCAAACATAAATATTGTGACGTCGAGTGACATAACCTGAAAACGAATTAACATCGCCTACTTACGTGTTTACGAAGAATACAGACATTTTCCTTAAGTTGACGATCGTCAGTTTTACTCAGCTGGAAAATATAGACTAGAAATGAAAGTTCATGGTGTAAATTCAAACATTGCTGACAAACAGATGCCTATTCACATTGAAAATGTTCGATCTGTGTGTTGTGCCGTGGCTACTGTGAACACTGAGTGTGTGGCGTGGTGTGGCGCTATGGCGTAATGTTGTTGTTGCTGTGGTATAGTAACACTGTAGATGTGACCACGTCCGCGGCGACCTCATCGACGAGTAAATACGGAATAAAGGATACTTTTCGAGCACGATTCGCACTAATCGCAATAAACATGAAATCACGCATAACTATGACGTAGGGAAAACTGTAAAAGTTCCAGTAAATAGTTCACGTTCAGGAAAAAATAGCATGTTTACGCTCCGTTTGTATACTTACTGGGGGACACATATTGAAAAATGAATACGTTATTTTCGAATTACTAAAGCGGTTACAGACCCTTTGGTTCTGTACCATTATTTGCTGTTGCCGTGTCTTACAAGTTAGATTCATTGATAAATGATTGTTTCATATGTGGTAAAATTGTTCAAATACTTGTCAGCTTTATGCTACTGAATATTATTTACATACAGATCTGTAAGCTATGCTACTCGGATGAATAAAATCATTGTTGGGCTCGTTTGAAGCTTGCCACTGTCTGCAATACGTGATTTAGGATTTCCTTCGCCGAACAAGACTCGGAATTTGGTATTCGAATTATCCCTCCAAACTCCCTTATGTAATACTCTATTTCTTGCTCGTTGGATTGGTTTTTGTTGGACAGATATTTGTTCGATAGCTGTGATAGCTTCAGGAAATCAGAACTAAAAGCTTCATCCAAATCGAATAATTCCAGGGCTGGTGGCGGGAGTTCTTGAAAACTCGGAGGAAATACCTGTTGTGATAGAATACATTGGTTTTACGAGCTAAGTTATCGAATCTTAATATTTGGGTCTTGTTATGGTTTCTCACCGATGCTTGCGTGGGAGGCATGGGTGTTTCAAATTGAGGTGTAATCAGAGTTAATGGCTGCTTTTTGACGCCGAGAACCTCGTATGCCTTTATACAAGCAGGAACCATGTTCAAAGTTATCGAATAAATATGTTGTTTGAACAGTTTTGTGTATTCTCTTGGTATTTCAATGCTGTCCAGTTCTTGGGTACAAACTTTTGGGTTGTCGGCTTGCTGCGTTGTGTCTGGGACGAAATTGTATTCCCAGTACTGAAACAATTTGAGCGTAATTGACCAGCTGTTGAATTATGGCTTGTGTGCCTCCAGATCAGATCGAACATACATCGACGTCATCGGAATGCGGATGTCTCGTGTCAACTTCATTGGAATCAAAAAAATCAAACAGCATTTCTCTGAATTGATCATTTTTCTCTTTTTCTATGTAACTATCCGTTAGCATTCTAGATGATCCAAGGACGACAAGTTTCCCAGCATTTGATTTTGACGAGTAATAAGCACAGATCGGTCTATTAGTGGGTATAGCAACGGAGCCGCTCGATAAAGCAACGTTCGAAGGCTGCACGACATTTAACGTTGCTCCATATGGATATATATAATTTGACCCTCTGAAATGAAGTCCAAAATTTATGAGGTCCAATACGAGAACGTTTTTACCAGAGTTAGAAACAGATGCGTAACTTACATATATTCGTTGTGGTTTTTTACTAAGACAGATTTATTGGACAAGCCTTGCGAAATCAGACATTCTTTCGGATGTAACGTTTGACTATAATTCATTCTTACGAGGCTATCTGAAAATCAGAATCGCATCTGACGAGTTGAAATTATATAGATTAGAGGAGAAACAATATGCGAGTAAAAAATGAAGCTATGATTTCAAAGTAGCTTTGATAGAACGATATTCGCGTGAATTCTCACCATTATTTACCATAATACCAAATTCTTCCAATAGGAAATTTATATTGGTATTAAATTTCTTCTCTCCGCCTTCCCCTAGCATCACCAAAACGCTACCACCGGAGTTAATGAATGTTCTGACAGCGTTCATCTCAAGTTCTGTGAATTTGTTTCGGGGTCCTGGTAATACTAAGACTTTACTGGTCGCGAGTAATTCCTGCGACAGAACGTCGTTATTTCTGGAATGTCGAACGATGTGTCAAAAAATTATTCTGAATCAGAGAACAGCAGCGAATGAATACTACGGAATAGCTGAAGACGACTCACTCTACAAATTTCCATTTCGGTTTTAATTTCCTATGAAGTATTTTGAACTCCTCGTTCAATTTTCGCTCATTTTTCGATGTGTCGAAAATGATAACATTGTTATTGGCATTGACAGCTGAATGTACGCTGGTCATATCGTCTTGCAATGATTACTTTGGTGTATTTTCTGACACCCAGAATATTTCACTCAACGGTGTGTGGCTCAAGCTGTAGTACACAGACGTGAAACTTGAGTAATATCGTTGTCCATGGCAACTTGCCATCATAACAAACAACACGTGTTTCAACGTATGTATTCCATAATATGACGGATTCTCCGCGAATCTTAGTCTGGGTTTACCCAGATTCTCATCTAAATTGGGATTCGAATTTCATTCTTGGGTTATCCTCCTTTAATTGAAGATGAGATTTATCATTTGTCGGTGTGTGGTGTCGACGGTCATTCAAACATATTCGCTTTTCGCGCCAAGCGGCGGCGGCGGCCGAATGAACTAGAATCCGTAGCCATGGCAACTATCAACATGGCGCTGATAATCCATTTCCCGAATGCCACGATCAGCGTGAGGTGTTGTTTAGTTAATCTGACATCATTTCAGTACTGTATGATTGCGAAAGATGACTTCAACAACGCAAACAGACCACGAATTAAAGCGGTTGCTAGGAAGTCCGATAAAAAATGCCGCAAACGATGTCTCTATGGCGCCACCACTTTCGGTAAGTATCGAAATATGTTTCGTAGAGGTTATATTTATTCAACTACGGATCAAGTGTTGAACTGGATTTTGAATGCTGTAGATAAACGTGCCCAGACCAAGTACATCTCAAAATGTGAACCCGCAATCTACGATGAATCCCATGTTACCGTCGTTCAGTAAAAAGGAAGTCATACAGCCTTGTTTACAGTGAGTGTTTATCGCCACTGATTCGCCTTATCGTATTTTTCGTAAATTGAATTTTTTTTATTCTGTGTCTCGTAATCTGTGTCCTAGAAATTCGATATCTTCTCTGTACATGAAAGCAATTGTGTTGAAATATTAGTCATGACGCAGAAGCGTCGAAGTGAGTTCATGCTACAGATCGTATCGCGCAGCTCAGATTGGTTTGAAAATTAACGGATTGACAGATTTGGCAGGATAATACCATCCTTTGTAAATATATTGTCCTGAAAATGTTATTTCATCCTTAGAAATGTAGTCTCCACTGTTAACCTGGGCACAGAATTGAAACTCATGTACATAAATACGAGAACGAGAAATTCTGAATATAATCCAGCACGTTTCACTGGCCTCATCATGCGAATACGAGATCCTAGAACAACAGCACTTATATTTCGTTCAGGAAAATTGGTTTGTACAGGTGCGAGATGTGTAGAGGACTCGTTCCTGGCAGCGAGAAAATTTGCCAGGATTATACAAAAACTAGGATTTCCAGTAAGTATTTGCTCGTTGGTACGTAACCGAGTGAAATTTCAACATTTCTTATTCAAATCACGTTATGATCCTTTCAGGTGAAATTTATGAATTTCAAAGTACAGAATATTGTTGCGACCTGCGATTTAAAGTTTCCTATAAAATTGGAAAACCTGAATCATATGCATGGTCAATTCTCTAGTTACGAACCAGAATTATTTCCTGGTTTGATATATCGTATGGTGTTACCAAGAGTTGTACTCTTGATATTTGTCAATGGAAAAGTAGTACTCACCGGTGAGTTGGTGAAAAATTGGTATCGATTGTTTTCATGAGAAATTACATGTCGTACCGATCCGGGGCAACCAAAATTAAATACTTTTACATTTTCAGGTGCAAAAAATCGTAACGACCTACAAGACGCGTTAACTAATATACACCCAATATTAAAAAGTTTTAGGAAGCAATAGCGTTTCAAGAATCGTGCGCAAGTTACGTTAATCTTTTATATCGGTATTAAAATTGTTTTGTACAGTAAACTAAGTTGAATAAAATATATAATAATTTATTACCAACTCGTATGATTACTTTTCATTTTTTTGAGCAAGCAGATATTGAAATAAAACGTCGGACTTGTAATTCATACAACGGTGGATAAACTGTTTTAAAATATTTATTCGCCAACGTAGGTAATTAAAGTACATCGACTGAAATATACATTATCAAAATAAAATACAATCGAGAAACGTAATAAAATATATTCTATCGTTAAAACAATACTCTTTCTCGTATAACGTATACTTCCATTCCTGTATATAATGATAGCAAATTCTAACGCCATTCATATTTCACAAACCTGCTGTTCGTGACGCTTCATGATTTTATATCCCTGTCATCGAATCACTTTTCTCAGTGACCGGATCCATTTTGCAGCTCGTAGATACATATATTATATATTTTATATATATTGTACAAGAATTTTGAACAAATACTAAAACGCTCGTCGCATTAGGTTGAATCTTTGGCTTTGTTTACAGATTATATCTGTATTTCCAGTTAAAATGCCTCTGGTCTGATATTAATTCGATTTTATCCGAGACGTTTAGCAGATTGAATTTATCGTGGTAAACGTTCGAGGCTATTTAGTAGCCCACATTGATACCCTTTTTCGCAGCGATTGGCAATTTTTCACCTTGAAAAAATGGATTCTCGTGCTGAAACGAAACGAGAACAGTGTGTAAAAATGGTGTTACCAAATAGGAATAGAAATTATAAAAGAACGAAACGTGTTGTTACTTGAAATTGTTCGACGATCTGATCAAAATCCGAATTCGAGATCTGCATATTCGCGAGACCTCTGTTGCTCTCCGTACCACTGGAACAGTCCAGCATGTGTTCCGAATCGCACATGCAGTCTTGGGCGCTTTGGTAGTCGCGGCTGAACGCAGCTGTATTTTCGAAGTTTATCATGCAGTGTTGGTCATCTGAATTGAACAATTTTTCGTTTAACCCGCGACACCATTCGTGCTTCAAGAATTTATCCCACGCTTTTTCATTTCATACTCACTGCTGTAGCCAACGGGACAGGGGTTCGGTGGTGTACAATACGCTGGCAGGCTTGTCTCAGTCTTCTCGTCTTTGATGCTCTTCAATCCGCTCGCCTGAATTCTGTGTCTGTCGTTGATGTTGTTGTCATTGTTCAGACGTTGATGACTCCACAGAGTGCTGTGTTGCAAGTATTCCTGATCCCGGATGCTAGGATTGGGATTCGGAGTGTCGATACCGTCGTAATCCACAGGCGATTCTGCAGGGATTTCCTTTTGCTTTTCGTAATCGTTCGCCATTCGCGAACCGTAGGGAAAGTCGATGTAATTGTCGGGGACGTCGGAAAACTCGTTTCCCATCCTGTCTACCAGTTCTCGAAGAAGCAAGTCCGTGAAAAGATGTTCCTCCTGTTTTCAAATGCCAAAAATATATCCCAGAATATTGCCGATTTACAATTTTCCAATTTCACCGTAATTCCTACCTTCAGTGGAGGCATGTACTGCATCGACGCACTGCTCAAAACAATCGCAGAAAGTAACAATAGGACGCTACGCATTGTTGACATGATGACGTACTGGAAGCAGGAAAGCTTAATCAATGTAATTATTCTCGTACGAGAGGATACACTATCCGCGATGGTCTACCATGACGTATGCAACAAAGGACACTGCACTTTGTTCGAATCGAACAATAATCAAGAATGCATCAGTTATATTACTTTGCTTCTACGCACTTCAGCCATGATTACGATTGCGCGTTTTCACCAACTGAACCACATCGATATTCTTTTTTCCGCCGACAGTAAAAATTTGAACATATTTTTCACGTTCTGCCAATTCATGTTTAAACCCGATCAATAAGCCTCCCAATGAATCGTACAATAATCCAAGGGTATGATGTATGCTTCCGAAGGTCGTTCAATGACACGAGCATATATTACGTATGCTCGTGTCATTGAACGACCTTTGGATGGTAACTATGTGCTAGTATCACTCGAACGAGTCGGAATCGTTGCATCGTCAAAGATTCGGAGGTCGGGAAATTTCAGAGTAGGTAGTTGCAGATGGATCAGGTCTCGTTTTCCGAGCCTCGACTTGTTGCGTTGGCTAGGGAAGCCGTAAAATGTTCGAAAAACGACACGAGGCCAAGATAATCGATCGGATGCATCTGGGGTAGATGCACGTTATCGCGTACCACTTACCTAATGGATGTATGTGGGATAATAGCCGTTGAGAGGATCTTGAGGAGGCTAGATGGCTTGCCTGTTCGTTTCGTTGTCGCGCTCTCGTCAAGTTCCTCGCGTCAAGTTAACTCTGGAACAGAGCTAGTTGATCAGGTGGCGCCGCTCCAGTAACCAAAGTATTGATCCAGGTGCAACGTGGTCGACGTGGGTCGCCGTGTATACGTCACCACGCGACATATAACCCGGCCCGAAACCTCCCTCGAGGTCCTTTTCAGCGTCAGCGACTGACACTCGTAGGTGGTTCGCGCTCGTCGTTTATCACGATGCAAAAACGTTTGGTGTCAAACGAAGATGATTTTTGGTTCGAAATAGCGAGCTGTACTACCAGACTCGTATCATTTATCAGACTTGCATTTTTTCCTAAATTTTAATTACACGATACTCGTCGCCTTCCATTTTCGCGAACATCCTAGTCGTTCTTGTTAGCTTAGGATTGTTTTTGGTCCAATAGAATTTACGGAGTCTGGATGATGCACATTTCTTCATTCGTACACGATAAGGCTGTAGGTTCCTTTCTGATGTTGGAGTTGGATGAGATGGATCAGAATGTTTAATGCGAATGGTGCTGTTCTAGTCGTAGCTCGGGGTACGAGACTAAATGTGTCGTAATGGTAAACATGTACTAGGTTCGCGGTTGTTTGCTAAACGTCTTCATAGGCCGTTTGGATGAGCACGTAACAAAGGCACCCGCTGCGACCACTTTAGCGGTCTGGCAGGAGGATCAAGCAAAGCGACGAAGTAACGAGGGTGGGCGTTGGGTGTACGCCGAGAGATCTAATGGAGACCCGACCCCATTAAAATCGTGACATCGAAACCTGTTTTTATAACCGAGCGTGACATCGAGGTTGTTTAGCCGTTAGAATTCCTCCATTTGTAATTCCAGCCCGTACGCAACAAAATACCTTACGAACTATCGCATAGTTCGACGCAGCGTCGTACCATCTCGTCTCCCCTCCGCACAACTCGAAGCTAAGTCTCGTTACTAATCCTCGATGTTCAAGCAATAGGGAGTAGAGCTTGAGGTCCTCAGATAAAATCTGCCCCGGGTTCTGGGAAAAAAATCATAGGTAGACTCTCACTTGCATGAAAATGACCGTTTCTCGTTAATCATTGCCCCGTTTTCACTTTCGGCAGCAACGGAAGAGCATCTTGGTTCTACAAAACTGCCTCCAAGTTTTGGATTCTAATCAAAGCTTACGACTCACCTCGCATCACTAGCAGCACCCATTACAGCGTTTGCGTTTGTGTCGCAATCGCCGTTCCGAAACTGATGCCAGGAGTCACAACGCAGAGCTTTGAATCCGGTTGGTCTGACGACGGACTCGAAGTAGTATATAGGAGCCCTGCCATGGGAACACAAGACTACGCAGAGGAGTGCGCTTAGCTTTATTTTCGTGGTACTTAAGTTTTTAGGTCTTACGAGATATTCCGCGAATTTATACGTGAACCAACCGACTAATCGCATGATTCTTACCGTCATCGCAGCCCAACTGCTCTGCACCTCCATTGGGATAAAAGTCCGCATGACCGAGCTGAGTTTTGATGCCGAGAATTCCCGCACACGTGTGAATCACGTCTACGTAAGAGGCGTCCGTCTGGTGCAAACGATTAGCTGCATTCTTAGCAACGAACATCGGTAATGCTGGGTCCAGACCTGACAGCGAACGATTTCGAATGGATCGTAACTCGAAGGTCAAAGGTCGTCCTCGGCGAGATTTCTTACGATTAAATCTGACCGTGGTCGGATATCAAGCGAGAGGGTTAACCCCGAGTAGTTAATCAGAGTTAGCCGCTAAGTTTCGCGAGACGATAATTGATTCAACAACCCGGACGGCCATGCGGAGCCTGCGAAAGAACCGGGAATCGTTTTGGGGTCGGAAGTGATCCGAAATTCAATATTACACCGTGTTTGATAACAACGTTCGGTTTCGTTCAATGACGTAACTACCAGCGAACTGAATTATATATCCCGTCCCTCGCAAACCAGCTCAATTGGCTCGCTTCATCGGGATGCACCGATATACTCCTATCTTTCGCCTCGACGAGTCACTCTTTTTTTCATTACTATTCCTCGCAAGCTTGCGTGGGCACAGCTTTTTGTTGCGGCTAACTGACCGACTAGCTTACCAATGGTAAAAGCTGAAACCATTGGACTGAAAACTGTGGACATTCTTGGCGATCCGTAGGACAGTGATTACCTGTTATTCGTCCGATGACACCGAGCTTTACGTTCTTTGCCGCGAATCCTGCGACGTGAGCTCCCAGGCTGAAGCCAATTATGTGAATGGAGGTCAAGGATACTCCGGAGAGAATCAACTGGTCCAGCAGTCGACCGATCATGTCTCCAACTTTAGCCACGAATCTCACTGCGTGGAGGTAACACGTGCCGTTCGCCAGGATGCCCCAGTCTACGACGATCACGTTGTACTCGCCCTTCTCCAAGTACACTGCGAAAACAATCGAACGACACATCACAGCACACGGAACACAGACACTTTTGCGGAGATACGCTAGTTTTCGGGGAAGTGTTACCCCCGTTGCTTTTGTCGTCGGTCAAAGAAGAGACTAGACTAGACCTTCGGACTGAACGGGCGTTACGGTGAAATTACATATCCTCGGAATCGCAAACGTTTCCAAGATGATTTACTCTCCGAGAAACCGCTGCGGCAAGAATTGCATCGTGAAACTTTTGTGGCTGTGTAATTTCCACCCAATGGGTGCGTTCTATTGACCGTGAAATTTCGCGGCAGGCGGGTATGAAAAAACGAGGCGGTAAAGAGTCGAGAATGCGTAGATTCCGGCGAAACAGGAAACTCATATTTGGGATCATAGTTTCGCACGTGGAAGAGAGAGAGAGAGAGAGAGGATGGCAATATATATATGTATTGCGATCCTAGAGCGTGGGTTGGCACACGGCGTAGACGCCGGGCGCCGCGACGGTTCGCTTTGGCGTCGCGAGTATTGATCCCGGAGTGGAGTCGCTATCTGAATGGAACTCTCACCCTCTTGCTTTCGGTTTTCCACCCCCCAGGAAACGGGGATCTATTTTCTCTCACCCCCGTGCCGTCGTCACATTCACCGTGAAACACATCAACGTATTTGGCTCCATCTGAATTTTGCTGATGCATTGAATTTCCACTTAATTGAGTCACGTGTTTCATCGGCAGGTGCGAAGGGAGCCTCAATGGATCTCGCCGAGCCGCACGAATCCTAAAAATCTTACCGTTCTTTATATCCATCATCTTCGTGTTGGCTAGAGTCTCGGAGTATCCATGAATCAGAACCTTGACGTCAGCGTTGGCGACGAAATACTGGGAATGAATGATCGCGTTTTTGTACAGAGGCCGGAATACGGTCCGTTTCCTTCGGATCATCTTGAGACGAAGAGCTTCGACCTCCTCTGACGAGTTCACGCTCAACAATTCCGATTGATCCCTGTTATTTCGGGTGTAAAGCCGGAAAAAAACGGTGCTGGCGTTCGGTGTCATGTATTTTTCATCGTTCGTCATGCAGTGCCACATTTTCAAAACGTCCTCCAGAATCTTCGTCATCGTCGAGTTATTGCTCCATGTTGTACGCGCTGCAAATCGATCGCGATGGATACCAGCAATTGTCACAGCGTAACTCCAAACATGCGACTCACCATCGACGCGAAACAGTAATATTAAAATTGCAGGGAAACACGCAAATTTCAGAACAATCATTCCGACGAGCAGCAAGACATTGGATCGCGATGGGATCTCAGTAATATCTTTCGTAGAATTTTTCCTAACTTGACAGTTGGACACGACGCTGCGAGCTGAAAAGCGATCGCGCTGTCGTTCGTAGAAACTGCCAACTTCTAGCCGAAGAGTAGCCATGAATTGTCTCGACGAATTGGAAATTTCATTACAGGAGCATCTCGAAATAGTAAACGCGATGTCGGACGTTTTGGAAAATTCGAGCCATACGTCGTATCATCTTTGTCAAATTTCAACATGAATCAGATCAGCAGACGGATTGGATTCGACGACATGGAGAGATTCTTGGTAACGAGGGAAACATTCTAACCCTGCGAATTGCAAATTTATTTTGTTGCTACAGTTTCCCGGGTAGTTGTACTGGCGGTAGTATTAACATTCCAAATTCTACCTTACACTTTCAGGCAAACACTTACAACTGCTTAAGTGGAAGAAGTCAGGTTGATTTTGATAAGTATGGCGCGTACTTTGACGCTGTAAGACCGTTGTTATCTCCGAGCCTCGAGAAACAGCTCGTGTTCTGCCTGGAGCGATTCGTGTACAATGAAAACTTTGACGAATCTTTGTATCTTCCATATTTGGAAAGATACGTAGAACCGATGCTGACTGCCTACGCGACATACAACGATCGTGGCTTCGCTGCTGCTACCATGCTAGATTTCGTGGACATGAACAACGTCATAGATTTTTTGTCCCACTGTCTGCTCGTGAACAAAAGATTATCTACGATATGCGACGAATTCGAGAGAATGGGTATCGAGAAGAATTGGCTGGGTTGCATAAATGTTTTCAATTACATGAGTGAGAAAGATTTTTGGTTGAATCCGAGCTCACGATGTCGTTTCGGGTAAGTTCGCTTCCGGATGCGTGCGAACCGCAAATTTCTATCTCTGCCTGTGTTTTCAGCGAAACATCCGTTGTACACTCAACGGTGTGCGTGAGCACCTGCTCCAATCTCGTTAACGAACTCGACCAGCGGCTGGATACGTCGATGGGCGAGTGTTCTCGCCAGATCGAGAGATGTACCCAGAAACGGACGGCGACGCGCGAGATCTGGCCCAAACACAATAAGATCGAGCGTCAATCGCAGACATCTCGTACAACCTTCAACATTTCGGAGAGCTTGCGCGATGCGTTGTCGAATGATTGGGAGTGCTGCGACGTTCTACGGGCGAAGAGAACGCCGATGAGCAGTTGTCCTGAGCTGAGACGTCCCAGTATTTATGCTCGTAACAATAGCTGCTCACAAACGAGGTGGAAACGATATTACTTGACGCTGGTCATGAAGAAGAACGAAGCTTGTCCGTGCGAAAGCGTGATTTCGTCGATGAGGAGGCCGGAAGTTCAAACTACGTTGACATTGCCTTGCAGAGTAGATCAGCTGCTATCGAAAATTACTAGATTCGAGCCCTCGATTTCCGGGGTCGCGAAGAAGAAATTCCAGGCAAAATTGTGCCACGTTTGCTCCTGCTTGAACGATCTGCTGAGTCGGATGTCTGAAAAAATGATCAAGTTGACCTATTTAGTCTGCGAAATTCGCGCAGATTATGTGATCTTTAAGTTGAGACGGTCGTCGGCGGGCAAGACTCATTCGTGTTTGTATTCTACGAGAGTTACGACTCGCCAAGCTTGGTCCAACTACGGATTTCGGAAGGCCGAGCCCCGCGTGAATTCCAATGCTGTGTGTTTGCTGCCGCCGAGTAGAAGAGACGCGACCGTTTGCGATGACACCGTCAGGCAAGGCGATCAAAATGGTAGGTCGGAAATTTCGTCGATTGAAATTAGCCTGGACAAGGATTTGGGCACGAGCAGAGATGCTGACCGGATATTCGAAGACCTGAGCTGTGCCGTTCGAGAATTGCGCGACTTGAACCTTCGGGACTCGTTGTCGATAGACGACGTGATCAAGAAACTAGAGTCGTCGCCGTTCAGACTCCAAGAAACGGAGCAAAGTATCGAAATCCGATCGGAAATACGAGACATAGCAAGTTCCATGTTCATCACCGATCAAGAACATGCATCGGATGACGATGAACCAAAAAACATGCTCGTTTCCATCGAAGCGATAGTCTCAACGGAATCTATAGACAACCGTTCGTCGACACGCGTTGCCCCGGACAGAAGCTCACCGAAGACATCCGGCAAGATCGTATCTTTCATCCAATCAAAGGTTGCTCCAATACAATCCACGCGGTCGGACGGATCCTGTACAAATTCGACGAGATCCCAAGATTCGGCGGGATCGAAACGAAAAGAATTACGAAAAATAATCGATCGCAGCGTTAGATCCGAGGATTCTTCGTGCTGCGCGAAACCCGATACGCATACCTTGAAATGTTTTAATAACTCCGATGAAACGAGGCAGCCGGTCAGATCTGTAGAATGCAAGCGAGCGAAAGACTCGCCAATTTTTCCTTCCATAGCTCAAAAAATATTTGACGCGCTCGCGAGCCCGATATCGGTGCGCGGAGACGAAGACGAACATCGCGTATGCGATATCTTCGTTACTTTGGAGACGGAAGATAGTCTCGACGGATTGGCAGCCGACGACGAGCCATTGCGTCGCGGTCACCGAGCTTTAGCTTCCAATAACCTGTGTTCTCCACACGTTTCCGCGAACGTGGATAAATGTCTGTGGAAAAATGTCTTCGACGATTTCTCAGAGGCTAGTCTCGACGTTGAGAATAGGATTTCGTCGACGAACGATGTTTTAAGGCGAGACAATTCCACGACCATGAATAAATCCATGTTATCGAGTAGAATGCGCGGCACGTTGTCGAAGAAATCTCACGATCGTATAAAATATTTGGTGCGGACGAAGTTGTCGAGGAATTGTTCGGAAGAGAATCGGGGAAACTCTATGAAAACGATCATCTCGAGCGACAATTATTATCTGAGTATTCCTAGCGCGAAATCGAGTGTAATTCATCTGCGAAATGAGATATCGCAGTCTTCGTCGTCCGCCTCTGAAGAAAGCGTCACGCATCCAGTTGCCAATTATCGCCGTAGCACCTTGAATACCAGCTACGACGAAGGAGTTGCGATAAGATGTTTCAATTGTTACTCGAGTGATACGGATGTTCATCCCTCGTCGTCGAGGGCTGCGACTTTCGATAAAAATTCCAGGTACGGCTGCGTCGACGACAGATTAGCAAACAGATCGCTGGACGAGATTCTTCCCGAATATTCGGACGAGGCTGGCGATTCTACGAGGCGTATCGATGCGGATTCCCGAAATTTCTACGAAGCTTTTCGGGATCAGAGGAAAAAAGCTGCGGTCCGTCGCGATAGCTGCAACTGTGCGAGTACCGTGGATCAACGGAGTCTCAACGGCTTTGCAACGGATGATGAAACGTCGACGGACGTTACCACGCCCGCATATATCAACGAGCATCTTCGTCGGCACCCGAAGAACTCGACTCGCGGCGCGGGTCGATCCGTCGTCGTTCGGCACGATACTCCTCGCGGCAAAGATCACGGAATCGCGAGGAAAAAGGGACGCTCTTGTCGAAAGTCTATCGGAACGTTTAGCTCCAGCGACCTGAGAAAAATTCAGGCTCGCTCGTTGAGAGGTAACTATCGATTACGCTCGATGGAAAGTCAGGGTCCCTCGCGACAGAAGCGTTCGAGCATCGTCGAGAAGTACAAGAAGCAATTCGAGTACCTCGACAAAAGCTTCCGAAGCAAGATTCTACGATATTTCGAGTTTTGCAAAATGGCCAAAACCAATTTCCAGAAAAGGATCTCTTTCGACGACATTTACGATGCAAGTAAAAAACACGTTTTTTTGTTGAACAAATCACCTAAATGCAAAGATGTGTTATTTCAACACACAGTAACACAGCTCTATGTTAAAAGTAACACAAACCAATTTTAGAGTAACATTAAAAAAGTGTTACGTTAGTATCAAATAACATTCTTGTGTGTTGAAAAATATTGTACGTGCCGTTTTGCCGTTTGTCGCAACTCGCTAAAAATCGACGATTATTCATCGTTGCAGATACCTCGTTGTCCTTGGTTCTCGACGAATACCTGTCCCTCTCATTCGATGCGACGAAATCAAAAACGACGCGTGTTCGATCGAGTGAGAATGTTCCCGAGTTCGGTGATCCCCGAGATGTGCGAATAGCAGGATACTGCGAAGCCGGAAATCGCGGAAATGTCATCATCAAGGTCCGTTTCATCCGCAAACCACACAGCAAAAAAATTTCCGTCAAATTTAACACAGAAATTTGTGTTAACGACTTTTTGACATCAAATTAGTGTTACACACTAAAGTAACACGAACCAACGTTAGAGTAACATGAAAAAGTGTTAATTTAGTATCAAATAACATTTTCGCGTGGTGAAAAATGGATTCGGAGAACAACGCTAACGATATACTAAAATGTTAAATATTCTGCACAAAAATGTTTACAGTTTGCACAATGACGGACATTTTTTCACCGTGCAGCTCGCATTTCACGTCGATTGTTCAATTCTACACATTTCTGATGCATGCTTCACGAAGTTCAAACTTCGTATGGGATAATTCAAACATATGGGATAATTCGGTGTCCCTGTCGTGTTTCAGGCACGGTCCACGAACCAGACGTCGTAAATGATCACCCGGCACTTTTCTTCGACGGAAAGAAATTATGGATCGTGGTACACAAAATTCGATTTCGTCATTTATCAACGACAATTACGATCGTCGAGTTGGACGACTTGGCTAATGAAGTTTGTTTGTCTTCCCGATTCATAATGAGAAAGTTTCCGAGCTACTAATAAACACGCGAACGACGGTTCATCTTCATCTCGTACCAGTTAGAGATTTGCCGTCGCTCTTGATTCTCACTTTTCAATCTCGTCGTACTATATTCCTCCCGCGATAATGAAATATTCATGGGGTATTAGAAAAAAAAGACTATTCAGCAGCGAACGTTGTACCCTCGTCGTTAAGGGTCGAGCTTTTACAACTGGGACCGAGGGCGCGCGATACGAGCCGTGGCATCGCATTATCGTACACAGATATCACGACGTGCCATTTCGTTTATACCTTCAATTTCATATCCAGCCCTTTCTGTGCGGAAGGGAATAGATTGAAAAGAAGAATCTCCCATTCGTTCCCACTGAAATGTTTCCTGCTCAATCCACTGTCTTATTCTACGCGACCTGTGAAATTCCAACTTAAGGGATCATTTTGGCTAGATGCTCAAAAATCGGGCCATTATTACACTGATATAACATGAAATTTGTAGACCTCAATAAATACACTCTCGAAATACATAACTCGATTTTTTAAAATTTATTTCAAACACGTTTTATACGCAAAAGTAACAGGCAAACGTATCTCCTCGAAGAGCAGATATGTCGCTGGCGGCATTGATATCTCGATCATGGCGTATCCAAAACGAAACGAACAAAAATATTTAGATGCAGTACGACCGTGGCTCTCGCCTATTCTACGGATAACAATATTTATCCATAAATAATAAAATGGCGGAGTTAAAAAAAAAACGAGATTTTTTAGACTAAAATATAGTAAAAATTACAATTTTACTGATTATAAATTAGTAGACAGAATGATCTCTTAAACACGGGATAACTCGGTCGCTACTTCTATTAATGTGGTTCGTATATCGTGGAGCAGTAGAGTCGGATGGACTCACCGTTTCATGGAACACAAGAAACGGATATCATATTTCAATATCATTGGTATAATAATGAAAGCGTTGGAGTAAAGTGTAATGTGAGATATTTAGGACAGAGCAGCGCGGAGCAGCAAGTCGCAGAAGGCAGAGCAGGAGCCACGAGCCATCCAGCAACCATCCGGCGACCATCCCTCGAGGCAGATCGATGTTTCCCAGCAACCGCGAAGGGTGCCGCGGAGTCTACCCACGACTGTGTGTCTGTAACAATGGACTTACAGCTCCTAACGTGTAGCGATGGGTAGAAACGTCGACAAACCGGGGATGAAAAAAGCCGACGCTCATCAGCGCTGTACACAACGTTTCATCGAGGTGTAAGATAACCAGAGCTTTCTGGGATACTCGGAATTTTTTTTGTCGAATGGTCGGAGAGAAGAATAAACATGGAGAATCATCGCTGTCGATGCGTAGGACAGTCGACGGAGACGCGACGAGAACATCACTGGCAATTCCGCGACGACTTTCATCGTTGTTTGCTATCACGGAGATAAATTTCCCATCGAATCGGAAAGCTTCGCGCTTCTCGGCGAGTGCAGAGGCGGCGAGACGTAATGCAGTTTGTTTAAATCCATCGCTTTCTACCTCTTCAGTATCAATGGGGTTGGCGGTTCGTGTGAGACGAGAGTAGATCCCTTTAAGATTTAAAGAGTTCTGCCTGCAATCGAGACGAGTCTAATAACCGAGCGATTTCCATCTTGAAAACGGATCGATCGGCGCCAAACTCGCTTCGGCGTCGAATCTTTTGCGGAACGAACTCTTCGCTCCCGCTGGTTTCACCTGTACAGAGATCAAAACGATATGATTTCTCTAATGGATCAAGCCCATACATTTCAGTCGACTCGTATTACGTTGCAAGCTCCCAACACCGATTTCCACATTCATTACGCGTTATCTGTCTCAATTTTTCTTTTTTTCACACCGATCAAGCGCCGCGTACCGACGTCACGGTCGACTTGGCGTGACTTTTAACGTCCCATTTGCTTCCAGCCGAACGACGTTGCTTCTGATCATCGAGCGTTATCATTTTTGTTCACTCCATTCGCTGTTACATTTTTATTGAACGATGCCGCACAATTTAAGCTGTGACCTCGCCGATTTGTTAATATTTCAGCATCGATCTTACGTTCCCTCCGCATCGAACTACCTACAACCATAATTTGAGGAATAGAACACTATTTGCCTTTCGTACCAAAATTTCGTATCAAAACTGCAGACACTCGTGACCTTTCTCTGAAATTCGAGCCTTTTCGAAATTAATCCCATCCTCGGCCCCACACACGTGTTGCTGACGAGTCACCGTGACGCGTTCTCTGTCCGAATAACGTCTACGCACGCGGAACTCGTTCGCGAATCGGTGACCTCTGCTATTCGTCTTCCCATTGTTCTTGCCCCTTTCTTGCCGACAACGACTGCTAGATGATGATCATTGATCCAGAATTCTATTCTTCCCATGGATCTCATCGTCGCTTTGAGTGTCCTGCAATCAAGTGCGGCGCGTTCCTCGAGTACCAACGACAAGACCGAAAAAAATATCTCGATCTCTGTTCATACACTGAAAAAAATTCGTGAGCGATTGCGAAATGCATGTTTTTTAATTCACTGCAAAAAGATTTTCTTCATCGTATTAAAAAAAAAGTCCGTGGCGTAACATCCAAAGACACATGGCTTTTTTTACGTTATACGTTATACGAAAACATATTCCCAGTTTTTTTTAACTTCTCCGCCGAAAAAAAACTCCACGTTTACTCCGGAACACCGAGTGAAAATCCTCCCCTGATTTTTTACAGCGTATACATTTTGAAAAACGGAGTTCTCATCTGATTGAGCGATTTGATCGTTGATGCGTCTTCGAAAGTATCTTCGGTATTTTTTTTTATTCGTAGGACGTGATTTCGAAGGATTTCGTAGTTGTTCTCGGATCGATGTCGATGCTTCTTCATACCAAAGGGGTGGTTTTCGGCAAACAAACGTTGAGAATTCGCAGGCTTATTTGCTGCCCGTTCGAATCATTGCGATTTCAGTTCGAGAAACGGATGTCGGAGTTTAAAAAAAAGTACGGGGGTGCGGAACCGTTCATTGCCACCTCTCCGATTCTTGTCTCGAAATCTATCGCGTGTCCGGTTACGCTTCGCTATAAACAGTCGACGCATATCGAGCAACGCGGCTCGGCGTGACAAGTTTGTTTGATTATTATTATTATTGCAAATAATATTGTGTAAGAAAGCTCCGCCCTCGGCCCGAGGTTCGCGGGGTGGCCGGGGTTTCCAGCCCGCGATTGGCCAGTGATATCGATGCGTCGCGAGGCTCGAGCGAATGCGGAATCGAGGGATGCGCGGGCGCCTCGGCTCGAGCGACGCTCGTCGTCCCGACGCTTACGACCGGTCGACGACGGTTCTTCGTCGCGAACCCCGCGGTTTCGAACCCACCAACGTCCGTTAACGAATCTGGACGTAATTATTGGTGAGTTATTTTTTTCCACAACATTTCAAACAAAATTGTGCGGCAAAACCAACCAAAAAAGTGTGCGCGTCGTTTGATTTGTTTACAATTTCGGTGAATTTCTGGTGCATCGACGGAGATTTAATCCTCGTGGGATACGAAGATTTATTCTAGCCATTCCACGCGAAATTAATCAACTGATCGGTGGTGAAAATTGTCATCGTCGATCCTCTTTCGAGACGTTGAACGGGATTTTTTCCCTCGCGTTATAAAAATTCCACCACGACGGACGCTTCGTTGTGCACACGTAAAATCGAGGAAATTCCAGTGCCACTCTCATCGCAATCCGAGTACTTTGCTGCGAGATTCGCGGTGTCGAAATATTCATTTGACCATTGATACCGATCTTTTTGCGGGTTCCACTCGAAGTCACAGAGCTACGACTAGCAATTCTCATTTTTACGCTTTCCATTACATTTTTCCCCCGACTCCTTTTATCGAGAAAACTCGTTTTATCGCGCGCATATCTACCAAATTTCTGTAGCGACGTAGTCACTGATTTTTTTATCGCTTTTTTATCGAGCCATTAGAGTCGTTTTTAGCAGTGTGTCGCGCACGGTACAACAAATTACTCGGCAAGTCATGAAATCGAACCGAGACTTGTCTGGTCGCCGCATTATGGTCGTAGCAATTTAAAAATGAGACTTGGAATGAATACATTTTTTTCCTCCGACTCGCCACTGCACAAAAGGTAGCGTCGATTTACCAATCTGGTAATGTTCCCGACATCCGGTTAGCCATTGTTCGAACTCCGTTACCTCGCGAACCCTCGGGAACTTCGTTGGATCGTTTAAAAGAGACATCCCCTAGATATACGATGCACGTGCCGAATATTTCGTGCCATTTCGTTGCCACGTGTCACCTTACCCTTCTTCCTCCTTCTTTCTCACCATCGATGTGCGACATCACAGCCATTTGACGCCACGAAACTGGTTACAAGTTTTCCATTGGTAAAACCAAAAGTAAAGACTCGGAGAACGCGACCGTTTTGGGAATAAACATGCGAGGATCGAATTTCTCGCAACGTCCAAAACTCCCCGTCCAGTAGGTACGGACGTTCCAGTCCCGTATCTTTCATATCCCACGAGGACGAGTTCGAACCGCGCCTTTAGCCTTCCTGGATCTTTCCGTGGTCTACTCACAGTTTTCTACCCTCGGAAGATTTTCCCCGGAGAGATCGCGGATTAGGGATGGAGAGGCTGCTACTCCAAATAAACACCCTCAACCCTCTTCGCCGTCTCCCTCGAGGTTGTCCCAGCAGCGATGCGCTACGCGTGCAGGGTGACTCATTTTACGAAGTAAAATCTACGCTCGAATCGATGGAGCCCATCGGGTCCCGAAAAAATTGTCTACGTGCATTTGGATTCGTCGTTCGCAAAAATGAGGTCGATACGCGCTGAGCCCGACTCATCTGACGCTCCGTCTATCTCGCTATACACGTTCGTCTCGGCTGGTGCCGGAGGATATTGGAAGACGAAGGATCGCTTTTTCTTTGACAAACGTCTCGCCTTGACCACTCCGATTTATTTCCCGTATTATTGCCGAGAGATTTGACATCGGTGGTATTATTATGATCGGCGGAAATAATGGGAGGCGGTGTGCTTTATGCTCGATTTATAGCTTCCTTCGCGAAGCACTTTGCGTCAAATGGACGACGGTGGAATGAATCGTGAAGTACGAGGCAGGAGCGAACTCCATCGCCCGACGCGCTCACCTCGCTCCGAACGGATATTTCGACCCGATTGAGATGTAATACTCCGTATTTTTCAGGGGCTGCGGAACAAACAACGCAGCTGTAGAGACAATAAAGCAACCCCAATAATTGAACGATGTTAGGATTCGCGACTGCGGGTCACAAGGCCTTCGGGTCCTTTGTGTCAAAAGCGTCGGAGAAATTTTCCGGGTGAGTCAATTTATACACTTGATTCAATTCGTTGGAACCGTTTGATCCCGTGCCCTCCCCTCGAAGCGGAGCCTCTAAACTGTTTGAAAAATGGCGAATTATTCGGTGTGTTCTCGCGTACCTACTTTTTCGTCGAGGAAAACGTAATTCGCGATGATCGAGTTTGCAATTTGTTATTTTCGAATGTTTCGTTGTGTTCCCAGCACGAGACCCAGCACGGCCGGGTACGAGGAGTTTGAAATGCCGCCGAATCAGGGCAGCAAAGATAACGAAGGTTTCGAAGACGAAGGTGGATATCGCATGAATGGTTCCTTCGATTCGTTGCCAGAACCCGAACGACCACCGTTGCGACATATCGATACGTATTGCATGCCAGAGTGTCCTTGCCTCTCGAAAAGATACACCATCGCCTTGTTAGCTTGCGTAGGTAATTATCCGAAAAATTGTCCGAAATTACCGCTAATTCGTTCGTCAACGTTCGTTTGTTCGATTCAGAGATTAAGCGGTAAGCGATTAACGTCTTCGAGAAATGTGAAAAGCTTCCGTATCACGGACAACGACGAGGAGCTTGTAATTCGAGAACCTTGCGATTCGTTGGGCCTACCGATCCGAGCCTAAAATTTGTCAATCGAGAGAAAACGTTCTCGTAGGCGTAATCTCTTAAGCTTCTTCCCCCATCTCCGAGCTGGAATCTTTCACAGCCCCTTTTTGTATCCTTGCGCGTAGCATTCTTCGTACCGCGCCGAAAAACGCCGCGTCTTCGCTCAGCGATGTTATCATTCGCGCCCGACTGTCGTAGGAATAGAACTTGAACGGAATTCCTTTCAGGCTTCATAATCTCATTCGGCATGAGATGTAACATGGGGATGGCAAAGTTAACGATGAAAAACTCGACGGTGAGTGGAAGCGTGAAGTTCAACTGGTCGGTAGCGACGGAAAGCGCCTTGGACTCGTCTTTTTTTTGGGGCTACCTGGTCACGCAGGTACCCGGAGGATTTCTCGCCTCGCTTTATCCGGCCAACAGGATATTTGGCATGGCGATCGCGACGTCGTCGTTTTTAAACTTACTAGTCCCAGGGGCGTTGAAGGTTCATCCGGTCGTCGATATGCTTGTCCAGATATGCAAGGGCTTGGCGGAGGTACGCGCACCAACGTGACTTCACTCGCGACAGGTGTATCACGTTGCTTGACCACGTCTTTTTCCTTATCAGGGTGTCACGTATCCGGCTTGTCACGGTATTTGGAAGTATTGGGCTCCTCCTTTGGAAAGATCTCGTCTAGCCACTCTAGCCTTTTGTGGATCGTACGCCGCTGTCGTTATAGGGATGCCCGTTTCTGGATATTTGACTCAATGGTTCGGCTGGACAGCATCCTTCTACTTCTACGGTGAGATCTGCTATCATTTTTTAACTCCCAATTGTCGCACTTTCTGGGAAAAACATAACGCTCCCGTGGGGTCTTCCTGACCCCACGCGAAAAATGCTAATAATTCCACTACCAATCATGTTATACGAATGAAAAAAATGTTAGTAAGTTCCTAGAACACTGAAAAACTAAATCCAATTGGTTTTTTAAGCGAAAGCATAATGTCAATACATGAAAAAAATGTAGAATTAAGAGCAAACGAACGAGTCATGGGCATTTGAAAATCGCTGGGGTCTGAGTGACCCCTCGTGAAGGGTTAATAACCGTTACGACTATCATTCCCACTACGAAGCTATTTCACCTGTTACTATTCGAAATCAACGCCGAAATCCATTCGCTGAGAGCGCAGCTCTACCATGAAATACTTCAAATTGGCGTCGAAGTTATTCCGCGCTTGTGGGCTGTTCTAACAGGCCAAATGACGAGGACATTATCGTTTACAGGCTCGTGCGGGCTGATTTGGTACTTGTTCTGGCTGTGGCTTAGTTTCGAGAAACCTGCGAAGCATCCGTGCATATCTGCTCGAGAACTGCGTTACATCGAGGATTCCTTGGGTCAAGGTCAAGGTCAAGTGCAAGCGGCAATGCCAAAGTTCTCGACGACCCCTTGGCGAAAATTCTTCACATCTATGCCCGTCTACGCTATAATCGTCGCGAACTTCTGCCGATCGTGGAACTTTTATCTGCTAGTCTTGTTCCAGGCACGTTTCATGCACGAGGCATTCAACATGGATATAGTCGAGGTAAGGTAACTCTCTCCGTCCCCGTGGGAATATCGCGTTAATCGACGATGTAACGAGCTTGATAATTCGCGTCTACATCGCAGACGGGCCTCATCGGTTCTCTTCCGCATTTACTGATGACGACGATCGTTCCATTGGGAGGTCTTTTGGCTGATCACTTGCGAAAACGGGGAATCTTGTCGACCACGAATGTGAGGAAGCTCTTCAATTGCGGGGGTTTCGGGATGGAGGCAATCTTCTTTCTGGTCGTGGCTCAAGCTACGACGCACCAAAACAGCACTACGGCTACCGTCGCCCTCACGATCGGCGTAGCCTGCAGCGGATTTGCCATTTCTGGTTTCAACGTTAATCACCTGGACATCGCGCCACGGTACGCCAGTATCTTGATGGGAATGTCGAACGGTATCGGTACGATTGCGGGTCTGCTGGTTCCATTTTTCGTGGAGTACGTCACGTCCAATAAGGTACGTTCGGAACACCTTCTCAACCCCTTATTTTTCGACCCCTAACCGATAAATTCCACACGCGACTTTCAACTTCTTCCGACTTCAGGACCCTCCCAGCTGGAGGATCGTCTTCATAATCGCTGCCTGCGTCCATTTCGTCGGCGTCACGTTTTACGCCATATTTTGCTCCGGTGAACTCCAACCCTGGGCCGACGCGAATCTGGAGGAACAACAGAGCTGGAATCCGCTGGACGATCTTAGCAAGGGCAAATCAGCTATGCCGCCACCACCCAGGCCCATTCAGCCCGAATTCGTTGTAAGTGAATGCGCGATGTGATAAATTACGTCTGAAATCCCTGGTCGATAATCGCGAACGACGTGGGCGGTGAAAACTCGCCGCTCTGCGATACTTCCGCGAAAGAAAGTTCGTTCCGACACGCGAACTGCGAGACCGAATCCGCTTTGGTGATTTCTCTCGCTGATTCTTTGCGCGAATCCGGTTTTCCAGAAACAACCTTCTCTCAGCGGCGGAGATTGGGACAGGCAACAACAGCCGCCGGAAAATCACCTGTACCCGCCCTTGGATCCGCGATCCAACGACGGAAGCGCGGTAACCAGCTACGGATCGACGACGGCGACCGTCAACAATCCATTTCACTCGTCCAACCCTTTCGCCAGTGACGTTAGCGCCTCGTTAGTCCAGCCGCCCGCGAAAGATGACCACACGCACGACGTCATGGAGCCGAATTACTGGAAGTAGGATTCTGAGCGTAAGGAATAAGATGTGGAAGCACGGTGAGTCAAGACCGTTAGCGAACCGACGAGTAACTTCGCCCCGTGACGAACGATCGTAGTAAGTACAAAGCGCATCGAAATCCCCAAAATCCTTCGCCATCGTAATCGAATTCACGCACAGCTCCGCCATTCGAAAATTCCCCGTGTTCCTCCGCACGCGCATCGTCTCCTCTTCATCTCCCCCGCCTTGTTGCAAGTTAACGAAGGAACAACGCGATAGAAATCAAGCAATAAGAAACGCGAACGAGCGAGAGATCGGCACGGTTACAAAACGAACGCACCTCGGACGAGGTTCAGCGAACAGCAGGCGAAAAAGGTGTAAAAAATGCTGATTCTACTAAGAATGAAAGTGTATTACGAGAAAGCGAGTCGGGCGAACCATTGGGAAACGTATAGTCGAGAGAAAACGCAAAAAACCAAAAAATAAGAGTCGAATGACAAACTGCTAGAAAAGCAACGGAACTTGTAGAGATAAGGCAACGGCTCGACGAAGTCGGTGGAAAGCGATATTGTTAGTAAGCAAAAAAAAGAAAAAACAAACGTAAGAAAGTATAAATAAGAAAGTATAAAACGTAATGAAAGTATTAGATGGTAAGATAACAGAGAGACAAAAACAAACACAAACGAAAGAAAGTGATCACAAATATCATTTGTTGGGATAACAATAATTGTATAATTGTAGGTCGTGATTGCAGAAATTGGAGAAAAATATCGCAATACATAAGAGATATGCAATTTAGAGAACGAGTATATGAATGTGACTGAAAATATTCGAAAAGTTCCAAAATATTCGAAAATCGACGAGTGAATGTTGAAAATAGATTGAATCTCGGTGCTCGGGGCTCTCCGAGAGTCTAGTCAATTTATCCGAGATTTATTTTCAATAACGAATGAATACGGTGTAACAAGCACACTTATATATGCATATATTATACATACGAAATATAATATAATATATATATATATATATATATATATATATATATATATATATCCTATACATAATCGTTGGACGATCGTGTTACACAATAAGCAGTATTAAATACAATCTTATCACTTTATATAAGAATGATAATAACGATGATAATAATAATATTAACGATTAAATTGTTGCTTATATAAAAATCTATTAAACGGGACAATATATGACTGTGTTGTGAGGTCGAAGAAGTAAAAATCGGGGAAATAAGAGTGAAATCGCGCGAATAGATTTCGAGTCGAATGAAAAATTCGCTTGAATCAACGAAGACAATAAATAAGAAAAAATAAATAAATTCAACCGAAAGTTAATATACTCGGCGATTGCAATATTTTAGTAATTTGGTGAACACTTTCCGGAGGTATATAAATTCGCGATGACGTAACGAACGCGCGCGTTTCGCGTATAGCAAAATAATGATAGTTAATGATCAGCGAACGAGCGTGGCCAGAAGAGTATAAATGACAATATTTATTCTCGATTTCTTATTATCTGTCGAATTGAACTCCTCTCCTCCCCTCCCCCCGATACGATGATTTGCTGGCGCTCTAAAAATCTTCTCGTATAGAAAATCGTAGTTTGTTTTGTTGTTAGATATTTTATTCGATTACGTCTATCGTTGTGGAATTGACAGTACTAGCGTAATAATCTTTGTTATCTATCTTGCATACACAAGAGTAGTGACTGGCCTAAAATAATTCCTGGCATTATGAACCCAATGATTGTTAACCACGATATATATTGATTATATCTTTATTACATAAATAGGATAAGTTTAATGCTGTTCGAACAATAATATTCGTCTACGTATACTAAAAATTGGTTAATAATTTATGACAATAAATAATACAAGGTGTACTGACGAACGTAACGTAAATTATTTATAGGGTTAAACTATGTCTGTAAAGTAAAACAGGGGACGAGAATATTTAGGCTTAAATCAAACGAGCACAATTATACAACCATGCACGAGAAAAATATTAATAATTACCAAGACAATAATTGGATGTAACCTGGCGTAACGATCAAAGATAATACTTGTTAGAGATCTCTGTTGGGGAAAAAAAACACAATAAATAATACAAGAATCGAAGATCAACACTAATAAAGCTCCGATGACGATGGATCTTGAACGCAGCTCAATCGTAGGAAACCCTGAATTTTATAGCTATTATACGTATACTAGTTATACTATCCGTTATTGAATTATTATATCTGCTTATTTAGTACGAAGTTGAGTCGATCTTCTTGGTACACCTTGTAGTGTTGAATGATTAGCTTCGTAGTAAATCGTCCGTAAACGTCTGCTGATATATACCTACCTGTATACATACATAGCGAGTAAATCAACGTGAAGTTGCTACGTTATAAATCGAACCTTTCACGAAGGTCAGTTAACTATTACTAAATTAATTATTCGCGCATCGGCTCAAAAAAAATACACAAATCACGACTAACCGAGAACAGCGATCATTCGTTTTATGTATCGTTTATACGCGCTGTAAATCACGTGCAGCAAGCTCTTCGGCGCTAATGAAGCAATATCTCTCGCGGGGATCCGCCACCATTTCTTTCCGAATTCGGAAAGTTAAGAGTAAAAATATTCACACGAAATATGTACCAACTTGATAACAGGTCTCAGTAGAGTGTGTGCAAAACTAAATAGGAGGACTGCAAATTAGAAATCAACATTGCAGAGATTTTGTTGCAGATATTGATAGAGAGTTTCCGTTTTGATGTATAAATACTATTTTAGCGACTCGGTTGAAAATCGTCTGGGTGTACTCTCGTTAATAACGCATTCCTATCTTCATTTCAAAGAGGAAGCTACGTATATTTTATTAATTTTAAGATTTTGTTGTTGTTGCATAAATCGAGAGTTTGTTCCATACAGTGATGATATCAATGGTGTACTTTCACCCGAACGACTCGAGCTTCGCCGGTAGCTTGGCGGATTTCGTTGTGACGAAACCGTTTCGAATGCACTTGCAACAGTGGTGAATGTGAGCGTAGCCTTGGAATATGTATTAATCCGCGTTTTTTTTCAATTTTTTCCTTCCGCAATTACGCATCCATCTGATTTCACGCTAGAAAAAGATTTCTTCAGCGAATTTCCACATCGGTTAGCGAATTTTCATCGGAGTCGCTTTAGTCGCTGGGAGATCGATTGATACTAGAAATAGAAGGGTAATTGCTCGTTTCTATTGATCATAAAAACGGACAGTTAGGTGACAAGCGTGTGACTAGATTTCCACACATTTCGAATTTCACAAGCTAAGTGTAAGAAACAAATTGCAAGATTTATTTCAATATCATTTTCACGATAAGATCGGACATTCCATGAAAATAAAATAACTCCTCTCCGGAGAATAATAAAATAAAGGGAAGAGGTTTAATATTATGCGAAACGAATGGATCTTGGAAAAAATTGTGATAGCGTCGAGTAGAATACGTGATTTTAAGCGATAGACGGGCGATATTAAAACGCAGTGGATACTGTTCGTGCGTCGTCGCTGGTCAGCCAATTGCGCCTGTTATTCGTTTACCCGAACACGTCGCACGATTTTCATCGGCATCACGCGTGCTCTTCGGTCAACGAATATCGATTTCGTGCACGGAATTTACCCCGGGAATACGCGCATCGCAAATGACTCAAAGCTGAGAGCCTGACCTAGCAAAATAATTGCTTATCGCGTTTGCGATTGGGACGTTTTTGATCGTTAGCTCGAAAGCAACGTCGGAATAATTCGACGAGAACGAAACGATAACGACGATGAAAGTAAAAACGATTGAAAGTAAGCGTACCTTTATTAACGAAACGAACGATGGACATCTGAATTATACCGACAACAGGAACAAATTATCTGAAATTCTATCATGATATCTATATGTATACATGTAGATGTGGTTACCTGTATATTTTTCGATGTAACAATAACCGACTATTGATTGGCAATGAAGCAAATGCTTTTATAGAAATGTATGTATGTGCATATATTCTTCACAAGTATATGGATATGCATACGAAAGTGAATCAATTATTCTACCGACAATAACGAAAAACGATAAAGAAATGAAAGTAATATGTTATACAGACAATAATATCGCAAATTATAAAGTACGTTAAATTTTCCGTTCGGGTTGGTTTTTGGGCAACGGAATCGTTTTGGCTGTTTTTTAACCAAACGTCACGAGGCAAATGACAGATGGATCGGTATAAATTAGAAAGTTAATTTAATCGTAGGTATATTGGGTGAATTAATAGTGAGATTATTTCTTGAAGTGTATCGCGATTGGTTTGCTCTTCCGTTACTTCCGTCGCTTGAAAATCAAACCCGTACAAATATCAATGTTATATATATATATACATATAATATATTTACCTAAAAGCTTTTATCAATTTCACACTAGATATAGAGATTACAAAAATCTGTATGTATATTATAGAGGTACTAATACACGCGAACAAATACACACGCGCGCACACACCGACACGGAAACTAACATTCGCATAGTTCGTGAAATGTTCATTCCGGAATGTTGCTACTTTGAATTTCGTTTCGCTCGCAGCAAACTAATAAACGAGCGACGACCATCAATTATGACGTATGCTCGAACGTTGCCGCGGTAATATATTCGGGTGTTCAGTCACAGATCATCCGCCGCTTTCAAAACAGGATTGCGTTTCAGCGCAAGGGAAAGTGAAACTATCCCACACGTTCGAAACGAAACTATCTATCCTTCGATGCAAGTTCTCACCGAGATATCAATGTTTCTCGCCTCCCACGCGAATTTTCGTCGGAATTCCAATTTTCGTTTCATTTAACGAATCGTCTTATTCGTCTGCTGCGAACGAAAGTAACGTTGTTGTTATTTGCCCAGCAAGTCCGTGAATTTATATCGATGTCTCTCCCGACGAGTTCTGCACTCGAGTTATCCGGATGAGTACGAAAAGCTTGAACTTGAACTCGTCTGTTCGGTCAAGTTCGGCGTAGGACGTGTTAGCGCGAGCTGGAGGCGACGCTTTTTCGATGTATGATCGTTTAACAAACATAAGATATATTCCGAGTACATGTACGTATATTTCAAGAAAGCGTCGCGAAAGCTCGTTTGCGGTACCAACGGTACGCGAGGGGTGGCTTGATCGATGAGGAAATATTCTTCGAACGTCGCGCTGTTTCGAATTTTTCATGAAAATTTCAAACTGTCGCTTGTCAATTCTTATTCAAATAATGTTTGTCGTGGCTATGGAGGAGGAGGTTGGTTTGTTGATATTTATCATCGATTACATTATGTAAAATATGTATATGGATATTGTAACTTGAGTGTATTGTAACGATACAAAGATTACTGACGACTATTGACAATAAAGTGTAAGCCGATCTTTTGAAAATCACACGTTTTCATACGCGACCAGTATCGAAACACTCGAACACTTATCCCAATCGCCTTCGCGCAATAAACGACTCTCTTCGTCCGCAAACCGCGTTCTGATCCCTGTTTTCACCTTATTCGATTTCTGCTACCACCGTTACAGCGCACAATCGCCACGCTGGATCTGTAATCGCAAGCGAATAGGATTATCCGGTCGCGAAGGTCTTTCCGTTACGACGCGTCCGACGAGGACATTGGATTTTTTTCTTTTATCGGACCGCAACGTGAGATCGGATTTTCATAACGGACAAATAGATGAACGTGACATCGGAACTTGCCGCTGCAGGTTGCATGTAATTAGTCGTTGAATGGGCACAGGGACGCCGGAGATACCGCAGCGATTTCCATGCATCTCATCGACGCGTGCGAACGAGAGGCACGAACAAAAATTCTTCACCGCATGCAGCCGAACAAAAGCCTTGGGTAAGCGACAATCAGATACACGTGATGTTTCCAATTAGTCGCGTTTCAAATGGAACTGTATTCAACGTTTTAAATGGTAATAATGGATCGAGCAACGATAAATTACGAATGCGCATCGTAAAGCCAGTGAGAAATAGGAGCAAAGATGAAAAAAAAGCGAATGCTCTCTTTTATCGCTGTTGTATAACACGCCAAGTCGAAAACTTCGACTAGTCTGATGTTGTAACTTAACGAAGTCGGTCAAGGATGTTGAAAATTAAATTTTCACGTAACGAGGCGTTCGTACGTACAGATTCGTTCGCGTAATTACAGAATCGAGCGAAAGGATTCAATGAAGTCCAACGACCACGCGTCGGACTTAAACTAGCGTGATTTTGCTACAACTACCATTTTACGAGTACTGAAGATGAAAATAATTAGGAGAAAATACGAGTGAAGTGTGCACTCCGATCGTATGTATCTGTATTACATAAGCCGACGCCGATTATCCGATGTAGCTGACTCATTTGCTCGGCTTCTGGTCCCGTCTGATGTATTGGTAAGCATGTGAACGAACCATCAGAATAGGTATTTTCTCCAGTCGGTCAACAGCCGCGACTCTGAACGGACCTGAACTCGCAAGATACCGAATATATATCGCGAAACTACGTAATCGGGGTGTTAAGGCGATAAGTCGGTCGGCGAGCTCGAGGCAGCACGAACATTCCACGGAAATAACACGCTTTTTCGTAATACCTCGATAACCTTTTATCCCCGACATATTTCATATCTTTCACCGCATTGAAAAAGACTGCTCTCCCCTACAATGTCGAAAAAAGCCGTCTTTTAAAGTCTCTTTCTGACCACTGATGTTTACAAACATACGTACAATATCAAACGCTTGTCAAAAATGCGTTTACAAAAGATAAAAACTAAAAAAATATCGGTATCGATTTATTGTAACTTAAAATTTGATCTAGTTTTTGCCATCATCGTGGAAATTGTCGTCCCAGTTGACGAGAACAACTATGATATAGGTATAAGCAGTGTCACGGACAAATTGTGCAGAGAGAATTAAGCCGATCGTTTGGGCCGAAATCAAGCCAAGGCTACAATAAAATTAGGATATCTTGATCTTGGTCAACGTACAATTTAATTCGGCCACAATTAATTACAACGATTTTTCGGCACTCTTTCCAAAGGCTATTGTGATGTGGGGCGCTGATATTTCGAGCACCTGTTACTCCGATTCAACAGCTCTTTTCATGATCTATGTATTTGCGTTATGGGTCACTAAACCATACGGTCGTAAAGTATCGTAGTTGTAAATTATACAGACGCGAAAATTCAGTACATACATGCTTCAATAGATATGCTTTCATGAAAAATGTCGAGAATGCTTGCGGACAAGATAGCTTAATTTTGTCAGGGATTTCCTCAGCAATGTTGAACCTTTTTATCTGAACTGTTCCCGTTCGCATTTCTGGTCATTTCCTTGGTAGCTGAAAGCTCTCGAAGTGGCCAAACCAATCTGACTCGTAGCAGCATATCGTTGCGAGAATACAATGCCGAAAGTTCGCGAGAACACTTCTTCCAGAGTTCCAAACACGAATGCATCTACGTTTGGGTAAAAAATCGCCGAAGAACGAAGTATTTGCGTTCAAATATTAGATACGCGACGTGTGCGTAAAGCTTCGTGTATACAAATAGTTTTCTTCCTTTGCTTAATGGTTATACAAATATTGTACCACGTTCCGTTCGCGAAGATGCACTACGCGCGGTTGACTCATTGTCAGTCTGACTCGATGCGGTAGCTACTACTACTGCTGAGTCGCCGCTCGATCGTTTCGGAAGAGCATCAGTTTCGTTTCGATTTCGTCGACGAGAGAATCGTTTTGCTCGCGAGAATCGAGCGATACCGATGAAAAAACGAACGCTGTCGCAGTTCCATCGAGATCGGAGGAGATCGGTGGAATGTTGAGGTGAGCCTGAAAATCTAGACTAACGACTGCTCGATTTAGCCATGAAGCGTTGATCGTAGAGAAATGTCGACGAGCCACTCGGAGACGCGGTACTTACCGATCCAGATGAGATCGGACGTAGACGTGCAAGGAGTTTGGCCTTGGGGATGCTGGTAGTCGTCTTTCGCGCGTCGGAGGTAACGTGCGCGCGCGAGGTGCGAGAGAGGGTGAATACGGTGCCGGTTACAAGTCGAAAAGGAAAAGCTGCGGTGAAGGGCGGAGAGGGGGATCGACGGCGTTACGTAGGTCGGGGGGAGCATTGCTCGTCGTTGTATGCAGACGTTGCTCGTTACCCCTTTATTACTCGTGCCGGTGCGCGGCTCGCGCGAGTGGGGAAATATTACGGTGCGGAGGACAGTGATAATGACGGTGTGCCGGGCTATCGGCCGGAGATTTAACTCGACCATCCCCGTGTCTCCGGGGCGTGTTTGCCCCCGTATAATTACGCGCGTGTGTCCGTTCGCGTGCGTGAATCACGCACGATACCCAGACGTAGGCTCGAAGTGGTACACGATACTTTCTAAATTCCCTCGGATTTCAGTGAGTTTGCATTTCGTCGTCGGACGCTCACCGATTCACTTTTGCTGATTTTTCATCTGTCGTTAGATGTACTGTCACGAACGTGTACGGGGCCGGAGATGGCGAGCAGTCCGATAATAGTGTTCGTGTTCATCTTATCCACGCCATTATTTTTTTGCGGTAAGTTTTCATTTAGTTTATCCATCACTCTCGTCTCCTCGCTCCTCGATAACACCGCAGCCCTCGAAAAAAAACCCTCCAATTTTATCAATCTCTTCGCAAGTTAACTTGTAACTTAACTACGTTTCGCACTATTTTTTTTCCAACGGATTTTATTCACCGATTCGACCAGTGAAAGTTATTTTTTTACGCTCCGCACGTTTAAGTTTCGCGCTGTACTCATCGATCGATTCGCGAACGAGCGTTCGTTCCTCGACTTTCTGTCCTATTGATAAGAAACATCAAAGAACGCGCTCACGCGTACCAACAAATCTATTCTTCTTTCGCGAAACGCTCCTCGCTTCATATTTTTTTCTCTCACTATTTTACGATTCCAATTGGTTGAATTTATATAACTGCGAAGAGAATCGTTCCTGTCGATGTGTTTCCGCGTAACGAAACGACTATTCCGGTATACCTACATATCTACCGGTTTAAAGAAGACCTTCACGTCGTCTCCGGCCTTCCTTTTTCCAGACGACGTAAGTATCCATTGTTACGTGACTGACCACTACTCGCGACTATTTGCATGACTAAGTAGCGTTGTACATAGGATACGGATGATAAGTAACGGGTCACTTAGCGCGTAACGTTGACCGGTAGTTTGTTGACCACGCGTGTGTTCGAGATTGGTGTCGAGAAGAAAGTGAATCCGAGGAAAACCTGGCGCGATGAAACCGACGACCGATAAAAGTTCTTTTCAATCGACATCGAAAGTAACTTATCACTTTCGATATCATCTACTTTCGATCTCTTCGTTTATATCATCAACGTTGCAACGCGCGTTTCATTCGTGCATCGAGAAAATAATTTGTTACAACCTGAATCGACAGCGAGTGTTACGTTCAAGCTAAAGAACAGACTACGTAGATTGCTTCGAGTATATTCTCGTGTCTCGCTAACGAGCGAGTATAAAGAGCTATCCTTTGTACCGTGGTTCGAAAGTTTGGCTTCAGAGACTCGATATACGAATTTCCAGCGGTCTTAGTTTTTACATGCGAAGATTTGGTTGGCATGTGCAACTTTGTTGGAAGTTCCACGAAATATCCTTCAATTTTTCTTTTTCTAATTAATGATTAAGCGTGAGAAAGCGGTGAGAACCATGGAGTAGTGAACAGATTTTCGCCTCTCCAGTAAATATTGACGGAGCGTCAGAACAGTTTTATATAAAATGGGTTACGTGTTGTTGAGTAGAACTTTTTTTTTACAGCCAATGTACGAGCCCAGAATAAAACGTTGCAGGATCTCTTCAATAACACATCTTGTCTGCAAGGACCCGTCGTATGTCCAAATCCACGCATCCAGTTTTTCCTGTACACCAGGTAAGTCGAACGACGTTGTAGTCGACGAATCGCGTGGTCACCGTTTTATTTCGGCTCGCTGGAAATGATAATTTAAAGTACGTACAAGGAAGCGATCGGAGGGAGCATAACGAAAATATGAGGAAGCGGGTAAAATTTATGTGGTGCATGGACGGAAGCAAGTCCGGCAACAATTATTATTGTCTTCGGGCTGTTTCATTATTTTCAAGATCATGATCATTTCACCGGGATCCGAAAGTGGCCTCAATAAGATACACGTTCACCTTTCTCTCGAACACTGCATTACGCCATTTACACGTAAACGTTCCGGCTCACCGTCTCTCTGGGATCTCTGCAACCCACCAATATGAAGTATAGCTATCGACCTTCGCCGTATTTCGAAACGTGGGTCACGATGTGCCGGCGTCCGAAGTAACTGGACTCTGCCTTTTTTTTTTGTTCAACAGTTCGCACCAGACGCGTCTCAATGACCGTGTATTTTTTTGAATATTAAACAACTGTTTACTTTCGCTAGAATTCCTTAGCCTATATGCCATGTTCATTGCCACGTCCGTTTGTGTGCTCGATTTGAGACAGACATTCGTAGGAACTCGGCCGGACTTTTTCTATTTTGTTGTTGTTGTTATTTTGCGAGTGCCAATTTCACATCTCATGTTGCCAAAAAGTAGGTTGTAAGACGAATAAAGAACAGAACGACAGCATGCATCGGGGAAAATTGATTCTGTTTTTAGGGATACCCAAGTTAATCCGTTCCTCATCGACGTCTTGGATTCGCAGTCGCTCGACCGATCTCTGTTTAACAATCAGCATCCGACAAAAATTATAATTCACGGATTCGGTGGCGGGAGAAATCTGGCGCCCAGCACTGACCTTCGAAACGGTATAACACGAACGTACTATCATCTTGACTTAAGAATGTTTTCACCCGAGACGAGGTAACCACAATTTGCCGCGGGCAAGAGACTAGGATTCGGCTGTAAACCGACGCGTCATCCCATCAGACGTCGGCTTTTCACATGATAATTAGTAATTCCTATAAATGTCAACCGGATTTGCCAGGAAATTGAAAGTTCAATGATCAGGCGAAAGGACCAGAGCGTCTCGCATCCGCGGATGGTTTTGATTCCGGAATCAGGAAAAAAGAAAGTTGATTTCACGAAACGGATTGGCAATGTTACGAATAACGGGAAGAGTCGTGAGAATTAAGCTTTCGTTTTCCATTGGACCATCCTAAAAACATATCAATTACGTTCTTTCACATTTTATCCCATCGCCGGCATCTGCCAATTTATGCTCTCGCGTTTACCTCGAGTCTCGTTGCAAAATTCAATTTTTGCCAGCCTGTCTCGTAGCAACAATTACCAATAATAATTAGTAGTAATTACCAATAACAATTATTAATAATTAGTTGCAATTATTAACGATACTTACCCATTTTTTCGCAGCTTACTTTACTCGAGGCAACTATAATATAATAATCGTCGACTACGGATCTCTCGTTCGAGAACCGTGTCTCTCTCAAGTGCGCTGGGGGCCGGCATTCTGTTCCTTATGCATCTCTCAGCTCGTAAAATATTTGAAAAATCATCCTCGCGGCGTTCCTGTGGAGACCTTGCACGTGCTGGGTTACAGCGTCGGTGCACACATCGCTGGATTGATGGCAAATTATTTACCCAACGATAAACTCGGTCGCATCACAGGTAAATCTTACAGCTATCGCACATCTGTTCTTTACTGTCGGCGGCGCAGAAAAAAGCTCGGAGCAACGGAGAAACTTCGCCTCGCGTACGTGCGACGAAACAATTCTGTAAATTCGTACTACCGATTTCATCTCGTACGAACATTCGAGATGCTCGACGATCAATAGAACAAATGCGATGACAGGAGTATTGGCAGACTTTATATTTTCTCGTTGATAGGATTGGATCCGACGATAATATTCTATATGGGTGGAGGCAACAGGTCGTTGGATCTGGACGACAGCGATGCTCATTTTGTAGACGTGATCCACACTGGCGCTGGCATACTCGGTCAATGGGGTCCGAACGGGCATGCCGACTTCTACGTCAATGGTGGATCAAGTCAGCCCGGATGTCTTGGATCCTCGTTGCTTCGTAAGGACTCTGACCCTACTTCGCGTCCGGAAGGAACGGCGCCTCGCCGTTTTCGCGTCTCATTTAACGTTGCGTGGGAATAATTTCAGAAACGTTGTCCTGCGATCATACAAAGGTAACTCCGTACTACATCGAGTCGATAACGACGGAGGTCGGTTTCTGGGCAGCGCCTTGTGCAAATCTGTTTTCGTATTTGATCGGCTGGTGCAGTCCAGCGGACAAAGACTACATCCTCATGGGCGAGGACACGCCACCCACGTGAGTACATCGCGTCAGATTCCTCAAAAATTTCGCCGATCTCAACGCCGATGAAAGTTCGATGCTCTTAATTTTTGCTGTCCCACTCGTAGAGCACGAGGCATCTTCTATCTGTCAACAAATGGTCGAAAACCGTACGCAAAAGGGTTTCCCGGAAAAGGTTCCCGAGCAAGAAGCCGGAAGCGATCATCTTACCGCCAGTATTAAATCTGCTGAAGCAGCTCATCGATCTGCTCATGAAATAGTATAGGAAATTTTGTATAGTCTGGATCGATAAGTAATTATACACTAAGCTAAGTTTTGATAATGTTATTCCGTTCGATTCGATTTACTGTTCATTTTACGACAAACACGACACGTGTCGATAGAAGATTTGTTATATACGTATATATATATAATGTCGTACGTTCATTTACCACCCACGTAGCTCGTATCCTCGAAGCCGCTGGCGAAGTCCGAGCTTAGTTATCGCTAATATCCCTGAAGTTGGTAAGTCAAACAGCTGATATTTTTATGTTAACAACAATATTTATTACATAATAATTACGATATAATAATAACTTCTATGGATTTACAATACATTATCGCAATAATCGTTAATATACGTAGTGGAATGATTACATGTTGGTACATCCTCGTTTTCGCAAGCCGGAGACTTAACTGTTTCGTACAAGTGTATTTGTTTTTTTTTTGTTTTTTTTTTCATTTTCTCAGCAACTTTTCCTCAGACGAATGACTTACATATTGTTGTAAATCGCGTGATTTTTTTTCTTCCAAGTCCGTACGTAACTCACAGTGCTCATAGTCCACGAGTGCTCACTATAAGTACTCCGTCGTAGAACTAACGTTTTAAGCATATTGTTTCAGGCAGTCGAAAATATCGTCTCAGAAGTTTTACTTAAGTTTCTTTTTTTCTTGAATTATGCATCTAGGAACAAGTAATTTTTTTCATATATTACAAGAGAGAACAAATTTGGGATAGGATAGGTCAGCGATGTCTTTTATTTATATATATATATATATATATATCATATGTACGTATATATATATAATTTTGTTTTTATGTATAGTTACGTATGTATATCGGTGGCCCAAGGCCGGACAGTGCGGCGTGCGCTAGATTATCGTCTTAAAAAATAAGTCTATTTTTCCATGAATTTCTTCACTCGAGTCACAACGTCATTCGAGTGCCACGGGACCAACGGGATGCTGCGGGGTGATGCGCGAAATTATCTCACTATAACTGGATTTTGACGCGTGGAACGCCACGCTATCTGGCCAAGGGCCGTAGAAATACCATATATATATTATATTCTGCTGGTATTTTTGGTTCGATACATCGTTTCCTTCAGTTTCTTCTCATATTCTTTCGTTTTTGTTTCACCCCGAATCGGAGACGGAGCGATTGTCGCGCGAGTAACGAAAAAAAAATTCGATGTCAGGAGAACACGAGTCAGAGCTTTTGCAGTTTTTCTGTTTTTTTTCTTTTACGAATACAAACTTGGACGTCCCGTTACAGTTTTACAGCCCGAACACATGTTTGGTTTTTTTCTACGATAGAGTGTATTTTTCGCTCGCGTTTTTTTCGCCTTTTTTGCTTCTCGTGTAATCTACTTTTTACGTGGCTGCGATTCGTGCTGTACTCCGTTACCTACAATTCGACGTTACGTGTTCACGTTATGTACGTTGCTGCTAGCCTAAGGATTCGCAGGTGACGAAGGGATCCGTTTTTCAAGCACTGCACTACTGATATAATTACTATACGTTCATTTTCCTCAATCTCAAACCAAACGAAGGCTTATAAACACTTTTATTTACATGATTCGTGCGTTTTTCTCCGTTTCGCTATACGATCAATCGATATATATATGGATAATAATGACGTAACGATCGATCGTTTCGACTAAATTAATTGCTCGTTATATACCTCCGTAGTCTGCCGTAGTAAACTCGTAGCCGAATTTTCCAACGGAGAGAACGAGGAGAACGGATGAAACAACTTTTTTAGCTGAACGTGGAATATTTTTGTCATTTACTTCAAACGAATCGACGCCAAATTTTCACAACTCACTCTTAACAGTTCGATAATAATTTTGCACGAACATTACGTCGTTGTTGTTTTCTCTCCATTTCCCGAAGCACGAACCAAAGAGTCGTGCACAATTGTCGACGGAGGCTTCTATTATTTGCTCCGGGCGTCGCGTGGTCAATTTATTCCTACTCGCGCTTATATTGATCGATTTGACCTCGCTTCTAAATGAAAATTGTCACCGTCGATGCGTGCTGATACGAGCAAATAGACCGCAACGTCTAGAAGGTGAGACCATCAAGGTACGACCATTGTCGATTTTCAGCGTTGCTCCAGACTTAAAAACGCAACTCAACCGACCGTGAACATTTTTTCGCCGGTTCATCGAATAATAACAAAATCAATAATAATATTAACAACAAGTTTGTAGAAATAAGAGTAAAAAACTACTCGAAATAATCATGAAGTTCGTTTCATAACTCGATATTGGGATGGATGTAATAGAATAAGTTAGCTATAGCTACAATTCACGGTGTAATACGAGATACGTGTGATATTGTTATTTCAGGACAGTTTCGCGCAGTGCTAATCGCCAAACTCCTACGCTTAAGTTGAACTCGTCTCTGTTTGTTTGTCCGTTTTTTTTACAAACTAAAAAACGGAGCATTTCACATCGAGTCAGCGAGTCTCTGACCTCCTCCGTGATATTTATTACTGGACTCGAATTTCACGCACACATCTACGTCTACTCCAACGATATTAATTCGTATGTATTTCTCTGTATATTATATATTCGTTTCGACAGATCTCGTCTCGTCTCGTCGTTGGCTCCAACGACGAGACGAAACGAAATTCGTACACCAGCATCTCGTTCTCTTGCTCTCGCGTAACGATAACGATGGTAATAACAATGAAAATAAAAATCATTGAGATCGTGGTTACAACGATGAGAATCGTTGATGTTATTGTCATTATTATTACTGTCATCATTGCAATCCTGTCGCGGAACAACGTCGTACAGTTTTTTATTACGTCCTAATTATATCATAAATAAATTCATCTCCAAGCAGCGTGACATACGTCGATCATTTCTAATCGCGGAGGGATTTTAAATTAAAGGAACGCGTGTAAAAATTATTGTTCCGTTTTTTTCATGTTTTTTTTTCTTGGTTTCGTTATTAATTATTATTTGTTTCTTTGCACCTGTTCGTCAGCTTCGTTGGGTTATTCGTGGTCCCGAAATTAATGCGAACTCTTTCACGACGAAGGGATGCGGCATCGATTGAAAATCCACCTTCGACCTATGTCACTCTCTCGATTTCTCGTTGCCAATCGTGTTTCGTATAGATTTCTCCTTTTCATTATCGCGCATGCTGTGTCGCGCATGCATAGCAATTTACTACGCCCTATTGATAATAATTGTTGATATCGATTAATTGGTCCTGCTGAAACGATAGAGACCTCGAATGTAAAATACGTATAACGATGCTGCACGTCAAAAGTATACGTCGATTGCCGAGGAGATAAATCATCTTTAATGGCGACGTTCTCCGAATCATTGTTTCGACGTCATGCGAAAGTTAGGCTCGAACATGCGATGTCAGGTTGATTCTATTTTCTACCGTATCGTGGTGACTCCCCACGCTGAAGCAATCTCGGGGGTAGCATTAATTATCCGCTCTTCGAAAGCTTTTCGAGGGCCCTGTAGCAATGACCTTGCGTCTGTCAACGTTCGTCCGTTTTCGAGGCTCTGCGCAAAATCTAAAGCAGTCCTTGTAACAACCCTTCTAATGAAACGTCTCGTCCACTCCGCTAGCGTCACACTCGTTATTAATCATGCGTAGAATTCGGAACTTTGGATCATGCACGTTCCTCGCAGATTTTCTCGCTTCCATTTCGCCGATAATCGAGGAATGGAAATTAGAAAATCAAAGATCCGTTAACGACGTTTGAGATATTCCTTGCGTAGGAACAATATTCCGGGATGTTGGAATGAAAAAGCAAATTAGAGTTAGGGCAAGATCGAATCTCCATCGTTTGATATCTTTTATTCGTTGGTTACCGAATCTGTGCGATACTTCTGACCGGAGGGGAAACGTGGCAAAGATATCGTTTACTCGTGCGATAATAAATTGGTTCGAAATCTAATATTTTCCAGGCGATATCTGATCATGGAAGCGTCGGATGTTGCCGTTTGAAATGCAACGAAAATTGTCAAGATACTTGTGTGAAGGTCGACGCGAACGTCGATCAGTTATTCCCCGATCGGGAATGAACGAATGGAACCGAGGTGGAGCTCGATGGAATCGAGCTCAACTCCGAGTTCGCTTAATTCGATTGTCGATTTAATAGTTCGAAGATAGTTCCCTGAGTATCCGCGTCTGTAAACGTACAGATAACGAAGCAAGAACGCATCGGACAACCAGCAATTATTTTATTCATGTTTCAATGTGAGCGATAAACCGTCGCCTTAGTCTCTAAATACTAGGGACAGTACAATGGCACTAATAATAATTGAATATAATTAACGACGATTTATTTGATAATAAATAATAAATTAATGTTCCCCTCGCCTCCTCTGCTTCTTTCCATCTCTCTCTCTCTCTCTCTCTCTCTGCTTATCTCTAAACTCGTAACAATTGTCATTCCGCACGGAGTCGTTGGCTCTAGACTATCGACAAAAATAAATAATAAACGAATAGTTTCGTGTAGGCCTAAGTGCGCGTTAGTGAGAATGAGAGGGAAGAGAGATCATGCGGCGTTCGTCCGCAGATAACAATATTTCGCCTATGATTCGTAATGATAATGATCGGGATGACGGATGCGCAAGGATAACAACGACGACAGTAGTAATAATAACGATCGAATTCAAGGGTAACGATGATAATGATGGCAATCATAATAATAATAATATGTACAGAGTGTTGCGAATGAAATTAGGTGAAGATTCCAACAAATAATTCCTGCGGCGCTAACAAATTTTTTCCGGCAAATGTCATCTCGACATTTTTTCATCTCGTTGCACGGAATGATTTGCTCCGACGTCACGTTCCGTTTAAATTCCAAAGACTCGATATGGATCGCGCTTATGACTTACGCTCGTGACGATGACGCGTTGACGCGAATCGAATAAAGGCATTCGGGACGTTGTCGACGAGAGAGGAAAATTAGCACTGTGACACGCAGTCGTAGAAGTGAGATGGATTACCGTGAGTGGATCTCGATACTTCCGGATCAGAGCTTCGACCGAAGAATCGCGAAAGAACGGATCACGGAAGCGTCGTGAAATTTTCAGATCGTTCCCCAGAACACCGATTCACGGTCGTCCAATAGAATTCGAACGGGTAAAGCGTATGTTTTTTTTTATTATTTTTTTTTACTTTTATTCTTATTGTATTCGCACACTTATGTAACAATATTATTTGGGAAAAACCTCGAAGATACGTTTCTTTAGGCTTGTTGCGCGTTACGCCGCTCGTAAGTAGTAATAGATCGCGATAGTCGGACCGTGTCGCAGGATTTCAACGTCCCTGGAAGATGAGCTTTGGTCTCCCAATTGCGAGGTGTCTGCAATTTTTACCGATCTTTACCGATTTTCACCGATCGATTGGAAGAAACGGAGAGAGAATCTAGAGTAAAACGATCGATTGTCCCGCAGCCTCGAAACTTACTTTCGAAACTACCTCGAATCGCCGATCGGTTGCTCAACTTACGTTTATCCAAGATCGTAAGTTTTTCGTTCGCGAATGAAACGAATAAGGTTCTTGTCGCCGAGGCTACCGAATGACAAATTTTTACCGTACAACATAGCAACGATTCTACCCTGAAGAGCGTTCAGGATTCCCAACGCCGAATTGTATAACACGTCGTCAAATCAGCGCTACGATCTTGCATCCCATTGCGATGGAAGCGATCGATTTGAAATCACCTGATATCTCTCGTACATTCATTTTTCATATAATCTAAATTGCTTCGATAATGTATTACACCGTGACTAGTACGATCTCCATCGCACAACGTCGTACAATTGTATTACGATTTTCAAGTCGCGAAACGTTCGTCGTGTCCACAGAGTCATTATCTCGCAGCGTCCCAATGCCTTTTTTCGATTATCTGTCGTTCCGTGGTAGGACACGTTTCTTGTCCGAATAATAATCCAATGATACGACTACAGAGAGAAGTATAGCAGATATTGTATATATACAAGACACTACACTCCATGAGAACATATTGTTAATTCAATTTTTTTTCTGCTCGTTATTTGTTGTTATTTAGTTAATTATAGGTTATTAATATCTACTAAGTATTTGTTTTTGTTATTTATACCAACGGATTAGCCATCCCCCATTTTTCGATTGGTTTCGCCGTTCTTCGATTCTCCTGATAACATAAACACACAGTCGCACATCGTTATTAGTGATACAACTAACCGACGTGAATTCCAACTTTTTACGGGAAAGAACAAATTTTTTTTCCAAGCTCTACTTTGTTATCTGTCAGTTCTTTATGGAATAAACTCGCGCCCGGTCTTAAACTCGCACGAGATTACGCAAATTAATCGGTATTATTTTATTCTACCTTTCTCAGGATTCCTGCCGTTTTAATCCTTCTTATCTCCATCCTCGGGATCTTTCAGAGTGTGCCACTGCGCTATGGGACGCCTCGGCGATGCTAGCATATCCGACCAATGTCTCAGCTCGGTTCCGCTCGCGTTGTAACCAAGGATAACTTTGCCGATCGGTTCCGAAGTTCCGATACGATCGTAATCGACCACAGTCACTACCAGCTGCACTTTCTGCAAGCACATATCGTTCGGTTTGGTGAAAAAATAGCGAACGACGCGTCGATTCGAACAGGCAGGGCGGTAGGACACATCATCGTCGCAATTTCTACGCGGGTAGCAGATTCGTTTGCCGATAGTTTACCTGTATCTGCTCGAAGGGTACTTCGAAGGTGAAAGACTCGTTGTAGTATGGATTGAGCGTGCACTTCTTGATGGAAGTCTTCTTCTTCTTCAATCGTTTGCCATTTTGCATCAGAGCAATTTTCACGTAAGGATCCGAAAGACCACCGACGTCCATCTTCTTCAGATTTTTCGCCTCGAGAATGACGACCGTCAATTTACCAGCTGTTGGGACGTACCGAAGCGAGAAGCAAATGTCACCGAGTTTGTTGTCCTGAAATATGATCGAGAAACGCTTACCACCTCGCTCTCTCATTATACTACGCACATCGCCAAAAATCCATCGGCTTTGTCTCCACGAACCATACAAAAATGGGATCAACGAGGAGAGAGCACGCCAAAGGACTGTGGCGAACCATTTCGGGGCAGGACTCCGAGATCATCGATTTGCGTGGGGTTTATCTCGTAACATCGCGTAATTTGGAAAAATATTCCCGGCTCCGTAGACTCGTCAAGTAGTCAATTATCATGAGAATTGATAATTAATTGGTAACGAATGTTATTCATAATTGTAATAAACTGTTGAATTCGTGGAGATTATTTAACAAAAAATAAAGTAACGAGTAAAAAAAACTCACTTGACCACCTTCACCTTCGACGCTCTGCAACTCGCGCCATTCTTCGATAGTTTGGGCCAAGTCGACCTGGCACAACGGTACTTTGACCTCGCCGATCTGATCGTGTTTCGAAAACCTGTCGAAATCGAAGATGGCGAAGACGAGTGTCTTGTTCATCGCATCGGCGTATGGGACGCTCTGGAATAATGAAAATCGTTAAGGATCTGTCGAGAAACGTGTACAGGTACGTTGGATGTGCGTTCGCCAGTCTGCGAGGTTTATCGGGGATGTAAGCGGAACTCGGGAAGACAAAACGACGAGAAAGTATTTCCACTCCGATAGATCGACTATTTTTATTTCCTTTCCGGAGTGATCTAATTTATCCGAGGATACCGGAAATATCTTCGACCTTCATTTCTGGTCTGGACCAATCGGATTTGATCATCTTATTTCTAGATCCCTTGTTGTAAAAACGTGCTTCCCGAGTTCATTTCCGATTACGTGAGCCTGGTTCTACTCACTTTGAACGTGAAGGTTTCGTTGAATACAGGATTGAGCGTTTTCCTGTGAACTTTCGTCTCGAATTTCTTCTTTTTATCGGGAAGGAGGTAAACTTTTACGTAAGGATCCGAAGTTCCTCCCATATCTAAGGCTGGTAATTCCTCTGCTTGGATCACCGTCACCGCCAAGCTGTTTGAATTGAAATCGTACTCCAGCTGCGAAAAGATTGGGGCGATTAATCGTTCCGCGTTAACATTCACGGGTCACTCGATGCGAGCGGAGAATCGATTGTTCTGGCGTCGTTGGTACGAAGGAACGTCAATTTTCATGCCAATAATCCCGAGGGACAGGCGCGGTAAATTTATCTTTCGATTTATTAGTTTACCTTGTATTGAAGCTTGCCCAGCTTTACTTCGCTGTGTTTACTCTCAGCCTCGTCTGGTTCCTCCGCGTTGTCCGTCAGCTCTTCCATGTCGGGCTGAACCTGCACAAGTTTAAGTGGATCCAACGCGTATAGAGAATTGCCTAAACTCTACACTTGTCACGGACGACGGATAAGTACCTTGTCTTTGTACGTGCTGCCAAGAAGCTGCACGGATTTCAGGTCCACCGCACCTTTCAGCCCTTTCTTGCCATCCTTTGACCGACGTTTGCGACAGCATCTCCTTATGCAGCAGAAGCAGATGCCGAGGATGACTACACCGACGGCTGCGACATGAAAATTACGCGGTATAAATATCGCGTTTTCAAATCGAAAAATCCAATGAGTCGTCACGTACCTATCAGAATGGCCGCGATACCCCATTCAGGTATACCCGTTTCCTTTTCCATCTTTTTACCGAATTCCTGAAGGCCCGCCATAACTTTACCGCCAGCCTCCGTCGTTGTGGGTTCTTCGACGCGTAAACAGATCATTTCATACGAATTTATTTCTCAGTTCGAAGAGCTTCGATCGTATGTTATATACGATTGGACGAACAAATCCGTACGCCACTTGCAATGTTATCCGTAAAACTTACCAATTTTTGGCGTTGTCGTGAGGTCGGGTCTCGGCGTCGTCGTGACGTTGATCGGTACGATCGTCGAGACATTGACCTCGATCATTGGTCCCGGCACGGGATCCACCTCTCTTTTATTAATCGACGGCATCTTCTGCGAAATGTTACCAAAATCGCAGTGATTATCGAACGAGGAACAGGAGGACGGAAGTCTTCCTCGCGGACTGCTCAGGCGTGCGAAACGTCGCGGTTATCGGCTCACGTCGTACTCAGGTAACAGAATTGTGTTCGTTTATCGTCGTTTTCGAAACTGTGACCCGCGGACATTACGATGTTTTCGTCGTTGTCCGCGGTATCGTTGCGCGACTCGTCCGTAGCTCCGATCAGATACGAATGTTGAGAGAATGTCTCATTGTTGGCGAACCGCAAACAGCATTAACGAGGGTAGCAGAAAAGTGGGCTTTGACAATTTTACGAATACGGCGATAACTGACGCGATGCTATTAATACCCCGAGGATTTTTCGTCGCTGAATAATTTGTTTAACTGGATTGGATTCTCATTTCGTTAAAGCGCTTCGCCACTAGCTACTAGACTAATTAGTAGACCGAGTTCTGACATCAGATCTGAATTCATGCGAGAAAACTGCGGTAACTCCGATTATAAAACTGATAGGTGGAAGGCCAAGGCGGTTTTTCTCACAGCGTTATCGAATGGTGCGTCGGCCTGCGTGCGCGCCATGAGAGTAAGCGAAGTAACAAATGGGACAAGCTCCAAGGTCGGAAAGATAGGCCACCGAGCCTCGCTACACCGATACGTTCGAGGGTTGCGTAGAACTTCTCTGACATTGTCCTTGTCGCCCCCCCCGCCGCGGATTCAATCTGTATCGGAAGCTGCCTTCCTCGTTCAATAGTATTATTGCTTCTCATTCGCATGATCCTCCACGTAAGCAAACAAACGGACGACGACACACACTCGTACGAATCGCACAAAACCATCTTTGGGCTTCGTTCGATTATGGGCGACTTCATCGCGGACAATCCTTCCTTTTAGCTTGATCCGTCGTAACTGCTATGTATAAGTATATCCGTGCCAAAACCAATACATAAACTCTGAATTGCCGGTGGCATCTGGGATTGTCCGAATGATCGATATTGCCTTGGAATGGGAGGAATGTACGTAGGTATAGTAATGTGCCTCCGCTCCGATCGATACCAGCCCCTAATTTTCAATCGTATTGCTTCGGCCCTGTATCGAAAATGTTGACGAACGTTTTCGGGAAAAGGTGAGCATGTACGTGACAATCGATGGAAGACATCGCGAGTGAAATTAATTATCGCCGAGGGATACGAGCGATTCGAATGGAGATTACCGAAGTAGAAAACGGTGTAACGAGACGGAGGGCACAAAACGCGTGGTATTTTGGCTTGAAAGAGGTAACTTCGCCGTTAATCGAGTTGCTGGAGTTGAAATAAATCAATCACGCGGTACGGTTGTTATAATAAAAATCATCTCCTCTCTGAGGTATGTTTCAAGTTACGTTTTCATTACCCTTGATGCTCGTTCGCGATACTTTTACATCGTTTCAAAGAGCGACGGTAGTATGCTTCTCTCTGCCGCTTTTACTGGTATCTTGCTCGAGGCTTATTGTTAGCGAGCTCTACGGAGAGCACGCTCAGTCATTCGTGAGACCATCCCAAACAGATTCGTGGAATACGAATGATCGTCGTTTCATACCACCCACCGGATGATCGTGCAATAGAAGTGAAATTACACTCGTCGCTAAATCCGTGAGCCGCCAAGTGGGAACGATTCGAATGGAATTGCATGAATTTCAAGAGTCTCTCGACTGTAATATTTCTCCGACAATATAAGATAATACGTCAAAACAAGTGGTGTTTTGCACTTTGTCTCTGTACCAATCGAAGTCACCGGAAAGAAAAAATGCGCGACCCATGCGAGTATTGCTGTATCCGTGAAACGATCATTTCACTTTAATAGGATACAATTAGATGTAGCAATGCTGATGGAAACGCTGACAGTTTGAAACTTTACCTAGATTGTCAACTGTGCGTATTGAAGTTAATGGAATTACGATGAAGTGGGAAACCAGAGGGCTGGATCTCCACATACGTACGAATAACTATCGTACTTGTGGAAATTCTGACGAAATATAGCTTCTCATCCTATCAACGAGGCGATTGTATTATCGATTCCGGGTTAAATCGTCCTCTCCGAATTAATCTCTCCAAACCAAATCAAAGAAGATTGACCTCGCTAATTGGAAGTTTCATAATGCCGCGAATTCTTTCATCTGTGATCACAGGGACCCAAAAATTGCGCCGAATCATGTAACCACACATCCCGTTTTTTTCCAACAAAGATAACAGGAATTTCCACGAATCGAGGGGAAATGCGTCGAAAAATATGTACGAAAATACCACATGCGTTTACCGATTTCTATTGCTCCTAGTCGCACATACGTAACGAACCATTCGGCCTCAACGAACGGTCAGGATAGTCGTAGTAGCGAGACGGAGGTAATAAACTATTCATATGTGATCATACGATGTTCCACTTAGGTAAGATGACAATGATCAAAGTTCGAAATGTCACAAATGTAAGTCAAAGCCGGGCGTCTAAAATCAATAGGGGCACATCGTGTGTTAACGACTGGATACAGCAATCTCGTGGTATAAATCTAAACTGATTTCGCTGGAACGAAGGAGGAAGGTGAACCTGGATCAGTCATCACTGTTAACGACACTTCGCATATCGATAAGCAGCGGATGCTAGCGCAGGTACTTTATTCGCTGTGGAGCTCGAACAGCCGGAACAAGTATGTCGACACTCGACGAGATATAGGACGAACAAAACCAGTTGCCTATTTGACACTCGGAAAATGTACGACGAAGCTTCTTGAAAGTGATATCAGGCCCGTCCTTAAATTTAGGTACACTACCCGCTTTCACGTAATGTTTCGCGTGCGAGTTGCCGAGTCTTCGACGGTCTCTGACTGCATCGCAGTGGCGTGTTCGGGATACCCTCGTTGGAATCACGAAGAGATGGTCGAATTACGATATCTAATCCTGTCGATTTTTTTTTTCACCAACAGATTGAGGTTACAATGGCGGTCACCCGCGGGCCCAAGAAATTATTAAGAGGATCGCGTGCGATGAAAAAACTGTTTTCGTGATTAATTACAACGGGATTGGAAAAATGTAATTTCAAACGTAGGCGTGCGATTCCACTGATTTCTCACGGAATTCCCAACGCGACGATGTACGTGTCATTGGAATTCGCGAAACTTTTTTTTTACAGTTCACGAGGCCGTTCATTGCCGTTAATGTAAAAGTCGATAGTAGATTGACTTCGGATTGCCGTTATATCAGACGTCACGCGCGAGCTTGCAACCAAGATAGGTCGTCCATTTTTTAGAATATACCCAAATATAGGTGGAAAAGTGATCCGTCAGTGACCCGGAAGGATATAATCGTCTCGTGTAGCCTGTTAGTGGGAAATCATGATTGAAATGGTGGCCAACGGTATGGAGGGAATTTATTGAAAAGACGCAAATAAATCGTTCTAGCAACTGAACAGTAGTGCATCGAAGTAGGAGATGGTGACGAACGGTGGAATCGTGAAATTTTTCATTTATCGACGACGAATCGTCTTACTCACTCGCAGCGAGGGTAAAAGCTTCGTCGTAGTCTCACAACTTATCAGAGTACTAACCGAGGCTTAAGAAATTAGTGTGGCAACATCTTTGCGCCACACGCAACGGGCATCGCGGAGACTCGTGATATTTTGTTTGTCCTATTTCGAGCTTTTGTTGTTTACGGAAACAATTACTCACGGTGATTCGGGTAGTCCTCGTTCGCTACCTCTTGCCGATGTGTCCGATCACAGCTGCGGTTGAGTTTTCACCGAAAACAATCCGTTTTACAAGTACATTGTTACACCCTGCGAAACACGACGGTGTAGATGTCGGAAAATCTATGCGTGATACTCTCGGGGAGAGAGACTCACTGCGCCTGACCAAAAGAACCAATATGGCCGTTCGTCGAGGAGGAAATCGATAAATGCGCGTTCCACTCTCCTCCGATACCAAACCACCCCCGCGACCCTGAAGCCACCTACAAACCCGACAGACCTCGGAAATTTGACGAGTACCCGGCAGCTCGCGCGAGAACTAGAAAGCTTCCCTTCGCATTTCGCAATCCTCGAACTTAATCTTCGAGCAAGACCATCTCGAGTCGGCTTTTGCAACGCTCGCGTTACCTACGAGCTGCAACTCGATTAAAGCACGCACAACCCCTCGAAGCTTCCTTTGTTCCGCTCACACGCACTCACACGACTCGTTAAAGGACTACGCTGTTCATTTAACGCAGACCGTCCTTAAATAATAAAAGCTGACTGTACCTTCTATTGCGTGAAGGGCTGACGCGGTCGGCTTATCCGAGAACATGGAGCGCGGTAACTCCGTCTCTATTATCAGAACCTTTATCACAACGTAACGATGTTGCTGAATAATGCGAGTCTCGTCACGTTCGACAAGTATACAGAGGCCAGCGATTTTTTTTTCTTCTTCGAGGAATTTGAAATCCGAATTCCGATTGTTGGCTGAAATGGCACTTTATTGTTACACGAGTAACAATAAGGCATAAAATACGTGGATAGAACATTCTCGACCTCTATATCTGTAGCTTCCAACCAAGCAGATGCTACCCTGGAGTGAGAAGAAGTCGACCTACGTTTTATGATCTCTACAAAGTATACTCGGGACGATGAGAAATTTCCAAGCCGTAACCGCTATTATCACGAACGCCAGACGATCTAACGTGACTTGGTGCTTTAATGTCTCTTCGAACGAAAACTTTCGGACATGGCTCGTGCCATTTGAGAAAAATGCTTTCAGGGAAAGGGAAACAAATTAAAAATTCAATCGAAATGTAGTGGTAAGGCCGTAACAATTATCGATATCAGAAGGCTTTTGGGTATGGAATAAATGTCTGGGCATTTATGCGTGAAATATTTATCATCTGCAAAAATATCCACAGCGATGGTTTGATTAATGCCTTTTGGACGGTCTGCAGTGTAAGAAACTGTGAAACTTATGGGGAAAGTTCTTCTCATTATTTTTCGAGTAGAATTCAGACTAAGGGGATTTCGATACGTGAAAGATTGTTGGATAGTAATGTAGGGTAGGATAAAAACGTGGTGACAGAAGCTCCAATAAAAGGTAGATGCATCGTGAGTTCGATAAGTCTAGAGTCCATAGTAATCCAAAGGTTTGGCACATATTATATATGTGCTATTTGCGGCCGGGTATTGTTACGTCGTTGAAAGTTATTCGTCTAAGTTTCCATGTGCACGTGCATTCGTCGTCGAATGATAGCGATTAATTCCTGATTGTTTTCGTTACACTTATTTCAATAATGACGAATCGATGACCAATTTTCCGAGCCGCGTGAACCAGAATGTGAGAATGCGAAGCACTGGAACCTAATTTTACTGTATGCAAGTTTGCTCATATAAATGCAAAGCATGATCCTATATATACATAGAGACCACCGCGCGCCGTCAGTACTACGAATTCTATGCATTCCCCTTGCGACATACCGACACAGATTATGCAGCGATACTCCAAGGACGAAATAAAATTTTTAAAATATTTTTCGAACACACTTTCACCTAAGTTAGCGGCGTTGAACGACATGAATTTTTTCAGACAACTGCTAATGTATCGATCGAATATCTGATCAACAAAGTGTAATCTTGCATCACCACGCAACATCGTAGAATGTAGAAATCAAAAATCATTTGAAAAATATCGAGCGTTCACTTCATGCAAGCAAGTCTGTACATCTTAGATGTCAATTTGATTACTTGAATAATCGGCTCCGCTACGGAGACGTCCGTCATTTGTTTCATAACTCCGGGCCGAGCGCTAAGGATTACATATTGTGCTGGCTCAAACCGTGTACTTGTGAGACACGTAATATTGAAAACACCCAGTTGAGAACAAATAATATTACGAATACACGCGTTTTGAATTGTGGTGGTGATATTCTCAATTTTCCCTCCGTCAGTTGAGAGGCACTGATCTTAATAGGTAGATGGCGTTGTGTGAGGCATCTGATGGCGTTCGCGCGACGAGATTTCATGCTGCCAGTGTGTGAGCGCTCGTGTGTGCGTGCGTGATAGATAAATCGTATCACATCACGGGCTAAGTTCACGTGCCGTCCCTATTTGGTTATCGTGGTAGAGCGAAGGAGGAAAAAACGCGTACAAAGTGTAATGGATACGCGTACTATATGTGCTACTCGACTATCTGAGGTCGGCTGCAAAATCTGTCGTCTATGGGTTGAGGTTATCCGTGAATTCACAGTCTTGTTTTTCTAGCCTGTAGCATACGTAGTATAGTATCTAGTTGTGCGCGATGATACACGTACAGACGTGTCGCAGTTTCACTGATTCCGGATATGTGAATATAAATATTTATCTTTAAAATTCTTTTATATTTAAATCTAGTTGCGGCAACTGAAACGAAAGACTCTTGGTGCTCTTCTGACGTAAAATTTCCATTTTGAAATTGAATATTCAATCAGACATGAGAACTTTCAGTGAATTTTTACTCCTCTGTATCGTTTTTCACTACTTGTGCGGAACTTGCAGGCCCAATTTGTTGATCAACGTGAGAAATCAGGTAATTCAATGATTGCGGATTGTATCAATATGTCAACGCGATTTAATGTACAACTGATATCTCGAATAATAAACCAATTCAATTCTATTTTCGCTGAATATTCTAAGTTAACCTATAATTCTTATTTCAGGGTGGAGATATCCTTCTCGAAACGATTTCCTCAAACGTTACCGAAGACACTATTACTTTAGAATTTCAGTGCTCGGATGGAACTCTGGTGACACAACTTATAGACTTTCGAAATGTAAGTTCGTCTCAAATTTATTATCAGTAGCCAAGGCGATCTCTTTGGGTGTTGCTTATCCGGGCGGATTTTTTTTTTGTTATCGTTTATATCACGAGCACTTATTGGTTTGATTGAGCAATGCTATTATCCATCTCTTAACGTGCAGTAATGGTCATTGCGGTTTAGTCGTTCTTTTAATATAGTTTATTTTCAGTTACGAGAGATAGCACGTCAATAAATTAAACAATTTGCGTAATCACATTCCTATATTTGATAAGATTGATTAATGGGGTTTGGTATTAAAGCATCGCTGTGATAATAATATCTGTAGTTTCATGTATTTCTGATCATTATTGAGGAAACAAAGCGCTCAGTTGTTATTTTAGTACTGCGATAACTGAATGATTTGTGCGTACGATTAATTTTTACTATTTGTATTTGTTTGATATTACAGGAAGTTCAAGTCGTAAAGGCCTTAGTCCTCGGCGAAGAAGAGCGGGGACAAAATCAGTATCAAGTAATGTGTTTTGTAAATCATTTTTACAAAGTGGATTTTATATCATCCGATGCTATGGCCAAACTCAGACAGAAGAATCCAGGTACAATACGTATTGCCGAGGAAGACAGAGGTCATAGTAATTACACGATGGATTTGTTCTTGGATGTTTCAATGTCTCACGTAATTTCTAAACACGTCGCGTCTCTTTGCGGCGAGGCTGCTGACACTACTTACACGAGCAGCGAAGATTTGAAACAGTGGGTACAGAGGCCAGGTAAGTCGGTCGCGAGAATGATTCATCTACAGTTTTTAATTGATTTTGATTCTACTTAATCACCCACGCTTTTCAATTTAATTCTTTTGCTCCTGGAAAATACAGATGACAAACTTATTCACAGACTTATCAAATGATGGTTGCTTAATTTGTACATTGGATAAATATATATTTGAAAGCTGGATACTGCCTTCTACTTAGTATATGTTATGTAAATATCGTAATTATACAAATCTCGTGTATACTGATTGCTGAAAACATTCCTAGGGTCATCAGAAGCAGCCCTGACTGCAGCGGTGCGTAATTTCACTGTAGTTCCAGCATTACAACAAACGACGAACGATACCAAGCCTGTATCGCTGACGAAATGCGCGGATACATCAAATTTGTGGGCACCATGTACGTGTTCACTAGAATTGTGCATAGGTTGGTATCCGTGTGGATTGAAGTACTGCAAGGGTAAAGGGGAGGGTAAAAAAGCAATGAATACTTATCGATGTGGCATTAAAACGTGTAAAAAGTGTTTCATATTCTCGTATTTCTCCCAAGCAAAACACAATTGTCTGTGGGACGAATGACATCTCAGGAGATGATAGCCTTAATGTGTCTGCATTTTATCTAATATTAAAGATTGTGTTCACACCAGATCATATCTCACGTTTCAATGAACATCGAAATGTAAATAATCAGGTTCATCTACAACTTCAGTGCCAGTATGAACTTTTAATTTCCCCAAAGTATTCAGTTTACAGCTTCATCTTATGAATTGTATCGCGACAATTTAGAAAATTTATTTGAATTGAAGCTTGAAACCATTTGTTTCAACGGTTTGACAACAGTTCGCTTCAGTCAAAACGTGTGTTGTACGTTTGCAACTGTAATTTGGTGTGAACATATTGTTGGAATATTCGAAAAAGGAGAGCCTAATATTTATTGAGTAAAGTAAATTTTGAACATTGTTGTTTTATTTAAATACTTACTGTCTGAGGGACAGAACGGGGAAATTTTGAAGTTGATATCTGACGTTTTTTGATAGAACGTATAGTTTCTAGTCCAAAATCAACTGAAATATATTTCCATCACGTTTTATCGATTAGTTGCAAATTCTCTTCCTCGTTTGAACGGATTGACCAGGATCTCTATTCATTACGATTCGACAAAACATTCCAATGTTTTTCTTAGAATTGGCGTATATTTTAATATATGAAAGTAATTGTGTTGGTATTACTCCGCAAGGCTGACACGTTTTAAATTCTCATAAACGTTGCATTCCCGTCTTTGAGCGAAACAGAAGTTCCTCCTTTCACACCATGGAGTACATTTTCATTCCTTTATATTTATTAATTCTGGGTATTCCGAGGACAACATGGTTATGCAAACGTGGAACTAATTGTCAATTGTTTCAATCACTGTTATAAAATATTGGCCTACCTGTGCATTTCTCGTGAAATCATTGAATTCCATTTCATAAATGGAAAATATACCTGAACAGCTGTACATTATTTGTCAACAAATTTCACGTTTCATCTGCTTGTAGAATTAATTTGTCAAACTGAATGGTCTCACTGGAAATTACCAATATGTATTTGCGAATAGTATTAATTACTGCCATTTCATTTGCCTAGTATTTATGGCATAATTTGATTTTTCTCCCGGCGCAACTATATCTAACATTCCTAAATCTCGTTACTCTCTGTATTTTCAAATGGCATTCCAGTATTTGGTCAATCACATCCATTTAGTTCTAGTCTTAACATAAGTAACGGTCGTCGCACCATGTAGGAAATTCTCAATCCGTTCGAATGAGTCAAATGACAATGATCATGCCGTGAAGATCCTTATTGATCAAGTAATCGTAGCTGCCGAAAGTGGAAACTCGAAATTGTATATACGTATCAATCGGAATAGTTGATATCATAACTACTCATTGTCACCAAAAAATATCCAAGATTTGGATACATATGAACTTTTACTCTTTTTCTTCACGTTGCCATCAATGAATAAAGCAATACTCGTCCACATTTCAATTTGGAGGACTCGTCATCAGTGTCGATTCGCCATTATTTGACATACTTGCCAGTACATATGCATCATTTGAACACCACAAAACCGTTTACTATTTATACATCGAATCTAAGAAAAGACACCTGTCAATTTCGATTATTATATGGCCATTACTTTATTCAACCACAATTAGTCGACATAGAACCTGTATAAGTATACAGCAATCAATACAGTATATGAAAACTAATACAGTAATACAGATACAAGTTATAAAATAATTAACAATAGGAATAGCAATAACATACAACAAACATTGTAACAATAATGTGAAATCTTACGTGGCGTTAATTTAAGAAATGAACTACCTGTACTACTGGACGAGAAAGTTTCGATCAAATGAATTACTTGAAACTTTCATGTAAATATATATATGTGCGACGAAGGGGACATTTTTACTGATATAAAATATATAGTACAATAAAAATTTCGTGCATTTTATGATCGTTAACTCCGTTTTTTATATGCCGCCAAATTACGTAACGTACGATGAGCGTTCCACATTACTGTAAATTTTTTTTTCATATAATGTAGTACAGAGTGAGTCCCAACCTTCATAATATCACAGAACCCTGACACTAAATTGGAAATATGACGTTTATCCCAATGCAAAAATATTAAAACTGTGTTGGCTTCAGGTGGACACTACCGAAAATATTCCCACTTTCTACAACGTGCATACTTTTTCTTCTCCTGAATTGATAATTTTACTGTAGCTACGTAAATTCGACAATTTTCCAATAGTTTTTTTTTACAGCTAGACCAACATCCATATCTTTTATCAATTTCTCGATTTCGGTCAAATTTCCTAACATCGATGTCATTCGAACAGAAAGTTGACCCAGGGTTGTAAGTTTGTTCTACAATCAACTACTTCACTTTCATTGGACTTCGTCATCTTCAAGAATATTTTTCCGGATTTAAGGGGTTTTCATTAATAATTTGATCGTAATAGCGAGATTGATTTTAGATTCGCTAAAGATCATTTGATACGAAATCGAAGTTCCTCGTACGTAAATAACGCGGAAAAAGAATCAATCACGTGCGTGCTTGGTAAAATCATTGTTTATTTTTTAAAATACAATATTGTAAAATCTACGCATGCCTCCTGTTTGTCATTATCATTCTAATTCAGCGGCTAATCTTTTTCTACAATTTTCTATAAGGACTTCCTTACTCGCTACATATTTATAGAAAATATTTTTTTTTCCAACGAAATCACAAGTCAAACCAGACAGCTCGTTGCTGTTAAATTTCTGAATTGATGTTTCTACGGTTAAACGTTTTGTCATATGATAAAATTGTTTTTTTATTGTTCAATAGCAAGTAGTAACATAGTTTGCCGTTGCATCATTCATCTCGGGATCGTTTTCCTAATCTAGCCTGTTCTAAACAGCGTCCTCTCCAATTTCGATGCACCGATACGAATCAACGGATCGGTACACGTGTACAGGCAAATACCAAAAAAACTTTATTTCCACATCTTCTCGTGGTTTTGGTATGATTGTTGGGAAAAAATGTGCAAAGATCGGTGCACCTGCAGTGCACGTACATATAATTTACGACATTGTAAACATGCTATATTACATATATGTCGAATGAAAACGTGCGCGGTAGAATTGTGCTGCCACATTGGCAGAATCAACAAGCTGCCGTAATCCCGCGATGTTTCGGTCGCTCATCGTCAGTCAGTTGTTTCAGCTAGCCGGCGAGGGTCGTGTTTATCGTGTTCGAGTAGCGTGATGCGTACCGCAAATTTCGCGACATACCGAATTTTCATATCACCTTTCTGTGCCTGTATAGAGACAAACATCGTTGCATACGTGACAGTGATCAGTGCCAACCTACAACATCCGTTTACGTATTCATAACAAACGTAGTGCATATCAACACAGTCTTTTATCATCGTCGCGGGGATGGTACAAATGGAAGACCGACGAGGTATCATCAGCTCGTTCAACAAACCCACGATGGTCAAACAATGACGATGGAACTTCCAGGTACGTGGAAATTTACACGCATGGTTGTGACCCGACAACTCTATATATAATGACAGAAAATTCGCGTGGGGTTCAGCTTTGCATTAAGCTCGAATTGTTTCCATCGTGAGAATTCGAACGTGAAGGTTATTTACGCGATCGCACAGCCTTTGTTTGGCAGTTTTTCGGTGAGATTATAACCAGCGTGTTTGTCATGCTCGAGCATATTTCGTGGACCTTCGAAGCGAGTCACCGCATTGCTGTTCAAGGACGTACAATAGGTAGTAGTTATTTCGCACCCGAATGTTTATCATTCGTAAATATAACTCGAAGGTTTCAGAGTTGTGTAGTTGAGTTTGACAATCCAGATTGGCGATTCATCGTTATATTTGCTAATAAATTGATAGAAAACTACCGTCGATGGAAGAACTGATTTATATGTGAATATTATTAGAGCCGGTGCGGTGTTTCCAAAACATAGAGTGAAACTCGGAAACACAACAACCGGAGAGTATTCAATACTAGATGGAATTCGACGTAAAGAACCTAATAGTTCTTATGCTTTAAAAATATAAAATATATTTGTTCGAACGAAAATCTTGCTAAGTCCTTCTGACTTTTCATTCTGCAATTCCATTCGTGCACTGTTATATGTACATAACTAATTATAATCCAGATCAGGGTTCACGTCGCACGTGCAGATTACCCGTGAGAGTAAGTTTCGGGTCACTTTCCATAATGATTTAGCACCATTATTTTGGTTGTTTGAATGAGATTCGTTCTAATTATTTCATGTGACAACTTGATCTTGATTCGAGATTGTAACCGGGCGGATTACTCGAAATACAGCTCAGCTTGATTATATATAAACGCATGAGCACGTGTGCGTCTTAGATTTCGGGCCATTCTGGGGGAAACTACAGGATGTCTATAATGTCTTTGTTCTACGACAAACACTAACTACTGTAACATGTCTTGCGTACGTCGGCCAAAATTACACTAAAGTCGTCATCCGATTTCGAGACGTGTTCAACATTTTGATTCTGTTGACAATGTTGTTGTTGCTGTTGTTGTTGCTGCTGCTGCTGCTGTTGCTGTTGTTGTTGGTGTTGTTGCTGTTGTTGTTGTTGGTGTTGTTGTTGCTGTTGTTGTTGTTGTTGTTCGTTGTATTTGGCTACATCCAAGTTGTGATGATACTGATCCAACGCGTGTCCCATGTTGATTCCGGGGCATGATTGATCCTTGTTCTGATCATCAACGCCGCACGACGCGTTGGAAAGGTCCAGTTGACTTTGTTGGGGCGCGTAGTAGCGCAGGTCGCTGGCATAGTTGTGATTGTTATCCAAAAGATTTTGAGAGGACAAACTGGAGTGCGGCATGGAAGTTGGATGGGGATACTTGAAATATTTTTCAAGTTGGAGGCCTTGATCTTCCTCGTCGTCGCCCATATTTGGATCGAGATGTCCCAGTATAACTGATTGTTGTCCAGAACCACCTTCGGACGAGTAATCTTGATGATGCGACATTTGCGAATATCTGTGCGAGACTCCTGCGAACAAAGGAAAAAATGAACGTCGGATCAACGAAATTTGGTTGTCGTGTATTCGTGATCTCGCACCTGAGCACACGTCGGACGTTGAGCGCATGCCTATGGATTGTTGCCTGTTGCTGCACGGATTGTAATTGCTCTCCACGTTTGAATGCATCGTGTAGTTATTTGATTTCGCGGATTGTCCACCGCTGTAATGCAGCGATTGATCGTGAGGAGAAGCTACCGGGGGGTAGAACGTTCCTGTTACCGATCCAACGTTCTCAAAACCAGATCGTAGCTTGTTACAGGACACCATCATTCCGTTTGCGATCCCGATGGCTGCAATACTCGAGCTTTGTCTCTCGAAGTTGAGATAGTTTACCTGCTTCGGGTTATTCGAGATGGTATACATAGTTAGAAACAATTATAACTCCGGCAAAAAAAAAACCACGACGAAAATCTGTCTGCCAAACTTACTGATTTCTTATACGTCAAGGTATTCGTGAAGATACCGGTGCTTGGACAAGTTGAGATATTAGCCACGCTGTGAGCTGGATGTAGTTGACTTTCGTTACTCATATAAGAATATCGCTTTGCTTGTTCGTGATCGTTATGCTGCTTGGAATTATTATCCATCAGATCTCGATCTTGATCTGGGTTCTGTGATGAAGGATGATGCGTGACATCGCCTATGAAGAAATAACTTGAAATATAATAGACGAACAGGTGTAATTGTAACAATCGTGCTGGAATCTTTGTCCATCGATCGTATCTTTCGCGTGCGTTGATTTGAAAAAACATGACTACGCTATAATTTCAACCACCGCCTACTTTTCGGACAGACCACTTTGGTTCGTATGAAACGAGAAGCTAATATCACTCGACCCTTGCATTAGATCAATGCAAACAAGTTTGTTATACTCCGTTCACGAGTTTCCCCAAATATTAACACAGATGCTAATAAAACTAATAAAACTAATGCTGGTCTCAGCCAACGGAGTAGATTGCAGAGTGTTGCTGATCCTTAGCAAATATTGTCGTCTGTTACTTCACGACTGATAAAGTATCAAACATTATCAACCCTACATCTAACTGCACGCGACATTGTTTGTCAACCATCAGCATCATTCTATATCTAATACGAACATCCGAAAACCGGCAAAAGTTTCACTAAAAAGAAAATAGTACGAGTTCTCGAAGTGAAAGCTTAAACTCTTCAAGAGATGCTAATTTTATGACAAATAGGTTTAATATTTTGACACCGGTCGACTCACTACGTTGAGTTGTCACTTTCAAAGTCAAGTTCCATGCAAATGATCTGTTCGAGGTATCTGCTGGCTTAGCAAAATTCATTAGCACTTGGCAATTGTTACGAGATACGATATATCAAAACATTCTATACAATAATCGCGTGTTTCTGAATGATGATCGTCATTACCGTCAGGCTCGGGACTGGGAACTGGTGTTATATCCGGAGAGTGAATGATTGGTGTGTAAGGACTACCGTAGAGCGAATTCGTCTCGGATTTGTATTCCTGAATAGCCTGTTGCTGCTGATGTTGCTGTTGCTGCTGTTGCTGTTGCTGCTGTTGCTGTTGCTGCTGCTGCTGCTGCTGCTGCTGCTGCTGCTGGTGGTAGATGGATGTGATCGGCGAGTGTCCACTCCAGGGCATTTGCATACCTTGGTAGCTGTCCATTTTGGACCTATGGAACAATCATCGTTCGTTTCACTATCTTATATCTTATAGCGCATTGCATTGCTATTGCGAGGAAACAAACATGTTTTTTACGAATGTTAAGACGAATTCAACAGTTTGCAAATTTAAAACATTCAAAACAGTTACGTGGTGTCATACAAGCGACGTTTTCTCAAATTAAACCACGCGTCACCGTCGCGTTACGAGTCACTACAAATAATATGAACAGTGCGAATGATAGATGCGGGAGAGACCATCCATCATCGTTAGCTTCGGAACAACACCCCCACGTTTACCCGAATTCGTTACGATCGCGAATGCATTTATCCCGCCTGACAAGAATCTGTTTCAACCAGTGTCACAAAAATATTAATGCCGAGGCATATATCATAGCCAGTGAAGCGTGTCTCGCCGTTTCAAGAGATAAATTTAATAGAGGCGCTAATTCTCCCAGTGTTTATGCTATTTATCCTTTAACTGACTGCGACATACGTTCGCATCGGTAAAATCATATCCGTCAACTGAAATATTTATGTGCCACCGGTTGACATGAATTTTCTTCCAACGTACGCAGAAACCGGTGCACGCTACCATGGAGCTACCAAGAGTCCGGGGCTAATCCTAGTAGAACCAGATATTCCAAGCATGATATATACACTTATCAGAACTTCGCTAGAGAGAGGTGCGCCGTTTGTACGCAAGTTTACCGAGGCTCGCGTAAGTTTATCCACTCGACAGGATCGCTCTTATCGAATATCGGCCATTAAAGCAACACTTGGCTCGTTTGAATTAGCACTCCGTTTCTGAAGAGTGGTAGGTAGTCTTGCTGCCTACGAGCAACGATTACGACTCAATATTATTCGCGCGACATTATCTCCAGATGTACGATAAGCTTTACTATTCGAATCCACCGCGTTATCTGATTATCACGAGGCGCGAAACACAACGGATCAAGTATCGTGTGCACCGAACGGATTCCCGACCCCTTTCGCAACACCGCCACCCAACGTAACTCCCAGAACATTTTCACACATCCTTCGTACAAGTTACAACGATGATGGATCACCGGACAGACTTTAAACATTCCTCAAGCAATTCCATCTTCGTTTCGCAATCATTTCCCACGTGGCTCGACAAGAAGAATTATCTAAGCAAGGAAAGAAGAAATAATCGCCTTGCTTCCACGAGCTATACACACCCGTGCGAGAAATCTCAATACATTTCTCGCATTTCGAATCTACGCCGAGCATTGCGTGGACGCGACATGACGAGTGATACGATTCTCACGGATAGAAGATGCCCTTCGTTTAGATAGCTACAACTCTTCTCTCTGTTCCTCGAAACTACTCAGTAAAACGTTTTCCGTCAAATTGAACACAAAAATTTGTCTTATTTCAACAAAGTTGATGTGTAGTGATAAAGTAGCACAACTCTGTGTTCACCGTAACACAAACCAGAGTTAGAGTAACATTTAAAAAGTGTTACCTCAGTGTCAAATAACATTTGTGTGTGTTGAAAAACGGACTGTGAGAACAATACTAGCGATTGTGTTGAATCCACACGCTAAAATGTTCAATATTTTACACACACAACTTTTTACACATTAGACAATGACGGACATTTTTTACTATCCAATACAATGAACCCAACTTTATAGGCATATGCCATTCACAAAAGGTGTACCCACAGCAGTTGTCGATAATAATGGATCGGAAATCATGATTCTCGAATGAAGAAGTAAACGACAATTGTGGTCGCGCGATAGTGAATTCGCTACCGATGTTTTGTCATCTTCGTCAAATGGATTGGCACCTCGTGATCAGCCGAACCGTTCGTCGTGGTGTTACTCGCCGCAAGAAGTAACTCTGACCATCCATGCCGATTGATTCTCAAACGAGATTTTTCAAGGTCAAATGATTTTCCCGTAATCTACGTGTTACCTATACGAAGATCCTGACAAAGCATCGTTCCGAATTTGAAATAACAATCGTAAATCGAGCTCGAGAAACATCTAATAATCCCTGTACAGTCGCGCGATATTCGCGTCGCGTGAAACGGGACAAAGAATGTTGTCAGGTATGCCGAAATCGCAAAACGCTGATGAAACACGCGAATTGTTGGATGACCTACGGCTAATCAAAATCAATTGTGGCCAGTGCTACTCGTGACAAGGAGATTCATCTGCCGTCAAATTCTACATCCTTTTTGTCACCGCGAAGTCGCGTGCCTGATGAGGAAATTCAGTGTAATGCTCACATGGAATGATGAATAGTGGGCCCAGCAGGGTTGGGCCTTGTGCCAGGAGCGTTTGTCGCGGTCGGCGGTGAGGCTGGAGCTCCGGGGGCCCGCTTCGCTTGTTTTCTGCGTCGCGGTCTGTACTTGTAGTTCGGGTGTTCCTGCATGTGTATAACTCTCAACCTCTCCGCTTCCTCGACGTACGGTCGTCTATCCTGCGGCGTGAGTCCTCGCCACTTTTTCCCTGAAAAATCCAACACAAATTCTCCTCTAATCTTACATCAAATCACATCACGTCACATCGACCGTCCCCGTTCTACTTTTCTCTGCTATTGCGCATCGTTCCAACGAAATGAAATTCACCATTCGACGGTGAGCTTCTCGTCGTCCCCATGGAATTGCTACTCGCTTGCTTTCCGAGTTTTACGGATATCCAACGGGATGGAAAAGTTCCAATCCTATCGATTTCATCGAGTGCGAATCGGATCGGCATATAACGCGGATGAAAACGATTCGCATCGAATCCAACGGCCACAACGCGTTTATTTTATTTTTCTTCGTTCTCCCGTTCTCCCAGCACCTCATTGAAAGGTATCGCGTACCTAATAACTCGAATCGTGTTTTTCGACGAGCTACTCGATCGTGTCGTCGTACCTACCGTGGAAGTAGCTGGGCGAGTTATTAGCAACGTGGATCATGCATGATCGGCATCGTTAGACGTTGCGGGGTAACGTGCTGCTGATAAGGGATACGGAACGAGCAGCGAATCGCGCGAAGAGAGGCAAGAAACACGGAGTCGCGTGACGGGCAAGACCAGCGAAGGCGGATGTCCGCGCGGCTTACGAACGTGGTACGTACAAAGTTCCTACAAAGACGAACACATGCGCATGGGGGCGTAGAGATGGGTGCGCCCAGGCTGCACAAGACTGCACCGTACTGCCATGGGCACGAACCATTATTTCATATTTCATTTTGTATTTTCATCTCGGGAGGCCCTCCAACCCTCCACCAACAGTTCTCGCAGCAGAGATAAAAGAAAAATGAGCTCGGGGAAAAAAGCCACTAATAATCATGACGATCATAATAATGAAAATACGGAGACGGCAAAGAAGAAATCTCGAGGACGAACAACTCTCTTTCTCTCCTACAAACGTTCCTACTATCATCTCTCGCCTCCTTTTTCTCTCGTCCCGGTCTTCCCTAAGCCTCGGTAGATTTAATATTCTTGGGCGCGCTCTGGGGAGCGTCACCGTCGTCACCGTCGCCGCGTGATTCATCCCACCCGCGCATCGCATCCTCCGACGCACTCTCTCGCCGTTCTCCATCCACGGTTTACATTTAACATCGTAACGCTTATTATCGCTATCTTTTTCTCCCTCCTATCTTTCCTACGCTCCCTTTCATCATCCCATCTCAGCCGTCGAATCGACGCGTTTCGCGTTTTCTTCCAACAAGTTTTAATCGATGCATCGCTGGATCCACGAGTCGCGTTGGTATCCGCGTCGGGTCTACTTCTTGAAATTTACTCGCACGTTTCATGTTACTGCGCGTAGTAGAATCGATCGAGCGCATCCGTAGGATACGAGAGTAAAAAAGAACAATCTAGTTTCACTCCTTTGAGTCATCCGATCCTGCTGGTCCCTCGCGAGCGATCACCACCAATCGGCTTATCGAAATCTCGACAATAATTGAGGTTTCCACCCACGGACTTCGAGAGAGCTTTGTGTAGTCGCGGTCGGTTATCGGGGGAAATCGGTTGCGAGTTAATTCAACGAAATCAATTAAGAATTGAATTTTAACGCGCCTAACAATTTCTCTTCCGGTTCTCTTCGCCGCGTACGCGCAACGAATCAGATTACGTCGACTCGACTCGTTCTCGTAGACGTCGCGACAACGATTTAACAACGAACAGATGAAACGGAACGGATGCTTCGAATCTAACAGCTCGACAACGCGATTGAAGCATCGAATCGGATCTAATTATGATTACGCGCGAGATGGAAACTTATCGTGTTCCTCCGTCGAGAGAGGCGAAAAATATAATTGAAGAAGGCAGAGAAGAGAAAAGGAACGTTCGACGAAACGGAGCCAACCCTCGCTCTCTTGTGAAACGCGACGCAACGTCACCTCTCCGTCTAGGTATTTGTCTCCCCTGCCTCCGTCACGTCCGTACGCTTGACGTCTTTGTCTGGTTAAACGTAACTGTCAAACTTGATATATACACACTTGCGCGCGTACACGTTCGTATTAGCCGAGATTCGTGTGGCACGCGCACAAGCGAACGCGCGTGGCACACGGATGGGAGAGTAGCGAGAGAAAGATGCTCCGAGGTATATAGTTGGACGCGCGTTATGCGCGACTCCTCCCAAGTCCGAGGGCCAGGTCGCTCTCTCGAGTCTCGATATACTACTAAACACCGACACGACGCGACGCAACAAAGATACATCACGGGACGGGAGACGTATTATTAATGGTGACAGTGGGCGACTCGGGTTGGGCGGGGTGCACGGGCCCACCGATGTGGGCCTCGGTGTGGACCTCGGGTGGGTCTTGGCGGGCCTCGAGTCTCGCAGCTTGCGGTTCGACGTCAACTTCGGCGTTGCCGTCGAAGAAGGTCACGGCGACGGATCGGCCACCGGGTTCACCACCGTCCGACCCTACGAATCTCGACTCGGGAAATCTTGGCGTTTCGAGTAGCGACTATTCAGTGTCAATTAGCACTTCGAAAGCCGCCACTAATGGACAGCTGGGCATCCCCGTGATTAACCGCCACGCGTTTCACCGCCCTCTCATTTGCCGCTGTTCCAAATACTCCTCAACTCGACCGCTGCAAAAACTTTCCTGGAATCTGTCAGCGTCGCGTATCATGTATATTCATTCGCGTATTATTTCCTCCCCGTTCGGAGGCTAATTGAGACCTGAGATTTGGTCGCTCGAGGCGCGCGTGTCCTCCCGTAGGCAGGCGGCCGCGTAAGAGGCGAAAACACGGTTCGGTGTAAGAGGAAAAAAAAAAAAGAAAAAAAAATTAGAGCGGTACCAATCGCGAAACGGCATATCTAGGATGGATCGATCGGTGCAAATTTATCCGACCCAACAACGAAATATTTCAGCATTCGGCTAACTGGGTCAGCTTTGACTTTCGTATAGACAACAAAGGACCGAGGCGAGGAGCTCGAGAGGACGCGGAGAGCAGGACCGACTACTCTCTCGCGGAGCAAAAGTGAACGATGGAGAATCGGTGAGTGGCGCGTTGCGTCGATTCGCACAGAGGTGAGTAGTAGTAGTCGGGTGTCCTAGCTCATCGCGAGAGCACAGAACGGTGGGAGCACCTTTCGTCGTCCGCTCGTAAATCCATCGCGATTTATCTTCCCATTCATTTTTTCTGACATTCAAATCCTGCAGCTCTCGGCTCGACGTCCCGAAGGTGGGAGGTTCGCGAAAGAGGCTAAGAACGAGGACGAGCCGGAGGAAAGATTGAATTATCATCACATTTTCATGGAATACAATGATTTATTTCTCTGGAGGTAAATAGTTGCTGTTTCGTAATCTTTCCAGCCGAGAAGGAGAGACAGAGAGAGCGAGAGACAGGGAGGGAGCGAGAGAGAGAGAGGAGCAGCAGGAGGAGGAGGAGGAGGAGGAGGTTGTTCTGTGCCGCGTGCTATGTTGGTAAGGAAGGGTGCGGCTCGGGCGCACTCCGCCTCATTACCTGACATTCTATGCAGAGTCCGCGCTTATGGCTTATTATTGCTCAGCTTAGGCAGCGAAAGAGAGAGGAAGAAGATGAGGAAAGAGCGAGAGTAAGAGAACCGAGCACCGGCAGAGCGAGAGTAAGCGCGCGAGAGCGACAGAGTGCGAGAGCGTGTCGGGGAATGGGACAGTTTGAGATCGAGAGAGAAAGCTACATGCCCCGGTCCCTCGGTTTGCGCCTTCTTCCCAGCGCACGCCGCCCGCTTACTTGCCCCCCTCGTCCGAGCTCGCGTTCGTCCTCGTCTCCTCATTTTATATGTATGCGCAATTATTGGGCCCTTTTCTCCCTTCCGTCCGGGACCCTTCGCCCAGCAATCGTCTACCCCGCAACCGATCTTGTCTCCGCTCGATCACTCTCCGAGGGGAAACAATTTCGAGAACCTCCCGCCCGTCGACGCACCAAATCTTTCACCCGGTGTGTCATCGCCGCGTAAGTAACTAGCAACAACAGCAGCAGCAGCAGCCTCCAAAAATATTCACGCCATTTCGACTTTGTGCTCCCGTCGCCTATCTTACGACGCTCTGTGTCGGATTCACCGATCTCGCAATTTTCCACACAACTGGAAATGAGAAACCGCGCAACTTTTTCGATAACAAAGGAAACATCGCCGGCCATCGTGACATTTGGACGTAATGATTTCTAACGTTTACGCACGATGGTTGCCCGTGCCGTAGCTAACGGTTGGCAATGTTTAATAAAGATGCGCGGGCACGCGTGTCACCGGATATAAGGCCCACACAGTACCGAAGCGCCATGGAAGTTTTATACGTAGCCACGACTCGTCGCGTCTTACGCTTTACCTACACCCGAGCTTTGCTCCTTGTTCCTTCTTTTCCATGTTCGATGTTCCTCGTACGTTTCGTGTACACCGGCGAAGAGGGAGACGCAACGCTGAAGCCCGCTCGCACACTTGCCACGCGGTTGCGTCGTCGACGACGCATATACGTCGCGCGTACCTTAAAACGCGAGTACATCCGAGCTTAAACACCTGGACATCCTACGCGTCTGTATATCGAGCGTATCACTCGTATAGGTGTGCACGGTTACGCGGCTATAATATACGATGCTCTGTGTACGGACGGACGGACGGACGGACGGTTGAACAGTCGGACGAACGACGGACGGACGGGTGGATGGATGGACGGGGAATGGACATCAGACGTACAGCACGTGCATGAATATGTAGGATGTCTGGAAAAAAAGAAATGTTGGCGGGGCCGAAAGGGGAAGAAGAGGCGCGAGGCGACAGGGCAGCGGTAGTGCTCGCCATGAATAGCAATCAACGCCGCGTCATGCCAATAACATTAACCGAATCGCCTAATATACCGACGATAATTCGATTTTTCGCAATAACCGTCGCGTTTAACGATTTATACGATTGTGGGGGAAGAAGCGGGGTGCTTTCGCGAGACGGGGCGGATGGGGTTAACGTTGCGAGAACGTTGCGTCTGGTCGCAGGCTCCGCGTCGGGGATCAGGATGCGGAGAGAGACGGAGAGATGAGAACGTGTTCGGGTATTCGGAGCAAAACGTAGCGTGTGTTGCAGCAGCTGAAAACCGATGAGAGTTCGTCTTTATTTCACGGACAGATCACGATTACGATCTCGCCCGGCGGTCGAGACGCGAGATGAGCGCAACGTTATGACACGTGGGTCCGTATAAACACATCAAACACTCCGCGAGCGACTCGACAGGGCGTCTCGTTGTACAAAAGGAATATAGACGTCGATAACTCGATAGCAAACGCGCGCCAAAATACAATATCTCAACGGCGCGTGGTCGTCCTTTTTGAAAAGAGATGGTCGACCGCGAATTCCTGCTGCGTTCGAGGTTGCCTTTACGCCGCGGTGTATTATACCTATTATATATGCGCGCATTATAATAATACATAATTTACTCGCGAAGATTTATATATATGGTATCGCGGAGGTGCGAACGTCGGGACTTTGTTCCTTCCCTCGAGGATGATTCTTTCGAGGATGCTCGGAGCGAGACGATGGGTTATCGTCGACACTCGCGACACGTGACGTCCGCTCGTCAGTTTTCAGACCGGAAGACACCTCGGAGAGTTTTCTCCAAAGCGATGAGTTTCGCGGTGAGTCGATTCGAGACAAATTACATCGCGCGGTATCGTCGTCGCTCGCGAAGACTCGCGGAGCAACGAGGTCACCTCGCCACGGTACAACGTACGATTTTCTCGTACGCAGAGTCGCGCTACTGATATCCGACCGTGTCGAATTACCGTCGAGGATCTTACTCACCGAGCATCTTGCTGAGGTCAGCGTTATGGAGGTCAGGATTTTCATCGGCCAGCTTCTTCCGCTCGACCTTCGCCCACACCATGAAAGCGTTCATGGGCCGGCGTATGCGTTGTTCCTTCAAGCTGCGCTGAGCCGAGCTACCAGGATGGCACATCTTCACGCCCGACTGAATGGTGGGAATACCCTGCTGGTAATCCAAAGACGAACCGGAAGCCAACCACGACATGTCTTCCAAACGCTGCTGAGCCTGACCGCTCAACATACCGGGAATCTGAAACATAGTCGCGCGTAAAGTACTCGTATCATCCTACTCCTTCACGTCGATCGATCTATCATCGCACACGTTTTCCCTGCGAATAAACTCAAAATTTGCACAACCACGAATGTTTGTGTTACAAGTTATCGCTTGAAAACTAATCGAACGAGGTAGCGACGGATCAATGGGTATAATTCTGTCACGGTCGGGTTTCTGCTCGTTTTAATGTCACGTCGACGCAGTCGTCATCGTCGTTACGTCGCGTAGTTCCTGGTATTTCGTTGCTGTAAGTCATCAGACGAGCACTTCGATGTAAATTAAGTATAGCGTTGAAAAATGCGCGACAAAGATGACAGTCGGAACGACGCGTTAAAACATCATTTCGATACGTAACAGGCAACCAAGAGTCGCGTAACGCTATTTGGCAATGAAATTCGTATCCTCTCTCGTCTGCCTCTCGAGTTTATTTTCGCAGCATGGATGTTTTTGAAACTTCGAAAAATGTCGCGAATGGCGAGTGAAATTGAAATATTGTTATTTTTTTCTTGCAGAAAATCGAGTTGGCGTCTCCTGGCATCGGCGGTAATTGTAGCTGGTTGTCGGAGAACGACGCGATTTCTCGAAGGGAGGAAATATATTTTGGAGAGAGAAGAAAACTGGAAAATACCGTACTGGTATTATCTGGGTATCGACCGGCATTGGGCTATCGTTGGTGTCGATTCCACCGTCAATCTCGTAGCTCCTCGCGGTCGAGTAGAGAGAAGAATGGAGCGCTAGGAGCCCAGGCGAGTTTCCGTAGCTACTAGCAGGTGGGGGCGTCAGTTCGCTCCTATCGTAATTGTCCAGCATGCTGGAAAACAAAGAACAAATATTTAAAAGTAGCGCGAATCAGCCGTTTGGAAACGGACGGCCCCAGAGAAGTCCCGAGTCAATATTGCTCGTGCGTTTCTCAGTGGCGTAAATCAAACTGCACGTACGCAAAACAACTCGTTGCGCGAGCCTACCGACTTACACTTCCTGGCGTTTCGCTCGTCCAATTTCGAAACGGTAAATATCACGTAGTAACGAGTCTCGAATGGTTCCAGAGCTGATCCCAGTAGTATATCGACGGGAGTTCGCGGAGGCCAGAGAACGAGTCTGTGACAACCGACTTCAGAAAAACAGTTGATCGACATGAATGAAACGAGGAAGGTCGTCTAATGGAATTTCCACGATTGTCCCAGGGCATAGTATAATGCCCCGATACACTCCCATGCTGTACAAATAGAACGAAAAGTCGCACGCGCCTCCTTCCATCACGACCGTACCAAGTAGATACACATAAGTATACAAATAGCTATACGTATACATATTAAGGTGCTTCGTATCGGACGACTAATTCGTTTTTTGGCTCTATTGACGGAATATTACTCTAAACATTTAAAAAACAATTCTCACCAAAGTCGACCTCCTAATTTTAATTCGGAGTACTCGCCAAATAAATTTGAAATTTTCTCATTTGATTAAGTTTTTTTTCATTAAGTTATCTATAAATTCGCGGCATTTCGCGTTATTCGATTAGTCGTAGGCGCAAATTGTAGAGGAATCTTTTCTCTTCCAAAGTGCCTACAGCTGATATACGTTCTGTGAACCGAGTCACCGATAAGCAGTCATAATAAAACATCTTTTACATTTACGTATGTTTAATTGGATTTATCTCGGAAACTGTTAGCTCTACGGTTTGGGCTGCAAGAATATTTTTGTAGAAAATTGAATTCTCAACAAAAAAGCCTCAATATAAGTTTGCTGTAAAGTTGATGGTTGACGAGAAAAAAGCGAAAAAACCATGAAATTTGGTAAAAAAATCGAGTTTCGGATTTTTTATCGGTGACAAGGTTCACAAAGCGCGAATCAGCTATGAGCACTTTTAAAGAGCAAAGATTCATCTACAGTTTCCGCCCATGATCAATGGAATAACGTGAAATGGCGCGTAGTTATAGATAATTGAAGAAAAAAAATGAGGATTTACGTGTTAATGAAATGGGGAAAACTTCAAAAACATTTAGCGAGTACTTAGAATTCTAATTGGGAATTCTTTTTTATATGTTTAGAGTACTATTCCGTTACTGGAGTGGGAAAAAATGAGTAGTGCGAATCGAGGCACCCCAATGTATACATATAGATAAATATATTTATTTGTCCATTTATATGAAGATACACAAACACACGCGCGACACGGCGCGTGTACGTTGTGCACGGAGCGAACACGTGTGTCGCATATAATGGGCATTGTTTCGTTTTACCGGCGAGATGCTGGTTGAGGCAAAAAAGTCGTGGCCTTTTCATTGAATAAAGGCCACTCGCCAGTTACACTTCGGAGGGGTCACCACGCGTTTTCGTACTTCCAATATTATACTCTAGTGTTCCAGGTGTGTTTCGACGGTCGAGGTTTTTCGTTGGTGCACGAACGGATCTACGGGGGAGTGATCGGTAACGGCTTCGGGTTCGTGTAATCGCCTCGGTGGTTATCGGCTAGTGACCGAGCCGTGACGTTTGACCGGAGGACCCGTTTGAAATTTCTGCATCCGTCGAGAACCGGCGTGTCGCGAGCGGGCGTCACGACTCGAGGAGTAACACGATCGACGGTGCGAGGAAACGGTGCGACGTTGCGAGTAAAAAACATACCGAATGCGATTCGCGTCGTTTACGGGGGAGAGGGGAGAGGGGTGAAAAAACGAAAAATGAGGGGGAAAAAAGCGAGGAACGGGATGCCGGGGAGAAGAGTGACGATGTCCAAATGACGAGGCGACGCGAACGCTGCTCGAGGCGACCGGGTCCGGAAAATGTTGGAAAGCCTCTCGATTTTTACCCCAGGTAAGCGCGACGCGAATCATTTGGCGAGCGATAAGGATATCTAATTACTATTTACACGCGGGGTACTTTGCCAACGTCCGGTTAGGTCGTCGCTCATACGTGATACAGAGCGCGATGTTGAAGCACTTGTGAAAAGATTAGTCGCGATAGTACTTGCTCGAAACGTTTCAAAGTCCGCTGTAATTTATGAAGCGAATCGTCCGTTCCTCTTCCTCTCTTCCGCGTTGTAAGAAAAATAGGATACACGTGTAAAACGATAAGGGATACGAAGTTATAATAAAATCTCCAAGGCGCATCAGCGCCACGAATCTCGATGGTTATAGCCGCGTTTTTCAAAATTACCCGCGTTCACTGAGATTCGGACCGTTTGGCAGGTTCGACAATTGAGCTTTTCGAACCGCGACGATAAATAAGCGAGATAAAATGTGAAAGTTTATCACACTTTCAGCCGCGCGTACGGAACGCAACCGGGTAGAATTATACCCAGCCGCTGATCGTGACAAGTTTGCGACGTGAGGAGACAACCGATGGAATGAAATGCGGTTGCAGCGGAGGTAAATATACGCAAGCGCACGCTACACGTCACGATTTAATACGTGGATCCACCGATTCGACGCGTCTATGTCAATATCAATCAATATAGGTGCAAAAAAGTTGGCTTCGCCGTTTTTGTTCTCGTACTTTTTTTTTCTTTTCTCCGCTGGAAATGACGTGGCAGCGGGCAAGAAAGGTAACAAAAGGTTCGTATGATTTATGAACGCAGGCGAGATTGATAAACAATCGAATTAATTTGTTATACACGTAGAGATAGCGCGTTTTACGCTCAGCTGTTTCGCCATTATCACCCGTTTCATTTCGCACACCTTCCCAACGATCCTCGTTTCTAACGCATCGTCGCATTGTGCTCGGGCCTTAAACTTTTTTTTACGGTACGATGCCGCGTTGTGGAAGCTTGTCCTGCGCTACCGTAATCCACCGCGTATCGCGCCGTATCGCTTCGCATTGCGTATAAGCAAGCCTTTTGTTATTGAAGCGTGCCAGGAGGTGAATGAAAAGTGGGTATAGGTTTTATTTAGTTGGCCGGTTATCGGCCTACGGAGACCACGAGCATGCTGACATGCGAAACGGTAAGACATGAGTTAGATGCAGGCAAGTAGGCAGACGACAGGATTAACTAACGGACCAACTTGAGCGAGCGAAGAGACGTCGTTTCGTACCCGCGTATATAGTTTCATGAAATACTGTCTGTCATCCTTGACGATTTGATGACGTGTTTCGTAAGCGTAACCATCTATATATCCGCGTAGGTGCCGCTCCTCGCCGACCACCGACGATTCTTCCCAACCCCTTCGTCTACACCGTTAATAATATTTCCTCCACGAATCCGAAATCGCGCGTATCGATTCTCCTTCCCATAAAAAAAAAAAAATCACCGCCTGCTCGAAAATATTCACGTTTTTCCTCGCTGTCCACCAAAAAATCCCATTCGCACCGCGAAATATTTGCTTCGAGCGTTTCTACGCCTGACGACAACGATATTTAATCGTACAGCGCCAAATTTGATCGTACATTTCAATTGGAAAGAATGTTGTCGCGCGCGCGACAACAGTTCTCTTTCAGCTAACGTAGCGAATAATTCTAACTAATTTTATTCTATTTCGGCTAAGTTGAAAAACTCGGGGATTTTTTAGCCAACGAACCAGATCGGTGAGAGAGGTCTGAATTATGGAAGACGCCGCTTTGGGTGTCTGTGCCTAGGGGAGAGATCGTTTGGTGATGCTCGGTAATGTTAACGGGAAAATGAACGTTTCTTTGTTTTCACGCGATGGGAAATGACTCGATTAAAAAAAACTGTAACTTTTTGTAACTCTTGATTTAACTTTTAAATCGACTGTGCAATGGTGGTTCGGTTGGTAAGCGGAAGCTTCGACCCCAACCGTTCACCTCTGGACTACGCTAATACGACGTCTCGGAGATTTTAGATTGGAAACACATTGTCGAGACGGTTCGTTGGTTTTTCAATTTTTTCCCTCCCCAGTCCGCCCCACCCCCATTTTTATCCCCAATCCAACGAGCGAGCGGAGGTTAGACGCGCGATTCACCTGCGACCAAATTATTCCGATGCGTGACTTTGCGAAGCGAGCGAAAGCATCGCGTTCGTTACGACGACAACCATTTTCAATTCTTACCTACGCGACTATCAGTTTGCCGTGTTGCAAATTAATGGGTTAATTAGTTCTCGGTGAAGCGGCTGAGAATTCGGTTTTGTTGCCGGATGAACGATGCGGATGCAGATCAATCGCGACGGGCAGCACACGCAGCGAGATAGATAGATAGAGAGAGAGAGAGAGTTCATCGGTGGCCAACGATCGACACGCAACCGCTGTCGAACCATAACGAAAAAATGATGCATTTTCGCGTCGTAATAACGATTATCGCAAAAATTACCGTTCGATAACTGTGCTTCCCTCGATGATACGTGGGACGTTGGCTAATCATTGAAAAACACGGGAAGTTGTAAAACTCCGCGTTTTTATGACTCGACTGCGGTTTCGCGCACCTATTTTTCTCCCGAACGTACGCGAAACTTTTTTTTTCTCTTTTTTCTCCGTAAACTCGTTTCAATGTCAGACAAAAGTCTGGAGCATACTCGAATCGATGCTGTTTTTTTCCGCTTTAGTTTTTTTTTCTCGCTCCTCGCCGATGATTTCCTCGAAAATCGCGTCGGCGAGGACAAACATCGTCGGGCGTGATTTTTAGGAACTCGTTTCGATTGTTGACATCGCATTCGTATGCGGACTGTTAACGAGAACCAATAACGAGAATTTCGCGCGTATTAACGTGATTCACGACGACGTGGCTGGGAAGACCCCGTGCGAGCGGTGAGTGAAATGGAATAACCGAAACTGGCAAAATAATCCGTCCATACGACGAAGCCAGACCATGGCGTTGTCCGACTCACCTTTGAAGTTCAATATTTATACGCATATTGGAATTGCAAACACGGTAAAAAGACCACCCGAGACGCTACCGCGCGCATGCGACGACGCTCGATACAAACGAAGCGAAATTCCATTTATTTTTCAACCTTTATTTTCGCCATCTTTCTCGCGACCAGCGACGATATTATCAAACTATATCGATCACTCGGAAACAACGCGATTTACACGCTTTTTACACGTGTCAACGATACCGAGAAATGCCACCCTGCCGCGCGACACTCCTGTCGGTATCGCGTAGCTTTTATTCGAGGAATTACTACCGGACGCGGCGATGTGCTGGAAAAACGACGCCCATCGTTATCTCTCTGCATTTCCGCGATTTTCCTATCACCGCGAAAATTCGATCCCACCTCCGCAAAACTCCCCGATGCACGATCGAGTCCAACGAGCGAGTGGGTTTCTTTCGTTAACCGGTAAGGAAGTTCCTGCAATTATCGCGTGACCGGACTAGGATCGTGTTCATTAGACCCTGAAGATAAATCCGTGAACTTCGCTCGACCGACTCTCCCCATCGGCCATATTTTATCTCTGCCTGAAAATTCCATCCGGCGTCGAAAGACGGAAGAAAGTAAAAAGAGAAAAAAAGAGCCATTGCGCGAAATTAATTCTCCCCGGCTACTCTATTCCGCCGGAGGAAAGTAGATTCTCTAGCGTTGGTTCGCTCTCTTACGCGTGTATTTTCAGCTCGTGAAACGAACGTTTCGCCGATCGTGTTTACCTCGTTTTCGAAATTTTCGCCGAGCAACGACGAATTCGCGCGATTGACAATTCAGCGAAATGCAATCTCCGCGATTTGAATGTAGGTTAAAAAGGTGCGGTAGAGAATTGTTGGCAGGAACGGTCCGTGTTCCGTGCGACGGTCGTGGCCACCGGATGGAACAGACCGGAACATTTCTAATGAAGACAATTTTCGTCGCCGTACGCGTCTCCGGGATAAAATTGCTTTTTAAACGTGACACGGGCTGCCGTCAAACGGAAAATGTTCGAACGCGTGCGTTTCGAAAAGACAAGCTTGCGACGAGCGAAAAGTTCGCGACTACAGTTGGAGGAGGAGAATTTAAAAAAATGGGAGAAAAATGCAAAAGCTGCGATTGTTGACCTTCGGCGTTCTCACTGCTCGCAACGGAACTCCGAGTCGTGCGATTACGTTGACCGAAGTCGAAAGCTCGACTCAAAGCCGGTATCCTAGACCCGCCCCGCCAATTTGCTCTCTGAGATCATCTCCGTTAATCGCTGAACTAATAACAGGATTATAGCTTACCCTTCGGATCACGTATACTTATCCCTAATTCGCGATGTTCTTATTAATATAGATTTCCGAGAGCTTCGTGAATTCACAGACGTATGATAACTTCTTAACCCGTTAACTAACCTTATCTGGCCTGACCCTCCGTTCACCCCGATCAAAAACCAATTCTATTTACCGACGCTGACTCGAGCATGATGAGAAATTAGCATTTCGCCTCTCGACGGTAGTAGCAGCCGAGCTCGAGGCAACATTTTCGGCCAAGATGCCGATGGAAAAAAAATCCGCGATCGGAGCTTCCCTTAAGGTGTCTCGACTTCCCCCATTGTTCGCCAGTGTATCTTACCAGCTGATGCGTTATTTCGTGGTAAACGCAGAATCGAGCGAGTTATGCTCTCGAATTCAAAATAGCCGTCGAGACGCGCGCGCTGCGACGATGAGAGATCGAGCGTCGCGAGTGGGTAGAAGAGTATACGTCTCGCCACGAACGACGCTACGCACCGTTTCGCCTCTTCGTACGTTCTCCAAAATGGCGTACCGTTCCGCGACAGGACAACCTCGCGGAATTCCTTGGTACTCCCTCGAAAGGATTCGTACGGAATTAGAAAGTGGGTACCTCGATCGTAGGATACGCGTCGAGCAATCGTCGCGTTTCTGCGAGGATTTCAACGCGCCGACGACGCGTGTCGAACGCGCGTCTCTGATATTTAATTATTTGGCCATCAATCGCGATACCGAACCGGCGTGTTTTCAAGCGCGAACAAATTTCCGACCGTAAACGAACAATCGGATTTCTCGACGACATTGATAGACCGTCGATACGCGCTCGGTGAAAAAATATTTTGACATAAGCGTAATCGGCGTAGCGATTCGCGCGGCGCAAATATCGGTAGTAAATAAATAAATGAAGTACGTTTCTATAAACAGAAATATAAATCCTCCTTTCCCAACGGATCGATAACGTGAGCAGATCGCGTCTCTACACCTCGTAATGTTTTCTTTTTTATCTTCTTCTTCTTATGTGACCGTTTAATTCGTTGCATCCGACGCGCAACGGGCTCGAATTAGAAGATTCCCCTTTTCCGAACACGTACTCCGCGTCGTCGGCCGTAATCGCGGGAATTCGAAACGAAAGCAAGACCATTCCTCCGACGATCGACTTTTTCGTCATCGTCGACCGGGCACGCGTCTTTTCCGCGGATTATTATGAAAAGATAGTGGGTCATTCTTACGTGTAATGAGAATAAGAAGGGCTGGCCTGCTCGAGGTGCGTCGAGACGGGTGCGCCCACGATAGCGGCTGCGGCGGCGTCTCTAGCTGTCGAAGAAGTTTGGGCGGCGGGGACAGGCTGATGGTAGCGCTGGCACATTTCGGCCAAATTCCACCCATGGGCATCCATATATTAAGACTGCTTCGCTTTTGTTTGACGTACCATCCATTTCACAGGTTTGTTCACTCGACGAAAATCGTTCGTCGTTTAGGCAGCGAGCTAGCAGAGACCTCGACGAAGAGAAGAGAAGCGTGTTGCCCGCGTCGCAGAGGGATGAACACGACGAGCGTGTCCTCGGCTACTGGCGCACCGTCGAACAACTCCCTTCGTCACGACACGCGGGGAGAAACGTTCGCTTTCCTTCAAATTTTCGTCGCCTTCCCATTCGCGAGGAGTAAGGTGCCTTTCGTAGACGCGCGCGCGTTTTTTTTTTTCGTGCTTTTTTCCGTGCTTTTTTTCTCCTTCCCTCGACTCGACGCGAGCGGAATCCGGCGAATGCGAAGGTAGCTTTCGTTCGACTGCGTTCGCCTGCGAACAAATGACGAGTAATTTATCAACGGTCAACGAAGTTTTTTGGCAAAGAAACATTCGAGGTGGCGGTGGGGGGTTGGGGGGAGGAGAGCCGTGGCGCGTTATTTGGTTAGCGCGAACTTGACTCGATCCAATCGGGGCGTCACATATTTTGCCGCGCGGTGACATGCGAAGCGTACAGACACCACTCCCAGTTTCAAATAATTCCGACGCCTTATTTGCGACCATTATTATATTGTTTTCCCGGCGTTTTGTTGTCTTTCTTTTATTTTTTGGAAAAAAAAATCTTGCCCTGCTTTGCCCCCCACCCCGCCCTTCCCCTGTGCTCTCGTTATTCGTTTTCCCTTTCGTCTTTTCTTTTCTCTCTTCTCGTTCCATTCGGCAAGGTCTTGCCAAGGTTGATGCAAATTTTTGCAACATGCGACGCGACGGGTATTCGCTATGGATGCAGCTCAGACCATCGACTTTTAGCCAATTTATTCGACGCTAAGTCAGCCGACACCCGACATTCTTCGCGTGACGTGGCTCGACGCGTCCCCATCCTTGTTGTCGCGACGTTCGCGCAAAGTCGCGGACCGATAGCGTCGGCTATCACGTATCGATCTGATATTATGATTATTACTCGTTAGTGTCCCGCTACAAAATAGAATTGAGACCTCCGTTACCGATACACCCGGCCACGCTAGCTTTATTTTATGCTTCGAAACGCCTGCATTCGTCTTCCAACGTACACGCGGCAGTACGCGATTCCGCATATACGCGACTTTAATGTACATACATATACATGCATATATCTGTGTACATATATACACGCGTGTAGGTATATATCACACTTGCATGTGCGTCGGCTACAGTATCGGGCCGTGTAACAAACAAGGTGGGTCGTGTACCATTGAAGCTGCTTTAGCACAGTTTTATCACGGTTGCGGGTGGACGATTCTTTATTCTGTCGCGATACGAAGAGTCTCGACGATCCTGTGGCCGGTCGCGAATACGTCGCAGCGTATTTCGCCTTCGGTACACAGAGGAGAAAAGACGAAGGGAAAAAATGCGAAATCTCGAACGAAAAAGAAACAACGAGGCGAGAGGCGTGAGAGGAGAAATACGAGTGACGAGCGGGTATCTCTCCTCGTCTTCGCCCGTCCGAAAATTTCACTCGTGTTTGTTCGCGCGCCGATTTTTCCGCTGAAAAATAGAGCTCGTTTTCTCGCACGGGATCGAAGAAAAATGAAAAAAACGTACGAGGAGCAGAAAAGAGAAGAGTTATCGAGAAATATCGTTTTCCGCGAAGGATCGCAGATTCGTCGTCGTGTTCGCGAGTCGTGGATGGTACCGGTCGAGTTTCTAGCGAAGATCTCCGCGGCCGAGGCGATGCTCTTCTCGCACCTCGTAATTCTGCCAACTCTTCGAGGTGAGGAAGACGGGTATACAGTTCTGTTGGCGACGATAATTGAGCTGGTCTCGCGTTTAACTGCGGCGGCGGGGTTGAATTTTTCGTGAAAAATTGAAAGCCGCGCGACGACGACACGCCTGAGCTGGCGAGGTAAGCGATCATTAAACAACCTAACGATTCATTACGGTTGCTTCGCGTGAGCCAATGATTTTAAGATTTACAACACTGAATAACGAGTCGTTTCTTTATTTTCTCTTCCCCGCTCGTGTGACATGTACTATATAGATCTTTCGTCGCCGCTAGTGCTGCTGCTGCTGCTGCTGCTGGTGCTCGCTGCGTCGTGATTGTATATTGTTGCCCGGTGTCTTCGGTAACTGGCGCATAAGCTCGGCAATTGATCGTCGAGAGACCGACCGTATCTGCGTGGTATCTATTGGAAAGTGTAGCCGCCGAAGGAGTACAGATTTGGCTATAGCGAAATAAGACCTTCGGAGTCGGCGGGTCACTCGATCCGTACTCGATTTTCGATTTCTCGTACAGATCGGTATTGTCTCGCGTCTCACAAATGACTCATAGATCGGCGGTCCGTTCGCAACTCGACGGTCTGCGGTGCGATGGTGGCGTTTCTTCGAACGTAGTATATATCGCGTTACCAATTTAACATTATGCTGATGTCTTCGCGTTTAAAATATTCGACGAACCGAAAATCGATCGAACCGACGACAGGAAACTACCAGCAGCTTCGACGATCGTTGCTCGAGCACGAAGAAACGAATCGGCTCGTCGGCGGCGATTTTTCCCTTTTCTTTTTCTATTTCCGTTTCTGTTTCTTTTTCTCCGCCAAATCGCCGCTTCCGAGTCGACAGCGCGGTCGAGTGGTGCCCACGGAAATTTTCTCGCGTTACGTAAGTGTTTCGCGCGTTACGGCCCTGAGGCATATTTTTGCTCGAATCTGGAATACGCGACTGGGAACGTCGTCGTTACGCGGAACGGAAAGATCGATAGATCGCGCGAAATTGATGCTCGTTTTTTTTCTCTTTTCTTTTTGTTCCGTTTTCCTTTTTTTTCTCGTCTTCCTCGCCTTTAGTCGGCGACCTCGTCGACGTTTGTGTCGTCGTGCGCTCGCGATTATCGTAATTGTTTTATTGCTCGCTTATTATTATCTAGATGATCATTGATCGACGGTTATCTATAACCGAACGTAATAGTATTGTGAAATAATGTGTATATATACCTATGTAATTGTGCAGCAACGATACCTGGCCGAAGAACGCTCTAATAATACGTTCGGGTTGTTAAACACACCTCAGTTTCGAGACGTCATGGACACTTTGGGAAGAACAAAATCCGGGGAGAAATCGATATGAAATGCGAATCGGTAACGGTGGCGGTAGTATCGTGTCGTCACGTAGGTACGGTCTCAACACCGGCGCATTTTCTTCGACGCGGCGATTTCAACTTCGCGGAAATGTCAATCTGTTGCAACAACGGCGACAACGATCACTCGCGTGGGAGTATGACATAACAATAGAGGATCGGCGGCGATCGGCGATCGGCGATCGGGAACCGCGACACCACACTGCGATTGTAGCACCAACGACACTTGGACACACCGCGGATCGAGAGGAGGCTCGAACCGTAACCGATTTCTCGCCTGCCGATTTTTTTACCCGCCGATTTTTAACCGCCCGTTGCGATATGTGCGAGAATCGTCTCTCTCTCTCTCCCTCTCTCTCTCCCTCTCTCGCTCTCTCTCTCTCTCCTTATTATCCCGGTCGACCGATGATTGTTTTTTCTTCTTCTTCTTCTTCTTCAAGGGACGGTAGTTAAATTGGCGCTGTCATCAGACGCGGACGACGATAGACGTGCGCGCGGTACCGTCCGCCTCGCTGTTTCGTGGTGCACGACTCGAACCGACTGAGCGCTATGAGGACCGTCGACTTTCAGGTGAGCGGAGGCATGAGCGTCGGTGACTCGTGTCTCGGGATCGGCAAACCGTCGACTGCACGGCTGTGCGGGCGGGACCCTGGGCCTCGTGGGCCCCTTCGGGCCCCTCGGCTCGGCGTACTATATACAGTCCGCGCACCAAGAGAAGGCACCTGATCGTCCTAGCAGCGGGAGAAGGGTGACTCGGGGCTTTTACGACCTTTGACTCGCGGCGCTCCGACGGACGACGACATCGCGATATATTATTTTTTTAATTATTGTTATTATTATTATGATTTTCTCTCGCGTCGAGGCGCGCGAATGGATTTCCACGAGGACCGTGGGGCGAGTTTTTATTTTCCAGCAAAAATATGTGCACGTCTACGTGTATATATATATATATATATATATGTATATACACACACACACATATATCGTGTCTATGTATATGTGTGTACATGTATGTGTGCGTGTGTAAGTATGTATGTATATCATGGAACACAACCGTAGCCGATCGTCGCGTTCGTTTCCGAACGAGAAACGAACGCGACGACGCGGACTCTCGACTCCGCTGCGACTCGAACGCCTCGCGATTCTTGCTCCGATAATAAAATCGTATCGGAACTAATTTCGACGCGTATTAAATGCGCAGATTTCAATCTTTTCGCGTAAACTTGCTTCGGCTCCGCGCCGAACCACGATATTGCACGTGGAAATCTAACGTCGGACTAACGAGAGCTAATCGGTAATGAGCTCGATACCGCGCATCACGCTCACGTGAAACGGATGTTTGATCGCGAACCATTGTCATTGTTATTTTTCGACGAGACGGCGGCGGGGCCGCGGGGAGGGGGTGGTGGAGAACGACAAACGAATCGAATCGATTCGCGCGATCGGGAGGACGAGTCGCGCGACGCGTGCTTCCGAATGCATTGGCCTCAGGTTGCGAGTGTGGCGGAAGGTGACGACCTCGGTAAATTGCTGGGTTTCTTGATAATACCTTGTCCGTCGGGTTACAAGCGGTTTAACTCACGAGTCATCGAGGTACGCGTTTCACTCGCCGCGATCAGGACGACGCTGGCGTTGTCGCGCGGATGACGATCTCGGCGATAGGTACTCTGGGTAGGTACCTGCTAAAAAAGTTGACGATCGCCGTTTGTCATCTCGGGAAGCCTCGAGGGCGGGACGTAACGTCTTCGTCTCGCCGACGTCACGCTGCGGATCATTTTTTTGTTGTTGTTGTTAACTTGTATCTTTTCCGCAGATTCGTTTTCCACCTTGCCGCTGGACAACCAGGTCGCGATTCCCGCCCTCCGCCCCGCGTGTTTCCAGACACACGATCGGCGACGGGCAGAGGAAGCGGAAAGACGCGCCGCGTGCGGCCGTACAGCTTCGTCGCGGTGCGCGGGACCAGGTCGCGCGTTCGGTAGCGGTGAAAGAGAGGCAGATGCCGAGCGAATGGTCCGCTGAGTGTTTCGAGAAGAGGTAAGAGATATCAGAGGAGGCTAGAAGATCGGACCACTCGAGAGCTCACGAGACGAGGCTGCCGCTTGTATCCGCGTATCCGCGGCCGAGGCCGCCTCACCTGTGCGGCGAACGGTCGGAGAGGATCGCGTTCCGAGGCTCAGAGCGGTCCCGGGGGACGCCGTCCCCTGCCACGGATAGGAGAACCAATCGCGGCTGCGTGAAGGCGGAACTGTACAGCCCTCGTATGCCCGTATTTATAATTCAGTTCGCAAATACGTGGTAAAAATTATCTCTCCAAAGACAGAGCGAGAGAGAAGGAGAGACGCTCGCATCGCGACCGGATAGGTGGAGCCACGCTCGAGCGTCGCCGATTCCCGATCGCCACCCGTGCAAAGCCACCAGCCGAGAGGACCAGCGGATTACGGGGACCGAGTTCACGCAGAGCGGTGCGGAGCAAGGGGCACGCGTCGCTCGAGCGCTAATTTGTTAGAATCGCCGTTACACCTGACGACCTGCCTTCGGCTCGATCGCGAAGGCAGCAGCGCGCGCGGAGGACGCGACTTTGAAAATCATCGCGAGCCGATTTATCCGTCGGGTAGAGAGGATCGCGTCGGGGATAACATCCCGTTTCTCGAATGACACTCGCTCGTCTTTTGCTTATCCTCTACTCGCGCCGCCGAGCGTTGACGATCCAGCGAGCGGCGATCCGAGGTCGACCGATCCGCTTCTCCTGTTGATCCGATCTCTGGTAAACTCGAGGACGAGAGAAATTCGCGATAGGCGGGTATAAAGTTTACGAAGGATGATTTTCGTTCCGCGACACCGAGCGCGCCGCGATCTTGCAACGAATCGCGGCGAAGAAGCGTCGCGGAGCGGAACTCGCCTGCGCGTTAAACTTTGCCCGACTATTTTGGCCGGCTGATTCATCGCGATTGACTAACTTTTCCCGCGAATTTCCACTACCGAAGGCGGCTCGTGGAAATAAATGTTGCAATAGGGTTTCGCGAAGGTGAAAAAGCTTGGCGATCGGCGAGCCGTAGAACGCGAGGTGGGATTACCTTGACGTTGCGATTCCGAGAATGAACGAGCGGCGACGTGACAGAATTTATAAAGTCAGAAGCGCGCATGGAACTCTGTTCTACGTACGTATATACTTAATTACCTCCATAATCAATGCATCGACGCTTCGATAATTCATTTAACGTCTCGCGCGTCAATGCATCGGGATTATCGAGAGAGAGAGAGACAAACATTCCTCGCGACCGCGACTCGTCGCGCGAAGGTGGGCAGCACCAAAACGTAAGCATTTATACGCGCCAGCAAAGATTTTAATACCCTTCCTGTTACCTCTTCTTTCCTCCACGGTACCCTAAATTAAACTTACGACGCGCAATCGCAACGTGGGATCTCTTTTCACGACTCCTACGGAGCGCTATGATAATTAATTCAACTCGTTTGTTTCAATTATCATTCCCCGTATCTAACCAACCTCCCTCGCGTTCGTAAAATCTTCCGCGAGTAATCGCGACAACGCGAAAAACTGCGGGCAGTTTTTTCCGCAAAACTCGGCAACGTTTTGAGGGGAGCGAATCGAGATGCGTTCGCCGCGTCGCACGATGCCTGAGATTTTCACGCGACGAGCATCCGCGAACGCGAAGTTCGGGCCACGTGCCCGGATCAGTTTCATTGCCAAAGTAGTAGAGGACAGTAATGGTCAGACGCGCCTCTCCTAATGAACGCTACATTTGGTTTGTCGCAGAGTTTCGCTCCGCGGTCTATGGAGCTTGGTTTCCGAAGAGGAGGTTCGTCGCGGGTGGGCAGGAGGACCAAATTAAAGGAGGCTCGTACCGATGGAGCCTAGAGAGACGAGAGCGCGTAACGGGCTCGATTATTGGTACGAAACAGAGTCCATTTGTTCCGATCGCGGGCGCTTAGCCGAGTGATATTTCAAGCAGCTTAATGAGATCTCGAAATGGAAGGAAAAAAAATTCACTCGCGGGAGGGCTCCGCCGCGGCGTGACTCGATACTTTCGAGCGTTTCGAGTTCCAATACGAATTTCACGTCGATTCATTTCTGGGTTATCGCGGGTTACGGAGTTCCGTGAGTTCCTCGTCGTCGCCGCCGCGCGATAACCGTAGGAACGCTGGTGAAGTCTCCGCGGAGGCGAGTCCGAAGTTTTTTTTCCTCTCCACCGCATCGAGTCTTAATTGCACCGTTGTCGAGACTCGACGAATACATCCGCCATGTTTCATTATGGCGTTGCGTTGGAACGTGCATTTAAAAAATTCATCGTATCCGGTGAAGTTCGAGTCTCGAGTACCGTTCTCGCAACTCCCGCTATTCACGCATGCCTATCACACGGATCGCGTATGCGCGGGTACACGTACAAGTTGAATATGAAATTTCGACTCTGTCACAAGTTTCGTACGTAGGTGCGAGGCGAGGAGTTACCGGAAACGGCGCGTCGGAGAGTTCGAAACGGAAAAACCGTTCGCGAGCGAAAGATCCTTTCTTTCCGATACGCCTTTCGCGGGAAAAATTGCCTTAACCCCGTTCCGGGAGGTGGGAAAGAACGAGGGGAGAGCAACGAGCCTCGACACATGTCCAGTGGCGCGAAAGATCGGCGAAGTGACCTGAGGAGACCCAATTGCGGAGTAGTGTTGTGCTTGTCGTCGGGTGTAGCCGAAGGAGCTACCACCACTAGTGTTTCTTGTGCCAGGAAAAGAAATTTTCTGAGATGCGAGAACGCGAAGGAGGAGGCCTAGCCAAGCGAACGTTGCTAATTTAGATTGTATCGCGTGAGAAACAGGAAATGACGAAATATCCTGAGCGCCGACTTATACCGAGGCGGCCTCAGCCCGGGTAGAACTCTTGCGTTTTGCCTTCTGCTCGTTGCTACCACCTGCTTACCGCCGTCTCTCTGATTCGCACTCCTTCGTGACCTCAGCTTCAACCGGGAGATCTGGAGAACACGCGAGGAGGAAGTCTTGACGGTCACGAGGGGTCCCAGCGCCGAGTGGCCGAGGCAAGGATGCACCTTTCTCCCTCCTCTCTTTTTCGAATTCCATTTCACGGGGAAACGACACCGATGTCCCGTGGAATAAAGAAATGAACAGTTTCTCAGAAATGTCTTTTCTTTCGAGGAAATGACGAACGAGAACGGGTTTTCCACGCGGCGGAGAGACGCTGTACGCGGGGAAAAAGTCGTTTTGCTTTGAAATGCCCGGGAAGAAATTTTTCACGCCCCGTTGGACGAGAGAGAGAGAGAGAGGGAGGGAGGGGATCGAGCGGTACCTAAGCTCGATCGTGTAACAAATCGCGTTTCGTCCGGAAACTGGTCGCGCGTATCCTTCGCCTGCCCGAATTTTGTCACGAAACTTGGAAATCGGGCTTGACGAATGAAATCTCACGGGACATATTCGTCGACCCGAAATCAACGATCCCGAGCGATGCGAGGATTCGACGCAACGGACATGCCGTGGAAAGTTGGATGTTTCTGTTTTTATTCCTATTCCTTTTTATTTTCTCAAATCTTCTCAAATCTCGCCAGCTGTGAGAATATTTTTAATTAACGGAGCCCTCTTCTATCGCCTTTGTCTCGTTCGCATTTGGCTATTTTTTTTTTTTTTGATTGTTTTTTTTTTTTGTTTGAATTTCGACGCGAGTAGAAAATTTATCGGCCAGTGCGACGCAGAGTATTGCAATTATTACCGACAGACTTGATTTAACTGCGCGTTATCTATAATTTTAGCGTTGCTGATTGCATGTTGCCTCGAAGGTCGTTGGTTTGTCGCTGTCAACTGCGAAGGCATCGCCTGCTGCCTCCGGCTACTAAAGCAAATGCTGTCAAAGCCACCTTGTCACAGTCTCGAGCACCAACAACGATACGTGATGTGCGGTAATGGCGAGGAGAACGCACCGCGTTCTACTCTCGCGATACCATTCAATTTTTCTATCAGCAATATTATCCTGCTCCCGGCACTGGACTTGCTCCGCGAAGCGCTGGAGAACTTCCGTTCTTCGCAGAATGGTTCGTACGAATTGCTCGAGTATTCGCAATATGCTTTCATTTGTCTGGCCAAAAAATATAACCGTTTCGACTATTTCTAAAAACATTTTTTTTCAGGGAAGTCATCGATGGACGTGACGCGAAGTTGGAGGAGGAATCGAGGAAACGACTGTTTTGTTATTTTTAATTTTCCATCGAAGCGTCGAAACTGGCGGCGTCGAAATTCTGATCAACGAGGTGCGTACGTACCGTAGAAAAATGCGTACGCAGCGTATGAACTGAATTTCATTTCCCCACGAGTTACTTCCCTTCTCGAGGTTGGAGCGACGCGCCTCGGTACGACTAGGCGACTCTTAAATCTCTCACCTGTGACCCGAGCACAATGTGTGACCGAGAGGCCAGGCCGCTACGGAGGGAAGGGTTAAGAAACTCTCGAACTAAAGTGCCTGCACCGGAAGTGGGGGCCTTGCTTTCTGGGCTAATAACACTACCAACACACCCACGCTTCAGTACAGTCGTTCACCTATACCGATAATGCACCGTGTAACGTTCGTCTCTCCGCACGAACGTAGCCCAAGACTTTTGATGTACCGGGGAATGGGACGATTCTACACGGAGGCGCGTGTACGTGTTTACATCGTGTGCCTCGTCGCTCTGCTCTGCCAAACTGTATCACGCTGTATATTCGCCCACATGGGCGCCCGATTTACCGTCATTTTTTTTTTTTTTTTGCACTGTTCCCATCACCGCACTTTCGAGGTGGTGAAAAACGGAACGATACGTCGACCAAAGTTCGCTTCCACGGCACCTTCGATGAGACTGAAAACAAAAACAATTAAAAAAGCGGGCGAAATAGGAAAATATTACGATGTCGATAACGAAGCTATAATTTTACGAGAGAGTTGAAAAAAAAATCACTTCGCGGATATAATTTATCGGTACTTTTTCATCGTGTGATTATAACTTGGCCCGCGCTATGCGAGCTGCAAACAAATCTACGTACATTGTGTTTCACTCTTCGCCATCTGTACTTACATAGTGTTTGTTTACGCGGTTGAATTATTATTCATTATCATAATCTGATGATTTACTTACTAATATCACGGTACGCGCGATTATCACGTTTGTCTCGCGTCACGCGTTGCTGCCGCCACGTCGTACGGAATCCGGTGATATATTTGGAAAGAATGTACAAACAAAATGTTATGCTTCTCGAGCTGACCGTGAAGTTGCAAAGATAAACAAATTTGTGACGTGATGCAAATTTGTAAAATGAACCAACGATCAAAAAAAAAAAAAGCGTCGGGCGATCTCGTTTGTTGGAGAATTCTTTCAGCCCGGACCAGGTGGGCAGATACGCGAAAAGTTGGCATGTAAGGATGTGGAAATGTGGCGTTTTTTAGATCACACCGACGCTCGGGCGCGTTACGTGCGAACGATGTGTATACACGTGCATCCGGTGAACGTGTTATGTGTCGCGCGTTCATCTCTACCTCGTTATAAGAGTGGGTGTATGGAAGGGAGCTCTTATCAGAGCTAGCGAACGAGATTTAATGTTCAATCGACTGTTGAGAGCGTGCCGTGCGAGGGATGCCGGTGGGACGGGGTACGGGGACGGATATTCGTCGAGGGATCACGATGCAATCGATTACTCGCGAAAGATAAAAGAGGCCGTTACGATGTAAAGTATTTGAGAGGTAATCTAAAGTTGAATAAAAAGAGCTATGAAAATATGAGCAGAGGTACGTCGGGTTGCGTAACGAGTCCCGTCGAATCGTTTTGCTGGCTGTTTCGGTTGATGCACTCTTTTAATTGAGTGCAAGCCACGGTTTGTAAATCGTAGATGCAACGTTTACTCGGGCAAGGCTAGATGAAAGATTCGAAAGTTTTCAATGGTCCAACGACGCGTTATTATGCACGGTGACGGTGGAAAAAACAAAAAATGAGGCTAGCTGCCCGATCCTCGTATCTTATTGTTGGTTCGGGGCAAAACTGTCAGCGACCACGACCGCCGTGTCGTTAAATCACTCGGGACTGTTCGTACATGCAACGCCGTTTCATACGCCGCGCGTACCTATGCGTCTCTCTGTGTGTGCACATGCTTGAACGTATCGCGCGTACCCTACGTACGAATATAGCAGGTAATACCTGTACGCTGGTAAATAAAATGGTGAGGAGAAAAATGTCAAAAGGAACAACTCGATGCTGATCACGAGTCTCTTGGCTCATTCCTCTATATCGGGACCGAGGCGAGGATCGAACGCGAGACAAAAGACGATCGCTGGAAAGTGATCACGAAGGGGAACAAAAACGCGTGGGGCTCGCCGCCACGGTCCTGAGGAGGAATATTCAAGGCGTCAAAAACGTTTGTCAATTTACGATCAGCTCCCAACCTTTGACTCGATTCGTTTCGCTCGTTCTTCGTCAATTGAGAGTTCGGTAGTTTTTTTTAATTTTTTTTTAATTTTTTTTAATTTTTTTGTATTCTCCTACTTCTTTTGGTTTGCTTAACCCGATATTTTTCACCTTGTTTTAAGAAGAAAGGAAATAATTTATTTTTTTTCTCCATAGAAACCTCCGCGCAATCTGGCGGATCGGCGTCTACCGAGGCTGACACGTTGAAAAGTCTCGCAACGAGGTCATTCGTTCGCGGGTGGTGGTACCAGAGGTGCGTTGAAACGCGGTGAAAACGCTGATGTGGAAGTCCTCGCCGTTCTCATTTCTTGCGAGAGCGGAGGAATCGTACGGAATCTTACGGATGTCTGGTGTGTAAGGAACCGCTAAAATGGTGTTGACTCTTATCGGAGGATCTAGAGCGGTGATCCGAAGGAAGTCGGAGGAACGCGCGAGCGTTCCTCTGCTGCGTGCGTGTTCTCGCGGGGGCTGTCGAGGCCGCCAGCTATCGCGCTTGTTTCAGAATAATGAAAAGAGGTTCGCAACGCTACGTAAACTCGGGCAGCTTCCCTCGCGACAGAACGAAATGACAAACGTGGGCACGATGATCGTTCTCTATGCTCTAAAACATCGCGTCACAACAGCGATACCAAAGAATATTTCGATCCACCGTTACTGCGTTATCAACCGGAACAAGCGATGCCAGGAATGATTTTTTCAGCCTTCTTTTTCTTAATACTCCGGTGAATACCGTTCCACGCGGTGATTTTCACCATCCTTCTAATCTTTTATCGCCTCTCGAGTTCATCGAGTCGAACGAATGTAGCGTTTTCACGCAGACTTGCCAATATTCACATTCGTTCCTCGACCCGAACCGATGAACGAATGTTGTTATACGTTATACACCTACCTTGGCGCGTTGTATTGCCCCATGTGTCAGCGTATCACCGGGAAATAACATTTCTTTAACGGTTTTCGGCAACGAAATTAATGACGGCGGAAGAAAAATTACGCGTAACGAGATACGCTGCGGAAGATTCGCTTGTAAATTCACGTACGGTTACCGTTACCGCGGCGCGATGGTGTTAAGAACTCGACGTCGGTAATGAGGCGGTAGAAATTATAACAAACGTGTATTATAATTAACCGGTAAATTAAGAGCTACCTTTGATCTCTCCCACAGTTACACGCTTATCCATATTTCTTCGTTATAACTGGGTAAAGCGTCCATCAAATTGCGATCCTTGAAACGAAATAATCGTTGCTCGACGGAGAAAATCTGCTCAAGCGTGACTTTATCATTGAAAGGAATTCGGAATATCATTAAGGAGAGAATCGTCGGGCTGCTCTTGCGCATTGCTCTCTATGCTAATCGCAAGCGGTGACATTTTTTTTTGTGCAACATTTTTAAAAACTCTGTTCGAAGTCAGAGATAAATTCGCAGGGAGGGGAAAACGGGCTGGTAGGTATCGCGAAATCGAAAGAAATCGCAATGGTAACTCTGAGACAGGACAGTCATCTGAGAATGGCAAAAAATCGGGCGCAGAGCTTGCAACCTGGCATCGCGGAGGAAACTTCCGACGAACGGAAAATAACAATGTCGGTGCAGCATTTATTCGGGTAGATTACGCGATACTTTTGCATCCGGATTGAAATTTTAACGATACGCCTATCGGCGAAAATCACTTTACGACGCTTCGAATTGTCAGGTTTTATTGAGTTCTATCGACTTGATCGGCAATTTCTTCGATCGTTCGGCTACGAAAGAACCCGATACGTTTTTAGTCTCGTCGCGACTATTGATTTAATGAACTCTTAAAATTTCGTACTTCCTTAATTATCTCGCATCTGTTGCGAGAGATTAGTTGCATTCATCTCACGATTTTCAATCGTGTTTGCAAGCGAGGCGCGCGTATTTGTAAGCGACGTGCGAGAACAAGGGGGGAGGGGGAGGGGGGGAGGACAATGAATCGCAATTTGTCAAGAAGTCGCGTGCAGAGATCCGGAATTGGCATCATCTTATCACGAAAAAGGAGCGAATCGGATGACCGAGTCCATTTACCGCTCGCGGCTATCTTAACCATCTCTCCAGCGTCGTGGTCGACGCTTTCCAGAGGCCACTGGGTATCTTACCGACCATTGAGTGCGCTGTTTAATTAACTAAACGCAGCATAGCGTCCGATAAACGGCACGTATCAGCCATAAAATTTCTGCCGCCTCCAACATTGCTGATAACACTCTATCGTTGCTGCTGTTTCCTACCTACTCCGTTATACCTACTACCTACCAACCGCGGTAGCACGCACACGCCCGCGCGACACCGTCGACTCGGCGTCTGCAACGCCAACCTCTCTATAAACCGAGGCTTGTCCCTGTAGCAATATGCCAATACCAACGACCACTCTGATCTACTTCTTGGTAATTAAGATTAAAAATGCCTACCAGCTTTCCTTATCGATGCGATATCCGACATCGCGTTGACTTTTCTACAGAAATCGAAGTTTCAGCGCCGCGAGGAATCATCAGCGCGCCCGAGCGTTGACGCGACTACTATTCCGTACGACGCGTTTATTAGTACCTATTAAACCGCTCGGAAGATCGCGATCCTCCTCTGTACCTACCATACGTTTCGTACTGGTTCCCCTGACGTTCGTTTTCCATTCGTTTCCCGTCGTCCGCGACGCGATGACCCGCGCGGACGACGATCCGATGCCTAGTTTCCGGTCTTCTCCTCGTTTCCTCCCCCCCTGGACATCGCGAGCCGCGAAACGAAGGGAATTCGCGCTGCGTTCTTTTCGGACACCCTGTAACCTCGTAGATGCTTTTGAGTCGCGCAATTCTCTCGCGGGCGGGTAAAGTCCGGGCTCCTGTGTGCGTAACGACCACGCACGGGATGCGTCGTCGTCGGTGCTGGCGGTTGCCGCAGTGGTTGTTGGCGGTCAGTCGAGGCGGTCGACTCGATTTCGCCGCCACAACACAGGGGACAACCTCCTTCTTCTCTCCCCTCGGCACCGCAGGATAGGATAGCAAGCGGGCAGGCAGGCAGGCAGGCAGGCAGGCAGGCTGCCTCCGCCGGGGAGACAACGTTAAGATTTAAGACTTGGAGATGGGCCTATAAACATTGCCCGGTCCAGTCAGTGTTTGCTTCTGCCTCCTTCGCTTCTGTTCCGCTCATCCTCTCTTCGGACTCGCGCCGTTCGAATCCATCGGGTGGTTGTAGCTGTGCGAACCCGGCCCCTCGCGATATCCTCGCCGAACTATCGAGGCCTCGCCGCTACCACCCACCCTGCCCTGCTGCCACCGAGACTGATGGGAGCCGCGTACGTTCGCTGGTATTTGTTTCGGCCGCAAAGAGACCCTCGGCAATTACGTTTCGACGCGTTTACGCAAGAGGTTATATAGCCTGCGGGAAATTGATATTAAAAAATCGTAACGCGCTGTAGCTGCGCCAGGCGTAGCGGTTGTAGGGGCTACGGCTGGTGGAAATACGCGGCAAGAGGTTGAGGCGCGGTGGAGAACGAGGATGTAGGGAGCCGTCGAAGCGCTACGTCTCGGCGGCGAACGGCAAACGCCAAGCGTCAGAGAGACCGGGGTGTCCTCCGACTCATCCGTGCCCCGTTCCCCGCCGCGGCTCCTCCGCCCACCCTCGGCTACTCCTCACCGACTTATTTATTCTTCTCTCCGTCGTTGACTCTCCTTCTCCTTCTTCTTCTTCTTCTTCTTCTTCTTCTTCTTCTTCTTCTTCTTCTTCTTCTTCTTCTTCTTCCTCGCCGTCGTCGGCCTCCGCTTCTTCTTCTTCTTCCTCGCCTCCTCCTACTACTCCTCCTCTTCGTCTTTCTGCCTCTCCTCTCTTTCCTTATTTCTGTCCTTTTGTCCGTTTTCTGCTTCCGCAAACGACAGCCGCTTATTTATACCAGTCTTTGCATCGCACAGGAGCGCTTTTGCGTTGACTCGCTCGCCTATACGGCGGGCCTAAGGGTCTGCCCACAACGCCCGCCAATAGTACGCGCAAGCGACGTCGTTTGAAAATGTTTGTCCGACCGCGAGTAATCGGCGTTACGCTCCCCCCGCGAACAACTTTTACACCCACCTTCCTCCGAAATTATCGTATGAATCAAACGCACCACCACCATCCGCCGTCGGATCCGTACCCCGTTGTTTTTTTCACCACGGCCTACAACAACACCTCGAGCGTTCTAACCCACGCGCGCGTTCCCCGTCTATCGCTTCGCAACGTTCACCAATCACTTTGCTCGGCACGCTCCGCGATTGTTCACCCGGTTAACCTATCAATTGCATTTATTTTCCACGACTTATATCAGCCAATGGCGATTATCTCGAATTCGATACGATTGTCGCTCGTACGCCAACGCTACTTCACTTTGGTGTGTACCAGACCTAATCGTATAGGTGCGGTAGTGCGGTTCGCACTGAACCAACCACGCTTTACAATTACATGGGGTGTTCGAAAAGTTCGCGAGTTTTTACCCGGACGGATTCACCATTAATCGCACGCCGTTTGACAAGTCTGTCGTGTCTCGCGACGCTGAAAGATTCGCGCGGATTTCGCTAAAACCCCTTCGCGAAACCAGACATCGTAGAGGAGAAAAAGTGCAATGGCTCTGCTCCGTTGTTGCGAAAGTTCTCTCGACTCTAGAAATTTCATCCTCGCTATTATTTTACTCCTCGCGGGCGGACAAAAAACAATCGCATTTCCTGCCAGAGTAGTCACCTTCGCGCGAACCTCGTGGTACCTACTCTACACGCGGCAAATAGAAATCGCGCATTTCCAAACCGACGCACCTTACCTTCCTTCCCCCTGCCACCTCGTCTTGCCGTCGAACGCTGCTCGGTCAAAAATTCAAGCAAAGTCCGCAAAATTTATGCGCCTCGCTTACGTTTCCTCCACACGACTCGCAAACACGGACAAAAAATTCTTGCCGGTGATCTATCTCGCCCCGACAAACTGACCGACCCAAAAATTCGACAATGATCGGACCTTCCTTCGGATCATTCTTCACAGAAGAGGTATTCCAAATAATTAATGAAGTCGAATACGTAGGTCGAATGACGCGTGGTCTAGATATCTGACAGTCGCGTTCGTTGCTTTACGCTCGAACGTGTTGATTATTTACGGATTTACCGTAAAATATCTATAAACGTGTCTTCTCGAAACGAACTTTTCGATCCGTACACTTGAGCAGGTGATTTTTTTCCCTCCAGTTTCAACTTTTATTACACGAAAGGCCAATGCAATACTCTGCAAAAAGTTTCTCTTCCCGGCCTAAGCGAATCTCCGTTTCAATAGTAGAAACATAAACTTGCGTAAGAATTCTCTAGATTACCGTATACGAGCCACGCCCAAATGAAAACGTACCAACATCTCCCTAAACGACGATGAAATTTTTCTGCAATTTCCTTTGATCGAGGAAAAAATATTTATCGTTGAACACGTCGAACCGTTTTGTTTTAGACTTACTCGAGGGCGGTGCTAAATGCTTTAGCGATACGGTTGCAGCAAGTTGCAACATGCTGCATCAACGACTAGTCAATTTCACGACGAAGATCTCGATGGTAGGTACGTAAAATCAAAGAACGTCACCCATATCACTGATTATGACTCATTTTCATCGATGTGGAGGAATGGCGCGTTAATCTCGTTAAATTTCGTTCTTCATCTTCCGGAATCCGCTGTATTTTTGCCCAATTCGTGGGCCAACATTGTTTTGATCGTATGTATCGCAGAATATTGTTAATCAGTATTTTTGGGGAAAAAGAATTCGAATGGTAATTTAAAAAAAAAAATTAAAAATAACAAGTCGTTCACTTTGGGAGAATCAAATATCTTCGTTGCTATCATATGTCATCTTTGGTAGATGGTAGATCTCGTGTTGGTGAACATTTTCGATCGTTCCTTCTTTTTTCAGATAGTTGCTGACTGGCACGAATTAGAAAATCCGGAGGAGCTAGATTCGCTAGGTCTACGAATGAAATTCGCGAATCGTACCGTCGAATTTCAAACACACGTTTCTCAGGCGGTAGTGGTGAAACGGGTAACGAGGTGAGGAAATCCCACGGAGTGAAGAGAACGCAGAGGACTGAAATCGGGAACGGTACGAAGATCGTTAGTCTAATCGCGAGTTTGGTAATTTTGTCTTATTCCAAAATCGCGAAACATGCAATAAGGGACAACGAGTATACGCGCGCGCAAAACGGATCGCAGAAATGAATGTTCGAAAAGAAAAAAGAAAACTGACATTATGTGGCATTAACATACAAAGTATGTCAGACCTGCGGACTACGGTATAACGTAGTATCCGCGGCTTTCGCATACCCCGCCTTCCACCAGGCCACATCGCGTCGCCCGCATGCATACAGCAACGTTTACGCTATCCCGTGCCACGCGGGGCGGCTGAACGCAAAAGGGAGATCTAAAGGCAGGAGCATGGCGAGGCAAAACGAAAAATTCGACTTTATATCGAGGCGGGCGGCGACGACGGGGCACACACGCGAAACGAAGGAAGGATACCCTGTGTCTCTCTGGTGTCTCTGCTGCTGCTGCCTTGCGAACTCCCAATCGGCTACTGCTAGTGACGGCTCGGAACGATCCTCGATTTGATCTTTTTTTTCTCCCCAGCGATTTACGACCAGCCTCAAACTTTCAGGAAACCCGTCGGCGATGCTCCTTTTTTCACTGCTTCAGCAGGATCGGGATCACGGATGATATCTGAAATAATCTGCACCTGCCTGTCAGAGGTTAACGGAGATCGACATCCTCGGTTCTAGATTCCCCAAATTAGATGCCGACAATCAAATTCCATTCGACGAATTAATTTTATACCGTTCTCCTCGTCTCCCCGGAGTCTCGTACCGGTGCAATTTTTTTTTCCTCGAACGTCTTCCGCGCGTATCCTACGCGTGGCAGCGTTACGACACCTGACGTGGCGCATATAATAATTTTAATTAGTAAAATCCGGTATTACGCTCGTGAGAAACGATCCAGCCGGAGGCATCTATTTCGCATCTATTTCGAAGAAAAATAAAAATACAAATATTCACGATGCTGACTGTCGATTGATATTAATCGAGGACCCTTTTTACGTTTTCGTAGACTCGGTTCAATGACGCGTATTTTCCTATTTAGCTCAAACTCGTATCGTTTTTGTAGCCACCGCTAAATCTAAATACTGTTCCTCGTCGGATTTGCAGTTTTACGTTTACTTTTGCGTCCGCTCCGCTGCCAGAGGAAATTTATACGTACCGGCAAACAATAACGTGCGCATCGAAATAGTTTTTTGAATTTTTTTTTATTGCAAATTTTCAATTATATATTACAAATATCTAATTAAATCATGAATCCATCGCGGTCCCGAGGCTCCTTTCCTGTAGATATTCATATTTGATAATGGGCGCGCGTGAAATTTGAGAAACAACTTCTTTATAGATGTAACAAAATCCACTCAACGGCATCATTTCTGGATTTGTGAGATTCGTCGCGACGCCTGATAATTTCAGCGACGGCCACGCCTAGTCGTAGGCAGCCGCATGTACGAGATGACGAACGCGGATGATTTGGATCTTCGTTACTCAAGGATTTATGCGGTTTAGTGAAAATCAATAGGTAATCAGAAAATTGATTGGCAAGAAAGCTTTGATTCTAATGAAAATCAGAGCAATGCGATGTATCTAGACTAGAACTCGCGATATCATTAACTCACAAGCTGCTTTTCTTATCTTGAACGCAGAAAACAAGCGGCTTAAAAAAACTATTTATACAAAGTGTGAGTGAAATATCCACCTCTTTTTTTCAGTAGAGCTTTTATTTTAATCGGAATACCGCGTAAACTCTTGGCTAGTGTACGTGTTTGATAAAAATGTAGGATTCGTGATACGTGCATCAATCGAGTACAATCCTGTGAAAGCTTTTACGTTGCTAAGCAATAATAGTCCCATGTACACATGTTGATGAGATTTATCGGATGATATCTGTCGATTCCTAGATTTCGCACGTTCGTTCCGTGGTTAATCGACTGTGAAGACAGGATGACATCGCTGGTCGCTGAATACTTGATCCGTGGATCCAGAAATTTGGTGAGCGGATTTATCAACAAATTTTCGGAAAGTTAGAATCCTCAATTCATAATTAAAAGCCACTTTATTGATGCCACTGTAGTAGAGATTGCTGAATTATTCTGTTCAAGTGTTTTTATTTCTCGGAACTTATCAGCGAATGGTTTATCGTAGTTCCGGATAACTCATGTTTTTTTCATCATGATGACGTTGATGAACTTTTGATCAATGATTTGTTTCAACGCTATGCCCGTGTGTACTTCCACGCAAGTTCGTTACTAATAAGGGATTCGGAGCAACGGACACTGTTGTTTCCGTGTGTTATATATATATATATATATATCGAGTAATCAACTTTATTCGCGAAATTATTTCAATAATACATTTTCTATGGATAATTTCATGGAATTATTCATGATCTTCTAAGGCAATGGGGAAATTATTTGTTTGGTGCAGCAAGCTTATTCACGTAAACTAAGTAACCTTTCGTCGACAAAACACCTCGACATTTAACGTGAACCTGATATCTTGCAACCCAATGCAAATTGACTCCGTCACCACAAACCTCTTTCAAACGATCTCTTGGTAATATTTCTGAAATAAAATTTCGTATCATTAATATTCGAGATATCGATCAACAACCATAATGTTGTTTCGACTTACGACATGGGTCACTGTGGGTTAAAAGCTGAACGTCGTTTTCTTTCGTGAAAACTTGTAATGCTGGTGGAACAACGCAACATGTAGCCAAATTTATCTGAACTATGTTAGGTTTGACCTGAAGAATAAAGAGTAGAAATTTATTTCAATAAAAAGTGTGATAAATTAAAATTAACGAAAGCATTACTTGCAGACGATATGTAACTACTTGAAAAAACGTGAACAAAATCCAATTATTCTTATTTGATATTGCAGCTGAATTTTTGGAAACTCGATGCCAAATTTTAATGGCTCGAGACTGCTGCACAATATTTAGATTCGATAAAATCAACAAGACTTGGAAAAATTGCCGGCGTCGCGAGCACTCGACAATCTTTCTCGACTGCCTTGATAAATTTTATCGGAATGGTTGAAGATGCTGACTCCCGAATGCTTTTACTACCGTGCAATGTACAACTGCACGCCAGGCATCCGAGCGGTCAGACTACTGTGAACAATTGAGTTCGCCATATGTTGCTTTAACATACGTTTGCCCATTGAAACAGTTGAACAAAGACATCGGTGTCAACATCGCTGACGCCAACGGACGATAATTTTCCAAGTTTCACATATTCTTCAACAAGTGTCCACAGAGACTTTAAAGATGATAATATTTCTTCTGGATTATCTGTTTTGCCGTACGCTATTACTAATGACTCGATAGAATCAGTCTGGAGTACATTGAAAACTGAAAAATATTTTTGTCCAAGATTATAATCACAATATTAGTGGCAGGCACAAATTATTTTCTTTACGACGCACCTTGATCTACGGCTTCTTTTAACGAATCGCTTATTGGCGAAGAAATGAAAATTTTTGCAGCAATTTTCAATTCTGTTCTGTCGAGATTCTTTACATTGACATCATCTCTGCCGACGATCTGCAAAACAAAAGCTACGAGTGAGTCGCAAATTAACCGTAATCTACAATACATGTGATCTACAATGCATGTATTCATAACCAATAACAAGCAAAAGTGATACGACCACTGATATTATTCGACAATGATACGACCATTCGGTGATTTTACATTCGAAATATGAACGAAGACAACTACTTACAGTCGTAGTGGCATCATCCCGACTCTCGGACTCTTTGAGAGTAATTTTCAAGCTCTCAACCAACTGCAAAATTATTACACGTTATTGCACCACTTGACAGCAGTTGAAAGCTCAGCGACACATAACCTCGATTACTATATCTTATCACGAGGACAAGTCGAGCGATACGTTACATGACGGAGCGAGAAAATTGAATTAGAAATTTCTTACTTCTGATATAGAAACACTTAGTTTTTCATTCCATAACGGTGAACATCATTGGATAAAAATGTTAATTACAATTTGAAAGTATAAAATAACACTGACAAATACTTTTAGGCTACATAATCCTGCGTGGATTCTGCAGTCCTAATTTTCATGACTTTACAGTAACGAATTCTGGTTCAAATTTTCCTAATTTGGTCAATTTTTTTGACATGTTTATTCTTGATTTTAATTACCCAACCTCATCGCTTGGATTTTGTCCTGCCTTTTTCTTCACTTCGTTGAGGGAAAGAATGTTTCCTGTATTTATCAATACATTATGAGATAACATGATTGATCCGAGTGTGATTTCAGATATTAACTGATCCTAAACGCTATTTATATACACAAATGAAAAAAAAAAACACTCGTCAAGCGATAGGCACTCGGTTTAATTTCATTGGTGCTTCTTAAGATGGTAAATACTCGAGTAAACCTTTCAGAGAGATAAACGAATTCAGCCAAGTCATAAGGATTACTAAGCTGCAGGCACACGCGCACACGCTTTTCATAATCTATGAACAGGTGGTGTCATTCGGTCAATGAATCGTACCACACGACATCAACGGAATTATTAATAACAATGACAGCAGAATCAGGAAAATATGTTCTCACATGTTCAAGTGAGGGTCGAAACCATCATTCGTAACATTTGGCGGACGCATGCGATCCCTTATCATCTCTGACCATCGAATTCGCATGTTTACCTGCTGGTGGGTAATCTACGCAGGGCAGCCCTTTGTGACGCGTCCTTCGTGTTGTATGTTACACTTCACTTCGCGCACAATTAGACACGCAACCAAATACTCGAAATTACTATAAATTCGAAATAGTCGCATTCAAATATCTGTTCTAGATGGATATTGAAAACATTTTTGATCGCCAAAAGTATTTAGAAACAAATGGTATTCGTGATAGAACCATCAGCTTGGATGATTTCTCATTTCTTTGCTATTCGATTGCCATAAAGCGGAAGTAGCCATGATTCGTACACCTTTGGTGTTATGAGTACTGCAAAACTGTGCGAATGGAGTTTCGGGCCCGCTACGTACCATTCGAAAGTAAATCTCGGAGATTAGAGTATATTCAACGTTCAGGTCATTGTCCTATGAATGTAGAGGCATTTTTCCCGCGGTGTCCCGAAAACTTGTATTTGACGCATGAAATCGAAGTATTTCATGTCGATCAGGCTTGAGAGATGTCAATACCAGCGAATTGGTGTTTACGGGTGAACAATATCATTCATTGGTCGCTGCCTCGCTACTCGTCGCAGCTGCGTGCTGTGTGCGTCAGCCATGCCACAGTGATAACGCATCGTACTTGTGGTACTCGTGTTCCAAAAAACAGTATCTATAGTTTATCAGTGCCGCGACTCGTGACCGTGAATTGTAATATTTCACAGATCGAACACATACCATCATTGGAGAGAGTTCAGTAAAGGAATACCCATCAATACGGATCTTCTTCAACCTGTAATAAATCTGACCAAAAATGACCATAGACATTCCTGGATTTGCTTACGCCGCAACTGTTGCTGCAGGTGGTATTCTGGGTTTTGTAAAATCAAGTAAGTTGACTACGAATTATTGTTAATTCATTTTCAGTATATTTTGCGATTGAACCTGCTTCTGGATTTAGATTATGACCTGTGTCATTAATTCACCTATCGTGAACTTGCAATTTGTCACTCGCAACTGTTAATACTATTCAATTCGTATAACTTTCGTTTATTCTACAATGCTGTAAATATTTGTGTCTTTGAAATGGCTAGGTCCTTTGATAAACAATTGATAGATTATTCAATATACAGTATATCATGAATGAATATTTTCTCAATAATGTCAGGAGAAAGAAGAATGACACAATAAGATTAGATTTGAAATGCTCGAATACAAGTATTTTGCTGTAAATGAGGAAAACTTCTTATTTATGTTAACTGAATTACGTGATATATATTTTTAGAACAAGTTCAAGAACCTGTTAATTGATTCCAATCCTGTTAAACAAGTTTTTTTTTTGGAATAAAAAGACCCTGACTACAAGTTTTTTTTTTCATTTAGCATTTCAATGCCTGGATTGCGATTAGCAGCATGACAAAAATGATATGTATCTATTATATCTTATCAGTGTGTCTGTTTTAACACGGTGATAAAATAAAATGTTAATTGATTACAACTTTGTAATCTCGATATTGAAAGTATTTAGTGTGCCAGAAATGATCTACACCCGCATACGTGCATACACACCCACGTACACAGCGTTATTTCCAGATTATAAACTAAGAAAAGAGTATGATATGAATAAAAATTACCTGTAATTTTCACAACATTGATCACTGATAAGTTTTGCAAATCGCTGCAGATTCGATTCCTTCTCTGGGTGCTGGACTAGTATTTGGTTCAATCCTGGGTTATGGAGCCTATCAGACATCTCAAGATCCCAGTAACTACGGCGTATTGTTAGGAACCAGCGTTGCTCTTGGTGGCTTGATGGGTTACAGATTTTATAATTCTGGAAAAATTATGCCAGCTGGTCTCATCACTGTGATAAGGTGAGCGCAGCCTGGCAGATCGTAGTAAAAATATCCACCCTTCTCGGTCATGGACTAATACATATTGAGTTCAAGTCTGAACACTTGGCGATGACAGAAAAAAGTGAGCAAAATTGTAAGACTCTCGCCAAATATTTATGGTTTTCGTATCACGCATCAGAGAATTTCAACCAACTGAAATACTTTCAATAATTGGAAGTAGACACTCTGCAAACTCACATTTTCTTGTCAGTTTAGCTGGTCAGTTGACTATGATTGCCTTTTGATTCACAATCTCCTGGATAGATTATCGTTTATGTCAATTTACTTCATAACACGTGTATATTATATATTCATTTTTAGCGCGGCTATGATTATCAGAATCTTAGCGACGCAGTTCTCATCACCTGTGCCAGTGACGAAGACTCCATGAATAGCTCGAAGATGATGTCGACTACGTCTGCTTGGATATATCACATCGGTATATACGGGTTTGGATGTCTAATTTTCCTTTTAATTTCATATTATTGTTTTTAATAAAATAGATTTTTATTGAATAATACATCAGTTGGTATACCGAAATACTAAACTCAACATTCACATCGTCTGTTCAGCGCGTGACCCAATGCTATACGAATTATGGACTTAATCGTTCTAACGCTGTGACTTTGCTTTATACAGCGCTTACTTACGATAGTATCATCGATTTGAAAAGGAAAGAAACTTTTTTCACGCAACTTCCTGGATAAAGCCTTTGCTGCGAATCAAACGGTGATTGGTTCGGCGTGCAACTCCGATACATGATAACAAAACAGATCAAAACAAGGCAACTCCGAGTATTTGGAGAACGCTGTATTTTGGTTGGTTCTCACACTTTTGACATCATTAGACATTTCGAGCCAGTAAGAATATCAGCCTTTCAGTATACCTCCTTTCATTGTCGATAATCGCTGAAATTCAAATGTTCTTGGTTCAGGATTCACTAGACTCGTTCGTGTGGTTGATATTTCCATTGTTGGTAACAGTATCTAGTCTAGTCTGCTTCTCAATTTACGTTCGCAAGGAATGGTTGATTGTCAACAAATTAGAATCAAATACCTTAGCACGTCAAGTTATTGCAAAAAGAAACTAGTCTACCTATTTAACTCAGATTGCTTCAGCAGACAATTCTGGGCAAGTAACTTACAATCTATGGATTTGTGACGATGAAATATTGACCGTTGGCTTGCAAAAGAAATAGACAACAAATATTACAACCCAAAAACATGAAGCGAATAGTCTTATTTACATAATTATTTTTGTGAAAATACAACACGTGTTACGTGATCTTTTACATCGATTCATCTCATCTGTTACGAACAGATTTCATATAGTGCGTCAACAATGAAAGCGTCAAAAATATCGAAAAGATTTCGCATGAGAGCGAAATCACACTCTCTAAAACTTAAATAACAACAGTAACAGAAACTATTCTAATCTACTTCCAACTTCCGGAATGAACCGGAAATTCCTCCTAAGCCTTCACTCGAAGTTGCGCAGGTTTCTTTCGGTGAAATTTCGATGTACATATCGTCGAGGCTCTTGATTTCGTCGCGTTTCGCTCTCAGTGTCTTTTTAAAATCAGCTGCAACGTAGAAAATGAGATTAAACCTCGAATATTCAATTTTCTCTATTCGTGAAATTTCACACATGAATATTCTAATGTAACAACAGTAATTGTAAGCAATATCTCACCGATCATATCCGCCATCGGGATTTCTCCCCCGTATTCCTTCGGCAAAATTTTGGGATCGACAGCTCGTTTCAGTTCATCGATGTTCTTGTGAACCTGTGAAAAAACGACCAATGTTACGCGTGAATCAAATACCCAATCGTATCACAGCCAGTTGTCTGGTCAAGGCGAATCGCGCGAAAGTAGTTACCATAACTCGTCCTTTCAGCTTATCGTTCAGAAGGGAAACTATAAATTCGATGAATTTTGTCCCGTAACTCGGGATATTAATGAAATGGGTTTCCTTGTGTCGCATCGGCGTGCTATTTTGAATACATCGCAACATATTTCGAACGTCCGTCAACGACCAAGCGCTGAGGTGTCCCATAGTCAATCCAGACTCGTCGTTCACGTGGCTGTATCCACGAACCTGGTTCTCTTCTTCGTCCATCAGAGATTCGGCGACCAAGCTATGGGCTCGCGCCATGTGCGCCGACGTGAATCGGTACGGATCGAATCGTCCTGTAAGTGAAAAATCAAACGATCATTCCATGCCGAATCTTTGTTGCATTCGGCGACATTCGGTCGTCGCTCGAATTCGTTCACATTCTCACATTTCCGTCACGTAGAGAGGTGTTCCATTATGTGACGTGGCTATCTCGTAAATCTTGCCCAATCTACGTGTTATCGAAGCAAATCGTGAACGAAATATGAAATTCGACGCATACGCGCATCAGTGGCATTATATTCGGCGCGAGATTATTTTACATCGAAAACTAACGGTGAGACTTGCAATTCGCCAATGTTCGAGTTTAAGTTACAGCTTACCGGCGCAGGAAAGAATAACTTGGCGTCCGTGTTTGTCCTTCTGTGGTAAGGGCACCAGATAACCACTATCTATGATAGCCTCCATATCTGGGTCATTGATGTCTAGATTTTGAAACCAATTTGGATACAATTGTCTGATGGTCAGGTATCGCTCCAGCATATCCTGGGCCATGGGTAGGCTGAACTTCTTTGTCCTGAGAAATCTGAGCAAGAAGACTGCATCCGTTCGGCATTTTTTGATAGATGGGTGTTTTGCGATCCAGTCTCTGAATTGTTCCAAGGCGTGTTCTCTAGTTTTCGCGTCTTCTCTCAGCTCGATTCTAGCCGTAGTCTGTACCTCGGGACTGAGGCCGCACTCGTACTCCACAGCTTGTTGTCCTCCCATACCCATTTTCTGAAACGCAAGTGAACAATCAGCGGAAATGTTATTTTCTTTAATCGATGAGCCCTGAGAATATAGATTATAATCTATTTTCAAATGGTCAACGATGTAATGATACGTAGTAGTGGCATCGAGTATTCCAAACGGAGCGTAGAATTCAATGGGCTGCCGAAACCCCGAGGAAAAATGTACGTTGCGACGTCTCGTATGCTGGCCACGAACGAATGAAAAATTTGACATGATTCGCGTATTAAATTGCTATCTAAATAATTACGTAACCGACTTCCAATTCATTACAGAAGACAGATCGTGATTCTTTTCACCAATCGATGGAATGAAAATGAAAGCGTCGTACACATTGAAGCCTACCGCCAGCTTTCTATTCGCGCAAATCAGCTTCCTACGTGAGATTATGACAGAAATAAACGATCGATCACGAGAAGTATACGGGTCTATCGAATCACGCGAGCAGACTTTGTCAGGATCGGGAAACGGACGTGAATGGGAATTTTCACAGGATCACATCGTTCTACTTCGTGTTTGTCTACCACTCTAAAAAAAGTCACATCGTAAGTCTTCAATTTCCCAAATTCCGCATCCTTCCTACTTCAGGAATTGATTTTGAAAAATCAACCTAAATTCTTAATTCTCCTAGAATTACAACAAAAACAATATAATTTTTCATCCAAATTATAGCTATATTTCAATTTGATGAAATGTCTTAGTAAGCCTGTGGTGTGTGAAAATATTGTTGTAAAACTTGGATGAGTCAGGGCATGGCGAACACTTACTTCAAGTTTATCCCAAACGATAAATCGAGAATTTTTTTAAAATTGTAGGCAGTATTGTTGCCGATGGATCGGGATCTATATAATTATTTTAACCGAAAGCTGCCGCACTTCTTTATTCTAAATAAAAATCACGATTTCCACTCCACGAAGAGCACAAAATTGGTCACACTTTGTAGCTAAGTGACGAGACGAACCGAAGAGCCGTGATGGTAAATTCGGACGCGGTCAGATACTGAGTAGTGAACGTCCAAGCGTTAAGTAATGTCGAGGCACAGATTCCCCCAGAATTTAACTGTGAACCGACAGCTACGAAGTCGCTGACGTTTCTGAATTTAGCTGTTGTTTAGCTGAACTTATTGTCCCTCGTCTAAATCACTTACCACGTTTCACTTCGGTTACCCCCAACCGGCGGTCGGAAAACTCATTGATCAATGCCCACGGCCAAACCGAGCGCTCCTCCAAAGGCCAAAATCCCCGTTTGAAAGTTTCCGTTCGCGATAATGAAGAAATTTCCACGATACCAAAGAAATATGAGGAAGAAATGCGCTAGATCGTTGCTCGTCTCGCTCGAGGTCCGATTTGATTTGGATTCAGTCGCGGAAACGGATCTGCCTGGAAGATTCACTTTCTTCGCATAGCCTTCGACTATTCTACTTTCACTCGCGTTACGGTCGACCCTCCGTCGCGTGACCATACAACAAGGTCATTTTTTTTCCACCGACAAAATTTCCTGGATACGCGGAGAAATTTTTTTCTTTTTATAACGCGTCCTTCGTACAGATACAAACACGATGTCAACAGCATCAACACGATAACCACGCGCGAACCTATGTAATTATTTTAACGCGTTATATGGAAGATCTTCGTCGCACGCGATCACCGGAACGAACTTTTGTTTGTGCAGGAGTTAGAAAACGGAAAGACTATGCAGGTAAAACTATGAAATTGCTCTCACAACTTTCACGTATTAATAACGCGGTTAATTCTTGCGCGAGGAGTTAACGGTATTCGCACTGCCGTTTCTGGACGTTGATCGATTTCCTCTTCGAAAATGTCATCAAATCCGTAAAATCTTAACAGTAAAATAACAGATCTTATTTCAAAAACAATTTGGACCCGTCGTAACAAATGAATAACGTAAAGAAATTAGGACGCGAAACAAACGTATCGTGACAAATAACCGTGGAAATATGGTAAACAATGAGGAAATTTTTCTCACTTCGTTAAAAACGCATTTCTCTGTATCGCACCGATACAGATACGTTTGTTGTCACGAACGTGCAAGCCATAAATCGTCGATGTTGGGAAAAACTAGGAGAAAAATATGGAATCTTCGGTAGAATCGTTAGAAATTTTTGAAAGCTGCAATTGACAGATCGATCGGTGAGATTATTATAATAATGGTAATCGAAATTTCAAACTTTCCACTCGTCGTTGTATTGTTCGCGGCCAGTGAAATACCTTTTGACGGAAACAACCAATAAAGAAATCCTTCTCGCGGAGAAACCGAATGACACATCGATTTAATAGTTAGTAAATAAGCAGCTTCGCTTTGCGAGATTCGTTGACCTCGTCCTTCGTCCATCCTAAGACTTTTCACATTTTTCACCTAACTCGTCGTGATCCAAGGCGAAAATACATTATTCAATAGGCACGTGGATTGTTATGTTAATAAGTTATTGGCAGAGCAAGTACCGAAGTGGCAATGAAGCTCCAGGCGTTTCAAATGCTGCCTGAATACCAATTGGACATCACCTCGGTAATTTAGCTGAAATATTATCTACCGAGTATCGCGAACAACATTCACGACGAGCTAAGCGCATCGAAACTACGAACTTTGCGGTTCAACACTCCCGTAAACCTGCACCTCTAGGAAATGAAACAACAATCCGCAGCTGGACCAAAACGCAGATCTGGCAGTAAAATCCCACATGTACAACTAGCCAGAGAAACTCTACGCTCGATGGAATAAACGATTTAATATTTCGTTGCTCAATTAAGAAATAAAAAGTCTAAGCGTCGGTATGATAATCATCGAGGAGAGTCATTAAAGTGTGAGAAAGTGTCCGACGTCATTTTTTCACGGTTGCACGTATATGCGAACTGCCATCGACGCAAAGACCGACGAAAGTTGCAGTTACGGAGACGCAGACGTTGGCATTCGATTACGCGATCGCGGCGATAATCATATTTTCACTCGACTCGTTCAACCTGAAAATGGACCAGTGAAATGCGAATACATTCCCATGCGACGTTACGAATTTGCACGCGTACGTGTCTTTCCGCGGAAATTTTCATATCCGTGTGCTTTGGGTGGAAATTGTATCGTTGGACAAAATAGTTTCGAGTTTTAGGCAACTGACGACACCTGTCATAACTGTTTAAATAACCTCCTATCTTCGAATCGAGTTGTATTACGTGATATCGGAGTTTGACATTAAAATGTCGCGGAACTTATTGCCAATGATTAGCGTAGCCCTGTTAACTGTGTTATCGCTGCGACGTATCAGCCAACTCAACGCTCGACAATCTGGTACTTGAAATCGCGATCGCCATTAGATTCCAGCCTTAAATTGTTCATTTGTTCTCGATGCAAATATTTTGTTTAAATACTGTTCACCGCGATGTCGTAATAATCGCCGGTTCTTTGGAACGAATTTTCGTAATGCTGCAAAAGTGACGCTGCGATTACGATGAATTTTGCTTCAATTTGAAGCATTCCTCGAACTGGCCACGCCACGCAAAAGTCCTGTGACCCACTTTAATTCTCAAACGAGTTATACTATTGGTAATTACGCAAGCTTGTAAATACCTACCGATAGGTACTGCCCTGTCACGGTGTATTTCATTTTTTTTTTTTTTTGCGGAATAAATAACAATAATTATTTATGCCCGTGGCTATTGCCCGAGGATGAACAACGACGTAGACGATATTTATTCGCCGAGATGTGCGCTACGAGTTCGTTAACACCGACGTGATCTTACGCACGTGTGAATGTGTTTGCACAAAAGATGATATACAACTCGAGCTATTAAAGGTTACCGTAAAAACCTCAAATTACCGCGCATCTCACGCCACGAATCTGATCGACAGAGGAAACAAAAACGGTGACAACAAAGAGAAACGAGTCTTTCGATCAATCACTGCGAAACGGTGAATTTTATCTGCCAGGAAAATAATGAAAAAATAATCAAAAAAATTGGCAAGGAAGCGAGGACTGCAGTAATGTTGGTAGGACGAAGGTTAAGATGAGAAAAAGAGAACATACATTATTTAGTTGAGTCGACTCACCGAAAAGTTTTAATTTCGATGACGAGAGGACAGAATTATCGAGTTGATTTGGCTCTGACTGCGGTGGTTCTTCGCGAAATCTTCAGCGCATGACTGGTGTTAGCCTCTTCAAAGGCAACAATGAAGCCGCGACATTGTTGGGGGAATATCGGATTTCCCTCTACGATACTCGCGCCTGCGCTGAACGAGAAAGCGGCGAAGGCTTTCTCTCCTCGTGTAGCAACGAGCATGTTCATCGAGAATACTTACGTCGCAAAGTCCCTCTTCGTCTCAGCTCTACGCGCGCTCTTGCAAGATCGCGGCGTGTTCCGCTGAAATCAAAGATACGGAAAAAGTTGGGACTAGGAGTGAAAGGAGTCTGTAGAGCTGGAGTGGAAATAAACGTACAGTCAAAGTTTCGATAAGAAACAAAACGGCAATCTCGTCCGGGTGTCACACACGTCGTCGTGGAGCATGCCTGAGGCTTCCGATCATCTTGAGCGATGTTTCGTAATTCTTGCGCAACGTGGACAACGCAACGATCGACTCGGGATTAATCTTGTCTTTAATTATACAAACCTTGCGTGCACATTCGTACAACCCAATGTACCGAGCAACATCTGTTTATTTTTCAGTCGAGGATCACGAGCTCCTCGCACTTGCGTAGATTATCCATCGGATAATTCATCTCACTCTGACGTTGACGATCGTTCTAACTATTGCAGCATCGCATTAAGCACTACCATCGCACGATGAAAATAACGCAGGTACTTTCAACCGTTGCTTTCAACGACTGCTCTTGCAACATGATCAGATGCCGCGAAGGGACACATCGTGCGAGGAACTCCTCGCTTCTATCGGATCATTCGACACAAGTGATAGCCGTTTTTGTGAGTCTCCGATTCCTATAAATGACGTTGGTCATACTCACAGGTTTCAAAACTTTCACTCAGAACGAAGTTCGTCGGCCATTGCGCAATCGATTTAATATTCCAAATCCCATCTCACGGACTCGCACAACGTATTATGAAAAGTCACGTCTCGATCTCTCCGTAAGCAATCCGGAATCGATCACTGCTCTCACGTATCACGATGCATAATATCGTTGACCTTGACGACGTATTTCCAAAATATTTTTCGGGTAACCGGATAGAATCTGTTTGGTATAAACGTCGAAAGTACGCTTGTCCGTCAACGAACTATTATTCCTGTCCCTGTATTATGAAATGTCACCGAGTCGGATCCAATCGCTACGAAACAACGAATTTTATATACTAACAAGCATCTTAGCGTCATACTTGTTAATTTACTAGAGGATAATCACTGTAATGGACTGATAACGAGAAGCGTTGCAGCTAAAATAAGAGCGAGAAACGGATTTCCGTGATCTATTTCGGCTGTCCTGCGATGGTATATACGCGTCGAAGAACGCGTATCATTACTCAAGTAGCTGATACGTCGATGCCGCGTGACAATGGGCAGTTCGTCGTTCGGTAACGTAGGAGCTTTCACCAGGAACGATTCCGTTGTTTAGTGCATATCTTAACATTTGCGTTGCAACAGCAATGATTAGGTAATTATAAAATTCACTGGGTCAAATACGTTGACGCTGACGTTGAGCGAGGGGAAAATATTTCATGTAAAAACAGACCAACCCAATTCGAATTCGCTCTAACGCGAAGTATGTAATAAAATGTTTCGTTGTTCCTTAGTTTCGTTTATATTTGGTTGTATACGAAACGTACCGTTTGATATGAACGCTGTCCAGTTACCGATGCTTGATCGCAGATAAAACACTTTCGTGTCTTTGAATTAATTTCGTTCATAAAATATGAGCTGCATTCTGGGACGAGTGAAAGGAGTAAATCATGACAAGTTGTTCGATGGAAAGGCTACTTTCAGAAATCGCGGAACTTAGCTAAACGTCAACCGATATTGCAACGTGTACGTGAAATTTTGCCGGTATTCACGCGTTCAAACAGCCCGCATTCTACTGAAAATTGTCGAAAAATGCTCGGTCAATTTCAAAAACAAGTTTTCACTTCGGTACGCGCGTTGTTATGCTCACTCGTCGTAACGATCGCGTCGTCGGTGGCGTCACGCGAATGTGCTGCTATGTATAGCCATTTGCTGCAAAAGTTTGCGATAACTGCACGCGGAAGAAGCACGGGAATATGCACGTGAACGCGAATGATCCTCCATCTAGCCGGACACTTTCTCCGTTGACCTTAAAAACCAGGAGTGGGTTGGAAGGAAAGTGCATCACCCTGCAACGTCAAAACACGTCGCACTGTAGAGTACAAGTTATGCGTCATACGCTGTGCAGGAAAGCGGAAACGGAGCTGCTTGAGATCTGGGAATTATTGCACCGTCGAACTGTTCGCCGACAACCTAACAAATTTGTCAGATTACTCGACGTCGTGGGCTCGTTCGACCTAGAATCGTTTCGCCCTCGAACCTTCGCGAATCTGCAATCTGGGACGATGAATACAATATCCCTAGGCCGCAGTAAATAGGTAAACAAACGAGTAAGTGGATGAAGAAATAAATTAATAGTATCATCAGCGACCAAAATGGCGGACGCGTCCAATCGCTACATTTCTATCTACGTCTGATTACAGGCAACATTGAGTGTATCTATATTCGGGAGCTCGGTAAAAATCACGTTATGAGATCGGAGAAAGGTGTCGATTCTTGGATTTCTATTTTTTTTCTTCACTTTCCTCGCAGAAAATTATACGCGGTCAACCGTATTCCAATTCTCGAATTTCACCGTCCATCCGCCCCGCGCCTACCCGGATCAGTTTACGTAACTGATTGGACATCCTATAAATTATTCAGCAAATTTTCACTGCTGATCGCCTCTTTTTCCAGGTTCGGCTGCTGTACGATAATTCATTCGGTAATCCTGAGAAATCGTTGCGCCATTTCTTGTGACTATGAAGGAAGACGTTTGAAATCAATCAAGAGTCTTCGAGTTGACGTGACAACGTACATACATTTCTGATCTGCACCAACTACATTTACGCCATCGTGATTCGACATACATACAAGACCAATGTTTGCGCGTGTATACAGACGATTTTGTAACCTACTTAATTTGCATAAAACGAGCCTGACGAGGAGTAAATAAACTTTGCTGGAGAGACTTCTTGAAATTGTAAAATCTATCATTTCGTAACTATTTTTATGAAATGCATTGTAAGAAAGACATTTTTCATCATATTATAATATATTTTTAGTAGTAAGCTAAACATGTCAAAATGACGTGCTAAAGTGTCACCAAAATCAACGAAATGCGTTCTCAACATTTTACTTCTAAGAATCTCACAATGTTGTCAAATAAATCAAAAAATATGAAACGTGTGTTACTTTTTCCTTTCTACTCCTTTACGTGAAATCTCCTGTACATCTTCCACGCCACGAGAATACATTTGCGGAAGTTGCCTTTCAACGATCGATTATCACTTAAAACAATCTAGGTGAAATTTACTACTCGCGAAGCTGTTTGTCTCGTCCCCCCGTGACGTCACAAGCATTCACTGAAAACTCAAACGACCTCCTCGTCCATCATGCTTCCCGGATCCCAAAACTCAAAATCGAGCAAAACTTCGCAAAAGACGTTCAGGTGTATGTTGGGTTGCCGCCCTGTGGCGTCATAGGCGTTCAACGCAAAATCGAGCGACCTCCTCGTCCATCATGCTCCCCGGATCGCAAACCTCAAAATCGAGCAAAACTTCGCAAAAGACGTTCAGATGTATGTTGGGTTGCCACCCTGTGGCGTCATAGGCGTTCAACGCAAAATCGAGCGACCTCCTCGTCCATCATGCTCCCCGGATCGCAAACCTCAAAATCGAGCAAAACTTCGCAAAAGACGTTCAGATGTATGTTGGGTTGCCGCCCCGTGACGTCATAGGCGCTCGGCGCAAAATCGGGCTACCTCCTTGTCTATCATGCTCCCCGGATCGCAAACCTCAAAATCGAGCAAAGCTTCGCAAAAGACGTTCAGATGTATGTTTGGTTGCCGCCCCGTGACGTCATAGGCGGTCGGCGCAAAATCGGGCTACCTCCTTGTCTATCATGCTCCCCGGATCGCAAACCTCAAAATCGAGCAAAACTTCGCAAAAGACGTTCATATGTATGTTGGGTTGCCGCCCTGTGACGTCATAGGCGCTCGGCGCAAAATCGGGCTACCTCCTTGTCTATCATGCTCCCCGGATCGCAAACCTCAAAATCGAGCAAAACTTCGCAAAAGACGTTCAGATGTATGTTGGGTTGCCGCCCCGTGACGTCATAGGCGCTCGGCGCAAAATCGGGCTACCTCCTCGTCTATCATGCTCTCCGGATCGCAAACCTCAAAATCGAGCAAAACTTCGCAAAAGACATTCAGATGTATGTTGGGTTGCTGCCCCGTGACGTCATAGGCGCTCGGCGCAAAATTGGGCTACCTCCTCGTCTATCATGCTCCCCGGATCGCAAACCTCAAAATCGAGCAAAGCTTCGCAAAAGACGTTCAGATGTATGTTTGGTTGCCGCCCCGTGACGTCATAGGCGCTCGGCGCAAAATCGGGCTACCTCCTTGTCTATCATGCTCCCCGGATCGCAAACCTCAAAATCGAGCAAAACTTCGCAAAAGACGTTCAGATGTATGTTGGGTTGCCGCCCCGTGACGTCATAGGCGCTCGGCGCAAAATCGGGCTACCTCCTTGTCTATCATGCTCTCCGGATCGCAAACCTCAAAATCGAGCAAACTTCGCGAATGACGTTTAGATGTATGTTGGGTTGCCGTCACCTGACGTCATAGACGCTTCCGGAATAACACGGGCACGGTCGTATCGTTGCGTTTTTCCAATCCATGCATTTCTCTCTCTCTCTCTCTCTCTCTCTCTTTCTCTCTCGCGGATCATGCTCCGCCGGTGGCTAAATGAACTGCGTCGTTAACAACGTTCGTCTTTGCGCAAACTATGATTTTCCTAATAATAATTCGTTGGCTCGCAGCAAGGGGAAGGTGATTGAAGACTTTGGAACACAGTTCGCCTTTCAAATAATATTTATTGCTCGAGCAATAACAGTGTACGATATAACATCTTCGTAGTGGATTTACAAAACAGGATAGTCTAAAAAAATCCCTGCTTTATGAATAATGGAAGACCATCCTGTCGCTCTTCGCTTATAATTTAGTATAATTTTCATGATGTTGACATTCATTATTGACAATATATTGCTACAAGTTATACATATTCAGTTATATACAGTAATATACGTGTTATCTCTATGCGATATTTTTCTTATATCATTCAATTATACAATCCTTAAAGTTACCTTTATTATCGAGAAGAGACATTGGTAACTGAGATTCTGTTGCTGTTCGCGAAAATGAAAAAAGATTCACCTGGAAATTACCGTCGTAGAAACGTAAGATACTACAACGACAACTAACGAGGGAAATTGAACGTTTCTCTCGATTTTCTGCTGCACGTATGTAATTTTGTTGCCAACAACCTTAGTTTATCCGATCTCGATTTCACGAGAAAGGTGTGGCCACGATTCGGTTACGAGCGACAAAGATAAGTACTAACGTGTCTTCGGATGTTATAAATTTTAAACATCTGTTACACGCGTATGGCAAATAAAAATACAATCTACGATACAATATATTACACTGTTCAAACGTAACAAAATGATCGATTCTCGTACTATCAATTATTAATTAACAATGTATGATTATACAATGAGCCTTCATAGGATGAACTAGAAGCACGTTCACGTTGGGTCAACTTTTCTCAAATTTTGCAAGCATCATCGTTTAAAGAAGCTCAGTAATATTGGTGGACGCTCAAAAACTAGATATTTATCTTTCAGCGTGGTATTTCTCACAAATACTAAAAATTCCTCGACAAAGGAATAAACAACGTAAAAACTATAATAAGAAAAGAATACTTCTGAACACTTTTCAACAAGGTAGGTTAAAATTTTGATACAGTTTATATCGAATAGCCGCGTAAAATAAATTTCAATTTCTCGTGAACAATAACATTTTGGCCTTGTTGAATACTAGTTAATTTCCAAACCAGACACACGCCCATAGAATTCGAGCCTTTCACCGTTAATCATCCTTAATTCGAGCTGGCTCATTGTTATAAGTGTACACCTCAGTCTGCTAGTTATGGAATTCACTCTGAGTTACCATCAATAAATAATGTTGAAAATTTTCGTCGAAGCATGAATACAATTCAGAGTGAAAGGCACGGTTTATCATTGCGGATTTACAAGGAAGGAGATAAAAATTGACCCGCGTGCGCGCGAGGTACCAGTAAACGCACGCATACACTACATCGAATCGAATCATTGAAACGAGGAGGGAATCAATCCCGCAACTGTGGAAAATTCTCACACTTGTAGGAGCAGATTTCGCGTCAGAAACACTGCCAGACTGCATGTTTCCAAACACGATCTTCCCGTACTGCGGATCACCTGAGAATGACGTTGTCGAACGTAAGATCTCTGCTGTCGCGTTGCCCGCCAGACTTCTTGAACGGGTTCCAGGGTAGTCTTCTCGTTACGTGAGCCGTGGTGACCGATCCAGCAGGACTGGGCTGTCCCGAAGATACCCCCGACGAACTACTCGCCGATACGCTACCTTTGTCGTTGTGGTTCGATTTCGTTGGTTTCTGAAAATCACGATCAATCGTTCACCAAACAGTCATTTTGCAGCAACGTTGTTCGCGCGTCGAATTAGGAAACGCGACGTCGCCTACCTTCAAGTAATTTCTATCCATAGGAGTCACGAGTTTCAGACTGATCGAATCTCCAGATTGTTTGATTAGTCGTACCACGTGGTCGTGAGAGGCCCATTTCACGTCTTTGTCGCCGATGCTAACTATGAAATCACCCTCTTTCATTCCTCCCAGCTGAAACGAACGTCATTAATGCCAAAGAGTTCGGAATTGCTGTCGTAATTACTCGACTCTATTCAGCCATTTCTCACGACGTACGATACCCGTTTGTTACAGGCACGAGAATCATAAAATAGTGTTCTTACGTCAGCCAGAGAATTATGATCAACGGCAGCGACTATTACAGGAGCGTCGCCGCGGACGCTGAAGCCGAAACCCTCGCCACCAGGACCTCTTTGTAGCTGGACCAGTCTGGGAGCTGTCCAGTGTCTCTTCGCCGAAAATATAGCAACGGGTCCGAGAGGTCTGAACAAGTCGTCCACGCCGTGCTGACCAAAATCCGGATGCGTCAGACTCAGTTGGAACTTGGTGGAGGCTGTAAGATCCCGAAACCAGAATGACAACAACGGGTTCCCGGAAAACGCTGCGAAGACGAGAGAACGAGGAAAGCAGAACCGTACCTAAAATATGAGGCGGATCCAGAAGTTCCCGGAAATCGTCCTCGTCGCCAACTCGAGAGTAATCTTCGAAGGTAGCGTCCTGCGCCCTCTTCAGCACTCTCGCCAAGGCCTGTTTTCCTTTGAGTTCTCGACACATCCTTTGCAATCGTTGACTCTCCTCGTGAAGTATCTGAGCTTCTCTCAAATGTGCACGGCCTAAAATCATTCGTCGCAAGTCGCGCGTTTCAAATACCGACGAGTCGCGTCGCAATTTTTAAAAATTGTAACGACCCATGCTCCGTTGACTCACCCAAAAGCTTTCGCTCCGTATCGTCTTTTGGCACTGTTGCGTCTATCTGAGTTTTACCGTCGCTTTCTTGGATATGTTCGAGCACCAGTTTCGTTTCAACGCGCATTTCGGCTACCGGTTGCGCCAGCAAACCAGCCGCACAGTGTTTGTGCGCCATTGCTAAGTGATGCTCGCGTTTCACGAGTACCAGCGATACCCAAGATTCCGGAACGTAATCTCGCACCGGTTCGCGAGATATGAGAGAATGCACGTCGGCGTAAACTGCGGCCACCTAGATAACAAAACAAAAGGAAATTGTAAATAACGCGTCAAGTTTTTTAATGCAGTAGCGTTTTCGTTAACCGTTAAATTGATGTTGCTAATGAGTAAAATGTTCATTGATCCTGACATCAGTTTTTTCAATGGGAATAATTTCCATTAATCGTTGAATTTATATTCTCTATGAAAAACTTGTGGATTTTTAAAATAGGAATATTGCACAGCAACGCTGTACTACGACGTCTCACCTGAGCGGCTTCTTGGGCAAGGTCCAACGAAATATCGATGTCCCTGTTGTCTCTCGATTGCAATTCTAATTTTTCAAACAGACATTCCCTCGCTTGTGCCTGAAACAAAGACGAATTGTTACCATCGACATAGCCACGTTCGCGCATAATAACTTGGTGATAAAAAATTGATCAGGATAAAGCGAAGAAAGAACGGTAGTCGATGCTTGATTATATTTAAGATTCAACGCGCGGAGACAATGCCACTATTGAAAAAAGATTGCGCAACAACCAAGGGAATATAATGGAACGGATGTTAGGCTTTGTCAAGAATCTAATGCCGTAAGATAATTTGAATGTCACGCGCGTTATGTTAATTGACTCATCTCGAATACGCATCGAGCTACCAACGAGCAGAATGTCATCGCCGAAATGTCACGAACATTACACGAAATAATTCAGCTAGGCACGCGTCGAATACACTCGCGTGGGAATCTCACCAGCATGAGTTGAACGAGCATTTCGAGCATCTCCGGCCCAAGATCCATGCTGGGAGCATTCGTGAAGTTCTCGTGAATGTATCTGAAGGTACCGGCGGCTCTCAGGAAAGAATCGACTGCCTGATCCAAACCCCGAGCAGTTTTTCTGTCCTGTCGTGCGCCTAGCTGCGTGTAAAGGGCCCCGGCGTTGAAGAGAACGGAGGCTTTTTCGAAGGCGACTGTCCTCTGGCAGCTCGGTACGCCCGTCAGTGAATCGAACCATTCGAAATAGATGCCTAAGCTTCGATCCGGTGGAAAAAATCGCCTCTCGATGAAGTAGAGCTGGTTGTAGTAGCGGAGAAGTAGCGCTATTCCAGACGAGTCCCGCGTCGGTGTTCTCATGGCCTTAAATCGAAGAAATAAAACGTCAAGCGCCTACTATGCGTACCGCAGTTACACGGCGAGCGTTTATAGCAGTGATTTATCATCGCTTCTCCCTCGAATGTCCTAACATCGAGAGATATTTATTTGCAATTAAAACCAAAGTATTTGTGCCATTTCTCTTACGACGGTATTCCGACAACGCGTAAATGTACACACATGCATACACGTGTATAAACTTATACATATATATATGTGAATGGGTGTGTGTACACATATATATATATATTATACTTGCATGGAAATCAAACGATAAAAACGACCGGCATTGTGCATATAGCAGCGTTTGTAAATCAGTCGGAGGATCGAAACGAATTACAGCCTGTGACGACGGCCTTAATTTAGAATCTCTTTAACGGGGAATAGAAGTCGGGGACGTTGGGCGGCAGCTAGGCTGAATACTGATTGTATTTTATGTCCCTGATAATTCAATGGATTTGCCATGAACCTTCCCGATTTATAAGGCATCAGGGACAAACGAATCGATGCGACGAGTATAGAAAATTCGTAGCGAATGTTAATGTCACAGGAATTCTCCAGACTTTAACAGGACAACAAATTTTCCAGCTAAAGCCGCGTCAACGTCGGAGACGATTCCTGAAATTGCACGGAAATCAGCAAACTTGATTAGACAACGAGAAAAACTTGGACACGAGTATGATTAGACGACGCGGACGAAACTGCGCATTCCCGTTATGATTATAATTTCCCGGAGAGAATTAGCGAGTATAATGCAAGAACGATAAGTGCAATGTCAAGATTCAAAGATAGTATTCGAAGCACGGAATGTAAACTGAGGAGAATATGAATTTATGAATAACTGTACGCTGAAGGATGACAGATCATGAATGACGCGTGAGATCTCATGATTCTCCACGAGCCACTACTTGTTTACCGCAGCGGTTGGACACGGGATAAAAAAAATGGAAACGTCGCCATTTTTTACCGAGCTCGAATATTTTTTCGTGGCTTCAGACTTGCGCGAGTCAGTGTGAAGTCAAGTTTTACAGTTGTTTCGAAAAAAAACGTTTCAAAGGTGATGTTTGCGCGTTGGCGTACGTCTTCGAGTGTGGTGACCTTCAATTTTCGGTTTTATCAATTTTTTAAGCCTTCGGATCCTCTTTAAAATTTCAATCTGTGGAAGAGGAAGTCTTGCAACTTTGGACCTGCTCTACTAACCTGTCTGGTATCCATCAGATCTGCGATAGCCTCTTCGTAATTGCCACCATCCTCGCTGTAATGTTCCAATATGAAATCCTGTAGAAAAAGGAGAACACGATTAAAAGGGGGGATTTTAATCGTGTCGCCCGATGATTTCGGGGAGGGATAAATTAATCGCGGCTGAAATGTAGGACAAAGAATTCGTGGTATCTCGTTACGGTTGCCATTCGGCGTTGTTGAATCGATAAATCGTTGCTAAGCCATATCCTAACCTCGTCACGAGTTGATTTCGTTGAACAGCGAACAAACAGTGATTCGAGGTTACGCCAACCGATGAATTATTCCGCAATCGAGTTGAGGTACAAGGAAGGAAGACGTTATGGCGCGAATCACGATCGATCTGATCCGAAAGCGTTCCGAGCACAACGAAGGTGAAATCTCGACTCTCGAGGAAATAGCTTTGCACCAAGAGGACATCGAAAGGATCGAGCATATCGACAAATGGTGTCGAAATTTGAAGATTCTTCTCTTACAGTACAACTTGATTTCGAAAATCGAGAACTTGAACATGTTGAAAAAACTGGAATACCTAAATCTCGCGCTGAACAACATCGAAGTGTTGGAAAACTTGGAGGGTCTCGAAAGCTTGAAGAAATTGGATTTGACTGTAAACTTCATCGGTGATTTACAGGGTATCAAATGTCTCAGGTAGGTAGGTCGATCGATTAAACCGTTCAGTTTCAAATCTCTTCTGTGTCGCAATGGAAAAATCGCAAAGGAAAAAAATTCGAGAAATTTCAATTTTGTCTTAAGAAAAAGTTCACAAAAAACTGTATAACGGACCTCAAAAAGAAAGTGGAAGTATTTATTTTGGACTAAGATTTAATGCAATTTCGACGCAAGTCAAAATCGCGAAGGTAAGTTCAAACACGATAAATACGGTTGCGAAATATGATTCTTCAGCGTGGGTTTGTATTTTGAAGCGCCAGCTTAGGCGCAAACTTTGCCTGGGGTCAGCTGGACCCCGTACGACCGACCACAGCGGGTTAATCCCGCATGCCGGATGATTGATGGCTTCTTTGATGATTGTTTTCAGAGGAAACGAACATTTGGAATTGTTGATACTGACGGGAAATCCTTGCACGGATTACGAGGGTTACAGAGATTACGTGGTGGCGACGCTGCCGCAGCTGAAGGAGCTGGACATGTCGGAGATTTCAAGGTCGGAGCGGATCCTAGCTTTGCAAAGATACGCGGAGGTTCGCGACGGAGTCGTCGCGAGTTACCGAAGATACGCGAAGATTCGCGGAGAACAAGTATCGCGTAGCAACGAACGTGAATCGGCGAGAATCACGGAACTAAACGCCGACGGATCCGTAAAGGTGAGTCGAATAAATTTGACGAATTGACGAGTCAGAGTTACGAGGACTGATTTTGGTGCCGAGAAGAGCGACGAAACGGAGGAGGAACGTTGCGAGCGTTTTTGGAAAAGTACGAGTTTCCACACACCGGAAGATCGGATCGCTATTGCGAGAGAAAACCGCGAAAACAAGGAGAAAAGAGAGCGAAGGGACGAATGGAACGAGACACCGAAGTACGTGCCGAAATTATTCAACTCCGAGGGAAAAGCTTACAACGTGAATCAACCCAAAGTATCATTCCGGCTGGACGACGAAAGCTACCGTGAAAATATCGTCCTGGACGTCGCTGTGTACAAGTAAGCCTTTCGCCGAGTCACGATGTTCCGTGTAAAATTGATTCGTGCTGTGCGTCAGTCTCACTGTCGTGAAATCTGTATTGCAGGTACTTGGACACCTGTTTTCTCGACGTGGACGTGCAGCCACGATACGTGAGAGTTACTATTAAGAACAAGATACTACAGTTGACTTTACCATGCGAAGTATGCACGGAGAAAAGTTCCGTTCAACGATCCCAAACGACGGGACATTTGTTAGTAACAATGGCGCGTTTAGATCCGTTGGAAATGATCCAGAAAGCCGAGTACAACAGGGACACGACGAAGGTGGCGAACAAAAAGGTAACAACCGTAAACGCCCAGCCTCCAATTTCGAGGAGAGAATTCCTTGAAATTGGTCCGGAACGGAAGGAACTGGATTATGGAAACATCGTCGAGGACAACGAAGAGAAGGAACGTTCGAAGAAACATGGGATGGTGGATCGTAAATCACGCGTTAGAATACCAAGCGAAGACTTCGTCGACGACCCCGAGGTACCGCCGTTGTTGTGAAACGATGTACGACGAAAGAACCGCAAAATGTTCAAATAAACGTCGATAGGTCTATGTTTTAAATTTTTTTTCATTCCCTCAATAAGATCCTATCAGTTAATTGTGATTTCCCCAAAAACGCGGTCGCTGCTCCGACAATATTGCTGAAGCAATGATTTATCGATTCATTTGCGGCGAATCGGTTTTCAACATTTCACAAAGTATATGTATATGTATATGTGTACGCATACTCACTTTGAATGGTTCTCGGAAGTCTATGTCTTTGGTCTCCTTCAGGCCCAACGGTATCATCGGCATTGCGGACTCCTCGCTGTAATAAAACGAGCACGAGGCAGGCGTTAAACATTGCTAAAGCTGCAAACATCGCAATAAAGTGCTCCTCGCGAACGGGAGAAACATAAAACGCGGTGGAATTGGAACAACAGATATCCCACCGCGTTTTTCCTTCGTTATTACCGATTACCGTGCGCCTCGTTTCGTCGATACTCAACGATCGTATCGCCACGTTTCGAAAATAATTTACAGAGCCGGTTTTTCACGCGTTACCGTTTTTCGTTCGCACAGCTGAGAAACGGAACGCGATCGGATCGTCGGACGTCGAATCAAGTCCTCATCCTCCGCAGATTTACAGCGATACAGTTTCAATGATATGATCATCGTGTCGAAAAAGCAGCGATCGACGAAAAAAAGTCAATTGACCTCGGTAGGCGTTTGAGCTTGGTAGAAATTCGGAAAAAGCAGAGAGGAGCAATGATCGTGTTTTGTGATAAATACATATTAGGAATGTATGTTCGTGGAATGCGATGGAAAATTCGTGAAGATCGTGGGTAAAAACCGGGTCGGATTCCTTGTGAAGTGCGGACGTCGCGCAGAGCACGCGTAGTGCTCTGTGATGGTATAGAGATGTTTGGCCTCGGTTATTCGATGCCTCGAGTAAAATGGTGAATCCTTTTATTGGAGGCGAGAGAAAAGATCCGGTTATAAATAGGTATAAAACGACGGTTCGCTGAGCTCGCGAGAATATATAATCAATTAGAATATCTCACGCGTTCCCGTTACGCAATAACAATAATTAGGGAGTGACGCGTAGAGCGACTTCCTTCGCGCGGTCGAAAGGATACAGTTTTCGAAACGCCTCGAACGCTAATGAATCCGATGGAGAACCGGACGGCAGACGTTTAACGGTATCGGTCAATTAAGTCGGTATTGGGTATTTATGTAGGCATTAGTTTTTAGTAGATCGACTTTTAATTAGTGGCGACAGACTTTGTCCGTAACGGGGCAGCTACGACGAATAATCCCATCACCCGTTCTTACCACGTCGCACGGTGGCCGATTTTGGATTCCATCGGTTTCAACCCCGCTGACAATGCAATTCTCAACCGAATTGAACCATTCTGGTTTCAAAATACCTATAAACAATGGTACATGTCGGGAGTCTTGCTCCTATCCGGTTTTGGTTCGTCGGATCGTCGTGAATCGTCAGGGAACGTCAGAAATCGTCGGAAACTAGGATGACCTTGAAGCATTAACAGATAGTACGCTGCAGATAGGGCTGCTGAATTAACCATTGAATTCGAAAACCGGTTCAAAAAAACGATTCGAAAACCGGTCTAAACAAATTAGTAAAAAATTGGAAAATTAAAAGCAAGCAGACAAAAAATTCGTAGTAAAAACCTTACTGACATTTTATTGTCAGTGGTCGTTTTGCTAATGTAGAATGGACATAAACGGTAATGGGATAGAAAGTGAAGTTTGTCAGCGAGGTGAAAACCGAGTGAATCCAAAATCGAACACCGTGGGTCGCTAGAGACGGTTGGCAAAAACCTCTGGGTTGTAAATTTTTTGCGCTGGGTATGATTTTTCGCCAACGCATGCAAAAGTTTGGGACGCGAGTCAATTTTATCGCGAGATAATAATGCACTTGCACGTGGGCAGATAAGTTATTGAAGCGTTGGCGAAAAACTGTTAAGTATCGACGGTCGAGAAATATTGCGATCGCAGCGGCTAAATATTTAATGATGTTATCGAGAATGATTTGTGTGCGTAGGTCAGGGAATTCTGTCCGCGCGGAACGTTTCGATGTCATTAATTACGTACGAAACGTTTGCCGACTACTCGAGCTCCTCGTTTTTCGCACGTCGCTCACTTGCCAACTTGTTCCTACGCAAATATATTGTAAAATACTTGACAAGCGTTTATACATTATACCAACACCGATGATACGACGAATCGACGACGATAATCAGAGCAAGTTTCGCGAATCAGAAAAATCCGTTTCAAAACTCAGACCACGGATCGATGTGACCGCGGCAGTTTCAAATAACAAGTTTGATCTAAGAAGGAAGCTTCAAAAAGCCAACAAAAATTATGCGACGTCGTGAATTTTAAAGCAGGAGGGAATCACGCATCGAACAACATTTTTCGAATTTGCGCTGCCATTTCACTCGGTTCGCATTTCAGATTCGTGGGCGTTTTGCCATAATAATGGGAATCGAATCGCGATTTTATTTCGAAGTCTGTTTTTTCCAGCTCACTCATTGTTATTTTTTTCAAGAGCTTTTTCGCGACAAGCGGGGTATTCTATTCTCGACAAAGAGAAGTCATTATTCTAGCCTGAGTATGCAGACTCGAAAGTCCGACGCTCGTCCTCGTGGCCTGTTTTCTGCGTCGCCTTGGCGCCTGCTGCGAGGATTATGCGGAGGTCGAGACTTTTGAACATCTTTATTCTGCAATGCCATAAATGCAAAGTAGGAAATTGGAAGAGCCGAAGATAACGACTCGTTTCGAGAAGCAGCCTCGACGAGTCCGAAAGAATCGGCGGATAAATGTTCGAAACGTGACAGATTTTCCGGAGAATGCCCGGAGAAACGAATACGAAAAGAGTCTTTTAAATACGCGTATGGAAATTGCAGCGAGTCTGCCTGCGAGATCATGCCGCGGAGAATGAAAGCGGGAACAAAGAAACGAGTCGAGATAAACGTATCGGTTGCACGCTCGCACAGAATCGCAATCGGTTCGATTCCCACAGGTTTCTCTCGACTCTCGCGAAACGCGGAATGTCGCGCGGTTAAGAATAAAATAAATGTTTACCCGCGACTGCCGAAAATGCGCCCACAACGAACAACGCGACATCGCCAACCTATTTCTACAAAACTTTTTTCATTCCCAAATAATAAAACCACATTCTCCTGATTTTCTGCTCGATCAACTTAATTTTTCCATTCCATTTTACCATCTTACTTGAAACGAAATTAAAGGGTGCTTCGATATTCCGGAATACCTGGCATCGTAGAGAAATAAAAGCGTTTGTTACCTATTCAATGCCGCAATTACACAACAAATTGACGATTTAATTATTTACCTCACTTTTTATCCGAACATTGTCGATATACTTGATTGGTTTAGAAATGTGTCGTACACAGATGCAAAAAAATGATCGCGAGTTTTTTTACGTGTAAAAAACGCGACAAGTGTCGAGGGACACCCGGTGGGAACACGTTCCTTTCGATACATATTACGTATTGAATGACAGGCACAATGAAAAATAAATTAGCAACGTTTGAGAGTAATTAAATGAAAAAAAGAAGAAAAAAAACAATAACAAGAGTTTTTAAATAGTGAGGAGAGGTTACGAGTAGTACGACGCGCATGGCTTGCCGAACACATACGCGTATACGAATACAGCTGCGTGCACGCCACACGTCTATACAAATAAAGTTAAATGGCAAAATTTTTTGCTAGTTCGGTTGTTCGATGAAATTCGTTCCTTTTTTGTTCGTCATTTATATCTTCAATTCATTTTTTTATACAATCGGAATCTCTGCAATTTTTAAATTACAGCACTAAAAAAACACAACTGAAGTACACAGTAAAAAAATGCCCAGCATTGTGTACAGTTTAAAAAAATGTGTGTAAAAGTAACACTGACATTGGTTTGTGTTACTTGCAACGCAGAGCTCTGTCACTTTATCACTACACGCGAAGTGTGTTGAAATAACACTAGCTGTGAAAAAAAATCGGTGACACAAATTTTTGTGTTAAATTTGCTGAAATTTCTTTTAATGTGTAGCAAAAAAAACGGGAGCGACGAGGAGGAAGGAGCAGCAAGAATATCGAGTACTTTTTTGCAATGTAGTTCTCCGTGGTTTGGGAGGAATCTGATGATACTGGGGAGTTTGGTGAGCGGTACCAGGCGTGACCTTGACCCAATCTACGGTAATTTACAGGATTGTATCTCTTCGGTTAGCATATTCTAAGCAGCGTTCCCTCGAATACCTCGAGTGTTTACCCGAGTGACGGATATTTCTGTGTCAGGTGTTACGCGTGCGATAAATTATTCTTCCAGCTTATCCACGTCCGACTTCCCGTTACTGAATGAGACGTAGAGAGATGGACCTCCTCGAACGGACACACGAGCGAGTACACCGCCGCGCCGGGCGCGTACGATAGACGTGGCTAGTACATAGTTGATGGTAGACGATAGTCGTAGTTCTGAGGCACGCCTAACAAAAACTGGTAGAACCGTTGGAGAACTCTTGGCCATCTCTCGCGGATATTGACTCTTCTTGCTCGCGAGCTGTTCACTCCACTTTAGCGGAGTGAGCACTTCGTGCCTAGCTACCGGTGATCGTTTACCGCCTACCGACCATCGAAGACGCGTAATAATATTTCTCACAACTCGCAGCACCGATAACCATTTAGCCTCTTGCGTTTCACGAATCGTTTCCGCGGAGAAAAAAAAACGGACAAACGAACAACCAAAAAAACCAACAAATTTACGACAATAAAAAACACGACGAAAACGTTCGCAGTATTACAATTGCGGCAAAACCGAGCTAATCTGCGAGCCGACAGAGAGAAGCCGAACAAAGTGAGGAATTGGATTTCCAGACGTGATCGCGTGACGCCCGTCAAATTGAATTAACTTTCGGAATTCCCGTACGACAATTTTTAAGCTGCCCTCGTCACGTCATTCGATGATGGAGATAAACCAACAGAAACTGGTTGCCGATCATAATTATCATAGCCGCAATTCGCCAGGATATCGTTTTCCGATTAACGTCACATCGCGCACGACAGCTATCTGACATAGCACCGATAAGAGTTCTCCAGCTGCGTCCAGACTTCGTTGTACATGCATACAAAGAAGCATTCGTGTCTCCGGATTCTGATATTACAACGAGACTCTCTCGCAATCTCTATCCCAAAACACGGGACCCGACTGTATTTTACATGAGAATAGAGGGAAACTGTCGGAACTCCTCCGCGTACGACGGACTTGGATCACCTTATACGGCTAAAGCCTTCGACTTCCAGTATTACATTATTTTCCCAACCAACGCGACGTACACCGCGAGAACTTTTTTTTCTGTTCGTAAACCTAATATCTTTATATTTAACCGAGCATAGTTCAACTTATGCAAAATAAGGGCAAAATACTCAAAGTCCCAAATACAATATTTTGCAAAGTTGGAAAAATCACGCAAAACTGGCACTCTTCGGCTGTTTACCCAGAAACACTTCGATGCAGATTGAAAAACCATGAATTTCTTGTATTGCTGAGCGAAAACTGCCCGTGTAAGCCGTTAGAATTTCGTCGTGTGCGATGAACCCCGTTATTATTTCTAACATAATTAAATTTTGGGAAGATTACCCGTCCAATTGTTTACCCTACGCTCAAATTTCTCCGCGCAAGTGGATAAATATCTGCACGATAAAAAAGGTCAGTAGAATTTAAGGCAAAGTTAGTGTTACTTCAACACACTGCGTGTACAGTGCTAAGGTAACACAGGACTATTGGTGAAAGTAACGCAAACCAATGTTTTACAAAATGTCACTTTAGTATCGAGTCACATTTGTGTGTGTTGGAAAACAACACTAATGTCAAATATTCTACACAAAAATGTGCGACTGGGAATGATCGGAATCGAAGGAAGGAACTTTTTTGAGGATAGGAACTGAACCGTAAGCAAGACGTCGCGTTCGCCGTCTGTTCAAACGGAAGGCCAGACGGACCAATGAAAGGCGAGGACCTGCCCTGCGGAGCCGATCCGATTCACGAGATCAGGATCTATGAAAATAGTCACGTTCGGATAGAGGAAAGTCACGTAACTCTATTGGACTCGGCTGCCACGCACGACGAGGTACGCTTCCAAGGCACGAAAGCGAGGAGGAACCAGCAGCTGCTGCTGGCCACGCTGCTAACTTGTAATGGGATTCGTGTCGTAGTTTATTATTATCGACCGAGAATATCTATGGTCAACGCGTGTATTTACGAACGCGAAATGCATTCAGGTATGCGCATAATACACGGCTCTCGATATCTTCGGCGCCGTGGACACTGCCGGATAAATACGCGTGCCCAAGTACAAACAAATCTCCGGATCGTACTCGCTCGTATCGGCTTTGGCGCAGCGGCCGTCGTAGGAAGTAGCCAAGGAACAAGAATCGAGCGAATTACTTACATTTTTTCACAGATTTATCTCCTACGATCCGAATACCGCGCGAGTGCCAACCGCTCGTACATGCGATTCTATGATTCCGCGCAAAGACATCAACCGCTGCTTTACGTTCGTGCAATCACCGGAGCACCGTTCAGCTCGAGCATTCGCGCTGACGTACGAAATTAAGCTTACCAACTGCAATCCAAGCGCGTCGAGCCATTCGCGTGCGAAACGGAATTCTCGTCTGTCGTGTTTCAGGTCACTTTTCCTTCCTCGCTTCGTAGGAGAGAGAGAAATAGCGACCGATCTCACTTACAAATAATTCAACACACAACGTAACATTTTACCGAGTGGCAGATTTTTGTCCGCACCGAAAACGCAAAAACTTTACGAGTTCCCGTTTAAAGTAGTAAATTGGCGTGGCGACCGAAACGTCGACGTTTCATCGTGAATCTTTTTAATAAAAAAAAATGCGCTCGTTTTGAAATCGGTACACAATTTTATTGGTATCTTCAAGTGTACGAAAAAAATTATTTTTTATTCAATTTTACATTACTAGAATTTGAATTGTCGGCGGAACAATGTTATCTCTATTTACAGCCAAAATTCAAAATGATCGCATTTTATTTTCTTACCACCGTAACTTGTTGAGAGAACGTGAAACGTATTTGGAAACTTATCGTCGACACTCACCTGTCGGCATTCTGATAAAGCTCCACCGAGCTGTTCAATTCGGCCAGCTGTTCCTTGAGCAGCTGCAGATTCGAGTTGACGAAGCTCAACTCAAGAGCAACGGTCTCCTTCAGCTTTCTGTTGGTGGTTGCCCTGGAACCGAACGACGATGGAACGAGGTTATAAACTACGCTTGATACTTCCTGCGAACAAACTCGCATCCATATCTTTGCTGCGCACGTATGGAAATGAGATGTTGATACGCCGACAGATATTTCTGCAGTAATTTCATTTTAACGTCGGTCGGGTGAGTCGGTCATACGTTGCGCGTAGAACGGGAGAGCAGAACTAGCTGCGATCGGGTTAAGGGTATCAATTAGATCTATGGACCTAGAACATGTCCGGGGCAAAAAAATGGGGGTTTCAACATTAAAGCTTCAGCCGCGGTATCAAATTATATTCGTACCACCTCGACGTATGTAATATCGGAAAGTATACCGCGCAGACCGCACGATTCTCTGCGTATGATATAGTGCCGACTACTACTTTCCGAACTGATTGACGGTTTACGCATTCCTACAATCAATTCGAGGCTGATAATTCGCCAGCCTTAGCAATCCAATGCGCGTATCTCAACTTCGCCCGATCAACATTTTCGTCGTACCCTCATCGGAACATGGAAAAACTTTGCGTGACCTTGACGGAAGCGATGCTTCGCTGCGCCTGCGAAACAACGAGCAATGTAAAAACCTACAACGAAGTGAACTTAGCATCTATGTACGTGCTCTAAAAGCTTCCTGGTATCAAATAGTAACTGGTATTCGGCACAATAATTCTTCCTCGTTGCATGCCTAAAATTGAACGCAAAAGTGGTTTATCAATACAAAAGTATGCAAGGTGTTGTTATTCGTCGCGGTTTTCGTGCTTTTCATTGGTGTATGTATGGTCGAAAATCGTTGGTGCTATTCGTCGGAGCAGCTCTGCTTATCCAGCCAATTCTGCAGGGAAATTGACTGGGAGTTGGTGAATCCTGAAATCATGGATGCAACAAGGGGAGACGCTGTTATCGGAGCGAACCGCGTGTCGTCGCGTTTCCTGTAACACGTGGCGTAGGAAGATACTATTAGTAAGAGTAGGATGCACCCCTGTCACGTCGAGAGAGCAATGCGCCGAGGACACGTACGAAGCTGTAGCATCCGCGCGTGAACGAGGCTTGCAATAAGTGCGTACCGTTCCCGACATCCGGTTCTCATTTCCACGAGTGGAAGCATCGAGCGAAAAGCTTTCTCATTTGCACATCGCGAGCGTCGGCGTCGCCATATAATCGCGACGGGCAATGTTCGACGCTGCAATTGAAATCACGTTGAAAGTGCGCTGCGGATACGTGGAGTTAATCGCAAACGTCCCCCGGGATAACTGCTCGCAGCACTCGTCGACTCGCACGTATGCGCTGTGATGGATCGCGATTAAAAAGGATACCGCATATGTTAAATGTTCGCGTAAGGGTGGGTAATTTGTTACGAGAAACTTCGACGCGGCATTAGCCTAAGGTGCGCATGCGCCAGCAATTTATCTAATGTCTACCTCGGGCAACCGACCTTGATATACAAGAAGAGTCACTGAACTGGTCGCCTCTACCTCTAGGACCCTCCGTCGCGTCGTCGATGCTCAGTTGTTCTCGTGACCATGCTCTTGCATACATGTACGCGTACATGCGCATACATGTTCATGCACGCCCTAACCTATACACTCCGGCAGCTCAGAGTCACGTGTCACGTGGGCCGAGATGAGCTCTATTTCCTTCGCCGATCGCTCCCAACGTCAGCCCTCCGCTTCGTGTTCTCAGCTATTTGCGGTCGCCAAGACGAAATTTCAGCTATCCTCGATAGGAGGACTCCACCGCGTTGTCTCTCTCCTTCTTCCTCGACTGGCCAAAGTAGGTCGTCGAAGCCGTGCCAGTCGAGAAGTCGTACATCGCGAGCCTCGGATAACGCGAAGAAGCGCTACGCGAATGACACTTTCCGTGAATTTTATTGCTAGTACCGCAAATACGTATCCGAATCTGAGGAGCTTTACGCGCAAAGTGTAAACATTCCCTTCAGCTTCGTTGCACGGTTATAAAATTATTTCACAGTTGGCGTACAGCACTGTTCAAGGATACAACATGTGGAAAATTGATTCGACGAGCAGCAACTCCACCACTATTATGCTAGTAATGAATTATAATGTGTTTCCATGACGAAATTCGAGAAAAGACAATTATTACTGCTATTACAGTGTCACGTTGGTAATTAACTTGCAAAGAACTTAGGAATCATAATCAGATGTTCGATTATCGAATAGCTGCGGTATACACGCTGCTTTTTCCCGAGGTACGAGCGGGTACAGTATCTCGAGCTGCTTACTTTTACTTACTAGTTAATTACTTCGGGAAGTGGACAGCCAGTCACCTGTTTAGTAGAACAGCTTGGTGAAAAAAAAAGAAAAAAAAAGAAGAAAAAACCCAACCATCGCCACGTAATTGTTACATATCGTGCGGACAGGTTACGCTAAGATGACTATAAATTTGCGAATCTTGCTCGGTGTTTCGTACCGGATGGAAAGTTGGAGCGCTGCAGGGATATCTGCTCGACGAAGCTGGCAAAAATTTGGGGAATTTTACGCAGCTACCGCGTGTCGCACGAAAGGGGGGCAAAAAATGGGTTCAAGGGGGAGGGATAATGGTGTTAGGAGTAACGACGAGGGAAGATCGTTGGTGGGATAAATGTGGTCGGTTACAGAAGGGGAATTGAACTCACTTAAAGAGATTCTCAGCGCCTGCTCGCAACCGGAGTTCCTTGTTGATTTCCTGGTTGAGTTTGCTCCTTCTGTTCTGTAGCTTCCCCCTGCAGGTAGCCACTCTCGGGTCCGAGCCCTGTAACAAAATGAAAAGGAAATAATTAATAAGGAGCGACGTGGTTGGTAGTAATAAGAAATTATATCCGTGACCAAGTTCTTTGATGTCGGCTAATAATCACACGTCGCGGGTCGACGCCGTATCCACCTTTTTCCCAACGACATTTCACATGCGCGAGAAATGCTCTCGCGTCGAGCGATAATAAGAAGTCGATCGGGCGACCATGACGATTTCTCGCGTATATGCAAACTTCACTTTTACGCCCAGCTCCCTTTCGCGACGTTGTAATAACGTCGCTGTCAACACCGAAGACAACATTAATCTCCGTTCGCCGTCCCGATTGTTCTCCAAAAAATCAAATAAATACATAAGTAAATAAAAAAATCGAGCCTCGTACCAGATGACCTTGAAACCGGCGACCCGGTCGTTTTCTCGCATCAAATGTGATGGGAGCCTTTTTTTCTTCCAAAAACGCTGTCGACCTTCTTTCGCAACGAGATGTGACCGAATTGGAACAATTCGGCAACCCCGGGACCGACGGACGTTTGTACGGTTAGAAAGTGGTCCCTCGCGGGGTATTGGAAAGTCGCATCGACGTCCGCTACAAGCCCATATCTGTTGGCGATTTATGGTCAAACTGGTCTCGGGCGAGACTTTAAAAATACAACGCGTTGTCTGGTCGCGTTCATTTTTACTCGAATGGACGCGTCAACGGAAAAGCATTTCCGAAAACGGCAGTCATCTGAAAGCTATCACCGACCAGTTTTCCCGGAAAACTCGAACCTCGTCGTGTTTCATTATCGCCGTTACTCGTTGCAGATCGCTTCGTATGCGCGTCGCGTGTTCACGATCCGTGCGATTTCTCACAGCTCGAGCCTCGGTTACAACCTGGTCTAGTTTTACCTCGTCCAAGCTCAATTGTTCGTGATCACACCGCGTTGAAACCCACAGAGATCCGTTTACAGTAGCCTAGATGGACCATTCAGTGCCCACGGTTCTATCTCTCACCCCAATTCCCTCCTCGATATTCCTCCTACTTAGGTATCGAAGAACACGTTCTCATACAGCACACACGTCAAACGATCGAGTATAATTTAAAAAAATACGACTCGGAGTTACGAAAAATGTTTTGCGCTGAAAACTAAAACTATCTCAGAACAAAAGCTGGGTCAATTTTTCTAAACACAATTTTCAGCCAATTTCAGATGTTTCCTAATTTTTTAATTTTCTACGGAGTGAGATGTGTATGCGAATTTTACAAATTTTATAATTTTTATAAATTTTATAAGTTTTATTTCCGTGAAATGGAATATTTTTCGAAATTTTATAAGGAATAATTCCGCGATAAGTACGTTCAATTTTTTAAGGCATACATGTTTTATAAATTTCGATCGCTCGTGTAGGCGAAATTTGTCCAGTTGTATTTGGCGACCGTATTTTTGTCTCCCTTGTTTTTTTTTAGGTCGCGCGTCGCGCAATTTTTATCGAAAAACCGAACAGCAGTATTCAATCGGTTTGCTGGGGCGATTAATTTGGTCAAATGGCATCAGAGATGCCGAGTTATTCGTCCATTTGCATGCTGTCGATTAAATGAGATTCGCGTGTGCCGAGCATAGTAATGATGCTGCTGTAAGACACAGAAATAAACGTTGCGTCCGCGAATCCATTGCCGATGCAGGAGTGAAAGGATCTTTGCGATTTCTGTAATGATAAATTGCATTGTGTTTCTGTGGCGAAAAATTGATAGAATGCAAATTCGCCGTGTTGTAGCTACAAGGGCAATCTCGTGGGTACTCGTACGTATAGGCAGGCGTACAGTAGTGTTACTTATCGCTCGATGAGATCATTCGAATGTCTATTTAAGATCGACCGTAGCTAAAACTGATCGGCGTAATTTATCCTACCTTGAAAACAAACGAATGTCGATTATTTCCAAGTAATATCCGTTCGAAAACGTTGCCGAGGAATTTTTATAGCTACCTTAACGGGCGAAATCTAATCGATAGCTTTTAGGTGGGTCTAGTCGTGCGCGTTTGTTTTTCAAAACGAATTTGTTATTTTTCACGATGAGAGACGCAGGAAACCAATCACATTTTTTTTTTCGGGTCGGATTCCATGTTTTGAAAATGGAGAGAAGCGACGCGTCGACGACCGAACGTTTCGTAATAATGGGAAATTTATTTCTCCATTAGATTTCGGATTTCACGAGGTGAAAGTGATCCGTTAATCGAAATCGATGAAAAGTCACCGTTGCGGTTGTACGAAGGACCTAAAGCCGATTGGGAGAGTCGAGTAGCGAATAATGGGCGTGACGCGATAACCGAGGCATTCGAAGTTAATTAGAGAATTTCTTTGCACGTACGATCAGTTAACGAATTCCGAACGAGTGTACAAACAAGTCGTTACGAATACAATGCACCGCGGTGTCCGTTCGGGTAAATTTACCTGCGGGAACGAGGAGGCGAATTTTTCGCAATATCCGAGAGACTCGGCGAGTCACGTTTTCGGCTCGCCACGTGACTCACGACGAACCCATCAGCCGAAGACGAATCTCCGTCGCAACCGCGTGCCAGATGTCCGATCTCCCTTTTATTTCCCTCTTCTCCCTTTTTCTTTCTTTTCCTTTTTACCTCTTCTTATTCCAACCCGCTCCTTTGTTCCTCTGACTGTCAAAGCGACTCCAATTACGGTTCCTTTCTTGCACCGAGCAACGATCCAACGAATCGTGATCCAACCGTACCGAATCTCCTCGCGAGACGAAAAACTCCGGTGGTAGGGAAAATAATTGCTAATTATACAAATTTTAAAGGCGGCTCGCCCCGAAAAACCGAGCTGCAACGATCGCGAATCTCATTCTCCAGCTATACGACTTGATTGCACCTTGAAAAAATGACCCCGCATCTCCAAGTGCGAAAAATTCATCGACGTTCTCGCAATTCCATTCAGATCAAATTTCGTAGACGAGTTTCGCGTGAATCGTGGCCCCTGATTGGACGACCATCGAGCTACCAAAACTGTCTTCCCCTTATCGCGCGAAATCTCCACTTTGGAATAAAATTGTAGATACGAGTGAAAGTGAATAAAAACAGGAAGCGCTGTAATTTTTATTTAAAATTTTATACACAGAATCGATAAGTATTTCGCGAGATGATTGGCGAGAAAAGTTTTGAAAGAATAGTTTTTTTAATATTTTGGGTGAGTTTTTGCTGGACAAAGGTTTTCGGTGACGTTGAAAATTGCTAGAAATACGGATAACGCGTAATCATGTAACGAATGTCTGTATTCGTCGCGGTGTTATTTTCTTTGCGAAAGATTCGTCGATTCATTATCATTAGCTGCGCGTTGAAAATCACGCGAGCAAAAAAACAACGCGGCATAGTAAATAATGGGACTCGCGAGATTTGAGGAACCCGGTAACAGAGCTCGCTGACCAGTTTCACTAGTGAAAGTTCACGTCCGTCTCCGTCGATTTTTCTCCGATACGGAAATACGGAAACGTTCGTAGAGCTCGATGACCCGAGTAGAACTCATCAGCGAAATCGAATTTATATTTCACCGATCAATTTAATCGTCAGATAGTTCCGCTCCGTTCGCTCGATAGCTTCCGCCTCGCGAGTATCAGCGATACGTACGACGCGGAGACGAAAAACTCTGGTCTTTTCAAAGACTCGAAAGCAGAATTCAATCAGCAAAGCTCGAGTTTCGTACAAGAAGAAAACGAAGGAGGGAAAAAAATATCGCGATCGGTATAACAAGCTTGAAAATGTAACGCCTTCGCGCGGTGTTGATCGTCGTATCAATCGCCGCGCGTGAGAAGCGAACGTTTCGATCTTCGCAGCAGAGCGCTCCTTTTTATTCCTTATCGTTATTGTAATAACTGAAATGGCACGATGACGCGCGGTCGCAGGGTTGAATTTATCGCGAGTCACAACTGCGAATTCGTCGGATCACCGCGTGGTCCGCGGACCTCCGGGCTCGTTTATTAGATAATGATATTCCGAGTGCGGGGCAAACGCACGGATCGATTTCTTTCGATCGCGGATTAACGATCGACTAATCTCGCGAACTTTGATTGCGTATGCAAAAAACTACCAGGCTTTACAATCGCGTTTGTTAGATCGTACGTCGATTCTCGTTATGACAGTCGTAAAATCGGGAGCCCTAATCACCGTGTCATTTTCGGATTCTATTCCAGTCTACGTCGGGCATGCTAAATTTCATATTTACATTCGACGGACGTTTCGACGAACGTATAACCTTGGAAGTGCGAATTCACGCCTACGCGCGAGCGGAGCTAATCTAAATTAGATTTTTGGCTGGGCGAAGGGTGCGTGGGTTTGATGTGCCGACCCAAAATGGTAGATCGGTTGAAAATGGATTTGAACCTCTTTCCTCTCTGTTTCTTCTGCCGCGTCTGCGATTCGTCGAATCGTGACGCACGAAACACGAGCTGTACGATTTTTAAAAAGAAATCGAATCTGTCATCCGCTTAAAAAGGCGCCATCGATAATTTGGATCATGGAAAACAGCGTTTTTTCTCCCTCGTATTAATCGGACCGGAAATCTGATCAGATTTATCTCGTGACGTTTTTTTTTGGGTGAGACGAGTGAAAAAATTCGAGAGGAATCGCTAGTCTGCTCGTTTCAGGAGAACTTTATTTTTTCGGTACTTTCAAGCGACTGTATGTGAAAAAATAATCAAAGAATCCGATTACACGAGGGCAGTAAATTTACGAAGGTAGATATATAAATATTCCATTAGTAATGAAGACGTTGAACATATTTTCTCTTCTTTTTTGTTCACGCCGAAACCCTCGAAATGGTGGCTTAAAACGTGTCTGAGAAATGCAAACTCGTTTGATGTGAAAAAAGTGATTGGCGATGAATAACTTTCGAGGAACGAATAATCGTAAGATATTCCGTCTGAAATGGAGAAGCGAGCTTACCGCTTGTTTTAGTGTAAAATCATGACGCCAAATGCTCGGTCATTCCAAACGGCAAATTTTCGAACGAAAAATAATTCGGAAATGATAGACTTCGTTCGAAATTTACATACCAATTTTCGACCGATTAAGAAAAACGATTCCGTCTACAGAAATGACCTTGAGTTTCAAAGACGACGTTTCACAGTTTACGCACGAATGTTCGCTGGTTTGATCAATATTCAAGAACAAAATCGCGAATATTCGAGTAAATACGACGCACAGACTCGGAGACATCAACGCTGGAGGGGGCCACGAGCATACGATTGTGCCTCGATGCGCACGATTTTCGTACCTCCTACCAAATGCAGTGCAATAAGTGAACAGTGTCACGCGATTTTTCACTAACGTATCAACATTTTTTCGGTGACTCGATATTTTCACGAATATAAGTAAAAATAAAAAGATAAAAAAAATATCTGTCAAATTGAACGGGAAAATTTGTGTCAACGATTTTTTTTTGTGCACAAAATTAGTATTTCTACTGAAATAAAACAGCTCTGTGTCAAAAATAACGCAAGCCAATGTTAGAGTAACGTTTAAAAAGGGTTATTTTTGTAGCAAATAACATTTTTTGTGTTGGCAAATGGACTGCGAGAACAACACTAGCAACGCACTAAAATGCTAAATATTCTACACGAAAATTGTAGACTTTCCCCAATGAGGGAATTTGGTTTACTGTGTATTATTTGTGAATTCAATTTTTCGCCTAGGTGGAAGAATCGCGATTTTTTCCAACAACGCCTCGATATGATCGTTCTTACCCCGAAACGTTTTCGGGTGCAGACATCCAACATGTCGTTTCGATTCTGCTCATGTGCGTTATCCTGTATAATGCTTCGGTGATTTTTCTTCTCCGTTCCGGAACTCGCTGTGCTATCTGTCGTCGACGTGACCACGTTCGCGTGGTTCTTCGGCAACGGGGAGTGAAGCACCCACTTCAACATGGCCGACTACGACCACATCATTAACTGCACCCAACACTCGTTAAGAAATCACTGAAGTCCGAGCCAACGGTGAGAGAGTAACAAAGTCTTGGGACGCCTCGATTTCACTTCGAACGTTTAAGATCCCACGTGGACGAATCAGCAGCTGTCGTTGTTCGTTTTTAGATCACTGCTGAAAAATCACGATGCGATAGGTAGACGATTCGCGAGAGAGAGAAGAGAGACGCGCGTGCTCGCGCGCGATCGTCGAAAGGATGTGGCGTAACGCGGAGTTGGTATTGGCGATGAATTACTGCCTACGGCATACCGAGCCATCGAACTGATATCGAAACTATTAAATTCAACTTGATTGAAAATCGCGACGAACGAAATTTGTTGACGGTTCGAAATCTGTACACGGGCATCACTGCGGATAGTCGTAAATGCGTCGCGGACCACGGACCGATTACGCTCCAAACAAAAGCGAATCGCGTACCACTTGCGAAAGTTCGACCGATTCGAAAGCTACCGTCAACTAACTAACAATAAGTATAACCAGTCTACAGCGTTCACCTTTGCTGTGCGATGAGTCAGAGACGTGTACCTACAACTTGCACGTATATATATCTATTCGCATTCCAACTAACGACCATCCACCGACAACCACGTTCGGAATGGCTCGGTCTCCCGCCAAAAACCCGAATTATGATCTGCCGCACCGCCGAATCTTTGCTCTCTGTTGGCTGTGATGCGAAACAGAAAATGGAAACCTGAACAATTTGGAATAGTTGATATGAAGTGATTTTTGAGTGATTGACAATCCTGTAACTGGGATCCAGATTGAAGTATTACATCGAACGAGGTATTATATTTTTTTGAACTGCGGTGTTCTGCCTCGGGGTGCTCGTTGTTAATGGAATCCAAATATTTTTCCACTCCGGTCTACTATTTCGACGGTTAAAACGATAGCAAGTCTCAGCGGCGACGTCGAGAGTCGCGTATCAGAACGTTGCACGTTCCTTGAAACACCCAACAGCTTCATCCGGATGCGGTTAGTCGTGTTAGATTCGCAATTTCAAATGGAGAAAAGCTAATTAATAAAATGAGGCTTCAGTCGGTGTAAAAACCGCTCCATAAACGAGGACGACCAAAACGCGAGGCTATAATTCTGTCCCGCTTACCTACGTGCTATAAAGCAAAAGTGGCACGTCTGTTGGCGCAAAAACATGAACATTCGGGAATATTTCGAAAGGACCCGTTTTGAAAATCAAAAGTGAACTTGTAATTACGCGAAGTACGTTGGAGGATATTTCTGATTTCGTACCACAGATATGAAAATCTCGTCGACCTCAACCCAGATCTGATAACACAACGTGCGCGGCATTGCATCGAGACCACGCTGCATTCCTGTGATAATGAAAGAGAGGAAAAATACTTTCAAAATACATTAGCAGACAACACTGGTCGACTCAACTAATCATTCGCCTTCCGCAGCACGAGGATGGAAAATGCTGTTTGTAAAATACCACTCGATAGGATTGGTAAGAAAAAGCGTTGGTAAAAGTAGTCTCGGTTTTTTCCCTAATTATACGATTTCACTGATTCAAGTGGAAAATGAACGAATCCACATCGAGCTGGAGCGAGCAACAAAACTGATTCGTCGTAGGGAATGAAAATAAAACGGATACCGTAGCGAATATAGCGGAACCGAAGCGAATAAACCGGTAGCGGGATAATATTACCATTCGAATAAAGGTGAAAGGGTGCGAGTATCGAAAAGCCGAAGACAAGTTCAGCTGTAGAGGCGAGTTCTGATGCAGCTTATCGCGTAAAAAACGGAAGTTGGTAGCGTGGACGGCGGAAATAGCGCGCGAAACAGAGCGAGGCTGGAAACCGGTCCAGCGGTTCATTATATCGGAGGAATCGCGGCGATAATTAGATAAACGGGACCGAAAGCTCCACGCATGGAATCGTAGCAGTAACGAAAATGTCCTACTCAACGGAAAAAACTCGCAGCTAAGGATAATTGGAAACGTTGTCGTTACTTGCTTTGGAATATTGGGGTTCGCGTCACGAACGTGCCAAGAAATGCACTTTCCTTCGTGAAAGCTTCCAGCCGCGGGTTCGAAATTCAAGGTTTCGCGAATTCGCACGTGAGAAGAGTGCAAATGATCGTTGGATATTTTCGTCCGGATGATAATAACAATTCGAGGAAAAATGCAGCAGCGCGATGTATGCTTAGGAAGGTGTGTCATCGTCCTTGAACGCCGTTGGGATTTCAAACGCGAACTATTGGTCATTCGGAACGCGTAAAATTCGCGTTTGATCCGCGCCTTTTTAATCCTGACCGCCGCGGGGGCGTTTTCAGTAGAAATTCATCAGTTATCCAATGTCGTATACAAATAAGCGTGAAAAAGATTGCCGAGTCCAGCGCTATATTATGTGAATGGGGACGAGGCGAAAAAACGGACGAGACACGATATTTGCTTGGAAATTCGCAAAATATTCGTTCCTGCTGGTTGGACCCAAAATGAATACGCGGTTCGGCAAGAAAGGAGAGAAAAAGCGATGAAAAATATCTATAGCGTCGAGGAACAAAAATATTTGCGTGAATTTGCGGTTCGCTTTGATAAGCGCGTGAAAAGAACGCGAAATACAAAACGGAGAAATAAACGAGTGGGTAATTGAAAAGCTCAACGAAAAAGACCGCTCAACTTCGACTGATAAAACCGAGGAGAATTTTCTCGAAAACTGTTCCGCGAAAAGTGGAATGACGACACAGAGACCGGATTAAAATTCGATGAAACGTTGAAAGTACGGGAAAGAACGCAGTGTAAACGGTTACGTAACGGGCATCTATTATGGACATTCCGTCGTACTATTCGACGAGGTATTCTACCGGAGCGTGAAGCATGTAACAGCATTATGATCGCGGAATGGACATACTGTTAGTCCCTGTTAGCTTGACACACAGCCTCGAGCAAGGATTCCCTGTCTCCGTACCATCTCACAAATCTCATCTGTCAACGAAAAACGCGTCTACTGGTCCGGTGACGAATATTAATTATATTCCAACGGCATACACGCGATTCCGAGATTACATTTGGCGAGCTGCGCAAACCCCGCGCGATAAATTATAATCGAAGCGTTGCGATAATCTCGCCGGAAAATATTATACGTACATATTACCGCGATAAGCTGAACAGATCGTTTTCGTATACGAACATTTGTATTTCTCATTTCCAGCGGACAACGAAAATTCGACGGTATTTATATTTTTGAGAGAATTCTGCGACGCAACAATAGCGAACGAATTACATTTCCGACGTTTTCTAATGTGAATTTTGAATCGTGGCGAATATAATTGATAGAAGGGTGTTAGAAATTTGTGTAAAATTTGGAAAACAGTGAAGAGTTTGGCAATGATTAAAGATCTAGGAGAGAAACGAAGGAACGTCGAAGTGCGCGGATGAAAATGATAGGAATCAGATTAGAGTTCGTCTTGGTGGGGAACAATCGGTTGAAACTAGAAGAGGCGGACGTCTGTGTAGGCATTTGTAAGCGTTTAAGCGGATGGCCTCCGAACAGCTACGCTTTCTAGCCACAGGAAACCGAGCCTCGATCGGTGTTTTTTGTACGTTCGGACAAGTTCGTCCAACAATGTCCGTTTTATACGATAATTCTATCGAGTCAACGATCAAAATCAGGAAGGATAATAGAAATACTAGGAAATTGTTACAAAGGACCCGGGGGATCCGCGACACAATGGACCAAGCCTAATACGCGCGACATTCACGCAATTTTTTGTCACGTCCAACGGAGCTAAGATATTCTCGCACGCGCAAAGCTCTGGAAACACGATCAAATCACGCGGACGTGACGCGTCTGCAAACAAACTTGTGATCGCGAGGACGCGACTTTGGACTTTGAAAGTACAAACCGCGTGACAATTCCAACTACCTTGCGACGATTAATCACCATACGACGAACGGAATTTTTTTTTCCTCAATTTCTCAAACCAAACGCCAACACCGATGCAGCTTTTTTTCACGCGAAGATAAAGCACGACCTTCGCGAGCCGAACAGCGGATTTTCGACAGATTAATATCAAAGACCGTTCCCAAGTTTTTCCCCCTCCGAAAATAGCACCGTCATTGTCGGAGATGCACCCAAAGCATTGATATTTCTACTTCGCGTTGCTCGACTCCGCGACGTCCGCGAACCGCGCGTGTAACTGTGAACCGCAAACGGAGTTCAGGAAATACGATGTCGGTTGGTCGTAACAGCGCCCCAACTTCCGGTTACGAGCCACTCGAAGATATCGGACAAACGAAGGGAACGCGAAAGAAGGAACAACGAACGGTTGACAGTCCTACCGATTTGGCGCGGACGAATATCAATATTGTCACGCTTACCACAGCTGACTTGATCAGAAACGAGGATACGACTGTAACGACTGTAACGACTGATAATGGCAGGACGAGAGTTTACAAAAAAACGATTCGCCAAAGACGAGGTGTTTACTCGATCCGACACTGTTTCACACTCCGATTCGTATCAACGTATTCGTTGTTTTTATCCCCGTTTCCATTCCATTCGACACTCCTGACGTGTCGCGGCAACGTTCAGCGATGACGTTTCCGACGATAGTTACACTCACATGTCGTCAAACGTCGCTTACAATTTCCAGGCGATTAATCACACGACGTTAAGCGATTACCACGACGCTAGGTTATGTATTCGAAGTCAATGTTTCTAGCCGTCGAACTGTCGATGCGTCGTTGTCTTGTCGATGCGTCGTTGTCTTGTCGTTGTGTCGTTGTCGTTGTCGTTGTTGTTGTTGTTGTTGTCAGCGACGCGTGTTTCGGGTCGGTTAAAAGCGTGGACTAGTACGTATGATCGCGATCCTTTACTCCGGACTCGTGTCCCGCGGTGGACCACAGATGCGACTGGCAACTCGGCGGCATGGCCACCGGACCGGGCGCCTTCGAGTGAGAGGGACGCCTTCTTGACAAAGGAGGGACGCCGGACGGTTCAGCTGGCCGGTACGTCGCGGACACGGAGCGTCACAGTTTCGTCCTGCCGCTGTGGACTCGGGACAACAACAGAGCAAACAAGAACTACCGATAGACAAACGTCCGTCTAGTCGAAATTCGACGAAAAACATACAGCATACCGAAGAATACCGACACTTGTCGAGCCGATTGTTTGCTCGATCGTATTTCGCCGAACGGTTATTTCGATGTGATATTTGCTTTATTTCTCTGCGGAGACGCACCACGGTACATCCTTCCCGCTATTTGCGTCCTCTCGCGATTCATTTCGCACGTGCGGGAACGAGAAATACAGCGAACGAGGTTACGCTTTAATCGCTTTACCGTAAAATCTTTTCATTTTTTTCAAACAGCTACGTTCGCGCGAACGGTTATTTTTCGTAAATATTTGCCGAACGCTCGGTTTGTCGCGATGATAGCAACGAGTTGCGATTCACTGTGTAGCATAGTCTGTATCTGCGGTAGCCTGTTGTTCTTACGAGGCACGAGCAAGTTCTGTTGTTTGTGAAACGATCTGCGGATAGGTACCTAAAAATGCACGAGAATGTCATCGCCGCGCGATATCCGCGGCGCGACACAATTGTTACAGTTTGTACGGCGACTTTCAAAAATATATGACTAAGCGTGTTGTAAGGCGATGACGAAATTCTGGAAGCAGGATCGTTTGAGAATACCGTACGCGTGTAAAATGCCCGAGGTTTCTGATGATAATATCGTGTCGATCCGTGTTATTAGCGTATGCTTCGATCGAGGGAGCAAAAAAAAATTTGTCGACAAAACGAAACGATTCGGACGAGATAAAAAACGCTGTAACTTGTACACGGTAACGTTGGGCAAAAAACAGAAGAAAAAAAAATCGGGGAAACCGGAACATTGATGGGAATCTAACACCTTGCCGACGACTACTTAAGTGACACCTACGCTCGCGCGTCAATAGTTGAAGACGGCGTGGCGTGAGACACTGGTATGCGGCGTACCAGGCAATTTATATCAAATTATTGAATTAGTCGATCAAATCGCTTCGACGTCCCACGTCGATCGATCTTTTACATATATATATATATATACATATACAGTTGCCGATCATGTTCCAAGGATTGCTCGACGCGATTCTTTTACCGGTGCCAATGAGCAAAACCGCGAGTAAAAGATGACACAAAATCACTGCTCCAAATCGTTCTCGTAGTTCTCGTTGGTCAAGTTTTTCGGACGAATACATTCAAGCTACGCGCTTTCCATAGATACGCCTTTGAAACAAAAATCTCTCGCCCATCCGAAAAAAGCCTACCAAAGTTATTTCGAAATCCACTCTCTCTTTCTATCTGCATCCAACCTTTGTTTTCAAATATGCATTGAAAGTTGTGATAACTAGATGTGATTCGCTTCGTATTAGTTTATTTATTTATTTATTTACTACATTACTCCATTACTCCATTACTCCATTACTCGATTACTCGATTACTCGATTATTCAACTACTCCGATACTCCGATACTCCGATACTCCGATACTTCGATACTCCATTATTCTAGGACTCCAGGACACCAGGACTCCACGACTCCATTACTCCACGACTCTATTACTCCATTATTCATTACTCCATTACTCCGTTACTCTGTTCCTTCATTACTCCATTACTCCATTACTCGGTTACTTGTTTATTTATTACAGAGATTTTATTCTCGAATAGAATCGACGAACAACGTCCTGCGTACGGCGGCTGCAATTCTTGTCTCGTGAAGAATTTCAGAAACAAATTTTTACCGCGTCGTTCACGGTTCGTCCGTCACCGTCGAAACGATACGCGTTTATACGCGTATCCTACGGGGATATAAAGTATATACGTGCATCGTAGACCGCAGCGGCAGAGAGATAATTGGAACACAACGTCGCTGCGACGCGTTATGTAAACTATCCCGTAGCTGATGGGTAAAACGTCGAATAAATCGACTTATCGTCGTCGAAAAGCTAACGGTAACGTCGAATCATTAAACCTACTAATTATCATATTAAACGACTCGGAGTCGCGGAACGTCGAAGCGCGTGTAATTAACGTCAGATCTCACCTAGAAGTTGACGTTTCATTTAATTGGGCCAACCATTCGACGCGTATCATCGTCATCGGTTACGAGGGCTGCAATAATGAAATACTTGGATAAAATATGACGCGGCGGACCTCATCGGCGGTTCGGTAATTAACTCGGATCTGTTAAATAATCGACGCGTTTCGAAGCGAAAGGTAAAAAAATCTGGCAAAACTTGAAACACGTGAAAATTACAGGGGCGCCTCCGAACGGTATGCGAATAAATCCCGATATATTGATTTCGTCGAGTAAAAAATCAAGCAACCAGATACGAGGCAATAAACATCGGTCAAACCAGACATAACGACTCGATGATAAATCAAACGACTTATAAATTAAGATAAAAATGTCACGCGATCATTATAATAATTTTATACTCGGTGCGCCCGGCACCGGGACACGCGTGCCCCGTCGCCTACGTCGCGAATGCGAGGTATTTCGAAACATAACACGGTCGAGTAATTAATGAATATTCGATAATCGCCTCGGTCCGCGACAAATTAGCCTTTCCTTATCGGCTGGACCGCGAAGGAACCTCGATAACTCGGTACGCATTGCTGAAACTCACGACCCGAAACTGCAGTCTCTCGACATATTTTTCATCCTCCTCTGCTCCTAAGTGAACTTTACGCTCGCTCAGCAATCTTCAGAAGTTTCTTTCTCATTGTTTGTTGCTGAATTTTTCCCGAAACAAAACGACACACCGCTAATCGAATTCGATGGCAATCGATTCCTCGCTCCGCGATTTTGATGCATGGGAATGGATGTTCGCTTGTTGGACGAATGCTCGCTGTTGGTTAACTGTACTACTTTGGAAGTGGTCGGATTGGTTCGGGTTGCAATAACGAGATAACGTCCACGACTACGCCACTAATTCGAAATCGTCGACACTGATGGACGATGAATCGTTGAAGCAGCTACGTTTATCGCTGACGCCAACTAAAAATATTACCAGAGCTGAAAAGAATCTTTGTACTAGGATATTTTTCATATTCTTTATCCGTATTTATGATACGAAACGGCACCATAATTTCAACATATATTTTTCTCCGGATTCCGTCAGCTGTGTGATCAAGCTCGTTCGTCGTATCTCTTGTCCAATACTATCCCATCATGCACCCAAAGATTTCTTGATGCACAAACAGTGAAAACCGTAGCTTGGCGAACCACAATTTTTCATCGCTCAAACAGAGCGTATACACTCTATAGTTTAAAAAAAAAAAAACTGCTAATGCTACTCAGAATTACCGTGAGCGAGGCAGCACCATTTAACCTTGAGTTTTCCTATCGCAATTGGTAAAAATACTTCCAATATCAATTATTTGTGTCACGTTTCCGACAAGTATAGCATATCAGATCCGTAATTGTGCGATTGCACGATCAATATCTCCTGTTATATGTTACTCTGTATCTACGATATCTAGCAAATCGAAGCTTGCAACGTGTTATCTCGTCGGAAACGAACTAGTTCCGATAACCATGAAATATCAAGGCGAAAATCACCATTAGTTTGCAATCGTAATCAGGGTTGTAAAATTTTCCATGAAAAAATTATACATCATCATACGTTAAATTAACTTTCTTAATGAACATAATTTTCGTTAAATTCAATTTTTCCCATTAAAAAAAAATTTCATGGTCAACGGAAATGCCACTGTGTGACAAAATGTTAACGCGTTATTTACGTCCGATTCTATGATTTTATTGCGCGTGGAGAACGAATTCTTTGAAAGGTTTTCGCTTCGTGGAAATATATTTTCGAAATGCCATGAAATTTTGCTTTTGTAATAGCTTCCAAGTAACAGATTCGCGTTGGATTCGCAATCGAAGAGGAGAACGAGCCGCGAACAAATCAGGAGAGACACGCACGGACCTTCGCGTTGCTACCACGTTCGTCGGAACAAGTTAACGCGAGTATCGCACGTATTATGATTGATGAAGCCTCGCCGAAGCTGGAAGAGAGACGGGAGAGGAAATGAAATCTTCGGAGGGCATAAACACGCGAGAGTCGCGACAGGTTACCGCTATGCAATCTTATACGGAGTATTCAACACCCGACGGGTCGGTAACGCTGCACTCGACGTTACCGACACGACGTTAAGCACCGCTCTCCACTCGACTAATTCACACTCGAATAAATTTGCAATGCAAATTGTCCGCGCGAAAGAAATATCTATCGTACGCGCTGCATTCATCGGTTATTGGTCTATTTATCCCTGCTAATTCGAAGGAATAAATCTATTTTTTTATTAATTTTAAAAAAAAATTTTTTAATACGAAACGAATGTTCCCTAATTCGAGCCCCGTAGATCGATGATAAAGCGCGCGTCGAGCGGTTTTTTAATCACTCCGGATGTTTCCCACGTACGAGACCGCTATCGTCATTTTTACCCGTTAAAAATGGCGTCCTTTCACGTACGCTGATTTTTTCCGCGCGATTTCGTAGAAAAATTTGGAACGTGGAACAGGAGCGAGCTAAGGGTGGGAGCAACGATGGAGACAGGCGCGAAGATAATATAATGTAATATAATATATGTCGCGGCGACGACAGCGGAAGGAGCGACGAGCGCGCAGAGTCGGTTTCGCACAGTGGGTCACACGAGCACTCGGCTCGGCGAAGCGGTGACGATCTGCGAACGACACTGGTCGAGTGATACCACGAGGGCACCAATAATAAAAACAGTTCCAAGTTTACAGTTGATCGTTCGAGCTATCGTGCCGATTCGCAGAAGGCCGTTGTTAGACCAGTCCAAAGTTAACGATCGGCTTTACATCCATTTCAGTCTGATTGAACGTTCGGTACGAGATTTAATGAGGTATCAAAAGAGACAAACACGAACAAATCGAGGATACCGGACAAAGTCATTTTTTCAACAATAAGTACCGTTTTAAATTCGACGTCGAATGGTAGCGCGGGTTGAACGGTAACCAAGCAAGAAACCCACTGCGACGAGTGCTCCTCTCATCGAGACATCGGCTCGCATGTATCGTCGACAATTTTTTAATTTTTTAATTTTTTAATTTTTTAATTTTTTAATTTCTTAATTTTCTCCATTTTTGCTTTGTTTCGCGTGCAACTTGGCGCCCCTAAACGTGTGAAAATAAAACGAGAAACATTCTATAACCGTTAAAATTCCACCCGATTCTGAGGAAATTGGTAAAAGAAAGGTGAAAAAATAGATTTGGGGGAAAAAGGAACGGTGATGCATTCGGAGCAGGACGCAGTCGACAGTCGTGATTTTACGATAATTTGTATCCTTCGCGCAGATCGAATTCTGTGCTCGTTATCTCTCGGGCGTAATTTCCGAGGTGTAAAAATATTTCGGCAGACTAACGAGGCGGAAGAATTTCTTTGGTATTTTGTTCGCGTATGGCCGAACTTCTCCGGTCCAGCTGACCAAGACCTCGGTCATGCCGGGACGCTGTAAACGAACGATACGAGAGGATCGGCTCGGAAGAACGTCCGCAGCATCGCGAGAGGAGGGAGAAATTGCTAACGGGAATCCCCACTACCCGACGCGGCACACTACACACCGCGGTTTGCACATATGTATCCGAGAAGAATTATCCACATGCCGACGCGAATCAGGGTTTCGCCTTTTTTCCATAATTTTTCATCAAGTCTATTTTCACCCTTAAACTGAGAAAAATACGAAAACCGCCGATGAATTTTCGTTAGTCCCCAAAATTTCCGACCCCAGGAACCGCGCTACGAATATAACATAAACGACGAGCAAGATCAAACTACTCGAAAAAAAACGGCGCGGAGGAGAAATTTTTTCGCAGAAGAGTTTTGCTCGTCGCGATGTGACAAGACAAAACACGCGGGGCGGAAATTTGCGGAAAACGGGTGAAAAAGCAGCTCGGACTCGCAGCCGCTGGAGGTCGCTGAAGACGGAGATTAGAGTGACCTTGAGATTTTGCTAGATCCACGAAACTTCGATCGATAATTATCTACGATCGTGCTTTACGACTCGAAGGTGGAAAAGTTTGAGGAACAATGATAATTTATTTTATTCGTTGCACGGAGCACTCAATTACGCGTAATCATCGAATAGGGATCCAATTATACACGCGTAACGGGCGGAGGATAATTATTGCAAATTGCGTGTACTTTTTTCATTCATGATTATTCATTTACTCGCGTTAAAAGCATAACTCATGCGCGAACATGTTGCGCGGTTTCAGTAACATCGCAGAGCATCTCACTCTACGCTCCTCCCCGAGGGCGAATGATAATTCTACAACTACTCCTTTTTCCTCGTACATATTTTAAACGGGAATATCGTATTAGAAACGTGTCTCTGCATACGCGCCGCAACTTCGCACTCGTTCGATGTTTCTCGAAACGCTATCGCGCGCCAAAACAGACACGCGTCGTGATTTCGAATCCAGTAGTTTCCGCACGCGTAGTCTGATTTTTATCATCATATAACCACGCGATAAAGAGAATCGTAACAATTTTATTTGTTACATAAAACAAAATACAAAATTTGTCGGCGTTAGCATTCGTGATCGAGTATCGAGTTTGGTGCTTTTATTCGAGGGAAAACTGTTTCGTCGCTTTTCATCCCGTCGAGCGTTTTTTGGTGCTATTATTCGTTACGTGCTGTGAGAATTCAACAGCAATTGCTAAACACCGAAATTGTTTCGCGTGTTGAAACAATCGTCGTGACCGTTACCTTCCATGAAATTTCACACCGCTGGAGATTTCTGTTGATTACGTATGAAATCACGGTCAGAATATTCCGCTCGTCTGTTTCGTAATGTTAATAAATTTCGTGGAGCGGGGTGATCGAGAGAAAAATAATGGCTGAAAACAGGAAGCTTCGGTGTTAGTTTCACGCGTATCTACTCCCGTGCGAACGAGTAGTCCGAGTTGCCGACGATATCAACGCGCGAGAGAAGGTTGCAACTAATTAAGATTGGAAAGCAGTGCAAGGTTACCTCGTCCTCGAGGCCACGATACAACGTATCACCCGACTCGACGCTTGGTCGCTTAAGCATGTCACGTATTTCAAGCCGAAAAGAGATCTAAAGAAAAATGCGCCCAATTTTACGAAGGCTTAGCTACTAATTCTACCTCCAATTTTACTAACTGCGAAATGGAACACTCGTTGCTGATAAAGTACAATAATTTGTTGTTTTTTTTAAATGCACAGTAACGCACTCTATTTATTGTCCAAATTTTTACGTCACTCGATAAACGGCTCGTTTATCAAAAGCTCATGCGGAGTCAATTACGAGGCAATTACGAATAAAATTTTATACATTCTTTCACAAAATACATTATTCTCCACCGTGAATACCTGCTAGATTTCCGCTTTTATTCTGTTTCAACGAAGACACGCCTAATGCAATTATTTGGGAAAACTCGAAATGAGTGTCACTCCGCACACTCTGGAGAATGTACTCGACGAAGAATTCTCCGAGCGGAAACTCGAATCGCAAAGCGTAATCGACTGAAATTCTAGAACGCAAGGAATAAAGTGCGCAACTGCATTGGATAATTCCTCGAATTCATTCGAACGTTAATTTTCCAAACGAACAAACAACTTTCCATTCCAACGTGTTGCGTATTTTGAGCGAGGAATTTCAAATTCCATTTACGGAGAAAGAATTCGGGAAATTTCGGTGAAAAGCGTAGACTGCGATGGTACGAAGAGTGGGTACATGGATTCGTATCATACGTGGCGAAATACGGTAAAATGAGTAGAAGGGAGAGTTAAGAATTGGGCGTACGTTATTATTCCGGTAATTTGGTCGATTTTGGTAAACAAGCAATTTATCAGTAACGACGTTTTGTGTAGGAATACCGTATCGTGTTTGCTACCACGCGAACGATTAACTGCTACCTGGTCAGTCATGTCGTTTGATGATGGAAACTTCGAGCATCGCTGGCGCGAGGCATTCCGTTTGATCATTTGTTTATCACTTTGATGCTTTCCCGGACGTAGTTTTTTTCCATACCACGCCTCGAGCTTCGGGCACGGCGTCCCGTCGGTGGAATGCGGCCACAGCGGAGAAGACGAGCGCAGAGATCGAGGTCTCCTCTCAGGACACGCTCGACCTCGGCACTAGGTCAACGGTCGAATCGTTCCCAACGATTTCCTCGGAGCAGATTTTTCGACAAAATGTTGAAACGGCGGTGAGAATGTAGATCTAGGAATTTCTTGCCGATAATGAGAATCGAGTGTGTTAAAAATTTGGTTCGAGTGATTGGCACACCGCCGCGTGTACGCGAATCGCGCTGCGTAGGTACGTATCTGGGAAAGGTAACGTCCGCGTATATTTACCTCGCATGGGGAAAACCTGCGAAAGCTGTTTCGAATATGGAGAACGTTGCGACACGAACGGTTTCGAATACGAATTAGAAATACGAAAGCAAACGAGTTAGAAATTAAATCAAGATTCCTCGACTGTGATTGAATTGGAAAACGTTGCGGCGACCTTGCGAGACCGCAAAAAGTGTGCAGTTGTGAAATCGAAAATGGGATCGGGCAGATAAATTTCATTGGGAACGGCGAGTTGCGAGGAGTTGGAACGGATCGCGGTGAGAAAGTGTACGATACTGGTATGCACCAATTTCTCCAAACGCAAGTACTCGGTGCAAAGTACCACTTCGGGCTCGGGAGAAACCTGGCGACACGTGATACCCCCGCGGGAGCGAACCTCGTCGAAGGGCGTGCGAGTAAAATATCTTCCGAATCGATAAGGAACACAAGCCAGAACGGTGCTGGTCAGACTGGTCAAAAGTATAGGGAAATCCTGCGTTTCGAGCGGTGAGCTCGTTCCAGAAATGAAAAAATCTCCTTCCAAGGGAAAAAAAATTCATACGTAAGTATAAATGAGAAATTGGTCCCATATAATGATACGTGACAGTTCTATATAATCGTGTACAATTTTCTTGCAATATTGTATACAATTATATCTAAATCATACGCAGTTATATCGGACCAATTTTTTGCATATAAGTATATAGCATAAGTTTTTGTCGCTTGCAAAAATTCAGGAATTTTTTACCTGCACGGTAACAAAATTCGGTCAAGTTTAACACAGAAATTGGTGTTAACGAGTTGTTTTTACACAAAATCGGTGCTATTTCAACACGCTACGCGTGTGGTGATAAAGTAACACAGCTCTGCGTTGAAAGTAGCACAGAGCAGTGTCGGATTGACATTTAAAAAGTGTTACTATGGTAACGAGCAATATTTTTGTGTGTTGATACTGAAATATTAAATATTCTACACAAAAATTTGTACGCTTTGTACGATAATGGTTTTTTTTTTACTGTGTACTAGAAAATCAGCAAGTATCAAATCGAGGTCCGGAGGGGAGGAAAACAAAACTCGCCCCAGCGGGCTGAAAATTGAATGGGGAGTTTGGAATAGCGGAATTTATTCCGTAGGAAACGAGGTGAGGAGAAGAAGTTGGAGGAAAAGTACACCGAAAGTGGAATTACGGGAAGGAAGGCGAGAAATTTTCGAGAGGAACGAAAGCAGAAATTGGCGAACCGGACGTGAGATCGACATTCCTGCGATTCCGCGTGGAATTCCTCGTTCTCGTTGCACAAAGCCGGCGGCGAAAGTGGAATCGATACGTGATGTAGAAACGGAAAAAGGGGAGGATTAATACCAGAAATGAAAGAAACGTCCGCGTTTTAAAAGTCGTTAGCGGCGCTGCGTAACGTAATGATAGGCAACGTTACATCCGTTTCACCCAGAACGATTTGCGAGAAGCCGCGTTGCTGCAATTTGAAAATGCAGGCTGCATCTAGCGAAATCGAAAGTTTCGCCGACTCGTGATTCTTCTCGCGTCGGATTCGACGTCCGTCTGAATTATTTATCGCCGGGTTACAACGATAAGTACAAGGCGACGGTACGCGCGCGGCGTCATTATCGAATTCGTATTCGATCTCTCGCTTATATTACGGTCTATCGGATTTTATTGTTCCTCGGACGCGGAGAGAGAATCGCATCGCAGCGCCTCGGCCCGCAGATTTATCGAGCCTCGCCGGTGGTAGCGGAAGATTACACTATCAAATTACACGTTACAGATGAGAGATCTACCTCCGTCCCGCGCACAACTGTGCGAATACGAATCGTTGCTGCTGCTGCTGCTGCCGATCAGTGTTCACTGACGCGAGTCGCACGCGTGACTCGATTGCTGTCGAATCCTTCGATCCACGAAAAAAACGTTCGAGGACGCGCGATCGATTCGAATACGCGATGCTATACGATACATTCGAATACAGCCCAAAGTCCGCTTTTTCCAAAAACTCGATATTTCGGAACCTGTTCGATAAATGCCTCTTCTTCGGCGCGATATAAGCTCGTCGAGTCTGATTAAAAAAAAAACGCAATTACAATTACGCGATTCAGGCTGAAAATCGGCTGAAGATCGTTTGCCCGGTGTCGGCGAATCGGTTGTTGACAAGAGAGCAAAGGAAAGAAAGCAGATTCGCGAGAGGTTTTGCTCTCTTTTGCGAGTCGCACCGGCCACGTCGTCTTCGCCACGGGCTGCGTCGATAATTTCTCGATCAAGCTCCCCCCTGTGTTTCACGTCGATTTCCGATTTCACCTATCGACGATTTCGAACGAGAGAGTCGTCGCGTCCCTTGGCCTTTCGTATCTTTGCGAGAATATCTCGTTTGCTGTTCCTTTTTTCTTCCTCCTCCTACTTTCATGCAATTTTTTCCCCTTCATTTTCTCTCGCATACCCGTTCGATGATACCTGCTCGTCGCGTCACGTGGATCCGGGCAGCAGCAGCAGCGGATATCTGTCGCGCTCTCCTTCTCGAGCATCGCGCGGACGTATGATCCTACGTTATAAATAGCGTATCGGGAAGCGCGTAAGATTAATACAGTTTAATTAAGCTGAAGCTAGACTGCATCGTATTTCATTACGTATCCCGCTTCGCGCAGCTTCAACTTCCTCCAACGGCCAGCGGAAGTTCAATCATAACCATAATGATGATAAATACGGTAATGCAAAAACGATTATGCGCGATGCAAGTCGCAAAAAATATTTCCCGATTGATTTTTATAGCTTGCCGATCACCTCGAGACGAAAAGCTCCGTGCATTCGGAAATAACAATTTATATTCATATAATTTAGTTTCATCTGTGCGCAAAAGTACAATCCAGGACAAATAAGTGTACTCAAATTAAAACATAATGTTGGGGATGATTTCATATTTATAAGATTAGATTTTAGTTTTAAATTAGTTCATTTCACTATTTTTGATCAATTAAATAAAATTGTATACCAATAAAAATGATTTTATTTAACATTAATGTTGAATTTGATTTGCCATAAATCCTAATTTTAATTAAATATTTAGCGTAAAAGTTTATTTCGAAGAGATAAAATTTACTTAATTTGTAAATGACTCGAATAAAATAAATTAACTGAAAATAACTGTTTAGATTGGTATATTTTTATTTTATTTGTAGAAAATAGAGCCTCTTGCATCGGCGATTTTTATGCGTAGATCGCTGAAAGAATGATAACAAAACAGAGAATGAAATCATTTGCGATAACTTTGATTACCTCGCGTCGTTTTTTCAAACCTGCTGGCGAAGTGAAAGTTTGATTCGAAATATTTTCATAGCACCGAATTTATACTCGTTTCGCAACAAAACGGACGCGATTTTAACGCGTTTCCATTTTCCTAGGCTCGAGCGATATTCTATCGGTCGGCAATTTTACCGTAAATTTCCAAGCCTCTGTATCGTAATAACAGCGATTGTGCGAATTGATCGTTCATTATTTTTATTCCCCTCGAATTAACTTTGGCGCGAGGTGTTTAAAAAATATCGTTTCGGGGGGAAAAAAACGTTCGCGCAGAGTTTCTTTTTTTGCGGGAAAAACAATTCCCGGTTCATTTCCATGTAAGTTTAGCTCGAGATAGCACACGGTCGGTCGTCGCATTCGCAGTCGTCGAGTACTTGGCGGCGATACGACAAAAATCATTGCGAATCGTTAGGAGCGCTGGAAATCGAATGATACGTTATCGTTAGTTGTGCCGTTAAATTTGTCACGGTTCGGGAACTCTGACGAGTGGTTCAAGAGCACGTGAGGCCGCAAAGGTTGGTATATAGTCGGCAGAGGAAGAGCAATAGATGAATGTAATTTGCAATGGAGCGAAGGAGAAGGACGAGGGGGGGGGGGGGGGGGAGAGAGGGAGAAAAAGATACGGAGCAATTCGCGGTCGAGAGATGGTCTATGTGTATTTGAAACGGAGTTAACGGGTACCGCGCGCGAGTACGTTGGCCTGTAACACGTAATACGATGCGAAGTATCTCGACCGTTGATAATTAATGGAAATTGTTAACAAAAACTCGAGACTACTCGCGTATATTTTCTTAGCTCCGATAATTCACGAGTACGTTTGCGATCCTTCGGATGTGTTCGTTACGTCGCTGATCGCGTTTCTACGCGTAATAAGTGCTCGTCGGCTGCGTGCTCCGAGGCAAGCGGAAAATTCTCGAATTTTCGAAGGTAAGAATCGAAGATGAAGAAACGACTTCGTCGTTTGTCTCGAGACGCATCGAACCATTTTCCCATGCAGGCTTTCTAATGCGTACGTTCGCGACTAACGCGTACAACGAGCCAAGCGAATCGCGGTGATCCTCTGCCGATAAATCCATTGCGCAACCGATGCGTGCCATCGTAATTTTATGATGCCTCCGTTTGTGATTACGTTGGCAGGTCGTTGCAAAAGAATACGGATGTGAAGTAAAACAATTATCGAACAATTGCGCAACGAACGATATTGAGTCACTTTTAACCGACGAGCAACCACCGATTCGAATTCTACGATAATCCTATGGAAAAAATACGACCACGGTCATTTTGTAGTAGCTCAGATTTTCTCCCATCAATTTTCTCCTCCGATATCCAAAATTCCCTTCTCGCGCGATTTTTCTTCTCGAAAAAACATTTTTTTCCACTTACAATTATTTTCAAATCGGGAATTATAATTCAAAAGCATTTTAATGTTGTGCTCTCATGTTACAAACTTTTTAGAAAGATTTTGGAAAATTTATGCTATTTATTAGCTATACAATTGTCTTATTCTTGCACCTTCTAATGATATAAATCCGAATGACCATTTCTAATACATATCATACTTACTTCGTGTACGCATAACTTTCCTCTTTATAACTAGATTAGTTCGAAAATTTGCGGGTGATTAGAGAAAGATGCACGCCGAAATATTAGTGATCGTTGATTTTCGCGGAACATTTTCTTGATAGACGAATAATTCAAGAGCAGTCAACGACGTTCCATCGTGGTCGGAAGGAATTCCTTTTTTTTACATCGTCTCCAATTATAAAAATTGTCGATTGATGCGACGCGAGCCTAATTTCATTCTGGAGCAGAGATTCGTTCGTATTTCTTCCTCCAGAGAGTGGACCTCGTTACAGGTGGCGCGAAAATAATGAGTACCTATTTTTCCCGTTTTTGTGGGGAAAAAAGTGATCGCAACGGATTTCCAGAGCTCCGAGAGAAATCTGTTTTTTAGACATTTTTTAGCCGTGAGAAGAAAATTGGAGAGGCTTAATAATCGCGGCCAAATGATTCATCGAACCACTGTTGTTACATATCGACCGTGACCCCGGCGCTCGGTGAACTTACGGTGATTAGTGGGTACAATGGGTAGCGAATAATTCAGCGATAACAGGTACCATCATTTTTTGTTATTATCTAGTTCAGTTCATTGCCATATGTTAAATAGCGGGATATCTTCGGAGGGCATCGCAAACACGAGAGTTCTACTCCGTTCCTAATCGTTCAAAACGTACGCAGTTGACCGATAAAAAGGTCTCGGTACGAATGTAGGAAGGAAGGAGAAACAAGGCAAACTGGATCCACCGCGATTGTGCCGGACATAAAGATAATCGACGCGCGCGATTGTATTTTTTTTCTTATCGGTCGTTTTCACGACCAAGAGTGACTCACGTGACCTTGACGTCGAGCCGCCCGTTGATGAATACGACCACGGTCGATGCGTCGAATTCGATCGCTTGGCGAATTTCGATAAGCAGCGAATTCGAGTTATCATCGCTCGTCGTTCGCCGCGCGAATCGTTACCTGCATCCTTATTTCCGGAAGAATCAGCATCACAACGAAGAAATCGTAGAAGAAGAGGCGGGGCGGAGGAGTCGCACGATGCGGAGGCAAACGACGTTTGAATACGTTTATCCGTACGTTGACGTCCCAGGGCGAGGAGCTGTTCACGCGCCTCTTCTCACGTCACTCACGCACCCCATTCGCACTCCGATGCCGCCGGAAACACGTGACGCGATTGAATTTCTAAACGCAACAGAAGCACAACTCCGCTATGCGACGAAACGAGAGGATTAGAAGAGTGCACGCCGATCGTAGAGGCCAAAATGAAGAGGGGTATGAAAAAAATGAAATAAAACACTGTCGCGTTCGGATCGTTGCGTTGTTCCCGCGCGGAGGGAGCGACGCGAGTGAGGAGAAAATTTGCGGCGAAACTGCACAAACGACGATGATACCGGAGCGATGGATTATTGGTCGCGTAAAAAGTACAAGAATAATATCGGCTCTGGGAGACTTTCGAATTTTTTTTCCGGACAAACTCGCGCGAAAGCCTCGACGGGCCAGCCGAAACAACGATCGCTGACGAGTCGGGAGGGATGAAATCCACGATGACACACCTTTCGCGGAGGACACCGGCGAACAAGAAACGTCGATCGGGAGAAATGCGGAATCGAATAATCGCGGAATCGAGGAACAACCGGTAGCCTCGGTTACACCTGCGGACTCTGAGAGTTCAACGCGGTGGGAGAGCAGGGCATGGAACACGGGGAGTAGTAGGTACGGAGAGCCGGCGAAGGAAGACGAGGGGAAAGACTCCTCGCGGACTCTGGGCGTGGGGGATACGCGAGCAGAGAGAGAGAGAGAGAGAGAGAGAGAGAGAGAGAGAGAGAGAGAGAGAGAGAGAAAGACCATCGTCGGGTTCCTCCGCATCCACGTAACACGCACGTACGATCAACTTCGATGGGCCGATATACTCGCGTTTGTATGAGAAATTACCAGCCGTATACCTTCACCACCAGCACCACACGACCACCGTCGCCACTACCACTACGACTATCACGTTTTGCGACTGTACTATAAATATATCAAGAGTATTCCTACTCTTCGTGTAGTATTAGCCGCTTTAGTTTCGTGCAAACAAACTACGTGTAATCTATGCCTCCAAGACGACGCGGAGAAACGCACACGCTCTCGCAACCTTTCACCAGACACCGATTAAACGTTACGCTCCGATGTGTGTTGTTACTCCACATTACTCTGCGGGTGCGAGAAAAGTATCAACATTTTCGAACTCCCGTTGTATTTTTACTACGATCGTAAAAATCGTTGTCGACGAATCTTAGGCCCCGTTTGGAAGTAAGAAACGGTATGCAGATTTGTGGGTGATTTCGATGCTTCCCAGAAATAAATTGAGTCGATTTTACCGCGGTAATATTTTTACGATGATATTCGAGAATATCGGGTATTTGAGGAATGCCAAAGTTTTATTCGCATTGGGTTTTTTTTTTTTTAATTACATTGGCGAAAATAATTTAGTCGTAGGGCGAATCGTAGTATTTGGAGTTGCTGCGTATGAAATGTAAAACGGCGCGAGTACTGATCGAGCGGTTCGATGGTATCGTACCGATTCGTAAATAAATCATTCGGATCGGCACGGACTTTCGACGGAGTAGTCCTCGTGATCTTTGACGCGAACCAATTAAATTTACATACGCTCGATTGACTCGAGCTAACTTGTTAACAATTTATAAATGGTAATTGAATTTAATAATCGACTCGTGTCGTTCGTCCATATGGCGGCTGTCCCGAAGGCGCGAGCGTGCCAAGAGTAGTAATCGAATGTGTATCCGAACAGTAATACGAAAAAGGCGTCATTGCATCGAGCAACGAGATAGTTACGTTCAAATTGCCACCTCGCGCACGAACGTAACGTCCAACTTTTTAATTTCCCAAATTAGATTCATCCGCGAGTCGTTTTCACGTCTAGAATTCGACGAGCGCAGCTCAGAGGTCTTATCACTTCCATTTCTCCCGCGAGCCGACTAGTCGGACTGATTGTTTTTTTTTTGCGGCGAAAACGAGAAAATTGGGGATAAACTTCGGTGCTGAACGAGAGTTTTCGCGAGATGGATGCTATTATTGCCGAAATTCGCGTTGACCGGGAGAAATTGTACTCTTCGACGACTGTTTTCCCAACGTCGGTCAAGTCGAACGAGATTGATTCGCGACTTTTGTCGGAATACATTTTATGAGACTCGTTAGTTTCGAACGATCGGTAATTGAGGAGCGGAGAAATCGGAAATAAGAAAAAGGTACCGACGACGGTCGTTTGGGTAGAATCGATAGAGGAGAATAAACCTCGACTGGGGAGAAGTGAAAAAAGTGAACGTCACATCATCAGAGTCACGTCGTTGCGCCGATTCTGAATGACATCACAAAAATTAATTCGCACGGTGACGAAACTTGAGTCGAGATCGGAATTGCAAAAAGGTGTTCGGTTGGGTGCAACGACTGACTTTACCACAGCTTTATATTTCGTCTGCGAGCAGAAAATCATCTCCCTTGTCGCGACGATCCACTTGTAAAAATATTTTCTTTTGTATAGATATATTTTAGGGTGTTTAAAAAAAGTTTGCTTCTTGCGCCAACTTTTTCAAATGTTTCTATTTAAAGTGAGAAAAAAGTGGAAGTATTTAACGACAGTTTTCTGCTGTAGCGCAACTAATCAGCGCTTCGAATATAGCCAAATGAACTTCCATCGTAATAAAATATTTTCATCGAGCAATAAACTCGTTTTGACGGCGAAACATAATCATTTTTATTGGAACGAAATTACGGTGTACGGGGAATACAGACAGCAGCATAAAAATCTTAATATTTCTTCCCTATCAAAACATTTATTACAACGGCGCGTTCGATGTTTTTTTTAAGGAAGATTGTAACTCGGACGTGAAGCTTCGGTAGTTCGTAATCTCGCGTTAATCTTTCGCAATTTGCGAGACACCGACCGAACCATAATTTGGAGAAGAAACGAATGGATATCAACGTCTTGATCAGCCTGGTCGACGCAGTAAGAGAGAGAAAACACGTATTGAAAGTCGTCGGGCTATTAGCGACGGCCTTTGCGAAAGGAAACTTGACAAATGACGATTGCAGAATAATTGTATAAGTATAAATAGGTATCTGGTATGAATAAACGGCCACGGGGCATGTTATTCGGATTGCGGAAATGGAATAGTGCCGTTCGAAAACACGCGTCGTTGACCCGAGTAAGAAACTATCGGTATTACAGCAGACGAGATATGAAAACGCGGTGTCTACGGTATGGAATAATCGGAATGGTAAGTACAATTAGCCGTTGCATATAGCATCACAAACGCGACGAGGATGCGGTAAGCAGCGATAAAAGAATCGTGTAATGTCACAAACAGGTCGGTAACCTTTTAATTGGCTATAAAAAACAAGCCTGAAACCAACAGAAGTAACGAAAAAATTGCACTCTCTCTGAACCACGTTTGTCATGCTTAGTCTAAGTTGTCGATTTCATTTGCATCGCGCTTGCTGTCGAAATATTTTTTCAGCCTTCGCGAATTTCGATGGATAATAATATTTGAGAAAATAGAGCACGTTTGTGGTGTTAGTTGTAAGATGGGTGGAAATGGTATCGAGTTTTTGTGCCTCCCCGCCGACAATTAGGTACCTGTCGGTGGACGCCAGGTTTGGCGAATCGCGTTACGAAGACGTGGAGTTAATTCAGCGCGCGCTTAATGGCACAAGAGTGCCATCTTTTTTGTCGTCACGCTGACTTCCGTCCTCGGAGTTTAATGCGCGTATAGAAAATTGACACTCGAGTTTACGATGTCTATTTAGCAAGCGAAAAGGATCTTTTCTTGGCGCTCATGCCCCACCTGGGTGGCAAATTAAATTCAAGGCGAATAACGCGAGATTTTCTTGACTCGGCTGCGCCGCAATCATTCGGCCTCGTCGTAACGTTAGAATTGTCAGAGCGGAGGCGGGATAGTTTCGTACAGGTAAGTCTGCGTGCGGCATAAGATTGTTGGAAAAGAGAGAAGGGGATGCGATGAACGATACGGATATCACAGATGAAACGAGAGAGCATTAGCCGACGCAGTCGCGCCTCGCGAATCGTTAAGAGTCAATTTTAAAAACAAAGAACGACGCCATGGTGGGAGGAAGTGCCTTGAACCTGAGAAGAAGCCAAGCATTAAACCCACGCCGTCTCGGGTAATGATAACCATTTCCGTTTTTACAACAACGCCCGTACTGCGAGTACAGATACGGATAAACTGCAGACGCGTGCTCTGTGGCTCGAGCCCTTCGCTTGTCTGCGCATCCAAACACGTCCGTCTTTTTTTTTTTTAAATTTATTTGTTTATTTATTTATTTTACTTTATTTTCGTGGAATTTATTCGTTATTCTTTTATTTAGTTTACTTATTTTGTAATTATTTTATTTTATTTCATTTTTTTTTGTTCAAGGTCACGCGACGGGACGCGACTGGCCCGGATAGTCCTGCCGGAGGAAAATGGGAAGGTAATGAAAATAATTACGGAAGAGGGCAGTTAGATTGGAGGAGAAAGGATTTTCTAGGAAACGTCGACCATTAAATTCGACAGCACCACGAACTGGCGATATCGACAATCGATTATTCGTGCTCCGTGATCACGAAAGTGAAAAACGTACGGGCGAGAAATCTTGAACCTCCGACTTACAATTAGCAACGATAATGCACACTTCATCGGAACGTTAAATCAATCTTGAAAATAATCGACGATGACAATTTAATTTCTCGTTTAACTTTCCATCTGAAAAAAAAGATGTTTTTTTTTTCATTTCTTTTACGCCAGACAAACGGTGTTTCTTCGCCTCGATACGAGCCCAAGTCGCGTATTCGTATCGGTCTTGTCGCGACGAAAAATTTCATTCATGGCGACGAGGCGGGAGCTTTTGGGGAATCGAGAAAGCTCTCGGAAATGGAAACGGTGGACGAACTTGGCACGCGTTTCCGTTCGAACGAAAGACGCTTCGTGAAGAAATAAGGACTCGGATCTCTTGGGAGGAGTGTAGATCTAATCGGGCAGCAATTACGAACGCGGCATGAAAAAGGAAAGACTTTATTCACCACGCGCGTGTACGCGGAGCCAGGGGCTAGAACTCGTCGTCGGTTGTACCTTCAAAGCCGCGTGTACGTACAACGCCGGTATATCACGGCTAAACTTTGCTGGTAGGGAGACCGGTGATTAAAGAGTTATCACGAGGCAAGTATAGGAGGAGCTATGAGTCATTATGATTCACTTGAGGTGCTCCCGGCAGAAGAGTTGTTGTCGGAAGATAATAAAAGTAAGCTAAGCAAATCTTCTTGTCATTTTTTATTCACCCTTCGCATCCTCCGGACTCGAATGACAATCCGATTTCACCGTAACTATCCGTAATTATCTGACGGCGACAATAATTATTCATCCCATGACTCGCGCGTCTCGAACGACGCTGATTTCACGTAATTCGTTATCCCTTAATGAAATATAGATTTGGCGTCGAATTTTCAGAGATTATTTCGTCCACTGCAGCAGTGCGGAGCGAACGAGAAACGAGACAAAATTCAACGACGACTCTAACGAGTAACAGCACCGTTAAGTATCATTTCATCTACGCCATTTTATCAGATTTTGATATTTTTCTAAAACCCAACGTCATTGTACAGGAAATACCTTCAGTTTAACGACATGTGCTCCTTCTTCGGTTTCAACCACTCAATCAGCCGGAATCGCGTCAGCAATGGCGGAGCTTTTTTTGGCGCCTCCGTAGGCAGCGCGTTAGTCGCTTGGACCTCGATATTTTTCGATGGAAAAATTATGTAATATAGGTCAAACGAGGCCAAATATATGTCTAATTCTCCGAAGCATTTAATTGAGTACTTTTCATCGAATAAATTCCGGACAATCACCCAAATTTTTCAACGTTCACAGTGGTATAGCCCTGTGATTGAAAATTGTTTCAGAGTCCTCGAATGTCTGTTGAGTATGAGAAGATACGACATTTTTAGGTACCTATTAGTATTCTTGATAGAATCGAGTTTGGTGCTTTTATTCGTGAAAGGCGTTTTCGCTGCGACTAGCAATTAGATCGATGCACCGTGCTTCGCAGGATGGCGAAGAGATGGATTACTTTACACATTTCACCCGTTCGTTTTCGATCAGGTCGACCGGCGACGGCCTCGTCCGGTGGGTAGCCGAGCGTCATCCGATCTGAACCGGAAATCGAGCGTTTCCTTTGACGCTGTTATCGATACGAGTGCGCGGTGAATTTAGAATCGCGTTTAAAATGCAGGGCGAGGGCTGTTGGTTCGGGCGCGTGCACTTTAACGGGAAGCGGCGATGCAGCGATCAATTTCCGCCAAGACGTAATAATTAGCCGATTATCTGCCTCGCTTCTCCCGAAGGGACGAAATTTTCGCAACAAAGGGACAGGTACGAGCGGAGTAGGAGGATCGTGTTCAGAGAAAACGTGGCGTGGAGATGTTATTGGAATGGGACGTAGAACTGCGACTACAGAAACACCTCGCGAGTATGCAGTCGATGCGCAATAGAATATTACCAAGCGTAGAGATAGCGCAGTTAACCGTGTTACAATAAAACCACATCGTTTTACGAGAAGAAGCCGTACGAATAAGTCTAGACACGCGCGATTATCCATTGCGCGGTGAAATAGTCGCATCCGGTCTTCCGCGCTCGCAATAAAACCAGCAACTCTAATATCGAACACAAAAACGAAACGTACCTGCAACGCGCACGGAAAACCACGGAAAACCATCCTCGAATTCCTAACTTGCCGCACGCGTGAATTCCTAAGCGACGATTACAGATACACAGATATCGGCGAGTCACGAGGAACCGATGATTAAGACGCGCTGATTTTCAATGTCAAGTTCACAAAGCGTTTCGAAAGAAATCGCAACCGAGGTGGAACCGTCGGAAGCGACTTGTCGGAGAAGCACCTGTCGGCCTGACGTCACATCCCCGAGACTCGACAACGAATCAACGAGCACGGGACGGAACGTTGCTTCTCGAAGCTTCGTCGGATCCCAGTTTTCGTCAGCGGATACGACAAATTATAGCTGTATAGTCGTAAAAGCGAAGTAACAAAAAAAAACCATCTTTCATCCTCCGCAGAAAGTTGGTAAAGGCGACCTGGAACGCGGCGTCCCGAATCCTCGAAGGAATTTCTCTCGAAAGAATCGTACCTGCCGTAAAGCAAATAGTAGTAAATCGCCGCTCAATGACGCGGTAGGTAAAGCCTGCTTTGCGCGGTTTAACAGGCTGTGTCAGGAATACAATCCTATTCAAAGCAAGACTACTGAAGTTTCGGAGCAGATTTCGCTGTAGGAGACCTCCGAGAAAACTTCAGAGGAATGCTGCCGAGTTCCGGAAATATTGGAGATTTATCCGTTTCGTATTCATTCATATTCCGAGGCACGTACGGCGCGACGGTATCGAACAACAATACGAGATAAGAGCGTGAATCAGGTAAATTAGAAACGCTGCGGTGTATTGTTGGAAGTTTTTTTTTATTTATGGCGCTCGAGTCACGAATAGTTCGTTGGAAAATTACGATTTTTATTCGATAGAGTCACACCTGACGCCGGTAGAAAAGGAATTGTCTTGCAATGATTCAACCGGGTTCCACGTTCAGCTTCAAGGTCGAGGTGCGCGATCGAATAATTCGTATCGAAGGTTGGCGAATTTTTGGATTTGAAAAGACTCGAGTTCTCGGTGATAAACGCGACGCGAGTCGTATACGCGTATCTGCGGGGGAAATGATTGGGGCGTGATTTTCAGGGAAAACAATGCGAGTAACCCGTATCGCACGGGGAATGAAAGGAAATAACATTTATAGCAATTATCTGTTGAAGAATACAGCTGGTAAAATTGTTGAGAAACGTGACTGAACGGCAAACTCGTGGAAACTGAACCACTTTATCCATTGTTCGCGTTGAGATTCCACCATACAGGAAAGAATCTCTCGCGAGCGCGTGTTCCACGTGCGCGTACTTGTGTATATTTCAGCCATCTTTACGTACAACGGCGAGGAGCCAAGAAGAACAGAAACCCCATTATGATCAACCTTTTTCGATTGTACACAGCTCTCACGCTCACAAACTCTTATGAAAGCGACGCCGTTCTGGTTTTCACGTTCTATTCGAATCACAATTCTCGTTGGTCGATACGCTTCGGATGTTTGATATTCAAAATCGAAACTAGGCATCTGCTAGAGTAGTCGAGTGTTCGCCTCGCCCTGCGTTTATCGATATCCTCAGCGTTCCCGTATAATTTTCGGTATTTGATATTCACCAAAATAATGACTCTGCTTTGATGATTATACCCCAGCACGTTTTCGATCGCGTGAGAAATGTATAAGTACGTACATCGTTCCGGCACAACTCGCCGACTTCGGCTTAGCGCTCGTTAACGCGAGCTGGCAATTGAACAAATATTTTTCGTATTTGATCAACTGTTTATAACGGCGTTTGGGGCTTGAGAAAACATCGGTCGCTCGTGTTCGTATTTTTATATTCGTTTTCCAGTACTTTGGAAACACGAGGACACGAGGAACTTCAATGCTGCTGCAGTGCGGTGACGATGTACGATTTACGTAACGTTGCGGTTACGTAAACTCGTGCAAATAGTCGACGGGGACAAACTCTGGATCGGAGTAATTGCAATCGCAACAACCGACCGCGTCTCTCGATTCGCTCAATTAAACCGTTCGATACTTCGCGCGACCAAGCGACTCTCGTAGCGGGGAAAAAATTTGATAATACTACGACGACGACGAGGCTGACAATAACGCCGAAGGAAAATAAAAACTGTAACGACGATCGAATCTACACGGAAACGCGACGATGAATTAATATTTGTTATCCGAAACCCAGTGTTGTTATTTCCTCGGTTAATCTCGCCACTCTCGAATGAATTATCAACGCTTCGTAAGAAATTGCAGGAAGCAAATCGAACTACCAACATATTTCCGCCGACTATTCGTCGAGGCAAAATAAAAAAAAACGACGACGCCGGCTACAAAAAACAACTGCTTGACTTTCAAATTGTCTTCATTCCGACGCAAATTGTACTGGCATAGGTAGTCGCTAACAAATAGGTAAACGATCGAGGAACAATCGACGAGACACGTGACGGTGAAAACAAAAAATAACGATAAATTTATATTTTGCATCGCTGCGAGTGTGATAAAAAAATTCTTCGTCACTGGATGCGTACGTTCAATAACAGGTATTCGAGTAAACATTTTTTTGTGATATCGAGCGTGGTCGTGAAAGAAAATATCGGTTTGAACGAAGGTGAGTCGCGCGAATAATCGTCGTTCTCAACGAACACGAACGAAAGGTCGCCACATACGTTGCGGCTACGTACCTGCATTTGCGAAAATCACGTATGTAGCATCGATGTGTATCGACGATGATATCACGAGTTTTCAAGCACGTTGGGTAATTAATTCGTGAAATTATGACTTATCGGTATTTCCCTACAATCCTCAAGGAGCGAGATGCTTGGGTGATGCTATTTATATACACGCAAGGAGGAACATAGTAAACATGATGCAAGAATCATCCGATGGGGACATCCAGAACTAATTGTAAATTAAAATTCACGATAAATGTCCGCGAGACGCACCTTTACGTTCCGAATCCGGACAAACTCGAGATTCTTTCCGTACGTCTGTCACTTTCATCGCGAATTCTTCGCATAACGAACGGAACTCTTGACGCGAGTAATCCGAATTTGGAGGTTATCGTAAATATGCCATCGTGTTCGATGCGGCAGCGTGAAATAATGAGAATCTGAGGAAAAACTCACCCTGACGAATTTTGGCTTGTAACCATCGTCGACGATATCTCCAGCTACTATCGGGATATTCATTATGTTTTCATCATATAAATGAAAACCGAACGCCAGTCGTCTGTAGGTCACTGGTTACCGGACGATTGAAAACACTGCGTCGATTCGACGTGTATATTTGTTTACACGCTCGTTTGTTATATTCACGACGGGAATGGGGCCACCGCACTTTACAAACAACGCTTCAAATGAAAACAGCTTCGAAATTCGTTCGGTAGCTTCGTTTGACCGAACAACGCAGGTATCTACGGAATGTATCGCGTTCGACGAACGGAACTCTGTTATTCTCCCGATAGTTCGAACCGACAACGAGTCGCGCGGTACGATGATATTCGTTATAGTTTCAACCCGTTCACGTTTTGAGCTTCGTTACACCTCGGCGTAACACTCGGTCGGGACACACGATACACCTCGTTCCCCGGCACGAAATAAGTTCATCTCACACGACACGAGCGTCGACCGGTCGTTTACGCACCGTGCCGACGAACACTGTGTCACTGTTATGTGTTATGTTTCACCCGACCTGACTCACACGCCGACCGTCGTCGTCGTTGTCGTCGTCATAGACGTTCGAATGTTTATCACATTTTCGATCCACGTACCACACTTATTGATTAGCTTCGACAAAGTTGCGCTCTTGTTTTCGTATTACTCATTTATATTGTATCTTCGGAAGAAAAAGATATGGTATTATATACCTGCCACGATACACAACGCGCGCGCTCGCGGGGACAGTGTCACCGCTGAGAGGTCGAGGCTGTCGGCGGCTCGAATGTTTGTCGGTGAGTGTGAGAGCCGGTGTGAGGAACGTTCCGTGCCCTAAGTTCTGAAATACGTCACCGCAGCAGACGATCGACGATTTCCGTACGGGGCGCTGGTGTGTATTATCTTTGTGACGTCACTACAGAATGTCAGCCAGCGCAGGTAGGGCGCGGGACGAACTATAGCGAAGCAGCGAGCTCGGTGGTACAAACGCACGCGTATGGATGACCACACACGGTTGCATCGACGCTGCGTATTACCGCGTGGCCAGTACACACACACACGCGCGCGCGCACACGCGTACACCAGTATAGTAGAGCTTCGGGGACGGCCGCTTGGGTGCCAACGGTAATCCGAGCGCCGCTCTGCACGGTGCGGGTGGAGGTAGAGGTGGAGCGAAAGATATTCGTGATTCGTGCACGCGGGATGTATGTACCTGTAGCGGCGACCGGACTCGGCGTACTACTACGACGCGTCGACGCGTTGCCTGAATAAAACAAAGAGAAAAAAAAGGGGGAGATTTTCCAGATTCTTTCGTTGCAGTTTGAACGTCACGTTGATCTGTAACTTTCGAAGCCGAAAAGGAATGCAAGCTATTGCAAGGCTGGATGCTACTGTCTTTCAGGAGACCTTGAAACCACGAGAAATATGTTAGGAGGGATTGCGATGCGAATTTTTCGAACGAACTGTTTGCAGCCGCGCTTACGCGGTTAGTCATCGGACTTGTTGCGAGTAGAAATTATTTTTTCCTCCGCGTATGGCGATCGGCGGTGCAGTGGGTCTAGTCTAGTCGTTAAAGCATACCGAACGGACGAAACTATAGACCGAACAATCCTTGGTGATTTATAATCGCCGCTGCGAGACTGCGCTACGTGGGATGTTATCTCGGGTCTTATGATGATAAACAATTGCAGCTTCTCGCACGTAATTACCTGGATTTTTCATCTTTCGTCGACGTTGTTGTTGTTGCGCCGAAGAAAATTAACAATCCGTGTTTCTTCGGCATTGTTTATCAACTGTGTCATCTTTTGTACTAATTATAATGGAAAGTTTTGCTCTCGCACCTATTATTTTCGGAGATACCTCTGCAATTACGGGAGACTATATAAATAGCCACGATAAATAGATCAAATACACGCAGTCATCGTGGTAAAATATGTCTACTATCTGTTTAGTCGATCCGTTGCTCTGCGTCGAAAAAAATATGTCAAGAATACTTTTCTATTGTTGGTTCACACGGTTACTCGATTAACGAGTATCGAGGAACAGCTGTGGACAGCAATTTCATTAACGCTGCCAATGTAATTGCTGTCCTCGACCTAGGAATTATCGCGATGCGAAAGAATGGATGGAGTCTATTTACTCGAGCGGGAGAATATTGTGAAGAAAAGAAGGAAAAAAAACTGTTAGGTATACGATTTACTGACGCACGACGACTGTTTATTCCTATTTACGTTTGAGCGTGTCTATCGAGGATGCCGCACGGTCAGAGTCATACATTTTAAAGTATCTGAAATTCAATCTACGGAACTGTCGTATCCACGCCGACTCGAGATGGGAAGTGAAAAAATAATACCTATTCAGCACTAAGTTTCCGCAAGCGTGGTCGTACATTCGTCCATGTGAGGCCGAGACTTCGCCGACACGAGCATAATGCTTCCCAGTTTCATCCACACACCCTCAGCAGTCCCGTGCAATGTTTAGAATGTTCGACCGCATGGAAGCTTTTAGTGATAACGTACGAATGTATGAGCGGCATGCGATCGTTAATCGGCTGTTTCGAGCTACCAGCAGGAGAGGATTGATATCGCGTGGAAGTTAGACGAAGCAGCTGAACCTAGATGAATTACACGATAGAATATTCTCGAAGATTTATCAATGAAAAATAGTTTACAGGAAAACGTTACTTTTAAAAATACGTTCGGCTAGGTATTGCTATCGGTACATATGCCGTTGAATCGTATTTTTTCGGCATATAAAATGCACGATCAAAGGATCAATTATACGCGAATACGCGGCATAATGCAATTGAATTTCGTTGATCTCCATTGATCATGCCGTGCAAAAGCAAGAGACGGCGTTTCAATATGCCATATTGATGTTACTCGAGCTATCGATTTTTATCTGTTCGAATTTTTACCTCATAATGAGACGACACGAGCGATGAGTAATGAATGGAATAATAGACATTCTTAAAAAATTACGCCTCCGCGTTTTACAATACTGTCGACGTTTAAATATTCAATTTCACGATGTCGTAGTCTTACCACCGAATTCTCAGTGGATTTCGACGTTCAAAGGATCAACATTTTCTTTCCGTACAGCTAAGTTAAAGTTCTCAACTGATTCATGGGTAAACTTTCTAGACTGTTGCAAAACTTGAAACTGTAAGTCTGTAAGTCTACGCGGAAATACAAGTCTAATCACAGAGTTAATCAGTTGTTCGAACTGACACACCAAGGATATGAAAGATTACGACACAAATCGTTAGAGGCACATGACTGGCATATGCACGCATCAATACTCCGAGAGTGGTTTGCGTAACAGGTATTTTAGGAATTTTCAACTTCCAATCCATAGCTAACTAATCCATTTCCGAATCAATATCACGATTATCGGTCGACTAACCGACAAACCCCGACTAATTCAAATTTCACAAGTATTCAGCAAATCCGAAGACGCGTAAATCAATAGAAAGAAATAATTCTCCTTTTATTTATGGCGAAGGTAGATTATTCGTAAAAATTGACTGCAGTTTTGAATTAAATTGATTCATTTCGGCTTTACAGACATCATCTCCTGATATCGTGTAAATCCAACACTTGGCGTGCTGCCAATAAAGTTATCCCTATGATCGATATCTACACATCTGTATAGCAACGAATTGCAATTGTAAAGTTATCTTATGTCAATCGTGAACTTATCGTTTGTTTGTTAGACACGCGTGGACAAATATGTATGATAATTATATCCATTGGCGTCATAGAAAAATAAAAATGATTAATTGAATTGACGTACGTAAGGCGATAATTAACGTCAGTATGTGATGTTACAATAAAGTTTCTCCGATCATAGCGGGTGGAGAATCAACAAAATAAAATGGGAGACAAAACAGAACAAAAAAATCGCGTCGCAGAGTAGAGCGTACCACGTGTAGTATGTCTTCCAAAAATGTACGACGTATGTGACGATATTATTATAGTCGGTATGACACGCAGCATAATATTTTCCGCTGGAAAACATCGAGGCACGAGTATCAATGCGGTGTAAAAAAAAGGGGGACTAAATCTAAGAAGATAAGAATACGTGAAGACGAATTTAAAGCGTGGTCGGTACTTTCGAGAAAGAAACAGAAACTTCGTGTCTCTGACAGGATATTAGTTTGCTTCGGATAAATATTTTGAGAAGATTCAAGTTCACGTTGAATATATATATATGAAATCGGATCAAACAAATATTTGTCTACCTGGACGAAATATTTCTTTCTTCGCGATGATGTATGCGTTCTATAAATAAACTGGTCTCTGTCAGTGTTCAGAAAGGTGATATACTTCACACCGTTTTATTATTATCGACCACATTGTTATAAAACATTCATCGACATGTAGTGTTGGAACTTCCTCTATTTAATAATATAACCATCAATTGCAAATGGAAATCTGCTCTGCGATTCCTTGGTACAAAATTTCTCAGGAGTCGTCGAGAGATATCGTGGTCGTTTCAATTATAGCTAATTTGTATTTACAGGAAAAATGTAAACTGTGGTTCCATACTTCGAAAATCCAGAGAAATGCTTTCAGATATCTCACGTTCCTACAACGATCAAAATACAAACCTGAATCCTTTGATTGCTCCGAAGCAAACTAACAGGATTAATGATCAAAATTGCTGAACGGCGGGTCAATCGTGTACGGCAATTCTAACCGGACTTTCATAGCAAAATAACAATTTTTCTCCCATTTTACTCGATTGGGTGTGATTAAAACTTAAATTGAATATAAATCATACCTTCGATTCCGTCTTCTAATGATATCTTTACGGAACGCCATGAAATCGAACGTCTGTCGCCATCTAGCGGAGGTATCATCAAACTCTTTCTAAAGCGCAGGAACTCACGGTTGGTAAAGTCGCTTAGAACTTGACATGCAGCGCCATCTTCCGATCTTCAAATAACCTGTTCAAGTGCTGTATGAAATTTTGGTTAGAGTTGCTAACGTAAGTGTAGCCGAGTTTTCAATGTTGGAAACAGAACCTTCTCGCATCCAGTGAACTCGTGGTCTGTGAATAGTATTTTCATGCATCGTTGAAAATTCACAGAACTCGGGGGAAAAAAACTATTCTTCGGTATCGAGTCTACCGATCAATATTCCATATAATATCAGTTGATGTTCGGAGAGTTATTTGAGTGAAAATTATTCCCTGAATATTCTTCAAATCAAGAAACATGAGCGCATTTTCGACCGCCGGTTACGGACAACGCGCCCATGCACGGGCTTACAAAGATAAAAGCAAACCGACCGATATTCGCACGAGCAATATCAATGCCGCAAAAGGTACGTGAACTGAGATTTTTCGTACACCGAAATATTCACGAACATTTGGAGACGCCCAAGATCGGTTCATTGTTGAACGACACACGCTAAATCATGACCATTTATGGACATACCTCTACACCTACGCGTGACTGGCTTCTGCATATCTACTCTACTACAACAAAATGATTCGATTTTCCGATTCCTACATGTTAGATCGCGTGACACGTGCATTTCTTTAAATTTTGTTCTCAATCGGGAAATATGCACAGTGTGTACGACGTGCTTCTTCGTTGCACTTCGAATTAACCTATGAGTAGATACCATGTGAATGATACATACATATAGAGTCCGGCACACCTCGTATTTTCGAATGGCCATTATTGAAATATCAAAGATGGTTTTCATACACGAGGTTGAAATAATCTTAGTTGTAAAAAAAAATCTTACGTCGTTGTTTTGCAACAGCTGAATAATAAAAAAATTCTTGGTACATTGCAGCTGTGAGCGATGCGATTCGCACGAGTTTGGGTCCGAGAGGAATGGATAAAATGGTAAATGAGAAAACAAAAATGAGCCCCGAATAAAGATTGAATAAGTTGGAATGAAGTTAACGTTGCAATTTGTATTATAGATTCAAGCTAGCAACGGCGAAGTCACTATTACCAACGACGGTGCCACGATTCTCAAACAAATGAATGTCATACATCCAGCTGCTAAAATGGTAAATTGAATAAATTAGCAGAAATTATTGCACTGCTTTTGTGATGTGGTAACGGATATTTATTTCCGATTTCTTGTAGTTGGTAGAATTATCGAGGGCTCAAGATATTGAAGCAGGTGATGGCACGACCAGCGTCGTCATAATAGCCGGTGCGCTTCTGGAAGCAGCTGAGCATTTACTTCAGAAGGGAATTCACCCGACATTGATAAGCGATGCGTTTCAACGGGCGGCTGCTAAGGCAGTAACAATTTTGAACAAAATATCCAAACGTATCGAACTTTCAAACAGGGAAGTACTGATCAAAAGTGCAGCGACTTCTCTCAACTCCAAAGTAAGCAAATGTCATACTAACTCGTTCGAGCATCATGAAAATTGACAAATTTATTTACACCTCGTCGCTTTCTTTGTTACCATCATTGCGGATGGATTTACTTGCATCATCAATGTCGAACTACATTGTTAAAAAACGCAAATTTGCGCGCAACAAACGATTGACTTTTTTTTAGTAAACCTAATTCCTAAATAAATGAGTGAATAATTACGCATTTCTTATTTTCAGGTGGTTTCTCAGCAATCAAGCTTGTTAGCTCCGATAGCTGTGGATGCAGTTCTCAAAGTTACCGAGGCAGGCAAAGAAAGTGCAGTGGATCTTAAGGTGAGTGAATTTTTTCTTAATTTCACAAATCTTTCGCACAATTTTCACAGTTTTTTTGTGTATCATAGGACATCAAAGTCATCCAGAAACTTGGTGGAACGATCGAAGATACAACCTTAATTGATGGATTGGTGTTTACGCAAAAATCGTGTAACGTTAACGGACCAAAACGTATTGAAAAGGCTAAAATTGGTCTGATTCAGTTCTGCATATCGCCACCGAAAACCGATGTGAGCTTGCTTCCCGTTTCCCAGTGATATATCTCCTACTGTTTCAAACAAATGACACATAGAAGTTGAAAAATCTATCCATTCGATTACCCATTCACAGATGGACCACAACGTTATTGTGTCGGACTATTCCGCTATGGACCGTGTATTGAAGGAGGAACGTGCCTACATCCTGAATATTGTGAAGCAAATCAAGAAGAGTGGCTGCAATGTGCTTCTTGTTCAAAAATCAATTCTGCGTGATGCCATGAGTGATCTGGCAATCCACTTCCTTGACAAAATTAAGGTGATGGTGATCAAAGATATTGAACGCGAAGATATCTCATACGTTTGCAAGACTCTGGGATGCAGACCGATCGCTTCGCTAGATCATTTCATACCAGAAAATTTGGTGAATGCTGAGCTTTGTGAAGAAGTTCAAACGGGAACCTCGAAGTTCGTAAAGGTGAGCGAGAAGATTGAACGAAGTTTTCCTTTTTGCAAAAATTCCTTTCAGGACGAGTTGTTATTTTTGTTGAACGATGAAATAATTGAACTAACTTGTGTGTTTTTCAGATTACTGGTATCCAGAATCCGGGACGAACTGTGACTGTGTTGGTGAGAGGCAGCAACAAATTGGTTTTGGAGGAGGCAGCCCGATCTCTTCACGATGCCTTGTGCGTTGTTCGGTGTTTAGTGAAACAGCAAGCATTGATTGCTGGAGGTGGAGCACCGGAAATTGAGATAGCTCTCAAGCTTGCCGCGTACGCCCAAACAGTTGTTGGCGTTGACGCGTATTGTTTCAGAGCTTTTGCTAATGCTCTTGAGGTTAGTAATCCGGAAATAAATCTCTTATCATGATCAATATGTTAGTTAATTAAAATTTGTCTGTTGCCAGGTTATTCCCTCGACATTAGCTGAAAATGCGGGACTCAATTCCATCGCTACTGTAACCGAGCTTCGTAACAGGCATGCAGAGGGTGAAATTATGGCTGGAATTAACGTCCGCAAGGGCTCCATAACTAATATTTGGGAAGAAAATGTGGTGCAGCCGCTTCTGGTTTCGGTCAGCGCGATCACCTTAGCATCGGAGACTGTTCGTAGCATATTGAAGATCGACGATATTATCAACACCATGCAATAAACTCTTATCAGTATCGTCATGATTACGTTTTTTCATCGGTATCGTAAGTACCATCTTTAGAGGAGAAAAAAATTAAAAAAACATAATTCCACATAATTTTAGATCGTTTTTCTCCGTTTCAGATTTCATTGTTTCGAATGCTTTGCCTTGCTCGAGACTGAATCTTCACACAGTTAATTATTAACCTACATCGATGACGTTCATGTTTCAAATATCAATTGAGACTTGTAGTCTCGAATGCTTCTTATTATTCCAGCAAACACATTATCAAGTCGCAACTTTTGCACTTCTATTCATATGATATTATATAATAAAACGAACTTAACACCATTTGCATTGTGTTTAATTATGATTCTTGTTATTATCAATGAACGCCTGGGATATTTTCACGGTGTGAAAATACACACCTACGGTGTGTACCAACGGAGAAAAACAACTGGTCAGAGATATGTTTGATATAACGTTCAATTGCCACAAAGCACAATGTCTAAACTAATTTTGTTTAAACTGAACAAATAAATGTGGGATTCGGATTGGAGTGTCGGTTATCTTGCAGAAAAGATTTACCCGCAAAGCTGCAACTTTAATAAAAATGTCAATTTATTTGCATAAAATATCCAAGCTCATATTGATCAGTCACACAGAAAACATTTTTACTTTCGATCTCGATGGAAGAATTGATTAACGGAAAAACCATTTTCTTCCGTAGAATCACACGTTGGCATCTTTCATAGCGAAGATACCACATGTCTTGCTCATTGAAAATAATGGCTTTTGTGTGGCAGACCATCACAGCAAAAGGCATGGATACTTTCCATTACAAATCACTGTATCTTTTCTCGTAGTATCCAGCTATGTATTTTTCGTTAATAAATCGTGTAGATTACCGAAAATCTTGTTTGATTTTCAAACATTCGGAGATTCAAAATTCCACACATCAATGCTCGTCTTCCACATACGAAATATATAATTGTATATATTGCATCAATATTTGCTTTCAGTATCAGTATATAATATATGTATTATTTATAAACATTGTAGAGTTAAATAGCTATTGTCATTTTGGAATAGTGATGCAATTGTAATTGCAGAAAAAAAATTTCACTGCGCAATCATTGTGAGCAGCAAAGGCAATTGTACACCGGGTACGTCATCCCTTTCTATTTAAGTACACAGCATATACAAAGTCATCATCACTGAAAGCTTTCTATGATTTTCATATCATTCATGGTGGTTCTCGTCATTGTGCTTCATTTCAAATGGTTTTAATGATTTGGTATAGCAAAAACTTTGTGACCATAATCTCAGTCTGGAAATGACTTATCGTTAGATTAGTTAGTTGTTCGATGAAAATAATCAACACTTTTGTTCTCTGCCCCGAACAACTAAAGCTAACGACGAAAGCGTGTAAATTGGAATGTTGTAGAAAAGCTAGAAGCTTATCAAATGCGTGAAGCCGAATCGATGAGTCTTACTTTGTGAAAGTCGTAGAATTGTATTGAGCAAACGGTGTTTCTTTATCGCTGATTCTAATATGAAAGTCCAAATCATTTGGGATGCACTCACTCGTTCATTTTAGTTGAGGAATTCCACGCATTGACAAACAGAGTGGTGATATTTGTAGCCGTATTTGAGTCCAACACTCCCCCTTAAACGGTAATTCAATCTGACCTACCTCACCAACGTGGATGGATTGGTTGGAAAACCCATTGCTGATATGTGTTGTTGACATCACATGGCATAAGAGACAAATGTTGTGACTGGGGATGCAGTGCCATACATTTCTTGTGCACTCTGTGCAACAGCGTTTTCGTTTTCTGAAATATGAAAATGATCGTGATAATCTACCATCCCAATGAAATCTTCCACTGCGAGAACAGATCTCACGTTTAATTTTGATTCACTCACTTCGTCGTACTGCCAAGGTCCGTCTACCGTGCCGAGTCTACAGAACGCCAATTTAATACCTAGGCCGTCTGCTTCAACGCAACGTTCACCGACGCCTAATTGTCCTTTAGTATTCAGTCTTATTAACTGTAAAATTAACATGTCAAGTATGCGATCGTATGACAACTACAGGATTTTTGTCGAAGTATTGCCAAGGAATTTAATTTTCATTTCTTATCAGAAGATGCTTATAGTCGCTCACATATACATGTGGCAAATTGAACGACGCATGTATGATTGTATTTTCATACAAGTTTATTCACGATTCTGGACTCAATAGTATCTTTACCTGGTTATTGCCGAAGCCGTGACAATGGGAAGTTGCCATCAAGCTGGGCGGTGCATGACCCATGGTATCCAGACAGGATTTAGTTGCCATGCTACGAAGCTTGAACACATCAAATTGTACAGGAATCAATTTTCATTCTTTACACGAATGAGAAAAATTAACGGAGCACAAATTTTGGTAGATAGGAAAACAAAATATTCGATCTACCTCTCCCCAATGGATATTTGGCGGTAATTCTGGATACTTATCCAACACGTCATAAGCTACGTTGTCCATGAACCATTGGAAATCTTTACATTGCAACCTTTCTTTCAGAGCGAGCTGCTCGGAAATATTACCGTGATCAAGTAATCGGGCCAAAGGTTCACGCGTATAGAAAAATTCCTTGTGTTTCTCATCGAACCACGTCTCGATCACGCGTTTATAGTTCTATAGAAATAAATGCCGATGGTACATTAACATTTTCCAAACGATGGCCGTAATAACGGAACACTTGATCACTTACAATGGTTATCAAGGGTCCTTTTTTCTTTTGAGCCAATTTCCCGAATGTGTAAGGCATGAAACCCCGATAAACATGGCCCACGTGAGAGCATGGAACCCATTCTATACTACCTCCGCATTGCCATATTTTGAAAGACAATTCGAAATTTTCCCCACCCCAAACCAACAGACCGTCATCATACCCACCAAGAGACAGGAAATACTCGCGGTTCATGGCAAACAAACCTCCGGCATGCGTGGGTGATCTAGAAATTGGATCTTAAGTTGTCTAACACACCGAATCAAATTTGATTATAAATGATAATCATACTTATATGGCATGCTGTTATGAGAGCGCGTTTTGGCCTCCCGCCTCGGTAGTTCGTTTTCCTTATACAACATGCCCCATTCAAAGATACCTCGATATAAATGTCCCTCTTGATAGACTGGTCTGTATTCGAAAGTCTTGTGGTCTACTCCATCAATTATCGGAACTGTCATTACCTTGCTACACAGTTATAACAAAATCCGGGTACATGCTTTGAGATTTCATTAAATAAAGTAAACCAATGTATACCTATTCACATAGATGGGTGCCAGTAAGGGTGGTAGCCAGTTTGTATTGACCTCGCAATGAGCATCTAGAAAAACGATCACTTCACCTGTAGCCTCACGGGCACCGCGAGAACGTGTTCTAATGAGACCTTGTCTCTCATGATTTCTTATGAGACGTACTTTGCCATCCCATCGTTCGATATACGAATCGAGTTCATCTTTTAAATTTTCTGAAATTTCACAGCAGAATTAAACATTAACAAACAACAGTTCATAGAAATGCATCGAGCTATAACTTCAGGACATTCACCTTTGTCAGAAAAGTCATCGACCAGCAGTACTTCTTCTAAAAATTGTGGCGGAGTTCGATTTATCACACTATGTACAGTACGCATTAAAACTGACCAGCCCTCGTTGTGGAATACTATAATCACGCTTGTTTTCGGCAAGTCTGGTGCATAGTTCCAATGCTTGCATCTGGAATTTGCAGCAAAACATATACTCAACAGGCGTGCGAGGAAAACAAATCCGTGAACATATTATATATTCCATATTCGCTCAGCGAGAATTCTAGTATTCAGACAACTACGTACTCCGCTGGTCTGGTGTCATGCACAGAACGATCCAAGGAAATTTCATCCGAACACACCATATTCATACCGTAGTCGGATTCTGATTGCTGTATATCATTTTGTTGATCTTCTCTTAATATATGTGGTTTCCCTTCTTCGCCAGGACCTGTTCTTACCACCACATCTCTGGGCTCAAAATTTCCTAATTCCTCGGTAATTGTGGGTAACTAGAATTAACAAGATTTCAACATTGAAAGTCTGTACGGTATAACAATTACAACGAAGGACAGTTTTGCATAAATAAGAATCTGGCAAGGTAGATCACGAGTAATTTGCTTCCTGCAAATGAACACAGATTTAAATTTCTATTCTCTATGATATTGTGCTCTTGCGATCGACTAGCTCTTTCCGGAACAAAAATGCTCATACCTCTGTATCCCTGCTGAAAGATTATTTTCACGCTTACCGCCGCTGGACATCGAAAAATGGAATTCCGATGAGTATTACAGAAATAATAATAATTCAGCGGCAGATTTTATATCAGTACAATTTAACTCAACTTCTAGGGTGATTGTACAAAACAAAAATAATTTCTAGCCAAGGCCAGCAATGGCATCAAGATATTTCAAGATCATAACATATCATCAATATGTGTTGCATGTTGAGAATATAATATGATTGAAAAGCAAGGGTTCAGTCGATTCTGCCATAATTATCACCTGTATCATACTATGATACGTACATAGCGAGACTCTACATCCAAAATAATGTACCGTTACTCCAAGCTTGACAAAATGGGATGAAATAAATGTAGTCACCTGGCGAGATCTCAAAGCTTGCGCCCAGTATCCTTTTTGCGATCCATTCTGAGCGTTCCGATGACTGTCCGAAAACGAGGACAGAGCATAAAGAACGACGAGCAATAATATCACACCCAAAATCACGTTAATTAATCGGTTTCTCTTCAACTGAACGATTCGCATCTTGAACATATCTCGCCTCTCTGAAAATAACATATCTTAGGAAAATCCCGTTATTTTGACATGGAAAACCGATACCGCGTAACCAAATGTTGCACATTAACTCAGTCGTATGATTTTAAGTATTAATTACGATAAGTAGAGAAATATTGATTATCTCGCGCAATCTTTGCACTTGGAGCATAAAATACTCGGTTGTAATATCAGCTTGCGAAATCGAGGAACGGTATAAACATACACGTCAACTGCTGACACGATATAACCTCCGTTCGAGTTCAAGTTCAAGTTTACGCGTGAGCAGCAAATATTGCGATTACTTCACGTTATTTAACGAATCTTCGTTAAAAAATGAACAGGATTACACTTACTGAGGCGATATCCACACGGTAGGATGTAAGTGAAAAGGTGATATTGTCGCGGCAATCGTCATGGGAATGGTCGTGCCATGGTAAATATACAACTGAAATCGTGAAACGTGTCTGAACGTGTTCGCCTTCTCTACCTCACTACCTCTACCTGCCTGGTGTCCGTGGTGCTGCCCACACTCGACACTGCTCGACACTGTGCTAAATTCATTCTCCTTCTCTTATCAGTCGTCAATTTGATAGCTCTATCTCACTCGCGACAGATTCTTCGCTTCCACCAGCTTCCACGCGATTCGGACAATATTGAAGAGTCGTATTCGTGTGCAGTCGCGTGTAGTCGTGAGCTGTCGCGAGTTCCGTGCTACGGAGCGGTGTTGGTGCATCGTGGTGCATCGCTTCACGGATTAGAGTCCACGTGCTTTTTTTCGTGTGTTTGGTATTACATTACCGTTTTTCAACCAACAATTGTGCGAAACTTCGTGACGTAACTTATATACAATGGTAAATGCCGAATATCGATAAGGTGGAAGCTGACAACTGTCCGATTTCATACAGAATCTGCTAGTAACGAGGTTATGTTTTTTTTCAGGGGAAAAACAAACGAACGCGGAGAGTTGTTATGCAGAGGTTTGCACAGATGAAAAAAATGATCAGTCTCAGTGATTCAAGGATGTGAGTGTGTAGAGGCATCCGTGACGCACATGCTCGTTGGTAAAAATACTTTTTTAAGCGATCGATAACAATTCGAATTTCATTTGTAGCAAAGAAGAACATCGGAAACCCCCTCGGAAACAGAAACCCGAAGACCCAACGGTGATAAAAGTGAAAGAAGTGTACGTAACACCCGCCACGTAATAACCATTCGATACAATTGGTTACCAATCAAACCATATTCGTTGTCGTACTTTTAGACCTCAACAATCCTCGGCGTTATTCTTTCAATACAATACGCAGTTGGGACCTCCGTATCACATCCTGGTGGACACGAACTTCATCAACTTTTCGATAAAAAATAAATTGGATATTATTCAGAACATGATGGACTGTTTGTACGCCAAGTGTATACCTTACATCACCGATTGCGTGTTAGGAGAGTTGGAAAAACTCGGACAGAAATACAAAATAGCCTTGAGAATGATCAAGGATCCCAGGTTCGAACGAATACACTGCATGCACAAAGGAACCTATGCCGACGACTGTCTGGTTAATCGAGTAACGCAGGTGAGACATTCGCATGTTTCAAATCGCAACTGAAATATACCCGCGGAAGCAATAATTCACGTTCATGATTCCAGCACAAATGTTACATCGTAGCCACCAACGACAAAGACTTGAAGCGACGACTGCGCAAGATACCGGGAGTTCCAATAATGTACGTCTCGCAACATCGTTACACGATCGAGAGGATGCCCGATGCTTACGGTGCTCCAAAAACATGAATATGCATACGGTTCTGGAATATACATTTTCTGTAACTATAAGTCGTATTTTTTCCTAAACAAAATATAACGTCGAACACCGCAACTGTTGGTTATTTTACTTCATTCAGAAATAAGTCGTAAGAATAATCAACGATCGGGGAGGAGTTACGGTTTCGATTATGAAAAAATCTGTGTGCATCGTAGAATATTATTTGATATGTTCCTTTCGCGATGGCCCGAGTGACCCATTCGCGACATCTCACGCGCGTGTTTGCATGTTTGCGTAGCGATGTATTCGAGCATTCTCGTTGAGATCTTGTATGCAGAAATCTCACGTGAGGTGCCTACCATGCTTTCCAGGAGATGGCGACAGGATACGTGATGGTATATCTGCTCTCACGCCATATCTCATCTCATTGATAATCTTTCTACTTTGCCCCGCGTTGTCGTCCATTCTCTGCTTTTTATTTTTCATTTCCAACTTCAGTTAATCATTCGACGTATATTTCAATAAATCTCGAAGACACACGGGTCTTGACTTCAACACAGCAATTTATAATATAAACGCCACGGACAAATTGAAATCAATCAAACTCTGATTAAAATTATCAATACGATTGTTTCAATCCGACCGTGTATCCCGAGCCAATAAAGTGAATATCATTTTTTCTGTACGTAACATACAAAGGACGGTAGTTAAATCAAGTACGAATCTAGCGTAATGCGAATTTCCCGCGGATAAGCCTCGTTTGCTCGTACAATGAAACCATGAATGAATATACTCGTATACCTCTACCTCGCCACCAATGTTTGAATGGGAAAAAATCGAGCAAAAAACACGAATAGCACGACTGGCCACGTGCTGCTTATTACAAAGCTGAAAAATGCACTTCCGCACCGAAATAATATCACCGTACCAAATACAAGATCAATTTTTTCGTTCATCGCATTGAAACGCAATCATTCCGGTTCACGATTCACGACTTTCTCCGAATGCCATTCGGTGACATTTGTATGTTTTTCGTTCACCTGGAAAGTTATCCAAGTATCTATCCGGTAAACGTCCATCGAGGTCGAACGTGCGAGAGCACACAGTCCGCGTGAGAATTTCACTTGCCCGAAATCGGTTCGCAGGCGAGTCGAGTACACGGTGCTCGAAGATGTCGCAAATCGAGCGAAGCAGAAGGTAAAAAACAACAACAACGACAAAAAAACAAATGGTCCGAAATAAAGATAGCTGAATTCCGGCGTTACCAGAAAGCATAAATTCCCCGAAGGTCTACACACACCGTACATACGTACGCGCATTTTGTCTTTTTTTCTTTTCTTTTTTTTGTTCACGTGCGTGGTACCGCAGGCATTATTTATAGGCACATGTAACGCGTGATGATATATATATGTATGAGGAGGACCAGGCCTTTGTAGATAGCCAAGGAGGTCCCGCGAGAACACCGGCAAGGCCCCGCAGCACGGAACCCATTCGCGCGAGCCTGTATAGGCGAACCACGGACTACGGGCACATTATCTCGTGACCCGGAGCGACATCTCGCGTCCAACAGCCGGGCGCCGGACCCAGACGCAGGGGCCATACCCATCGGAGAGTAGATCGCTTGTACGGTCACCGCGTTCTCGGGGTCGAACGAAGAGGAGGACGACGACGACGACGACGACGACGACGACGACGACGACGACGACGACTATTATAATGCATCCGAGACACGACCCTCCGTTCTCGCTCTTATAAATCGTACGGAGGTGCAACGTTTAGTCCGGTCGCATGTCGATCCCCGTTGAGATCGGTTTGACTGGCAAACGATGATCGCTCGAGGATCCGTTGATTCGACTCGCTTTACATTTTTCGGCGGAATCGTGCGCCGATGATACGTGCCTCGAGTGCGTGTAGGTACCTACCTATACGGGAATCTCGAGACCGGCGTTGGCATGCCGCGTGACGACGTGGCTGACTTTTCGCTCGAAAGGAGAAACGTTTCGAAATCGTCGAACCTCGCGCACGCCTCGTTTCGCAAATTCCTCGATTTTTTTCTCTTTTCCTCGCAACCGCCGGGACGTTCGCAGCGGATGGACTTGGACGACGGTCGTTGTTGCAATTGAAACGGAGAGTAGATAGCTTTGCTGGCGGAGACACGTTGCTGGGTAGGTATCTCGTCAAATCCTTTGAAAGGCATCGTCCGTCAATAGATCATTTGGAAGGACTGGTTTCTCCATTTCGGATGGCCTCTATATCTATACGGCATATCCAATCGTAAAGAATGGGGGAGGTATGGCCCGTGGGGCGAGGCAAACTACGGCGAAGTGCGGTGTGAGGCTAGTCGTCTTGGGTCCGCCGCCGTCCACTGGAACTAAAACGAGGCGGGTACGCGAAGGACTCTACGTGGACGAGAGCAGATGTAGAACTAGACTGAACAGACTCGAATGATTCTCGAAAGTACAAAAGACCCCTGATTGGGTTCACCAATCAACGTTTAACCCCTCGTACCTCTTGTTGGCTACACTTAAAGGAAGCGCGATACACGTACACTCGTATATATCACGCCTCGTTCGTATATCTCGCTTTCGTTTAGAATCTCGCGAGGCAGGACGCCGAGAAACCTACATACATACACACGTACACACACGCGTGTGCGTGTGTATTATCTAATTAGGGTTAGAGTTATTATACGCGTGCTTGAGTAAAATGTATGGCAAAATGTACCTCGAGCCGTGTGCCTCGAAGAAGCTCGTCTCGAAGAAGTGAGTTAGGACGAGTCAGCGTGTTAATCTACATACGCGCGCGTTAGATACGAGCGGAGTTGAAAGAAACAGGACGCGATTGTTAGCGTTCGCGATCCGTGCAAGCGACTCGGAGTCTCGAATAAGAATATCCAACTATCAAAATCCACTCGGCTGCGCGCTCGTAAACGAGGTGGATTATGCGCGTAAAAAGTTCCAAACACACCACGGCAGCATCCACGTGGGGGAGGAGGGGGCTTGCTTACTTACTTGTTAGAGCCTAGTGGTTGTAGATGCAGCGATGTTGTGTGCGCCTATATCAACGTACATCGGGTACCCCCATCGCGCTTGCCTACTTTCCCGATGTATCGGTCGATCCGATCGGTGACTGTATGGTCGTACGCGGGTTCTGTGACCACGGAAACTTATTAGATTTTAAGTATTAAGATTGAGTAGTAAATGTCAGAAAGGTGAAGTGCTTCCACATCATTTTAAAGTTTTACTGCTACTCGGTGACCCTTGACGTTCACTGGCAAACATGCAGTCAGGTGCGACGATCAGGGTTAATAGAAACCCATAAAACAAAAAAGGTACGTAACCATCATTATATCGCGTAGTAAAATTTTGAGGAAGGTGTCCGTTCCCTGATAAATTCCTAATTTTTTAATTTCATCTATCAAACAAATTTCCGGCGACGAATTTCTTCGAGGAAGAATCTGGCGAACCTCGGCTCATGATACGTCCTCGGTTCCGTTTACGATCACGCGACGTTTTATATACGCTATACGCGTGACAAATACGATATTATGATGAAGATATCGAAGTTTGTTCCTCCACATTTCTCCGTTAATTTCACGACCATCCGGTTGAGATTGACGGATAACGATCGAGAAGAAGCGGTATCTACGGCACAGTCGTTGCTGAGCCGCTCGCGTTTCATAATTACGCGGGTGCATCGAATCTTATCGAACCAGTTGTAACCGATTGGAAAAAAAAGAAAAGACAAAAAAAAGAAAAGCATTCACTGATATAACGAGGAAGATAGAGGAATTTTTTTAACCAGCTCCTGCTCAAATTATCTCGCATTCCATGCCACACGGAATTGGCATTCCGCCGCCTCTACAACTAGCTACCGGAGGATCGAAAAATAAACAAATCTAATTCGTGTTAATATCTACTTGAGCCGGAGTCGCGTGATTCCGTTGCGTCAGTTTGGTGTAACGAGTTACCTAAGACACGCGAGGCTTGTCATTGTAAAAACGACGGTCCCGTAAAAGAGAATTCCGTCAAATTGATCGCGTGAATAGTTTATCAAATTGGTCGTATCCCGTTCAGCGAAGAAGTCTGTTTAAACTGAAATAGCTGAAAACCGATAGGAACGTAATAATATACCGGGCGGGTGCATTGTTTCACATCGTACGTATGCGCAGCTGTGATCGAAGTACGTACAATCACGTAATTTTGATAAACGGTCCGCGAGCATACGGAATAAGAGTCCAATATTATCCGTAGCTCACGACCACTGTCCTCGGGTAGTTAAGTGTACAAATTTGGTACCAACGCAGTCTCATTATCACGTTGCGGAACGCGAATAGGACGAGTTGTTCCCGCGATGCGGCTCCGTTTTTTTTTCTGTCCTCGCAAAATCTCGTCGGTTTTTATCGCGCGAGTCGTCGATTAAAAAAAAATGTGGTCCGACTAAGCCGATTCGCCTCGTCTTCAAAGGCTCGCGTCAACGGGAAAGTCTTACCGAGCGCGCGCGGGAGAGAAGCTGTCACCGGGCGTGATAATACATGATCCAGATCGCGCGAAGTCGATGGATTCGTTTAACGATTCACGTTTACAAATTGGCGAAAGTCTCCCTCCTGCTCCGGGATTTGCCCCTTCCTCCGTACCGTTCGAGAAGCGAAGCTTCGCGGGGATGAGCGTGTTTGCGCGTCGTGCCCGCCGCTGGCGAGCGCATGTCTCGTGCAGGTGACATCGACGAGCGTGCATACCTACTCTCCCGGCGTTAGGTAGGTATATCGGTTCGCGAAAGAGCGTTGCGTGGCCGTAAATAACGCACGCGGAGAGAAAAGGGGAGAGAGAGAGAGAGAGAGAGAGAGAGAGTTCGCGTGGTATATTATCACACGCGATTGTGAACGCGTATTCGTGCATAATTCGTTATCTTGATACTATATTCTCAACAACTTATCGTATATAATGGAACGAATCATTGTTATCCGAGTCGTACCTACACACGGGGAATAACTTGATTTTAATTTGGAGCGTCGATGCGAGCTGCTTTGCGGAGGCTCGCTCGAAGGGAAATAAATATCACGATAAATTTATTTTCCCCACATTTTTTCTTGCCGTCGTTTTTCTTATCATTTTTTTTCCCCACCGAGACTTTCGGCTACTCCGGCTAACAATAAATTTATCGCTGGATGCGCAACCTCTTCGCGGCGAGAATTCGTATCGAAAATCAACAACATTCGCGAGAGACACACGCGTCGAGGTAGGAACGTGCGGACGGACGGACGAGCGGATGGACGGACGGCGGATGCCTAATGAAACAGCTCGCCGACTCTTATACATAGTGTTCCAGCGAGTGGATAAATTGCCCGACGCGGAGTGCTGACTTGGCGAGCCTTTATCAGCGTCGGTCGCGAGTTCGATGAAATTTCAGAAATTCCAGGAATTTCAATTATACAAACGAGCTTTTCGGTCCCCGCGACTAAACGGGTGCCTAAAATCTTCACGTGGTTGCGGACAAAATACGAGCTCGCGTTGCCCGGCCGCGACCGCACGCGCGTCGTTACACTGATCACTGAATTAGTTAAAGTTCGCGCGATACGCACTCGGGCACGTCGCGACGACGACGACGAACGTGGGGCTAACTTGACTAATGCTCGATGTGCATAACGCTGTCCTGTACGTACGCAGAGCGAAACGGTTATCGCGGTACTTGGGACTAATAATTAAGATTAAGGCGGTATGCGATAGTAGTACTCTGCTTCCTTTTTTTACTCAATACTCGCTAACGCGTACCTCGGGACTCGGCTGAACGATAAGATTCGTTCGCCGACTCCGGGAAGAATTTATTACGAGTTGCCAAATTGCAAATCTCGGTTCGCTCGATTTTATAATATGAAATGCACACATCGACGCGGGATATTCTGATCTATCTTCGCCAATTATTTCTCGCGACTAAACAAATTTGTGGCCGTACATTTTTCGCGGTAGGTAAAAATCGAGTCAGAAATAAAGGGATTTTTGGAAGCCAGTTTGTTTCCTAGCTGGGAAAGAACGGAATGCTTCGCGCTCGAACGACGCGGCGAGGGAAGAAATTCGAAGGAATATAGAAGAGCGGAAATCTAAAATATCCTACGTGCGGTTAATTGAATCGCGAAGATGCTCGCGGAGTACCTCCCGGTTGTTCGAGCTGACAGCTGAAATCATGTCGGAGCTGCGGTATCCCCGTGCAGCTCGTCGACCACGACTATTCATTCCCAATAGAATATTAAATACCATCATATAGTACATTTATCAATCGAAGACGGCGCACCTGCTTTAACGGATCATTTCTCTTTGAGAAATTTACAACGATTCACGATTGCGCGCGTACTCGTCGTAGTTTTCATCGATTACGTTGCGCAATCCGAGACGGCTATCGCCGCCTATGGGCGAGCTGCAAAATTCGAGTACGAGCCATCGGTCACGACCTCGCGTCTGCTGTGAACAAAAAAAAAGAAGAGAAAAAGGAGAGAGAGAGAGAGAGAGAGAGAGAGAGAGAGAAATTGTTAATTGAAGGGAAGAAAAATTGAAATTCGGTAGCGATCGAGTGAAAAATCCCCTCCCTCCCGTTTGGTCGGGGTTACACATGCCCGCGTGTGTCATCCGTACGGATACACGGATGATGGTACAACGACAAAGAAGCAGACGACGAGTCGTACGAATACCGGATAGAGAGTAAAGAGAAGACCGGCGAACACCATAGAGCGTTGATTGTAGTAACGGGTCGCAGGAGCGGCTAGGCCCGCCTGGAGACTGTGCGGGATCGCGTCTCAGCCTCAGCGTCTCGAAGAAAGACAGAGCGCACGGGTGTGAGAGAGCGGGGTACCAGCGAGAGAGAGAGCGCGAGAGAAGCGGGGGTCCACGGGGTGGCATGAACCCTCCCGCTGCCCCCCGCCCCTCCCGCTGGTCGCCCTCCTGTCCTCGTGCGCTGCGCGTTCTGCCGCCCCCCCTCCCGCCGGGCCCCTCGTGGTCCCCCGCGGCCCCCTGGTCACCGCGCCGCGGACCCGTCCCCCCACGCATTATTCATCTCTCGTTCGGCGTCTCGCTCCCTCGCTGTCTCACTTTCCCTCCGTCTTTCTCGGGCCCATCGCAGCGGCGGCCATCTTGAATACCTGAGCCTCCGCATTGCTCGCTCCTCGAGGGCAAAAGGTATCTCGGCAAGAGGGGGCCCCGGCTCGACGGAGACAGAGGCATCGGCGAGTCCTCGCGCGCGAGAGGGAGGGAGGACATCTCGGCGAAGAATGCTCTCTGGCAGTGCCCTGGGACCGCCAGTCGAGTCGGGTCAGTCGTCAAGAAAGGTGATTTCGTTCAGGCCCACTTCGTCGTCGGACCCACGTTTAACGTGCCGAAAAAAATGTCGCCTTTCTTCGACGGACTCGGGAACAACGAGCGTGCTGTCGAGCCATAGACCGGCGAGCCAGTCTCTAGTCGCGTACGGGCGTTCGTATCGTGTGAAACGTCGCGCGCGTTCCCCTGACATTTCTCCTCTCTTTCTCCGTAACGTACGCGCGCGGAGGGAACGATCGCAGCGATCCCTTTAATAATAATAATAATCGAGGAGGATATGATCGAGGAAGCTTTCGCGAAGACGAGGACACTCATCGCCGCGCGTTGTTTGTTTATTAAAACGAGTGTGATGGCAAGTGCAGTTTGTTGAATCGGTGAGTTCAACGTGACGGTTATCGCAGCTTCGTTGTACGGATCTACGCCTGATCCGTACGAGATACCTGTCATTCGGCGAATACGCACGTAGCACACCGACCGTTCTCGTAAACGTTCCTAATAACCGTACGGCTACGCGCGTGCATCGTCCGAGAGAGGGAGCGAGAGAGAGGGAGAGAGAGAGTTGTAGAGATAAAGAGAGATACAGAGAGATACAGAGAGATACTGAGAGAGAGAGAGAGAGGGAGAGAGCGAGAAATCGGAAGAAAAGCAAACGCTTTTCCCTCAACGCGCTAGGTTTTGTAAGAAATAAAGCAAAAAAACGTTTCCGTGCTTCGAAATTAAGCGCAATTATCGACCGACGAAACTCGATTCGATGCTCGCCGTGGAGCGGATCACGAATTCAATTACAATCTTGGATACAAGCTTCACGCGAGCTGAATAACAAATTTCCTGGGGTCAACTCCGGATGGTGTTCAACCTTCCACGAGTGCACGACAACGAAACCCTGCAGAAACTCTTCCGTCGAGTCGAGTCCTCGTCGACAAATCCGTGACACGTGACCCGAAGGATTTCGCATAGACCGCAAGCGCGAAAGGATCACGAATACAATTGTGGACCTGGCGAACTCGGCTTCGTTGGCGATTGTGCTCGATCGACATCTATCGTCGAAGGAAACGCGACGAATAGACGAACACGTTCGCCGAGGAGTACAATAATAACGGGTAGCCGGGGAGGGTGCCGCGAACGCGATAGCAGAAGACGCGAGTCCCGAGGTGCGGCCGGCATCGTTGCCGGTCGGTCAGTGCCCCCTCTCCGCGTAATTCTTGTTTCGTGTTTACTCGAATTCCAAAAGTCCTATACGCGTTGGGAGAGAAAACAAAAAAAACTGTACGATAATAAAAAGAACGAAGACCGCCGCTGATTTATTTGTTCACGTTGAGCTGCGGCATCGCGATGCCTCTTGTTTCGTCGACGATTTGACCCCACGTGCCGATTTCGTTGCGAGACCTGGAAACATGCTGGTCAGCCGCGAGTACCTCGTCGTTTTGTCGGACTGAGGTCCTCGAAGCGTATGCGCGATGCCGTTGACGTGACAGAAGAAACTGGATGTCGAGAAACGATGAGAGGGGACGATCGGTGATCATGAAGTGCAACAGGTAGTAGAGTGTTGAGTTGGTGGCAAGTGTGTGTGTGCGCGCGTGTGTGTGTGTGAAGGAACACAGTGCGAGTACAGAAGCAGGTTTTGGTGCTAAGAGATGGACTCGACAACTAGACTGCTAGTTCTAGCGTTGGTGCTGGGGCTTCTGTGGAAGGTCGACGATGAGGGTGGCGTTGCGAGGGCGCACAGCATTGGGAATTACGTGTCTCGATACGTGGTTTCGAGTGTGCCGCAGAAAACTGCGAGACTCTTTCCGAGGAGATCGCCGATGTTGCCGCAGGACGGTTCGGGGTTGGGTTTAGCTATGCAGAGCAGAGCCGTCGATACGCGGGTACAGCTGGAGGTCAGGGAGGGTGAGCCGACGGAAACGGTGGTCGGCGTGATACCGGTGAAGCCCGGCTTCACTTACAGATTCAACGAGCCACCCCAAGAATTCACGCTGGACCCGGAGACCGGGGTGATACGGACAGCGAGGATTCTGGACAGGGAAGCGTTGAGCAGCGACAGATACGATCTGGTAGTTCTGTCGAGTCAGCCGACGTACCCGATCGAGGTGAGGATCTTGATCCTCGACGTGAACGACAACGATCCCGAATTCCCCGAGCCAGGAATCGCGGTGAGCTTTTCGGAATCGGCCACGGCTAACACGAGGCTGCTCCTGGACGCTGCGACCGACAGAGACACGCCGGAAAACGGTGTAGCCGACGATTACTTCATCGTGGACGGTAACACGGATGGGAAATTTCGTCTGGTAGTCACGGCGAATCCGACCGGTGAAACGTCGTACCTGCATCTGGAAACCACGGGTAAACTGGACCGCGAACAGGTGGAGTTCTACTCGCTAAACGTCTGTGCCAGGGACAGGGGGAGGCCACCGAGGCTGGGATACCTACGGGTCAACGTTACCGTCCTCGACGTCAACGACAACCCTCCGGTCTTTCAGCAGAGCGACTACGTCGTGACCTTGAACGAGAGTGCCCCGGCCGGTAGTGCCGTTGTCACCGTAACAGCCACCGACAAAGATTTGGGTGATAACGCGAAGCTGACCTATTACCTACCCGACAGCGAAAGACAATTTACGGTGGATCCGGAAACCGGATCGATAACCACCACCGAGCCGTTGGATTGCCCTCAGCAGACTTGCACGTTGACCCGACCGGGTGGCTCCTGCCCGAAGAGCTGCGTCCTCACGGTATTTGCCAGGGATCACGGTTCGCCGCGACAGGACGGTCGAACCTACGTAACGGTGAACCTCCTGGACGCGAACGATCACGACCCTGAAATAAAATTCAGCTACTTTCCGAGAACCGCGGGTTTCGCTACTGTTGACGAGAACGCTGCGAGGGACTCCATCGTAGCGGCGGTAGCTGTTATCGACAACGACGAGGGTTTGAACGGCGAGACGAGCGTCGAGATACGGGCGGGTAACGAGCTCGGTCACTTTCGTCTGGATAACACGCAAAGTTTCGACATCGTACGAGTCAACGGAAGGTTGGACCGCGAAGAGATCCCTAAGTACAACTTGACGATAGTCGCGACCGACAAGGGTACACCGGCTAGATCGGCTACGGCCTACCTCGTCATTCACGTGAACGACGTGAACGATCACGAGCCGGTTTTCCAACAGACCGAGTACTCGGCGGTCTTGTCGGAATTATCGCCGCCGGGTAGCTTCGTCGCTAGTATTTCCGCGACCGACGCCGATTCGGGACTGAACGCGAGGATCTACTACGACTTTGATGCCGGTAACGAGCAGGGATGGTTCACGATCGATCAGGACACGGGTTTGGTCACGACCAAGGCGACGCTTGATAGAGAGATCCAGGGAAGCGTGGAGCTGAGCGTTTCGGCGCGAGACGGTGGACCCAATCCGAAATATGCCTCGACTCATCTGAGGGTGACCGTTCTCGACGAGAACGACGAGGTGCCGCGCTTTTCCCAACAAATCGTGCGAGTCACGCTGTCGGAAAACACCCCGCCGCACAGCCTCGTGGCAACCCTAACAGCCGTGGACAACGATCAGGGGACTAACGGGAGCGTGGCGTACAGTCTTCACCCGAGCGTGTCGCGAGATTACCCGAAAACGTTCGCCCTCGAAGCTTTGACGGGACAACTTACGACGAAGACGTATCTGGATAGAGAAGCTGTGGCGGATTACACGATACCGGTGATAGCTAAGGATCAGGGTACGCCGCCTCAGTCCTCGACGGCGACTGTTCTCCTAACGTTGGAGGATGTCAACGACAACGCTCCGATTTTCTATCCCCGTCGATATTTGTTTCCCGTCCCCGAGGATTCGTCTGCCGGGACGTCGGTCGGCAGGGTGACGGCAACGGATGCTGACGCGCGGGAAAATGCTCAGGTCAGATACGCCATGGAGTCCGGTGGCGAGGGCCTCTTCGCTGTGGACGAACGTACCGGGGAGATAAGTCTGCAGGGGTCGTTGAGAGCGGCTCGGAAGACGCTCTTCGAGTTGACCATATCGGCACGCGATACCGGAGACAAGAGAGCGGTGAAAGACGCGTTCGTTGAAATTTTACGGGAAGAGGACCTCGAGCAGCTAGAGTTCGAGACGTACAGCGGCTACGAGTTCAGAATAGCCGAGGACAGAGGCGATTGCGGCGAGATGCCGGATGGCGTCGTGCGGGAAGTGGACTCCGTGAGGGTAACGAGGTACGGTAACGCCAAGGTCACGTATTCCATAGTATTCGGGGACATGGAGGGTAGCTTCAAGATCGACGAGAACACGGGTACCATCAGCACGGCCGGCTGCTTGGACAGAGAACACGTCGCTCACTACAGTCTTTGGGTAGCCGCGCGAGCTGGATTGGCACACGCGAGGACCTACGTCAACATCACCGTTCTCGACGTGAACGACAACGCGCCGAGGTTTCCCAAGGGCGAGCGTGGCGACGAGGTGCTCCTGAAGGAGAACGCGGCTGTCGGCCAAGAGGTGTGCCTAGCTCGAGCTCGGGACATCGATGCTGGTGCTAATTCGAGGATAACCTACGCTCTGACTCACAACCCTGGCGGGCAATTCCGCGTGGCAGCGAACTCCGGGATCATATATCTGGACAAACCTATACGAGCATCACCGGGTACGGTCTTGCACGTCGAGGTGTCGGCGACGGATTCGGGTAGTCCACCTCTGTCGGCGCAGCATCAGGTCAGAGTGACGATCGAGGACGTCAACGATCACACGCCCGTCTTCGAGCTGACGAGCTACGAGACGTCTTTGCTGGAATCGACACCGGTGAACGAGAGATTCTTCGCGCTGGTAGCGTCCGACGTGGATCTGGGTCCGAACGGTAGGGTTCTTTACAGCGTTACCGAGGGTAACTCGGAAGGTCGCTTCGGTATCTTTCCGGACGGACAACTGTACGTGAAAAGCGATCTGGATCGCGAGGAACAGGATTATTACGCGTTGGAGGTTACGGCTAGCGATCAGGGGAGCCCACCGCGAAGCTCGGTCGTCCCGGTCGTCGTGCACGTCATCGACGAGAACGACAACGCTCCTCAGTTTACAAATTCGAGTTTCATCTTTCACATCCGCGAAAACGAGCCACCGGATACGTTCGTTGGAAAGTTACTGGCGATCGACAGGGACGTTGGTAGAAACGCGGAGCTGACGTTCTCTTTACCCTCGACGCAGCAGGATTTCATAATCGATCCGAGAAACGGATTTATCAAATCTCTTCACGTATTCGATCGGGAATCCCTCATCTCGAATACCGGTGGGAATTACGTGACCCTCGAGGCAACGGTGACGGACAACGGTGTGAATCGGTTGCGAGACAAGGTCAAGGTCGTCGTTTATATAACGGACGTAAATGACAATGCTCCGAAATTTCAAAGAATCCCGTACAAGGTGCAGGTGAGCGAGGGTGCATCGATCGGGACTCAGCTACTGAGAGTCTACACGTCGGACGCGGACGAGGGTCTGAACGGCGACGTCTTCTACTCGCTGGAGATCGGTAACCAGCAGGAATACTTTGCTATCGACGAGGCGACCGGTCAGATTTCGCTGGCTCGCGAATTGGATCGCGAAACGACCGACAATTACGCTCTGACGGTCGTGGCTCACGACGCAGGACTCGAGATACACCTCTCCTCCAACGTCCTCGTTCACGTCGAGGTACAGGATGAGAACGACAACCGACCGAGTTTCGTGAATACGAAGTCGATGATCTCCGTTTTGGAAACGACGCCAATAAACACGGAATTGATCAAGTTCGAGGCGGAGGATGCCGATCTGGGGGCAAACAGCGAGCTCACCTTCGCCATAGCCGCTGGAAATCGCCGCGACGCTTTTCACATCGATCCGCTGACCGGTGCTCTGTATTTGAGAAAACCCCTCGACTACGAGGAGCTCGACAATTACGTGCTGAACGTGTCCTGCAGCGACGGAGGACATCCCAGGCTCACCTCCGTAACTACTCTCAAGGTCCTCGTCGTCGATACCAACGACAATCCCCCGGCTTTCCCGAACACCGCCATCGTGCGACAGATTCGCGAGGGCATTCCCGTTCACACGCCGATCGTAACCGTGACCGCCGAGGACCCCGACTCCGGTGATAACGGTCTCGTAAACTACGCGATAGCCAGCCAAGACCCGGAGGATCAGAGGCGTCACTTCGGTATCAATCCGTCGACCGGCGTGATTCACACGTTGCTACCGATCGACCGTGAAGAAGTGGACACCTTCAAACTCGTGGTGGTCGCTACCGATCGGGCCCAACCAGTTTCGGCCCGATTGTCCGCCGAGAAGTTGGTCACGGTAATTGTCGAGGACGTGAACGACAACGCACCGATCTTCGTCAGCATGTCGGCGGCTGTCCTCCCGACGAGAGGTAATCTGAATTATCAGCCGGGAAAAGAAGTCGCGGTGGCTCGTCTGTTGGCCCGTGATCTGGACTCGAGTACGAACGGTTTGGTCACGTACGAGCTACTGGGCTCCGGTTCGAATTATCCGGACACATTCCGACTGCACAGAAGTACGGGGCTTCTTAGCATGAGGCTGCCCAGATCTCTCGACAACTACGAGCGTCCGTCGCGATATCAGGTCGGGATACGCGCGACCGACGAGGCTGTCCAAGCCGAGAGAAGGTCGTCGGAGACCTATTTGACCTTGATCATTCCCGGGGAGGGTGACGCCGGCGGACCCGTATGGGAGCATCGAGGTGAAATGGAGGGTAGCGTATACGAGAACGAGGCTGCCGGTGCTTCCATATTGAAAGTGAGTGCGCGAACGCGCAGGTCCAACGTTGACCTGGAGTATTACGTGACGAACGTGACCGCGGGTCGCGGTGGTCCTCAGGTAGACAGGTTGTTCGACGTAGACACGAAAACTGGTGTATTGTCAACAGCTGCAGCTCTGGATCGCGAGGCCGGCGTGCCGTGGTACGAGGTTGAGGTTTACGCTATCAGCGCCGGCGGAAATCATCCCAGCACCGCTTCCACCAAGGTCAGTGTTTCTACATGTTTATACCATTCTCCAGCTCCTTGTACGCCCCTATTTACGTGCAGTCGCATGTACCAATCGATGAGTGGTTCGTTTTCGGTATCCTCGAGGCTGAAAACTGACGCGAATGCCGCGTGCATTCAGCTTCTTGGAAACGTGTCTCTCTCTCTCTCTCTCTCTCTCTCCCTACGACGGGGGGAGGCAAGAGAAAAACTCGACGGGCCCGCGCACCCGAGAGATTCCTGAGCTATCGATGAGTCTCGGGAGACTCGGCGTATCCGGACGCTTCTTTCAAAGTAATTTCTGGAAGCAGGGATTGTTTGAACTAACTTTCGGGGTTGACACGATCGTCGAGTGTTTACCGATCATATTGACACACGTATTGCCGTGCAAACAGAGGGTATACACAGTGTGTAGGGATACCCGTGCGTACGCCTAGAGAGATATGGATAGATAAAGAGGGGGGGTATGCGTGCATCGACGATAAATTCCACGTGAATGTATAATAACCACGTTGGAGAATGCGGACGGCGGAGTAACTGCGAAATACACTCCGCGAGAACGTATCGCCCCGCTCAAGTTTGTACCTATGTATGTACGATGCTAGAGCTGCCCGGCGTCTCCGGCCAGCGTGCGCTAATAGTTTCATTAGAGCGGAGAATAGAAACGAATGCAATCATTTCTCGCCGTCTCGTGATCTCTCTCACATATTTACGACGACGATGCGTACGCAGACGGAGGGCATAGGTGTCTACACGCGGCTACGGGGAACGGGTTAATATGCAATAAACTTTATTGACGAGAATCCCCCTGCTCCTCTCTCTCTCTCTCTCTCTCTCTCGGTTCTCGAGATTGAGAGAAAAATGACCTAGAATTTTATCGGCTGCTACGGGGAGGAGGAGAGATGGTTCTTCTCGGGGAATTTCGAAGACTTGAAAAGATTGAGGAATAAAAGAAAGTACGTGCGGTGTGGAGCATCGGTTGACCTACGAGGAGGTGTGTAGACTGCGCGAGAGCGGAGAAAGAGGGAGAGAGAGAGAGAGAGAGGGAAAGAGAGAGGGAGAAAGAGAGGAGAGGAGAAGAGAAAGAGAGAGAGGAGCGTGAGCGAGAGAGACCATTATGAGGTTTAAGGCGGTTTTATGGCGGTCATCATCTGCCGCTAACTCGTACGATTAACACAGGGACCGAACAACACGCTCGCTACCTGCGCTAGGCTCTTCGTCCACCGCGATCTCGTATCGAGCGCAACGTCTCTTGTCGCTGCGTGTCCTTCCGGGAAGAATCAGAAATGTCTAGCATCCCGGTGTTTGCCAACTTTGTCTTCGTCATCCTCCGCGTAACGTCGCAACTATTTCTATTTCGTTTCCTCTTCCTCGACGACGACGATAACGCTGGTTCCTCATTTCTATTCCTGCGTAGGTACGCAAACGCGAGACGCGTAGGTGCTAAGTAAAAACGAACAGAGATCAAGCGTCGGTTGAATTTGAGGAAAAATCAACTGTCCCTTCGCACCTTTGATCGGTCCGCGACGATGGAACAAACACACCTACGTACATACTTAGCACTGCAACGCGCCGCGCCGCTCAACGCGAGTTTGTCACAGAAAGTCTCAGCAGCAAGGAATAGGAAACGAACTGAAACTATTCGCTCGAGCGAGCTCTGTCGGCGTTCGCCGTTTTTTTTTTTTTTTGGTTTCACCCATCAATCATAATTCTTCTCCGACGACCTTGAACTTTGTAATTTTGTATTATAGTTTTCTACAAATTGCACGTTTTTACACAACTGTGTCTTTTTTTTGTGCGAAAACTTTCGCGCGTGCAGGACGAGTTTACGAACGCGAATCTTAGAAAATCTACGAGCATGCGAAATTTATGACTAAAAATCTCGTTTTCGCGTCTCTGTGACCCTCGAAGACACTTGAAATCGCCGAGGCTGAAGGATCCTTCACTCCACGTCACTCGAAATCGGTAAACATTTTACTTCGAAGAACCGGAAGCTCGTCTGGACGAGAGAAACGGAATGTGTTGCGAGAATGTTGGCGCAGGTAATTGAAATTTTTCGTCGACTCGTCGAAATCGGCGGTCTAACAGATGTAACGCGCGAGAGTTTATCCATGTTTAATCGGAGGTCCATTGTCACTGCGTTCGCGGTCACTTAGAGATGTGCACTTTATGCGATCGCATTATGGCATATGATTTTTAACTTCATCAGAACTAAGCAATTTCCATGTATTTGACATCCTTACACCTTTGTGATTCAACAGTAGGTAAGTCAAAGCATAATGCAGATTGAGCTTTGCTTTATTTGTATGATCAGTTAAATCTTATTTTTCAAGTTTCAAGTTAAAAGCGCATAAAGTGTACATCGCTAGCGATACTCCGACGTCGCGGATAGTAAATCCGTCCTTCGGTATGATTTCGGTGGTTGGGTGGTTCCACTCGTTATCTCCGCGAGGCGGAGTCGCGGCGCGTTTCTCAGTCTCCGTGGTCCAGCGCTCATCGATTGCGCGTAAGTTAAGCGAGATCAATTAACCGTACCTTTTGCCGATCGTCGACAGTTGTCAGCGTCGCGTGATTTCCCGTCGAAAGTGGATTAATCGATGCATCGAGGTGGGGTCTTTCGATTTTCTCCGTTATCCGCGAACCCCGCGACTGTCAACATCGCGCAAAACTACTCACGTGCGCCACGCGAGGCTGTATACTACTATCGGCCTTCAGACGAGGCACTCGTATCGGATATGATCGCGTACCATCCCAATAATCCACGCGGAACCGCGTCGCCTCGTTGCGCAACAACAACAACACAACTCAACACCAACAAAAAAAACAACGACACTAACAACAACAGCAACAAAAAGACCACCACCACCACCACCCAACAACAATGACAGCAACCCGATGTAATTAAAGGCAATGACAGAAAGTAATGATCGTCGGGAGGTGGGAGGAAGTCGGGACTGCGGCTGGAAACGCGCGGGAGGCTGAAGGAAACGGGGAGAGAAATAAACGACAAGACGAACCGCGTGCCAGGAAGCCAAGTTGGATTCGTGTGCAGCTCCGCTTCGAGGTTCGGAACTCGAGAAAAACTTGATCTCGGATGAGCGCGTACGGTTGCCAGGACGGACGGACGTATAGTCGTTGGTCTCCTTCGTACACCACCAGCGCTACCAGCGCTACCAGAGCACCGCAAACTGTTTTTCTCTCTCCTTTATCTCTCTCTCTCTCTCTCTCTCTCTCTCTCTCTCTCTCTCTCTCTCTCTCTCTCTCTCTCTGTTTCTCTCTCTTCCTCTGCCCTTTCCGATCCATCTCTCCTTATCCTCTAGCTCATCCTTCCTCCCTCCCTCTCTGTCTCTCTCTTTCTCTCACTTTCTGCAGAATCCTCGAGTTCGCGAGGCAACCGCCGCTCGTAAGGTTTTTGCGATGTTTTCGTTGGCCCGCGATCGGTCGCGCGCGGAGAATGTCTCCGTACGATTCGCCCTGATCGTCATTCGTTTCGTAACTTTCGAATAACGAGGTGAAAGATCGTTCAGCGTGGGATCCATCCTCCGAAATCGACGTGACTGTTGGCGCGCGGACGGTGAAAATACCCGGGCAAAACTCGATTCCCCAACAATTTTATGCACTCTCACGCGTAACCCCATTAGGTACATACGCGTCGTCGAGGCAGACGATCATCGGGCTACGGCTCGTCGGATGTATCGCTGTGAACTGATACTGGTCCGAAAGCACGTACCGCGAATCGCACGGTCTCAATATCTATTTTACATCCACCGAAATAGCACTGCTGAATCGTTATGCTTCGTCGCCTGCTACGACACGTTATAATTGATACTCCTATCGCTGTTCTCGAGTATCCATCGCACAACCACTGATCGCTCGCTGAATCATACGTCTATACACGACCCAAACGGGTTCTCCGACCCAAACACACTCGCCACGACTATATTTTCGAATACTCTAATCATACCCTACTTTCATTTATACTATTTCCAGCCCAAGTACACCGGTTATCTCGGCTACCGGACCAAATTATCGCGCGGGCGTGCGCGATAAGACTCGCAACCTGATACTTTGCACATATGAATCCAGGTTATCGGCAAAATACGCAACCAGGGGAAATCATTTTACGTGAAAAAACAGAAAAAACAGTCACGGGTCGCTGCTAACGCCACATGCGAATGATGTAAGGTTAGCAGCTCGCCGACGTGGCGTCGTTGCTCATAAATTGTCAGAACCAGGCCTCCAATAAGCAACTCCATGGTAGCAGCTAGTGTATACACATTCGACAAAAAAACCGTCAAATGTAACACATAAATTTGTGCTAACGCCTTTTTCTATACAAATCTAGTGTTATTTCAGCACACTGGGTAAAGAGTAACACAGCTCTTTGTTCAAAGTGATCTAATTAATTTTAGAGTAATATTCAAAAGGTCTAACTTTAATATCAAATAACATTTTTGTGCGTTTGTGAGAACAATACTAACGATTGCGTTGAATCAATATAATAAAAGCTTAAATATTGTACACAAAAATTTGCACGCTGACGGAAAAATGTTTACCGTGGATGTAGTCTATAGAGTTTGGTGAAATTGCAGAGAAAACCTCGTGGTTGGTAGCCGAATCAAGATCTTAGGAGGAAAGATGTAACGGTACCCGGTATCCTCGGATAAGAAGGAGGCGATCCTCCTTGGGAACTACTGCCCGCCCTTTAATGTCTCCCGTGGTTGAACCTCTCTCGGTTCGGTTGAACCTTAGAGGCTTGGCATGTTCACGCGCGATATTCTCTTGTTCTCTTTCGGTCAGCGGTAACCGCCTCCGCCTCCGCGGTCTACGCGTGTTCCGGCGCAGATATAGGCGTAGATAGGATCTTTGTAACTAAACACCACGCAACTACTGTAATGACGCGTGTAGGTACCCGCTAGGACCACGAGTCGGCCGAATACACCGCGGGGTAAGGGTCGATTTTATTTCCTTCCTCGAAGAGTAATTCGTTGGAAAACGATTCGACGAGAATTTCAAATAAGAAGGCGCAACGATGTAAAGCGCAATACCAACGCGACGCTGATAATTGCGAGGAAATTATATAAATGAACGTGCATACCGAAATCGTCGGAACGATTTTCAACGGTCGATAATAATTACCAATATACTCGCAACGATTAACGACAGACAATCCGGAACGCGGCTATCATCCAACGCTCCATTTTTCTCCGGACACCGATTCCGAGTACTCCAGGTTCTTACGCGCTTGGGAAAAAAGTCTTCGTCGTTGCGGAGGCTCGAGAGAGTTTCCGCGACGTCGCGTCCGGCTGATCATCGCGTCGCGTAGACCAAAGAACGCTTCGGGATGAACGACGCCGCAAAGACGATGGTTTCCTCGCGGCGGAATGCGTCTCGTCGGCGTCGGGCCAAAAACTGGACGATGCCTTAAAGTCGGACTCGAACGTCAATACGCCACGATATGTTGCGGTGGAGGAGCGCGGCTTTTATTTTCTTCGGACGCCGAATAACTCTCTGACCGCGGCTCGGAGCCGTTCTAATCCATGACTTGCTCTACATACGGTATACATTCACGTTGCCACACGGATATACGTGTACGTATAGGTACACACAGATATCGTGGTATACGTACCCTCGGGTTGGTACTTACGGTCATTGTCGGACCACGAGGAGACAGTCGACAAACGCCTTGCTGTTTTATTTGCACGCGTGGAAATTCTCTATCGAGCCGAGACTCACGAGTGAATTGCAACGTACACTGCACACAATTTCCCGCCATCGTGTAAAGTGTACAAATTTTTGTGTAGACAGTAAAAAAAAAATTTACACAAACTTAGTGTTATTTCAACACACTGTGTCTGTAGTGATAAAGTAACGTAGACCAATGTTAAAGTGTTACTTTAGTATCAAATAGCATTTTCGTGTGTTGAAAAGCGGACTAATGGAACAACGCTAACCATTGTGTTGAATCAACCAATTAAAGTATTAACTATTGTATCAAAAAATGTGTGCACTTTACACAGTGACGTTTTTTTTTTTACTGTGTAGAATATTTAACATTTTAGTGTATTGATTTAACATAATCGGTAGTGTTGGGCATGGGTCCATTTGGCACTAAAGTAACACTTTTTAAAGGTCAGGCCAACATTGGTTTGTGGTACATTGAGCACAGAATGTCGTCACTACACAGGGAGTGTGCCGAAATAACACTAATTTTGTGTACAAAAAGTCGTTAACACAAATTTGTGTGGTAAATTTGGGGGAAATTGTGTTACTGTGTATAGATGTATGTAAAATTTCGCGTAAAATGGGTAATTGAGAGGTGGAGAGAACGAGAAAACGTTCGAGCCCGAGGAAAGTGGGAATTAAATAAATAAATGACGTTGATAATTAAACAGCAATTACCAATTATCTGACCTATCGTCGAAAATACGAGGAACCGCTTTACCCCGCTTTTCCCCGTGGCGATCCATCGAGGTTGTTTGGACGGGAGCAGCTGCCGGAGAATTGCTTCGTCACCTGTTGATTTGTAAATTGAGGCAAAAATGAATCACGATTAACAAGATCCGCTGAAAAAAATCTCCCGAGTCTGAGTTTTATGTGGATATACTGGTTCGACGCGTGTGATGGACGTGATAATCCAGCGTTGAGCGTACCGCGCGTTCGCTGGATAATCCGTCTTTTTATTACTAGTTGACAACGTCACGTTTGCCTCGTTTGACCTGCCCGTTGGTAAATTGACGGTGATTAGTCATTCGTTGGACAAACTATCGATACGATTGAATTGTTTATCCGACGTTTCGCGAGTGACGCGAAAAAGTATCACGTCGGTTTCGCGCGGTTCAAAAGAGGTTCCAACGTTTTTTCTCTCATTCTCACCGAACTTTCATCATCGTTTTCGTGTTTCGGTATTTTTTTACGATCGGTACTTTTAAAACTTTCCTCGGAATGCGAGTATGCTAATGCACGCTGAGCGGATTTTTTCCATTACTATTGAATCTAAAAACGACAGTAAAACTGTTCGGCTCATCGGAGTTTCATCCTCGTGACGTGGAAGTATATTAGTCTCACGTTTACGTTATTATCACGATGCTTATGCGTAGATCGAAGCGATAGCACAGTTACGTTGAACGGTTCTAAGCTTGAGAAACGTTGAATGAACGGGCTTTAGGGGCTGGTCGTTCGTTGTTGATGCTACTATGACTGTCGAGAAGGCATTCGTATCTTCAACCGTCGGTAATCGGCATGTTGGATGCATCAAGATAATAATAATTCCCGTCTCGAGCGAACGTATTTTTATCACCCGACGAATTACGATACACCAGAATTTGCTCGCGCTCAGTCAAACACTCTGCTTAATACAGCCTACGCGTTTTTCCAGACTCGTTCCTCGGACCACCTTCCAAAAATTTGGAAGAATCAAGCGAGTGATTTTGCCCTGTAATTATAAAGCTGCAATTATGAGGCACCTGGGGCGCTCAGATGTGTCGAATCAGGGATTAGCCCAGTTGCGACTTTTGTGCCACAACCAACTCGAACCGCTCCTACGGGCTAACGAGGATCGTGTTTTTATTATTATTATTATTATTAATGTTGTTGTTGTTGTTGCTGTTGTCGTTGTCGCATTCGACGAATGTACGTAGAAATTGAAGCTCGAGGTATTCGATATCCCCGAGATGTTCGGGATATTTCAATCCTCCCTGCAGGGATTGAAAACGTAGCTGGCGAGCCGCATCGGTCAGGATGTTTACGCGAGGTACATTATACGACGCGCATGAATCCGCGGTATAGCGCACCGCCTACCTACACTTTGGCGAATTATTATGCCTACTTTGATGATATTTCACGCGAGCGCGCGTGGGTATCACGGGCGCGATTGTAAGATACGAAGGGGAGATAGAGCGCGGAGGTCAACAGAGGGAAAGGGGAAATTCGGTTAGTTTGTATTCTTGGGCGTGCAAGAAGTCTCATCGAGGATCGGGGAGAGAAAGAGCGAGCGAGAGAGAGAGAGTGGTAAGTCCTCCGGTCTTAGGCAAAAAGCTAAACGCTGCCCCGGAGTCGCGAGATGGACGGGTGGTAGTAGTGGTGGTGGTGGTGGTGGTGGCGGCGGTGGCGGCACGGAGCTGCAGCGCGAAGGAGAAGCGGATGACGAAGAGGCGCGGAGGATGACGAAGACGGAGGAAGACTCGGAGGAGGATGAGGAGGGCTAAGTCGAGTCTGCGCGCGCGAGGTATGTCCTAACGACGTATGAGCGATGTGGGCCCGATGAGAAGGCATTTTCGAATGAAATTCAAACCATTACTCGCGGACCGCGCGGCTGAAATCACAAAAATATTCGAGTGACTGCCCGGTTTTTAGGACCGCCCCGGATCTCCGTCCTCGAAGCCCGAGTGCTCCCGCGTATATACCCACGGCAAGAAGTGTCAACTTCTCGAGGTAGCAACCGAGACCCGCGCATTTCTGTAGCGCGGAGCCTAAGCTTTTCGCGCTGAGGTCGGGGGCCGCGGACGAGAAGTCGGCGAACGTGGAGAAGGAGAAGGAGAAGGAGGAAGAGGAGAAGGAGGAGGTGGTGGTGGTGGTGGTGGTGGTGGTCCGAGGGTCCGAGAAGGACCCTGACTGCAATTCCTTGGACCGCAGGAGCGCGCGAGCTCCAATGCGTCGCGTACCGGAGGCGTTCCTCCTGCTCGGCAACGAACCGTAAAATACTCCTATTCGGCATAGAAATTTCATTTCTATGGAATTTTTGTGAACCGAACCGAGCATACTGCACGAGCATCGGAACAAGCCACCACCGGTGCTGATCTCTATTGAAATCACCCGCACAGCGCGTCACGCCGGCCCGACACGACCCGAGCTCTCTCGTCCCTCGCCTTTTATTTTCGAACAATCTTTCGCTCCGGTGAAATACTATTTCACAATTCTACGGGTATCTCAAAGATCGATTTCCATTTTTGAGGATTCTTTTTCCGAGCTCCGAGCCACCCGCACCCGACACCCTTTCAACGAGGATCGAACCCACGTCGCCTCGACGAAGGGTCCCCCCCGCCCGTGCTACCTGCACACCGCGCGATCTTCGCGTCTACCTGCATTCGGTACAACTACCTGAATTGGTACGCGCACGCATCGTGCTCCTCGCATACTATACATACATTCATAAATACACATATATATGTATGTATGCATGTATTCATGAACGATATTTTCGGACTTTTTTTTTCGTTTATTGATTTATTTTTTCATTTTCCTCGGCATTCACGCGCACCGATCGAACGACCGTCGCAGGCCTATTGTGACGATGGCTACCGGTATCAACGCGCAGTGACATATTCTTTGACAGACGTCGGGAGGAATAGCATGAGAATGAGAATAAAATACTTTGTCAGTCAAATTTGAAAAGAGTCGGGACCGATAGGCTCTGGGAACCAGATCTCGCGGAGTAGAATGTCGGGTATGATAATTATGTATTAGGGACGAGGCATATTATCGATAATTTTAACGCGAGTGCCACGGCCGCCGTCGTACGTATCGACGAGCATCTCGAGACAAATTTCGGAACGGCATTCGAATTGTAGGCGCGAGGCTAAAAATTCCACGTCGTTTTCGAGGACGTGGAAAGGAAGAACGAGTTCCTCGTCGTCGTCGGTTATCATCCGTAGTTTCGTTGATGACGAACGAGACACGCGGAAACGAATAAAAATGAGAATATATCACCGACACATCGACTCCGTCCGAAGAAGATCCCACGCCTCCGGAGCTCGTGAAGACCGAAGACTAGGTGGATATATTTATAATAGAGGAGGCATTCCTGAGGGGCCAGCGGGGGGCCAGCGAAAGGACACGGGCCCGTAATGGCCGACTACCTTGTCTATTTTGTTTGCCCGGTTGCTTGCTTTATTGCGCCCTATTCGTAATAATTATGACGTTATTCCAACAGTTTGTCTTCATTGTTAGCTTCTTGGCCGTAACGATCGGCAGGAGACCGCTGCGCGCGTTCTCGTTGGAACGCGGACGATACCCGTGCGGAGCTATACGTATATGCATACACCGACACTCACTCGCGCACACGCACACACACACACACACACACACACACACACACAGAGAGACACACACACACACACACAGACATATATATATATATGTAGATGTGTACGCGCGTACGTATACGCGTATGCGCGCGTGTCCCGTCGCGTGTATATATGTGTGTGTACGAAGAGACCGACGAAGGATACGCGCGCCCTTTTTGTTTTGCTTCCCGACGTTTTTTAATTAGCCGGCTCGATGGCCTCTCATGACGCTTCATCTCGTCCCCCCGCGCGCGCCGCTGTCACGCCACTTTTTCGTCGCTCGCGAGACTTTTTCGTTCCCCGGAGTAGTCGGAGAGAATCTCCGAAGTGATAAGTGTATAGGCATACGCGGTAGGTGAGTAAAAAGTTTACAAGCGCGTTACGCGAAGCGGGGGCTCGTTCGAGCGTTGATACGATCATCGGGATGCTCGGAAGTCTTTCGATGGAGTTCGGATCTCTTTTACGGTTTGGTCAGCCTAACGCTTTAATTAGATCTGGGAATAATTGTCGTCTCGTTGATTTTCGAAGAAACGGAGGTATCCTCTCTCTCTCTCTCTCTCTCTCTCTCTCTCTCTCTCTCTCTCCCTCGATCTCCCTCTCATATCTGTTCATAATCGGATGACCTTCGCATAGTGGCCATTCCCGTGTGCCTCCGGAGTCCGGAGTAAAGTAAAGCGTGGCGGGTTTTTATCTCGCGGGAACGAAGCCCGCGCCCGCTAATGACCCGCAGATACGGGGGGGAGGGCCCACCGTTTGGGTCCTCGCATACCGACGAATCCTCCGCAACGCGGGTCTCCTCTACGGGTGCGTCCACACTTTTTCCAAAAAATACTCCGCTCGTTCCGCCAGAAAAATCGATCGTTTCGCCAACGACGAGGCCGCGGCGACACCTGCTCACAAAAAATCTCCTACTCCGGGCGTAATGTTTTTCACGGATGCCACGACGGCATCTTCGTGGGAAATGAAATTCTCGAGCGAAGCTCATCGACGAAAATTTCTAAACGTCTTCGATCCGACGTAGGTATGTACGTGAAACGTCGTCGTCGTCGTCGTCGTCGTATACCAACCGATCGCTCGATCGCCGGTGAAAGAGGAGGAGGAGGAGGAGGAGGCAGGCAGGACTTGATCGGCTTCACTTCCGGACGGTTAAACTACCTGTTGGGAGAGACATTCGGACCCATTTATACGCTTCGGGTAATACGAGCGTAGTCACAGCGTTTCGTTTTACGAGAATTTAACGTGCCTCGGGAAAAGTAGGTTGATGTTCCTGGTGGAAGGACCGTCCGTCGTGGTGGTCGTTCCGTACCTACTGTATATACACACACACCTATATACCTGTATTCCCTTACAACGGCGAGGAACAGTTTGTGGGCGGCGAAAACCGAGCGATAAAGGAGAGATAAGTGTAAGCGCGGCTTGAAGCTAGAAATCGTGAAACCGGCGCCGGACCACCGTTGCTTCGGACCTTTAAGCCTCGAAGTAACTCGGTTCGAAGACCCACGCACGGACCCACACCTATAACCGAAATCTGGAAGGCAGTGATATTTATAATAACGACTTTCGATACCGAGCATCATAAAATCTCCTACACTCCGGCTAACTTTTCGACTCTCCATCGGGCGCGGAAGCCTCTCAACGATCCATCAACCCTCTCAACCAACGATCGCCTTCCTCCTCCTCCTCCTCGTCCTCGCGCCGTTCTGTTCTAGCCGCTCGTGGGCCGGGGGTTGACACTTCAATTTTGTCAGAGGCTGATGTAGAACTAATGTTCGACAACTTAGGGAAATGAAGATCTCGACAACCAAGGATCTTAAGCTGGTTCTTTCGCCAAGAGGAGCGTATTACGTGGACGCCAAATGTGGGTCCAATGTAAAGTTGCGAATATACGTATAATTATCATCAAACCGATACGGAAGAACACCGAGGAAAGACGAATAAAATCGTTATTCAAAATGGTAGCAGGTGGTAGTTTTTTCAAAGTTGTCATTTGAACAAAACAAGGTTATTTTCTTGTCGTTATGCTTTTCCTGACCGTGGTCCAAGGGAATACAAAACTGGAGGGGTACGAAACTGGGGCCACCACCCAGCTCGCGAGTCTAGCTGCACTCGTGTGAGGGAAGCGGCATTTATCGCGGAGGATTTCAGAACGCGTCGTAAAACGCGCGCGAGTATGCAAAAGCCGACGAGTCAGTTCCTTTTACGAGGACGAGGCCGCGGTTGACCGAGTGGCGTTCGATGATTCTGGCGGGCTCGTCGTAGTCACGGAGAAATTCTTCGCGCGGAGGAGTCAGGGAGAAGGTTGGTCATCGAGAGAGGAACGAAGAGGACGAGGAGGAGGAGGAGGGGGCGAAGGAGAAGGAGATCCGCGGTCTCTCTGGTCCTGGTAACACGGTGAGACGAGAAGAGGACAAGCCGCGGCAGAAACGAAGGACGGTGAGGAGTATAGTCAGCATAAATTAGACGACGCGGGGGGTTCTGGAAGTTCGGAACCCCGACGTCGGAGGGGACGGAGGAGAGTTTTCTTCTAAGCTCGCGCAGGCCGCACAGCTTCCAAACGATATTGTGCCCGGATCAGATTTATTTAGGACCTAGACAAACACGAGTCCCCGCATATTTTTCAACGACGCCCGACGTACAACTTCCAAGAACTGTCATTCTTCGGGAGTCCTTGGTTGTGTAACAAACTCACCCTCCTACCTCGGGAAAATTTACAAATTTATATACGTTTAAGAAGGGACCTGCCATCCGGAAGTATTCCATGCCTTTATAATTACCCCTTCGCCCTAAAAACTACTACAGGAAGTCGGAAACTAGAATCACGCAAGATACGAGATGACCCTCCCACCGAGTGCAACCGCACTGACCAAAGATAAAGACCACGCACGTGCAAGATGACAGCTGACACCACCGAACGCGCGCTCGGAGACATAACAATAAACAACACGACCACTATAGGCATACAGTACCGATCGAAATATCAACGTATCAATTACTAATTCTAAGAAACCCCCACCCCTCAAACTACTAATTCTAAGAAACCACCACCCCCCCATTTACTAATTCTAAGTAACCTCCCACCTAAGACACATTTTTTGAATATATATAAGACTGCATAGCCCAGCTCACAAGTCAGTCAAGTCAGTCAAGTCAGTCAAGTCAGTCAAGTCAGTCAAGTCAGTCAAGCAGTCAAGTCAGTCAAGCAGTCAAGTCAGTCAAGCAGTCAAGAAGTCAAGTAGTCAAGCAGTCAGTCAGTTAGTCAACCAAAACGTCAGCCAAAAATCAGTTCGTCCGTTAAAAGGTCGAAGTCAGTCAAAGTTCAATTGCACGCAGTACGCGACAAATCAGGCAGAAGCCAAAGAGAAGTTACTACGATCAAGTGCTGAAGTTAGCTGGGTTTGCTCAGTGTAGGCGACTAAGGTAAGACAGTTGTCAGTTTGCTGAGAGTCTTACTTTTCGTTTCCTACCTTCATTATAAAGCTACGAAATTGTAACGTAACAATATGCGTCCGACTCATTAATATAACCAACATTTAAAATAAAACTTGTTAAAATTGCAACGATCAATTCCTTGAATCAGATTTCCTAAAACTCTGCAGTTGCAACCTAAACCCTAACTTTTCACAACTTTCATTAGAATCATTCACCAGCAAAGGCGGCATCTAAACAAATCATACGGCATCTCTTTCATAACTCACACACGCCGACGATTTTTATCATGGTAAGTGGTCTCCCTTGCAAAGAGCAAAACACGTTCTAGACCCTTAAGTAAAAATTCATTTACATCTTTAAGTTCAATCCATCCGGCGGAGCATTCAATTGCTAGCCAGTCCTTGTCCGGCGGAGCATTCATTTGCTAGCCAACGTAAAAATCCGGCGGAGCATTAAACTGCTAGCCATTCCTAAATCCATCAAATTCATCTAGACCTTTAAGTAAAATTCATTTACGCCTTTAAGTTCAACCCATCCGGCGGAGCATTCATTTGCTAGCCAGTCCTTGTCCGGCGGAGCATTTATTTGCTAGCCAACGTAAAAATCCGGCGGAGCATTAATTTGCTAGCTATTCCTAAACCAATCAACCTCTGCTCTTCAGCAAGCGACACCAACCATTAAGAAACGAGGCGGCATAAGAGCGAGAAAGCAACGATTACGCCGGGTCGCGCAGTTTATGAATCAATCCGCGTCACGCGAACTAGGAATTTGCCGCGAATCATTAAAATCGAGAATACACAGATCCCTCTCGCACGTTTTGTATTTTGCTGCCAATCGTCATATTAAAATTCATTATATATAAGACATCCATTTCTTAGCCCGCTACGCCCTTCCGCTCTTAAATATTCCAGCCTTTTCACCTTTCCTCATTTCATTAAAACATCCCATAAATCCACATACTAATCGTAGACGATCTCGGGCAAAACAGGGAATTTTCACAAGTTCCAAACCTGGGTCGTCACAGTTGATTTATCAAAACGAAGAATAGATCCGCCAGAGCGTGGATCTACGGCGATCGCGCGAGCCTTACAATGACGCGAGTGTTTGCGCGCGAGGTAGATATTCGATTTCGAGTTCGGCCCTCGTCGTCGCTCGTACAACGCGACGAGATTTCCGTCGCGTTTCTCCCGCTCATGCCGCAGGAACCGATCGATGTTCCCGGGAAGCTGTTCGTGTCTTATTTTTTCTCTCTTTCATTTTCTTTTTCTTTTTCTTTTACTTTTTCTCCTTCTTTTTCTTTTTCTTTTTCGTCTCGCACCAATTTGTCACGCCCGGGGAATAATGAGACCGAGCGGAGGAAGTTACCGTCCGATGATTATCACAATTAGACGTGGGTTCGGTGAATCGTATACGAGGTTCACCGTCGACGTACAGCTTTATTCGCGTCTAGATACACCGAGAATAAACGATTTTCAAGCCGTTCGACCATTCATTTGCTCGGTTATACAAGCGCGAGCTGCGAGGCTTATCCTTGCCTGTCAATCATTCGTTAATCACGCGGAAACATTCGAGCCCCGATCGAATCGTCGAGGATCGAGGTATCGAGGTATTCGAGCTGAAAATTCCTCGGTGGTTCTGGAAAATTTCCGAGGAATTCTCGAAAGCTCGCCGGTGCGCGCGAAAATCTCGGTGTTCTCCGCGTTGGTGCGGCTGCTGGGTTCGTTTACCGGCTTCCGGAAGGGAAAGACAGACATTCCCTGCTGAATTTTTTCCACCACGCCTAGTCCTTCGCTGCTCTCCTCCGCCTTTTCCCGATCGCGCGTGTGCGCGAACGAGAGCGCTCTCTCGCGCGCACACACACGCATACGTGGAGTACCGCGTGCGGCGCGCACGTTGTCCGTGACGAGATCGAGCACCCGCGCGCGCGGCGTCCGACAGAGCGTCTCGCGCGAAGAGAATCAGAGATGTCCACGTGAATTAGTGTGTTGGGAGTTGAAAGGAGAAGGAAATTTGCGCTGCGTCCTTTGTTTGCGCCTGCGCAGGAATGCGCTCGGGCCAGCTCGTCCGCAGGCCCGCCGTGCCGCCGAGCCTCGCCGAACCGCTGGGTCCCCTTCCCGATCGGGCCCTCCTCGTCGCACCTCCGCGCGATGCCAGGGGTCCTTATCTTACGTAGAGGAAGGTGGGTGGGGGGAGGCTCACGGGCCCGTTTCGAGGGCCCGGCATGACATTAATTTTGAAGTATTATTTGGGCCCCCTCCCGCGGCGTCCTCTTGCGGGTGTGTCCGCTCGCGCGCGCCTGTGTCGGAGGCTCTCGTGAACGCCCGCGAACGTTCGTGTAGAACTCGTACGATCGGCGCGGTCGGCACACCACCACGAACCGGGACTCCGAAACTCGACCTAACTTATGGAAGCCCGGGCTCTTTTCGTCGTGAGCTATGGATGATAAAAAGAGATTCTCTTTCCTTTTTCCCCCCCCCGTCTCTCCTCCCCCTCCCGTGCTCCCTGCCCGCTTACCCGTCGTCCCGACGTTCCTTTCCTTACTCGTTTTTCGAAGGATTCCCACTGGATCCACCGCGAGCGATCGACCATGCTCGCCCCTCGCCGGTTTTCTTCCCTCCGCCTATCTCTCTCTCCCTCTCCCTCTCTCTCTCTCTCTCTCTCTCTCTCTCTCTCTCTCTCTCTCTCTCTCTCTCTCGGTCGCTCGTCTGCTCTCTTTCCCGTCTGTCTCTCCGCGCTTCGGGACGCGGAGGATATATCGGTAAGTAGGATCGAACGCGAGCGACGATGGGCGCCAGCTCGCCCATGCGTTCGGAACAATATGGGAGAGCTCGTTACCTACGCGCGAACCAGTTCCGAACCGCGTCGTCGCGCGCGCGCGTCAACGCTCCGTACCGCGTTGCGCCCTCCACCGAAACGTCATTGTTCTCCACCTTGGCAATAATTTAGCATCGTTTTTTCATAGATTACCCAGGTTCGAGCAGCCGGAGATTTCCAGCGTCGCGTTAGGAACGACGACGACGACTTCCTCGACATCTTAATCGCGTCGGGATACCCCTACTATATAATATATACGCCTCTCGCGCGCCCAGCACCGTGCGAAATATATTGTTCCATAATCCCCCCTTCCTCGGCATCGCGCGCGTGCGCCACACCATCGGGTTCTTCGTACCGAGATGCTGGCAAGACTTCTTCTTCGTCTTCTTCTTCGTCTTCTTCTTCTTCTTCTTCTTCTTCTTCTCCTCTATAGGTGATATCGGCCGCGCGCCATATTGGTACATCCTATCGCTGGACACTCGTTCCCTCTCTCACTCTCGCTCTCGCTCTTTCTACCGAGTCCGACCTAGACTCGCGTTAAATCTCGAGTCGTTGGCGACGCGTTGTAAGGCAACTTAATGTAATGTAAAGCATGCCGAGAAGCGTGTATGAGATTGAGGGCGTGGGGCCCCTGGGCCTTACCGTTGGTAGGAAGAGCCTTATATACCGAAGCGGCTTATCGGACGCGCATCCCCGCATGCAGATTAGCATAATGTCTGCTACACTGCGTATAGAGGTACACGTCCCTTCGTCCTCCTCCTCCTCCTCCTCCTCCTCCTCTACTCCTTTTCTTTGCGAACCTCGGCGACCTCCTTCTCGCCTTATCCCCGTCACCGAGCCGCGATTATAATATAATAACAACAACAGCATTCTCGCGAGTAACAATAATAATCGCACCCCGCGACTAATAACGATGATATTAATCCGAAATACCACGAGTAATAACAACACCGATAACAATTATTATAATAATAAAGGAAGGATTCACCCGCGGCGGTTCTCCGCAGCGTAAGGTACTCGCCATCGCTGCTGATCCTTCACCCACGAGCGTCTCGTTGCAGCCCGACACATCCCACTCGACCAAACGATTTCCCCGACCGACTACCACCAACTACTACCAGCTACTACCAACTACTACTACCAACTACTACTACCAACTACTACCAACTACTACTGATCCAGACGTCGGATATCGCGCGGAGCGTTCGCGGGCGATTTTATTCAATGATTGCGTCTTTGTCGCGATCGAAGCAACGAACAACGAGGTACCTACCTACGAGGCGGTTGGTACCTCTACGGTATTTCGTCCACGGCGAAATTGATGGGAATGGAAAGGGAATTATTAAACGTTCGAGGCGGCGAGAAACGGAGAGCCGTCGCGCCGGGGCGAGAATGTAGCCCGGAGATCGTCCGGCGACGAGCGGGTCGGTAAGACGACGTCAAAAAGAGAAAAGGGTGTAGGTAAAAAATTATAAAAAATTAACAAACAAGACGAGGACGACGGAGACCTGCTACGCGCGCATGCGGTAACAATGCGAGAGAGCCTCGCGCGGTACGACGACCAAGAGAGTCGAGTTGTGGGCCCAAGTCTCGAGAAAAGAGGCCCAACCTCGTCTGCCACTGCTATTATGGCCAATAATTCATTGAGTGACTGCCAACCTCTCCGCCGGCCAACCGTCCACCCGGCGAACACGAACCGGCCACGGTGTTCGCGGCGCGCCGCACCCCTCTCGAGTAAGGTACTCGCGTATGCGTATAATACATATATTATATTCAACCCGCCAATCGGTTCGAATTCTTAAACGTCCATCTCGCCGAAATAGCGCGAAGAGTAGGTACGAGTTTTATGCGCGGCGCGTTACGCTCGCGAAAAATAATCGTCGGGTGATTGGAAACGGAAAAAGCGATCGATGGCGCGGGGTCGTAGAAATAAAACAGGAGCGCAAAAAAGCCACGGCAAGGGAAAAAGAAAAGAAAGGGAACGAAAAAAAACAACGAACATTTCCCTCTTTTCCCCCCGCCGAGCGTCGATTCTACGCGGACGGGGACGATAATTTATTCGGGGCTCCGGAATATCTGATGCGTACCGACGAATATATATGACATAATGATCGCGCTCGAGTTATCGTCGGTGTTGTTAAACTCGGATATACTTAAGATTATATTCGAAGGGTTATTATCCGGGGAGAGGGAAAGCGCAACGCGATAACCCTTGTTCGTGTAATTGCGAGTTTAACGTGATCCTTGACGTACCGTGTGACGCACGTTAAACGAAGGGTTAACATTTTATCGGCACGCCGCGCGCTTCGTGTGCGTGGAATGCGCGCCGCGTTTCACCGATGCTAAAGCGCACCCCGAAGGACCCTCTAGGCGATCCGAAAGATCGGAATCTCGATCGCGCCCGTGCATGTTCGCCTACGTGGCGTTTCGAAAAAGGAAAGAAAAAACAACCACGAAAAACAACAACAACAACAACAACAAATTCGAACCTACGGGATTCCGACACACGGATCGACAGCCGCCAATTTGTGCCGTACACTCGCGTATTTCCTCGGCTAATTTCCAAATAATTTCACCTACTCGCGCGGAGTACTTTCTTTCGGCCTTATCGGGCTCCTCTCATCCCGATCTCCGCGTCGGACGGGCCAGAAATTTTCCGGCGAATCCGCACTTCCGGAAACGTCCCTTGGAAAATTCCGCTCCTCGCACCTGTCGCGGGTGGGGAAAATGTACCCGGGAGTTTTTCGTCGCGGCGCAAGGAGACGGCTACTCGTACGGCGTCGCATCGCGATGGAACATGAAGAGAGAAGAAAAAGGAGGAAAAAAAAGAGAGGAGAGTCGAAATTCTGGGGGCAGACGGGAGGTGGGGATAATTGCAGCTGAAGAGTCTCGGCATTGCCGTTGCAAAGAAGTTCGAAGAGAGATAAGACCATGCCGATAACGATTGGGCCCCGCGGGAACGGTGGCCCGATCCGTGGTGGCTGTTCACGTTACCCGCACACGTCGAGGAGCGAAAGAGGTACGTACGCGACGGGGCACGGACGGGGTACGCGCGCACGCGGATCATCTTCGGATATATAAAACGTTAAAACGGGGACGCATGCGCGGAAATTACCATAAACTGATCTCTACGCGGAGATTTCCGAATGAAAAGATTACGTATTACGGCTTACGCGGTCCTCCCGTCTCGTACCTTTCTCCCTCGCTCTCGCGGCCCTCGTCGACCGCGAGCCCAAAGGACAGAGCGGGCGTGGCGCGTCCGACGACTCGGCTCCTCTCTCTCTCTCTCTCGTTTTTTCCTCTTCCTTTTCTCTTAATCGTACCATTAAACGGAACCATTCCATCATGCCAACACCGCGGACGTCCGCGACAGACACCGTACACCGGCGTGCATCGATTCGACGAGAACGTACCGTCTCTACACACGCGTCTCATTTTAATACTTACAACTATGCGAACAAATTTGTCTGCGCCGTCGCTCCCTTCTATTTTTATTCCTCTTCTCTCCTCCTCGCCTCGTAACCGAATTCCGATCGACCGATTATCGCGAACATTTGGCATATATTACTCGTAACTGGCGACCGACACGAGTACGAGAGTATCCAGAAACTTGTAAAACACGTCGCGCGATCGCGGACAGCCTCGCAATTTTTTTTCCTCTCAGCTCGATCACGAAATACCATCACGCGTCAATTCCGGATCCGACTACGATTTTGCGACCGGTAGCCGAATGCCGCGTCGACGGGACTCGCAACATCCAGACGCACGTGTTTTCCCGCGGCAGGCAAAAACTGGACTGGGTAACACGAAACTAGCCGTGTCATTCGCAGGCAAATGGGAAAAAACACCCGTAAAAATTGTTCTACGAAAAAAATGACATACACTTGAGTTTCTCCGGCATGGAAATTATTGAAAACTAGGTTTCCGCCATCACCTTCCCCGTAGAATCCATTGCTGCGATTGGTTTTTCAAAATAACAACGTTTATCGTAACTTGTTTAAACAATTTTTTCCCAAACAATTACAACTAACGAAAGAAACAGCACAGTATTTTTCTATTTACCTGTGAATGGTATAGTTAGTTTGGCGCTATCTAGCCCAGTTTTTGCCTGGGCCTTAACGGGGATTTAATGAGCGGGAGGCAGCTTGTTCACGCGTCTACCACGAGATTAGCGATACATTTTCAAATGCTGGGCACTGCGAAAACAGCGCTCGCGGGAAAGGAGCGAATTTTTCCGGGAGAATAGATAGATGGGTTTAATCGTTGTTATGTAAAGCAAGATATAGAAACCGCAACCATCAATTATGAATAGAAGTGAGATTATAATAGCGCTAATTATAATAATTGAGCCGTAGAGAGAGTAACGAATATATGTAGATAGAGAGAGAGGGGCAGCAACGGACAGAGGCGTGTGGGTCGCGAGAATTTGGAAGATCTGTCGAATGTTCTATAACACTCGTCTCGCGGTAGTCCCAGAGACAGATACGATGCGCCGGGGTGTACCTATTTGTATATACGACGATTTATACGAATCGATACTCCTCGCGCTCAGGTCGAGAGCAAGCACGCGGTTCCGTCCGTGTAAGCATCGATTCCCGTCCGTACGCTGCTTCTCCGCGCATACGTAGAGGATGATCGAGCCGGTGTACGGAATCGCATAATAAAGTCGAGCGGTGCTTCTCATGTCCGTTGCGCCGCTACTTCTATTTTTTCCGCCAGTTCAGTCTGCTTTTCCCTGTATTACGTACTCCCCGGCTACTAATGCCCGTACATAGACTTGTAGGGTCGTCGTGCGACGTGCGAACCTCGTCGCTTCGCCGGCGAAGAACGCGAACGGAACCCGACGCCGCGATGATCGAGGTATGCGCGTTGGTACACAGAGAGAAAGACTTGCGAGAGAGAGAGAGAGAGAGAGAGAGAGAGAGAGAGAGAGAGAGAAGGAAAGAAGGAGGTAAAGTCGTTGGTAGTCGGCCGCGAACGGAGCGCGCGTACACGCGAGTAGAAAAAAAGGAGAGCTGGGGCTCCTCGGAGAAATGTCGAGTAGGGGAGGCGCGATCGGCGGAAGGGGAGGGGGATGTGGTCGGTATGCCATAAAAATCTCGAGTATGTTATTACCGGATTATAATAATGATGATATTGTTATTACGCGAGTAATGCCACCAGCGCTGTCGCCGGCTGAGTATCGAAACGTCAAAGATGTGGTCCGATGCGCGTGATAAGTACGAAGTAAACGCGGGCAAAGTTGAAAAGATGGGAGACACGTGTGACTCGCTTCACTGGTCAACGGACTATTCGTTACGGCGAGGTAAATTTTTTCGAAACGAATCGTCGTTCCCCTCGCCATGCTTCGCTCGCCCCGCGCGCGAGTTTCTTTCCTATCGGAATTTTTCCGTTTTCCCTCGCAACGTTTTCCAGTCATCGGAGCTTTTTGTCGAATCACGAGAGTCATTCGTCCGGTAATGATAATAATTCGAGGAGGAGATACGTCGACGGGCATAAATCGTGACGGTAAATCGCGGAGACATTCGGAGGGTGAAAGGCGCGTAGTAGGAGAGAGAGCGAGAGAGCGAGAGAGCGAGAGAGAGAGAGAGAAGAGAGAGAGAGAGAGAGAGAGAGAGAGAGAGAGAGAGAGAGAGAGAGAGAGCGAGAGAGAGAGAGAGAAACGAGGAGGCTTCGAAGAAACGAGGGATAAAAAAAGAGACGAGCGTACGCGTAACGCGGCGATTAACACCAATTAATAACGAATTAATCCCCGAAGGGCGAACGAAATGGATTTGCTGCTGGATAGAGGAGGATAATAAGTATTTATCGCCACGTGAATACAGTGCGGCGCGCGTCCGATGGTTAATTATCAGCAATAACGAATCGACAACGCGATCGAATATTCGTAAGAGATTACGAATATTCTCACGACGACGACGACGACGACGACGAGGACGAGGACGACGAGCGTCGCGAGTATAGGATGAAAATTGATAAAATCGGAGATAACGGGTGTTTTCGTTCGTGTTTCGTACAAAAATACGTGAATCGATGCGAGTCCCCAGCTCTTGCTCTATACCTCCATACTTGCTTCTCCAAGACCCGCGATATATCCACAGCTGTGCTACGAGCACCTCTACCCAAGACCATTCCGAGCATTCTTATTTTCTCGCACACGTAGCGGAGACGACGAGCGTGAACGCGCGATCGTGCCTTCGAAACGTGTTGGAATAGGTATACCGCGCAGGTGTACTATATCGTGGCGCGAGGTAAACTTACCAACATTCGGAGAGCTCGATGATCCGAGAGGAGCTGCGAGACGCGAGAAGAACGACGGGACTCGAGATGGAGAGACAGAGACGGAGAGACGTGGCCGCGGAGGCAGAGGCAGAGGCAGAGGCAGTGTAGAGGCAGGTTTGATTGTGAATTCGAGGGGTTGTATTGTGGAGCTGTCGGAGAAGGCTAGACGAGGGTCGCTGCATCACGCGGCCACGAAATATCCTTACGAACGACGTTGCAGCTACGGGGTGTTTGAGAAGTAGTTGAATCATACACTTGCGCCGCCAATCAAAACGGAACAAGTGTAAGCATCGACGTTAGCGATACGTAGAGATGTACAATTTATGCGACCGCATTGTTGCACCTTTTCAGCAACATCATCGGAACTACGTAATTTCCATTAATTTTACATCCTCCCATCTTCGAGAGTTTCGTTGTGTTGCGCGTCCAATCGCATATTTGTGCAGCAAACGCAGCATTTCACATTTTTCGGACGAAATTCCCTAAAAACTTTATTGCAAGTGTCTTTGATTGTCATCTTAAAAAGATGTATACAAATTCGCTGGTTCCATTCATCGTTACACAATTTTAGGCCTCTGTCCGATGTTGCATTACTCGCGCGTTTTCCCTGCATATTGGGCGCATTTTTGGACATTTTTCCCCCACATTTAAGGGAGTTAGAAACGCGTGAGGTGTTTCGTCCAGCATCGATTTCCGATTCACGGTAATCGAGACGAGATTCGCGACCGCGCGAAGAGTGGAAACAGCAACGCACGGCAGGGAAATATGATTCGGTGCTCTTATCTTGTCCGATATCGAAGAGAAAGGATGCGGATGACGTACGAGCACCGCGCGAGGATGGTACACGTTGAATTTACGTGACTCGAATACCGCGATCGGGCCGAGGGTGGCGCAGGTTTTTCACAGCAGGTTACGAATCCGCACCGCTGACCGATTATAATTATTGGTTGAAACCAATAGCCACGTTGAGCCTCGTCATGCGACGGTTACTCCGTGGAAAAGCGAAAAAGAAGACGATGCGGCGAAGATGCGGAGAACAAGGTCACATTCTTTCGAAATCGTTGCGAAAGTAACGAACATAATTTGTGGCCGATAAAGATAAATCTGACTACAATAAAAAACGTCATAAATCGGTTCCGTTACTTTTCTTTCTCTCTCCCCATCTCGTTTTCCGTCGTTATTCCCGCACCATTCTTTTTCAACGTCCGGAAGATAAATCTCTCCTTCGTGGACGAGAAATCGAGCGTTCGTTTGAATTCTACGAGTAAGTCTAATCTCCGTGATCGCCGAGTCTTTTTTAAATCACTTTTCTCTACCGGTCGGTAAATATTCCGAACGAGAGGACAAAAACCACCGGGGGTTCCTCTGACGCGCGTGTCCGCCGGTCGAACGGTCGTACGATGCCACACTTTATTATATATATACATATATATGTATATATATCAAGCTATATATACATACACACACATATATATCGCGGATATACATATACCTCGATTTTTGTAGTGGTTAGCGACAGATAAAAACGAACGGTCGGTCAGCTCGATGAGCGTACCTCTCAGACTCCTTCGGTCGGCCGGAACCAAATAAAGTCTCGCTCTTTGTGGATAATTCGCGAACACGAGGGCACACCGGTTGTCCTGTCGCGAGATGAGGAAGTTGAAGTTGAAGTTGAATTTTGCTCTGGATACTAAAGGCTCAAGATCGTATTTAGGCCAGGCAATTCACAAAGTATTAAATAGCAGGGACCATGAATGGCGAATTAACATTTGAGAGTGTTTAAATGAAAAAAAATAAGAAGATTTGGAGAATAGTGAAGGGAGGTTACGAGTATTACGACGCGTACACACATACAGCTGACGTGCACGTTTCTGCAACTAACTTTAAATAACACAATTTTTTGCTAGGTTTTATTATTTTTATTATTTTTTTGTTGCTTGTTATTCGTATTTTGAATTAATTTTTAATGCAATTGTATCTTCGGCACTTTTTAATCACAATAATTAAGACTGCGCATCCACGGAAATTCATCACTAAAAAAAGGTTATCACACGACGAAAAACTGAACGAGCAACAAATTTCGCAAGAAAAGATGTATTTTTTCCCCGCCATTTTGAGACAGTCCGTCTAGACTGCGGTAATATACCGATACGTAAACATACGCTTGTAAAGAAACGTGTAACTGCGGTGCACCACAAGCATGACTGTAAAGCATGCTGTTTTACAGCAAAAGTGTCGTGAGGGTCCAAGTTTTACACATTTTTTGGCTCAGCTCTCGTTAGCCAAGTGTTTGAAGTGTAACGTGCGATAAGTCACTTCGTAGCAAAACGCGTGTTTGCGCGTTGGAGATAAGAATCAAGGTGATAAATTTAAAGTAAATAATTGCAAGAAATCAGACTACTTCGGGTGTCGATTACAAAAATTATCGCGAGGTAAGGAGGAGCGAGACGAGAGAGCGATTATTTTGAGAGAGGTAGCGCGAAACCGGGGCGAAATTCCTCGGAGAGGGCGGCGTTACTCCGCGTTCACCCGTTGCGTACGCGAAGTACGGTGTACGGAGCGAAAGGACGCGGAGGATTGGGATCGGGATGACGATGAGGCGCGTGAGAAAGAGAGGACGACGTTTACCGCTCTCGGCTACCACTATTGTTGCGAGAGGTTCTTTCACGTCTGAAAGACCAACGGTACGCCCGCAGCCAAGGTGACCCCGAGGAACCATCCATGCCGCAGCAAACACCTCGGCTACCATTTCTCTCGATCGCGATGGTCCTCCTCTGCTCCCGTCCTCGTGTCCTCGATACACGATCCTGTCCCCGATTTTATCCCCGTTTCCGTCGCGCCGCGTTCCCATCTTCGTCGTGGCGTCCTCGACCGGCAAAATTATGCGGAAGGCTTCACCGACTAACCAGGAGGGAATTTCTCGTCTCTCGTTGGAAAACGTAGCAATTTCACGGCAGCTTCTCTCGCCCACGTAGTTCGGTAGCGGCGATACCGATACATACCGATGATCGTACATCGGGGAACGTTGTCCGCGGCGCCGTTGGTACGCGCCGCTACACGGATCTCGACCCGGAACAATCTCCCCTTGTGAGCAGTTTTTGCGGCCTTCGAACGTTGATTAACACTAAACCTACCGACATCTTGCACGTATACCTCAGCTGACGGGCTTTCCAAATAAACGTTAATTTTTTTGTCCACCTGATTATAACTAATACAGAATTTAGCAGGTACGATGAAACCCAAAATAATTGTCACGTATTAATTACAAAACAATTCTGATTAAACTCTCAAAAGCCGTCGTTTAAGCGCTCTGGCAGCTTTAGTGCCAAAGCAATAAAGAAGGAGTGGAAAATCCTCATTTTTATCAACCTGACATTACATTCTAATTACCTTAAAATTAACTTTAAAATTAACAAAAATTAACGGAAATAAGCGAAGCCTGCCTCCCGAACGTCACTTGTATCACTTGTATATGTCACACTCTAATTTCGAAGGATTCGTTCCCAACGGTCGATGCTACGTACAACCTTTTCCCGGTAGCGCAATCGCGTCCGTCGGTCTTTGCGATCATACGATACGCGAGCGGGTCGCATAAATTGCGGAGAGAAATAGTATTTGTTGTCCGAGCGTTTCTCGCACCTATCGTCGTCTCCTGATCAGGCGACATTCCGCGGTGTTCGACGTTGAGGAGGTCAGAGTTTCGACTCTCGTGGGTGTACATCGCTTGTGCGGGAGACTTCGACGCGCCGAGTTTACGCTCGACGTCAGTCTGTCCGCGCGAGTCACATCGGCATCCCGGGGCTCTCGCATAGAAACAGTGGAATACGCGAGGCCAAATAGGCTCTTTCAGGCGAGTGCGCTAGCGACAAAGGGTCGAGAAGTACCTGCAGCCTGTGTACGCGTAGAGAGGAATACAAAAGGGGAATGAGGAGTACGTAACCTTGGGTACAGCCTATTTTGCTCGTGACAAAAGAAATCCGCGAGAAACGTTCGTGTTGTTAAATCGCTTCGTCGTAAACGCGGATCTAGCGCTCGCCTGCGTGTGTCCGGAGTACCCTGCGTACAAGGAAAGAAATTTTCATGAAAGATTACCATTGAAATCCCAGGAATCGGAAATTTGCGAAACTAATTCCCTTATTTTATCCAATTATTCGCGTAGGCGATGCAAAAAATTACGGGAAAAATTCATTTGCATTTGCTGTATCGTCGCGGTAAAATTGGATAATCCTGCAAGATATGTACTGTAGTTGTAGGAAATTTTACCGTAATCTGTTGTGTGTTATTGTCGGATGCAAATTTATTGCAATATTTGACAGCAATTAAATGAAATTTTCTTTCGGCGTAGGTACGCGTTTCGAGAGGTGAAAAAAAAAACGAGCAGCATCGCGAGCGGAAGCTAGGAGGTATTTTCCGCGCATTCGTCCATACATTCATGTCTATTCGATCGCGAGGGAACATCTGCCGCGTTGTAACGCTCCGCATCGCGTCGGACGAAGGCTTTCCAATTTACCATTTTCTCGTTTTTGTTTCCCTTTCCTCTATTTTCGTTTTGTATCGCGCGTGAACCAATTTTCAGTCTGAAAAGCAACCGGAGGCAATCTATCCGCGGTGAAAATCGTCAATAGGTTTTATGTACTTCGATAGGTTAGGAGGATTCCTTCTCTCGGGCCTCTCGGTCTTCGTTGTACGGAAATCGGGAAGCACAATGCGCGCGGCCGAGTGCGAGAGCGACGAGGCGGCGGAGAGCGTCTGGTAGCAGCAAAAACGATCAACAACGACGCGGAGACCACGAGGCCGAGGAGGGAAGGTCGGCGAGGGGGAAAATCAGAAGCAAGAGGTGGGAAAAAATAGGGGGCGTAGAGAATCGGCTCATTAATAGAGGCGGCCGGTGGCTGGAGCTACTCCTACGTCCGGAACGACGATCTCGTCGTCTCCGTCATCGGCGTGTAAAGCGCGGGGGGAAAAAATGAGAAAAATAAGATGAGAAGAAGAAGAAAAAAAGGTAGCCGGGACATCCGAGGCAGAGAATTTGAAATGCCCGTCGACGCTCGTCCGTCCTTATTCTTCCATTCGAATTCATTGTTTCGAAATTTTCTCGACGATCCCGAAAAAGGAAACCGCCCGCGAGGATTCGCAGCTGCTTCGAGTGTTTCGAAAAGACGGGGGAGGAGGAGGAGAAGACCGGAGGCTACTCGGAACCGTCAGCTCTGATTATTCGCTCCTGGAATAATTAAACCATTGTCCCGCGAGCGTAGGTGTTTTCCCGCGCTCATTGTTGTTCCCCTTACATTTGCCACCGTCGGTCCGCGCGAGGGTGGCTTGCGCCGAATTGAATGGTCAAATTGGCGGATTCAATTCAATGGGACTACCGTGCATCGTACAGAAATTCTCTAGTTACCCGTGCAACGGCTCACAAAGGGACGGCTCCTCGTAAAGCGATGGCTTACACCTCGCGTGATGAATAAAAAAAGGAGAATTAAAAAGAAGCAAAAAAAAAAACAACGACAACGAAAAGAAAATCGTCGTACCCTCGAGCACCCGGGTGAATTCTAGAATCGAATCGTTCTCCAAATGTATAAATACCTGTTCCACGATTCAAAGTCGCCCTCGGACTTTACCACGATGCATGATACGCCACGCCTCGCGACGCGTCCGTGTGAATGGCATTGTAATTCGGCGCACACAGCGACGACCAACCCGACCCTTGTCCATCTCCGACATACTACCGCGCTTACTCGTCGTCGCCCTGCATCGCCACCGCGGCGACGGCGAACCGTGAAGGGAACGGGATTGGATAGAAGTACAAGATCTCGCGAGACTGGTCAGGTATATACATGCCTGCACACGCACACACATACACACATATAAATATATTCACACATATATGTGTATGTACTTGGGAAAAAAAAAAAAAAATTCCTTGGCTGGCGTCCGAAAATTGAAAGTATGCCTGAAAACGAGAATTTTGGTCCTGATCCGAGCTCTTAATATTAACATTACCGTTTGCGTCGATCCATTTTTCTGTTTTCCATTTCAATAATATGGTTCAAAAGTTACAAGCATTCAAAAATGAAAAAAAAATCCCCTGTTATTTGGATGGAAAACAGAGGCAAATTAAGTCGAATCTTAATATGAACATAAGGAGTACCAGAATTCAGATTTGCAGGTATACTTTCAATTTTTGGACACCATGGAAAAAAATGTTTTTTTTTAAATATCCTAATATATGTATAGGTGGATATATTTATATGTATATATATAAACCCTTAGATTTCGTTTAATTGTCTATTTGCCACGTGAATTACGGTCTCTGGACTATAACGAGCTGACGGCAACCAGCAACAGGTATTTGTTGCTTCGACGTGTCACGCGTGTCATATGCATTTACACAGTCGTTAAATCGTCACGCGGAAGAACAGCGTTCATGGATCGATCCTGTCGGAATATCGCTCGCCGATAACGACGACACGACGACACTACGACGACGACGAAGACGACGACGAGATGGTGGTGGAGAAAGAGGAGGAGGAGGAAAAATAACAGATACACACTTTCACGCGCGAGGCGTGGGGTGTGCGCGTGGAAACAATCGAAGACCGGACTTCGAAAGCTCCCCGTTGTAGTACATTACAACGGTCTTGATTTATTTCGCGTATAGCGTTGATATATTTCACTTTGATAGATCGCCGTGACTCGGTTGGCGTACTCCGCGGGTGAAAGTTAAACTCGAGACAAGACTAGTTTGGAAATTTGCCAGAAGCGTCGACGTTCTCGATGAACGGTATTTCAATCGCGGTGTTTCGTACGAGCCGAAGATTCGCTCCCGTCGAAAGCGCGAGTCTTCCGCGAACCGTACCTATACATCCTCGAATGACTCTACGTATTTCCATCTACCTGTTTTCACGAGCCGTCGTTGTTGTTGTTATTACCGTTGTTACGTCGGGAGAACATCTCTCGCGGCAACAACGAGCAATTTTCTCTTTCCTCGACCGTTGAGAATGACCCGAGTAAATTAAGCACGTGGACCGGAGGCAAGGATTCGATTAACGAAGCTCATTACAGGCGATTTTCAGACCCTCGCGAGGTTCGAAGCAAAGGGCGAGGCCAGCGACGTTCTCGCGGCACGCTGAATTTTCCGCGCGCGTTCCACTGCCCTTTTTCCTGCTAACAAGCGACTCGACTCGACGTACTCCCGATAGCGGAGGGGCCTGAATGGCAAAATGGGCCCGTTGAGAAAAAAATACTTCTACACTTTGTTTTCCACTTCTTTTTAATTCCTGGCTACGCATTTGATATCGATACGATTCGCGCCCAGAGCCTCGTTTTGCACCCAAGGCCTCATTTTTCCGCCAAGGGCCCAAGGATCCATTTCGCCCCCAACGTCTCGTTTCGCCAGCAATCGCTCATTTCACCCCCAAGGACCCATTTCGTCACCAGGGACCTAGTTTTCCCTCGAGTGCACATTTTGCCCCCCCCCCCCCCGCACTCTTTGCTTTCCTCTTCCTTACTTATTATCGGCAGGCAGCTGAGGAGCCACGTGGAGCGGGCGTTCTTCTCGCGAAACGCGATTCTCTTTCCCGCTCGAGATTCGAGATAGGAGGAGCGGGCGCGCGCGCGCGAAGTAAACCGAACTACGGTGTCCGGTATGAAGTTTCAATTAGAGTTTGAACGCAATGAAGATGGACAAGGTGCGGACAGACAGGCGCTGACCGCACGTCCGTCGGTGGGTTTGTCGGTAGACCGTCTCGCGTACTTGACAGTCTTCGCCTCTCGGGGCGAAGGTCCTTCACCTTCGGGTAACACTCTGTCCTTTCTAATATTTCCATGCGTTGAACGTACGACCGGCGATATACGATATTTTCGAGGCCCCTAGGGCTCTCGGCTAAGGTCCCGGCGTGACGAAAGTCAACGACAAGATCATTGCTATTTCGAGAATATTCGAGAAGGGGCCAATTATTACCTCGATGGAACGAAGCGTAAAGCTTCCGAACGACGCATCGCGCACGAGGATCACGTACGACTGTTTCTCGAACGGGAACGAGGAGTGGAAACACGATCGATTCGATGTTTTCTTCCCGACTCGAACGCTCCCGACAGAAGCGAGATACGCGTCGTGTTCGGGGAAAAAACAAAACCCTACGTACCCACGGTACGGTCGCTGTCCACGAATTTGAGACGAGGTTCCATGAAAAAGCTCGAGGATTCGTGAATTTCAACTAGACGAATTCACGTTCGATGGCTGGTGGATCCTCCGCGGGGTTGTTCAAAATTGCCGAACTGCTGATCGACGAGGACACCGTGAATCCTATAATTTCTCTGCAACTCGCCTGCTCGATGCCGCGAAGCTGGTGATTCCCCACACGGGTGATCGTAACACCTCGAGATTCTCGCCGTTCGAGTTCCACGTGTCGTGCGAAATAACGAGGTTTCAATGAAAGGTGTGAATTAGAGCTGGTACATGTTCTCCGGGGTACACGGGTTTGTACCGCGCCGGGACGACAGGATAGCGCACTCATGCCGGAGATAAACTGGGGCCGCGACGACGTCGCGAATTTACGCTCGAAGGTTCCTTCTTCGTAGTTTGTTTGGTCCGCGCCGATCTTTCGTTTCTGACAAAGGGGCGAGTCCGGTTCGGAGCTACGGAAGCTAGAACATCTCGGGGGCGTCGACGCAAGGGACTCGTGACTCGCGTCTTCCCGGATCCACGTCGCAGGGGAACTCCCAGTTGTCAGATGCGGTTCGGTAGGACGAGCGTCGACGGGGATGCGAAAGCTCTCGTCTCATCCTCTCGTCGCACGACCGTTCGAGGATCATCGTTGTTGTTGAAATCCTGCTGTACCGGCGAGAAGAGTCGGCGGAACGTAGGTACCGCGTGCTCCGTGGATCTCTTCGTCGACCGGTCCAGAGGCGCTGTTGTCGGTCAACGACGCCGATGGTTGGCAACACTGGCGGTCGAGGAGAAAGAGAGAAAAAGCAAGAGAGAAAGAGCAAGAGAGAGAGAGAGAGAGAGAGAGAGTCGTTGCACAGCTTAAAAGCGCGACTGACCCGGGAAGAAATGCCGGGGATATATACGAGGAGCGGATGATCCTGGTGATCGAGAGATGCTCGCACATCGAGTATATGCCCCTAAACTTAAACGGCAATGAGCAACGAAAGAGTGGTAAAAACGGACCTAGTCGTCGCTCTACGGCAGGAGAGCAGAAACCCGCTCTCTCCCTCTCTCTCTCTCTCTCTCTCTCTCCCTCTCTCTCTCTCTCTCTGCACTCCGATTGAATCTCTTCCCGAAGTCCTCGAGAACTAAGAGCCGGGAAGAAAAGTTCCGAGTAGCCACGGATCCTCGCGCGTCTTCGAGTCGAGAACGCGCCCGGCTCGTCCCAAGGCCCCCGGTCTCAAGCTGAGAGGCTGAATTCCACGGTCTACCCTTTATACTACCTTTGACTATGCCTAGCAACGGTCACGACCGGACTTCGAGTCCAAACAACGAGCGAATCCCTGATCCCGACGAATACATTCATGCGAATCCCGCGATTTTCCTCGCGATTACCACGTTCGGGGGGTCGAGGAGGGGGCTGAGGAGAAGGAGGAGAAGGATGACAAGGAACACGCAACCACTTTCGTCGTAGAATTTCTACGGTATGGAAAAACAGACGGAGGGGGTGTAGGGAGAAATGAAAACGAACGGAGAGGAGCTTTTCGATTAAGCAAAAAATAAATAAGAATAATAAAAAAAAAGTAAAGGAGGGAACAGAAAAAAATGACGAATCCTGACAAATCAGGCCCGCGAGGTCGGTGAATGAAGGCTCGTTTGTTCCAACCCTCCTGCAATTCAAATATTTGTTCGAGCCTGCTCTCATCGTTTCCACTTACCTCGTCTGTTCCTCCTAAGACAACAATGGCAACGCATCTTTGTTATTAAACTAACAAAGAAGAACGATAGTCATCCGACTGACCGGTGGACGTCGAACGGATTAAAGTAGAACTCCGCGAGTTTCGACGTTTCGACGCGTTGTTTTTCATATCGTTTCTCATCTCTTACCTCTCTTACCCCTCTCTCTCTCACTCTCCCTCTCTCTCTCTTTCTCGCGCGCGTTCCTCGCGACGAAACCGACGGCATCCGCGTCGCTGGAATTTTTTTTCGAGCCTCACGCGAGTCCTCCGACGTAGGGTGAACTACCGACGTCCCCCACGTGGCCCTCTGACGAGAATATACGCGCGCAACCGTTCGGGCGTCGTGGTATGCGGTGACACCGGGCACCGGGCCCCCGGTGATACTGACTGCCGTTGCTGACGGTGGCCAGGAAGTCTGGTTTTCTACACGACCGACACGAGGCGAGACTCGAGAGTCGAGAGGTTCCACCGAAGAGGAGACGAGACTCATCGAGACTCGCGGGGAGTTCTCAAGTTCGCGTCGAGTGGCGGCGGACGGAGTGCCGAGCGAGCATGCACCGGTCAGAGCCAGACAAAATCACACGGATTTACATATTATGATTTACACCCCAGCCCCGATTCTTATTCCTCTCTTTACCCATCTCCCTCTCTGTCTCTCCCCGTCACGACTGCTCCTCGCGTCTCGCTCTCTCTCTCTCTCTCTCTCTCTTGGTTTCGCTCTTCCCGCAACCAGCCTCTTCTTCCATCCGGCTCTTCCTCCTCTCCACTATTTCTCATCTCGCCCGTCAGTGCGCAACGTCGCGGGGGCATAGGAAAACAATTAACGAGTTCCTAATTCCCCTCGATATATTTTCTCTCCCGCGTTACCGCGCCGATCGTAATTATAACAATTCATAAGAGAGTTCTCATAACGAGGTTTAATTTTCTTCGAGAATTGATAAAAAAAATTTAAAAAAACACAACGAGCAGTTTTATCGGTATATCGGATCATATATTATCCGGGGAACCGGAAACGTGTCATTCGTAGGTCGGTACCAGGCGAGGTTTTCGATTAGAAAGTACGCGGCTGGTCGAATGACCCGAGCTCGTGGTGCGGAGGTCAACGATCGTTAAGTACCCACCCGAGAGACACCAATTAACCTCCGCGCCGTGGCGCAAACTCGCGGCGTGGATGTAGAGGAAAAAGCAAAGCTTTTGCTGCGAAAGACGCGAAAACAAATGAATGACCAAACGAAAGAGAAAAAAAACCGAGGGGAACACATCGTTCGAGCTCGCGCGAATCAATCTCTCCCTGGTATCCTGCGACGGACAGGGGGTCCGTCGCGGGCCGGGGGGAACGGTAGCGATCGGCCGGTAGTCCGGTAATATTTGAGGTTTGTACGTGCCCCGTTTGTTTGCAACGATCAAACATGAAAAGACTAGAAAGACGCGTGGTTCGGTTGCGCCTTCCGACTGGCCGGAGTGCCACTCCCATCAAAAGGAGCAGCAAGACCGCGGCCATCGGGTTCGCCGTGAAAATATCGGGGAGGCGAAGAAAGAAGGAGAGAGAAAAGAAAAACAACGAGCGGGAATGGGGGGGGGGGGGGGCAGTCGAAACGAGTGGCAGGAATTATTCGACGTGGTTGTAATAAAATGTGGATATTTAGAGGAAGGCGTTGGGAATGGGAGAGAAACTCGGAGATGTTTCAAACTTCTCGTTACCCTGCCGCGCGTTTCCGCGAGACGCGCGAAGGAGGGAGAAAATAACCCTCCGTTACACGCACGGTTCTCCTTTATTAACACCAAATCCAACCACCTGCGACCCGACAGTCGTTCGTTGAAACGATTCAAATTTATACACTGCACGCGCGCACGATTCCGTTCACACGTGGCGCCTGTACCGTCCATAAATTTTATTTATCAACGAGTTGTTCCTACCGGTAGGTACACGATCCTTAGCGGTAATTAGATTTGTTTTTTTCGTTTTTTTTCACCGTTCGTAAAGCGATTTCTAGCCGTTGAGAGATAAACTATAAGTGAGAGATAAGCCTCGTTAATATTATAGCTTGTAAGCGTTGATTAATCGAACCTGTCGTCGCGGCAGCATCCCCGAACGAAGTCAACGTCGTCGTTAATTGATTCGTAACGGATTCGATGAAAATCCTTCGACAAAAGTTCATCAACATCGTCGCGAATTATTGCCCGCCGATTCACTCGTACCGATATTTTAATACAAGAACACCGATCCCACGAATCTAGCATCGTTCCTGTGTCAGTCCCCTCACATAGCATGACTAGTCACGGAGGCAACCTATGAACACTTAAATTGGCAGTTTTACGAGCTGCCAAGAGTTACGCGTAATAAAATTATTCGGCAGTTTTCTAACCTCGCACACATTCACGAAACGCAATGAAATATCATTGCAATGAATACGAATGTTGGAAAAAACCAGCCTCGAGTTATCGTGCCCAGGACCTGGACTCCAGCTCCGCTTTTTACACGACAATCTTGGCAAAAAATCATTTGGAGGTCATAATATTGTAGGTCGTTGAAAAAGCATCGATGACCTTGAGAAGGCAAAAACTATGACCTTGACAGAAATTAATTTCTCACCACTCTACCGAAATCAATTAAATTACCGCTCGACATGTTTTCGTAACTCCGAAGGCAACGGAGATATTTGGGTTGGCCACGTCAAATTGTCCACCCCGAATAGTCAGATTTGTCCTCGTCAACGGAGATTAACAGAATACAGGTCGCAAAGCGGCCAGTTTTTTATCGCCAACTCCTGGTTATCAGACATGTTCTGGACGTATATTAGCTCGGTTTTTGTTCTGGAAAACTGAGTGCTGATTGGTGCCGAAATTGGACAATTTCCAAGGAATTTTCGTCGACGTTTTTTAGGAATTCAACGAGATTATACGTATTTTGTTTTACCCCGAAGCCCACTTTCGCGCGTTACTTCCACGCGTGTACCGCGAGTGTTGCGATTCGGAAATACTCGCGTCCGGTATAACTATGCTGTTAGCACCGTCCGCGAACACGCCTTGTAAAATCGAGCTTCATACCTTGGGGTCTCCGGTGAAATGGAGAAAAAGAAACGTGCCGCGAGGAGAAATGGGAGGATGAAGAAGAGGAGGGAAAAAAAGAAATGCGCCGAGGACCCCGTCGGCCTACATTGCCGTTGTAGAAAATGAGAGTGTAGCCATGCACAACCCACAGCATCCACGCGGCCATTGTGACCGGTAAGTTTAAACGGTATTGTGCGCGACGGGTTATAACCAGCCATGCGACCCTTGCTCACACGATCGATTACCGCCGCGTATCTCTCTGCACGTACACGCCTCGCGTCCGCGTGGTCCATGTAGACGACGCGAGGCTATGCGAACGCTCACAAGGAACGGAAGACGCGTGTAACGCTTATATGGGGGGGACCTAGAAGACGTACAGTTACGTGCAACAGCGTGTGGCCATACCGCCAACTTTCTCTCGGAAGCGTGCAACTTGATTGTGCCTCGGTCCTCGCCAGCCTCCGCGACTGACCAGCCGTATTATTTATTGCGGACCGCGATAACAACCCCGCGAAACAATGGGACCAATGAAATCGTACGTTCCATACGAGTTTCATCGAGCCCAACGGATCGGCGAGAGATTGCCGTACCGTTGGATGGCCGTTCCGTGATCACAGAGACGGACGCAGACTCCTGTCTCCTCGACACGCGCCTCGGGAGGAGAGGATTAACGAGGAACAGGCAAGCCTTCACTTTTTCCCCGAAGACGTTTCTCATCGGATCGAAGGATTCGTAGAAAAGCTGTCACTTTGCTATTCGATCGCATCGCGGTTGGCGACTGGAAACGTTAAGCCTTTTACAGTCTCTCGTAAAATCGTGTATAACTTTTCGAAAATCAGGCTCGAACGCGAGGCGAGGAAGCTCGGGCTGGGGGCATTCGCGTGGTTGTGTGGTGCGAAAGCGTCTGCGCCGAATGACTCTTCTCGCGATAGTGATTTGCAACCATAGAAATCGGTTGGCGTTTTTAGGGTGAGAATCGGGGGGGAAATTCTACGGGACGAATTTGGTTCGATGGGTCGGATGCTCGTGGATGAAAGTTGCTTTCCCTACGGCTCGTCGCGCTTTAATTGTTTCTCACGAACGACAATCATTACGATTTGCAAATTTAACCGCACCGAGATTCGCGAGGGTTCGCGTATCGGACAAAAGCACGGGCATCGATCGCACGATATACGCCTCCGGTTATCCCGTATAATTTCAAGATTCCACAGATTGCCTGTAAAGTATTACAAAGTTTGCTCGGCCGGTTCGCCGAGCGGCGTGGTTCGGTAGCGGTGGCGGGCCTCCTCAAATTAATGACGTGATCATAGGTTGCTCCGTGCAGGTTCGCTCTCTTCGGCAGACAACCTCTCCCTTCCGTTTTCCGCCTCTTCCTCCTCCTCCTCCTCCTCCTCCACCTCTTCGCTCTTCTCTCTTCACGACCGTTCTGCTCGGCCGTTCTGATCCTCCGCGCCTCTCTTCCTCGTCTACAATCGCCCTCCTCGTCCCTCGCCCCGCTGCCGCCGCCGCATCCACCGCGGGTCACCGGCGAGCTGTCCCTCCTCGTCGGATACGAGGTGGGACACCGCCGAGGGAAGACCCGTGCCAAACGACATTCTATATAAACTCAAAACATCCTCTAAAACCGGCCGCGAATTCGACACGAATTCCTGAAATGCATCCCGCATAATTACACGGTGTCGGGACTCTTGTTAATTATTGGAGAACGCATGCGACGCGATTCACTCGAACGCATTCGACGACGACGACGCACTCCGAACTACTCTTCCCTTTCTTCTTTTTTTCTCCTTCCTCTTCTTCTGCTTCTTCTTCCTCTTCCCCTTCTCGTCCTTCTTCTACTTCTACTTACTCTTCCTCTTCTTCTTCCCCGTTCGCTTCTACTCTTTCGCCTTTTTCTATTTCCTCCTCTTCTGCTCCTTCTTCTACTTCTACTTCTTCTTCTTCTTCCTCCTCTTCGTCTCCTTCTTCTACTTCTACTTCTTCTTCCTCTTCCTCGTCTTGTTCTTGTTCTTCGTCTTCTCTTTCGTCTCCTGCTTCTCCTCCTGCATCTATACTCGTACCTTCGTCTCCCGCTTTCCTCCGACTCGTCACGCTTCGTTTCCGTCCCTCTCTGTCGCTCCTACCCCGCGATGCTCTCGTAGGCTCAACAATCGAACACACTACCGCTGAACAATCACGTGGAATTCTCTTATCGTTACGTAAATCGAATCGTGTCCCGTTCGAATCAAGTTACCGTGGGTGAATTAGATCGGAGCTATAATGAAACTGTGAGGACAAGACGGAGACCGCAAGATTGTACGGGCCGACGGACGGCTTTGGCGGCCTGAATTTGTTACGGCCGAAGCGCTACGTTGCTCGCTCGACGCGTTTGACCCCGACAACCAATCAGGCTCGACTTTTAGAAATTTATTTATTCATTCCTCGCGTGTAGAACCCCTCTCTCTCTCTCTCTCTCTCTCTCGTTCCTTCTCTCCCCCCGTGCCCTTGCCCCGTGGACGTCGTTCGTCCTCTTCGATCGCTCGCTCGTAGTCCTACTCCACCTCGGGACGACTCCTCTCGCGTTTATTCCCTCATTTCCTCGCGTCGATGAGCATTCGTGCGCGATGCGCTCCGAATCGGACGAAATCCATTCGTCGCTTCGTGTCACCTCGCGGACCGTAGAATAACTCTTTGAACCCGGGGAAGAGGGGCTTCTCGATCGGTCCCCCTCGTCCGTGAGCCTCTACCGTAACGGTACCACCACGCGACGGTAAAACGAGCCGAGACACAGGCTCTTCCTTCCACAGCCTGCGATTAGCAAGGCTAACAATCGACGTCGTCGAACGTGAAGTACCGGCGCGATCGAGACGACTGTTCCCTCTCCTATCGACACTATCGAAAGCCCTGCTTCCCCTCGCACCGGTCTACGAGAATATAAAAGGCTACACCACCTACCACCGCTCCCGTCGATGCCGACGAGCGGCACGCATCCCGCGAGCCCGTACGCCGCTACCAAGTTTCTCACCCGCATCCGAGCAAGTTGTAAAAATCCACAGCCGTTCCGCGCTGTCTTAATCGTTGCGCAAATACCTCGGATCGAAATCGTAGAACTACGCGATATTCGCCGCAGCGAAGAATCGGGAGAAGCAGAAGAGGACGCAGAAGACGGAGAAGTTCGTCTTCGACGGGTGGACCAGCGCGGCTTCGCAATAATATGCATCGGGACGGATAGATCCGTGTATAATATAGGTAAAAGTTTAGGTATACACGCGCGCGCGCGCGCACGCACACGCACGCGCGAAGAGTACACGCTCGTCCGTATACCGGGCGGGGAGAACGGAGCGGAGGCCATGGACCGAGGAGAGATGGTATCTGCGTCAGCGCGGTCGGGGATCAGACGAGCGGATCGCGTCGCGCAGCAGGGGTTTCCATGGGTCATGCACGAATCGAGCCCCGTTCCCTCCCCTCCCGTAGGGCCCGATGCCCGGTCTCTATCAGGGGTCGAACCACCGAGTCACCCGATACACACAACGTGCCCTCGGGGCCCCTAGCTCTAGAGCACACAATAATTCTGTCAGTCCTTTAAAAGACAATAAGATATATATCTTCCATGCGCCGCGGTCTAATAGTTCGACTTTACCGTTTCTGTCACGGGCGAGATTGCTCGCCGAGCGGAGAGAGAGAAAAATGAAGAGCGGGAGAGACAAGGAGCGAGCGCGAGAGGGAGAGACGGAGAGAGACTCGTGGGATTCCCCGCGTCGACGGGATCCCTCTTCCACGCTCCACGGACAATCGACGATCGTAATTGACGCGTAAAGTTTCGACGCGACACAGCCGTGACCTCGGATCTCGCCTCTCCACAGATTCTTCCCCCTCGAAACGTCTGAGCATCCGTCTTTATTAGCTAAACCTGTCCCGCGACGCATGGACCCCTCCTCCGCGCGATCTACGAAGATTAAAATACACGCGGCTGTGCGCGGGGGGTGCAACGAGCTGCCGCCAATCCGCGGGGTACTTCTCCGACACCCTTCGAACCCAACGGCGCTAAACACGAGTCGGTACCTTGCTTGGCATCGTGTCGCTTCACATGTTTCCGGGAAACGCGAGCAAGTTTCAAATTCCACCGAATTCGAACCGTCCAAAGCGAGCTCCTCGGCTCAATTCCGCCGGGTTTCCGGTTCCTATTTATACATCTAACCACGGAGCCGAAAACAATCGAGGAACCGAAAAAAAAGGAAGAGAACCCTGGTCCGCGTTTTCCAGCATTTATCATCCGGAGGACGGAAGATAATTACCGGTAACTTTCTATTAATGATTCGAGTCTACAGTCGAAGTAGCTCGTTTCGAAAAGCACGTTTTAATCGACTACTAAATTACGTTACGTCTCGTTGCCCCTCGCAACGATGTGCTTTCCAAAACTCACCCGCGAGAAGCTGCGAATCGCGACTCTCTCGATCCGGCGTCGATAAATCAAATAGGAGATTGAAAAAAAATGGGGGAAAAAAGAGGCAGAGGTATTCGCTCGAAAATGTCTAGCGCACATTTCTGTTACACGCTCGTTCGACTCGATCGACTAGATTGAATGGTTTTTTAAGAGTTTTTTTTCGGCTCGCCTCGGTGTGAAAGAGGCGATGCGAGAACTAGAATCGGGGAGGACAACGTTGATTTGTAACGACCGTTGGAAAAAAGTACGACGCGAGGGAAAAAAATGGTCGAAAAAATATCCGAGCAACGAAGTGGAAAGAATTATTATCGTAAAAAGATATCCGGCATGTTTCGTGTGGGCACACGAATCATTCGACTGGTCCGAGCGACGAGCGTTGCGAAAAAAGATTGAAAAAGAAAAAACAAAAACGCTTCATTTGTTATTTTTTTCACGTAATCTGCATAATTAAGAGATACTTTGCGCGTTGATTTGTTTTCATGCGACGAAAAACGCCAGTTTCACAGCGTTCGCGAATCCGTTTCTCGCCGCGGTGACGTAACCCCCTGCGAGGTGAATTTTACTCGTCGTTCATAATTATTCGTACGTCCAGCCTCTCCACGATTTCCTACGACGATCCTCGTCCTAATCGTGTCGAATTTGATCCCGGGTGAAAAATGAGTAGAGGTGTAACCGTCGCGCCAGCCCTCTTCCTTCTCGCTGGCTTTATCGTGAAATATTTGACGCGTCTGTCCGGCTAATCTCACGACAAGATTGGGTACACAAACACGGGAGCTTCTCGTCTCTATTTTGTTGGGAAACAGCCAGAGAAGTGGTTCCCGATGCGGCGCAGCGTGAAATCAACGACTAAATTTCATCCATCTCATCGATTAGCGTCCTCTTCGGCGCGCGACACCAGTTTCCTCCGCGATGCTGCCCCCCGCCCCCGACACGCGTCTCCCGACTCGCATCGGCGAGGAGAGAGTAATTGAAGTTAACAAGACCTGGGAGAAGCCCCATGAGGGTAACCGCGATCGACGGCTTTACGAAACTTCGTTTCATTTTTAACATTTTTCTCTCGAATGTCAACCGAGAGGCAGGAGTATTGGGTTGTGTCGCCGATGGAAGCGGCTCGTCGCGACCGCACGTCGTGTCGAGTGACGACGTCGTCTCGTACGCGAAAGAATTCTCCGCGACTCGTCGAACGTAGATGCTTTTGCTTTCGAGACTCGTACCACCTACTTCGCGGTGCTTCGATCGCGTCTCGTCCTTCGTCCTTCCGCGCACGGAGATCCGAACGATCGTTGGAGCGGAGACGTTGCGACTAATCGAGACCGTTGGACACGCCTGCGAAAACGTAACGCGAATTCGTATTCGAATTTGAATTCCATTTCCTTTCCGAGCTGGAATCCTACCGCGGCGCGGCAACGAATAAAAAACAGTCCGCTATTACCGGAGTGTTTCTACCCACAGAGGAACTTCGCGATTATCTTCCGTCTCGGTATAAAATAACCGTACGGTGAACAACGTTCAACTCGTTGCTCGTAAATCGTCGCGTATGCAGAATTCTACTATTTACCTGAATTTTATCGCGCCGGTAGACAGAACTACATATGTCATGCTGACAGCCACGCTCGTACTATCACGGCCACGCACTCGCGCGTTTATATCGTGTGGGTTTCGACTCGTACGCGACTCCGGAACACTTTTCTCTCGGTATGATCGCTGGAGAGAGAACAGGGGGCGAAAAGGAGGAGGGAAGAAAAGGGAGAAGGAACGAGAGGGAGACGGAGAGGGCGAGGAAATACGGCAGGCAGACGTTTCGACGGACGGACGGTCGAACGAACGTAGCAGAGATAGAGGCGAAGGGAAGGAGCAGAGAGAAGCAACGGGGCGACTGGGCAACGGGAAGAAAGGGGGTAGAGAGCCGGTAGAATCCCGAGAGGAATTTCTCCCCGTGCTGGGAAGAGGTCGACCAAATGATTTTCGGCTAACTTCAGTCCGGCGCAGGCCATATAGACCTCCTCCCGCCCCGCACCCGCGCCGCTCTCTCGCTCCCTCGCGCGCTCCGGCTCCGTCGTTCCCTCGCTCTTCCTCCTCTTCCTCTCGGCCTAGTAGAGAAAAGACGTTTCAAACGAGTTTCAAAAACGGTCGAGATTTCCGATCGATTTCCAAGTAGCGACCTTACCCCGTAGGGACGCGAGCATCTCTGCCGATCTACCGATCCGCGCTTCGCCTCACCCTCCGCAGCTCCGTGGACGGGCGTGAAGTTTGCGAACGGGCGGGCCGAATTGCCTACAACGCGATACCCGCGTACCTATATCCGAGCCTCGAAGAATTCAAATCTAATTACGAATTCCAGACGTATCGCGCCACGGCGCTCTTCTCTCTTTTTTCTTCCTCCGTTTTCTTCAATCTTTGCTCCTGCAGCTTCGTCGCGCGCAATTTCTACCCTCGCGACGGATCTGCTTTCCGCTCGCGGAAAACGAACGAGATCGACATGCGGAGGATCTCCGATCTTTAAGCGCGCGCGCGCGACCTTCCTGCATTTTTCCATCCAACCCAACCCAACACGGTGCGTACCAACTCGGCAAACGGAGCCAGCCAAGGCAACGAGCAAATGCATCGACCTTGAACAACCTTGATCAAAACCACCTCGCCTACCCGTACGATTTCACCGACGAAAAAATAAACCACCATCTCGTATAGCCTCCACGAAATGAAGAATCCTTCCGCGATGCTGATATTCCGAACAGGCGATAGCAGTACAATCAACGAACCAATTTCTCTCGTATCCAAAAATTCCATCCATTTCTATTTTCCTCCAAACATTTTTTTTCGTTGTCCGCCCTTACAATTTGAAAAAAAGTGTTCGTACTTTCAGACGATCACATGCTGCTCGTTTCATTTTTATTACACTCGATTTTGTTACATAAAAATTTAGAGTGAATCTAGCCGAATAAAATTAATGTTTTAAACACGAAACTGCGTTATCGGTCTACAAGTATGAAAAGTTTTCAAATTATTCGAATTATTCGCGCACCACTACCATTTTCCTTTTTCACAGTTTCCTTCTCACAGTCGACGAAATCCTCGAGTGCCAAGAAGCTTACGGAATTTCGTCGAAAATCCGAGCAACCGTTCGTTTTTCAGAATTTCATAATTCTCCATGCTGCTTTTCGATGGTCAACCTTTCCGAACGATACCCTCGAGAGAAGCACACGCGCAATAAAGATGGCGCTAGGCTCGGGCTTGACACGACTACTTCTCTATTTGTACGATCATGTTTGATCGGATAAGCGGTCTGATTCCCTCTCAGCCCGCATCTCCCGCGTCCAGCCCTCCTCCTCGTCGCGCCTTCGTCAGCCTCGACACCGGCGTTCTCTTGGCGCACGAGGCACCCGGTCAGGCCCCTAGGCCCACGTTTCCCCCTTTCTTACCTTCATCCTCGGCTTAGCTGCTTCTCTCGCTCGAGTCGAAACAACGTCCGAAAAGATTACGCGTTCCCCCATCTCTAATTCGCTTCTTTATGGTTCCTTACTCCTCGATCACCGCCATCCAACATTTTTACTCAAAAATCATACACACGAATTTTAAGGACACAGCCCCACGCTTCTCCGCGACAACCAAACGAGAATGTTGCCGCGCGAGGAACGCGGAGAGAAAAAATAAATTAATCAAATAACAAACACGAACGGCAACGGCTCGCCGATGTGAACGCAGATGTGATTTATCTACCGCTCGTTTAACGAGTATCCGTGATTTCCGATACGTTTCGAAAGTCTCCAGAATCGTCAAACATTTCCGTCGACGAGCGACATTCCGTACGTCGTTGACCACCAGTTTCTTCTCCTCTCCTTCTCGCTCCCTCCCTCCGTCGAAACTCTCCGCGTCTCTCCGAAACGGATCCGGACACCAATGATCCTTCGACGAAAACACGCTCGATGACGAAAAGAGGTCGACTCTCCGTGTTTAATTGGGCACGCTTGAGCGTAATTAAACTCGTTTCCCGATGAAATTGAACGGATTATTCGCGATGTAATCCTCATCGCCGTCTTATCGACTCTATAAATTAGCCACACCGAGGTAAACTTATTTAGATCTCGCGCCGAGTCACGCGATTCGCGCGGCCAACAGCCACAGATCTATATATCGTACGCGGTATCACTGACACTTTTGCAAATAAACAGCGGCGAGCGGTAGAAATGTACTTTTAATTGCGGAATGGTTTGTATCGTTGGCCATAACTATATAAGTGGAGAGATTCTATTTGTTCTCTTAACACGGGGGGAGCTTGACTCGCTCCCTCTCTCCCTCCCCCTCCCTCTCTTCTTCTCCTTCTTCTCTCGGACCTACACACCTCTCGTCGACCTACGTACCTAGCTCCACCTACGTACACAGACTCCCGTAGCCGTAGGTACGTGTACGAGCCCTCCTAACTACCTGGCACGATAGCAAATTAAGCGTCGACATACGTGAACGCGCATTTGCACGAGTCTCTTGAACAACTTGGGAGGTAATACGTATCTCGTATCGATGATCCGGGCAGGCGCGTGCCGTGGCGATGATATTCTATCACGCATAGTGACGTACACATATTACGCGTTTTTAATCCCCTTAAATATGCGGGCAAAATTTCAAAAACGCGACCATTATGCGGGGAAAACCTGCGAGTAATGCAACATCATGCAGAGCCTTGAAATTCTGTAACGATCAATGAAACCAGCGGATTTTTAAATTTGTCTACAATATACAAAATTAAAAAATGAAATTGAAATTCAGCATTTTGAACGCAGTTATGAACAAGTTGAAAATTGAAGTTTGACGGTACGAATCGTGTCGTTTGATCATTTTTCGTTGGCGAAATAAAAAATTCGGCGTTTTCCGAACTGGGGATGCTAGAGTAAATGTATGTTCGGTGGGTGAAACGCCCGTTACGTTAATAATTCATCGAATCGAGCAATATTTACGACCCGGGGTGGAAATTTGTGTTGGAAATGGTATAAAAATTAGCATGAGAATTACGATCGCGTCTGGTTTTCTTCTCTGGTCCCTCGCGGTGCGAGTAGCAATGTGTAAAATTTGGTTGAAAAAGGAAGTAAGGAGGTCGATGGGACAGGCGTGACAATTGTGAGAACGTGTACTGGCGAGGAATGAGAGAGCGAGAGGATGAAATGGGATTCGGCCCGCGTACGAGTGACATCGCGTGGTAAATTCTCTCACGATACTCCCACCGAAATAGGATAAGCGTAGGAGCGAAGTTTCAAGGCTGTCGAAATGAGAGGGACTCGGCGACGCCTGGATGAACGGAGTAGGCATCGCGGGCGCGTTTTGAATTCGGATTACATCGAACCGTGAATTAACAGAGCCTTAGAATACACTCGGGGACTGCTAACAAGCGTTCGCTTGTGATTCGACAAGTTTGTTTTCACCGCAGACGCCGGGGGTCGGTTAACGTTATGGCGATAGTTGTCGAGAACGGGGGGATGGGGGGGATCGTATATTTGAATATTTGTACGTAAAGTCGATGCCGTTGAGACTCTTTATACCGCTTATAAACCGCTTCGAATCGGAACCGACAACGATGGGAGCGGGCCGAACAATTTCAACGGTGCGAATAGCCCTGGGAACCTGTTTGAAATTAATGTCACGCGCGCGTCGCGCAAAGCGATTGCCGATGAGACGAGCGATCTGTTATTTCTGATATCCGCGATGATATCGTAATTCGAGACGCGGCGAAGATTTCTTGGAAACGGAATAAAGGCGAAGATCAACGCTCCACCCAAACGTATTCGTAACCATTACATGCTTCCGTGGGCTAAACGTTTCTCGGCTAAACGCGCTCGCGCAAACACGAAAGCGGCGCTCGAAGACGAATCTATTCGAGATCCTCTCCAAGTAATTAGAATTCACGACAGTTGCCATAGAAAGAAGTGACGTTTGAGATTTGACGTGACTCCGTCGGTCTAGGCCCGCTCGCGCTGACGAAACACCTTTGATCACTGCCTCTCGACGGAGGAAAAACGAGAAAGAAACGAGAGAGAAACGAGAAAAAAGCGAAAGGAAACAAGCGAGAGTCGAAAGATTTTTTAGTCTCGGAAGTTTTCTTCTTGTTTTTTTCTCGCCTCCCTCTGCCTTTCTTCTCCCCACGAGTCTCGCGACCGAATGCCTTAATCCCCGGCTAAACGATCCTCGCACACGACGACGAACCTGGATGTAAACGCGTTTACGTATTTATAAACGAGACAGTTTGTTTGTTTATCTCCGAAAGATTCTCTCTTCCTTCCCGTTGTCTTTTCGAGACCAGTCCCCTCGCGGTGCTCGAGAAGTAACGAGTGCCCCGAAGAAAGAGACACAGAGAGAGCGAGAGAGAGAGAGAGAGAGGGAGATCGAGAAGAAAGTCGGTCGGACTCCCTTCCGAGAATACCTGTCGGTCCATCGAATAGAGAGCCAACTATTCTCGTATCAGAAGCCTTAAGGCTATGTATCGTTTTGTATCCATCTTATTTTACACGCCAATGTAGTTAGGCCTTTTCGAAGGATCTCTCTTTCTCTCGAGCAACGCACCGTTCGATCGATCGATCGATCGATCGAGTCACACCGCCGCGGTGGTATCCCACTCACGAATCGAGAAGCCTGGCTTTCGAATTTTTCACGTACTCGTTAAACTGGTATTATATCACGAGGCGCGATAAATTGCCACCCGGATTACCACCAAATCGATGATCCTATGTTAATGACGCGCCAACATTACGAATAAGGACTGCTTTCAGACAACTTCTGCGATGGCTAGCTCGATCTTTACCAATATTCTCATGCTCCGACTACAATTAACCTTCGTTCGCGCTCCTTCTCTCTCTCTCTCTCTCTCTCTCTCTCTCTCTCTCTCTCTCTGTATCTGTCCATCTCCGACAGACGCGCACGCGGCGCCCGCTCGCGTCTTCTCTTTGCTCCTTCGTCGTCTTCGTCGTCTTCTTCTGCTTCTTCTTCGTCGTTTTCTTCCTTTTTTTTATACCCCCACTTCGGTTTATTCTTCCATCCCGATGACTCCCCCTCGCCCCGGCACCGGCGATCTCGTCAGAGGTCATAGGATTTTGTTGAACATACATCATTTCAATACGTTACGGAGTACCGTATAACATCTTCGTTATTTTCGACGTCACGTTGTTATCTCGCGTTTACAGCTGTAACGCTCCCATCGACCAGGCATATTTCAGAGTGGATTATTAATTCCATCTCCGGAGATTAAAAGATTACTCCGTATTTCATTAGGTTTCAGATTTTATGACGGATGGACTCGTCCCTCTTACGAATCTATCGCGATCCACCGATACCGACACGTGCGCCGTCCACTATTGCCTGATTCGTACGATCAAACGTCGGCGCGAAGTCGCGACGAGGAGACATCTACGATATTAGGTATCCATCGACGAACGGATTTTCGAACGGATATTATTTTTCGCCGACTCTCACGATTGTATCGCTCGAAATTCGACACGCGATCGATCGTTTCTCGGCCGTTCGCACTTATTCCCCTCGGTATTATACTTCGGAAATCACGAGATTTGCGGCTTTCGTCGATATACGAGCTTCGGAGATCGCGGTTGGTCGGAGAATGGAATGAAGATTGATCGGATGTGCAACACATCGAATGCAGATAACTCATGCTTATTGTGCTAAAGCCTGAAATGAGCCGAATAGCACTAGGCTCGAGTTGGTGCATAAATATAGCTTAAAATTAGTGTAGTAACGAGAAAAATAATGAAACAAAACGTAATAGAATGATAGAACAAGAAAAAAAAATTTACGTATATATATTTGGCTGCTTCGTTTCAGACGCCTCATCTTTTTTCTCGCTCCGTCGACAGAATATTACTCTTAAGATGTAAAAAAGAATGCTCTACAAAGATGAACTCCTAATTTTAATTCCAAGTATAAATGAAGTTGAAATTTTCCCATTTAATTAATTCGTAAATCTTAGAACATTCTTTTAAATTATTTATAACTTCACGTTATTCGATTGTAGAGAAATCTCTGCTCTTTAAAAGTGTTAATAGCTGATTTACGTTCTGTCAACCGTGTCACCGGTAAAAAATCTTAATAAAACAGAGATGTTTTAAATCGTATGTTTAATTGGGTTTATCTCGGAAACTATTAGCTCTACGTTTCAAGCTTTGAAAATCTTTTTTGTAGAAAATTAAATTTCTAACAAAAAATCACTGATACAATTTTGCTGTAAAGTCGATGGTTCGCGAGAAAAGACGGAGAAACTTTGAAATTTGGTAAAAAATCGAGTTTAAGATTTTTTATCGGCGACACGGTTCGCGGAACATAAATCAGCTATAAACCCTTTCAAAGAGCGGAGATGACTCTACAATTTCCACTCTTAACCAATCGAATAACGTAAAATGCCGTGCAGTTACAGATAATTTTAAAATATATATATATTTACGTGTTATCAAGTGGAAAAATTTCAAATATGATTAGCCATTACTCAGAATTAAATACGAGGAGCTCAGCTTTGGTAGGAATTCTTTTTTATATGTTGAGTAAGATATTCCGTGAATAAAACGAGAAAAAAAATGAGTCGTCTGAAACGAAACAGCCCAATTCATATATACCTATATATTAATAAAATAATGTGGAAAAGTGAAAAAGAAGCATAGATAAATGGAAATCATTTTTCAAAAATGTTGTACTTATATTCGAGAGAGAAAAAGCGAGAGGAGATCGTCGATTTCGTTGTCGTTTGTTCGTTGCGGCGAACGGATGATGAAAGTCAGCGCGTAAAACGTAACGATGTCCCAGTGTCAGAACGCAAGTTCCGTAGACTATACTTTGACGCGTTTCAAAGTCGTAGCCGCACTTTCATTTCGATGGTTTGTGAAAGAAGGATAATCACTTCTGCGGTTCTTCGGTTACGATTAGAATCAACTCACGAATGCGATGCACAGTGGTTACAGATTCTCGGATGGTGAACGGCGCGAGATAATCGTTTTTCCATCAGAAGTCATCGATTTTCAAGTTGGTAGCGCGTAACCAACACGCCTGTCTCAAACCCTTCAGCCGTTTAATTCGGCTAAACGAATTCGTTTAAACGTTCTTTGAACCGAGCCGAGCGTAATCGCGATCTCTACTCTTCTGTTTCAGGTCAAAGTTACCGTTCTCGACAAAAACGACGTGGCTCCGACGTGGGGTTCGGGACCCTGGAAGTTCGAGGTTTCCGAGGAGGCGCCACCTGGTACGCTGATCGCTGCTCTGCGCGCCTACGATCCCGACACGATCGGGACGCTGAGATACACGCTCGTGCCGCGTCCAGGAACGAGCCCCGACGAGGATTCGAGGGGCAGAGCCAACGATATCGAGAATCAATTCACGTTGGACGCCTCGACCGGACAACTGAGACTGGCGGAGGCTCTCGACAGAGAGACAACGGAGAAATACGTCCTTAGAGTTCGCGCGGACGACGGCGTGCAATATACGGACGTCACTCTTACCGTCCAGGTGAGTCTCGAGTCGGACGATCACATTTACAATTAGAACCACGCTCGCGCCTCGCTTTATTACCTTCCTCCGTCTCTTTGGCAAACGTCACGCTCGTTCCTACGGCTACGGCGATAGAATACGACGATGACTATTGGCGTAGCGGCTCTTGGAGACAGACAGAAAAAGACGAGAGGTGTCGTGGGAGACCCGGTTCGAACGAAGTTCCCTTACGCTGCGCGTTTTCCTTACGCTATTACGTTCCTATCGAGGATGTTCAGACATTACGGCAAAAATGCTTCGAATCCACGTGGAATCGACAGATTTTCTGTAAAAAAAAAATATGTCCAAATTAACCGAAAAAAAAATTACAATATCTCAAAGTCAAACGGTGTTAAGAATTCGAAATTCTTATAGTTCTGTAGCAAAAGTGTCGCAAAGATCCAAGTTTTACACATTTTGTGGCCTAGTTCTCGTTCGCCAAGCGTATCGCGCCTAACTTGCTATAAGGAATTTCGTTTCACAGCCTGCAACTCTTCGGGTACACGGTAACAAAATGTCCATCATTGTGTAAAGTGTAGAAATTATTGTGCAGAATATTGAACATTTCAGCTTGTTGATCAGTGTTCTCCTCATAGTCCGTTTTTCAACACTCAAAAGAGCTACTCGGTACCAAAGCAACACTTTTTAAATGTTACTCTCGAATCAACGCAAAAAATGTGTTGAATTTGACAATGCGCGAGTTGAGTGTGACGCTGCTCGTCACTACTTGCGCGGGACAAGGCTAACTGCAGTTGCTGTATCACATAGAAACCAATCACTATATATTCCTATTTTTTCTTTCAGTCTACTCTTCAGTTTCATAATTGCTGTAGCATTGGATGACTATTAAACCATTTGATACGATTCGAGCAATAATTACTCTAACTTCACTGTTGAACGTATTTCCATTCGCGGTTGACGTCGGATCAATGCCTCGATGTTCGGCACAAATAACCAGCACTTCACTGCTATTTCCAGTGTTTTCCAACGTATTGTAGTCACTGTCATGATAAATGTTACGCACACCTTTAACTTTACTCTCATCGTGGGATGGCATTTGTAACATTTTTCGTCCGCGCTACTTTTAACGTCGGTCGTTATTTTTTGGAAGATATTTAACTATACATATTTATCAGCAGATCAGAGTAGCACGCAGAAAATGTTGAGACTAGCATGTTTTACCTGTTACAACTAAGACTTTAGCGCGTAGAATTCGACGAACTGGTTCTACAGAATTTGAATATTGAATTGTGTTACTTTCAACATGGAGCCGCGTTTGCCTATCACTACACGCGGAATGTGTTGACAGGACGCTAATTTTGTGTTAGAAAAGTCGTTAACACAATTTTTTTGACAAATTGACGCGAAACTTGTTACCGCGTAGGACGACGCGACGGGCGTGGATTACGTGTATGCGAGGGAAGGCGGCGAATCGGAGAACAGGAGAGCGCGAGAGGAACGTGCAACGAATCACGCGTACGAATTCGATCTGAATTTCGCCGATTCGCGTGTAACCGGCAATAAAGCGTTTTCAAACGGTTCCGTGTCCCGGGCATTCCACGCGAATGAACGTCAAACAATGGTCAAAAGGCAATTGGCAATGATCCAGACAGGAAATGGAGAGTGACCTTTGAGGTCTGTGGCGGCTTGTATGCTCGCCGGAGTTAGTTGGTCTTTTTCTCTTCCTACCTCCTCGCTCGTTCTCTTTCCCATTCCAATTCCCATTCCTTTCTCCTCGCGATATTCCGTTACACCGCATCAACGACTTCAAAGGTAACAAATATATTTCGGAATTCGTCGCAAGCCGTTTTTTTTTTCATCGCCAGCTTTTTTCTTCATCGCCAGCTCTTTTTTATCGCCAGCTTTTTTTTATCGCCCGTAAAAGAAATTTACTCCACGCTCGTTCGACGACCAGACACGCGTCGTTGTAATCGCCCCTTGTAATTACTCCGCGGAGCTACTTCGTCGAGAAGAATTATTACGTCATTCGCGGCGAAATTCGCCCGATTCGCTGGATTCTCGCCGATTCTTTCTCTCCTCGCTCCCCGATTCTTTATCCGCCACCGGGCGCCTCAATCACTTAAATCCTCGACTTATTGCCGATCGGACTCCTTCGCTCCGAGCTACGACCGCGAATCACGATGCCTGTTATCGCCAAGTTTTTTATGACGCTTTCAACGTATCCGCGAGTTTTAGACGTTCCTCTCCTCTTATTTCTACCACAGGAATCCTCTCTCCTTTTTCTCGTATAATTCTTTCCGATCGAGATGTCGCTCGTAGGCTTCGCCTTGTTTTATCTCGTTGCGATTCCCTGAAGCAATTAAGCGCCGCCCAATCAATACTTACGGCCGACTAACACTCTTAGTCAGCTCTGAAAACGCCACGTTTCCCGCCGATTCCTCCTCCTCCTCCTCCTCCTTCCGTCCTTATCGCCCCGAGGAACAAGGAAGAACGACCATCCGATCATAGTCAGCCGCAGCACACGCATCTTTGGAACTCGTCGCGGCGGACACTCGCGGAATTTCCTTTCTCCCTTTTTCTCCCCCGGTCGCCGGTTCACCGCTGCCCCCCGCCCCCGGCCTCTTCATCCCTCCTCTGCATCTCCGCTCTGCTAGTTTTTGCGCGACACCGCTCCCCCTCCATTACGTTATTTCGTCCAAGAAGACCCTAGACATCGTCAATCGCCAAAATCGGAATGCTGTTCCAGCTTTAATTTGGCTGCTCCTTACTCGAGTACCGAACTCTTCCTCGAATCAACGGACTTCCAACGATTTTTCACATTCTTTTCTTACTTTTCTTTTGCACGCTCCCAGAATTCAGCGCCTGCTCGTACGCTTTTTAATTTCTCCTCCGCTCCAAACGGCTCGCCGCCAGGCGATACGCCGCTAAGATAACGCTGGAGAAATGATCTTCGGCGCGTTCGAAATTCGACAATTCGGTCACGGACACGTGACGAATGAGCGATGGGTGAAATAAAATTTTATGATCGCTAATACGTACCTACGAGTTGTCACTATCGTCAAATATTCATGATTCATCGCACTTTTTTCAAACATCTCCTCCTCCCGTTTCAACCGATTTTAATCGTCGACTACTCGCCAGAAATTTCACCTCCTACCACCGATTTTTTTAGCTTCCTTCGTCCATTCATTAATTACGGGCTGGGAAAATATTTGCTTAGCAAATTTATCGAGAGCGAGGTTTACAATATCTCGCGCTGCTATCAGCGACAAACATCATAGGCAAAAACCACGTTCCAGGTCGAAATAATTTGCGAAGTTACTGTCAAATTCTTTGGGCCCGGAGACGGAGCTTTTCGCCATTTTGATGCGCGTAGCTTCCGTATCGCGTACCTACGACGACGACGACTCGATCATCTCGATGTCCCTTCGTATACGTTTACTAACCTCTCGTCCCGTTCGATTCGTTGCAGATAACGGACACAAACGACAATGCTCCCACGTTCCAAGCGATGGCCTACTCCTTCGATGTTCTGGAGAACGCCCCCAGAGGAAGTCGCGTCGGCCAGGTGGTAGCAACCGACGTCGACGCCGAGGGGCCCAACAGCCAATTGAGTTATGCGTTAATTTCTGACTGGGCCAACGATGTTTTCTCGCTCAACCCAAACACCGGAGTGTTCACGCTCACCGCGAGTCTGGACTACGAACAGGTGAAGTCAAAGTCGAGGAAACCTTTAATTGAAAGCACGGAATATTATCATGCGCCGGATAACAAACGCCGGACGACGATGGACGATAATCGACTACGAAAATTGTTTCCCCTTGTTTTTTTCCTTTCTACTCGTCGTTTTCCCGTTTTTCCCGCGATTTCGCGGCAATTCGCGCTTACGCAATAGCACCGAGGGAACGGGCACAACCGATCGTTCCCAATAACATTGTCAATCAGTGGTATACTATATATGCCCTTAAAACCCGCCGCTCGTTGCCCGTGCGATCTCGTTAGCACGGCGAGTCTGTCGTTTACAGGTTCATTAGTCGTTGTATCGACTAATCACCAACCGCAAACGCGTTGTCATCGACGAAACGGAACGGAGAGCGCGTGAGGCAATCGCTCGTCATAATTCCGTTCGAAGGAAAATCTCGTCTCCTTCTCCCTCTCTCTCTAAGCCTCCGTCTTGAGGTGAAACGTGAAGAAAGCGAGCCGATAAACTGGTCTATCCTCGACTCCGCGCCCGATCGGTGGTTTCGCGCGAGAAAACTATTCGATGGCGTGAAAAAAGGACGTTGAGGGGTAAATAGCGGAGGGGTAAATAAAGTGCCGAGGGAATGGTAACTTGACAAAGGTTTACGATTAGCATTAGTCTTGGCTGGTGGGATCACCGGTGTTGAATAACACGACCGCGGCGAAAGACGCGTTGGAATCGCGTCGCAAAGGTGATAAAAAGCGAGAGGTAGAAACGGAAACGCGGAGTGAAAAGGCGATGGGAGGGAGGAAAAAGAACGAGTTGATAAATGGGAGTCGCGCGTTTTCGAACGCGGGGGTTTTTGCAAATTATCCGTCGGTATGTTCGCCGAGTAAATTTAATTTGTCTCCAGTTTCTTTGCCGCGAGCGGAGCGCGAGACAAATGCCTAGACGAGATGTCTCGAGGTCGGATCGTTCGGTCCGGGTAAAATACCAGGAATTCTTCGCTGGTCTCGGGGAATACGAGAGACAAAAGAAAATGTCTATCGACGTTGGAGCCGCGTTTGTGGTACCAGGATCAAAATCGGGATTAGAAACGTCAGAGACGTCAGGACCTGTATCAAAAGAAGAAGGACCACCGTTGCCTCGGGACACGATAACGGACCTTTTCCCGTACCCTGCGCCCTATCCTCCGGCCCGACGTCGAACTAGAAGTTAAAATTTAAGCCTGACAGTCGTAGACGTACGGTCGCTTCTAATGCTAGGTCTTAAGTTCTGCTATATATGCTCCTCTCGGGACCCGCGTCAGCAGGGGGGCCCGGGACGCGAAGGACGAGGAGGAGAGACGAGAGACGAGGAGAGACGAGACGGGGGACGAGGGAAGCTGGCGGGGAAGAAGGCCGCTTATAGAACCCTTCATCAACCTAAACGCCCTAACAGATACACGCCAAGATTAACAGCCGAGAAAGCTCGCAGACGCTGTTGAAACACATCGGGCGCATACGAACCGCAGAAACACAGTGATTTCGACGTAACGCGAGATTATATCGGTCGGGTCATTGATTTCTGTTAAAATCGTTAAATATACGCCTTTTCGAGAAAGGACGAGCGGGAGAGACGAAACAGACGAACGTGGAGGCGGGATGTGAAAGGGAAAAGGGAGAAGGAGACGATGCTCTTGATCTGACAAATTGACGAATAGTCGAAGATGTACGCGTCCGAAGAGATAGACATATAGATAGATAAAGGAACATACAGATGTATATACATCTACACATATAGGTTGTATCTTGTCGGAATGTAGGGTATACGGAGGATACTTGTGATCCAAGCATTTTTTCACATGTAACCCATCTCCGGAAACGTACACGCGAAATGGTACGGAAAACCTTGAAAATGCGACGTTTTCCGCGATGGCTTGGCATCTATCGGATACGAATACTGGTTTACATGTAGGTACTTCCAGAGATCCGAATTTATTACTGTTCGTGGAATACACCTGGTTTCCACGTTCCACCTTCGTCTTCGATGCTGCTAAGTAGCGGTGTGCGAATAGCGTTCGAGACGAATCGGGTCGAATAGTATTCGATATTTATTCGAATAATTTGGAACTTACGAGTAATTCAAGAATCTTTGGTATAGATAAATGATTTTCGGTTTTTCAATTATAATTACTGATCGCTTAAAATTTTTTTTTTCCATTTACTTTTCTTATTTTATTTTCTTTAGCCTCTTTTATTGGTTTATTGTTGCTCAAACAATCTATTCGTGGTTTTATGTATACATAAAAATGTATATTGTTCCCAAAGGAACCATCCCAAATAAGCAACGTGACAAAGCGCATAATTCTCAATGAATTATTTGCGAATTTACGAATAATTCGAATACTAGAGCAGATGGGTGATGGCAATTGGAATGCCTCAATAAAATGATCGACGCGTACGCGACTCTACAAAATCGATGCGAAATCCTTTTCAAAATTCATTGAAAATCGAACCCATCACAGTGGACCACGAGGCTCTAACGTTCGCCGGCCAGATGCTGCTGAAATAAGTATGGGGATTTTATTCGAAATCTTCAAGGTCATCGTGGAATTCGGTCGTAATATTCTCAACTGTTTACCAATTTACCGCGAAACTGTTAGCTGCTTGTTCCGGGACTCCGATTGAACCTACCGTGTACATATCTGCGCGAAGAGAGACGGAGAGAAAGATAAGACGAAGATCGATTAACCAGCCTCGGATGTAAATCTTCATTTGTAAGAAGTTTATTAAAAGAAATTGCGAGGATAATCTAACGAGGGGCACGATAGTTAATTGGGGCAATTACAGACCGGGTAGAAACTATCTGGGAAGAAGTCACGAGCGAGCGACTCGATTATACAGTGGTCGTCGTCGTCGTCGTCGTCGTCGTCGTCGTCGTCGTCCTCCTCCTCGTCGATACGGCTACACGTATTCGAGGAAAGGTACCTAATGGAAGTGCAACGATGCGGAGAAAACGCGAAAGGATCGATAAAACAATGAATACAATGAGCCAACGATACCGTACGAACCACCGCCTCGTTGTAACAACCTACCTACTTTCTTCGATCGACGTGGTTTCTTCCTCCCGACTGAAATCGTCCTACCCTCTCTGTTCGCAGGTCCAACACTACATCCTCGTCGTTCAGGCGACCGACGGTGGATTCCCGGCGCTCTCCTCTACCGTCACCGTTTACTGCAACGTCGTCGATCTGAACGACAACGCGCCGATTTTCGAGCCGGGACCGCACGCCGCGGAAGTTTTGGAGAACGCGACGATCGGTACGCCGGTATCGGACGTGGTAGCCCAGGATCTCGACTCCGGTGACAACGGGCGCGTCGTCTACGCGATCGCCGGTGGCGATGAGAACGAGGATTTCGGTGTCGCGGCCAACGGCACGATCTTCACCAGGAAATCGTTGGACAGGGAGACGCGACCGTTGTACAATTTAGTCCTGAGTGCCACCGATCGTCCGAGGCCACCGTATCGGGCTCTGTCATCGACGGTGCAGGTCAGTCAATCGAAGATAAAGCAAGCGAGTGAGCCGCGAATTGAGTCGGTCCTCTAATACCTCCCAATTAGCAAAGACCACGAAGCTGGGCGCCAAATCCAATTAAATTGCTTGTCTTCCCACCCGACGCGCGTTGAGTCATGGAATTTGAAGTTATCGACTTCCAACTCGCCTCGCGCTGACGCTGTTAATTGATTTGCTTCCGATCTCTCCGATAAGAAACACCGGGATCGCATTAACCCGGCTCCAATTTCGCCCATTTCGAATAGCCTCGCTAATACCCCGTACTTCTTCTTTGTCCACTGCTTTCGAAAATTCGATCCACGTTGCACGGATTCGTTCTCTCGCCGACAGGTCACCGTCGTCCTCCTCGACGTAAACGACGTCGCGCCGGAATTTATATCGCCGAATCAGACTACGATCATGGAAAACACGCCGGCCAATACGGTGGTGATGGCCGTAAAGGCCGTTGACCGTGACGAAGGCCGAAATGGGTACGTCGAGTACAGCCTAGAGGAGAACGACAAGCTTCCCTTTAGCCTCGGACCGGTCGACGGACTCCTCAGGGTGTCCGAGGCTCTCGATCGCGAACACAAACCGAACTACACGCTCGAGGTGACGGCCAGAGACAGAGGAGAGTCGCCCAAATCCTCCTCGACTACCATCGTCGTCACGGTCCTCGACGAGAACGACAACTCGCCGGTTTTCGACCCGAGACAATACTCGGCCAGCGTCGCGGAGAACGCGAGCATCGGTGCCAGCGTGCTTCAGGTGAGGAAACCTTCTACCCAAAACTTCTACCTTACACGTAACCCCAATATATACCAAATTTCCGAAAAGCTTACCACATTTCAACATTTTGATCGGCCATATTGAATCCGCCATTATGAATTTCAAAAAATTTCCAACAAATTCATAATCAGCGAACTCAACAGCCTCTGTACACAAATATTGGGATAATACTAGTCATGTTTTCGTCTTGGCATGAATTTATTCTGAAAATTCTGCTTTTATGGTACTAATTTGTTATAGATCGTACAATAATAATTATTTTAAACGGTTGGGCGGTATTATTGTTATTATTATTCTTTAAATAAATAGCGTCTGGGTGGGATACTGTTCACGAAGAATCATTTGATGGAGTCACTGGTTCGAAAAATAGAAAGGCACCGGACAATTCATGGGACGTGCGAAAAACAGTTTTTGAAAACAAATGATCGTTTATCTCGTTATGGTATTTCTGTACAATATGGAAAATGAGAAAAAATGAAGCTCGTGGTTAGCAAGGAGAGAGATTGGTCTGGTGAACAGAGTGGTCGATATTAGCGATAATCTCGCCGCGAAAATTCACGAATTTTATTTGCCTCGTTCGCGACCAAATCACAGCGTCGCAGTGGTCCACGAAGAATAAGACTTTTAAGAGCTTCGCTGTTTCGTTATCTGGGAAGATGCAGCGATCCATGTGGGGGCCGAACGGGGGGTTCGTAATGCCTGCGAATATCCTAATATTGACGAGAAACGTTGCTTCGCAGGTTTCAGCAACCGACCGCGATGAGGGCGCGAACGGTCGGGTGCGGTACAGTATCGCTGCAGGCGACGATAATCGAGACTTTACGATCTCCGAGGACAGCGGTGTCGTCAGAGTCGCGAAGAACCTGAACTTCGAGCGCAAAGCTAGGTACCTCCTGACGATACGCGGCGAGGATTGCGCCGTGGAAACGGGCGAGATATCCAGACACGACTCGGCGGAAGTCACCATATCAGTCCTAGATATAAACGACAACGCTCCCGTCTTCCTCGACTCCCCTTACCTGGCGCACGTCATGGAGAACATGGTGCCACCCGGAGGAGGATTCGTCATCCAGGTAAGAAAAAGAATACACGGCGTGATAAAAACACGTGTTTCTCTAATGATTTCTTTTCAAAATACTCTCCACACCCCAAGCCCTCTCGCAAACTCCTCGTTTTTTGAACATCATTTTTGCGCAGTTGGGAATTTTTTCACGTATCGAGATTTACACTTGATAACGATTTTCGGCGTGAAAAAACGTCAGCATTTCCATTTTGTGATCATTTATCGCCTATAACCCTTCGAAGAATATAGACCAAGGGTTGAAACTAAAGGTAGAAAGAGATGACAAAATTCCTAAGTTCAGAAATATGATATTTGGAAAACGCGCTAATTCACGTGAAACTGTGATATTAGGTGAGTATTTAGAGAGAAAAAAATGAATGGAAAAGGTGGAAAATAAAGGGGGAGAATGATTTTTGTTTTGTCGAGTTACGTACATATGTTTTTAAGCAAGGTGGTAATAGGATGGGGGTTGTCGAGCGCGGCGAGCATTTTTCCTCATTTGTGGCACGTACACGTTTCGTTGTTCCAGGTGAAAGCCTACGACGCCGACACTCCGCCGTACAACGATCAAGTGCGTTACTTCCTGAAGGAGGGTGACACGGATCTGTTTCGCATCAATGCCAGCACCGGAGACATATTTCTCCTGCGGGCTCTCGACAGAGAAGCCGTTCCGGAATACACGTTGACTCTGGTAGCGATGGACACCGGTGAGTCGATAATTCATAGTCGTCTCGAATCCCTAGCTTCCAAATCCCGTCGCGAGTCGTCGTGTCATCGACGACGCGGACTTTCGTAAGCGTTATCCGCGAACGGATCGACGGGAAGTCTCGACTCGTCGCCGTCCTCTGCGTCGGATAAAAGAAACAAGCTAGGGCGGTACGCGGGTCGATGTCGTACACGGGAGAATTAGCATATTGCTCCTGCGCGTACGGAGGCGTCTTGTCATCGGATACGTCTCTGGTCTCTCGGGGGTGACGAGGAAAACGACGTAGGTCACGGAGGTGACGCTGGTACCACGGAAATTTGGCGAGGAGGAGAGAAGCTTCGATGGAGGAGAGAAGCGAGTTTCTCCGTGCAAAGGTCACCGGATAAATTGTCCCGTTGCGCGCATCCCTTCGTCGCCCGAGGAGTACCTACGACGTGCCGCGTATGTCCCCCACGTGATGCACGCATGCCCGCGATAGAGTCGGGCAGACCTCGCTCGTAGAGATATAGATGGTAGATAGAGACACGGGGAGGTCGAAGGAAAATAAACCAATAGAGGAAACAGGAATGCGGGACTGCGAAGAGTCGAGCCTAAGGCTGTCCTCACACCGAAGACACCGCGCTGACGGTCCGACGCGGCTGACCCGAACACGTTGCCATTGGCCGCCGCGATCGCCCCCGTTCGACCACCTTTTGATTTTAGACCAGGAACTCGCTTCCTTCGCGATAACGATCTCCGAATTCATCGTTGACCTTACGGATTGACCGATACGAGATCAATGGAGGCCGAGTGCTGCGGTAGAAACGTTCCAAAGGCGCTCTCTCGACGGACGCGAACGAATCCAAATAGATACAACTCGATCGGTCGCGGCGATCCGATAAAGATCTCTCTCTCTCTCTCTCTCTCTCTCTCTCGTTCTCCCCCTCTCGACGAAGCGGAGCGGGGCCTAAAAATGGGGGGTTAGAAAAAAACGATATTTTTCCATTTTTTATCTCCCTGCTTTTCACTGGGCGATGATTGCGCGACGGATTTCACAACTCGACGTCCGAGCTCGGTAGGCGGGGAGAGGAGGAAATTCAGGCGATCGTACGAATAATCTAATCACTCGAAAAAGCGCACCGACGAACCGGTCGACAAACGGATCGTTACGGGTGCGCTATTATGAGGCAAACGTTTCAATATACTCGATACGAAGAGCGGCGTGAACGTTGCCTAACGAAGCAAGGGAGAGAAACGGTTGGCGAGGGAGATGTGGATACGGTGTACCAGAAGAAGGCGTAAGGGATAAGGTAGAAAGTAGTACCTTAGGTACCTACTCACAAGGCCCGACTCGGGGATTATCTGTGCATCAAACCTCGCGGCGACCGATACGAGTTTTCATATTATTCTCAGCCCCGTGCAGCGATAGATACGAACGCCAGACGGCACCGATCAACCGATTTCTCCACCAAATACCAGCAAAACTTATCTCATCGCGGCAACATCACAATAATAAAACAATAACGAGAGTTTGAAAACGGCTCGCTGAACACGTACGCGTGCGGGGTGTTCCATGCCAACTGGACCAGCCGCCCGTGGCCTCGACCCCTCAGATTTTGATCTCGATTTTTTATCTGGTTAATCTGATTAAAAATAGCTCTCCCAAATTTCTCTGGATTTTTTCTGTGGATCGTCATTTTTCGGTTGAGCCGGAAAGGTAGAAAAAAAACGCCACGCTTTAGAAAGCTGAAAAAAAATCAGAAAATTTGGAAAACATGTGACAAGTTTTTGCGATTGAGAGGTCCGGGAAAAAGTAAAGATGTACGCGATTATACGAGCAATTTGGATTCATCGATCGCAAAATTCGGTGCGAGATTCGGATTTGATCGTTTGGAGCTCGACGAGTGGTGGAACTTGAGTTGAGGAGAAATTCGACTTACCTGCGATTTTTCGCAAGTTCCGGAGCTTGCGGGTGAAAGTTCGTTGATTGGTCGGAATATTGTACTTCCGGTCGATTTTCACCAGACGAAGGTTTCGGGAAACTCGGGGAATTCGCCGATTTTGAAAAATATGCGGGCATAGGAATTGTTTTTATTCGCCCTTCACGCGGATCGATATCAACGAATCTCACGCATCGTCGAGGCGAGATACCGACACCGGCATTTATTTGCAGCTTTGTTTTTCTTTCCCGAGCGACGAATTCTTTTTTCTCTAGTTCTCGTGTTTCTCATCTTTCGCGGTCTCCACGGATCTCTGTTAACCGGAGACTCGGAGCGGTATTCGCTGTTTTTGGCAGCATACTGTTTCCTCGTAAATCGTACGTCGGTCGTATCGCTCGCTTACGCCGTAAACTGTCCGAGAAACGATTCATTCCCCGGAGTAATACGAGATTTAGCGTCGTACGGTACTCCGAAGTTTCTGTATAATCGCGCGTTGCTTCTTCCCTACCGTGCATCGTGACGCTTTTTACTTTTTGCAGTTAAGCGTGTCCGTATATATTTATCCGGGATACACCTCCTCGCATAAATAATTGCTAGTTCGCCAAACGTATTCTACGACTACGCGCGTACCTCGACAACGATTTCTCGAATTTTCAAATCACGATAAAACGATCAACATTCTCCCGATCGACATTTGGGGGAAGAGAGTTTTTTTTTCCTTTTTTGTCACCGATTCTGAAGCTTTCCTCGCGAGGAGGTAGCAGGATCCAGTTATGCGCGGTATGCTCGTTCGGATCCGTCGCTACTCCTACGTTTCCAGCGAACGCGTTCGCTAGAATCTCGCGAGCGACCGTGCGCACGCTTACGGATGCGCGTAGATCGGTGTAACAACTATACGTAGAGAGATGCAGGCGCGTGGAATCGACGCGGCGACGTGGGATGGAAGGCTGGGCAGCGCCGATGGTATGTGGGCATCTGAATTCTGAAGAGACAAAGTGGGTTCGATCGCGCGGGGAACAGTACGCCGCGGCGTATCCGCGTGTCGATGTATGTAATACGGATGTACGAGCGTACGAACGTGCGACGTAACGTACTCGTCGTATCTTCCAACGTAAGCGAGACGATATTATTGCCTGGTTGAACCCTGCAGGCGGCCACTTTATATACCAGCGTTGAATTCCGTAATTTCATCCGCGCTCGGCGACATTAATTACCGCGGGCGTCCCGAAAACTTTTCCGTACGATCCGCTCGTGCATCCCTCCGACCTTGAATTGCGAAAATTCAGTTCCGACCGGAAACACTTCCTTGAATTGCCTCTATTTCAAAAATGATGCACCCTCTTTCAAAAACTGTTTCCATGAATCTCCAGTATTTTTCGCGCCGCTAGCCTCATTTTTTTAGTGCGGGAATAATATAATTTTGGTGTTCCGCTGTTAAAAAATATTACTTTGCCAGTAATTTAGTCAAGTATGCAGGTAGTTCGAACATTATTGAAAAAAACAAAAAAACATTCGGAGAATCTACTAAAAAAAAAAATCAGTTCCGCACCCCCAGCTCAAAATTTATGACATTTTAATGAGATTGAAAAAAATGTGCGGCTGTATGATCGAAAGTGGGGTGTGGATGGGATTTTTTACCTTTTTGTACGCGGGGCGCGATCGGCACGGCGAGTGTCGTCGGCACACCCCAGAAGTCGGGGAGTCTCGCCTCCAAAGTTGCGGCGCGCGATTATGATAATCGTTGGTCGATGTCTCCACTCCTTGGGCGCATTCGCCAGCCTGCCTCTTTATTCCTCTCGGTATACCCACATCCAGCCCGTTCGCGAATGATGCACGCCTCGATAGAAATCTCGTATCGTCATTCTCCTTCATCGCGCTCGATGCGAAAACACGGGGTGTTCTGTTATTCGAAAGCTTTTCGCGAAGCTCCAGGATTGCGGTGTCGAGTCTCGCAGCAATTTGACAAATCTTCGGGGAAAAAATGTTTCATTTCTATATGGCGCCCTTGGGCCAAAAATCAATTTAAGAAAAAAATCCACGTACCGTATAGCTCTCAACAACTTAACCAAAATTTCTCTGGCTCATTATTCTATCTGCAAAATCACGAGAGAAAAGCGTTCGACCGTGGAGGCCGAAAAAAATACATCTTCGGGAAAGTTCTGTAAAGCCGCCATTTTTTTTTCTACAGCTACCACACTGTTGAATGCTCGATCAATGAAGGGCTTTTTACCGCATCTCATTACGTTTATTGGTTTCGGAGACGAAAATTGTTAAACTTGGCCAATTTTTCGGCTCTAGGGTGGTTTATCCCCTGAAAACAGGAAGTAACGCTTTTTTCGCCCACATTTCCCGTACAAATTAATGCCAAGGATCCTGAAATTTCCGGTACACCCTGTATGATACGATGCACTCGGCGAAGCGGCGCTCGGGGAAAATTGAAGCGGAGACGTAAAAATAACAATCGAAGATACGATCGATGCAGCAGAGACGCGTGCATTCATACAGATGTCACGCGCACGACCCGCCTCGTGTGCGTAAATGTAAACGCGCAACTGCGACGACGATCTCGCATTCGCGGTGTCCCGCCCCCCTCGCGCGTCGCCCGATCTATGTATTCGCGTACTCGCATCGCGGCGGAATTAATTATTGCAAAATTGTTGTCGGTATGCGAGGATATAACGCATGCGCGTTGTCCGACGAGCCTTAGCTCGACACGCTCGATCTTGCTACCCCTCTCGTCCTTAACTAGCTGACCACACCTGTCGCTGGTTAATCAATACGACGCCGTGCGGTAACACGTACCGACGGTCATGCGACCTTGCCTGATTGGCAACGTGACAAGAAGGTTTGCGCGCGATACGTGTACGTGCTACCGCCACGTACTTACACCGAGTCGCGCCGCGCGTCCTCTCGCGATCGGTACAAGACCAGCCCGACGTTTTTGCCCCCTCCTCCCGCCGCCACCTCCGTCGCCGCCGCCGCCGACGATCTTTCCACGGAACGACGCGGTAATGCCCTCGCAGCTAGGTGGTACACCACGAAGTGCAGCGGCGAGGCAGGCAAGGACTTTGAATCTTGATGGAGGCGTTTCGTGCGGGACAATGGCGACGGCTTCGACAGGACAAGGTCGCCGTCAATCGACGTTACCGAGCTCCTCGAGGATCCCGCGCTGCTGCTGCTGCTACTGCCGCTGCTGCTACTCTCCTCCGCGACGGTAGGATGACGCTGCCGCGCCGTTCATCCGGTTGACGCTAATAGCGCTAGGGAACTCGCCTCGTTCGCCTCGATATCACCGGTGCAACTCCCCAGCCCCCACCTACGCGTGTATAACTCTCCATCTGCGATTGTTTCCTCGACGTTAACTCGACGACCTCGCCGCGATACCCATCCTCGGCTCGACGAAATATGACCGGCTTGTTCGCGTGCCCCGTTCGCCGAGGAATTACACTCGTAATTGAATGCGAATATGACAGGACACTAAACCACAGTCTCGTCGTCGTCCCAGCCACGTTCGATTTCATTCCAAAAAGCCACGTCCGAAGCGTGACGTCGTCAATTCGAGTTCGAACGCTGACGGGAAATTTCAACGAGAGGGTGAACGCGATGCCTTCTCGGCGCGGGAATCGCGGATCGATTTCAAGGCTGCGAGTCGGCACCTACGATGATCCCTGCCACGGGCTTCTCTCTCTCTCTCTCTCGCTCTTTCCTTGGGACTCTCTTACTTCATCCTCGAGAGAACTTGGTCGCTATTCCACTTTCAGGGCAGCCCTTCGAAAGCATCTCTTCGTCTCCGATTTTTCGCGAAACTAACTTAACTTTTCACAAGAGTGATAGCACCATCCTTGGTACTTGGTCTCTCGCTTCATTTTCGCGAGAAAAAACGAAAACCCATGAAATTTGGTAAAAAATCGAGTTTAAGATTTCTTATCGGTGACACAGGTTCACAGAACGTGGATCAGCTACGAGCACTTTTAAAGAGCAAAGATTCGTATAGAATTTCCGTCTATGACCAATCGAATAACGCGAAATGTGGCGGAGCTACAGGCAATTTAAAAAAATATATATTTACGCGTCCTCGAATGGGAAATATGAAATACATTTAGCGAGCACTCGGAATGAAAAATAGGAGCTCGCGTTTGGTGGGAATTCTTTTTTACACGTTTACAGTAATGTTCCGTCAATGGAGCTAGAAAAAAAATGAGTCGTAGGAAACTATCTACCTCTGTCTCTCGCGCGCGAAACTGATGCAAGAAACAGGGTTTCGAGGTTGATCGTCGACGACGACGACGGCGACCCGAAACTGATCGAGTAACGCGGTCGAACGAAAGAATTTGAAAAGAATGGACAATCGAGCATAACGATCGTAGATCGAGCACTAACGGTACGCGTGGCCGCGGCAAATTGTAGGGCAGAGACGCTAACCGCGAAGAAGCAATTAGTCACGACTTGCAAATATTACGTGTACCGTCGAAACTTCCTCGAGCAACGATCGAGTAATAATAATTGGCGAGGTTTCTGCATGAATTACATCGAGGTAAAGAGATGAATTCAGCGTGTAAATAGAGCTCGTTGATTCTCCCGTCGACGAGCAGATCGGGTAATCGCGCGGGGTGGTTGCTTAGTCGTAGGTACCCCGAGAGTTACAGAGGTCATCGCGGCTTCGATCACGCGCCGCGCGCTTTTTTATCCCCCGCTTCTCGTTCCTGGGAGCTTCGTAGCTCGCGTCGCCGCACGGCCTTCCGACGTGCGCGGACTGAATTTGTAGCCTCGTTACAACCTCGCAAAAACCTACTGAATTCATCTACGAACCGCTTTGTCGAGCACGGCGTCGGTCGGCTTGTTTCTCCCTCGTCGTCTTCGTCCCGCGGCCACTTTCCGTTTCATTCCCCGCATAGTACGTACCGAGAGTCGTTGCTCGTTCCGCACCACGGGGAATCGCTACCCCGCGCCGTCGCGACGCCGAGCGTCTTATAAATTACGTATCGACGCCGATTTGAATTTCAAATTAATCGTTTTCCCCCGTACTTACCAACCGCGAACTCTGTTTTCTTCCATTCTCGTTCTTTTCTTCTCCGCACCTTTTTTATCAAACGCCTCATTTTCCTCGCATCTCCTCTCATTTTCATTTTTTCACGCAGAAACTCGTTCGCCGCTATCGGTCTATACCAGAATGTAGATGCTCCCATAGACAGGCTACAGGCACCACTAAAGAGGAACCCATGCTAGATGGACACGTATAATTGTAACAACTGATCACCTTAAGTTGAAGGATACAATTTTAGGAATAAAATTTTTGTTACTGCTTGAAATTTTTTATTTTTTTTAATAAACTACTACGTACTATTTACACAATTTTAATAATTTTTACGAGGAAATCGCATGTTCTTGTACTGTCATTATATACAGTGCATTATATTGTCATTTAGTTTTGTTTTACAGCATCATTGCGAGGAAATATACTAGAATCTGCTCGCAATCAGTTGTGTGTCTATAGGTATGCCTATTAGCGCGGTTACCCTAGGTAGGTAGGTAGGTGAGAGTATTCGTCGCGTTCGCGGCAATACATCACCATTACGAACGACGACGTGCAGCGTGAATTCGATCATTCGCACCGGAGGTTCGCGAAGAATCTCGACGCTCTCTCATCATTTTGAATGGGTACGAATTCGGTTTCTCCTCGTCCCTTCCATTTTCATTCAAATCACGAACTGACACGTAAGTAACGTCGCGTCGGGGAGAACGAAATTGGAGTGCCGGCGGGATCCTAATTTCTTTTGGAGAAACGCACGCGAACTGCGACAATCAAAAGTCTGCCGTTGGTCTCGACCGCGCGGGCTTAATCGATTTTGCACGTGTATCGCTCCTCGACGATAAAACGCGCGCGTTGCCGCGTATTCGTCTCACACGGACAGACCGGCGGGGTAGTCGCGTAGATCGTAGACGGTGTCCCGGAGAAGAGAAGATCGCGCTCGCGCGCGTGCATGCGAGCAAACGAGCACGCGGTATAAATTTTTCGAGATTTCTTCGTAGCCCTGAGCTCTGCAATTTCCCCGACAGTGTGCGGCTAAACACCTCGGCGAGATTGCGTTAAAACGTAATCGGGTTACTCTCCGCGTCTTCGTATTCCGATCGTCGAAATTCACCTTCGGGCTCCGATCGTCGATCGAAAACTGACAACGAAAATAACATGGCGAATAATAAATTGCTGCCGCGAATTCGGACTCCTCGGCAGAAATCTCATCCCTCCATATTTTCAGGACGGAAGAAACGGAAATGGGAGAAAAAAGCTCGCGGGAGATAGAGAGAGAAAGAGGTTTCTTAGTGTGCAATACGTTGTACATGAGCTGAGATTACAGATAGTGCATATGCTGTATTTTTATTTATATAAACATTTATTTTATACAATGCGATCAGTTTGGTTTCGTTCATTGTCAGACAACGTCTACATGGCAAAAATACAATTCTTCGCAATATCTCTTCAATTCAAGCTCATCAAAATTATCTCAAGCAGTCTTTACACGCAACACCCATAGAGTCCAAATTTCACAATAAAAACTACCTTTTAGTCGAACAAATAAGGATACCTAATCTTAAAAATAAAGGAAAAGAATTTCCAACGTGTGGTTCGATCATAGAGATCCCATCTCACAACAAAGTCCTAGTTTTAATCGGGCTTTTCTTTTCTTCATTTGATCTTTTAATAATTATAAATAGCGGTTAAGAAAAGAAAAAGGCCACATGGGTTTCTTTGAAACATTGTCATTTTGTTATCTTAAGTTATATCCCATCTTTGTAAAGCTTTGTTCGCCTGGTATGTTTGTATTTTTGGATCTTAGACTTGAAAATGGCTAGCCATGATAATAAAAGTGCAGAGCTGATTTGGAAAGATTGTCTGAGGACTTCCATGCTGAACGAAGGAGTAGCCAACGCGAGAGAAAGAGAGAGAGTTGGTGGTTTTATCGGGTTTTATCTCTGACAAGAAAATTTGGCCGTGCAAAGACAACAATGGAACACTCGATGGTTCCTCTTCTCCTTGTTCGACGCCGCGGCGTAACGGTAACTCGCGCGCGCCGCTACCCTGAGAACCTGGAATCGAAAGCGACTCGCTTTCCAAGAGCGTAGTCGAGCCACGAGCTTCCGATATTCGAATGGCCCCCTGCAGCTAGCTGCGCCCACATCTTTCCATGTCCCTCGCCCGTTACCTACCCGAGCGGAGATCGTAACGCGTATTTTCTCGCCGAGTTTTCATAGGTGGACAGAGCGAGCGAGCGAGAGAGAGAGAGAGAGAGAGAGAGAGAGAGAGAGAGAGAGAGAGAGAGAGAGAGAGAGAGAGAGAGAGAGAGAGAGAGAGAGAGAGAGAGAGAGAGAGAGAGAGAGAGAGAGAGAGAGAGAGAGAGCGAAGGAGCGATTGCCAAAAAATTGCTCGTCTTCGTATCTACCTACCCCTCGCTACTCGTGTGGCACATCGCGATTACCGGAGAATTACGAGCGGCGAACGAGGAATGATCATTCGGGCGCGCGTACAGCCACGCCACACCTACGTGCATCCTAATAAGTGCCGTTCAAGCTTTATTACGAGCCTGAAACGCTTAAAATTTAAAACGCATCAACGAATCGTGACTTTCGTTGGTACTTACTCGACTCGAACCCGTACGAGCCCTCGCGTTTACTCCGCTCGCGCGCGCGCGCGCGCGTTTATTCTTTCGGAAATAATCATTTCGTTTTCGCGTCGCGGCCATGCGAAGCGAAAGAACTAAAGAACCAAGAAGGTTGCGGTGAACGGGAGAGATTCGAACTGCAGGGTTCTCTACGCTCGAGCACAAAGGTGTTCGAGGGGTCGTGAAATCGGATGAAATTCAAGGTGAATGTCGCGTTCGGTTCGCTAATGAAGTTCCTTTTCAGTCACGCGCTCCCAGGATCGCGTCGCATCGCGGTGTAAGAAGATAACCTACATGCGTACGTACGTATGCGTGTAAGTAGGTCCGTTGCCAACGGATCGATCATCTTCCGAAATTCACAACCGGAGTTGACCTCGCGCGGAAAGGTGGCGAAAAAAAGAACGACGAGGAGAATACAAAAGGACGCTGTGGTGGTGAACCGAGGCGAGACGGACGAGACGAGAGCTTTCGCGAGCTGGTACCCACCTACTCCGGTTCCAGGCGTAGCGAAACGCGAATGGGAACTAGAATCGGCGTCGTCTAGCCCTACAGGGAAAATTAGCGAGAAGCCGCGCGCGCGCGTGTATGTACGTGGCGCGAAACTTGATAACTCCTCGCGGGAACCTTTCCTAATCGAGCGTGGACTCGTTGGCGAGTTTCCTCGCCCGGCTAATGGTTACCGCGACTGACTGTAACGCAGCGGTCGAGGCAGCGCAGTCGTAACAATACCATAAATCATAATATTCAAATTAACAAAGGTTCAATAAATTAAAACTGCGGTTCTACCCGACAGAGGCAAAGGGGCACGAAGAGTCTCCGTCCCGATTGCCCTGGTTCCACCACCGTTCGCTTAGCAGCGTGTTAAGCTTGAAGTTTTGACGGGCTTTTGGACCCCGTAGGCGTGACCGACGCCGAAAGTCGAACCGATCCTAACAATGCTCGATCGTCACTTACACCCGAACGGAGACGGGGAGGCTGAGAGACCGAGAGAGGAAAGGAACGAGACGGGGGACGAGCGAGAGAGAGCGAGAGAGAGAGAGAGAGAGAGAGAGAGAGAGAGCGAGAGAGGAGAGAAAGCAGAGACGGAGAATCACGTTCGCTCTGGCAGCTCGTGTAAACAGTATAAGATTTGATTCGATGCCCTTGCGTAGTCGCGTTTGTTTCGCTGGGGTGACGCTTCGTGCGATAAAGCGTGAGAGCCACGCCGCGAGAGTGAGTACCTCGAAGAATGTCACGCGTTCGGCTCTGCGGCTACGGAGATTCTCGAATATTCGAACAATCCTCGTACTTCCGTCTCGTTGCCGCTGTATTCCTCTTCGTTTATATGCATAGTTATTCGCTCCATTCGAGGACATGGCACGTCTCCTCTCAATAATGATCCCTTCGCGCCGAGAATAGCCTGTCTCCTCTCGAAACACGACTTGACGAGCTTATAACGATAGCCTGACTCCTGACTCCACTTCGCACTGCCTACGTCACTCTACAGCAGCCACGCTCGTCGAAACCATCGATGCTTTGATGAGAAGTCAGACTCCATAACCAGGGTTTCAAAAGTTGGGAGAGAGAAATTACCTCAGATTCATATTTATTCATCATTCGTATTGGTTAACTGTACAGGCAAACTAATATTGATTAGATATATACCGTACAAGCATTCGGTAGAACTTCCGTCTAAGCCTCTATATACCTGTTAAGTAATCGATGGACTTTACAAACTCCCCGTTCCACTATTAGTTACTTACCAACCCGAGACAACCAAAGCATGTGTATCTTTTCACATGCATCCAGCTATGCTTTCGCAGAAAACCACTTATACGTAGTTTGAAATATCAGGATCCTATGGATGACAAAGGAAATTAGGGTACCAAACATTGGAGCCATGTTTGGCACCCACTTGATATGCTCCTTAGCGGAAGAACCACCCGACGAGAAATAACAGCATGGCTCCTCTCTGTTCTACTATCACTTACTACCAACCCATTCTAACGAATGCACGTGAATCTTTTCACATGCGTCTAGCTGAGTCCTTTTTATTGAGCTCATCTCTACGTACCCCTGTTTCTTAGACTTCTGCGTAAAGAACAGTTTCAGTCGATGCTACTTTCTGATATTTCTTGCACAGCTAGGAGAGGAGTCATGTCACGAAGGGTTGGGGATGTTCTGAAGCTTTGAGAGCAGAAGTGCCATTCTGTTGCACGCTAATCAGACGATAAGACACGGGTAACTCCTCCATTTGATTGTGGAGTGGTTTTTCGAAATCGTCGTTGAAATATCACATTTCTCATCACGCGAGATGCTGAATAATCAACGAGCGTCTTTGCGAATTCGTCCGTTTCTTCGCATACCGCGTGACGGACATTTCCGACAGACCGACAGCCGTTCTAGACGGATATCGTACTTGTAGATACGGCACCGGGGCGAATATCCTCGACGGACAAGCATCCCGTATTTGCTCTTTGCGCACGTTGTTACTCGCGCGTACTTGGCTCGTCAGCGCCGAATCGTGAGTCCGAGGTGCCGGTCACGCGCTTCCTACCGCGTCGAGTCCGGCGGTAAGCGATAACCTTCGACGAGCAGCTACGCGCCCGAAGCGAAATACGAATCGACTACTCGGCTGGTTGCGAGAAACAGTTTCTTCGCTATTCGATTGCCATCGTACGAACCATGAAACGCGTATCCGTGGGTCAAATCGTCGTTTACCCACAGACGCCGCGACCGATTAACATCATCCTCTCGTATCCTGAATCGAGACGCTCGCGTCCTTGACGGCAGATGTAATTGTGAATAATTTTCCAATCGAGTGCAAAAAGTCTGCTGCGGACAGCGCGAAAGAACAGCGTTTAAATATCTTGTACGTACCGCGAATGCCACGAGATGATTAAAGTTCTTCGAAAACATCGAATCGACGACCGTGCTTCGTCGCACGTGGAAAATGATAAGCGTAATTGCAAAGTTAATGGCCGGTACACGTTGTCTCGCGTATTTTCATTCTTTTCCCTACGCGAAATAATCGCGAACCTCCACGTAACGATAGCCGCGAAGTGGCAAAGCGTACGTACTCGTCGGCGCGAATCGCCGACCCCCTGATCACTCTACGTGTGGTCGAAACGCGTTGCCGATCCTCGATGAATTTGTCATCTCTTCGCGTACGCAAATCGCGAAAATAACCGCGACGTTCCGCCTGACGGTGATACAGCTGTTATGCGCGCCTTGCTCGTTTGTTTCTTCGTTTACCTTCCGTCTCCCTCCTCATCCTCTTCATCCTCCTCCACGGCCTCGTCCTTCTCATCGTCGTCCCTTATTTTGCTTTCTCTACTCGTTGTTCAGCTTTTTTCCACTGAATTCGCAAGCGTCGGCGGAGGATAATCTCGAAGCGATGTCGGTATATATCGTAAGACCGCACCAGCATGAATAACTGCGAACCGTATCGTACGATCGATCTTCTCTGTGCAGTAATACTTGACAGTCACGCTTCGCACAGACGAATTTTTCACTTGTCACTTAATTGAGACAAAAAGAACGACTCGCCGTCAAAGCCGTCTGCCTCGTGAGTCGGGATTTTTCCAAACTCGTACGTAGTCCGTACTCGCATATACCTATACAGCAAAAATAACTTTTCACCGGGTTATTTAAATGGGGAATAGAAATTCACCAAAAGGCCCTTCTCAATATTATTATTAAGAGCTCAAATTTTAACAGACTTCTCTTCTCATCTTCCCAAGAGTATACAACCTGTTTACGAGTCAAAATAAAGTTGCCCTTTTGTCCAGAACATAGATGCATACGGACTTATATATATATATACACACTTATATATATATATACACTCGTAGAAATATAAATATACAAATAAATATATAGATTCGTATATGTATATGTAGACAAATGTACGGACCAAGAAGTCATTCTGACTCCGTCGAGCTCGTTTACTTAATTGAAGCAGGTTTGCCCGTAACAACATGTCGATAAGCGACAGTGTCCCGTTGCGCTCGCAGGTCTCGCCGCGAATCGGCCGGTCACGTGAGAGGTTTGCTACTCGCGAAGAGGCTGGAAGGAATTCGCGGAGCCGAGAAGCGCTACCCCACGTGCTTCGAGCGCGGCGTCGCGCGCCTTGGAAGCTGCGGAGTCATTATTTATTCGATTTATTGCAATAGTCGTGGTCGTCATCGGTTGCACGCTGGTTTTCTCCCGATCGATCAGATATATTCGCGTCTTCCGCATGCGCAAGGTGCCTCTGTGCCGGGATCTTCTCCGCGAGGTCGTCGTCGCGTAGACTCCGGCAGCATCGTCGCGGCTGGCCATTGAAATCCCCATGCATAGGCAATTAACCGGGTAGAAAACGAGAGAGCCCCGGACCTAAATTCTATTAATATTTCTCGCACGGCGCAACCACGAGCCGGGCAGCAGCGCCGTCGTCTCCCGGCATCCTCTCCGCAGGATCGCGCGTCCTCCGGTAGTTTCTCTCCGAGACCCGATAACCCCCCTCCCCCCGCCGGATGGTTCTTCTTCGTCGACGGAGCCGCGCCGATGGAAACAATTTCGCTCCAAAAATTCCACGTTATTCAATACGACCCGCTAGCTGTACCCTATTAATTTTACGAAATATGTAGATGCAGTGCCACTAACGCGGACGCGAGTCGTAAAGTACGTACTTAAGTTAGGCAACGGACAGCACTTTGTCAACTTTCTATGGGAACTTATAACAACTCCCCGCTGTGATCCAACTCCGTGAGCATGAGCGTGGTCCGCACCACGACAAGTGGTACCGCGCGCGCGCGCGTCTCTTTTCGCTCGCTCGTTCGGGGTCTCCATCCTTCTCGGTCTCTTTCTCACACAGATCCGGCGTCTCCCGTTCCTCCGCTCTGTCTGACGTTATTAGGCAATGCACTAACTCATTCTGGATTACGACCGTACTTACACACGCGCAGAATTCCAGCGTGTTCATCGGAACATACCTGGTGTCCCGCTTGAACGAGCGTTCGAGCGTTCGGACGAATCGGCGGGGATGCCGTGGAACGTGACACCTCCGGAGAGTTACGCCACGTTTTTTTTTTCGTTTTACGTTTTTTTCTCCTCTCAGCGTGCCTCGAACGTCGAGAATACACGGAATGTCATATTTTCGAAGCTTCGATCGAGTCTTTGATAACAGGAACGACGCGGCTCGTTCGGACGGGACAGAGACAGAGAGGGAGAGAGAGAGAGAGAGGGAGATATTTGTCTATCGACAGATAAATAGATGGAGAGAGGAAGAACGACGAAAAGTTTTACATGCCCCGCCCCGTTTACCGTGGAAATTCTTTATTGTTCTTATTTCTCAACAAGGTTTGTGTAATTTGACGTTTCAAGGTTCTCCACCGTTGACCGGTTCGGGTATCGTCAGAATCGTGGTTCTCGACGTGAACGACCACAGCCCCGAGTTTGCGAGACAGGATTATCGGGCGTCGGTGACCGAGAACTTGCCAGCTGGTGCATGGGTCGCGAAACCATCGGCGACCGACAAAGACGAGGGCCACAACGCGAGGATCCGGTAAGCTCGATGATATGCCCCCATCCCACGTCGAATTTCTCCCCAAGGTCATTCCTCCCTCGTCGAAGATTCAACCCTTCGGTACCACTCAACACACAATGGCTTGGGTCACTGTGACCCACGCTAGTACCGAACGGTTGAGAGCAGCGATGCGTTCTGTTCCGAGAGGATGCGACGATCCGCAATCTTGTGCGCGATGAGATGATCATTTGTTTGCTCGTTATGCCCCCACAGGTACAGCCTTTTGGGCGAAAAGGCTGAAAGGTTCACGGTAGACTCGGACACCGGGGAAGTCACTACCCTGGAACCCCTGGATCGCGAACAAACACCGGTCTATCATTTGACGTTGGTAGCCCAAGATTCTAGTCCAACGGAACCCCGCGCAGCTGCGGTCAATCTGACGATAATCGTCAAGGACCTCAACGACAACGCGCCAAGGTTTTCCAGTCCCAGATACACGGCGTACGTCCCCGACGCAACGAGACCTGGTGAGCGCGCTCGCGATCTTGTTATACCGTTATACCGTTGTTCGTGCATCGCATCGGTCCTAACATCGAGCCTTGATTCAGGTGACTTCGTCTTCGGTGCCAAAGCTGTAGACGACGACGAGGGTGAAAATTCGCGAATCGTGTACAGATTGCGCGGAAAAGACGCGGAACGATTTACCATTGATCCCCACAGCGGTGTGGTGAGGGCGACTCAAGAATTGGGAGGCGGCGAGACTACCTATCAGTTGCAGATTCAAGCTTCCGATTGCGGAGTGGAGCCAAAATCCGTGACGGCCGACCTCGTCATTCATCTGTGGGAGAGGCAATTGTTCCCGAGTTTCAGATCAACGGTAAACACGAGATTCACTTTACCGGAAGACGTGCCCGAGGGAAGAATTATCATGCGGTTGAGCGCCACGACGCCAAAAGTCGGAGCAGCCAGTAATTTGATATTTGGTATGGCCGGTGGTAACGTCGGCGACGCTTTGAGGATAGAACCCCACACCGGCGAGGTTTGTACACGTTGTCCTCCTGGGTACTTACATTCCACGTTCAACGAATGAACAGACTTAAGCAACAACCGTAACAGAATGGTAGCCGATATATGATTGGGAAAAATCGTTTCCTAGGTTCTGGTGGCTTCCGGTTTTGACTACGAGACGGATCCTCGTTACGAAGCTTGGGTAGAAGTGAGGGACACCGACACACCCGCGTTGCGCAGCGTCGTTCAACTGCTGGTGAACGTAACGGACGCCAACGACAATGCTCCGGTAATGGAGGCTGCGATTTACAACGCTACCGTCTTGGAAGAAGAGTATCCTCCTTTGCTGGTCACCCAAATCTCAGCGAAGGACGCTGATTCCGGTGAAAATGGCCAAGTAACCTATCACCTCGTCGACAATTTCGACGACTCGTTCGTCATCGACGAGACCAGCGGAGAGATTTACACTAACTCGATACTGGACCGCGAAGAGGTAAACCTTTTTTCTAGCGGTATACCTAATCCATACTGATCGATCGATCGTTATTCCCACCAGATTTCTTCCTACGAGCTCGTCGTCGAGGCCCGCGACCAAGGCCTACCGCAGCTGACCGGATCTGCCACGGTCTTGCTTACGATTCTGGACAAAAACGACAATCCTCCGCGTTTCACGCGTCTCTTTAGCGTAAACGTAACGGAAAACGCGGAACTCGGTTCTTTCGTGATCAGGATCACCAGCTCGGACCTCGACATCGGACAGAACGCGAATGCTACCTACAGCTTTACCGATAATCCCGGACGCAAGTTTTCCATCGATGCGTTGACCGGAAACGTCACGGTGGCTGGACACCTCGACAGAGAGGAGCAAGACGAATATCTTTTAAAGGTGAGTTTTCGCTTCTTAGCACCTTCCTGAAGAAATTCCATCGTCACGTCCGAGAATTTTGTTCGTTGATAGGTCGCAGCTGTGGATAGCGCCTGGCGACAGGAAACCTCGCTCACCATAACCATACAGGATCAAAACGACAATGCACCGGAATTCGATCAGGAATCTTATCACTTCCATTTCCCAGAGCTGCAGCGGCGCGTGGCTCACGTGGGTCAGGTGATGGCCACAGATCGTGACAAACAGGGGCCAAACTCCGTTATATCGTACAGCCTTCTGCAGCCGTCCGATCTCTTTACGGTGGATCCGGCGACCGGCGATATCTTCAGCAAGAAAAGTCTGCGGTACAAACATACGCAGCATGCCTCGTCACCGGAGAATCTGTATTCGTTGACTATCGTCGCGACTGACAACGGTAAACCTCCGATGTCGTCCAGAGCCGTTATTTCCGTCAGCGTCGTAGATGCCAACAACAATCCGCCCAGGTTCGAGCAGCGTGCTTATCTGTCGCCGGTACCGGAGGGTTATCCTGTGGGGAGGAAGGTCGTGATGCTGGTGGCGAAGGACGATGCTGATTTCGGGGTGAACGCAGAGGTCGAATACGTTCTTGTCAGTGGAAACGGTAGCGAATACTTCACGGTGGACGGAACCAACGGATGGGTCGTGGTGAACAAATCTCTGGATGGTATCTCGGTGGGTACGACGTTCTCGCTGAAGGTCAGAGCCATCGACAAGGGTGTTCCGCCGCAGAAGGACGAGACGACCTTGACTCTGGTGATCAGCGGTGAGAACTGTAACGCTCCTACCTTCACGGTACTCAGCTATCAGGTGATCGTGCCAGAAAACGAACCGATCAACTCAACGATCTTGACCGTTAGCGCTGCTGACGGGGACGAAGGTCCAAATGGCTTGGTACGGTACAAAATTTCAGTCGGCAACGAACGTAAGGAGTTCTCCGTGCATCCCATCACCGGTGCGGTCACCATTCTCGAGTCTTTGGATTACGACAGCGTTCAAGAATATCGCCTGAACATCACGGCCACGGATCTTGGCTTCGAGCCCAAACAAGCAACGGCGACGTTGACCGTCACGTTGACGGACATCAACGACAATCCACCCATCTTTGATAGAAGCTCCTACGAGGCTTATCTGGCGGAGAACACGCCACCCCACAGCTTCGTGTACAAAGTTGTAGCGACGGACATAGATTCTCCGAAATATGCGGTCATCCAGTACAAAATTCTGGGGGGTAGCGGTAAAGACTACTTTGACATTGAACAAGAATCCGGAATTATACTGTCCAAGGTCAGCTTCGATTACGAGGAGGCTGACGAGTACACGTTGGATATAGTCGCCGCGAATCCGGACTCCAATCCGCAAATGGTCGGCTTCACGACAGTCGTCGTTCACATCTCGGGAGTCAATGAATTCTATCCCAAGTTCATCCAGCCTGTCTTTCATCTGGACGTTTCTGAGAGCGCGGAGGTCGGCACTTCCGTGGGACTGGTTCAGGCTACTGATCAGGATTCTGGCGAGGATGGACGAGTTTATTACCTGTTCGTTGGCTCGTCGAACGATCGTGGATTCAGCATCGGTCCGGAAACGGGAATCATCAGTGTGTCGAGACGCTTGGATCGGGAGACTCAAAATCGTGTGATCCTTGCGGTTATGGCGAAAAATTCCGGTGGGATACGGGGCAACGACACGGACGAGGCGCAAGTCATCATTTCCATTCAGGATGGCAACGATCCGCCGGAGTTCTTGCAGGACCGCTACGCATCTAGCATATCCGAGGGTGCGGCGCTGGGCTCTAGAATCGTTACGGTGCGAGCCGTGGACAAGGATGTACGGCCGCAGAATAATCAGTTCTCGTATTCGATCATCGGCGGAAATATCGGACAGGTATTCAAGGTCGATCCGCAAACGGGAGACATCGAGACTGCCAAGCAATTGGATCGGGAAACTATACCGAATTACGAACTAATCGTTGGAGCGATAGATACTGGTTCGCCACCTCAAACAGGAACGGCCATGGTTCGCATCGAATTGTTGGATATCAACGACAACGGACCGACCTTCGACCCGCAAGAGGTCACGGGATACGTCAGCGAAAATGAGCCCGCTGGGACCAGTATCATGACGCTCAGCGCGATGGATCCGGATCTACCACCAAACGGGGCACCGTTCTCTTACAAATTGGTCGGCGGACGACAAAAAGATTTGGTCCAGCTCGACAAGCATTCCGGAGTTCTGAAGACTACCAGAAGTTTGGATCGAGAAATTACACCGCAATTGGATCTCGTGGTGAGTACTTCTTCGGCGTCGTCGTGGTGTTTCTCTTCTGCTTCTTCTTCCGCGATGGTCTGATACAAAAACTCCTTCTTCCGTGGCGATACAGGTGGACGTGGAAGATTCTGGCAATCCGAGGATGCACAACGAACATACGATAACCGTGATCGTGTCGGATCAGAACGACAGCCCGTCCACTCCACGCTCAGTTCACATCATGGTTCATTCGTTCAACGGCCAAGGTTCGTTGGGTCAAATCGCTGATGTACGTCCCAACGATCCGGACGTGACTGGTGACTACACTTGCAAAATTCTCCAAGGCGATAATTCCGGAGTTCTGAGTATTCCCACGGGATGCAGCTTGCAAACCAACAAGATTACTCCAGGTACGTTGCGATTCGGATCGAATCGTGGGACCGTTCATCGGATACCTTATCAGGTCGTCTTTTCCCCAAAGTAAAAACAGTTGCGAGTCAAAATTATTCCCATTCGCAGGTCTTGGTTATTCCTTGAGTATATCCGGAAACGACGGTCGGCATCCGGACGTCGTATCGAAGGTGACCGTCGAATTTTTGATCTTCACCAACGAAACTGTAGAGAACACCGTTACACTGAGAATCTCAAGGATCACAGCGATGAAATTCCTCGCTCAATATTACCGAGCTCTGGTTGATTTGATACAAACGGAAATAGATGTCGGTGATACGCTGAGCATCTACGGCATCGGGGAGACGAATTCCGATTTGGATATTTCATTGGCCATCAAATCACCGCAAGGTAAATGGAGATCATTCTCGAATGTGATGTTGATGTTTCAAGTTCGTCCGATTGCATAGAGGCTGCTGATATTTCTCCCCATTACTCTGCTGTGCAGGAACAAACGGTCGAACAAATTATTTTCTTTTACAGGATATCACTCGAAGTCTGAAGTAATCAGCCTCCTGTCGCGTAAAAAGGACGAAATCGAGACTCTTCTTTCCGGAGCCACGGTCACCGTCGGTTATTCACCCTGCAAGCAGACCGCCTGCGAGAACGCGGGCTCCTGCAGCGATCAGCTGGTCGTTTACAAAGAGACTGCGATTACTGACAGCCAAACTTTAATTCTCACTTCTCCCAAAGTTGCGCACGAAATGATCTGCAGATGCCCAGACGGATTCATAGGCGACAGATGCGAACGCCGCCAAGATCCGTGCTCACCGAATCCATGCTTGATGGTAAGTTGTCTTGACGTTACAGCGGTGCGTTTTCGCATGACTATAGCTAGAGACTTGACCGTTGGATGACATTTTCACAGAATGGCCAATGTCGCCGGCTCAGCTACGACTTTCACTGCACTTGTCCTCCGGGTCGCGAGGGTAAACTGTGCAATCTCGAGCGAGGTGACGCTTGCGCTAGCAATCCTTGCAGAAATGGAGGATCCTGCAGAGAAAGTCAGGATGGTTCTAGTTTCTTCTGTTTATGCCGAGCAGGTTACAGAGGCAATCACTGCGAAGCCATCACCGATTCCTGTAGGCCGAATCCTTGTCTGCACGGTGGTCTCTGCGTGGGGCAGAAGCCTGGGTAAGATCTTTAAAACAGAAATGAGAAAGGAGTAAAGTTCTGATTGGTAGAAGAGAAGATTGAGGATGAAGGAATGTTTAAACGTTACCGAAGGCTTGTATCTCTCAGGTATCGATGCAGTTGTCCTGAGGGTCGCTACGGTCGACACTGCGAACGTTCAACGTTTGGCTTCGAAGAGCTCTCCTACATGTCCTTCCCGAGCTTGGATGCCAACACTAACGACATCACTATCGTCTTCGCCACAACGAAACCCAACGCCTTGTTACTCTACAACTATGGACCGCAAACCGGAGGAAGATCGGACTTCGTAGCCCTGGAATTAGTAGATGGCAGAGTCGTGTTTTCCTACGGAGGAGCAAGAAGTGCTATTACGTCGATTTCTATCAAGGCAGGTGAACCGGTTGCCGATGGGGAATGGCGAAAGGTAACAGCGACGAGAAATGGAAGAGTCGTCGCTTTGAGCGTTTCGAGTTGCAGAGAGCACGGGGATGTCTGCGACGACTGTCGACCTGGAAACGTTACGTGTTACGCTGATGATATCGGTCCAACTGGGTAAGTCTCTCGACCAGGCTAGCGACTCGTCGTATCCCTATGGGTCGATCCAACTCTAATACTATTCTCAATTTCAGAACTTTAAATTTCAACAACAATCCGCTGACTTTGGGAGGCCTGGCAAGTGCTGATCCAGCATTAGAACGACCAGGCCAAGTACATTCCGATGACCTTGTTGGCTGTGTTCATTCGGTATCGATAAACGGAAGAGCTCTGAATCTTACTACGCCCATAGCATCGCGAGGAGTGAAAACGACTTGCCCAAGGTCCGAGCAAAGTCCTTGCTCGAGGGGCAAAGAAGACTTCTCGGCATGCGGAGTCAACGGTCATTGTTACGACAACTGGCATCAGATTGTTTGCCAATGTGACATGTATACCGCCCCGAATTGTCTGAATGCCCTGGAACCTGTAAATTTGAGCGAGGGTGGCTACGTCGAGTTCAAGGTACGAGGTCATAGAAAACAATATCCTACCCTCGTTTGAGTCACAAGTGTGAAATCGATAAACAAATTTGTAGTAATTGACTTTTTGGTGATTTCAATGAATCTTACCACCCGACAGATCTCTGAGAAACATAAGCGGATGCAACTTCTGGAATATCTATACGGCGGTTCCACGTTGTGGCAGAGAAACAGGGTCACGAGGGAAGCAAGCGAGGAGAATGGTCTTCTGACCGTCACTCCGGCACCACCGAAAACAATCGGCTTGATGTTCCGTACAGTTAGACCCGACGGAGTTCTGATTTATGCTGCGACTAATAAACACTTCACAGCTATAGAGGTAAGAAGCACGCTGAATGCTCGTTGACAACTGTGATCTAGCTGATCGAATGTGTTTATCCAACTTGTATCGATCGGTTACGTCGACGAGAATGAAAAGATGAACTCGTTTTTCGATATTTCAGCTTCGCAATGGACAATTGACGTACGCCTCGTTAATGGGCTCTCCGGTCAACATGACTGGTTCGGTGGAAGGAGGCTTGTCCGACGGACGTTGGCATAATCTGACCCTACATGCATATGCACGTGGCCTCAGATTGTTGGTTGACGGTTTGCTGATAGGAGACGAACTGGATTCAGCTGGTGTGCACGACTTTTTGGACCCATATCTCTCTGTCTTATCCATCGGCGGAGTACAACAGGATTTGTACTACACTCACGATTCGGCACCGAAAGGCTTCGAAGGTTGTTTATCAAATTTCTCAATCAACAACGAGATACAACCGTTCAATGGCTCCGGATCAGTCTTGAAGGAGGTTATATACCATGGAAAAGTCGGAATCGGTTGTCGTGGGCCCATTGGAATCAGCGCAGCAGCTGCACCGGATCCACTGAGCATCGGCATAACGTTGGTCATAGTGTTCTTCGTGATACTTTTGATTGCCATACTCGTCAGCTTCGTCGTATTTAGGCTGAGAAGACAGAGCAAAGAGAAATCAGCACCGTCCGGTGTGAACAAGAGCAACAACACTATCATGGCTAATAACGCTCTGGTGGGTCCCGGAGGCGAGAACATGATGTCGAGACATGAGAACACGTATATTTCGGATACCTCTGATATACGAGGTGTTGGACACATGGGACCTGAATTGATATCAAAGAAATACAAAGAACGCGAGATCAATACCTCGGAACACAGGTCGCAGAGGCCAGATATCATCGAGCGAGAAGTGACCAAATCACCTCCCATCCGAGACGAGCATCCACCGTTACCACCGCCGACCCAGAGCACTCTGCATTCTCACGAACACAATCCCGAACCAGAAATGCCCGAACATTACGACCTCGAGAACGCCAGTTCTATCGCACCTAGCGACATCGATATAGTTTACCATTACAAAGGCTATCGAGACGGAATGCGAAAATACAAGGCAACGCCGCCACCGATTGGTAGCTACGCGAATCACCACAAACATACCGGACAGCAGCACAGACATACCGGACCCTTTCCACCAAGAGCCATGCCCCCGCCAGCCGTTGGTCAACCACCAGGACCAGCTCCGAAACTACTCCAAAGCACGCCGCTCGCTAGGTTATCACCGAGCAGCGAGCTGTCGGCCCAACAGCCCAGAATACTGACGCTGCATGACATTAGTGGAAAACCGCTGCAAAGTGCCTTGCTAGCAACAACTTCCTCTTCGGGTGGCGTTGGGAAAGATGCTTTGAATTCGAACAGCGAGCGTAGTCTGAATTCTCCTATAATGAGCCAACTCTCAGGCTCGACCGCCAGTCGCAAAGCTCCTCAATCCAACAATGAGAATGTGAACAACGTCACTTCCGGTCCCATGGGATTAACAGCCGAAGAGATAGAGAGACTAAATTCAAGACCGCGAACTTCGAGCTTGGTATCCACCCTGGACGCTGTGAGCTCGTCGAGCGAAGCACGCGGTCCTCCTGCTCACGGACCCTTACATCTGCACAGACGGCACACACCACCGCCGGAAAGACTAGAACGGCGTAATTCTTCGACCACGGATGAAAGTGGAAACGACAGTTTTACCTGTTCTGAAATAGAATATGATAATAATTCCCTAGTCGGAGATAAAAGATCTGACAATTTATTTAGCAAACCTGACGACGGCGAAGTTCCATCGAGAACTGCTGAATCTTCGCAATCGTCGAAACCTCCGTTGCCACCGAACGTCAACTACGACGGTTTCGACAGTTCGTTCCGAGGCTCGCTCAGTACGTTAGTAGCATCGGACGACGATCTGTCAACGCACATGAGTGGTTTGTACAGACCTGCGAATAACGGCTCACCGTCGGCGAACACTGCGTTGAGTTGGGACTATTTATTGAATTGGGGACCCAACTTTGAGAGCTTGGTTGGGGTTTTCATAGACATAGCCGAACTGCCAGACAGTGCCAGTCGGGTACCCAGCACCCTCAGATTGCCGGCTAGTATACCTAAACCATCGGAAGAGTACGTTTAGCGTGAAAAAACCTGGACAATTGAATGAAATTAACGATCGAGTAAAGCAATTTGCTCTCCCGGAGTGTGAATCAATTGTAACATATCAACGACGAGGAGGAAATTGGAAAATTTTAGAATTAAATGAAAACAGTCATTATTTTTTATAGATGAAAGAATGTAGGGCAGTTGAGTGAAGTGATAGGCAAGAGAACCAAGTAAAGCAACATGTAATGGGTACGATATCGCGGCGAGGAATGATGTCGTTTCACCGAATCTCGTGCTTGTAATATCAATAGCAGTGATGTGCCACCGAAAAAGCTAAACATCTTGCCATACAATGTTCCATACGACTTTTATATAAAGAAATTTTTTCCACGTGTAAGTTTTAAGACGAGATTACGTTTAAGCGTTATTTCATAATTCCTTGCACCTTGTATCAGGGTGTATATGATTTTAGTAGGTCATACCTATGAAACTTAATTTCAATTCCGGCCTTCTCGAATTAATTTGAACAAAATCGTTGTCCGAAACGTATCCAAGTTAAGATTTTTTCTCCAATCTGTGCAACAGTGCTTCGCAAAGCGCCACCATCTTTTCAGATTTTCTTTGCAGGCGAAGTTACGTAACAAAAAATCGGATTAACTTGATGGGTTTCCGTCAACAGCTCAAATTTAATTCGATTCGAGGATATAAATGTGAATAAAATACTCGCCACACCTGAGAATGCAGTTAATTCTCAAAGTCTCTGCGAAAATGTGAAAACTACCATTTTTGCAATCCTAGCCATAACAGCGTTTTTTATAACTATATATAAATATCCATATATATTAAAAAAACATTGTTCAAACTGTCAGACTGATTTTATATATTACGTGTAATATAGCCGTGAAACGAACATCAATAATGTTTCAATGAATGTAAATTATGATATTTGTCTTGTAAATAATGTGTGTGAGAGAGGAAGCTGTGTAAAAAGAATCGTATGAATGTACAAAGATCGAAGTATGCTATTTACCACATTTGTAATAAAAATTAAATTTATTACTTCGACTTTTCACATTTTTTGCCCATTCAATTATTGTAATTTACAAGCTATCGTGAAATCGATCGTTAGTGATGGTAGGGGAATCTAAATTTATTCCCAGAGGCCTGTAACCTGTGGTAAAATGCTGCCAGAGAAGTTTTCACTTTTAATCTCAATCAAAGTATACATTTCATAATTTCACCCCCAAATAAATAACATTTCGAGAAGAATCGAGGCTACTCCCAAGATGATTTTAAATAAGGAGCGAACCACGGACTTCCTAAGAAATGCTGTCACCAGAGTCGTATCACACTTACTCCAACATTTTATTATGCAATTCTATCATATAAACTTCCTCTAATGGAGATTACATACTTTGACGAAAAACATCGAGCATACACGTATAAATCTAGGTGCGAGGTTAATATCTTTAACACGGATTATTATATCAGATTGCGAGTCTTATTCGCTCTACCTACTCGTGGAATATTGTAGAGTTGCGATCAGTGTTTTTGTCAGTGTTGCAAACTGCAACGTACTTCGTTGAGCGTTGATCTTTGGTATACGAGTCTGTTCACTTGTATTTAAGTTACCTAAATATGTAGATCAAGAACGAATATTGGTCTCTCGTAGAAAAGTTAGAAATTTCAATCATCATAAGCTTGCATCAAAGTAGCCCCTTGTATTAAACTGCTTCTGATTTTGATACATCGGATAGTTTCTTTGAGAGAGCGTAACGCGAGAGTATAACAATTATATCATCCGTCAATGTAGATGACAGTGAACTATGGAAGTCTCGTGTCATGACTTATCCAAAGTACGAATATGAGTAAATCGCGGTCGATTATCTAAATGCAAATGTAACTCGGGGTAAATTTTCGAGTAACAAAAGACGCGAGGCAGTATGCGATTCGACAGTATCAAATCCTATGTATAAAAAAATATCCTGATATCGGGATATTGTTGTTTGTTCAAGCGGCTTTCGACTGGGACAACTACCTTAAAACTAGTAATCCTTTCATGTCTCTAATTCAAGGACTTACCAATTATCCAAGAATTCAAAGCCAGTCTTAGGAATATTGTCGTCCTGATTAAGTTGCGAGGATTGGAAGCTATTGTACGAACTAGGTGTCTCAAGAAGCGCGGTGGATTCATCTATATCGCCCGTTTTCGATCTCATAGCCGATGTAAGATTAATGTTCATCTGATTTTTATCCCCGCTCTGATGATTTTTTTGATTGTTTTTCACAGACGCGGTTTTTTGCGGTACTAAACTCTCCTTATCGTCGTTCTCTAATGAACTCTGCATTTTGAGCAACGATGTCTTATTTATAAGCTTGGAAAATATATTGTCCGTGTTATCTTTGTCCGTACACGTATGCAATTTAGATTCACGTTCGCCGTTGGAGTATTTTTTGTCGGAAGAGCTATCGGTTCGATGAAAATGTAATTGATTAAAAAGCGGCTCTGGATGATTGTAATTATCGATACGTGAAATATTGTCACGAGATACTTTCAGAGGCGTTGAAAAATGCTGAGAGTCATTGATGTACCCATTGGCTGATTTAGATTTTGGATCATCCTGCGAATCGAACAGATTCAAATCCATCTGCGACTGTGTCATCACTGAAAATGGTGCGGAATGTTCATCCCGCCAGCGTAACGTCTGAAACATAATACGACGAGTTCACACATCACACGTTCAAGAATCCTGTTTCGGACTCACCGTCAAATTCAAAGTTTTCAATTATCGTCTGCCAGCGACTTACCGATCCAGTGTCGTCGATGACGTATCTCATTCCAGACTGAATTCGTAATTTTGGATAGCTTTCGGGCACAGGTTTAGTAGAATCTACTCGAGCATGAGTATATTTCAAAGCTACTTCTGGTTGAATAATTGTCTCATCAATAACTTGATTTCGCTCGGCAAGGCTCAAAGTGTTCCATAATCCTTCGTACGCCTCTACCGTCGCGGCTACATCTTCGCCGATGCGTTGCGCCAAAGGGTTCAGACTGTAGAAATATTCATCCGCAATAGCACTCAACTTTCTGCTCGTCATATTCACGCCGATTTTGTCCTGGATCTGCAAATCACTCGGTATTAGCTTTTACTCATGCTTGCGCGACAACGCTGTCCTTTTGGTTGCAGCTCGTACAGTGTAGTAGCGGTATCTCACGGTGTTCATGCGATATATTATACTTTGATTAATCTGATATTTGCTTACTTCTTCGATTTGGTGACACAAATGAGATAGATTACATTATTGTTTCTGTATCGCCATGCCGACTACTACGATCTGCTACACCGAGCGGAACCAACAGCTATTGTTTTGCCTCATCGACGGACGACGAACGAAATAGAAACCGCAGGACACCGCAGGACGAGGCACAAGGTATAACTCCGTCCGAACAACCGCGCCGTTGCGGAAATACAGCGAATTCGAAAGACCACTCTCGGTCGTTAAAATCGTCAGAATCTACAGAATTGGTAGATTACCATTCGTAGCATGGAATAAGTCGATGTGTGTTCTATCGGTCCTAGGCAATAAAGAATAAGATGAGTTGTTTTTAACGAATCATCATTCGTCAATAACTATACGAGCACTCAGAGATCATGAAGCAGTATGATAATCCTGAGCAGTTGCGTTTCCCAGTCGTAGAGACCACGATCGTCGAAATAAATATTGCAGTTTACTAACAGAATGCAGGGCTTACGAACTCTCGATCGACAAACTCGTAAAGAAATCTGTAACATCCTTCGGTACAAACATTGCCGAAGACTACTGACATCCGGAAAATTTACTTGAGTATTTAATCGGTCTACTGTGGTTCTAACTAAAAGAATCTGCATTTCTTAGATTACGAGTACGGAATGATACATGCATCAAATATTTACGCAAAAATATTTGCTTCGTTCATTAATAAAATTCAAGTGGAACTCTCCTATGTGTAATTATTGTCAGATTTGAGAAAGAAAATCGTCAATTCTCTAGAAAATTCTCATCTATATTGTCATATTTTTCATATTATTTGATTCGGTATGCCAACAGAAACATAATTATCTGATGTACAAGAATATGAGAAGGAGGAAGGTAGCCAATGGACTCAGGATTATCATCGCACACGTGTATTTACAACAGGAAATATATTAATCCATTTATTTAGAAATCATATTCTAATTTAGTATCAAATTATGACCTGAAATTTACTTTCACATCTTTCAAACTGCATAATATCGATGATTTAAAACACGTACGCACATACATAATATGCATTCATGCCAGCGGGAGGAAGACAAACGTGATTAGTATCACGTTTAAATAACAATTTATTTCATAAAATCGTATATCAACTTTGCATCTACGGTTATACTTATCTACTCGTAACAATCGATCTTTGTTCAGTTTATACAAATTAATAAAACGATTTGAATGCTATTGACATCATTCTTTGGCCGGGCATCGAAGTATGGTCATAAAATACTTTCAAATAACTTGGAGTACCTCGTTGGTGTTTTCATCAATTGTACATTCATAATGATTCAACAATCTTCAACTCTTCAAAAATTCGTCCAAATCTGTGGTATCACCGTCATCCAATTCAACCTCGTCTAATGACACTCCATCTTGAATAATAGGAAGTTCTGAAAGATATTAGAATTGTTTAAACCATATCAGGAATTGAAGGACCTTCGAGGTTTTATTAGCGATATTCATTCAGTCAATTATTCACGGGTGGCCAGTTTCATCCAATTCCATTCTACGCACTTGGAACAGATCCTGTGGCTTTATATTCTTGCATCTCTTGTTTAAATGCTTCTCCGAACGTTTCCTGCCTTTCTTTCAAAATTGTATGTTGTTTCAACTCGTGTTGCGCTACCCGAATCGAATGGTCATTTGCTAATTTTGCTAAAAATAGTAAATCAATAAATGACAAGTACAGAATGGTGGAAACTGATACACGAGGATATCGAGCAGCTTTCTACCTCGCACAGCATCCAGTTCAGATAATTTTTTTTCCTTATACAAGACAAGTTGGTATCTATGATCCAACTGTCTGCTTTGTAAATCTAATGTCTCGTTCAAGTCTTCCAACTGAAATAATGCTCCCTCAACCTCTTCGAATAGTTCTTGAAGAGAGCCTAAAGATGAAATATTCGTAAGAAAAACTGTTCAGTGAAATTGTCCTGCCTGATTCAGAGTGGAGTGACGAACGGATGAGGATATTTGTAGCTCATTGTTTGAAAAAAAAATCACCCTGACATCAAGACATGAGTAAATAATCGATGTAATCAGGCACCTATTTGATCCATGAGATTTTGTATGTCATTGTTGAGTTTCGGTATGGATGCTAATACATTGTTCAATTCGGTAACGCTGTTCCATTCTTGTTTTAGCCTCTCGTGAATGGACGTCACGAGTGTATCAACTACTTGAGCATTGACAGCATTTTGTTCGGAAAGCTCATGCAACTCGCTCCACTGTACTTGGTAGGAGTGCAAAAGATCTGCTCCGGCATCATAATTGACGTTTCTAACGTTGTTGGGCTTTTTAGGCCTGGAACTTTCAGATACCGTCAGACCTTTGATGCTGAAAGACAAACCACGACATTTTGTAATTTTCTGAGAGACGTCAAGTTTCTTCATTATCAAAAATGCACAGTAAGCTGCGTGTTGTGATATGTGACTTCGAATACGTATCTTAACCAAATGACAACGAATTACCTGGCAGATATTCCATCCTGTACAGTTTGAAATTTATTTCGTAAATTCCCAAACATGTTATAAAATACGATAACAATGTAAATGAAGCTTGCAAAAATGAAATAACATGTAAACAATAATATTTATTCGATATAAAAAATCTCCGCCACTGTGACGGATTACGACATCTCTGTGAAAACTTACAAGTTAATTTCCGTCTCGTGTACGAGCGCTGGTGTCACGCGACGTAACTAAACTATCGCGTTGCGCGTACAACATGCATGCGTGCCACAGCGCGGGGGAAATGTCGATAAAACAGAGCGCTGTAATCTTTTATGTGAAATAATTTATCAACTGTTCCAATTTTGTCACCGAAGGGATTTTAGCATTAGTGAAAGCACTACGTCGTTGCATCACGTTCCGCGCTCTGCTGTCAAATTTCATTGTTGAAAAATTGGAAGTTCGTGTTGTTCAATTCATGTCGGACCTAGTTTCATGCTCATTTTTCACTGGTCGTAAATACAACTGCGAATTAATGGTTCCAACTACGATTAGAATCGAAGCGGATTTCTGAAAAGCGGTCGTAAAAAATAATGAACGTTTTAAAATTTGCGAGGTAATAGCAGGAATAATTGACCGTGCGATCATGAGCAGATAATGATATCATCAGTTTCGTTATATGACGAGGAGCTTTTGAACAGCGCTTACGCCAATATTGGATTGATCGCCGACAAGAGTTGGGCTTTTGATCGAGGTGATCGGTTCCGAAAGCTGAACCATTCGTTGTGGGTTCAGGTAGGAGCATTGTCTTATGTGCAGGGTGAGTGGGCGCACCGGGAGTAATGCAACTTCCGCGTAACCCCGTCATACAATCATAACCAAATTCACGGGCTCAACGATTATTCACATTTCGGGGATTAGAAATTCATATTATGCGCGTTGGGCCTCTGGTCGCGGTCGATGGTAATCGCAAAGCTATGCTTCGCCACTCAACGTTCAACGACAGACCTTACGTACTTTTCGCGTCGATGCATCTCTGCACAGTAAAAAAATTTCCGTCAAATTTAACCCAAAAATTTGTGTTACCGATTTTTTTTACATAACATTAGTATTAATTCAACACACTCCGCGTGTAGTGATAAAGTAACACAGCGCTGTGTTGAAAGTAGCACAGCTCTTTGCTATGAGCAGCACAGCTCTGTGTTAAAAATAACACAAATCAATGTTCGAGTAACATTCAAAAATGTTACTTTAGTATGAAATAACATTTGTGCGTGTTGAAAAACGGACTGTGAGAACAACTCTGACGATTGTATTGAATCAACACGCTAAAGCGCCGAGTCTTCTACGCACAAATTTGTACACTTTACACTATGACGGAAATTTTTTTACTGGGTAGCTCTGTCTCTCGCCGAAAATTGCCTATTGTATCTATCGAAATATTTCGACGAACTATCCAGCTACCGACGGTAGTTGAGGCATTGAAGAAATCATCTATTTCCGACAGTATTGTAAGCTGATCGCGAGACATCGTGAGCATGGCAACCACCAGCCAAGACGCGTTCGGGATATCATTCCTGGATCACGACTGGCTCGGTATGACAACTACGAATACGACGAGGGCAGAGAAAGAATGTATATCGCGAGTGATATACCATTCGATCCACCTGCAGACCGATACGTCGGTGCCATTACTGAACCATGGATGTTGGATGAAGTGGAAGAGTATTTTACCCGGCTAAACTCGACTTCTTCATCGCGACATGACAATGAACTGTTAGTATTTAATTTACTGCGCTGCAAAATCGCCGTAGACCGAGAACATGAGAATCATTTTGTTGCGAAACGTTTAGTCCAAAACGATGCATAGATTCTAGCATCTAGCTCTATTGCGAATATACAGAGTAACAACTTGTCCATCGGTGTGTAAAGCGTAAAAGATTTGTGTGTGGAATATTTAACATCTTAGCGCGTTGATTCGACTTAATCGTTAGTGTTGTTCTCACAGTCCGTTTTTCAACACACACAAATATTATCCAATATTAAAGTAACACCTTTTAAATGTAACTCTAACATTGGTTAGTGTTACCTTTATAGCCGAACTGTGTTACTTGATCACTATACACGAATTGTGTTGAAATAACACTAATTTTGAGTAAAAAAAAGTGGCTAGCACAAATTTTGGTGGTAAATTCGATGGACAATTTTTTACTGTGTAATAATTGTAGACAGCTGCCGCGCCAACTACCAAGAGTATCCGTGTTTTTCGAATTTAGATTCGCACCGTTTCGCAGTACCGCCGGAGAAAGATCAACTCCAGAGAACAGATCAACGAATCTTGGAACCACACGAATCCAGCAATCAAATTGGGATCGTACGTCGCAAAGAGGAGACTCGAATGAAAAAAATGACAATGTTAAATGCGCCGAGTCTTATCCAGTTCTGGCGACACGTGCGAATGGTATACAAGATCGGGTTGTTCATTATGGATAGTGCATTGACTTTTTGCGTTGAATACTAGAACTCGGTTGCAATGACGTGGATCCGGATGATTACGATAAGTATCCACCGCCGCGTTATTCTGTTGACAACATGGCAGAACTGCAATTGCAAGCGCGTGTCACCTCCGACACTGTCCGGGATCTATGGAAACCCGCGAAATCACAGCAAGACCATGGAAATTACGGGCAACAGTACCGGCAATGCAATCGACAACACCAGTATCACATTCAGCATGGTCTCAAACATCAGACCCTCGCCGCAAGATCTTGGCAACCGACGTCCTTTCCGGAAACCAGCGGGATCGTGCATAGACCTCCTCCGCCTATCTTGAGCGCCGAGGTTCCGGAATTTTTTCCCAAGGGACCAGTAAATCGATTCAATAATCTTCAAGGTCAACCGATTACACCGATACCATTTTTCCCATCCTCGATGGAACGGAGTTACCACGATGAACTGTTTCCGTACAGCAGAGATCATGTCAGATACAGCGGAACTCTGATCCAAGTATTTACTTATTCCAATTTCGAGGCTATCTTAAACGTGTAGCTGGGTGTACAAAGACTGTTCGTTATGAGTCCTAGTTAACGTCCACAAAGATGATTGCAACAATTAGATTCAAAATTTTCCGTACTCTTTCGCGATTTGCGATACTCTCGGCCCTGCATAATCAACAGCAAGTAGTCTTTCGTATAATTTACGTACACGCGTGTAGGATTCTAAGTAACGGATATTTCTGCTTCATTGCGGGATATTTTCGCGCTGATTTGTGAAAAATGACGAATGAAGCGTGTTCACTCGTTCGCTATCACGATTATCAATGAGAAACGGCGGTTACACTTGGCTAGTTCGAATGCGATAGCAACGTTGATTCCGCGATCTACAATTGGAGATGTGGAAATCGTTCGATAAGGGAAACCGCAAAGGCGAGTCGACGAACTTGCCTAGTGTTAACTACCGTCGAAAATTCCAAGCTAGGAATAGGTAGCGAGAAATATTTTCTAACTTCACGTTCGAAGCGTTGTATGATGACGGGTTGAAGGTAGACTAAGAATATCGTTTGATCGATCGAACTTTGAGATTAATTTGCATATGGGTGACACTTCAGAATGCTAGTTTGCCAACGCAGCAAGTTCCGATTACAACCTCTCTGATACGACCGTCACATCAATGGATCCATAGATCAAATCCTACATTGCAAATGCAAGTACCTGCGTGTTCTACTACGCAACAAGCTATGTGCCCGGCTATCGTCCAGCGTCCTATCCAATTTCAAGATAGATTCGCAACAAACATGCCACCCGTCCCGACATCGATACCAGTGTATCAGAGACCACCGGAATTATACGCAGATCCGTGTCAGAGAAAAAAAAACCAAGGGGTCGATTTTAACAATTTGATTCTCCTGACGAAAAATGCGATGAAGGCGAGAAGAAATCAATCGAAGAATCCTCAGCAAAGCTCGAGTTTCATACTCGAATCGAGACAGCCAAATTTGAAATCTGAATCGGATGTGTTGCAGTGGCTCGACAAAGGTTATCCGAAACGAGCTAAGGAATTCGTCACGCTCAATACGCTGGTCGCTGACTTTCAGTCATTCGAGAAGAAATGCGATTATAAAAAAAGAGTGTCGATTAAACAGAGCAACATCGAGATGACCTGTTATTCGGACACGTCGTTGCCGCGTCTCGAAAAATCTGCGATAAAATTTCACGATTACGACAATTCGAGCAATGCAACGACCAGGAAAAGACTCTACAGAGACGTTCTCACGAATACTTTGTCGACGGGAACGATTTTGGACAATGTTTTCGACAAGAAATACGAAGAGTTGGAGCAACAAGCTGTTGAACAATACAGAACATCAGAGGAATGCTTAGCTCTGAGATATCAAGTACGTATCTATCGTCAAATCGATCCCGTTCACGCAATTTAGGAATTGCGAAAATCCACAATCTTACGTTCACTTCTACATCCACATCGTATTCCGCTCGACCTTGAGGCATTAGTCTACTTCAGACGCCCTAAAAAAAGGCTACTTTTTCTTTTTTTGGCGTTGCTATCAGCGATATTAACATAAACGCTGTTGGGCTCAAAAAATGCACTCTGGAAAAATATTAAAAAAATGTTTTTTTAATTCCTTTTGATAATTACGCATAAAAACCGTAACGCCATTTTGTTAGTTATGCATAATTATGAATAATTGCAGTTGTTAATAATTGAGCCCCAGCAACTTATATAAGGATAGTCCACGCAACGTGTGCACCGTTATAACCTCCAGTCTATGTGTTGCACGAAAAAATGTTGTGTACAAAAGTTGCATGGTTCAAAAAAGTGCACTAATCAGTGCATCCATTTTTTTATAGGTCGAATCGTTTCGAAGGTTTAAAGGACAACTTTGTTTTTTTAAACGGAGCACTATATTTTTTATAGCAAAATATGGTAGAGAATTGAATTCCAAGTGAAAAAGTATTGATCTTTATTAGCCTTAAGCCTCATAGCTAACGAGTAATTTCACTTTATCACTTGAAAACTTTCTTCGCATAATATTAAATTGGAGATTCAACGTTATCACAGTTCTCCGCAGGCGAGCGATGTTTAAGCAACAGCAAGTGACCAGCAGCTTATCTCATCTAACATAAGTGAAATCCGTGATAAGGTTTAATTTCCAATTTCATATCATGTGAAGAAAATTTTCAAGTAACAAATTGAAATTACTTGTAAGCTATTAGGCATAAGGCTAATCAAGGTCAATACTTTTTTACTCAGAATTCGATTCTCTGCTATCTTTTGCTGTAGGAAATATAGTGTTCCGTTTCAAAAAACAAAGTTGTCCTTCAAATCTTCGAAATGCCTTGACCTATAAAAGAAATGGAGGCACTGCGTAGTCCACCCTTTTAAACCATGTAACTTATGTACGTAACATTTTTTCGTGCAACGTATACTTTGGAAGCTATAATGGTACGCGCGATACGTGGATGCTCTGTATTGATATCTATCGTCACAACGTTGAGAAAAATTCGTAAAAATAACCATTTTTTCGAGGATTCAAAGTAGACTAATCCCTTAATTTGAGATTACATCTAGCGATGCGTTCACGTTTCCTCAGGAACTCGAACAACAGGCTATGGAGCAATATAGAACCGGGGATGAAGTTGTTGGTAATACGACGAGTAGTAACAGAAAATCATCCCCCGTCAGTTCGGGCTCCGCGGGAGGAGAAACGCGGCAAGATCTCATCAATTCGGATACCGGGGACGAGGACGTTCTTAGTAGCCACAAATGTTTGGGGTTCGGACACTGCAGTTCCATGAAGGAGTCGTCGTCGAAAATAGAAAAAGGTTACGATCGATACGATACGTCGTATAATGTTTTTCACTCGCATCGTAAACATGCCCCATACATTTTTACCCTCGCATAAATTACAACTGAAAGTACCGCGTGATATAATGTTCTATTGAAATATCGCCGACCGAATCTGTGATTTTCACATCAATCCAGATTACCGCGCTCGAAAAATCCCTGCTGATTCCAGATTTCGCGATTTCGATTCTCCATCGATAGAAATTTTCAGTATTTTGGCGAATTTAATACGAAGCCATTTTGCCAAATGCTCAACGCAACCTTCGCGATGCGGCTGCAAGTGTACTGATATATCTACTTTACGTAATTTCGGCGACAGAGCGATGCTCGATCGTGAAACGTCGCAGGTTGTCACTCATTACCTTATCGGGGCTTGGTACAATCGTTTACTTCTTAGATTGTAAGAGCAGAAAATTCTCGATCATGCCTGTCGAAACCGATATGCCGGTAATTTCCTATTATGCAACAGAAAATAAAGGCTAATCTGCGATAGATTTGGCAATGATTCGAACGCGAACAATTGCATAAGAGGGGCTCGATCGCGTGGCATGATTACGCGGTTGGCAAAATCCGCCAAAATTACACAAGCTTGTACTAAAAATGTCGTATCATCGCAAGGTGTAGCGGTCCATCCGAAAATAACGATATTGAGACCAGAAAGTAAGGCCGGGACGAGCTCTACTCACGGAGGACGAAGTCGAAAATACGATCAGGCAACGATCTCGCCAAAAGTTCACGTGACCTCGAACCACAAGGTTTCCAGCAACTCGAAAAACACAATTAAGGGTGCATCAGGGGACAAGATCGACACGACTGGTACGATTTCTGCTAGTGAACATGCCGCGGGTAGCTTACAACTCCAACCTACAAGACCTAAACGTACCGGAAATAAGATACGCGACTGCGCATGTAACTCATAGTTTGATCCGCAAAGTTTTCCTCGACATAGCATCGGCCGGAATTTACCGATTTACCAGAATTCCATTGATTTTCTCACTCGTACAGTTTACAGCAACAACGAATAAGATCGAAATATAGTGCTCATGCGCAGTGAAGTGTTCGTCTTCATCTCTTAGACTCGGTATAAATATTTTTCCTCCGCAGGTCGTTGACAATTTAATTCTCTCCGCTACACACGCGTCAAGGTTAAAATCAGATATTTTTTTCGATTTTTCTTATTTTAGTACAAGCTTCGTCGAAACGGCATCTGATACTGGTGTCACCCTTAAAGCGCGAATCAGAGGCCCAAATGACGAAAGTAGCAGTCTTCGAAGACACGTATAGTACCGTACAATCGATGAGTAGGCGCGTATCGGCGACCTATTGCAAACCGGAACTCCTGCGAACCGGCTGCGGGGATGAAAAGGTCACCTTCCTGAGATCATCGCAAACGGAAGGTATCCGAAAACAGTTATTTCACGCCACCGAAGAACTAATGGATGGTTCATCGGGAAATTTGGCCGTCAGGCTGTTGGAGCCACAGCAGAACTACGACGGATCTTGCCTGATATTGGATCTCCATCGAAATCTGGATCAGTTGTCCTCCTCCTCCTGCTCCTCGATAGCGTCCGTACCTGGTATCACGGTTGGAGAACTACAAAAAAGCAGAAATGGTACATATATTGGTCTCGGATATCGACTATCATGGGTGCATCGCTCTCGTTTACCATTGCCTGTACCGCAAACCGACAGGAAGCAGTGTCAACGGACTAAATCAATCCCGAGTGAAAACCCCTCGGTGTTTGCTACCAGATCGAAAAAAACACCAAATCTCGCACACGTTCGTGACACGAGATATGATTTCGGCGAAATGAACGCAATTTTGTCTGCGGGAAGCCACCCCGATCGCAGCTGGAAATGTCGAAGTTTTGCTCGGATCAACAATTGCTGGCGACATCTCGGAACGTACGTCGGTTACGGTTCTTGATGTCAAAGCTGTTCTCCAAATTGACCGATATTAAATGGTCACACGCGTATTTCTATGGACGGCAGACGACCACGAAAATGTATGTCAATTCGATTCGCATCGCGTGAACGTAAAGCTCTACGCTTACACGTAAATGTATAGGTACGCGTACAGAAGCCCTATTTAATTACAGATACAACTTCATCGGTGCGTTTCTACTACTCGTTGTCAAATAAAACTTGGATATTCATCTTCGAAGCCGATTATGCTACCGTTCAGCATAGCCAGACTGGTTTGATCAGTGGGATCAGCGGGGATCTTCGTGATAACGTTTAATGGTCCTACGGCTGCACCTTATTTCGTGACGTGGCCTCAGGAGGCTCAACGGATTCGGGCTTATTGACCTTCTTCCAGAATGGAAAACCTCATCGCAACACGACGACAAATCATACCTAACAGAGAAACCTCGACCACAACGATTATATCGAACTTGACCAGGAAAACTACACGATCGAAGGACATCCATTTATTCGTGCAAGCATGAACGTCGTATTCGACATTTTGTTACGAGACGAATGAGTTAGGAAGAGAGAAACAGAGAGGGAGATAGACGTAAGGAGTACAGAAAATGGTCCGCTCGTACCACACCTGTAGACGAAGGAGAGGACACGTGTTGTGAAAATGATGGCGACATTCGTAAAATCCAGGCTAGACTATGCCATATATGACAATCGCCATCTCATACGAAGACGCTTTATTATCATTCGAATGCTCGCATTGAACGTAGACTTTCTATCGAGTGGTTATATTATTAACTTTTGCCGATCTAATTATAAACTTTGTTGTATCATTACGAAGTTAGACAAATTTGAGAAACTAACGTTTTTGAAAATCATTATTTTTTAATATCAGGAAGTACGTATTGTACAAAGTGGTTCGTCGTCGTGAGTTCGCGTTATTCGAAGGAACAGAAATAGCGATGGATGTTTTTAATTTGAAATTATAAATTATTATACCGAGCAACGAGTTTGACATCATTATCGTTTATTTTTATTCTCTATTAATTTTTATTCAGTATTTCGACATTTCGGCTTTTACGTAGGGTCGTTATGATTAGGCAGAGCAATTCTGTAATACCATCAACGCGAAAGACCAATTTTATTTCTATACAGATCCACGCGACGCAGTTGCAAGGTTCTGTGATGTTCCATTTGGCTCGCACGTCAGTTGAATAGCCTAGAAATCGCATACCGGCAGTGTATATCTGCCAATTCCATTTTGTTTCCTGAATTAGGTTTACCCTACCATTATACTGCTTCAGTCCTTGACCGATGCACATAGGCTAGAAGTTAGTCGAAATGCCAGTTTTGTCGCTACCAGTTATTCATCTTACTTGCAATCGTGTCAACGCGTTTCTTTACGGTATTATCTCGTTTTCAACGTATACCATAGAAACGGTGTCACTTGCGAAGTGTAATTGTGTCACTGCCGAATGACCGTGCGAGTGAGAAATCAGCAAGATTATGAATGCCTTCGCGCTCGGACGTTATTTTAGTTAGCGATTCTTGTCCTGATCTCGAGCTATGCTGTACAATAACGGGTACGTTTTAAAATATTTATCGGTCTAAAAGACTCGCCACGATCATATAACGATTCACGCGGGAATAATTGCCAGATTATAACATTAATCGCGTGGAAGATGGTGAAAATTAAACACCCATTTACATTTCCTTTGAACTTCGGATGCGAAGCTTTTTCATTTTGATGTTTTCATTTTCATTCTCATTTTTCATTTCGATCGTCGTACGTTGCAAAGATTTCTTCAATGGTGACATCGAATTCTGGTTGCTCGGTTAATGTCGTATATAACATAACGGAGAGTAATTGCTGAGCTTATCGGCTACTTATCTCGCTCATCGCAAGAGTTGTTGTTGTTATGGCTTATCGACTTATCAGCGTTATGCTGCCAGACTTCGGGTGCTATAAAGTAGATAAGTGAAAGCTTTCCGCAGAATCCCAGCACTACGGACAAACCTTGGCACAGGTTGAACAACGATTTGGCCATTCGCCAAATGTACACATATATATATACACATACATATAAATGTATATGCATATGTATACATATAAATGTATATGCATATGTGTACATTTTTTAACCCACAATACGATGCAGATGTCCTTGGAGCTCGTTCTAGATGGATTACACGAATGGACATTTGTCATGAGCTGTCATCATCGATACACTGCGTCGTGTATTACCAGGTAATTGCTACCTATATAAAAAATAATAGTACTGCTAAAACGAGGGTGCCTACGAAATCCACCGAAAGTATGAGCAAGCTAATAATTTAGTAGCATCGCAACTGTTTGCCGTTCACGATATGATTCACGTGTAAACATAATCTTGATCACAATCGCAAATTTCGTTTACATCGAAGTTAACGCTAGTACTTCGTAAACTGTAGCTTATCGCACAGTTGTTTCGGATACGATTGGTCAACCTGGTCAGCGAACATTATTAAAAAATAAGCTTTGCACGTCTCCAAAGCAGTTACGCAAGATACCACTCGTTTGTAACACCAATAGGTGCTACTACCGCCCCACCGACGCTGAAACCGTGAAATACTTCGGTGGTATTGAGAAATACTACAAGGAAGTTATTCCTGGAATGCATCTACGTATGCGCACTGCTATGGATATCCGTCAAATCTGATCACAGCACGAAATGAAAAATGATTAGATATTTCGCGTAAACAATTTTTAGTAACTGTACAACGAATCGGTTTGTTCCGTTGAACAAATACTAGGCATGACCCGCACCAGCGTGCATGTTCACAAGAGCGATAACGTAGTAATAAGTATCGTTTGTTACATAACTAGCATTTCGTTCTCACCTGGCAGTTATTTCCTCAGTGATAATTATTTGCTACCGCCTACAACGTGCAACGCGATGTTTGTAAATTGCTAATAAACGTTCGTGCTAATGAACAATGCGTATTGGGAGTTTGTCGTAACCAGTAGCGCGTCGTGGTCACGTAACTTCGTGCATGGCTCGGCGTTTTGCTTGGCAACAGTGCTGAAAATACCACCTAATCGAGAACCGGATAACATGGATGAGACCCGCCACCCAGTCGTGGCAACATGGCCGAGTACATGCCCACAGCGGCCATAACGCGACGCGACGTATTTTGAGCCTGACCTGCAATCAGACGGACCACTCGGCTTGGCAACAGCGCTGGAAATACGACCTCGCTCGACGTATCAAACCGTTACCTGGCAACACGGCGCAAGCTGTTAAAATCATCGAGCGAGGCTAAACCAAATCACAAGCAACGTACCCATGTCGTAAATGGGAAGTGGGCGGAGCTCGTTGATTATTCAGTTGAATTAAAAAAGCCTCCTGCCACGTAACTGGTTTTCCATCCCACCTTTGGATTTAAAAGTACGCCGAGGGAACGCGTCAGCGCTCGGAGTACTTTGGGGAATGCAAACTCGTTTTTATCGCTATCATGGTCCGAGCAATCGAGAGGGCATGCAACGTTTGTGATTTTATACTCGGCGTTTTGTAAATATTAGCATAGCGCGCATAGCATTGTATGGTCGGAGCGCCGATGATGTTGAGTCAGATAACTCGCAACAAAGAACACGCAGAGTTACTTAGCTGAGCTAGCTTTGACTGGGAATTCTAGGAACGTCGTCGGTTGCTAGGCAACTTGAAGTTTGTCGGATACCTAGCGAGCAGGTCGGAACTTTTGCGTTAGCCTTCGGCTGCATTTGTAGGTTGGGATATTTCTCCCATACAACCACGCCCGGCTACATTCATGCGCAGTTCCGACGCTGAATAGGTAAAAACACTCTTGGAGGGGAAAAGCTACGCACAGCGCTCTGGCCCAATAAACCGTTAACCCGCGGCTCCGGCTAGTGGGGGAAGCACAGACATCATCACACGCAGCCGTGAGCATCGGTATAATCTAGCCAGCAATAAGCAACGACGTTCTTTTGTTAGGAAGCACAACGCTATAGTGGCGTGCTTCGTCAGGATAATAAAACTTGTAATACAAACTGCTGATGAAATATACTGTCTTCCAATTTCTACGTCTCGAAAGTATTCTTTATGCCACTCACGGCTACGTACCCAATGGCTTGTAGTTTATAAATACGAATGCTCCTTTTACAATTTCGTTTTACGAGATCAATTTCGTCGGCTTCCATCGGGCGTTATTCACGTTGTTAGCACGTCGTGAAGTATTCCACCTCGTTTTGTACGGTCCATATTTTTTCATGGGAAAATACAGTTTTTTTCATCGTTCCCAACGACCCTGTCGCGGTAAGAATGGCCGCGGAATGTAGCGAGCCTGAAAATTAAGCTTGTCGTTAATTTCACGGTTTCGTCGGCGGTTCCGATGGCCTGATATCGACCGTTCCGTCGCGCTGGTGTGCTTTATTTTCGTAAAGGTCAAATGAATGTCATATGGTTTGCCCCACCTCGGCAGCTAGGTAATTACGTCGCGCGCATATTTCTATTTCCATAAAACCACTCCACGGTGCAGCTGGCACCGAGATAAGGTTAGTTTAGAAAGTTGTGCGCAACTGGCAGTAAAACCAGGGAACAGCGGAAGCGTCTTGACGGGTCGAAGGGGAGGCGACAGCTGGGAATAGTCGCGACGGGTCAATGCACGTCCAACACGACCCTGGAGCCTGCTGAGTGCCTACAACAAAGCAATGGTTGACGTCAACGACTTGCGCACATAGGACGAATTCTGCGCGCCCCGCCGGAGCATGTGAAATACTCGTTGAACCATAAACGGCTCTCTGCTAACAGCAACCGAGAATCAGAAAACTTGGGGAGAGCAAATCAATAGCGAACATGCAACGTCGTTGAAAAATTACCGACGCTGTTGTATAATCATAGCGATCGTCACCGGTTCACCGGATGATCACCGGGTTCGTGTTACGCGATGATTGTTTCCACTGTGGATTTTCCATCGTTGTTTGTTATTTATACGGTTGCAAGTCAACTCTACCGCTTCAACCTCATGAATATTCAACGCGAAGCTTGCAGCGACTCAACGTGAGAACCAGTTCTCGCCGACATAACGAATTCCTAGTTAGGTTGTTCCATCCTAAAACTAGCATCGCCGTTGCCACGTGCAACGAGATACCTGCGGGCCTTTGTTCGCGTTTATTTTTAGACGACGGTCTGGTTTTCCCGGTCGTGGCGTTTGTTATCCGACAGGCTTAGCACCTTTTTCTGTGGAAAATAAAATATCGAAGTTATTTCGCAGCTTTGAAACATACACAAGCGATGGGAGTATCTTTGTATATACTAAAAATACCGCTCGGTATCGCGATACATAACATGGTGCAATTACGTTACCGGGCTCTATCCAATCCCGTCGTTTCCCGACCAACTGAAAACACAGGGAGGGGAAGAACCCGCGTCGCGTCACGATCAATACAGCCAGTACTCGGTAGACTTCGATCGGTTCCGTCAAGTTCTACCGCTGGTTCCACCGACAATGTCATCCCCACCGCCGGTCCGTTCCCCTCATGTCGTTTTTCAGGGGAATTCACAGTTCGAGTCGAACATTTTATTTTTCAGCCTTTCTAAATTAACGTCACCGACATATCGGACTGTTCCGACCGACCCTCCTACCACGCCGAACATTTTTCAACTCGGTGTCTCTCTACATGCGTCCCTAGAGATAGTGGTGTTTCATATTGCTCGCTCCTTCGTTCGATTCTCCATCCTACTACGTAGCTCGTTCCCTATCAATTTTCTCGCGATTCTGCCGATCGTACCATCGAATGAGAAAAGCTGCGATCCGTTATCGTTATCGTACCGCAATACGATTCGCAGATAGATTTTTCATTATTTATTTATTTATTATTATTTTATATTTTTTCCCCAAAGAAATGCACACGCCACCGCAACGCGCGCGCGTACGTGTAATGGACATTAAACGTTATATCGAATTATACGTTGGAAGATAAAATGTTATTGACCCTCATAACTTTTGATGAAACACGTCGCGTTATACGCTTATACTAAAATACAGAGTGGAATTGGTTCGCGTAAAGCTCGATACGGACGAGTTTCGGTTCAGTCGTCAACGCATTGTGGAACGACCTTCGGAGTTTAGATAAAGCGCAATTTCGCAAGCTTTGCCGATTATAGAAGCTACCTATGTCGCTGACGGTGGATATTGGTGGATAAATGGTGGGATTTCTCCTACATTTACAGTCGCATCGGGAATCCAATGACGGATCCGATCAGCGGTTGGGGACCGGTGCCGCGTGGAGGGGAGGCGAACGCGTAGTCCAAGCAGCGCAGGCTCGAACCAAGCCGAAAGCTCTGTGATTGGCTCCCCACCACGCAAAAAATTGAAGTTTGGTTTGGATGATATCAATTTGAGCCCCCTTTTGTACTTGTTGAGTTCCGCGAAGGGTCTACACGGTTGCAACGGATATCGGTGAGGCCGTACCCGTGCATGTACGCGTGTACACGTACGCATAAGTTAGTACCGACCGTATGTGGTATGGTGCGGCATCCCTGACGATAAAGGAGAGGGGCGGAGTATATACTAAACTCCTGACTCACACAATCCTGCGTGACGACTATGCGCGTCTTTAGAAAACAAGGGTCCTGAACACTCTGAACTCGTCACCGAACGCCTGAACATTTCGGTACATCTTTGACGTTGTTGAAGGTTGATTCCGGTTGATTCCCTATTCACGCGGGCGCCATATTGTCTACCGACCTAATAATAACCACAAATAAATTGTAATTAGTACGGGTCTTTAACACTTGGCGTCCTCACGAATTTTGTGTATACGAATGTGCCGCGTTCCCGTGTGATCTGTCATAACATTGCGTGCCATTTTGATTTTATACTTAAAAATATTCGGGCTTGGTTTATGAGTTCTAATAATAATGTAAAACTTCGTTAAATTATCAAACGTGTCTGCGATACTCGACGTGCCGTTTATGACGAGCAACCTATGAATGCCGACAATGTTCTAGCAAATTGATGCGACAAGTTTCCACGTGCAGTCTCGACACAGGCTTCCCTCCAAAATAAATTCTCACTCGATTAAATCAATTCCCAGCATTTCAATGGACAGTACTTTGCACGAGTGGATAACCTTAAATAATTCTGAGAATGTCACTTTGAAAGATCAGCTGTGGATACTTGTTTGCGCTAAATCAGCATTGTTGATAACAATGCTTGTAAGTATAACAATATTTTATCAACGAACGTGAAATGTTCGGAAACGAAATGGTCAGGGTGTGAATTATCATCCCTCGTCTCGAATCTGATGTAATTTTCTGTAAATATATGTGTTATATGACAATTGGCATTGTCATTATCGTTTTTTGTTGAACCTCTGCCACATTACGACTATCAATTTTGCTGATCGTAGGAAAAATATCTTCATAGTGATTTTATATTTACAGATTGGAAATGAACAGTCCATTGGAAAATAATTTGAATGACTATAATTGCGCGTCAGAGAACGACACCCTGCGGAATACCAACGAAGTCATACGAAACGATCCTGGTACGTGGTTTGCAACTTGACAGAATCAAATCGTATTAGATAAAGAATCAGAGAAACATCGATGCTTCTTCTACCAAAGCTGCTAGTAAAAGCAGGAAAATACCATGAAATTACCGTGTGGCCAGAACTTGGTGTACCACGGGGAAAACATTTCTTCATATTACTGCAGCGCCAGCACTCTTTTTTTATCACATGTCTGCTCCATTTTCATACGCGAGTAATTTGTATGTTTGCTGAAAGCGTGTACCTCAATTTTTAGGAATGATCTCGTATAGCTATTCAATTTTCGTAATCATGAATCGAAACACACGTATATGAAAATATACACCAAGCTGTTCAATTTCCCTGGAACGAGCTTACGCTGATAAATTGTTTACATAGATATAACTTATTTTCGAAAGAAACCCTGTTGCATTGGTTTTTCTTGCAGTTTTATTCATTGTGGTTCTATGAAAGTATCTTGGAAGGTTGTATTCGCGTCACTGAATTCGGTTTCATATAAAATTTGCTGAATTTTCAACTTTGCCTCCGCGCTTTGTCTCTGAGTGAAACGACGCAACGTCTCAGCTACGGACATACAAAAATAATGCTGTTCATCGGCGACGTACGACTGAGCATTGATACACTGATCCGTCTTCTGCGAGTAACTTCCTTCGTCTTCTGTGTCCGGCACGTTATAGACATCGGGTGCTTCGTCTATTGACTGTTCCTTGAATGTAAATAACTTCATGATATTTTACATCCCGATTGGTGTACTTCGCGAAAATCTATTCGAATCGCACGTGTAACTACCTGATAGAAAAGTGTCTTTTGTATTTTTGATTGTGTCTCATTAGTGTCGACTTCCTCGTCTAAAGATGTTATCCATTCAGTCGCATCACGTTTCGTAGGGATAGCCTGGTAGTTACCCAATTCGTTTTTTATAGTGTTCAAGGCATATCTTCGTCTATGAATTATAAAGTTCCACATAAAAGACATGTGTTCTAACAACGGCCAAGGAGCAGATTTTGTTTCAGATTCACACTCCAAGGACATGATTTTCTTTTCTCGAACAAATCTATCTCTCAGATTCTTCCATCTATTTCTCGCTTCGAGAGCTGTAGGAATAAACCGTTTATAATTAGGCGCCCTTTTCCGTTTTGCCAAGCTGGTATCCAATCACGTGTCTGTGTTAGCTGTGGTATATCTACATTTTACGAAATATGTATATTTCGCAATTGTATTGATACGAAGCTGATATAACCTATAGTAAACAATGTTTCTGACGATGCAATATAGATCGTAGCCGCATCGTGGTCCACAGAACATTTTGAAAAGCAGGCTCAAACGCCAACATTGAGAATTCTCATTGGATAACGATATTAACATGCGGATACGATTTGCGACTTAAAACTTACGTTTTACGTGTAACTTGGTCGCAATTTTTATCCATGCTTTATCTTTTATTGTGTGATCCTTAAACCCTTTAACATTACTGTCAAATAGCAAAGGATATTTTTTTACTTCTTCGATGAGTTGTATATCGTCGAGTAATGACATATTGGTACGAATTTTGTAAAATTTCAACGTTTGATAAATAGATTTTTACTCTCCCGATTACGATCCGTTACGTCTTACGTAGACGCGTAGGTGGGGTAGTAACGAGCGCGGGATTCTGTCATGGCGGCAAATTCAACCAATCACCGTGCGCGTACGCGTTGGATCGATTTGAATGCATGGCGCAAATTACCGTAAACGCATAAGTACAACATACGTGCGACATACGTGAGATTGAAATTGGCGCAATTAAGCACTAAGTATATTATTCATGCTGAGCATTAGATGATGATATCGAGAATCGAGAATAAACTCGCGATCTGTATTTTTCTTTGGTGACGTGCTCAGAGGTTAGGCGGTCAACAAATAGATGCTACAAGTATGAAATTATGAAATTTTACAGCTTATGGGTACTAAAAATATCAATACTACAATTGAAAATTATATTTCAACTTGGATCTTAAAATATAATCTTTGTTTCCATTCTTCCTCGTGGTTGGGAGTCGCGCTAATGGGATGTTGTCACTGGCGTGAGGTTATCATGTGAATATTGTTCGATATATCATAGGATATGTTTATTTCTCTTCCAGGTGAACACTTGAACAATACATACCATTCAAAGCTGCAATCTACTGACGTCTCGTACTGCGAGCTCTGCGGTCAACAATTCTTATCGAAGGAAGAACTCCGTTCCCACATTTTGGTCCACATCGGTCAACCTCGAGTAATACTGAATAGAATTCCGAATTTAAAACCGGTGAAGAAAAAACACGCGGACAGCTATTGCGTGGGATCACAACAGGAAGGATCCTTCAAATTCATTCTGAAGAAACAAAATTCTACAGATTCCCTGAAATTGACTATAAAAAAATCTGCAAGCTCCAAAGATTTTGCCATAGTCAATACCAACGTGGATCTTGAAAATTACTACGCTAACGAAGTGGCAGGTTCTAATGCAGATGATTTGCAAAATGCACAGAACGCCGAAGAAGAAATTCAAATACCCTTCGAACATGTGACAGTTAATGATCAGGTATGCATTCTGTGAATATTTCATGGTGCAAACGATCTTCCGTGTCGTTAGCGCTGACTCAACAAAGTTTTGACCACACCAGTGACTGTCCGAAAAAAACACTATCGTCGCCAAAATCCTGCTTAACATTTTAGTCATTGTATATTCATCGCTATTTCAGACGAATGGAGACAACATCCTTGGAAATGAAGACCGAGATGATACATTACAAGAACAAGATAAACCATCTATAGACGTCAACGAGGGTGATTCTGGCGTGGGAAGCGACACGATAAATGCACCTGAAAAGGAAGATCAAACTGTCGATGATATTCCATCCATTGATAACTTAGACAATCCTGATTCCGTTCCACCGGAGTCAGAAGACGTTGAAGAGTCCGATGCATTAGAAGCTACGTGTAGGGAAACTATTGAGAACCTTAAAAAACTTGGCGAAGATTCAAGGTTTGCAATAAAATTGGTTGCTTGGACATAATTAAGTTAATCAAGACTGTACTTACTCTACATCACAATATTTTCTATTGTAATAAATTTCATACCTATTTGTTTCTGTTAGTCAAATTTGCTGTAGCTAAATGAACCCTTGAAGAAGGAAGCTCCAAGAAATACTATGATTCTCATGTGGAAAAAATATCCTATTTCAGATCAGAGATCGCGAAGACTGGCAGTTGTTTACCATTAGAACCGGATGTTAATGAAGGTACATCCGCAATGATTCAAGAACTTCATGACAATCCGGCGATAAGCATTATCTCAAAGTCTTCCACGTACGCCAGCGAATGTCGAGGTGATTCTACCGTGGTTGAAACTCAAAAAGAATCTAGTCAGTCTCCAAAAACCAATGCTGACTTCAATTGGAATCAAATCTCACATGATTTGTCAAACAGGATCGAGGAACACTCCGATAAACATGATGACCAAGAAGCTGATCAAGTGGACCCGAATACGGGTGCATTATTACGAAATTTTTTGATCGAACATCATAGAAGGAGTGAAAGTGAAACTTCATTGTCAAATAATTTCCCACCCGGCGAAACAGAATATGTTTCGCTTGAAAGATTGGCCGAAACCGTGAGCACTTGTCGGGTTTGCAATGAAAAATTCCCGGATATTACTAAACTTGACGAACACAAAGCTGAAGTTGGGCATTTTCAGTGCAATATTCCAGATTGTTTAAATTTAATATTCAACTCACTGAAAGATGTAGCTGCTCACAAAAGCCAAATGCACGGTGATCCATTGTCGCCAAATTTAAGCAAACTGTCACCTCACATAAATACACATTCACCTCAATCTGCACATTCGCCTCAACTTCATAGGAATTCGCCGTTGGCCTCGCCGCACCAAGCCAATTCGCAAACTTTCCATCCGGGTAATAATTCGAAACAGCATGGTTCTCCAGTAAATTTCGATCAATTGCCAGCACCTGTACAACAATTAGCCCAGCAAGTTCAACGGATGCCTCTTCCTATCTCTCAATCCCAAATACCTCCATCGCTACCCCCCGGTGTTAATACGATGATTCCGGGTCCCAATTATTATTCACCGCGAGTTGGAAGACCACCTTTGTTCTCCGTCCCCGGAGCTCAACCAATGCACTTCCCTCCACACCTCGCTCAACTTTATCCGCAGTTTGGATCAGCACCTTTTCAACAGATGCCTGGTGGTCCACAGATGATGTCGCAAATGTCACAACAAATGTCACAGCAAATGTCCCAACAAATGTCTCAAATGCCACCACAAATGCAACAACAGATATCACAACAAATGAACCATCAAATGAATCGGGCCAAGTTTCCACCAGGCCAATATCCCAGGTTATATACTTACCTGTTATCAATACAAACCGCAATATAATTCGCCGCTGGTCGACATATTCCAAATATTGAATCACGGTGACAATACAGTCAATTAAACAATCAAATAATAAGTGGTAAACTATAATGATCTATCTATTACAGAGCTCAGCGGAAGCCCCCGCCTCCTCCGATAATGAGACAACGTGCGAAAAGACCTATGCAACAATTAGTCCCACCACACCAACAACAACCACCGTCATCTCAACAGCAGCAACAACAAAATTCTGCAGCAAAGCAAAGGCGAATGGACGAAAGAATGGATGTGTTGATGCCTGACAGGAACGAAGATGCAGATTGTCATATAATCGCTCAACAGAAGCGAAACGAAGGCGTACCTGTTATACAAAACGTCCAAGGAGGAGTACAAGTACAACCTGGAAGGAACGATTCCACCATACACTTAACAGATTCCATTACTTTGAGTGTCCGACAACCAGGTAAACTCGAACTTTTAGTTACCTCTAATTTTTATTTGGCATATTTATTTGAATTTATGATTTGTGCCGGTAAATCCCATTATCTTCTGTTGTATTCTTCGTGTCTGTTCGACAAATTTTAAGTGCGTTAAACGTGTTGCCAAAATATTTCATTCGTGTTCGTTTGATATACGATTTAGTCATCGACTCATTGAATTGTCGACTGTATTGATGTCTTGGAAACCATGCCATTGGAAAAAATCGAAACGATGCCTTTCTTTTTACTAATCTGAAGGTTCCGCTCCAGCGCATCCACAGAACACCTCGAGTCCAACGGGAAAAAAACCTGACGCAAAAGCTGTCGCTAATGTATTAGCTGCACGTGGCATCACCGTTACACCAGCTGCAAACAAAAACAAAACCACCGAACAACCCAAACAAGTTCCGCAAATGCAAGTTAGACCATCTACTTCACCTCAGCAACCGAATGTGGCATCACTGAATTTAAACTCCGCGATATCCATCATACCTGCCAATTCACCGAGAAAACAGCAAGAACAGCAAGGGCAATTTGCAATACCGCAAAGTCGGGCAACTAAACAACCGACAAACGAGATCGATCGACCACCCAGGCCTCCTACGGTTGATCTCACTCAAGATGTTCCGCCAGCCGTGCCTTATTCTGCTCGAAGGGGAAGACCGTCAAGGTAATTGTAAACAATAAAACATTCTGGGTGCTATACAAATTAGCAAGCTCGTTTTTTAAATATTTCGCACAGTTGATGGTTTTTCATGGAACATTTTGTTTGATCGTGTTACAGAGCAATGTTAACGTGTCAGGTTTGCGATAAAACGTTTCAAAATCAGGAGATGTTATCTCAACATATGGCCTCTCATCGAACACCCAGTAAACTGCTCTACAAGTAAGTTACCACAAAAACGTAAACAATCCGTTACAACAAACTAACAATCGGATAAATTGGAACTGTACTTAACATGTTCGATTTTCTGTTTCAGATGTCATCTATGTCCTGCTCAGTATCCAACGATTCAGGCATTGGCGCAGCACAAACAAGTTTACCACAAGGAATCAGACATGAGTTCACAAAACGGAGGTGCGGAGCTAGCACTTCCAGTGGTGGACCTGAAATCACATCAGGTTCTCAGTCGCTTATCGAGTCTTGGGATTCAAAATTACATCCCATTGTCGCAGCTAAGTGCCCAAACTGGTGGTTATTTTGGTTTACCGATCATCAGTATAGATGGTGCGAGAAACCCCAATTCCTGTAATTTAGCTGCTCTTGGTGCTACTTCTATTCTAAGCTTGGGACCTCTGAAGCAGTTACCACCCAGGTAACCATTTACTAGTATATCAAATATGCATTTTCGGAGGTATTTTATAGCACCTGTGAAAGAGGACAGGTATAAATTTGCACAGAATTTCAACGCGTCCATGTCCCTCAGCGGGGTAAATGAGTCTGGAAACATGACAGCACACTAAATTTTGTCACCGCATAGATTACTCGGAACTCGTAAATAGAGTTGATGCCGACGAAAATTCGGTCAAACGTCTTGTAAGCATAAAACTTCTACGTATTACATACTATGGTTCATAATTCTGTGCCTGTGAGCCTCATTAAATTTATTCATTCGAATGAAAAAACTGGATTACAGTCTAAAAACCTATCATTTATGAATTCGAGTCTCGGAAGCCATCGACAATTTCCTCTTATTGCGGAGCTTCTGTTAGTTTAATTGTAGGTAGAAACGAAAAGGTCTAAATTTCTGGACTATTCGATCCATAATAAGAACTGTACAAAATTGTAAATTATCAACAAATTAGTACTTATCGTGAGTAATGCGATTCAATATGTTTCGTACTGTTAGCAATTTACTTATCAGTTGAACATAAAAATGCGACTGTTACGTCGTAAGATCAATTTTAAGTATTTGTTTGCGGATGTAAATTTCAAGCGACATTGGACATCGAACGGAATTCAGGTGTCAACAGTTCTTATTTTATAATTTCAATATAATCTGATAATCAAAATGATGCGGTTGTACGGGTTGAGTCAATCAACTTCGTGCACAATTGTTATTGTATTGCTATTTTCACATTATTTATGCATTCGAATATTCATAATTCATCGCAGTATTTTATTTATTATCAAATAGAAGATCCAGTGAATCAAGTATGGTGGACTATGGGCTATAATTTCTAATTGTATTAGACATTATTTTCCCCATTTTTTGTGCAGTAATGCGTTTTATTATACAATCGCAAGAAACGAATGAAGGTAATTTCGTTATTCTCTCGTAATCGTGTGATACATATTCCGCACGAAAATCTAAAAATGTATATACCTCAGAAATTCTTTCCAAAATTATAGAACACATTTGGAAAAAAAATCCGCTGTATCCGGATATCAATGAATGAATTTTTAATCGATTAAGTGCTTTTCTGTTTGCCGTGTACAATTAAAATTATCGCGATCTGATGATTGGAATCGTTATAGTCCTTCAACGTGAGAAACCGCGACCATTCATAACGTTTAATTTATTTTCATCCGCTATCAAATAATTATATTTTTCATTTTATTTGTTTGCTAATTGCACCTTAATTTCAAAGTGTGACGTACGTTCGTCACAATCGTATACGCACTAAGTCGACGCTGACTTAGAACAATGTAAATAGATGTATTATATTAAAGTATAGTCTTTGTAAATAATATTGCAGTTGATATGGAATTCAGTGATTTGGCAATATGATTCATGAAATTCATATAGTATTTTAAAGACTGAACGTAATGATTTTTTTAAAATCACTCCAGATATTTCTACATCTATTGATCTCGCAAACAGACAATGAATATCGTAATATCAAGACGTTACGATCAGCATCGTCCACAATCGTAATATCACAAGATAAAACTAATGAACTACGATAGATACACGACTTCAACGAATTGTTAATAATTATATCCAACGAAACACTGTCATTAATTTTTTTCCTTAATTGCTGACGAAAAATGTTGCCAATTACGATCCACTGATTCCATACATGCGGTCCTGTAATTCGCCCCAGCTACGATATATGCATAGTGATATATATGTATTTTTATAAAATGTTTCAAGTTTTAACTTTGTTATTCGACACATGTTATAGTTTTAATCGAAATAAAACCACGTCAAATCTTATATTAACGTCGTACCTTCATTATTCTGTTCATTCCAACTTTGCAACTCGTACCACGACGGAACAAGTCATGGCAAATGCGTAAAACATTGAGGGAGTCAATTGTCCAATTTGAACTGTAGGAACGTCTTTTGCGAGTTATCACACCGAGGCGTTTGCAGAGTACAAAAAATGCCCTCAATGAATGTTGACGTCATTTTATATATAAACATCTTCCAACAAATCTCAAGGATTTTATATTGTATGAGTGGGATAAATAATGCTGTATGGTGAAGACGCGTATTCGTTTATTTATCGTAAACCATTATATGCTTTGGCTCGTGTTTTTGTTATTCGTAAGTACATGGTTTCGGTTCTTCAATTAAAAAGAAAATTGACAATGAAATCTTCACTGTGTCGAAAACAACTTTTTGTATCATCATTTCACAATATGTCAATTCAGCAGTAGCTTTTGACAAAGTTTCAACAAATCATTGTTTTTGCAAAACGTTCAGTGAAAATTTCAATGCGAGTATACTTGAATGGAGTTTGAAAATATTATTAATATCGCCAGAACAATATTTATTCCCGCAGATAATTATGCATGTCCTAATAATAACGTCGCATGGAATAATTATACCCGACAGACCACATAAATTCAGGTGATGCGATCCAAATGAAATTGAAATCGAAACATTCGCATACGATGCAATATATCAATTAGATATCATCTTAAAATGTAGAGTATAGATTATTATTGGCAGTTTGTGATAAATGTTTCAAAGGAATAATGGATTCGGGCGGATATTATTAATACATTCAGATTACCTTCCTCTTATTGTAAATACTTACAATTTTTAAATTTCATCAGTTAATTCCAATTACCAGATAAATTTACACATGGCATCTAACAATATTATTTAAGAGATTAAAATGCTTTGCTCTACCTGACTAGATTATAGAAAAAAGCAGTTGAGAATTCATGCATTGACAATCATAAATATTATGCATTATAAATAGATGAGAGAAAAATTTAATCTTGGGGTACCTAATTAAATTTCAATCTTAACGCACCGCGGCAGTGTTTTTAAATGATAAAACAGTAGCAGCATTTATGATCTAGCTTGAAACCGCAGCAACTATGGATCGGCAACAGAAATATATATTAAAACAATTTATTTCGGTGTATGAGAAATTTCAATGTCAGCATTTCAGTCTCTAACGAGAAACTCATTTCTGAACGTAAATTGTACATCAAACCTATGATGTTAGAAAATTTGTGAGGTTTCGTAAGAAAAATAACGATGAATATTCCAAGTACGTTTGAAACTTGAATTCTTAGTATAGTGGAACGTTTTTTTTTTTTGCAGAAACATCCCATAATGCAACAATTTAACAGTATTGTAAATATCTTTCAGTAAAAGTATCCTGCTTTGTCAGACAGTATAAATAGAACGATCAAAAATTTTAAACCTACTATTGACGCATAATAATTAATATTTGTTATAACAATTTTGATTGATCATTATTTTTAAAAACTGTTAATTTGGTTTCAAACGAGTGCCGAACAGCTTAGAAATAATGAAACCTCCATCTATAATTATATAATTCATTTGGTCAACATGTTTCTAAAGCGATCTAAAGTTCCTATTGCAATATCGCAATCCCTGCTTGTATGGAATTCTATCAATAAACTCACTATCGGTATATGTATTTACTATAGAAACGTTAAATATAATGTACAATTTCTCCTTACCTATACTATGTCCTCGATCGATCAAGTTGTACCAAATGTTATATTCATCGAGCGATGATATAAGTCCAGGTATGATTAACTGGATAATACGCTTATGCTCGAATCGAGGTTTTTTATTTAGAAGATCATTTGACCATCTGCGTTGTAGTTTGGGAGGTCAATAATTGTTAGACAGCCAACGCTAAACATATGTCTCGACCACATGTTATAGATAATAAAACGTTCCTGGGACTTTGAATAAGATGCATAAAAAATTCCGACCGTATCTCGTTACTACTTTCAATTTTATATGTATAGTGGGTAATAACTTTTATATATTCCATACACTTTCATGTAATAGTCGTAAACTCGAATTCTATATCCCCTTTAGAATATCCTATCGTATCATCAAAATCTACGGGTTAAAGTTGAATAGCCCAATTCCTTCAACAGTGTAATGAGCACCGTAGTGTTTCATTACATATATGCTCAGTTTATGTAACTATGTAATTAGAATAAGTTCAATACGGGGTTCAACGTGATTACAATATATTCTTCTAAATCTATGTGAAATCTTGATTGCCACAAGCGATTATGAAGTTGTTCGTCTAAATGCTAATGATAGCACGATATTAATTCCATCTTTTTCAGCCTGCTTCGTCACGCACGCCGAAGCGTGAATGTGTGCGTGCGTAGTTTGAAAATTTTTACAGACTGTTACATGGGGTGCACCTATTTTCTGTTGTTTTTTTTCATTAGAAATTTAGCCGATAGTTACCGAATCATTTTCGTACATGAAATTAGTTTCAACAATCAAAATTCGTTACCTCGATGCATTGCAATAGTTCAGGTACCCGTTATTCAAGCTAGCTAGCTCACTTCGCTAACATATTGACTTCCCACGAACAGTAAGAGCTCACTGGCTCACTGCATTCACTAGTCCCTACTGATATATTATCAATTTAGAATACCAGACTATTATTATAATCATAATTCGAAATGTACACCGTTTTTCTGGCAATTCATTCAGCAGATATAAGCTACAAACACGTCGAAGGTGATGAAATTGTGAGCTTCGATGAATTTGAGTCATGAATCATGTCGGAACGTGTCCTGACCTGGTAGACACATTCCCCTATACAACCTACACAGTTGACAATGTACTGAGAAATAATTCAATCGCTTTCTAACGACAGTAAGTGAAGGCATCATTTTTGAGTCGCTTATTTAGATGAACAAACTGTTACAAACGTAACTGCAATTTTCAAGTTATTGAATATACATATGCTTATCGATCAATTGTTGTGACTGTAAACCATAACAAAGTCATATCTATTATCTAATTTTACGCAAAGAAAGTCGATCACAGAATACACGTATAAAATCAGCCGTTCCATGTATTCATTCTGAACAACGCAAAGCACAACGTCATTGAATGATGCGTCGAAACCGTTCGAATAATCAACTCGTAAGTTCAGTTTGACTGAACTTGCTGGTAAGATTTTAGTTGGGTAACAGATAAATGGCGTGTATGTACAGCACAATGTCGAATATTGCTTAAAATAGATAATTCTAGCTGTACTAAACAGATAACGGAAATAAAATTATACAACGTGTAGATTCTTAAACATCCAATGTTCAGGCTTTGAGCCATATAGTATGAAATGATTTTCAAATGTAACTTCAACGCTAAGAAAGGTTGTGATAAATCGTTATCTAAACTATCACCACAAAAACATCTTTTTCAACTTTTTCAATTATACATCCAACTTTGAAAATCAACATCAAACGTTGATTTGTAAATAATCCGATGCTTCCCCGACGCTAGTTTCACGTGTGTGTCAGTGAATATGTGCGTGTTTCCTATCTTGGTACATTTGCAAAATATCTGGTTGTCGTTGTTGACAAATTGTTAAGAGTTAATAATTATTCGACTTATCTAGCCTGCCAACTTTTTATTCTTAACTATAGTACGAATACTACAAATAATCGGCGATTGGGTGGCGATGCAATGTAATTTTAGAGCTGTCCTACATTATGCATCGAAACCAAGAGTTTAAAATCATCGAGGATGAACTATAACATCTACCAATAATAGTAACGATGATGTTAATTCGCTATAGTATTAAGATACTATTCAGCAGAATCACCAGAAAAACTATACAACACGAAACATTTAAAAATATTCTGAAAATATTGAATAAATATTTCAAAGCGTGTGCTCGATTAGGTTCACCGTAATTTGGAATGTTGGTGTGATCATTTTTTCTCGTCACACGTTAGAAGAGAGTAGCAAATATTCGATGTACTAAGCAAAATTGAATGAATGCTGTCAACAACTTTAAACTAATCCATACATAACAATATGCCAAGGGTAAAAACTATGCAGGAATGAAATTTTCAATAAAAAATGAAATCACTGTTGAGTTAACACAACGGTCTACGGTAGATAAGTTGATGCGGTATTAATGGTCAAATATCACAAATTTCTTATCGAGTGAGAATCATTGCTTTCAACTATTTGTAAAAATGAATCGCATTCCTCTACCGGTCCACCAATCACATTGTAGTGTGTGATCATTCTATACTGTTTTCAGATGGCATATTGAGGAGAACGATGCTATTTCTAGATTCAGTTTGAAAAAATGTTCCTGGCATGTGTGAAATGGCCGTAACGACTGATTTTTACTGGAAAAAGGTTTTCATAGTGTGTACAGTAATGGAACCGTATCGAAACGTGATTGAAAATGACATCAAATTCGTTTGTCGCAGAAGTTATAGTTTTTCTCTAACTTCTATAAAACAGTGAAAAAACAGACCACCAGACAAGCATGTTGTGTTATGAATAAAATTTCAACATTTGGAAAAATCAGAAAAAATGTTTCGAGAGAAGTTACAGTTGCAGATTAATTATAACGTCAGTTATAATTACTTTTTTGACCAGAGAACTGATACTTCCGTCTAGAGGATTATTCCACGTGTTCCATCACCCCGCAATCAATGTATATCCATCGGATCAGAACTCATAAAATTTTTATGTCAATACAACAATAGTACTGACGAGTCAATCACAATCTACCAGGTTCGTCAAAGAATTTTTAATATATGATTCATCAGTATACTAGGCTACTTCGATGAAGCATACCTTGAAATCAAGGCATTCAACTGTAACCAAACTGCACTTTTCGACACTGGCAAAGCCACTTAATGATTCTCGCATTTCGTTCCACTATACTTGGTGGATCACTTGGTTTTTGCGTACAGTCGTCGTTGCCCATGGCAACACTGCAATTGTTGTTTTGCCACTGATTAGCTTGATTGTTGCTAGCCCAAGAGTATAGTCCCAATGCGGAATCAACCGAACTAACGCTATCAAAAAAGACTGGTGAAGAGGATTTTGAATCTGGTTCGGTGATACGATGATAATTGTCTGAATCTAATCCAAGTCGATCGAAAAAGATTTCCAATTGAGCAACCGACCGTGGTTGGTGAGCCGACGATTTACTCGAACGAATATTATCATGCCTCCAGTACCGGTCACTGATGTCGGATTTGGATCTCAGAATCGGTCTACCACGTTCTTCTTTCCATCCATCAGAAAACCTATGCGTTCAGAAAACTTCATAGAGAATACATTTCGACAAAGCTAACGAGAGAATAGATTGTTGAGGCTGGACTTTAAACTATATTGATAGTGCCAGTAACCCCTGGCAATTTGACATATTATTCACCTGGAATTACGAGTCGGACTGAAGTCTGTTTGACTATTGCTGCTCTCCGAATCAGGAGCATACGGCTGGACAATAGCGTGATTACCACTCCCGTAACTACTTTTTCTCGATCGATCTTTTTCAGTGGAATGCTGCGTCGAAGCCCCGCTATCTCTGCGAATGTGGCTCCAACATTCCTATGTACAATAATTGTTGTAATATGACCATACGAATTCGATTATGATAAATGACAATTCAATTAACCAATAGTACAAATCATAATTAGTCTATGAAGTAGGTACCGGTATTCTCGGTGATGGTTCACTGCGATGAGTACAATGGCCTGACGATCCACCAGAATCTCTGGCTGTAGCGCCATGACTTAGTTTACTGGAACCTGACGATTTTTGAGTTCGTCCACCCGACGACAATACGCTGCTGGCATCTCCACCGCCCGAGCCCAAAGATCGCTTAATGTGTTTGGAACTGAAACTAACCATTTGCATACCACACGTTGTAAGTTGACTTGTATATTGGATGAATAACACTGCAGACGACCGCGCGAACGAGATAATTAACAGCAATCACGGTTGGTATAGTTACAGAATATATAATTTATGTCATGTACCTTCGATAACAACTGGCATCCCGTTTAAAGCTGTGCTCTGAATAATCAGAGCTAGTTTCGCAATCCGGACAATTATTCGCCATCTGATGACCGGTCTTTGATGCTCTGGAGGACGATTTTGATGACGCATGTGGCGAGAGTGATGCGCGACGTCTTGTACTAGTATGAAGATCTGGTAATGATTTGTGACAGACGGTGGTTCCAGCAGAAGGTGATTCCGACTTTTTCCCAGATCTTCCAGATGAATGGGAATGGGAGTTACTTCTACCAAACTTGAAACGAATATCCAGCGGTGCGCCATGCTGAAAGTTAATAAAGAAAATACTGATTAATCGATTATACATTATAACAAACAGTTGCTAGGTCGCAGTCGACTAATTTTTTTATTCCATTGCGATTGGAGATTGGAGATTTGGAGATCCTGACTTCGGTTATCTCACAACCGTTCTCCACTACTCTTACCTATCGAATTTTTTCTCGCTACCACCTACGTTAAATTTCGTAATATATGCGCAATAGAAAAGCAAGCTGACATAAACGGATAAAAACTTCCAGCTGTATAGTGAGATGGTTCAATTACGAAGCATGCTTCGCTACGTTATTGTGACGAGCGTACGCCCACTTTGAGGGTGTCTTGCACCCCACTGGTGATGTTTGCTCAGGCTTACGGTAAAAATACCCAACAAAGGATCGTCTGTATTCGAATAGGATATATATCATGCCAGATCCGTTTCTATACGTATCACGTACACACGACTATAGGTCTGCGATGATAGAATTTATCTTCTTTCTATATCATTTTTTTTTCACAACGCATTCGTATAGCTGCGGTTATCTGTACTCGTTGGGTAAGGAGAATCACAGATAACTATTTCATTCGTGCTCTATCTTCGTTCAACATTTCGTTAATTATTCAAGGATCTATAACGCTACGTCCAATTCATCACGTATGCTTCGCACGTGGCTAACAAATGATTTATGATCGGTACGATACACGTGCCAAATCGATGTACACGGTACATACATACTGATGGTTCACGAAAAATACCGATACCGAGTATCGTATGCGATATCCTGCTTCCTGCTTCCCGTATCCGGTGTCAATGATGCACCACCGCACGAAAAATAATCGTTTCGGTTACCAGGATGATTATTATGATGATATCTATTATAATGATGGAGAGGAGAAAAAATATGCGTGCACAATAATCTACGAGGATAAACGTAGATTCATTGAATGTTCGAAATGAAAATAGTCGTATATCACAGCGATTCGTATCGTTATAACGCGATCAAAAGATTACCGTGGTACGGTCTTCGTCCCTGCAGTTTGGAGACAACAATCCAGGCGAGTATCGGAATTTATCTTCTCTGGAAGTCCCATTCGTTTGAACAGGGGGTGGGGTGTCAGGGAAGAAAACGTTTTCTTTGCTGTCCGTATTGAGTAATCTTCTAAGCTTCGTTTGTAACTGGTCACTTCCGCTTCCACTAGGAGGACCGGAAATCGTGCGTCTCTGCACAACCGGTACTAATCGTGGACTCTTCGGCGGCAGTGCAGGTGGAGGCAAAGATCTTTGAGGACTCAACAGTCCATCGGCTAAATCAATCAGATCAATCGTATGAAACAAATCCTACGAATGGGTAGAAAAATGTCGTGACGTTTATCATTCGGTATTAAAAACTCACGCGTCTATCGCTTGGGACATAACTATCGCGGGGCAACATTCGACGAGAAACAGATAATATTTGCTCCGATTTACTATTTGGGCTTACGAGTTCAAGTGCACGAGATGTAGCCACAAAATAAATAACGATACAGTGGATAAGTCTCGTCAGCGTTGGGAATTTAACCGAGTTCAGTATTTTATCGTGTTAGTAGAACGCTTTTCAATCGAAAAGTTCTAAGATTTCACCAGTTCTCCTCCGCCTCCTCCTCAAGTCCGCGACAGATAAAACAAGGAGAAAACATGAAACTTGTTTAATCGTATTATTTTTCCTATTTCCGTGGGTCGCGTTGAGAGTGTATCGCGCATACACGTAGGTACGTGCATCTCACGCGACGCCTGTTAACAGGAGTATCTCGGTGAGGAGACAATCCTAGGGTATAGCTCGTGCGGCGCACGTGTATACAGTGCGCTATCCGTAATGTGTTTGTTTACAGTCAGCCCCCGCATGGCGCGTTATATGGACTTTCAGCTGTCGTTTGTATGCACAGGAAGAGAACCCCTAGTTATATCGGTTTACAGTGTCAACGCGAGGGGTTTCGATAATCAGTTTTAGATAGACCATAAATTTTCCACGTGAATCGTCTTGTTTTGGTGAGAATATTTTATTCTTTCAGTCTTGGAAATAACTGTTTTTCTGCTTGGATCGTTCGTTGTCAAGTCGACGCGATTCTATATATTTCACAATACTCGTCGAATGGTAGTTAAAATTTGCGAAATTTTCCAAACTTACGTCGATCTTGGTCGTGACAGCTTCCCCAGCAACAGGGTGGCGTCAACGGGGTTGGCAATTGCGAGGACGTTTGTTGCACCGTACAAGATCCGGCGTTGCTGCATTTTCGCAGAAGCCGTGGTGGTGCGCCCGGGGCAGTTAACTGTGATACTTGAAGGTGACCGCTATTCTTTAACTCCTGTTTCCTGTCCAAAACCGTCTCGCTCTTCACGTAAAAGGCTTTAGATTCTTGTAAAAGTTCGACCGCGCTTTTTCTCTTCCCTAAATCATGTAAAGCATTCCGAAGTCAGGCGCGACAACTTTATACGTAGCTACATGCCGAGAGGTTTCTGGACTCCGGATACGCGAATCCTAAAGAGTGCGGGACTGGTAAAATAATTGAAAAGCAAAGATATTCTCGACCTAAAATTTGCCGAGAGGCTTCATGCAAAAAACAAAGTGCAGACGTTACAAATATTTGTGATACTCGAAATATCGGTGAATCACGAGCTCGATAGAAATCGAGCATGAAAAAACTCGACAATGGATGAATGTGCAGAGGAAAATAAAAATGTATCATGAAAAGCGAACGGCGCCAAAAACTGGTGGCTTTATGACATCGTTAGCATCTACCTCGGCAGGTACAATATATTTATGCCTCGCTTTCAACGCTGCAATTATACAGCCCCGTCAATAATAACTGTTGAAAGGCTGCGAGACTTCATTGTCATTAGTTTCCATCTTGAGTTTAACAAAGTCTGTTCACAGAAGTCAGCTGTTCAATACGGCACTCGAGGTACGGGCGAAAAAAAATAGAAACTTTGCCTATCACGATTGCTCAATGCACGAAGATGTTCTCGGAACAACGCGTTGACGTGATGTTTATGCGAGCCTCTTCGCGTACGTCTGAGTTGGGCTAGGAGTTTACGGTAGAATGTGATGCTTCGCACATCAGTCTTACACGGAGAATGCGAGAAAGTGTCGAAGGAAATATACCATCTGCAGCTCGCGAGTGTGCGAATAATATCTGTGCGGTAACTGGCTACAGCGAGTCAAAAGAAGTGGTAGAAATTTTTCCGACATTGCGTAAAGTACAAATAATTTTGCGTAGAATATTGGAAAATTTTAGTGCGTTAATGCGACACAAGCAAGACTTTTGAAATGTTAGTCTAACATTGGTGTGCTTTACTTTCAACGCAGAACTGTGTTACGCGAAACACTACGCACGGAGTGTGATGCAATAACACTAGTTTTGTATAAAAACTAATTTGCCGGAATTTCTTTACCGTGTACGCTTATTTTCCTGTAAATGGCGGGCGTTTCGTGATGATTAGTGTAAATTTGTCTTGGGAGTGCAAATCGAGTCCGCTGCCAACGGCTTATCTTTATTCTGTGTCAAAACGCATGAAAGATCGTATCGTACCCGAGATAAATGTGACCCCAGAAAAGTAAGGGGAGCCGGAATAGATTATTCGAAGGGAGGAAAAGTAGATTGTGAAAAAAAAAGTTCTCGTGAAAGCTGGCGTTTTCCGCGTTGGATAGAATAACAATGAAACGACGTGGGTATGTGAGTGGAAAAAAGTAGCGTTACCTTTCTCGAGGATTGATCTTTGGAAACGTATGATAATGGGTCTACTACGAGCGAATAATTCTACTGTCATATTTACATAAATTGCAGTTTCGAATGATTGTTAATCGTAGCGTTCGTAAATAGGGATCAACGTACGCGACGATATTTTTAGATATATTGTTTGCACAACACAACGATATCGATAGAGCGTCGAAGAGTCACGCTAAAAATCGTCGGGGTAATTAAAAAACGGAAATAAGGCGAATAATTGTCCCGAGCTTCTCTGTCTCGGATAAAGATGAACGAACGTTCAGTTATCTGGGAACAATACGACTTACGCTCTCCAATGCGTCACGATGTAGTTGTACTCATCAACCGACTGCGAAACGTACGCGAAACGTTTCAGAGCGAATTCCACTTCGCGTAACCCGCACGAATTCGACGTGCGAAATGGAATATTTGTAATATAATTTTGAGCCACGAGCACTCGGAAAATGCTTCCCGTGGTTTTAAAAAGCGGAGCGATGAAAAAATCATTACGTGTTTTTGAGCAATGCGCAGAAAAGTCTTTTTTAATCAATTTTACCTGCATAGTCGCCTTGGTGACGGTGACTCCTGACGTGGGGGGTCGTTGCTTGATTCGTCTGGATAGGCTGGCTCGTCTGGGCTGGTTGCGTTGATTGCGTGACCTTCGTATCCCAGTATCCCCTCGTGCCAAAGTTATTGACGCCCACCTGCTGCGACGGCAAGGTCTGCTTGCACGGGAGTCTGGCCATGGCAGTCATCATTTTTTAATTTATACCTCACTCGTAACGGTCATTCTATTCATCGCGCTGGCTTACATCCTGCCGACGACCGAGTCAATTTTATCCTCATTTTCCCAATTAATTTTCTACCACCTGAAACGACCAAAATTCAAACTTACATACAATAATATCATCGTCGTCACACGAATCGCGAGCAGCTTTCAAATACTACTTCTCCGCGTAAAACAATCTAATGCTTTCGTTCTTAACCGCGACATGTCGGACGGACTGTTGCGGTATAACGACGTTTGATCGCTTTCGCGGTGTACTACCGAACGTGTCGTTAAAACCTCGCATGATAGGAAAGAGAAACGATACGGTGTCCGAGTCTAAAAGCCTCTGATTCATCCGCGTTTCAATGCAAATAAGCGAAAAGTTCACGTTAACCAAACGACAATATAGTTCGAAATTTCATCGCTTACCCACTTCGTAAATTTATCAAATTTCAAATAATGGAAAATTCAACGATAACGTCGAATTGCAGCCCGATGACGTGGCTCGGTACACGGCAAACGGTATTTCTATTTTTACACTTTGCAGTTGGGTATTTCACGAAAGTGAACGGTAAGTCCGTTCAGATGATCGACGCCAGAAAAACGTCTCATATTTTTAAGAAAGGTTCTTGCCCGACCGCACGTGTGGGCGCCACGATTACATATTGCCAAAGTATGATTGTGTGCGTCGAGAAAAAAACTGTTTTTTTTCAACCAATCACGGTACAACTCCTAAAATTTTAAGCTACGAGAGCCAATTTTGTAGACGAATGGTAGAACGTTGTTCGCGCGAATAATTCTTTACAGGCTCGTGACAATGACACTGACCCTGTACTTTATCGTAGTTGTAGTTAAAATATGCAGACATTAGGTAAATAAACGAGATGGAATGATAAGTAATGAAATTGACGGTGTATCCGGTGGTTGGGTAAATTCAATAAATCGTAAAGCATCGAGTCATACACGTCGAGTTTGCACACAAATTCTCTTACGTTGCCTACGCGTTGCGTTGAAATTGCCCTGGCGCGACGTGACGACAGCGGTTGCCAGGGAGGCTATACTATACATTTCACACGCTCGATGTAACATCGACGTGGTTCAGTCAACTTCTTTTTTATTTACTCATTGTCAGCCAAACGGATGCACCGTTCCGAGTTTATTGACAGCACCAAGGTACTTGCATGTAAATGTAAATTATCGAATATTCGCAATCGTATTACTACCCGTTTATCGATCATTTAACAACGCCAATCAGCTAGGGGTACACGTAACAGCGACTTTGCTTTTCTGAGTATCGGTATCGAAAAAATGCAGGAGTCTGTATGCAGAAGCGACCGGATATCTTCATCGATGCGTTGGCGACCAAAATGTATTTGCACGCGCAAATACATTCCACCCGCGGCTTGAATGGAAATTGCATCATTTTCGTGCCGTTGTACAAAAGTAGTCCGTAAATTAACTACCGAAGCTGTGTAAAAGATGCAGAAATTTGCAGTTGTACGTTGAGTTCGCATACCTTGGGAACGTATGTATATCACGAGTAATAATGTCTTAGGCCGTAGTAATACCTCATGTACCTACCGGCGAGTAGACACAAAACCTTCGTTACGTCTAACATTTCGAATACAGGAGGCCGGAAAATACATAAGATATGTAAAGAACTGAAGTTTCAAAAAAGGCTCGTCGGCATTCGACTCGAAGGCTTCGGGAACTCGCCATACATACAGGTGACAAATGTTACGTATAGGACTGCATAGAACCGAGGATCGGAATAACAATTCCAGTTGCGACGGGTATTTATTCAAACGAATGCACGAGAAGGCTAGTTCACCATCGCAGCACGACTCCCGAGTTGACGACTGGTCACCCGTGTTATACCTAACGCAACTTCACACGCGTGCGACCATAGCGGGAAAATGTTTTACGAAATAAATAACGCTATGTGCTTACACGCAACAAAAAAAATAAGATCATTGATTTCAGCCGACGTGCAGGATTATTCGACGCATAGATCGGATTGCAACACGAAAATGTGTCGATGCAGCGCATATCGAACGCACGTCGTCTCTTTACTTGTAATATCTCTAGAAACGTGTGGTTGACCGTCAAACGAATGATAACTCTGGTTTGGGTCGCTTTTAGAGGGTCCGATAAGCTTACGGAGTTTATTTATCTATCTTGGGTTCGACGGCTCTTCTCGTTTCTTTGCCACCGTGCGTGTACATTCACGAACCGTGTGTGCAGGTAGACATAAGGGCAGCTGGTATAGGTGAGTAGTAGCATACGAGTCGAACCACTAGCGAGCAATACATTACGGATGCAGAGACGTTTATGACATTACATCAGAAGTTTTTTCGACGACACTCGAAAATCGCCGTAATACCAGCGTCATCGGCCTGTGATTCGAACTGAATGTTCCAAGTATGTAGGTCGATCTTTATGTCACGGTTGGAACACACGCGGACGTGCTCATTCCTAAATGCGCGATTGAAAGAAGAATCACGAGCGCGATGCCGGATATAAGATTCCTAATCTACAAATTCAGCTAGAGCGAGAGGTAGTGTGAATTTCACCCGAGTATGATAGTACCAATTACATGATCTGGAAGAGATCTTTTTCGAAATTACTTCAATTTGTCGGCATAACGATAAAATATGTATCGTGTGTTGGGAAAAATATAACAATTCAGAGATCATAGATTCCTAGTTTACTTGGGGAAATTAGGAATGCCGCTCACGTAGGAGATGTATAGATACGATGTTAAACGTTCGTGTTCCTTGACTATTTTCGAATCGCCATTATCATAAATGAGAGACGCTATTGTGCGTGCATATAGTCGTAGCTACACCGGTTTTACATGCATGTACGGTTCGCATCTAGGAATTAATAAACAGATGTTGTCAAGCAAACTCTACGCGAGGACACGTTTTTATCGATTCTTATAAATAGTGTTACGAGATTCTGTCTTTTAAATCCAGGAAATTTTTCTTACAATTTAAAATTCTGTCACGACATCGTATCATTCGATCGCAACACCGCTGCTGAGAGAAATTATTTGGATGTCAGAAATACTTAATTAAGTTATATGGTCCGCATTTGTGATCTAGAAATGGATCACTGGCCTAGCCCACAGAACAATTATAACCCCATAATCGCATGGTTTTATAAAAGTAAAAAAATTCAAAAATTCAAAAAAAGATCGTCGGCGGACTGAATTCTATGCTTATGTTCGTGAATTATACAATTTTCCTTTAATACCTCGATGGATAGTTAGGTTTTATATAATTACTGCTCAAGAAAGACTCATTGTTTGTTGGGCGGCCAGTTGGAACCGCTATGCAAGCACAATTAAGAACGCAGATTTCTGGAAACCCGTTAAATTATTAAACTTTTGCGAATCGTTTTTAATTTGAAATCAATCTATTTCGTAGATGGTCTAATATCCTGTTACTTTTTTCCAATAATGTTTACTGAACTAATTTGCAAAATAATCATTCTATCGACATCATATAATCGACCATGATTATTTTCATTTCATACTGTGTAATCTGTTGGTTTTATCCAATTACTTGTTCAATTGACTCGTGTGATACACTTTCATAAAAACTTTCGAATCGCTAAATGAAATAGTTTCACCGTTATTCAGTTCTATTTTTCAATTTCATTGTGCGAAATAGTTGATTGTTTGCATTTAATTTGCTGATGTTGGTTCAGATTTCATGGTGATAAAATAATAAACAGGGGGCAAGTGTCAAAGTTGCATTTATCGTGCCACATATTTTGAAAAGAAAATTTCGCTGGAACTAATGCACGAGTTTTTCATTTTCGTTCTAAATATCGTACTTACCTAGAAAATATACCTGACATTCAATTATTCATCAGCGTTAGTGCTCGACACGCCTATATGGGAAGCCTGCAGACGAGCTACTCTTTTGTTATTTACGAAACCTATTCTAGGCAGAGTAGTGGGAAATTCTTTTGACCTAATTATACGACATACTGGATGCGCAACCCCAATTTTTTCTTAACGAGCATACGAAACATACCAAGTAATTCGTACAACAGATATTTCAGGCAAAATTTGATAGGTAATACAACACGTTGCTTTAAATATTTGCTCGACGATGCGAAATGAAGATTTGATCGCAACGGGCGGCGATCAAACGACTTCAACAAACACATCCGTATCGATTCGTGAGCAAAAAACTGGGGTGGGAAGAAATGTGTCTACTGTCTCGTTATTGATTTGGTAGATTCAACCGGAGCACGTGCTACAACGCTCTGCGGGTGTAACAATACTAATGGTTGTTCACTCGGGCAAACCAACATCCCTTGCCGCCCAACGTTATCATGACGGAAGTGACCTTCGATCTTAACGGCATCTCTTCCAATTAGTGTAAGGAAATCGGGAAACATCACCCGCGTTGTACACCTAACCGAGCATAAAACAGATGAATGTCGTTAGATTTGTATCATTGATATTTGACTGTACAGGTTCAGATGGTCTTCTTAAAATCGGTCAACGTGTCTTGAAGTTATTTGTATGAACATACGTATAATGGGAAAAAGTGCTCGTTCCCAGATAGACTGGGGTACAACTGAAGTACAAAATGCAAATTTATACCTGATGCTTTTGTTTCGCGAGTTTCTCGTTTCACTTTGTGCCACGTCTTCGAATATATTTAAACTTGAGAATAAATTGCAGCCATGCGCGATAGTTGAGCAGAGTCGGGTTCACGCGACCGGTAGCGAACAACCATACAGTTTAATTGAGGACAATTGGATCCACCTAGAAACTAATAAAAATCACTTATACGCTTACGCTATCCAACATGTAAATAGCATGGAACAACAACACTCATCCGCTCAACTGGAGCACGATAACTATAGTTTACTTTACGCGAGTTACAATCATAATTGCTGGTATAAAAGTATACGGGAGACCAAATTATAAAGTTTTTTTTCGCAACTGCATTAACATTACGTATCCAAATTCTGAATGAAATGGATCACGATTTTTGTGCAGCATCGCGTGTCGCAAACGTGAGCAGAACAAACTTATGGGAATACAGCAGAATAAGCGATAGTGTTGCTGAAAGTGTTGAAAGCAAAAATCTCTCTGAACAAAATTAATTCGTTGCGGTGAAAAATAGGACGCCTTATGCAATGTTACCGATCGAAAATAATGAAATGGGGAAACTTGGAGACTTTGGCTATTGCAACCAGGACTGTACCCTACGAAGTACACGCGATTTTGCATACCTTGCTCGCGTCTTCACGCTCGATAATTAATTTTAAAAAAATGAATGATGCGAAGTCTTTGATCGTTGGTAACGTCGAAGAACAAACTATCGGTCGTGAAGCTCGATCAGAAAACAATTCGTTGGTTTATGATACGATCAATCCAATGGTTGCGGATAGATTATCGTTCATTCGTATGATTTATTGAATCAATCTGAAAGTAAATACAGCATCGCATTTCATAACGAGGTGAAAATAAAGTTTCCGGGGAAAGCAGCGGAATCATTATCATGGTAAAAAATGAATCCAATCAATGCTGCCGAGACCTTGCGAATGAACGGATAAAAAAACGGTAAATCTGCAGAATACGGATTAAAGATTCATTTGATTTTACTGTAATCTCAAAGCGATTATTCACGTGGATCATAGCAATGTTAATGTTACGGGAATATTTTTGATATGCGTAAAGTTGAGATCTTAATTTATGTTATTGTGACTTAGGAGAATGATATTCGCTTGAGTTGTGATATGATTCGCGTCAGTAAAGATTCACCAACTATTGCATATTGTATGAAGTTCTTCGTGACATTCCCGCAATCTTACAGCTAAAATTTTAACGATACGAATGTTAACACTGAAATATCGTTGAAGTGAGAAATTGTGGTGACAGATAGATGGTCTGGATATTCTGACCTTTTCGCCGTACCTACATCCAATGATAAACTACGAAAAAACCGTACGGCATACATGTCTTTTTATACAAGTTGTTCTATGCATATAGATCTCCATCTCCTCGTAAAACAAATGGTTCACGAACACGGTAATACGATTAAAAATGTCTCAAGTCTTTTAAAACTTACGATTGATGTGGCGTTCGTACAGCTCTCCCGAAAATCAAGCACAGGTGTACTATGTTCACAGCACAAATCACACGCGACACGGATACGTTTCGAAGAAATCACTAACAACACTAAAAAAAACGCGTGCAACGACGCGGGAGGACGCACCTCCAGTCGCCACTGGAAGCAACGGGTTTGACTTCAGCTTTGGGCCACCGTGGGCTCTTTGACATAATTTATTTGGTGACCCCACGGTTGGTACAGGGTCCTTGAACGGGTGGGGGAACCGTTCCAGTGCTCGCGTACGCGCGCTCCTACTGTGTGTGCGTGTCGTGCGTTCGGTGTTGATACTGTGACTCTGTGGATACAAGAGTACATATCAGGGATTTGTTGCATCGAGGGTACTAGATAGACTAAACATTGGACGCGGGGAAAACAGGAACTGTAATTGGACAAGTTCTCTGAAACCGCGCGAGATAGCGCTGCAGTACTTGGGAAGCATTCGGAACTCGCCAAGCGAGCGCAACCAATGATCGTCGACTGTTTTTTTCACCGAACCCCGATACGTTCCAGAACTACGGATTAGGATTGGTTACGAATGACCGAAAGTGGACAAATGGTAAATCTGGTGTCAGCTGTTGGATGCATCGTAAGCGTAAGAAACATGTGTGACTGTGAGTTCTATATCCAAAGTTCATCGTACCTAGCTCGATCTCGATCCCATGTGTGACATCGTCGCTGACAGACGTTGAGATTTGACAAATGTCATATGCGGTGATGGGCTAGTCGTATTCGCAACTGAATGATTGTACGTTGCTAATATGGATAGTGACAATCCAATAATATATGGTCTTGAATTTCAAGTAAGGAGACAGCCACAAAAACAATACGCATCCATTTATAAAAATGACAAACTGTTGAAAACTTGGTTAGCATCATGAGTAAAATTGACAACATGTCAAACGAATCGAAAAATATTTGTCACAATTATTTCAATGCCCTAGGACGTATATATTTTTTTTCGAGTTGACCTTGAGACATCTAGGGTCTTCGAATCAAATAACTTCAATTTTCAGGCTAGGGCATTATCGCCGCAAACAGCTGAAACAGACATCGTACGTTTCCTCGTGGGGACACAGTCGTTGAAATTCCGTGATAACCAAATTCATTTAGTCGAATTAAACGAAGAAACGAGTGGTTTGAAAACACAAGTGTTTCAACACTCGATTGGCGAAGTATGGAATTTACAAGCATCGCCTACAGATGCGGATAAGTTTGTTACTTGTTACAATACGCTCGATGGTAAATCAATTACGTTTCGTTGATATTCATATCGCGCGGAAAGATTGTACGAAGTTTAATCTTGCTTCAGATGAGGGAATTTGTCAAATGAAAGGAGCTGTTTGGAAGTTGCCAAAAAATGAAACAGATACACATGAAATTTTGCAACTTGACAAGATAGCGGATATAGATACCACACCTTACGGAGGGGATCTTAAGATTATTACGTATCACCCTAATGATGGAACAAAAGTTGTTTCCGTCGTTGATAATAACTTTGTACTTTGGGATTTGGCGGCAAATCCTTTGAAGGTATAGCATTATTATAATTACATGTTGTATCTTCGTTTCCGTTTGAATTCATTCATTCGGCTGCTATTGTTGTTTTCTACGTAACGTAATTTCAGGCTGTTACAGAAGGTAAATTGTCTGGGAAGAGTCAGCCCAAGTTCACTACGGGAAAATGGAATCCGCATAATGGTTGTAATCAGTTTGTCACATTGAATGAAAATCACGTTCGCGGATGGGATTTTAGAAATCCATCCGAACAAGCATGGATGATCCAATCAGCTCACACTCAAATTATCAGGTAAAGATTTCCATTGATGACGATTCCAAATGTGTTTACAAATCTGAAATCAACATAACTCTCGTGCTTTACCTGACGAACGTATACAACAACCTACAGAGATCTGGATTTCAATACTAATCGACCATACTTTGTGTCAACTTGTGGCGATGATGGTTACATGAAGTTTTGGGATATTCGACAATTATCCGAGCCAGTACTCTCACGGATGGAACATTCTCATTGGATTTGGAGTATAAGAATAAATCATTTTCATGATCAATTGGTTTTAACATCGAGCAGTGATTCCAGAGTGGTATTGTGCAGCATAGCGTCTATTTCTTCGGAACCATTTGGCCACATCGTCTCACCGGATGACGAGCCTTCGCAAGTCAATAGCGGATCAGGAAAACATAAGTATATGATTTCGTTTTTTACCAATTAAACGTTCATACGCGTCTCGAATTCGAATTCATCGCGTACATTATTCTATAATCGTAGGATGGAAGACGGAGTTGTTGGACGATACGAAGAACACGAAGATAGCGTTTATGCCGTTGAATGGTCATCGGCTGATCCTTGGACGTTTGCATCGTTAAGTTATGATGGGCGACTTGTCATAAATAAAGTGCCCCGAAAATATAAATACCAAATACTCTTGTAAAATGTTAGTAATCGAATAAAATTTAAGTTTCAAAAAATCACTTTAATAGACTAACGTTAGCGGTTGTTTCATCTTAATATATACAGTTTATGTAAAAGTAGATTATTGCAAACATTTTCGCAATCGAGGCTCCAAGTTTTTATAATCCACGAAAAGTGGTAATTGCAATCGAAGAAACGTAATTTCATTTCACAAACGATCAGATATCCTACCAGCTACATTTCGCAATTGCCCGTACACCTTTGATGGTGGACTACCCAAAATCAAGTTGCAAATAGCGCGACGTGCTATTTGAATATTTTGAAAAGACCCAAGAATATGAATTTTGCTATCTGCCAAGACTATTCTTGTTTTTGTAACATTTTCAATAGTGAATTTTGTCCTACCACCTTTACCAGCTAATCTGCCTATAGCTCTGGATAAGTGATCACCTTTCAATGGTTTAACATCCTGTACCTCAAACGTTTCTACAAATAAGTCGTCTAGACGTAACAATGCTAGGGCATCCTCAACTTCGAAACCATTGATAAATGCCTTAACAAAATCGGCAGCTTTTTGAAGATTAGAAATATCTGGCGTATCGGGACAAGTACGAATTTCCACATTTCTCGATCTCAAGTTGAAACGAATTTGCAATTGTAGATGTTCAACCACAGGTGTGAATATTTTCATCCAATTCTCTTTCAACGGCGTGTATCTATGTGCTGGAACAGCAACCTAAGCAAAACATTTGAAAATCAAAAATTAATACTCCTGTGTAACGATCACGTTCTATTCCTGTTATAATACAAGGTGCATTCTAAGTCGATATACGATACATACAAATTTTTAATCGAACACATACCTTTCGTTGCTCTCCGCCCTGTACATTTTTTGATCGCTTTGCCGAAGACTTTGTTTTCAATTTTCCTTCAACTCCATTTACAGTATCTACCTAAGATAATCGGACATTTATTACAGGAATCTTACAACATAGTCATAAATTATGCGGCAGATCCCCTTATTAATAGGCGGACAATAACTCGGTTCATCGTGAACACTTACTTCCATGTGACTTTCGCTGATCTGTCGCCGTTTGCCAGATTTCGTTTGTTTCATCTGTACATCTTGGTCGGATTTCATTTCAACCTCTACTGCAGTCATTTCGCGTTTAGTTATTATTGACGAACTGTAGAATAAATTAATCAACGTTTTTGACGTGACACAAGTGTTGTGTTGTGTTTCGAAAAGGAACTCTAACCTCCCTGTGCAAAAGCATGGGATCCGTGACCATCTGTGACGTCACGTAGGACACGCGTCGCCATTGGTCACGATTTGTAGTCCGGGACAAAAATAGCTTTGTCTGCTTCCGCATAATTTAGAAGGCCTGGTAATCTATTTCTATATCAATAATAATTTCGGCAGTATGCTGAAAATGACGAAAAAAATCCGTCATAGTATTATCAGATAACTCGACGGGTACAAGTAGAGATTCCTCATCATAAACGACTAGTTCGAGTTTCGGAAGTGAATTTGAAATTGAAGCCACGTGGGCGATCTCAAGGATCGATTTATGTAATCGATTGGCCATTTGAACTTTGAATAGAATATTCAAAGATAGATTGTATCATATCGAACTATAACGAAATATTATTTTGTTTTTCGATTGCTGAAAAGGCGTGCATTTTTCACGCCTGCGACGCGCATACATAGGGAAGTATTTTCTAAATAATCAAGAGTGGTACCAACGTGTTATTAGTTTTGTTGTTGTTGAAATGTCTAAAATGTTATATATATATATATATAAGTATGATAACGTGTCGCAAATGATGTGGGATGAAAGAATGATTAGAATTTTTTTCTTGCTGCATGAGAGAGACGAGCCAATTTTTAAAGAAGAGCTACAATTGCAGATTATAAAATTAACAGTTCAGTTTGATGTGAAAGGAAGCGAGCATCTACTATTCATCTTTTTTACATTCTGCTAAGAAATAATATTGAAAATTATTCAACAGAATATGTATATGCTACCTCATGATAGGAACTGAGTATCAAATGGACCAAAAAAAAACTGGCACAAATTCACCAGTATAGAGCAGTAAACCTAGTTGTAGCGAGGCAAACAAGTAATTCCCATTGGAAAAATGATGGGCCGTGATCTGCCGATTTCCCCTGTTTGAATACAATCATGGAATCTAATTTAGTGAAATTAAACTGAAAACAAAATGAAAAAAAAAGTTGTTTGCATTTTAATTAGACTCGGATAAATGTGTAATGCGATGGATGTAGCGTCAATCTTGGTATCAATACAAAGCATTGGTTGGGGTGTGTTGCAATACAAAACAAAAGTTTGAAATTTTTTTATAACACATTTTTCATTTTTCTGATAAGTCTAAGGTAATTAATAATTAATAACAAGAAAAAAACCTTTTTCATCAATGTTTCTACAATAATTATTAAAAGGTACAATTAGCAAATTACTATGTTGTGTATTTACTTTGTGTAATAAGAGATAATAATATAATCGTAATATTTTTTCATAATTATAGCGCAATTTCTCTCCACGTGCTTGTTCATTTCTACAAATATAATATGATATCTAATATTTTATTTCTTCACTTATGGATCCACTTGGATTATTATCGATCATTTACCTTTACGCCTATTTATATCGTTTAATCAAGTACTAAAAATACAAATTGTTACGCGCATGACACGTTTTATACGCAATGTAATATGCATAGTTTTATTTGCAAAATTAAGGGACTTCTAAAGAGGTTACTAATATATCTATGTATGTATGCATGTGTATATGTATGTATGTATGTATGCATTTGTTCATACACACATATATATTCACATAAGATCTGTGTATATATATTTTACATATATGCCAAATATATGTACGTGCCCATATGAACGTATATACACACACGTTAAATATTTGAAATACATGTTTATAAAAATTCGTTAGAGCTATAAAAATATTTGATTCTCAACATGTAATTTGAGAAATGTATAAACATTGCATTGTAGAGCTCTGGAGAGTCTCGTTGTACGAGCTAAACGTGTTTTTGCAAGTCGTTTTTAGTTGGAATATGTATACAGGAAATTGGAAACGTTCGAAATAATATTTTTTTGTTGACTCGTGAAAAATGTATACTCTTATAATTTATAATATATGATTTGGTCACTAATACAATAGGTTTAAACATACGAAGAAACTTCATTAGTAACCCCGTAATAATATGAGTGTTCCTAGAATTCACTTACATCAGTTATAAGATATTCGTAATATGTACATGCGAAGTTTTCTTCATTCGTAATCTATACAATTATGTAAACGTAATGTCGAATAATAAAATTGTTATGAAATAATACCTACCCTATCTATCTAGTGTCAATGGAAATATTTTACATTAAAAGTACAATTTTCATTTATCTGCACTAACTCATAGATTCTTATGCTCTAAGTTTCTATACTTTACATTACACTTCATCCCATATTAACATGGATCCCATCTTATCATAACTATATGTATATAGAAGTGTTTCCTCGAGTTCATTTGTCTTCAAGCTATTTACATTTCATTCGTTAATTTCATTGGAGCTCGACAAAGGTATGTATTTACAATAGGAGATAGTCAATTGGGACAATGATATTTCTGTCCTTTGATGGGCGACGTTTAAACTAAATAATTGTAACGTGGACGTAAGAATTTGTAACAGCAACTATAACGATATTTCAGGACAATGTATAAGTCGCGGGTTCGGTTAGCTTACAAACGCTTATCTATAAACATATGGATTTGTAATTGTGAGTAAATTTATTTGTAAATTATAAAATAAGACTGAGAAGCTAAACGGTTCGTATCGAAAATTGCATGGAAATGCTCAATTAGAAACAAGCCGTGAGTAAGAATTTTCATCAAGGTACATTGGTACATGGTTACGATTGAAAGGAAGCGTGCTTGCCTCGACGTCATTTTCAATCCTAACATCGCAACAAACGTGTAAATTTGTCGAATTTCTGATAAATACATGCAACTATTTCTGTTTGAAGTTTTTGAAAAATTTGCACAATTTGAAGAACATTCAAGTATAAAGCAGTATGTTTAACTCGTATGATCTTGATATAGCGATGAAATAACGTTCATACAACAACAAAAGAATGTACCGAAGAAAAATGAGGATATTTAAAATAGTATTAGAAGTGGATTTATTTTGATTTCATAAGAAAAATGTGGTAGGGTCTCGTTTATCATCAAAAACCTCGGTCAGTAAATTGTAAACTAATTTATTCTTAACCATCATAAGAAAGACAGATAGCTACACAAGGCTGCATTATCATCAATGTTTTTTTTTAATTTCAAAGTTTTAATTTACATTTATATAATATAAAACTAGATTTATTTCTTGCAGAACAGAATATTCTAATGGATTTTCATATTCTATATCGTGTCAGACAATGTTGAAAGATAATTATTTAAAAAATGTACTTACATTTTTTGTGAAAAATAACTAATAGTAGTGACAGTGGAGTTGCATGATATTTATTATATAATTACTAATTTAATAAAAATTTAACAGTTCCTATATTTACAAAGGGAGATGCGCGAGTGTCTATACAAGAAATTATTTACAAAATATATTCATTCATATATTACCTATCAAATTAACATTGTAATTATAATTTTTCAATTATTATTATTATCATTTCTGTATATTTATGCACGACTTACTTATCATTTATCCCAGTGTTCCTCTTATTCCTTATAAATAAAATAAATCCTTTGTTAAATTCCCTAAATCCCAGCCCCGCACTAAGTTGTAAGTTCGGGCAACGTTTGCACCAACAGACTATGTTTACAGTCTACGGAAGCAAAATTACACTGTTTGTGGTAGAAAAAAATATACATGTATGATTCGAATATCATTAGAGACTTGTAATTTTTAATATAAAGATCACTGTACAAATATGTGTTGATGCCTGGCATCGAAATCAATTTATTTACACATTAGAATTAACGACATAATTAATATCATGCATATATCGCGCATCAATCACACGTGACTGATATTTAGTAGGATTTACAATACACCGACACGATCCAAAGATTTTTAATTGGAACGTGTACCCAGGACGTTTTTCCATACGTTTTCAAGCTTGAACGTTCGTTCGATGAAGAAATGTTACATATTAAATTCTATAGAAGAAACAATAACAAAATAAATTAACGAAAAAGTTCAATTACAAAGTATAAACATAGTCTGCTGATGAAAGATACCTAAACAGTCACCTAAGCCCCAACAGCTAACAGAATGAATTCTTTGCAAGAAGCGTACAGTAAATTTATCCATATATTACGGCAGTACAGTTAAATTGAAAGTTATAATCTGCACGGGGCATTGTTTTTCGTATAAAAAAAAATGTTTGAGATGAGCACCAGAAGAAGCAACAGGTGCGTAGAAAAATACCTGGGCAATATAACAAAGTATCGCTAACACGTTTTCTTTGTGTGACAGCACTAGAGATGTACACAGCCTACAAGGTAACATGTACTGTTTCATTTTTTTTCTTCTTTAAAGCATAAAAACAATAAATAATGTAATATTCAATTTTTTTCAAACAGAGTAGCATTAATATATGCAGTACTGGTGCTCCTGCCTTAATCAATATGAAACTCACTTTCTGTTTCCACAATTATTAAGCCACGTGGTTTTGAATATTATTCGAGGCATGATTTAGACTGTGGTGACTCGATAGTTGGTGGATAAAAAAAAACAATTATTTTTGAGTCTCTAGCAAAATGGATCCGTGTGACTCGACATTTCGAAAATTCATTAATTATTCAGATTACGACCAAATGATGTGTAATAAGTTAGGGTTAAACTAAATAACTGAATAGTACTACCGAAGGTGCGGTAAGATGAAGAGTGCTGGATAGCAAAGCAAAGATATTAATCGGAGTTAGATTTGATTTAATTTGCAACAATTGCATCAATTTTATGTACACATTTGTTAAACTGTACGAAGTCTGGTTTATGTTGATTTGCTTGCTGAACTGATAAAGGAAATTTATAATTTGAGGATGATTTTATTGTAAATCCACTCGAGGTTTGGGAATGCATCGATTGAATATCCAATCCAACAGACTACAATGGGAAATCAATGAAATATTTAACTGCCATTGGTGGAAAATGTACGTCACTGATTTAATGAGAGTAGACTAATGTGAAAATTATGCAAAATATAACAGTTAACATATGACTGAACATATAGATGTGAAAACAACGATGACAGAAATATAAAATCTATTATTTCGTACTTTTTGATGGAAGATGATGACCATGCGAGCATGCTGTCGCCAGACATATGATCAGATTCCAAGTGACAATATGAACTGTCTTATACCAGAGGTGATGTTCGCTATCCAACACTCGTTCACAGATAATATACTCAACACTGTATCAACATTGTGCGTATTTGATGCTACGCAGTCACCAGGGTGGGTTCCAGCCACATGGTGATCGAACTAACATTATAAACGGACAGACAAACAGACAGACGAACCCTGACGAGCGACGGTAGCTAATCGCTGTCAAGGTCGCTCCCCGAAGGTCATTTGGTCTCTCGCGATATTCGCCGCCTTGTCGCCTGCTCCGCCGTCTCGGCTGACACTAAAACACCACTCGTGCTATACAAGGTGTTTGAAATTACAGTAGAACCTAAGAGTCTAGATACGAGTAAGTGCACTGGATACTAAGGAAATTGGTACATTATCTGTACGCCGGCACAACTAGAATTTCTCTCACCAGAATGCGAAAATGAAAAATTGTTCGAGATGTTTGCATGCTCCGGTTTTATAATCCTTTGTTACGAAGTAGGAATAATATTACTAATGGGAATACGAAAATATCATATCCAGCACTCTCTCTATGTCTCTTGTGTCAAGTTACATAAAGTATTTACAATTCCGTTACAATAGTTTATCTACTAAATACTCTTAAGAAAATTGCAAACCTATATAAGAAATTCTTCATTATATGCTGAGAAGAAGAGATGGGCTGAATAATAGACTAGCGTTTGGAATTTCTTTTATACTGGCAATTTACTGAATATATATATACATATATATATATATGCGTATGCATGTATATATTACAAACGTCTATGAAATAATGTTTAATCGAAAACGTTTTGTGATCAACAATTTCAGGAGACAAAAAATGAAAAAGAAAAAACATCGTAGTAATGTGAACACAGCAGAATATTTACAAGTCTGAAGAAAAAAGAAAAATAAAACTGTTTCACAATGTACTAGTGACAATTTCGATTAAAAATTTCTTGAAACACTTTCTAATGCGACTTATTGATACCGAATGATGATTGTTTCGTGTTTGTGACAACACGTCTCTTCGCTACAGTATTCCGTACATCTCTTCTTGGTATTCTGAATTTATAATAGTTTTACAAAAAAATGTATTTTGTAATAATATAAATATATGTATGTATGTATGTATATATATATATACATACAAGCATACATTCACAGGTACGTATATATATACATACACCTACAGCATAGAACTTATCATATGCATCTTCTTCCTTTCTCTTGGGTTCTACTGATTATTTACAAAATATGAAATGAAATAACCCGGGGTATGATAGATATCTATGGTATCGCTTGAAATAAATCACTATACGAATATTCCAATGTTTTAATATTAATGCTATAAGTCTTTGTATGCTGATGCAGAAAAAATATTCATATTTGAAACGATGCACGAGCTTTATAAGCGCAACTTCAAAATATTTCGTTCGTAGAAATACAGGCTCACGTGGATAACACAGTGGGCAAAAATAAGTCTCTTCAATATCTTATGTAACTAAATTCTTTATAACTGTTCGTTTCTTTTTTTTGAATTCATTCTTTATTTTCACGAAGACTTGAATAATTTTCTTACTCACCAGCTCCACTACGAGTCTTTCTTCTATTTACGTCATCCACAGATCTAGAGGCCCCTCTAGTGTTACCTGCCGGAGTAGCTAACGGCGATGCAGTATTCTGTCTAACTGATCTGCGCGTCGGGATTTCACCTACTGACTCGTTGCTGGAAACAGATGTTCCTCTGAGTCTTTCTTTTCCAGTCGATATGGATGTCCCAGTAGCTGGTTGCTTAGTTGTTAACAATCGACTTTCTCTTTGCGTTCGATTCGCGGTATTAGCTGTGTTTGCTGTGCTGCTAGAAATCGTTTGACTTCCGGTGATGGCGCCAGTTGAATTCATTCTGGGAAATTAAATGCACATGATTAAAAAAAACAACAGCAAATTACATGATCGAATTTTTATGATGTACAGATACGTATTGTGTTGCGTAAGTAACTAATATTTATTCCGATATCGATGCGAATGGGAACTATTTACTTTTGATCTTTGGGCCTCGGAGATGCAACCGATGCTTCATCCATAATACGAATTCTCGCCTTTCCAGCAGTTTCAATCAACGGCTCGTCATCTGAGGAATCCACTTCTACTAAAATTGGTCCTAAACATTACAAATCATATAATCAGCGAGAGTAAGAATAGCGATACGAAATACTTTTTCAACTTCCATCGCTACACATTTACAACAAAGTGGAGTATACATCTTGAGATTGACAGAAACAATCGATATGGACAAGTTGAATGAGAGCCAAACAGCTAATCTGTGACTCGAGAAACGTATTTTATTTTCAAGATGTACCTTTCTTTGCCTTTGCCACTACGTTGAATCCTTTCTTATTCTGTTCGTCCTTTCCGGAAATTTGCTTTTTTATAGCCCCACTTTCATCAACTCCCATGCATGCTTTGATCAGTTCCGCAGCATTCTCGGAGCATTTTCGTTTTCCAGGCCGCGGTTGAGAATCATCGGCTGTACTAGATGCAACAGAACTCTCGCTCTCTTGTCGCTTTCGCTTCCCAATTTTAACCATTGAAGTATTCGGCGACAACTTGGAAACCCCCAATTTCGGGCTCGCTTTCGCGTAAGGTGATATGCTGCGCCTTTCTTCAAATTTGTTGTGACCATGCGGACTACTTTTCGGGGTCTTAACAATATCAGGACTATTCAATTTCTGTGATCTCGTCCGCAACGATCTTTTCTCACTATTTTCCGTGGGTATTTCAATCAAAAGCTGTTCCAAGAGTGACTTTGGCTTTACATAATCGTCAGAATTATTAGGATTTAGCCTGTCGAGAAAATGTGATTCTTCGCCATCCTCTATGCAAATAACATCTTGACGACCTTCTAGCTCCTGTTTTCTTCTACGTTTTCGCTTCGCATGATCAACCTCGGTCGATTCCACTTCTTGATTGTGCGCTGCAGGGCTGGGGGTTTCATCTCTTTGCAGAACCACTGGGTTCGAGTACGTATACAAAGGAGGAGTGATTCTGATCGGTTGCGGGTCATCCGCCAATGGTGATTCAACATTCACATTTGTATCTGTTACGTCGCTTACAATTTTTTTCAACAATTCGTCGGCAACCTTTTGCAAATTGACAGACGCCTCCTTGACCAGAACTTGTTGACTTTGTACAATGGCCTTTTGGTTATCTGATTCTAATTTAACAATACAAGTCGAGTGCAAAGGATTCGTCGAATTGTTGGTATTATCTTTTTGCTTGGTATTTTCTAACTTGATTTCTAAGTTTCCTTCAATTTTAATTTCGGATGTACAGTTCTTTTGAATGTCAGAACACGTAGTTTCTGAATTCAAATTGGCCGGAATTAACGTAGGTTCGATTCTCTCAGTTTTCCCTTTACCGCACGCAACATGATTTTGAATTACAGGCACACCGTTGTTATTCTGTCCGTGAGGACTATCACTTAACATATTTGCACGAATATTGTCTGAAACTATTTTCAAGTCTTTTTCAGGCGACGGTTCGACGATTTTTGGTTGTTCACGATTCATATCCGTTTTTTTTAGTTCATTTTGGTTATCAAGATTAACAGGGGTATCCAATTTCACAGCATTGGCTGAAAAACTTTCGTTGCAGGGTGCATCCTTTATTTCTGTATTGGTACACTGTAAGAGTTTATCGTCGTTAGCGGCAGGTGTCAACACAGAACTCGCGATAAGAGTAGTCGAAGCTGTGATCAGTGGACTCGCAACACTTTTAATATTGTCTACCACTTCTGCGCTTGAAACGGATGTTATATCACTATTTCGCGGAGTTGCTAACGCTGCTTTATCACGAGACACATTCAACATAGTATGCTCACTAGAGTTCACAGTTGTATCATGTTTCAAACGATTTGCTAGATAATTCACGACACACGCGGGACTTAGTCTTTTAGGATCACCAGATTTCAGAATTTCCGAGTTTGAACACATATTACTATCGCTAGTCGAGGAAGGCACGTTCTTATTGGTGGTCTGTAAAGGAGTTTCTCCCTGATTCGCATTCTTATTGGTAGTTTGAGGTATCGACTCGGTTGTTGGTCTGTGCAACGGGGACTCTCCCTGATTCGGTGATTTTTCTGACAACGCATCCATAGATTCTATCCCCGAATCTTCACCTCCGCCACCATTTCCAACCCTTTCGGCACTCCCATCCACTCCCAATCCTACCGGAACCGTATTTTCGAGCAACTTCTGCTTCACTTTTGCTTCCGTTACGTTTATTTCACCGATTGGCAATGTTGGTTTGTTTGACAAGCTTATACTTTGAACTCTGTTATTTTGTTCTGGATTGCCAATTTGAGAATTTTGGGAACTCTTTAGCAGACTGACGCGTTGCGTATTTTCCAATTTGTTCATTGTTGGTGGTCTGTCGGGATGCGATTTGATTATATGATTCTGAATAACTTTTTTATGCGTTTGTTCAATTTTATGCCTGTTCAGACCAGCGTTGCCCTCATTTTTTGCTGATACATGATTTTTCATCTTGGGAACAGCCGTCAGAGTCTTATTTATGCAGCTAGTATTAGTCTTCGAACTTAGCCGCTCAGCCTCTGTTTTGGTTTTAGTTGACGGAGGTAGCCTGTTCAACGTGTCTGCGGAGGACTTTGATGTCGTCTCGGTGGTATTCGAAGGTAGGATTTTGCTTTCAAGGGTGCTGGGTGGATGGGAGCTTGTTTGAGTCAAAAGATTTATGCTTTTTGATCCAGTATTGTCGTTATCAAAATTTGAGTTAATTTTGGAATTTGGATTCAAATTTTTTGTGAGGCTGTCAGAAACACTTTTTTGACCATGGGTCTGTGTCATCTCCATGCTCTGAGATTCTGTAAAGTAAAACAAGACATAAACAATATAAGATATTATTTTGCTATCGAGATGTCCACAAATAATCTCAAATAATTTCTGGGTATATGTTCATTGATTTATTATAACACCCAAGATGGCAATCAATTGCCGAAGCCAAACCAGTTTTAAAATTACTCGATTCAAGCGGTGCTTTTTTTTTTTAAATGAAAATATGTACCGTGATGTCTACTCGTGTCTACCAGTTACTGGTTGCTGATATTACCTTTTCGTTGTATCGGTATATAAAATAATAGAAAATAAAACGCACCTGCTGAATGTAGATCCTTTTCGTCCATTAAGCTTAATCGCCGTCGCTTTTCTTGATTTACATAATCTTTTCTGATTCCATTTATTTCTGTTAATCTTGGAGTAACAGCATTCAACGAATTGGTCGTCTCGCTAACCGTTTTATTAATATCACTATCGCTCGTTCTCCGTATTTCGCCAATTTTTTTAATCTTGCTTGCAACGCTTTCCGATATCGCCAAATCAGTTTTCTTAACAGGTTGCCCCGCGTTCCCTTTGTAACCGAGTTTCCGCCATTTCAAGTGGTTGTCTAGAATTCTACCACCGGATAGTAAATTCTGCTCACGATGCAAGCCATCACTGCTCTCCGATTTCTTCTTAGAATCTCTTCTTTTTGTCTTACCTATGAAAATGGGAAATAAGATATTAGCCGGTATATTTTTAATTCTAAAATTTCACGTGCTAAATGATACCATATAATCAAACAAAAATCAAGAAATGGATAACGACGTCAACGCATTCCGCATATATTTACCTCCACCAATTTTATGTTCGCTTGTATGATTTTGAATCTCTGTTTCCAATTGATTTTTCGCCAAAACTTGCTGAGAATTCGCGGTCTGATTCAAAATCGTTGATTTACTTTTTATAGGCGATGGTATTCGGCTGTTGAGTGGTATGTCGTCGACATCGCCGCTCTTGCTGGAACTTGGTTTGATTATCGCCGTCTGTGCTTTAGAACTGTCCAACGAGGATTCTTGCTTTCCAGCATTGGATTTATTTATAACCGTTTGAAGGGAACTGGTCAACTTCGACATGGTATTCGTACTGTTGATTATCGTAGAATTGGATAGAGGTATTTTTGAAGCCGACGAAGTGCCAATTATCATACTTATAGACGACTTTTTCTGAAGTAATTTATTTCCGTCAGTAGATTCCTTCATTTTTTTCAGCTTCCCTCGCCGTTTAATGGTTGACGAGTCCAGATCCCCTTCTTTCAGCGCTTTTCTTTCTTTCTTTCTGATTTGAACTACAGACGCGTTGCGACCTCTTAAAGAGATGTGTAACGGAGGCACTCTAGGTTCATCGCCACCGGTACCCGAGCTTTGGATACCAGCGGAAAAAATTTTATTCACAGACTTATCAGCTTTCCTAACTGGTGGCGTATTTACGAAGGAGACATCTACCTTATACGCCTGTGTAACTGGTTCGGATTTTTCCAGTTTTAACCTCAACTTAATTTTTTCTCCTGGCATGGGACTGTGAGCTGTTTCTCTGGCAGATTTTATTCTGTTGTGTTTTAAACTTCCTTCGCTTGCCGTTGACTTGACCGTCGTTTCTGAATCTGATTGGTCGGTGTTAGTCGTCGTGTCGTTTCTTCTGGAGAAATTACTATCCGCATCGTCGTCTGAGAATATGGAATTTGATCTATCGTTCGACGGAGATGGAAAAGAAAAGAAATCATCTGGATTATCGATTGCGCTTTCTAGTTCCGAATCGGAACTTTCACTGGGCATCGGTTCCAAAAGACCAGTCAATGGATTTATCAAAAACTGTCTTATTTTTCCCGTAGACGTATATTCAGGTTCGGGTTCCTCTTCATCTGGTTTCGCAGGTTCTGCTACGTCTGAATTTGTTGCCACCGACGTTGGGTTTGGAGTGGAGGTGTGATTTAATCGAGGCACATTTTGTGGAAGGGATCCACTCGGGCCTTGGTTTACCGCAACACCGCGTTGTGCAGTATTGACTTGCGCACCTTGCGGAATGGAACTGTTCTGAACGTTCCACGGGGTGCCATTTCCAGTTACATTTTGATAGTTTCTGCTAAGGATATTTTGACTTTGACCATAACGAAAATCTGTTGTTGCTCCCGTATTAACGTTCATGTTTTTTAATTGATTATGATGCAATTGCTGTTGTACATTGAGCATCTGATTTTGTTGTCCCAGATGGGATGGTTGCTGTTGAGGCGTCGGTTGTCTAGGATACGGCGGAGGTGTTGTTTGTCTCAAATTCCCCAAATAATTTATCCTCTGCTGAGCAACATTAATTCCTGTCGTCGGATGTAACATTTGCTGTTGTAATAATTGTTGATTACTGACATTAGCTTGCTGTAACTGAGGGCCTATGTTTTGCTGTTGCAGAGACGGCTGTTGAGGACCTGATCCTTGTTGTTGAATCAATTGGTTACTCGTAGCCTGTTGACCTATTTGTTGTTGCGCCATGATCTGCTGTTGAAGTAACATCTGCCGTTGTTGTATAGATGTCCGAACTTGCTGGTTATTCAGCGGATGCCTCACAGGCATTTGGTTTTGTATCTGGACTTGAGCTGGCCGATACGTTAATTCCTGTCTAACTGGAAACTTTTGCTGTATTTGTACGGGTGTATGTAAAGCTGGCGTTTGCACTTGATTGGCTAATGGTAGTTGGTGAACATTTTGCGATGGTGGCAAATTTTGAGTCAAGCTGGTCACATTGCTCGGATGCTGTTGGCTCACCAAGGATTGCTGATTAACGTTTACCGTAGCAAATGCCGATGGACCAGAATTTAGAGATAGATCAGGCACAATGTTTGAAGCCCCAATCAAATCCTCTGTTCTCAAAGATTCTAAGCCGGGCGGAGAATCGTTTGCAGAGTTCATATCTTTCCTCCTGGCAATCGGTTTTTTTGTTGGTCTCATACGATTAGCTACCCCAACACTTTCTACCGCGGCCGGTGGTAGCATCTTTTGCGTGGTCATGACATTATTGGGATGCGAATTACCGTCATTTTGCAAAAGATTAACTAACAGCGGACTTGATAACGCGACTTGATTACTACTACCATTCGAAGTGTTAGTCAAGCTACTTCCATTTGTTGATGACAAACTGGATCCTATAGTATTAGATAGTTTGTATGAATTCGTCGACGTGGATGATCCAACTAGCGTTGTTGTTATTGGCTGCGTCGTTGTCTGACCAGAGGTCAACGCTGTTGCAGAGATCAGAGTATCTTGTGCTGGGTAAGGTGGCGGTGGCTGTGTATGATGTTTAAATTGCACGGTATTCTTCGTAGTACTTGCTTGCGATTCACGATTGTGTATAGCTTGAGCGGCATGTGTCATGCTAGCAAATGGAAATGGTCCATTGTAGCTATTTCTTGGCGATGTTCCGGAATTCTGTGCAGGTTGGTTACTAGCGATCCCACTGCTGCTACTACCAGCAGTTGGTTGAACAGATTTAGCAAGAAAGGGCGGAATTGGATCACAGTCTGTTGGTGCTACCACATTTGGTGAACGAAACTGGGGAGTCTTTTCTGCTGAACCACCTGAAAATTAGTTGTAATTTAATTTCAAATTCTAGAATTAATTGTTCAATATTTGGTATGGTGTGCTAGTGAACCGATTTGCTATCCTTAAATACAATTTGTCGAAAAGAATTCGCGTATATAATCATTGATACATTATTCAAACTCTGATGGTATTTTGTAATATGTCAAAAATATAATAACCAAGAGCAATGAAACATTTTCCTGAATTTTTGTTGAGAATGTGTACCCTGATTTTCTGATGTTCTGAATTCAGGCCTGTGATGCCTTTGAAAAAATGATTGTTGAACGTACAATAAATTGATTGAAGCTTTTTTTTTATAAAATTCAAATTTACCTGCTGCTATTATTTGGGCGACATTGCGTAGAGCTGAGGAAACATTGGATACATTGCTGGGTCCAGCTATGGCAGCTGCAGAATCCGACTCAGCACTATTCGCGTCATTTGCAGAATCACTTTGAGCTTTAGAGCCACCATCTTGAGAGGACCCAGAGCGCAACACTATTTCTTGTGCCTCTCCACCAAAGCGACTGGCTATTCGTAAAGAAATCACCTGAAATATCATTTTTGGAACTCATTAGTTTTGTATGAACTCCACATTCACTCGTCCAAATTCATATTAATTAATGATCCTATTGGATTGTATACGATTTGTGATTGGTGCTAGCCAACGAGACACTAATCTGAGCTCGCTGGAAAATAAATAACATCATCATTGCATTCAATTGCTGATTACTCTCTGTTGATTGAATGATAAAATTGTAAGATTAAAATGTTGGATGATACTTTGGTAAATGTGTGTAGTAGTGTCCCTAAAAGTTCTCACCAGTACCTCACATTGACGTATCGTTACATAAATCAAAACAACAGGTGATGATGTTTTTATTAGATTAGAAAAATGCTCATAGTGCTGTCATTTTTCAATAGTGAACCTCTCTTTGCTAATTAAGTGAGATTAAATTTTATGTTAAGTACCAGATCAACCATGGAACTAAACTGCTTACAAGATATGTTTCAGTGATTTTGTAGACCCAAAAATAAGTAAAACGCAATCAACAATCTTGCAAAATTTTCATTATTCTTGATTGCCAACACCACGCTTTGGCGGCAGTTGTCTTGATGCAAAACAACAAAATGATTCGATGCAATTCAAATAGTTTTCGTTTAAAGTATGGTTTTAGTACTTTGTGAGAATGGTTTCTGTACGCGTTACAAATATTCCAGCCTGTGTGAAAGTGCGAGTAGTTTAAATAACACATTATTAAAATCAGTAATTTGTTATCCTCAATTTAAGGTACTAAATATAAACAATTAATCCAACTTAGGAAGTGAGCATGGATAAAAAAGTCGAATTAAGGTTTTATAATTATTTGAAATATTAATCAAAATACTGGACAAGTCGTCAAACAATTGGAAAGGGACTCGAATGTCTTTGTATTTCAACATCATATGTTCGGTTCTGATGATTCATTAAATTATGAACACGAGTAATATCAATCATCCTAACTTAGAAAAAAAATTTGGTAATCACCTGATCTCCCTCGACTTGGACGGAGAGAATGCCGAGCTGTGTGAGTGTCGGCGATCCCTGGGCAGCCAACTCTCGCAAACGTAAGGCGGCCTCTCTCGGAATTGAAAATGTTACCCTCACGGAGTTCCATGGCTCTACCTTCTTAACGCGTAAGCTCTCACTCTTTTCTGAAATACCATTTATTTACATAATGTATAAAAACGCAAGTGGTGAATACAAATACCGAATACATGGAACTAATTGCACATCTATTCGACTATATTAGTACCTTGACAGAGTAGGGATTCGAGTCGTTCACAGATAACTTTGAACTTGTGCGCAAATTCTGGGTCTCCGAGATCCCCCTCGCACGTAACCACCGTCTCAATTAGATCACCATCGCTATCTGCCGCCATGACTGAAATAACAATACGTTATTGAAAATAAGTACATATCGTGCAAAAAGAAATCTGTGAAGTAAAGAATTCGGCTTTGGAAGCTGTCTGCACACTTCTCACCGGATATATAATTCATTATGCATGATGAAAATTATTGATCTGGAATTCAAGATAGACGATTGAAAAAATGATAAAGATATTGCAACCTGTTTTTCGGTATAAATCAAATCTAAGTTAATCAATTCAGGCACCAAGTTCTTAATTTCTGATATTGGGCTTAAGCGTTTATCTAATTGAGAAATCGCTCTACATCGATCTGCGGAGGATACTATCTGCAATGTATCAGAGTTTAGCCCAATTTTTCAGAGCTATGTTATCGAACAAATGTATGGCAATCTAATTAAAGATTTACTTTATGTTCTTTGGAATGCTGAGACGAGCAACGTAAAAGTTTAATCTGCAATCAGGTGCGTTCAAATGTACTTTTAACGTATTCTTTACGGTGAATTTTCAAAGTATACACATAACAAAATGAATATCTTTTTTTTAGCAGGTGAAGTAAAAACAAATAGTGGAAAGCATAATTGGAAATCAACGGAAACAAAAATGTCAGTGATTTTATTCCACAATAAATCCTATGTAAAACGATTCGCGCAAAATAATGTAACGTAGAGTAGCATCAAATGGTCGTTCAATTTTGTCGCAAACTTACCAATCATCAATCACATAACTACCCGGGAAGCCTTCTCCAAGGACTTCTCCAAGTACGGCTGTACTGTCTATTGGTCCACCAGACAGACTGCTAATCCGTACTAAACCACCCGAGAACTGCTTTTCTACAACCTTTGCATACTGAAAATATAATTTCAAAACTCGAATAAACGAATGTTGAATAGCTAAAGCCTTTTTTTTCACCATATCCTGGTCAGTGTAATAATGATAATAATGATATCAACTCTGTGGCACCAAAGTGATCATATAGAATGAGATTGAAAATTAGGAACTATACTTTGAAAATATTCACGAGCTGCCATAAATGAGTTATAGAACAATTAAAAACAGGTTTCTTTGCGATCTTGTATAACGTCGAATGATATTGATAATTTCCACACTCTTTCGATCATTAATACTATATTTTATACTGTATACATTTGCATTCGTGGCAAGAGTTATTCGAGCGTTTGATAAATTTAATCAATCGGCATAAGCTAAAAGTGTAAGTTTTGCCACGAATCATTGAAGGTTAACATTTTCCAGTTAAACCAGTCAAATGCACTGAGTTAATACTAATAAAAAGGTTCGCGAATGAACGTAATACAGCTGTAAATTGAGAGAACTAGCGCATCATTTATTTTTTACATAAAAGTTGCGGATTAATCAATTTTCACGCGAAAGAAATAATATTTCATTTGATATGACACTAGGATGATAGATTATTTCAGAACACGATAACTAATATAATATTTATACGCATTACGTAAAAATAATGAATCAACAATAAGCAATACGCAAATACCGATCAATTTCCATTCACCGAAGAACGTATCGGCTCTTGCAAATCAACAAAAACAGTTAATCAGCTAAAGTTCCACTACATGAATTTTGTGAAAAATGAAATTACAAGCAAGAAGAAATTTTCATAACCGGCGTGGTATTTGAAAACCAATAAAATCCGTTAGAGCAATGATTATCAAAAATTTGCCGCACTATTGTGAAAACAATCACAAAAACACTGTGCATAAACACAAAGTTAGGTACTATAAGCTAGGAGGTTATAATTTCTCGACGATTTTTAAGCAGCGGCAGATAATGCTGTTGTAATAACGCTTTCACGCGGCCAAAGTCGAGTTATCTCGTTGAAATTTTGTCGAAAATTGAAAATGAAATGATCGGGAAAGTAGCTTTGCCATTCTCGAACAGCAATTAAAATCTTTTGGGCCACAGGACGGGGGCTCGTTTCTATAGTATGGAAAATAGGTTATAGACTTGGTCCGTGAGCTAGGCGTGCCTTCTCAAATATTACGCTGGTCGTTTGAATTTAATTTAATTAAAAAAACGTGCATTTTGACAAAGGTTGCAAGTGATTTTGGGTAAAACAAGGCGCTTAGATCATTGGATATCGGGGGGCCACCATTTTGTCCGTCGGGGGAGGTGGACGTGAAGTGGGCTCAAAGCATGCTCAAGATATGCCGTCAAAAGACAGAGAATTACTATTTCGAAACTTCTTTCTACATACTCGTACTAGGAGAGTGTATCGAATGAGATTGCGCCCGATCTCAGCGAGTTCGTGTATTTCACGGTAACAGAGAAGCCTTGACACGGGGAGATTTGATACCGTATGAACACAGGAAAATTTTAACGTTACCCCATTTCTTTCCAACTCCGTGCGGGATTTGTCGCGTCCAAATTGCACTGAAACACAGCACCAACACACTAATCTTGATATAAAACACACCGCGCTGTCGTTACTTCACTTTACGCACACTGCGTGCGGCAAAAATCGCGGAACAACTCGACATAATCAGTAATATAAAGGGACAAGTCATAAAACGCCATGAACAATAACAAGGAGCCGCCATTTGCAATGCAGCCAACTGACATGCGCAAATCAATCGCGCGAGGCACGCTGGGAAATCGTAGAGCGCCATCTTGCGAATTATTTAAACATTATCCACCTAACTTATCTCCCTCCAATGAAAATATATCGTTATACGAGCCAATCGTAAACTTTTTGCGAATACTCTTTCCCCGCTTTTATCTATATTCAAGTTCGTCAATGATGGAGTTGGAATTTGAGGAGACGGTTCAATTGATTTTCAGGATCACGATACATCAAATGTTCATTGATTTGCAGAAGGGTACACTTCCATCAACCTGAAACGCTTGTATCAATTCTTGATTGCAACCTGATCGCTGTTGAGTATCAAAAAATACAAACCAGTATCCACCCATGTCAATAATTTCATAATCCACATGTACGAGCGTGTATTCAGCGTTAACAATAGCAACACATATTTTTACTAAGTAATTTTATTTTAATTGTACAGTTACAAGAACTATACTCGAGTACAGCCTAACGTATTTGATGCGATCATATTTAACTTTCCTCGGGACCCACAGATTGGAGTAATCCAGCATTCCTCATTATTCTGAACTGTTTGTCCGCGTCGTATGTCCTGAAAAACATTTTTCAACTAATTTCTTTGTACGATTTATGTTGCTACATTGTTTTCCCAACGTAATATAATGTTTCTCGCAAACGACTAAGAATTCAATATCTGACATTTCACACAGCCGATGAAGGTCTGTCGTGGCTTTTCTGATCAAGTAGCAGGGAAGAAATTAAACGAGGATTTATTGGTATTTCTCGGTGACAATTGAATTATATAAAAAAAGTGTGGTAGTTTCAGATATTTCACAGGCGTTTGTTGTTATTGTTTGATAAACGATTTCACAAATAGTCTAAGCCAATGCTTATTCAATAGCCGCGAATGGAATCTTACTTGTAGAAGTCAGCATATTTCTGCTTCTTAGGTTCGGCATATCCATACTTGAAGATCAAAGCGCTACCAATCCCACAGAACACGGTTATGATGAGGTGTTTCTTCGAGTTGGCCATAAGAAGTCCTCGAAGCTGCGGTTTAGCTGTAGCCATCTGGAAAGTACAAGCTACCCTATGTAAAAATAACAATTTCGATCGTTGCTCGCATCAGTCGTAGCAGTTAAATAATGTTGAAAAGTATGAATGTTTAGGCGTAAAATGTTCATGCATCCAATTGCAGAGTTTAATCAAAAATTTTCAAGCTCGTGACTTTCTCTGGAGAGGACGTGAGTATGTAAATCTAAAAAATAAAGTTTGCTCGGACATTCGTCTCGTCGTTACGATCCGTCATAAATAGTTGCATCGAAGACAAAGAACACAAAGGCAAGGTTATACTACTTTTACAGCCTGTTAATTAACACAACATTCACATCTGACACATGATAGAATAAAACACAAGAAGAGTTGAATAAAACTATTTGCAATTTGGCAGTAATCCATCAAATAACATATTGAAATGCACAAAAAATACAATTACACCGTTATAGTGATAAAACGATGAGTGTTAATGCAATCAAAACCAATTCTGGTCAAATTCGTTGATTGTCGGAGATAAAAGAATTCGAACGATTAAGCCGAAATATCGAGACACAAAACAACTGTATAAAGTGACAAAGACTCAGTTCAAATAGAATTTATGGTTTATCTTCACAGCTATAAGTAGCTCTAGGTAGGAAATGGTTGACCAGAGATTTTTTGAAGCTACCTTCGTTAACCTCATGCATACGTAGTTCTCGCATCAAAAGAAAATACGTGACATAATTATGTAATATATTTTGGCAAGATCGGTGAACTTTTTTCCTGGTATAGATATCGATTCTCTGATGTTGGGTTTAAAATCATTTAATCGACAATTACATAACAGAATGGCAATAAGGAGATCAGTTTCTCACGACAGTGTACAAGAAAAATAATGTATAAACGGTCAACGCTTCACATACCTCGAATTCGATACCAATGGAACACACCTGAAATCCTCGAAAGCTACACCTTTAATACTTCTATCCAATTCTATATCTCAGTCGCAGGGAAAAACACGGACTCGGTGCGAAAGCAATGTTACTATAATCGTATTTAGCATTGAAGAGGGAGAACCGAGTAACGCAGAGCTGTCTATAGTAGCCGTCCTGATGTCATGTATTCAGATGATGTCATTATCTGACTTCACATGATATCAAATCTTAACATTTTTCTACAATCCAAATACATTACGACATTGGATTTCATTCGGGGTTAAGCGTTTCGATTAATTTACAAAATTTTGGAATTTTTCGTCAGTTTTACGCCAACAGCTCGACGCACGCATGAATATCTGATCAATGGAACTTTCAAGAATCTATTTTCTTTACATTGTGAAACCGTGTTTTATTCTTCATTCCCATTACAGACGTATGCAGACGTGTTGTGTCTTTAAAAAAGCGGCCTTATAAAAAAAATAAGTGTGTTATGATAGATCTTCTGCTTTTCTCGCCACTTTATCTAAATTTTTGATTTCATCTTTGATGGCAACCAAAGAAGTTTCCACCAAATGTCGGTCCCGCCGGAGGCGCCAGTGAGACAGTTGTCACGTGAACGAGTACTACTCACTGTGTTTGTCACACGTTGAGAAAAAACAACGAAATACGCTTGATACGCTTACGCGGCATTTATTTTCCTTTCAAATTTGACAAATCTTATAGAAATTGCTTTTCACTTGTCGTCGTATTCAAAAATCGAAATTTCCACCAAGACTGATGACACGTAGCTTGGTAGCTCCCTCTGGTCCGAGCTTCTCATTCTATGTGTCAATGACACGTTCGTGGTCTTTCAGGTCTTGAATCGGCGCGCGCATTGGTTGTTTGTGCGTATTAGTGTATTGTCTTATGTGCGTACATTTTTTCCAACATAAATTGGTGTATGTGTCGCGATTATTCATTTCATAAATTCACGAGTAATGTAAAGTATAGCGAGTAGCGAATTTGATAGAATACGTGTAATTAGCATCTTAAATACTGTTTGTTCAACCTCAAAAGCTTAAATCAACCATACTGTTTGTCAGGATTTACTTGTGGCCTTTTGAATCTGTGAGATTTTCTGATCGTCGGGAGAGGATACAACGAATCGTCGAACTAACAGCTGATTGATGGTAGCGTGAAGCTTGTGTCTACGGGTACGTATGCACTCAGAATGCACCATTGTTCTTATACGCTATACATAAAAACAAATTTATTTGACTCATGCATACTATTAACAGTTAAGTGCTTACATAATCAAACTATTGTCGTCGGCATATTGAGAAAACTATTTAAGGATTGCCACGACCCAAGTCGACCGTACATTTTAGCCCAAGTGCGTAATTCTTTTATTTTAGGTTTTTTGCAATTAACATCCATTTACTTATTGCGCAACGCATCGTTGTTGCATCGATGCATGAGTCGAAAAATTCCGTATATTATTTTAATAACGTGTAATAAACGTGGCGAATTTTATATAATGTTTGATTCACAATAGGATAAGTGATAGTGATAGAACTCTGCCTACTTGCAGAGTTGAATTACACACTTAATGAACAGTTATCACATTACCAGCTTATATTTCACACGTACGTAGTCTTCAAAATGAATTTATATGAGCTATACATTGAAATTAGCATGGTGTTCACATTTTATGGATAAGACACTCAGTTCATGTTCGTATAGATCATGTTCCAATACTTTAATTTGTAATAAATCGTGTCACATGGAGGTACTGCAAAGTCTACACAGCGATCCTGGCTAGAAAGCTGGAAGAAGAAGTAGAAAGAGAAGGGATGATGCTGTCAAACCTAACAGGACTCAGAAGGGGACCCTAGATAACATCTATGTACTCAACTACCTAGTGAAAGGACAAGTGGGGAACGAAAAAGAAACGCTGATAGCGCTATTTGTCGATCGAAGGTCTGCGTTTGATTCAGTAGACAGGAAAGGATTATTACAGGCAATGGAGAGAAGAGGAATAAGGGAGGGTTTGAGGCAAAGAGTGGAGGTGTACAGGGAGACCGTTAGTCGAGTAAGAGCAGGGGAAGAGATGGCGGAGGATTTCTGAACAGCAGGAGGGATGAGATAGGGGTGCCCGATGAGCTCCATACTATTCAACATTCTAACAGCGGACCTAGAAGAAGAAATGAGTAAAGGAAGTTCCGGAGGGGTAAGAGTAGGAGAGAGAAGGATATGCACGCTTGCATACGCGGATGACGTGGTTGTGTTGGTGGAAAGAGAAGAGGAAATAGAGAGCATGATTAGGATAATGGAGGGGTACTGCAACATGAGGAACTTAGAGGGGAATGTGGAAAAAACGAACATCCTGAGATTCAGGAGAAGGGTAGGAAAGAGCAAAGAAATAGACTGGAGATGGAAGCTCAAGAGAACAGAGGAGGTGAAGGAATTTCAATATTTAGGATAATGAAGCAGGTTTGGGGAATAGGGAAGAGGACATTCGGGAAGGACTGAAAGAGGAGAATGTGGCTATTCGCGTATAATGGGCATAAAATTGAGAACTTCAGGTTAAATGGTTGCAGAAGAAGGGTAAAGAGATAAATTAAGGACCAGATCAGCGAAATTCGAAGAGAAGTTGAAAAGGGGAGGAAGGAGGAAACGGAATTCCGGAGGAAAAGAGGGTGATAGAGGTAGGCGTAGAGTAAAGATAGAGATAAGGCGAGAGAGCGGAGAAAAACACGCGGTATACGAAAAGGCGAATAGTGAGATAAGCTAAGGTAGAGATAAGAAGGAAAGCGATAGAATGTAAAATGTACTTAACCCTTGGGGGAATGATGAATAAATAATACATATATACATACATACACTTGGATGTACTCTTTAGCTTGATTGTTTTTATTTTAGACAATCTCCTTATTGAACGCTCTCGATCAGCTCTGAAACTTGTTAGTGTATCAATGTAATCGCTGAACAAATCATTGACCTTAATTTGTGTACACTGATGCAACATACTTTTGTTAACCAGTCAAGTGTTTTGATTGGATGAACTTCAATGATTAATATCTAATTAGGTAATGATAGGATCTCGAAACGACAGAGAACATCCCGACTAAACTTATCATTAGTATTTTTGTTATGTTGAAAGTGGGCGAGAGTTCAAGACCACCTTGTATGATAGCTGTAATTCATTTGCTAAAGGTACATATATATCATCATGTAATATGTGGTTTTATTTCAATGCCACAGAGAGACTAATATATATAAGCTGGAAGGCACTTGTTTCAAATATTCTCTACAACGTTTAAGCAAGATACTTATAATTTCATCGCAATAAAGAAAAATTGCATGTCAACAGCTGATAAGGTAATCAGTTCGTCGTCCTCTGTAATGAGGCTCGTGCGGTCAAACCTTCACCTCCACTCGTAATATGTTGGGAGCCTTACGTAAATTTAGCAACATTATGATACCAAATATTTGTGATGAAATATACAATGATGGCGACTTACGTAGTTGTAATATAATGCTTGCTTCACCATTATTCTTTTGTTCACAAAGAGAAGAATATCATACAAACGGAGCATGATACGTGTTCATTATGTATACGCATATACGAATTGGTTCACACGTACATGTTATTCTTGCCACATCATTTTGACAAATATCATACGAAATTTTTATCTTTTCAGAGGACTGCATTCGTGCAGTCCACGTTAAACACAGTGAACATGGAACATGTGATCGCATTGAGCAGCCAAAATCCACTATCTCTACTTGTTAAAATTGGTATGATGGCGTGGAATAATACTTGCGGCATTGAAAATTGTTCTGGCCACGGAGAATGCCACGATGGCGCATGCATCTGTGAGGTATGCATATTAACAGCAATAATTATTATATCTTAGATAAACATTAGAATTAAAATTTAGAGCAGAAAGATAAGACTGATAAACGTATATCGACATCTATCACAACACGCAAGATAATATACATCCACTACAAAATATGGCAGCTATGGATCTTACCTTTGTATTCATTTTGTCATATGACTTACAATGATCTATCCTCAAACGTCACTTGTTTTTGCGGGATGTGCTTGAATCTTGTAATCAGCAGCTGTTTGTTAGATTGAGAAAGGCCGCTGGCACTAACTCCGTGATATCATTATTCTTGTAATTAATTATTACTTGTTTTCAGATTCAATTTGATGGACCTGAATGCCACGTGCCAAACTTGAGCTACTATGTCGCCTTCGCTACAGTATTCTTCGTGTTAGCATTTGTGTGTTTGCTACAACTGGTCATGTGCATTGTTGCTGAATGGCAAAGAATGAAAGCACCTTCGTTTTTTCGAGCATGTAGAGTAACGATTCAAAAAGTTTTATATTTCGTTGTGTTTTTGGCTTCCATGATCCGTGGTGCCTATTTTACATCACCGGTAAGTTTTTCGCTGAATAATACACGTAATTATCAGTTGTTTTTAAAATTCTCAATATTTTGTAAGCAGTGATATAGAATGATATTATTGTAAAGAGTTATAAGAATTTGAGAAGGAAAATGCGGATTATTCATTGGACCTGTTATTCGACCAAGAAATTATGCCTGTAACCTGATATATTATAAATATTCTGTTTTGTTCATATTTATACATGGGATTTCCTTGCAGAAGAATATTTTTCAGAATGTGCATTTCAAATTAGGAATGATGATGATGGAAATAACAAGAATATTTGACTTTAAGAAAAAAATACAAAAAGTGAGTTTTTTCCTATAGGCAGCCTTCAAAGAGGGATGGTCACGCAGTTTGTTGTCTGCCTATTATCCGCTTTTGCTGAGTGGTTCTTCATTGATTGTATGCTTCTGGGCAGAAGTTTTTCATCTTAGAGATATACACTGGGAAAAACCGCAATTCTTATCAAAATCTTTCCTCGGATTTGTGATCTTCAACTTCATCACATATTCGTTGTTGTTAGCAGAGGTCGTAACTGCGCAAATATCAACCCAAGTAGATCAGGTTTGTTTTGCATTTCTTTTCTTCTGTTTCGCGATCAACAGGTTGTTACTATTATATGATTCAATTGTACTCTGCACTTTTTTTCACAGAGCTTTTACATGCATGTTTTTAACGGATGTTACGCAGTTCTGCTTTTCATTGTCGTGGTCTTCTTTCTCATCTACGGAGTCGAAGTGTTTTTCAAGGTCGGTACAATGATGTGATTTCCTTCATGAAAATATAAAATGTGCCTACTGTTCATTCGGATTCAATGATGTTAAGACATACACCAGCGTTTGATAAATGTTGATTACATTCTAGGTTCGTGGTGGTTTTCTGATCGAACACCCTGTCATATCGGTGGTCACCAATAGCCGTACACCAGACGACTCAAAATCTCTGGAAGAAGATCCAGTAACGGCAAAATTATTCGATCCAATTCCTTCCGTGCTAACTGATGATCTGAATATTCAACAGAGAGTGAATACTTCGCAGCTTCATCAGTCTAGATTTGGTTTGCTGTCACAGGCATTTATGCTATTCATCGTCGTCGGTTTTCTGTTCAGTGAAACTCTCAGTGAATTTTGGAAAGCAAAGTCAGTATTTCATATTCACGCTATCGGTATAACTAACGATACTTCCAAACAAATATATTCATTCAATCTGATGAGGATATAACTATTTATTCTGTTCGTGAAACCATTAAAATTATTCATTGCTTTCTTGGCAATTATCATCGTTTCATTAAAATCTGTTTTGATTCTTACATTTCAGAGTTCCGTTATATAGCAGAAATTGGCATGATATAGTATTTCGAGTTCTCGAAGTGGGCGTCGCCTTATGGTTCCCATGTGTTTTGTGGAATTGTATGAGGTACGTATTGCATTATCCGCTCAGTCACACTTTGATGAACATTTATTTTACCGAATTTTTTCCAATGCTTTCAGTCCAGAGCAGTTATGGATACTGAATCCGAAGAGAATACTGAAAAAATTGGATCTCGAACAGTCAAAACCGTTAAAAGAGATTGAACTACAAGAGAAAAACGATCGTCAAAAATTAGATGCAGATGCTACGTCAATTGGCAGCAAGGACTGCTGGATTTGTTATGATAGCGAGAGACAGGATGCCGGTCCTCTAATTCAACCTTGTCAGTGTAGAGGTGACGTGAGTGCTGTGCACCACGATTGTTTGCGTCGCTGGCTTGTAGAGGTAAGTTTTACTCGGTACATCAAAAATGGAAGCTTCAGTTGTAACTTGTGATATTTGTCATAATAGTAATAACTGTTCGTACCCCACAGTAACAATTCACCATCTCGAGATCAGGCTAGTTTCTCAAAATGACAACAAAAATTGATTCGCCAATCTTCTACTAAATTTCATCATGTATTTTTCAGAGTTCTATGAACGAGGATAATCTATCTTGTAAAGTTTGCGCAACAAAGTACAACGTTGAACGAGCTAGCCGATTGGATTGGCAACGTGGTTGGACGCTACACGAATGGCTGCACTCTATTGCCATCGTGAGTGTAATGGTTGTCTCGTCATATGGTGTATGGGTTCTTATTCAGCTCGTCGAAGGACCAATTATCAAAATGTTGGCAGCTGGTACTGCCGTACTAATCATATACGTTTGTATAAGGTAAAATGTCATTCAATTTGTATAATGCAAGACATTTTTCAGAATCGATTGATAGTTTGCCAGCGAATCGAATTGTTTGAAGTTGATGCATCGATACATTACTATGAATCTCTTGTTATTATCATGATTTCTTTGATTCCAGGTTCTTGGGTCTAAACACTGTCGTCGCGTATCAGCGTGCCAAATTGTCGTCCTTGAAAATTATTGGAGTCGACAGTAATCCGCAAGTAACTACGATAAGCTTACATATTTCAGCTGATGTACCAAAACCAGACACTTCAACAGATTAAACAGAAATTTTCAACATCAATTGATAATCCATGGTTGTCTAGATTCTAGTGTTGATTTAATCATTATGAAAGTTGAAAATATGGTACCATGAAATTGGACATAGAAATATAATATATTTCTATGAGCAGAAGTTTAGAAAGGATCTAATAATAATATTATCAGATCCTTTTCTACTCTTGCATCGATAAATCGTCTTAAATCGTAATAAGTTTGTTTTTGATTTGCAAAAGTTCTGGTCGGTATATGATAATAAGATATAGTTTCTATGATATAAGATATTTGCAAAGTTACCAGTGGTATTTAAGAAAATGGATGCGTCAACATTCGTGTTAGTACTATACGAATATCTCTACGTACTAAATCCCTTGAATTAATTGACATGCAATATCAACCGGAATGTAATTTATCACATCGCTTCTTTTTTAATAAAAATTATTCGTAGTTTTTAGAACTTATTTTTTTGGACAATGCTAACGTTTATTAAATTTCTTTGTTAGTTGAAATGAAGATACAAACCAGACTGTTGGTATTGTTGTTCAGATGTTTGAAAAAAAATCATACTAGGCTGCATCTGGTAGTTCTGGTCTTTGAGATATATCTCGATTGCTTCTGTTTCTAATATACTACCTCAGTTCGTCGTTACTGTTATCTTAATTTAAAAACATCAGTACTAATTTCATAATGACACACACCTGTAATCGTTTAAAAAACGCTTCATCTTAATTATCAATATTGGAAGGTACAACTCAAGTTAGACTTCACGAGTACATGAAATTGGGGCAATTGTGAAAATTGTCAATCTTCTCGGGTTAAATAAAATGATATGCCCGAGCAAAGTAGGTCATTATGCATTTATGCGTAAACTTTTTTCGTCAATTCAGAAATAGAAGTTTCACGAGAGAGCTCACAAATGAATCTGAGGAACCAGAAACACCGTTATTAGAGGATGGTGCCTATCTGCACGAGTTTTAGTTAGAAGACAACGGTTTCAGACTGATTTGAAAAGTTTCGAAGGATCGTATGCCACAACACAGACTAGCCTCTACTGTAAGTTTCATTCACGATTAGTTTCGGAAAAATGATTGCTGCCAAAGAGCTTGTCTAAAATTGATTTTGTTAGATAACCACGTCTAACTTTTCCCATCTTAGTTCATCTTCTATGTCTCGCAGTGTCGTTACGTAACACGTGATTATCAGATTCAGCAAAATTTAAAGTACTGTGTTTTTAATTTATGATAAAAGGGTACCTTGCTACACGTTGCAAAAGTCACATGTTTTCTTCTCTGCTATAAATTCTGGTTGTTTTTTCATTCCTACTCCGCAGCTTTGTTTGAGATTGTCAGCCAAGCATGAAAAATGTAACCACGAGGCACCTCTGTTTCTTCATGCTCTTTCATTTCACCAAAATTGTTGAGATTCAACAGAATATAAGTAACGCAGATGCGATCAATTCACTCGCAGTATGCACTTTGAGTTCGTTAATTTTGTCCTCTATTACCAGTGGAAACTTATGAAAGCGTTAGACATTACAATGGAGTTGACACGTAACATGTAAGAATTGAAAAAATCATTAATGTAGGGACAGTAAACAGCTAAGAATATGATTATTGTAAAATATAATAGTAAATAAATGATCATGTTAGAATAGTATTTTAGATCTAGATATTACCAATATTAATTTGGTAAAATAATGTTATTTTAAACTTCGTTCAGAATTTCGGAATATTCATAATATTTTGCAAAGCTTCAAACTATACTTTATCGTGATCTATATGTCGCAAGGAACACTTCATCCAAATTGGATATTTCATTTATTTTCCATGAAAGTAGTGAACGCCATGTAAATTCATGTGAGAAGTTAAACGAGCAAAGAACCGTCAGTTTTTCAGTGGAAAATGTTTGTTATGCGCGACTGCACTCTTGCTTACTAATGCCCGATTCAACCGGTCAGTCATTTACCGTTATCAAATTTGTAAGTTATCGGTACAGATCTTTGGATAAATGACAGCACTCTTGATCACGGCGACATTGATATTGTGCTACATTAACGTAGGATGTACATAGAATAGTACTTTAAGTCTTAAAACTATATGTTTTCTACAGAAATACAGCATTCACGCGAATGGTTCGGGAATAGAATGTTTTGACGACATGCCAAATAATTCATCAAGTCCCTTGTGGGCTCTTTTACACTTTGTAATCAATTGAAGTTCTATCATGTAAATCCCCGTTAACCGAAGTTGATGTTTACTATTTAATATCATTGTAACATTAACGAACACTCAATTCTTAGGAATGCTAGAATTTTCTTACATTAGTTTTAATCGACATAACGAATAAGATTGATGAATATATGGATCTAAAGGCACATTGTTTCTTCACACCCTCGGCTTGAAACTAGTGTTGTTGAGACTAGAATTTCATGTAAGCAGTCTTGGATCAGATCATTGATAATTCATCCAACAAGTTGTGTACTGGTGGGAATATCACTGGAATGTAAATATATTGTAGAGAAAGGCAGTTATGTATTATTGTTAAGCTGTGATAATGCTGGATGTAAAAACTTGACAACACTGTTCCGAAATAAATGTATAAAGAGGAAAAAATGGTTAGCACTCACTGTCACAGAACGATCATCAGTATCCGCCAAGGAAGTCCTTCACATGCAATGAGACGCGTACACAAGTGATATATTTTCACATTTTTACAATCTTATACATATATCGATACATAATATGCAATTAAAATGCATCGTAATAGTAATAGTACTACAATTTTCATCTTTTAAATTCCTAATACATGGCAGGTAATCTACAAATCAAGCGAATTTTAGCCTGCTATAAAACTGATTTCCTTTGAAACGCAAGAAATTGAACTTTCCAAGATAACATCCGAAAATTCAGTTTTATTATTTCTAATACAGTACTTGCATGCAGACTACGATAGTGTCTTAAAAAAAAGCGCCCTTGACTGCTTGAATGGTCTGAGGTATTTACATTCAAAAAAATAAACGATGTTCTTACTGGAATATTAATATATGTTCGTAATGAAATTTTCGACACGTTTTATTATTTCCAAATTTCGTGGATTTATATGTTTATAATAAGCTAGGAAAATTGGTAATTTCCTACCCAAGGAAGCTACGTTAATAACGTCACAACGTTTTACAAACATTATGAGTCAGAAATAAATGCTAAGTTTTCACTATACAGAGTTGAATAAATATTGCTTCAGTCGGAGCGCGACAGATTTCGAGTGTCTAGTTAAATTGGCGGGATTGTCTGTAAATCATGCGGATAAATAACATTGGAATGAGAAAATAAAACTGTTAATTATAATGGCGGATATTTGAGGTATGTATCATCTTTGAATTTTAGCTTCGATCCAGAGATCAAACACAAGACTGAGTGGAACTAGGTTATAAATCAATCCTGAACTTTGCGTACTTTGGTTAAGTTTAGGAATGATTTCGGGTCATTCATTTTATTAATTATTCGTTGAGACAGATGCTTAAGAATGTATGGGAGATACATCGTACCAATCGGATACTCATTACTGAATTAGCATATTTTAGTCATACAAATACAACAGAACTTAATTATTGTTCAACATTATCGCTAATTTAAAAATTTCCAATGATACTCATTTTGCCTTGATTTTTTCCAACAATATTCACCATCAGATGTATCAAGTAAAAATGTTGCAGTTTGTTGTTGATCAATTTTCGGGGATACGTAGAATATCATGATTTAATGCTCATCCTACGCTGAAAAATACATAATATATTAGCAATGGGATTATCGGCTATGAGTAAACGTCAGAAAATAACTTAAGAAATAGCTCGTACGATCTTTCAATAATCGCGCACTTTTTACTTTCGTTGAAAGAAGCGGTTCAAATACTTCATTTCACGACAATTGGAGTTTGGTAAGTGATTGTTCACGAATGATTGTGAACATTAAAATTGGGTGTTAGATATGACATAATTAATAGAACATTTGATAAAAATAGAAAAGCAATGCTTTCACTCAATAGCATTACTAATCGTAAAAAATGGGGAACCAACTTACCTGCGATACCAGCAATAGCTTCAGAGGCAAAGTACTTTACATCGACATCACTGTCGGTATTCAGTTTGTCGAGAACAGGTTTAACCTGAGTCTGAACAGCGCTTGTCTCGAGGTAGGGTCCGATACATTGAAGAGTTTTAGCAACATTGAATCTCACATTCGCAACGCTGTCATTGGCCATTGCTAATACCGTTGGTAGCATTACTTTGGTCGTTATTTCCGGACCACACACCTCTGCCAATACCTGTTTTTAAAATTTATAGTATTAAGGATCTCGAACCAAGATAGACATAGTAAGAACCAAGAGTATTGAATTGAAGCTTACATTGATGCAGAACAGGCACGTCATTCTATGGAGGTAGTTCTGATCCCTCGACATGGCTAGTACTTTGGGAATAACAGTATTCTGTGCCCATTCCGGGCCGAATTTCTCTACTAATTTCTTCAGATTTAGCGTTGCAGCTTCACGAATGGCATATACATGGTCCACTAGCCAGGTCATGCATAACGAATTTAATTTCTCATCAAAGAATTCAACACCCAATTGGCCAGCCAATAATGGCATGTACCTACGACAGAACATCATAGGGAATCAATGAATCTGTGTTTTCGCAAGAATAACAATTGAAAGCTTATATTTCTGTATACTCGAGCAAAGAAGCGATTAGTTTACAGAATTTCTTTCAGAATACTTTTCACAAAACCAAATAAGTGGTGCAAAACGACTGGTTCGATCCATCAAAAATTGAAAACGTAACACTTTACAATTGCACTTACTCAATGATTGCTAGACGAACTCGCCATTTCGAATCTTCTGCTAGTTCAACAATTGCAGGTAGGAGAGATTGAGAAAGCTGTTGAATGCCAATAACTTCGTTTACGCAGTCTAAATTGCTGATGATATTTAGACGCACGTCGGGACATTCATCTTTCAATTGTGACAGGAACAACGGTAGTAAATGCTCTATTGTACTAAAAAAATATCAAACAGTTAGTTCATATGTATGTGTCAGACATTTTTTCATATGTTTGTAGTTATTCAACGTTGATGAGTAGAGAAATAATGTGACTAACTTGTGCTTTCCGAGAATGGGACTGAGTCCCATAATAACGCTCGCTAAAGCAGATTTCACATGCTGATTGGGATCTGCGACCAACTCTTTGACGTAGGGTAAGACATTGGTCATAATGATGGATTCTTGATTAAACTGATCTAAATTTTGACAAAAATCGCGAACTTTATTGGCTGCAGCTGATCTAACTTCGGCCTCTGTATCTTTCAGTAGCGCTTGGAATGCTGGAACCAGATCGGTCTTAGTAATCTCCTGACCCACTGCTTTTTGTAACTGCAATTCAAGAAATTATTATCATTTCGATTGATACAAGTGATGTTGAATTTTTATGCTCCGTGGAGCCAGAACTATGCTACATATATATACTCACGTCGGTGAAGTTGTCCGCAACCATGTATCGCACACGCCACGACGTGTCCCCAGCGCACTGGCGTAACGTCGGCATTACCAATTGCTCTACATCTTCTTGTTGCAACAAAGCAGCAATACTTACGCAAGCTTCTACAGCCAGAAGACGGACGGAATCCTGAATAAATAAATATCACACCATACACTCATTACCCATCACTTCCTGTAATATAGTGGCGTGACAAGCGTAGTCCTAGAGTATCGGGAATACTGCTATTGGCTAGTATTACTAACGTATAACGGGCCATTCCAGTCATAATATATTGCGTTATAGTTTACATTTCGTCATCATTACGTCATGTAAGAACAATATTTATGTTTATGCTGTACTATTTGATAATTTGATTTTTTATCACCACTATAATTATTTTATACCATTTAATAACTTTTCCTCATTATACTCTTTGGCTGAAACTTGTACGACAAAGAATTGAAATTGTCATTCTGTACCCGAGAGACATGAGGTATGAACAAAGATTTCCAATGGATGATTTATTTAAAAGAGCCATTATTAGTGATCAACATAATTCAAGAGTAGATACAGATATGTCGAGCTGGCGATCGAAATTTCATTCCCTAATAAAACAAACAAATTTGATGAACGATCTCGTCTCTCTATTAATCCTTTTTTTGATGCAAGTGTTTTCTGTTAAAATTCATTAAACTACACATAAGGAATGGCAACAAAATAAAACTCAGGTGGGATAATTTAATTGGTCCGACCAAGATATTGTGAAACAAACAGCCTGAATAGATAGAAACTACTGAATATCCGCAACATTTCTGAATTATTGAAGATATAATTACATTTCTATTTACAATCAGCTGCGGTTTCCCCTCGGATACAGAGGGCTTCAACTTGAAAAAGTGGAAAATAATGGATCATCAACGAACCGAACTTGCCTGTTCATCTTGGGCGAGGCTGACGAACATGGGGATAAGGTCTGATTTCAAGTACTCAACCTCTACGACTTTGGCAAATTCTCCCAGCTTAGATGCCGCTGAACGTCGTACCATTGGTGTGTCATCCTGGCATAGGTTGCGGAAATAATTTCGTAATTCCGCTAAAAATGTTGATTACAATAAATGTGAGGCAAAATCAATATTACTCGCTTATAATTTCAAAATATAACGATGCGAATATAATTTTTACCTTTGATAGCTGGACTAACACGAGTATAACACACACTGAAGAGACCACACGCCGAAGTTCGCGATGTGAACCAATCTCCAGCAGCAAGACGTTGTACTAAACGAAAGAAATATGCTTCCAAATCTGCCGGACTGTGTTGGCTTGCAATGTTACGAAGTGACTCTACTGCTTTGTCACGTACAACCGTTTCTTCTACCGTCGCTAATGACTCTAGCGGGGGCTGGATAAAAAGCACAATTTTGATGTTTCAGCGGATATATCAATCACAGAGTGCTTAAAAGAAGCCGAACGAATTAGTATTTTGTGAGAAAAAAAACTGTAGATCACATACCAGCAGACAATGTACATATTCTGGTCCACCGACCAAAGGAGTGAATGCTCCCAACTGTTCGGCAAGCGCCAATAAAACTTCATCTTCATCATAGATTGTTTCCGTTAAAAAGGGTATCAATTCGCTCCGGGTTCGTTCTACACCCAATGCAAGAGCAATGGTTGATAACTTCTTGATCGAGTTTAAACGCAGCTATAAGAATATTCATATATCTCATTAAAACAAATATGATACGGTAAAGCCTCACAAATTTCAGCATTCAGAAGAAATTCAGAAGAAAATAATTCATAGTCGAACGTTAAGATGATGTTGCCGAGAACGGCAAACAATTACATCAACGTTGATAGTACGTATCAGACTATCTGGACACGCGAGATGACATCGTGTCTAATACTTGTATGTCCAAATCTTATTTTCCTCAAAAATATGTAAAACGCGCGAGACAAATTTCATAATGTGTTAAATTGATTCAGAAAAACAAGTTTTAATTGCAAGATTAATACTAGACCAGAGAACGGTACAAGTATAAGTCTAAGCTTCAGTTTATCAATTATTTTTTTTTGAACAAATTATTTCTGGTATATCAGCGTCATGCTGTTACTAGAGCTGTACACGTCTAAAATTAGATACGTCGTGTTAAGTCAACGGTATACTGACACTCGGATATAATTTAACAGTGAAGAGGAAAAATAAGATACATAGAATTGGGTCAGCGGTAATAACTCTTGATGTTTTTAACGAAATATTTAGACTGCAACTGATATCTATGATGGGATTGAAATTTTTAAGATAAGTATGATAATGTGACAAGAGTATGAATGTAGGATAGATGCTCGATTGATTTGCAATAATATCAGTTCTTACGAGGGAAAGTTGTTCCCAGGGCATAGCTGAGGATCTAGTAATTGAAAGGACAATTCATTTCTAATGACGTTTGGCTGTTTGTCGACTACATTCAAACAACTTTGATTCAGTCGGAGTTTGATCGACTTGGATCGTAACACCATCGAACAAAGCGTTTGACTACGGACAAGTAAAGATTTGTGTTGTGGAATGAAACGCAAGCATTTCCCAAATTTACCTGAACGTCTTCATTTTTCAATTCATCGATTAAAACAGCAATTGGATAGAGGCTGTCGTCCGTTGTAGAGTCGCACGCTGCCATTTTGGTGTTAGTCACACTTATTGTAATTTCGTATTTATCCGTAAAAATGAAATGTATTTACGATTCGGTAACGATAACTTATTTTTTAGTAAAAATTATCTCGCACGTTGCTTTTTTTCACGATTATTTTTCATCAATTACAACATAGTGAACGATATTTGTTAATTACTGAATCGGCCAAGGGCTACTCCGCGACACTCCGCGACTCCATGAATCGCGTGTAATTCAAGATACTGCCGGCACATGGCGCCACATTTGAGAACATTGGACCGAATGGCGACCGATTCGACGAATAGAACTTAGCTCCGGCATTTTTGAGATACGGATGCTATCATGCTATGCTTAGACATCCGTCGATGACAGTTATGACGATATCTCATTGTCATCATCGACTGTTTAGGGAAATATCGAGATGCCGGCTTCATTGCTGATACAGAGCGTCTAGAATAATTGGTCATGTTGAGAATGTGGCAGACCGATTGAGCACGACTGAGCGCGACTCTATAGAGAGTATACGTGGAGTATGCATAGGCGCGGCTTGTATTTCGCTTTCACACGGTCAAGTATCGACAACCAATCGCAAATGGAACGTTTGGACGAGTATTTTCGCGTGATTGCTGGCTGTATTAATTCTTGATTACGTTATCTATCTATAATTAGCAATACGGAAAAATAGTTGAAAAAATTATGCGACCGATGCGACCAAAAATGGAAAACTATCAAACCAACAAGGTTTTCTACGTCGTGTCGCATCGCTCACTTATCGCGTCTGTATTATACTACGCAGAAGGTATGAAACGTAAGAAATTGAATACATTTCGAGCAAAGTTACGATAGCTGATATACATGTGTATCCGAATGATATTTTTCGTTAATTCATGACCGCGAGAGCCATGAGACTTTGAAACATTTGTTTCATAATGAAGCTAATCGAAACTTTTTGAACCACGCGTCAATATAAAGTATAAGTCGAATAAATGTCGTACATCATTTTTGATAGCGAAATACAAATGTTAGCGACTGGGTCTGATTTTTATTGACTTTGATCCAGGCTCATAATAAAAGATAAGAACTAGTTGGGAACTTTGCGGATGAAATTTGTCAGACTCGCGGAGGCGTGACGTACGATATATGTTTAATCTGTACAATTTGGTGGGAAGCTTTATTCTTGTTTGATGTACATTAAGTTAATATGGCACAATGGCTGATTGCGATGCGTATTATCTAATCGCTGATGGTTATAAGAGGCACGACCTGATGTCTTTCTAGTCCGAATTACAGAATCCTTTACGGAATTGACAACTTTGAGTCGTGTTTCGAACGTGTTGCATGCACCCGATTTGCATCGGTAGCCCTGGTCGAAATTGGAACATGAGTAGACACAATAGAGTTTGCATTTAATTTCGTGGAAGTATTAAACACCAATTGAAATTGTCGAAATCGTCATGGATTTCAAAGAATTAGAGATACTTGAAGATAAGAAAACTGACTTCGACCACGCGCGGAACATAATCGAAAGTAGAAATCAAGAAGATGCATTCTACATTTTGGATATTGGCGACGTGATAAAAAAACATGGGATTTGGAAATCGCATCTACCCAGAGTGGTGCCACATTTTGGTAGGTACGAGGGGCTATTCACTACCGTATGCGGTGTGCAAGTTATTTCAGAATGAAGTTGATTTCACAATGATGCCGCTGATTTCACGAAGGCTTTGCGTGATCTGAAAAGTCATGCGATTCTACGTAATTTCACGTGATTTCACACTGATTTTAATCATCCCAGATGGATTTCATTCTGATTGCAAGTGATTTCAACGATAATTCCGTAGCGTCGATTTCAGAAAATCTTGTGCCAATTCATGTGGTTTTTCGTGATTTCAATTCTGATTTCGTCTCGAGGTGGCTCAATGATTTCACAATTGCATAGCCCCTCGGGTAGGTACTTACAATACTGCAGTCTACGTATTATTTACGCGAAATAACACGACTGTACGCGAAATTTATGCGGAATTTCATATCACTCGAAAAATGTCAGAGTTCTGATTAATTTCCTTATTTATTGTGAATTCTTTCAAAAATATTTCAACGCCGTTCCAGCAGTGAAATCTAATCCTGATCAGACGGTCATCAAAGTATTGGCCGCGCTTAATTCCAGTTTCGACTGCGCATCAAAGGTGAGATTGTTTAAATTTCTAGAAACGATTTACTGTCTCACATATCCGAAGAACACTAATGCCGTTGTGATATTCCACGATACAACGCAAAATAAACGCGCTGATTGATGTATCACCGCAAAATTGGCCATTATAACTTAATTATCTCACATTATTTCGTACACCACGCACCGAATTCCATGGTCACCGACACTGTATGGTGACGCGACGGCAACAAAGATGCATTTTCCAACAGGTGCTTCTATATATGAACGCGCGATCTTTTTTATTTTCATTACTGTCTCACCCTAGATTTGATACGAAGTGCAAATAACAGAGATTATGCGTGTAGACGTCGCGAGTTGACATGTAAAAAACGAAAAATAAAACTTTTCATTGTAACGACGCTAATTTTTGCATAATTGCAAAACAGAATACTGTAAACTATTTTACAATTGGATCTGAATGATGTCCTTCGACGAACAAGGAATGAACCTCAAACAATTGCACCACGCGTCACAAAAAGCTGGGGACATTCCGACGCTACGTTATCATTGCACTTGGATCATAAATCGTATGAAAAGACTGAAATACTGATGCAATAATCTGTCTCGCAATTTTTTCGTAGCATGAAATCGAGCAAGTGCAGGCTTGCGGAGTATCAAGCGACAGAATTATCTTCGCGCAGCCGATAAAGCTCGAATCCCACATCCGATTTGCGAAGAAAGTTGGAGTTGACAAAATGACGGTGGACAACGAATTGGAGTTGTATAAAATTAAGAGCATTTTTCCCGAAGCGCGGTGAGCATTTGGTTTAGTTTTGCGAATGTCGAAATATTTCGCATTGAAACACGTTTACAACCCGCGTCTTTGGAAACGAGACATAGTTTGAATGTTTTTTTTTCCGTTTCAGAATCATTATCCGTTTCCGTTGCGATGCGGTTGTATCTGCGGCTCAGCTTGGTATGAAATTTGGCTGCGAAAGCGACATCGAGGCACGGAAGTTGATAAAGATGGCCAAAGATCTCGGTTTTAACATTCATGGATTTAGCTTTCACGTGGGGACTGTGTGCGAAGAGCTGGAAGCTTACGGCCGAGGGATCAGAATTGCCTTGCGCCTGATAGAACATGCGAAATCTCTAGGCATCCAAGACGTAAAGTTAATCGACATCGGCGGTGGATTCCCGGGCGAGAAGGATCGTTCGTTTGACAAGGTCCTAGAATGCTAAAAGCTCGCGTTACAGGTCTCCACGATTTTCTCCCCAGCAGTTTCTAAATTGACGACGTTCTATCGAACAACACGATTCAAAATGAACGAGACTTTTAGCCACCTTGAATATTACTGTCAATCTGGTGGGGTTGAACTAGAGTATACAAGAAAGTACATTTTAAGTCACGATTGAATTCAGGATGGCGAGTAATCGACATGACACGGATCAGTAATAGTTATACTTCCAAGGATGCCCTTACGTGATATGAATTAGCGCTGAAAACTTTATTTATTTCAATATTCAAACTTTGGCATTTATTTCAGTTTGCTGAAGTGATTAACAATGTCTTGAAGGAAGTGGATTCATCGATTCAGATCATAAGTGAACCTGGGAGATTTTACGTCGCATCCGCGTTCACGCTGTTCACCATGGTGCATGGAAAAAAGATAGTTCGCGAAAAGAACGCGAAGAGATATATGTACTATACAAACGATGGCGGTTACGGCTCTTTCATCGAAACTTTGCTCAAAATAACGATGCGGTTTCCGATTCCCTTGAATACGGTCGGTACGATGGATCGCGCAATGCATTCTATTCAGTGAAACAACATTGAAATATATTCGACCAATCTGACGAAGAATGGACGACGTGAATTTAGTTGGATTTTGGATTACAGCCGACTGCTGGTGAGAAACATCCATCAACATTTTGGGGACCAACATGCGACTGTTGGGATTGTTTAATCCCGGACTGCCGTTATCCGGAAATAAATATTGGCGATTGGCTGGTGTGGGAAGATATGGGCGCTTATACGCGTTGCTTGGGAGGAACGTTCAACGGATTCCACCTTCCGGTTGTACTTCCTTTCGCCAGGAAGAAAGAATGGTAATTGCTTTTGTCCTTGGTGTTGGCAACGAAGCCGCCATTATTTGTAACGATACAATCACATCAGCGTATGTCATTCGAAATATGTAGCTGTTCACTCACTCGGTTTCAGGAATCTATTCAAGAATCAGTGTGCCGATCAGAAAAAACCAGTATCGAACGGAATCAAGCACACAATTCATGAATCGAGCCAGCGCGAGCGAGTGAATTCAAGAAGTTGAAGAAGACGTTTTTAGAACGTACCTCATATTTCGCGGATTTTGCAAATAGCCAAGTACATGTCACAAAACATATTTGTAAAACTAAAATCAGAGGAATTCCGTATAAATCCCTGCCCTTAATCAGTTATCACGAAGTGGTTATTGTTGAATATGAGCATTTTTAATAGTATCTCGTATCTCTGCGATTTTGTCTGGCAGAATCCACTGATTATGGATGATCATGCGTACGTCGGTTACAAGATATGTTAAGAAGTTCTGGAGGGTTCTTATCTATGGCAGTCGTGATCATGAACGTAATACGCTGTAAACACTCATATTGCCGATTTTTATCTATAGCAGCAAGCAAAGAATATATCAAAAGCGATGATTTGATAAGCATAATAGAACGGTGGCTATATAATAGCGTCATCTGTACAAAATCCGACTCCGGATTCTCAATCGTGAAGAATAGTTCGCGATAGCAGCTTGCATTCTGAGTGAGTCAATTTTGTCAGTTCGCAAGAAACTGAATGATTCGAAAAATCGGTCGGATTGATCACATGACCGGTCAAGGTTCATGATCATAAAACGAAAAAATTACCGCGATTACGTCAATAAGATTCCTGAATTTGCTGTAGCAGCGTGTTACAAACTACTCACTACTCTAGAAGTAATACATGTATTTGTACACGGCAAAAAATTGTCCGTCATTACGTAAAGTGTAAACATTTTTGGGTTGAATATTACAACATTGTAGTGTGTTGATTAGTGTTGTTCTGACAGTCCGTTTTGCACCGTACAAAAATGTTACTCCCTGCACTGTATCACGCTGAGTATGCGGAAATGACACTAATTTTGTGTCACCCAAATTCTTGTGTTGAATTTGACGGAAATATTTTTACTGCGTAGATTGTAAATCGTAGTCGATGGTGAGTTTCGATACCAGTGAACACTCATTCCACCGATTTAAAATCAGCCAACTATAAATTATTCGAAACATGAATTTCGACGAAGTAGAAATATTCGACGATGCAAAAACTGACGTGGAAGTCATTAAAAAAATGATTAAAAGCAAGGATCAGGAAGATGCATTTTATATTTTGGATGTTGGTGACTTACTGAGAAAGCACGAGATGTGGCTATCGAAATTGCCGAGGATCACGCCGTACTACGGTGAGCAAATCCTTGTTACAATTATCCCCGAAACGTTGTACTGCCGCGTTTTGTACAGTTAAGCTATCTCGACGTATCACGCGTGCCGTGTAATCGTTACGTCAACGCGAAGCAGGAGCATCGGTATTTTAAATCAGGTGTTATTTACGCTCGTATTGGGAAAAAACAGTAAACACCTGTCCACATCAAACATTCGTGACAGTCAAATACTTGTTCGCTTTCAGCCGTCAAGAGTAATCCCGATCCAACGGTAGTCAAAATCTTAGCATCCCTCAATGGCAATTTCGATTGCGCATCGAAGGTAAGATTTGAACTTAATGATTTCTACTCGTTCCGCGACTTGTAAGGGCGATTTTCACCCAGATGCCTTGTCACGGTATTTGTTTGTGGAAGTTAAGCTGGTTGGTGATAATTGCGTAGAAAAATGCAACAGTCTCAAGTGGCATGCCGACAGAAAACGTGTTATCACGTCGTTCGTTCGGGAAAAATGGTTCTAGTGATAAATGTAATCGCGATTTCCGCAGCGAGAGATTCAACAGGTTCTGGATTGCGGGGTGTCGCCTGATAAAATCATCCTTGCGCACTCTCTAAAACCCATTTCGCACATTCAATTTGCCCGGGAGGTCGGCGTGGAAAAACTCACGGCAGATGGAGAGCCAGAATTGAAAAAAATTCAGAAGTTCTTCCCCGCAGCAAAGTAAATCGGATGTGACCTTGAAGTTGTTAAGGAGTACGCGATTCTGATTTTGTTTCTTGACGTAGGGTTATCATACGCATTCGATGCGACGCGAAAATCGCGTGGGGAAAGCTGCGCGATAAATTTGGTTGCAGAGTCGAGTACGAAGCGGAGGCATTGATCAGGACAGCGAAAGATCTGGGTCTGAATATCCATGGATTCAGTTTCTATTCCGGTCCTCAGACCGAGGAAGTGGAAGTCTACGGTCGGGCGATAAAGCACATGGTGCGATTGATAGAATATGCCGAATCGATTGGATTTCGGAACGTCAAGATGATAGATATCGGTGGAGGATTTCCCGGCGAGAAGGATCGTCCGATGGACAAGGTACGTACATCAACAATATTACAATAATAATTATAATTATAATCATTAGATGATAGTATTGTCCCAACTGAACAACCCCTATTCACTTCACCAGTTTTTCGAAGCGATTACCGCCGCCCTCGAAGAGGTGAATCCATCGATCGAGATCATCAGTGAACCAGGGAGATACTACGTCGCGTCTGCGTTCACACTCGTTAGTTTGGTTTACGGAAAGAGAGTAAACCGCGACCAAAACGTGGAAAAATACAAGTATTTCATAAATGATGGCATCCATGGATCATTTCAACTGTATGTGAATAGCAAGATGCCGATTCCTTTGGACAAGGTCAGCATGCATATCACACATGCACAACGATTGATGTTACCATTTTTCGCTATTATTTACAATAAATACAATAGATAGGAGTCATCAAATTTTCGGATGTTATTATTCGCGATGACATTTCTTGGTGACCATGACACGTCTCGTTTGAATTCTTTTCTCTTAGCCAGCTGCTTCTGGGACCCATGCCTCGTCGTTTTGGGGACCAACTTGCAATAGTCAGGATTGCGTTGTAACTGATTGTTTGTATCCTGAACTGAACGTCGGGGACTGGCTCATGTGGCCTGATATGGGAGCCTATACACTCGCATTAGCAGGGACGTTCAATGGATTTTATCCACCGGCTGTGTTTCCTTTCGCCAAGCGAAGTGACTGGTGAGGAATTCGATGTGATTCGTTGGCTACGTATTCGCTCATGACTGGCACATATTTCAGTTGCAATACAATTATCATGTTATACAAATCTCTGATGACAATTCCATACCAACATACAGATACTTGATATTTACAGTGAACAGTGAAAATGAAGGCGACGATTTGATGAAGCTCTTATCGATTCTGTGACTAGTATAAAATAGACTAGGGTAGTATCTATAGAACTATAGTACTGCAAATAAAAATCGTACGAATTTTTTGTGATTTCAGGGATTCATTCGTGGCACAACGCGTGATGTAGGAAAATCCGAGTTTTAATGGATATAGCAACAGAGGAAACCTATGCCGTGGCGTGTCGTGGGGATCACGTGACACACCGACCAATTTTCTGTTTCTTGAATTATAATTATCTCTGTACATTCCCCGTGTTTGTTATGAATTGTTATTATCACACCAATACTAGTAAGCAATTATTTCCCACTCATTTAATTTGTGGTTTGCCCTAGTTTTCGACAAGGTTAGTCATAGCAGATTAGTAACTAAGAGATTACCGTTTTTTGTTCGTTTTTGGAAAAGAGAAAAGACATTGGAAGCTTGAACCGCGTATTCACTTAATTGAACATCGCAATTCTACACATTCTCAGGATTACAAATATATTTAAGCCATTTCAAGTATTTTCCAATACTCAAAAAGTACTTTAACATTATCCAAACTATACTGACAAATTTTTGTAAATGAATATTTCAGTAAATCCGAAGTTATAGACGCTCAAAAAGTGGACAGGGTCATACCGAGATTGTTGTATGGGCAAACGAATACAATATGCTCGAAATGAGCTGACATACATGTTTGGAGAGTTCGAATCATGAATCATTACGACTCACTATGAAATCTAAAAAATTAGCATGAGAAAAAAACTTTATGCAAATTTCAGCGCACATGGAGGCCATTTATCGCAACGCTATTTGTTCTGATATATTCTTACCTAGACTTTTTTTAGGTAAGATAGTAGAGTCACATCGGTGCTCGCGCATTGTTAGATGACCGTCTTCGTTTTTTCGTGATTATCGTGTCGAATCCTTCTTCTTCTTCTTCTTTTCCTCATTGGTTATATCCTCTTTGTCATTTTGACGTGGTAAGTACCAATTACTAAGCTCAGGTTTGTAATTGTAATGGCGTAAGCGTGTGCGTGTCCTGCGGTGGTCGACGGAGAGGTTGCGCCTTCCCTCCTGCCAGAACTTACAGTTTAAGGTGGGATCGGAACCATCGGTCGATCACCTTTTTTCCGGGAGGTGGAAACTATAACTAAGGAAAACATGCGCCTCTTGCCTCTCTTACCCCTCTCAGACGACTATTTGTGAGCGCTTTTTCCGATACTCCAAAGAGGCGGCCACTTGACCGCTAGCACGAAGGTTAAGCATTTCCATTTTCATATCGGTGTCAGACAGAGTCCATGTTCTTGAAAGCAAACGTACGCGAGTATCGTACCACGTTCATCGAAGTGACGGGATACGCCTAATATGTTTTATGTATGATTTTATGGAAAATAGTTAAAAATATTGCTCCAACTATTTATGATACGTCTGTTTCCAGTATGGAAATACGGTAATTTGTATAGCGAGCGACTATTCAGGAATAGTAGTTCTTGCTATAAAAACGGCGAAGCTTGTATCGTCTAGGTGGCCACTATCGCTTCACGAGGGTGACTGAGGCGTATGCAACAAGTTCACGTTCATTTGCATTCAAGCGATTTGAAAGGAAAGGTACGCTCGATGAGTTTATGCTATTCGCTGTTTTTCACGAAATGGTAACGCTCGAACATTTCCGTTTTTGTGACCGATCGTAGTCTCAGTACTTGGCAGAACCATATACCATACAAACTGCGCCAATTTTTCTGATTCGTGTCAGATTTAGAAAAAAAATTCGAACGCAATAGTTTTGTGAGATCAATGCTCGTTAGAGCTACAACGGACGTTACTGTGGGGGTATCAATGATTCCGTTTGGAAATTTTGTACTAACATCAAATTCACCTGTCCTGATCAGCAAATGATTGTGTTTTTTTTTTGGATTTTGAAGAGACAACGATTCCGATAAAGATGCCGCTTAACAAAATTGCTCGAAGCTTGAAATTCGACGAAGTAGCAATATGCGGTGATGATAAAACTGAAGTTGATATCATCAAGGAAAGAATTGCGAGTAGGAAACAGGAGGATGCATTTTATATCCTGGATGTCGCTGATGTGATAGTTAAGCATAAAACTTGGGTGTCAACACTTCCGAGAGTCGAGCCATTTTATGGTAAGTGATGTCGTCAAATCTTGCTTTCAACTTACCGAAACTTACAAATTATCGGAGCATCGCGTCTTATTCAATGCTAGAAGCTATGTTTTATTCAAGACGCTACAGGGACTATTCCGTCGAGCGTGCAAATGCTGAAATATGTACAACAATTCGACCTGTCTCTGTCATTATCAAATCATGTAAGGAAAATTTGTTCGAGAATGGCGTGTCCGACTGATCACGCGAAAGACTGTATAAATCGAAGTCGTGCGGATTCGTCTACTCTTGTTTGAATTATCTATTATATTTCAGCCGTCAAATGCATTCCGCACCCGACAATCGTCAAGATGTTAGCATCCCTCAATGCTGGTTTCCATTGCGCGTCGAAGGTAAATTTTACACATCGTTAATTAACTGATCTCTTGAAATTGTACTACATTGTCGGAATGACAGACGATATCGACTGCCATGCGTAAGACTGTTGAAATACCTGTTGGAATATTCTTCACAAACCATTTGGTCAGTGGATCGAAACAGATTATTTCTATTCAATCTGTTTATGTCCGGTGATTACGTGAAAAGTAGTACGACACGAAGACCAATACTAGCTGAAAATCTCATTCCGTTAGATAAGAAAAAAAAGGTCGGCGATGCAAATATTTGTCGAACCGTAAAGCTCGCACAATGATCGTGACGTGATACAATTTCCGTAGCGCGAAATCCAGATGGTCACGGATTTTGGGGTTCCCGCTGACAGAATAATTTTCGCAAACACCGTGAAACCTAATTCGCACATCAAGTTTGCTCGAGAATGCGGTGTTAAGCTGCTGACTGTGGACAGTGAATTCGAATTGGAAAAGATCAAGAACATCTACCCTGAGGCACAGTGAGTACCTACCTATCGTGTCAAATCCGTCTGATTGTAACTGGTTTGGATCATAATTTTTCGATCATTACAATTAGCGACCAGAAGCATAATGATTCTTCTGATAGCTGCACCAGAGCGACTTTTTTTACTTTCAGAGTAGTGATTCGATTTCGTTGCGATGCAAACATGGTAGTGAGAGTGTTGGGCGAGAAATTTGGGTGCGAACCTGAAATCGAATCGAGAACTTTGATTCGAAAGGCAAAAGATCTTGGCCTCAACGTTCACGGATTTAGTTTTCACGTGGGGACAGAATGCCAAGAACCAGATACCTATAACCGAGGAATCAAGATTGCCGAGAAACTCATCGAATTCGCAAAATCTGTTGGTTTACAGAATGTTCGATTGATCGATATTGGCGGCGGTTTTTCCGGCCTTCGAGATAATTCCATGGACAAGGTAAGCATAACGATGTGCGTCACACAAGTCTAGATGGGGGGGGAAGTGTTCGTATCATAATTACATTCGTAATTCGTATGCTTGTCATTTTTCAATATTGCCTCGATATACATCCATTCCAGTTCGTGGCATCCACCAAGGACAAGATTCTGGTGAATTTGGTTTATGGAAAGAGAACCACCGGCGAATCACGTCGCGATCACCACATGTATTTTACAAACGACGGAATTTTCGGATCACTCGTCGATGTTCTGTTCGATAAAAAAAATGCCAAGTCCGATTTATCTAGACTCCGTTAGTAGATGACCAGATAGTTATTCATTCCGTTCATTACGTGCTTCTACTGCGAACGGCGATAGACCAATTATTCATGACGGAGTGAGAAATGCTAATCGAAGTTATCAGCGGCGCTGTCACTGAAATTGAGTCATTCTCCTCTTTACGACGAGTTACGAAATTCCCAGTAGCTTGTACCTACATATACACAATATAAAACTTAACGACTAATATCTAGTTCGCACGTATGAACTAATCTTCGAATTTTTCTGCATCCGGTTCCGTAGCCAACGAAAGCTGACACGAATCCTTCGTCATTTTGGGCTTCTATTTGTGACAGTTTGGATTGCATCATACACGATTGTCAATACCCAGAATCGAGCCCCGGTGACTGGATTATGTGGTCGAACATGGGAAGCTACACGCTCTCTGCTGCTGGAAAATTCAATGCATTTCATCCACCCATCGCGTTCCCATGCATCGAACGGAGACAATGGTAAAGTTCTTGTGTCACATTATTTTCCTGTTTTGTGAATGTTTTGTGATTTCAGGGATGCATTTCGAACCGAGAACGAAACAATTCAAAATTTCGAATTCGTCCCCGATTTCAAAGAAGTAGAAATACTCGAAGATGAGAGAACCGACTTCGAACACGCGCGGGACATAATTGAAAATAGAAATCAAGAAGATGCGTTTTATATTTTGGATGTTGGCGACGTGATAGAAAAACATGGGATTTGGCAATCGCAACTACCCAGAGTGGTGCCACATTTTGGTAGGTATCTACAATACCCAGTCTACGTCTTATGCGTTGAATAGTCGATGAATAATGAGCCAAATTAACACAGAATCGTATATCACTCCGAAAATCTTAGAGTTCTGATTAATTTCGTTGTTTATTGTGAACTCTTTCAAAAACATTCGAACACCATTCCAGCAGTGAAATGCAATCCCGATCAGACGGTCATCAAAGTATTGGCCGCGCTTAATTCCAGTTTCGACTGTGCATCAAAGGTGAGATGGTTTACGTTTCGAGAACACTCATGCCGTAGTGATATTTAACGATACAACGCAAAAGAAACGCGGTGATCGATGTATCACCGCGCGATTACCCATTATAAGTTGATTATCTCACACCATTTCATCTCTTCTCGGTATTTTACAGTAGTACCTTCTATGTACGCACGTGGTAATTCGATTCATCGTGTAATTGCGAAAGATTACTGTAAAAGTCTACAATTTCTGCTTCCACAATTCTTTGTTGTGGATTGAGATTTGAGACAAAAAATATATTAACTATTAGAAAAAATAATATGATTTGCTTCTGAGCAACAATTGCCCCACATGTCATGAAAAGCTCTGCACATTCTGAAAAGACTGAAATATCGATGCAATGATCGTTGTTGCAATTTTTCTGTAGCATGAAATCGAGCAAGTGCAGGCCTGCGGAGTATCGGGCGACAGAATTATCTTCGCGCACCCAATAAAACCGGAATCCCATATTCGGTTTGCGAAGAAGGTTGGCGTTGACAAAATTACGGCGGATTGCGAGTTGGAGTTGCATAAGATCAAGAACATATTTCCGGAAGCGCGGTGAGTATCGAAATATTTCGTGTGAAAATTCGTTTGCATTCCGAGTCGCTTGAAATGGGAAATAGTACGGCTAGATCTTTTGCTGGTTTCAGGATAATTATCCGTTTCCGGTGCGATGCGCTGGTATCTGCAACGGAACTTGGCTCGAAATTTGGCTGCGAAACCGATGCCGAGGGACCGAAGTTGATAAAGATAGCCAAAGATCTCGGTTTGAACATTCATGGATTCAGCTTTCACGTGGGGTCTTTGTGCGGAGAGTTCGAAGCTTTCAGCCGAGGGATCAAAATTGCTTTACGTCTAATAGAATACGCCAAATCACTGGGCTTCCGAGATGTAAAATTAATCGACATCGGCGGTGGATTCCCCGGAGAGAAGGGTCATTCGCTTGACAAGGTTCCACAATTCTTGAAGCGAACGTTACTCGTCTCCTAGCTTTTTCCCAACGTTTGTCAAAACTTGAAATCACAGATAAAATTCTATCGAATAACACGAATCAAAATGAACGGAACTTTCAGCCACCAACATATTTGAGAGTGTATAAGAAAGTAAATTCCTACGTCACGCTTGCAGTTAGCATGGAATCGGCGAGCAATCAGCATAACGCGGATTATTGATAGTTATACGTTCAATCCTACTCTTATCTCATATAACTCAGCATCGAAACTTTTATTCGTTCTATTTTAATTTAATATCGAAACGTTGGCTTTCATTTTAGTTTGCCAGGACGATTAACGATGTCTTGAAGGGAGTGGATTCATCGATTAAAATCGTAAGTGAACCGGGAAGATTTTACGTCGCATCCGCGTTCACGCTGCTCACCATGGTTCATGGAAAGAAGATAGTTCACGAAAAAAATACGAAGAGATACATGTATTATACAAACGATGGCTGTTACGGATCGTTTGTCGACACTTTGCTGAAAGTAACGATGCGGTTTCCGATTCCCTTGAACACGGTTGGTACGAATGATTGTGCGATTCGTGCTATTCAGTGAAATAACGTTGAAATATACTTTACCAATGCTGCGAAGAAGGGGTCACGTGAATTCAGTTGAATTTTGGATTACAGCCAGCGGATAGTAAGAAACATCCGTCAACATTTTGGGGACCAACAGCCGACAGTTTGGATTGCTTAATTTCGGACTGCCCTTATCCTGAAATAAATATTAGCGATTGGCTGGTGTGGGAAGACATGGGCGCCTATACGCGTTCCTTGGCAGGGACCTTCAACGGATTCCAACCTTCGGTTGTACTTCCTTTCGCCAGGAAGAAAGAATGGTAACTGCTTCTGTCGTTGGCGTTGGCACGCGATTATTTGTATCAATACCACGCAACCAGTTGAACTTAGCATCAATGGCGAATTTTCGAGAAATGCAACAAACTTAGTCGGCATATGCCATTCGTAATAGCTGTGCGCTCACACGGTTTCAGGAATTTATTCAAGGATCTGTGGGCCCATCAGGAAAAGTCAATGTCGAACGGCATCAAAGACACGATTCACGCATCGAACCTGTGCGACCGAGCAAATTCAAGAAGTTGAAGAAGACTTTTCGGCCGTATCTCATTCTTCACGGAATTTCCAGTTACTCAAGTACACACATGTACCGTCGAATGCGCGGCGTAATTGTGTTTTTTGTTTTCTGTATTTCGAGGTCTAATTATCTCTGTACAAACCCCGTGCCCGTTATAAATATTTATCATTACAGCAAATCGAGTAATACCTTTATTTAAACTCCATTTATGGCTCGCTATAGTCTTCTCTGACGCGGTGTGATTATGATTGTGGCAGGACCAATGAATTTTGTAAAAAGGTTTACCGTCAAATTCTGAAGTGAATGACTATTTTTCATTCTCATGGTGTAATTGTTGACAGTAATTTACTAGAAAACTATCAAATCGTTCCGTAATTCCATGAAAATCGCACGAGAGAGGGCAAGTGCATACACAAGTGCATAAAATGATTTGTGAATGTTGCTACCGATAGAAAATGTGAACGAGGCCAAAAACCACTAGCTTTCAGCGGATGAGCGGCATATTCAGTTTATTCTTGAGCTCCTAGAAAGGTAAGTCCTATTATAAACACATGTATTTGTATGGCTTGTGCTGTAGCGAGATTTGTATTTTCATCTGCGTACATCTTCTGACTACACGCAGTGGAGGGTCGAGGTAAGGAGAACTATCTTATATGGGAGCAACTTGAAAAAGTGTCCAGCGGGAAAGAGTAAATAATCGTTCAAAAACTCACTGAAATAGCACTTGTGTAGCAAGATAGTATGGTAGTTTTCCAATTAGAGCGCAGAAGTGCACGGTGCGCAACGCTATATGTTGCAATCATCGCAGTGCATCGCACTATCGAGCCCTCGAAAAAGCGGTGCTCGTCGGTGCTCTGCGTCACGGACACCCACAAAACTACGCAAAACTGCTAATTGCCTTGTTTATGAACTGGTAATCCACAGTGTTTTTATCTTAACCTTGACAGAGGCCACAACAACGGATGTAAAAAAGAAAAACAACCTTAGACAGACATACGCAACCTTTGAAAACGTGATACTTCTTTCTCATTCATTCACCTTTGCTTGACTATCTGGAAACGTAACACCGTAACATCGTAGATAATTAGCGGGGATTATTACCATCTAAAATTATGAAAGAAGCTTCTTTTCAAATCTGATTTGGAAAAGAAACATCAGGCTGGTGTGTCATGGTAGACACCTCGAACAATAAGCAAAGGACTCCCCCAAGGCTCTATCCTCATCCCTTTACTGTTGCACTGTATTGGAATCGGTTCTAAAACTTTAAATTACGCTGATGATATTGAAATCTACAATTCTGGTATGGATTTAGATGAAGCTATCCTTGAATTTAGGAAGCTATCCTTGCTTTAAACAATCTGGACAATAGGCTAACGACCAGAAGGTTAAAAATATCTGAAGCCAAAGCACAACTGAACGTTTCTACAAAAAAGAGATTCGGATCGCGTCCCTTGCTTATACAATCCAATGGAACATCTATTTTAAGATGCAAGGCAAGGGGAACAGCCGTACATCTAGGATTTCCTTTGTATCGAGTTTCTTCCCTGGTGTCTCATAAAACAAGATGAAAGAAATGAATTTACTGGCTATCTGGTTGATATTCAGGAATTAGTTGTTTCAATAAAAATGTTGTATGTTTTAATTGGGATTCTAACATTTATGCGGTGATGATGCTCTTCTTAACGAGCTAGTACACCTTAACTTGGAATGACTCATACATGACATAGACAATGTCATTGGAATCGAATGTGGGGTAAATATCGTATCACGTACTTGGACGGCGTGCACTACGCGTTAGGTACATGTTTCATGCAAGAGTTTCACAGAAAAACAATGTTGATTAAATTTATCACAAAAATTTGTGTTAACAATATTCCTAACACATATTTGGTGTTATTTCAACACACTTCGCTTGTAGTGATAGAGTAACACAAACCAATGTTAGAGTAACATTTAAAAAGTGTTACCTTAGTATCAAAGAACGTTTTTGTGTGTTGAAAAACGGACAGTGAGGACAACACTAACGATAATGTTGAATCAACACGCTAAAATGTTAAATTCTCCACCCAAAATTTGTTACAGCTTACACAATGACGGACATTTTTTTACATTGCAGTCAAAAAACTTCCAAAATGTGGCTCAAGCAAGCTGGACTAGGTTTTCTTCCGATCTGGAACCTTGGTATTTTAGATAGCGAGCGAACATACAGGTGCAATAATTTGCACGATAACAACTATGATGACAGACCGGTTTTATTTGCATTGAACCTATTTGAAATTGCAGGTGCGTTCGATATGTCTGTCATTCGCTGCTCGGCATGGAATGGTAATCTTTGGATATTTCGTGCTTCGTGTTCGCTGGTAGATTCAGTACTTTCTCGAACCATATAGTATACAGGCTGCAACGATTTTTCTGATTCGTGTCAGATTTAGGAAGCAAAATCGAACGTGATAGTTCTTGTGAGATTTATACTCATTCGAGCCGCAACAGACGTTACTGTAAGTGTCAATGATTCTGTTTGGCGATTTTGTACTAGAATCGACTTCACCTGACCTGATCAAGCAATGATTGTTTTTTTGTTTTTTTTTTGGATCTCGAACAGGCAACAATGCCGATACACATGGCACGTGAAAAAATTGTTCTGAGTTTGAAATTTGACGAAGTAGCAATATACGATGATGATAAAACTGAAGTTGATATTATCAAGGAAATAATCGCGAGTCGGGAACAGGAAGATGCATTTTATATTCTGGATGTCGGTGATGTGATAGATAAGCATGAAGCTTGGGTGTCAAAACTTCCGAGAGTCGAGCCATTTTATGGTAAGTGATGCAGTCAAATTTTGTTTTCAACTCACCAAAACTTGCAACGTATCGGAGCATCGCATCTTATTCTATGCTAAATACTATGTCTTATGCAAGACTCTGCAGCGACTATTCCGTCGAGCGTGCAAATGTTGAAATATGTACAACATTCGACCTGTCTCTGTGATTATCAAATCATGTAAGGAAAATTTGTTCGAGAATGACGTGTCCGACTGATCACGCGAAAGACTGTATAAATCGATGTCGTACGGATTCGTCTACTGTGGGTTGAATTATCTGTTATATTTCAGCCGTCAAATGCAATCCGCATCCGACAGTCGTCAAGGTGTTAGCATCCCTCAATGCTGGTTTCGATTGCGCGTCGAAGGTAAATTTCACTCATCGTTATTTAACCGATTTCGTTAAAATTGTACAACATTGTCGGAACGATAAACGATATCGACTGACATGCGTAAAACTGTTGAAATATCTCTCGGAATAGTCTTCAAAAAACATTTGGTCAATGGATCGAAACGGATTATAGTAGCTGCTAGATAATAGTAGTAGCAATAGTAGCTGCAAATCTTGCCTCTCGGTTAAGACAAGAAGCGTTGGCGGTGATAACGTTTAGCTAACCGTAAAGCTTTCACGATGATCGTAATGTAATGCAATTTCCGTAGCGCGAAATTCAGATGGTCATGGATTATGGAGTTCCCGCTGATAAAATAATTTTCGCAAACACCATGAAACCTAATACGCACATCAAGTTTGCTCGAGAATGCGGTGTTAAAATGATGACTGCGGACAGCGAATTCGAATTGGAAAAGATTAAGAACATCTACCCTGAGGCACAGTGAGTACCTACCTATCGTGTCAAATCCGTCTGATTGTTACTGGTTTGGATCATAATTTTTCGATCATTACAATTAGCGACCAGAAGCATAATGATTCTTCTGATAGCTGCAGCAGAGCGAATTTTTTTGCTTTCAGAGTAGTGATTCGATTTCGATGCGATGCGAAAATGGTAGTGAGAGTATTAGGCGAGAAATTTGGGTGCGAACCTAAAATCGAATCGAGAACTTTGATTCGAAAGGCAAAAGATCTTGGCCTCAACGTTCACGGATTTAGTTTTCACGTGGGAACAGAATGCGAAGCCTCAGATACCTACAATCGAGGAATCAAGATTGCCGAGGAACTCATCGAATTCGCAAAATCTCTTGGATTACAGAATGTCAGATTGATCGATATTGGTGGTGGTTTTTCAGGCCTTTCAGATAATTCCCTGGACAAGGTTAGCATACAGATGCGCGTAACGCGAGTTTAGACGGGGGAAGGTGTTCGTATCATAATTATATTCGATATTTATATGCTTCTCATTTTTCAATGTTGCCTCGACATACATCCATTCCAGTTTGTGGCAACCACTAAGGATACGATCGCCGGCGTCGATCCATCGACTCGCATTATCAGCGAACCAGGACGGTTTTTTGCCAAGTCCGCATTTACCCTGGTCAGTTTGATTCATGGAAAAAGAACCACCCGCAAATCAGGTCGTGATCACTACATGTATTCTACAAACGACGGAATCTATGGATCGTTCAACGAGGTTCTGATTGGCCATAAAATGTCACTTCCGATCCCTCTAGACTCTGTGAGTAAATAACTAGATAATTAGTCATTCGTCCGCTCATTACCTGCTTGTTACTACGAACGGTGATAAACAAAATCTGCATGTAACGGAAGAAGGAATGCTAATCGAAGTTATCAGCGCCGCGAACAACAAAATTTTGTCGGTTTCTTATACAACTAATTGCGAAATTACTAGTAGCGAATGCTCATATATACAGAATATCAAACTCAACGACTCAAATCGACTTCGCACGTATTGAATAATCTTCGAATTTTTTTGCATTCGGTTATGTAGCCCACGAAAGCTGAAACGAATCCTTCGTCATTTTGGGGTCCTATTTGTGACAGTTTGGATTGCATCATACACGATTGTCAATACCCAGAATTGAACCTCGGCGACTGGATTATGTGGCCGAACATGGGTAGTTACACGCTCTCTGCAGCGCGGAATTTTGGTGGATTTCATCCCCCTATCGTGTTCCCATTCATGAAACGGAGCCAGCGGTAAAACATTTGTGTCGAACTATTTTTCGTCTCGTCATTTCTTTTTTCTACTTTTGGGAATCGCATCAAAAAACGATGTAGTTCTTCTGAAACAATTGACAGTCTTGCTCGTCGCTCTCGTAGGCACGCTCATATCGTCGTGTCCGATATGCGAACCATCGTATCGTGTATAAATTCAGGTCGACGCGACATATCAGCCCACGTTAATAATCCCATGCACCGCTGTATATCACCTCGATGGTCCGTGTAACTATATAATCCGGAAAATGTGAATGTTTTGTAATTTCAGGGATTCATTCAGAACCGCATGCTCGGTTGGCCAATCGTCTAACATATAAACGAATACGAACATTTGTTGGCTGGTTCTTCAAGACATTCGATCACATCCGTCATTTTTCTGTACCCCTTTTTATTATCCGACTAATAAAAAAGCTAACGCCTTCTTTCAACTTTCACAAGCGATGCTCTTCCTTATTTTCCAGAAAGATTAGTCCTAGTACATCGGTGAATATCTTCAAAGAATACTCCCCGTATCGCGATGAACTCGTCGCGATGACGTAGAAAGTCAAAGGTAGACGTTGCGGAAATTGTACTTTCGCGAGCCCCGATAATTTTTTTTATGTTGACTGCTCTTTGTGGCCGTCAGTACAAATGGAAGCAAAAAAATACGACGATCTATCAGCCATCGCTATGGCGATCGTGATCAAGGTATACCATGATAGTACCTGGTAAAATATATTTCGAGCACTGCTCTTCCGCTTAAATAGTCAGTCTGCTAATTCCGTTTGCGTTCGGCTTATCATTGCGCAATGTGTTCACCTTGCAAATTTCCGTCAAACGTTGTCGTATGCTCGAAATCGCACATCGCGTGGAGTTGATTTTTCTTAAGAACATTAGAAAATACTTACATATTTGCATGAATATCTTTCCACTTTTTAGCCGTCGACAAGTGTCCGTCGCACGTTACTAATAATTTTCAACCAGGTGTTATTATTCCAACACGTATACCGCGATTGAACTCTGTAACTTCTGTAACACCTGGAAATGATAGTGCCTCACTCGTAGAACACAAGTTTTCATGGGCCAATGCCTGAAAATTCATAGTTTCAGAGCTACAGCTTGTCGGAGTCGAACATTATTGCCCTTGCACTCTATGGCATGACAGAGGAAGTAATGTTTTTGTTGGACTCGTATGTTCATACATGCGTATAATTATAGTACATGTATGGAATATATAAAGTGAAAGTACAGTGTGCGCGTGTGTGTATACACAAGGTGTCGCATTTGAATCGAGCCACGCCAATAACTCCGCAGAAACGAATCAAATAAAATGAAGCTTCACGAACTGGTACGATGCGGAAGGGACCAGATAATCGTGGCCTCGAATTTGACCTTGAAGATGGTTATCATGGTTTTTCAAGGTCATAGTGATTTTTTCAATAGGAACCCCTGTTTTTTGGAAGGTTTGTATTTTTCGCGTGCAAACGACTAACTTCTGACCCAACCAATTTTTCATTTGACGCAACCCTGAGAGCCAACCACGTTATCAATTGAAAATTATAATTTTAGAAAGAACAACGACGCGCGTACATATAATTTAAGCGTATATCATATGAGCTTGGGCGTTCCCGTAGATATCTAATATCGCAAAGTGCGAGCTCGGTCGCCAAACTTCACCATCGGTCTGAAGGATTTTGATTATACAATTGAGACGTGGCATAACAGCGTTTATACATTCTATGCTCTGTGTATCGATGGCAGCTCAATTGTATGAGCATCACAAATGAAAACAAGTAATTTGTAATGGAGAGTATTCCACTAAAAAGAGAAAAACGCCGTGCGCACGTAACGATTTGCGCGAAATAAAATAACGAGGTAGCGTTGTTCAGGTTTCTAATTTGAATGCTTTTATTTCGCGAAAAGCGTTACGCCAGCACGGTGATTTTTCCTTTGTAATTTCCATCCCAAATTACTTTTTTTTCGTTTGCAATTTGTAATGGACAGCTTATCCGAAATACATTGTTCAAAGTAATGGGTTATGCATTACGTTGACGTGACTATTTTCACGACTTTGGGCCTATCAGACCTCTGGGCCTGGGGCTGCGGCAGCATCCAGTCCCTAGGTTATCGCGGCGCTGGACACGACGATCAAACGAGCTTTATGGTTAGATTTTTTCATCGGGAAACGAATACGATGTGGCCACAGTATGCTGATATATGTTTCAAGAGTACTTCAATTCACGTAGCATTCCAACATGCTGTAAAATCTCGAGTATTTAACGCCGAATATCAAGCACTACGCAAATTGTAAGCGTACACGAAGGCTGTTTGAGTAACTGTAATTTATTCTAATGTATTTTCTCTTGCATTATTCTGTGAATTATTTGCATCAGTTACGAACGTAGTCCATGTCATTTATATCAAATGTACGCGAATATCGGATCACGTGCGTCGAAGTGGCGCAATACGCGTAACATGTTTTATGTATGAATCAATGCAATTTTTTTTAATTATAGCTGAAACCAGTTTTTGGACGTCTTTTTCCAAAATGGAAATTCGGTTATTTAGATAACGGGTATTAGTTTTTATTATAAAAACCGCGATGCTTGGATCGTTTAGTTGGCCATCATCGTTTCCCGAGTACAGCTGCGGCGTAAGCTACCCGCCCGTTTTGATTTTCTTTACACCAATCTAGAGTCAAGGTACGTTGGATAAGTTCACGCGAATCACTACTCTGCATGAAATGGTATTCTTCAGAAATTTCGTTCTCTTTGTTTGCTCGTAGATTCAGTATATGCCGTGCAGGCTGCAACGATTTTTCTCATTCGTGTCAGATTTGGCCAGTCAAATCGATCGTGATAGTTCCTGTAAGATTAATACTCTTCCGAGCTGCACCTTCGTAGAATCGAACGTTTTTGTGCGTGTCAGTGATTCTGTTTCGCGATTTTGTACTAGCATCGAATTCATCTATCCTGAGCAGCAAATGATTGTCTTTTTTGGATTTCGAACAGGCAACAATTTCGATTAACATGGCGCTTGAAAAAACTGTTCAAAGCTTGAAATTCGACGAAATAGCAATATACGACGACGATAAAACTGAAGTCGACATTATCAAGGAAATAATTGCGAGTCGGGAACAAGAGGATGCATTTTATATCCTGGATGTCGGTGATGTGATAGATAAGCATAAAAGTTGGCTGTTAAAAGTTCCGAAAGTCGAGCCATTTTATGGTAAGTGATGTCGTCAAATCTTGTTTTTAACTCACCGAAACTTGCAATGTATCGGAGCATCACGTTCTATTCAAGACTCCGCAACGACTATTCCGTCGAGCATGCAAATGTTGAAATGTGTACGACAATTCGACCTGTCTCTATTATTATCAAATCATGTAAGGAAAATCTGTTCGAGAATGGCGTGACCGACTGATCACGCGAAAGACTGTATGAATCGATGTCGTGCGGATTCGTCTATTGTTGGTTGAATTATCTGTTATATTTCAGCCGTCAAATGCAATCCGCACCCGGCAGTCGTCAAAGTGTTAGCATCTCTCAATGCTGGTTTCGATTGCGCGTCGAAGGTAAATTTCACACATCGTTATTTAACCGATTTCGTTAAAATTGTACAACATCGTCGGAACGATAAACGATATCGACTGACATGCGTAAAACTGCTGAAATACCTCTCGGAATATTCTTCAAAAAACATTTGGTCAATGGATCGAAACAGATTATAGTAGCTGCTAGATAATAGTAGTATCAATAGTAGCTGCAAATCTTGCCTTTCGGATAAGAGAAGAAGCGTCGGCGGTGATAACGTTTAGCTAATCGTAAAGATTTCAGGATGATCGTAATGTAATGCAATTTCTGTAGCGCGAAATCCAGATGGTCATGGATTATGGAGTTCCCGCCGATAAAATAATTTTCGCTAGCACCGTGAAACCTAATTCGCACATCAAGTTTGCTCGAGAATGTGGTGTTAAAATCATGACTGCGGACAGCGAATTCGAATTGGAAAAGATCAAGAACATCTACCCTGAGGCACAGTGAGTACCTATAGAACATGTCAGATCCGTCTCACCGCAAGACGAGTGTTTGATTGTAATTGGTTTCGATCATTACAATTAGCGACCAGAAGCATAATGATTCTTCTGATAGTTGCAGCAGAGCGACTTTTCACTTTCAGAGTAGTGATTCGATTTCGATGCGATGCAAAAATGGTAGTGAGAGTATTAGGCGAGAAATTTGGGTGCGAACCTGAAATCGAATCGAGAACTTTGATTCGAAAGGCAAAAGATCTTGGCCTCAACGTTCACGGATTTAGTTTTCACGTGGGAACAGAATGCGAAGACTCAGATACCTATAATCGAGGAGTCAAGATTGCCGAGGAACTCATCGAATTTGCAAAATCTCTTGGGTTACAGAATGTCAGACTGATCGATATTGGAGGTGGTTTTTCAGGCCTTGCAGATAATTCCCTGGACAAGGTTAGCATAACGATGCGCGTAACGCGAGTCTAGACGGGGGAAGGTATTCGTATCATAATTACATTGGATATTTATATGCTTCTCATTTTTCAATGTTGCCTCGACATACATCCATTCCAGTTTGTGGCAACCACTAAGGATACGATCGCCGGCGTCGATCCATCGACTCGCATTATCAGCGAACCAGGACGGTTTTTTGCCAAGTCCGCATTCACCCTGGTCAGTTTGATTCATGGAAAAAGAACCACCCGCAAATCAGGTCGTGATCACTACATGTATTCTACAATCGACGGAATCTATGGATCGTTCAACGAGGTTCTGATTGGCCATAAAATGTCACTTCCGATCCCTCTAGACTCTGTGAGTAAATAACTAGATAATTAGTCATTCATTCCGCTCATTACCTGCTTGTTACTACGAACGGTGATAAACAAAATCTCCATGTAACGGAAGAAGAAATGCTGATCGAAGTTATCAGCGTAGCGAACAACAAAATTTTGTCGGTTTCCTATGCAACTAATTGCGAAATTACTAGTAGCGAGTGCTCATATACATAGAATATCAAACTCAACGACTCGAATCGACTTCGCACTTATTGAATAATCTTCGAATTTTTTTGCATTCGGTTATATAGCCCACGAAAGCTGAAACGAATCCTTCGTCATTTTGGGGTCCTATTCGTGACAGTTCGGATTGCATCATACGTGATTGTCAATACCCAGAATTGAACCTCGGCGACTGGATTATGTGGCCGAACATGGGTAGTTACACGCTCACTGCAGCGCGGAATTTTGGTGGATTTCATCCTCCTATCGTGTTCCCATTCATGAAACGGAGCCAGTGGTAAAACATTTGTGTCGAACTATTTTTCGTCTCGTCATTTCTTTTTGCTACTTTTGGGAATCGCATCAAAAAACGATATAGTTCTTCTGAAACAATTGATAGTCTTGCTCGTCGCTCTCGTCGGCAAGCTCATATCGCCGTGTCCGATATGCGAAGCATCGTATCGTGTATAAATTCAGGTCGACGCGACATATCAACCCACGTTAATAATCCCATGCACCGCTGTGTATCACCTCGATGGTTCGTGTAACTATAGAATCCGGAAAATGTGAATGTTTTGTAATTTCAGGGATTCATTCAGAACCGCATGCTCGGTTGGCCAATCGTCTAACATGTAAACGAAGACGAACATTTGTTGGCTGGTTCTCCAAGACATTCGATCACATCCGTCACTTTTCTGTACCCCTTTTTATTATCCGACTAATAAAAAAGCTAACGCCTTCTTTCGACACTCACAAGCGATGCTCTTCCTTATTTTCCAGAAAGATTAGTCCTAGTACATCGGTGAATATCGTCAAAGAATACTCTCCGTATCGCGATGAACTCGTCGCGATGACGTACAAAGTCAAACGTAGACGTTGCGGAAATTGTACTTTCACGAGCCCCAATAATTTTTTTAATGTTGACTGTTCTTTGTGGTCGTCAGTACAAATGGAAGCAAAAAATACGACGATCTATCAGCCATCGCTATAGCGATCGTGATCAAGGTATACCTTGATAGTACCTGGTAAAATATATTTCGAGCATATATAATGCAATGGGTTATGCATTACGTTGACGTGACTATTTTCACGACTTTGGGCCTATCAGACCTCTGGGCCTGGGACTGCGGTAGCATCCAGCCCCTAGGTTATCGCGGCGCTGGACACGACGATCAAACGAGTTTTGTGGTTACATTTTTTCATCGGGAAACGAATTCGATATGGCCAAAGTGTGCTGATATATGTTTGAAGAGCACTTCAATTCACGTAGCATTCCAACATGCTGTAAAATCTCGAGTATTTAACGCCGAATATCAAGTACTACGCAAATTGTAAGCGTACATGAAGGCTGTTTGGTAACTGTAATTTATTCTAATGTATTTTCTCTCGCATTATTCTGTGAATTATTTGCATCAGTTACGAACGTAGTCCATGTCATTTATATCAAATGTACGCGAATATCGGATCACGTACGTCGAAGTGGCGCAATACGCGTAACATGTTTTATGTATGAGTCAATGAAATTTTTTTTAATTATAGCTGAAACCAGTTTTTGGACGTGTTTTTCCAATATGGAAATTCGTTTATTTAGATAACGGGTATTAGTTTTTATTATAAAAACCGCGATGCTTGGATCGTTTAGTTGGCCATCATCGTTTCCCGAGTACAGCTGCGGCGTAAGCTACCCGCCCGTTTTGATTTTCTTTACACCAATCTAGAGTCAAGGTACGTTGGATAAGTTCACGCGAATCACTACTCTGCATGAAATGGTATTCTTCAGAAATTTCGTTCTCTTTGTTTGCTCGTAGATTCAGTATATGCCGTGCAGGCTGCAACGATTTTTCTCATTCGTGTCAGATTTGGCCAGTCAAATCGATCGTGATAGTTCCTGTAAGATTAATACTCTTCCGAGCTGCACCTTCGTAGAATCGAACGTTTTTGTGCGTGTCAGTGATTCTGTTTCGCGATTTTGTACTAGCATCGAATTCATCTATCCTGAGCAGCAAATGATTGTCTTTTTTGGATTTCGAACAGGCAACAATTTCGATTAACATGGCGCTTGAAAAAACTGTTCAAAGCTTGAAATTCGACGAAATAGCAATATACGACGACGATAAAACTGAAGTCGACATTATCAAGGAAATAATTGCGAGTCGGGAACAAGAGGATGCATTTTATATCCTGGATGTCGGTGATGTGATAGATAAGCATAAAAGTTGGCTGTTAAAAGTTCCGAAAGTCGAGCCATTTTATGGTAAGTGATGTCGTCAAATCTTGTTTTTAACTCACCGAAACTTGCAATGTATCGGAGCATCACGTTCTATTCAAGACTCCGCAACGACTATTCCGTCGAGCATGCAAATGTTGAAATGTGTACGACAATTCGACCTGTCTCTATTATTATCAAATCATGTAAGGAAAATCTGTTCGAGAATGGCGTGACCGACTGATCACGCGAAAGACTGTATGAATCGATGTCGTGCGGATTCGTCTATTGTTGGTTGAATTATCTGTTATATTTCAGCCGTCAAATGCAATCCGCACCCGGCAGTCGTCAAAGTGTTAGCATCTCTCAATGCTGGTTTCGATTGCGCGTCGAAGGTAAATTTCACACATCGTTATTTAACCGATTTCGTTAAAATTGTACAACATCGTCGGAACGATAAACGATATCGACTGACATGCGTAAAACTGCTGAAATACCTCTCGGAATATTCTTCAAAAAACATTTGGTCAATGGATCGAAACAGATTATAGTAGCTGCTAGATAATAGTAGTATCAATAGTAGCTGCAAATCTTGCCTTTCGGATAAGAGAAGAAGCGTCGGCGGTGATAACGTTTAGCTAATCGTAAAGATTTCAGGATGATCGTAATGTAATGCAATTTCTGTAGCGCGAAATCCAGATGGTCATGGATTATGGAGTTCCCGCTGATAAAATAATTTTCGCAAACACCATGAAACCTAATACGCACATCAAGTTTGCTCGAGAATGCGGTGTTAAAATGATGACTGCGGACAGCGAGTTTGAATTGGAAAAGATTAAGAACATCTACCCTGAGGCACAGTGAGTACCTACAAATCGTGCCAAATCCGTCTGATTGTGACTGGTTCCGATCATCATGATGAGCGACCAGATGCATAGGGATTCAACTGACAGCTACAGCAGAGGGAGATTTTTTCTACTTTCAGAGTAGTGATCCGGTTTCGTTGCGATGCAAAGATGGCAATGAAAGTGATCGGCAAGAAATTTGGGTGCGAATCTGAAGTCGAATCGAGAACTTTGATTCGAAAAGCAAAAGATCTTGGACTCAACGTATACGGATTTAGCTTTCACGTTGGGACGGAATGCGAAGAATCAGATGCCTATAACCGAGGTATCAAGATTGCCGAGGAACTCCTCGAATTCGCAAAATCTCTTGGGTTACAGAACGTCCGATTGATCGATATTGGCGGCGGTTTATCCGGCCTTCGAGATAATTCCATGGACAAGGTAAGCATACCGATGCGCGTAACCCAAGTTCATCATATTAAATGGGGGAGAATATTCGTTATCGTAATTTCATTATCACTGTGATGGTTTTTATTTTTTAATTTTTCCGTGACATACATCCATTCCAGTTTGTGGCATCCACCAAGGACACCATCGCGGGCGTCGATCCTTCGACTCGCCTTATCAGCGAACCAGGACGGTTTTTCGTCACGTCCGCGTTTACTCTGGTCACTTTGATTCATGGAAAGCGAATCACCCGCAAATCAGATTGCGATCACCACATGTATTTCACAAACGACGGAATCTATGGATCGTTCATCGAGGTTCTGTTCGACAAAAAAATGCCAAGTCCGATTCCCCTAGACCCTGTAAGTGGACGACCAAATAATTATTCATGCCGCTGATTACGCGCTCGTTACTGCGAACGGCGACAAACAAGGCCCAGGTCGAGTAAGGTCTTATTTGGACAAGCTTGAAACGTCAAATAGCTTTATTTTAATTTGGCATGAAAAACTCATTTCGTAAGCTTAGCTCTACGTTTCATCAGAACGGAATACATTAGAGTTCTTATCTCGAATAAGTACATGGCAGCTAGAGCAGCCTTACATTCTAACGTTGCTCGAGCTTCATACGATTGCATTCGCAGCAAGCAATAAAATACTGACTATAGCGAAAATTTTCGTTCTACAAAAAGATTGACAACCTCGATACGCAGTACAACCGTCTATCGCGGTCACTAATTTCACCGTGAATAGATATCATAAAGGACAGACCGACAACAAATGAAGTCACATTGAACAAACAAATTCGAGGCTAAAGTTGAGTCATTGTGTAGGTGATTATTACGTTCAATGTCATTTGCAATTCATAGAAGTGATAAATCCCTCAAAGCAGTAAGTTTCAATTATTCAATTCTTCAAGACGCAAATTGTTACTTTGTAATAATAAACGAAACGTCACATTTCTTAGAAACTTATACTACAGGTGTGAAAGTAATTGATAAACTGATAAGTCGCTAGTGAAAAAATGGATGAGATGATAAAAAAGTGACTTTTAAAAAGTCGAGCACTTTTTCAACAAGTTAAGCATAAGTGTCATTTTCTATCTTGTGATTAGCTAGTTTATCATTGTTCGTGCAAGCCTAAATGGTGAGCTTAATCTTAGCGATTTTGAGCATTACGAACCATGTTAACACTTGTCTAAGTTTTGGCTAATACTTACAAATTTTGCTTAATACAAGCTAATTTCATTGCTTACTTTCTACCCGAGTGACGGAAGAAGGAACGCAAACCGGAGCTATCAGCGGGGTATCAGTCGACTATAAAATTTAGTCGTTCTACTTATAACGACGAGTTACGACATTGCTAGGAACGTGTGCTTATATACCTACAATCTGAAACTTAACGACTTGAATCTACTTCGCATATTATAACTAATCTTCGAATTTTTCTGTATCTGGTTCCGTAGCCAACGAAGACTGAAACAAATCCTTCGTCATTTTGGGGTCCCACTTGCGACAGTTTGGATTGCGTCATTCGTGATTGCCAATACCCAGAATTGAACCCCGGTGATTGGGTTATGTGGCCGAACATGGGTAGCTACACGGTCTGTGCAGCTGGACATTTCAACGGATTTCATCCACCCATCGTGTTCCCATACATCAAACGGAGCCAGTGGTAAAACATTTGTGTCGAACTATTTTTCGTCTCGTCATTTCTTTTTTCTACTTTTGGGAATCGCATCAAAAAACGATGTAGTTCTTCTGAAACAATTGACAGTCTTGCTCGTCGCTCTCGTCGGCAAGCTCATATCGCCGTGTCCGATATGCGAAGCATCGTATCGTGTATAAATTCAGGTCGACGCGACATATCAACCCACGTTAATAATCCCATGCACCGCTGTATATCACCTCGATGGTTCGTGTAACTATATAATCCGGAAAATGTGAATGTTTTTTAATTTCAGGGATTCATTCAGAACCGCATGCTCGGTTGGCCAATCGTCTAACATATAAACGAACACGTACATTTGTTGGCTGGTTCTTCAAGATATTCGATCACATCCGTCACTTTTCTGTACCCCTTTTTATTATCCGACTAATAAAAAAGCTAACGCCTTCTTTCGACTTTCACAAGCGATGCTCTTCCTTATTTTCCAGAAAGGTTAGTCCTAGTACATCGGTGCATATCATCGAAGAACACTCTCCGTAACGCGATGAACTCGTCGCGATGACGTAGAAAGTCAAACGTAAACGTAGCGGAAATTGTAGTTCCACGAGCCCCGATAATCTTCTTTCACGATGAGTGCCCTGTGTGGCCGTCAATAAAAATGGAAGCAAAAAAAGACGCCAATCTACTTAGCCATCGCTATGGCGATAGTGATCAAGGTTACAGCTGGTAAAATATATTCCGTGCACCACGCTTTTGGTTAGATAGTCAGTCGGCGAGTTTCACTGCGATCTGCAAATCATGGCGCGATGTCATCATATTGCAAATTTCCGGGAAACGTGTTCGCATGCTCGTAATCGTCCATTGCGCGGTGCTCATTTTTTCGGAACTTGCGATAATATTCGCACACACGTGTGAATATCTTTTCGCTTTCTATCCGTCGACAATTGTGTTATCTTATGCCCGTTATTATTACCGGATGTTCTTATTCCAATAATTCAACCTGGCAGCCGTTCAAAAGTCTAACTTATTATCGCCACAGATTCGTTCTACTTGTAACGTACAGGTAATGCATTACAAACTAGAATTTCTGGATAAAATACTAGATTTTCAGTATTTTATTTCTATACCCTATGAACGTACATTTTTTGTAGGCACGCTTCAATTTTAGATTAGGAAGGGAGCATTGAGAGCTTCTCAAATCTAGGCATTTGTTACGAGCCTTTATTCAGTCCCCGCGATGCCTTGACCGTAGGGCGCCTGTGAATCTGTCCAATAGTAGTATTTTCCTGGCGGTCTAAAAGCATTCGAAATTGGGTTTTGCAATAATAATTACCTATCGCACGTTGTAATTGACATACGGTAATTATTAGCGTGCGCCAATTGCACGGTGCGACGTATATGGTAAGCAGATAACAAGAATCAACTTACAGCTCATTGGAGACAAATAAGCCAATCGGTATCGTTGTATTTCCGGGGCACTTATGGGCGAGAAAAAGTGCCCATGAATCGCACTTTAGACCCACGTGAGACCCGATGATTGTGATTGCTTCCCGAAAATACATCCACGATCTGTCATGGCTGCATCGATCTATACATATAAATAGTAATAATCATGCAATTATTAGATTAAAAAAAAAACTAGAATTCAGATTAGCACAACGTATTGCAGAATTTCAGGCGTCAACTTACACATCGGCATTATTTGTTGCATTTCAGTTACATTCGAGGGATAAATCGGGCAACCTGTTTGAATTCGCTTTCCTGTGTTCGGGTAAAAATCGTATCTTCCAATTTTGTACGGAGCGCCGAATACTCCTGCATCGGTGTGTATCACAAGTACCATCTCAGCATCGGTATCTCGCAAGTGGTTTCCGCAGAAAATACACATCGGTAGATAAAAGCCAGGAAAAGCTGGGTCTAAACCTACTCAATCAGGTTTTTATTAGTCTTTCCAACGATTTCTTTCTTTCGAATTCTGCAAGTATTTTTTTTTATCGCAACAAATTTAGTTGCTCTTTTCAATTTTTATTCGCGGTTGTCTGGATTTTTTGTATTTTTCACTTTAAAAAAACGGGATGTCGGGGAAATCTTCGACAAACCGCATTTCGAGGTTTCAGGGGAACTAACCGATAATTCGAGCGAGCAGTGGATGGCCCAGTGCCACGAGATTTTTGCTAACGAAACCAGCAATTTGGGCTCCTAGCGAGAATCCAACGAGCTGGGGCCCCTTCTCGGTGAAACCTAAATGGTACGTGGCAGATATATCGTCAGCGAACAGTTTCCCGACCATTTTCGTTTCGCCGGCCGCTTTGAGATAGTCCAAAAAACTTATGGCGCTCCAATCTACACAAATCACGTTATGACCTCCCACTTCCAAAAACGCTGCGGGACCACAGAATAATAATTATTAGAATAAGAATAATTATTATTAGTCGGCGCATCGGCATACGCGATCGTACCGGAACATATACTGATAGAACTTGCGTTGTCGCAGCTTTCCCTCCAGCCGTGTATGTATGCCAGAGTAGGTTTATTCGCATCTATGAATTTCATGATTTCGGAGGGATTTCCAAAGGCTACATCTTCGTAAACGTCGATGCTCCTGTAATAGGTGTTCGCGTAAAATAAACGCGAAAAAAGGAGATTTTTTTTTTTTTTTTTTTTTTTTTTTTTAAAAGGGTACATGTCTCACCTTTTTTTTCATAGTAAAGTGTACCATTTCAAATAACGGTTACAATTTTTTTGATGGGAAATATTGACAAACGACGGAGATACAGTAAATGGCACAGACCGCTGTGCAAAAAATGTCCGTCGCGGTGAGCACTTTCGCTCGAAACAAATCCGTTGAAATGAAAAAACCAAATGTATCTAATTTTTGTACCGTATTATATTGTTTTTATAAAATGCTCGTGGCTCCCCCAATTTACAAAGCATGGGTTAGAAATTTCCACAGAATATTTGTGAATTGGGTTATAGTATGAGAATCCATCGAAAACGAAAAATCTATTTTTTCAGCAATTCTCACTAGACGTAACCTCTCAAGGGAAGACTAGAGTTCCCTCTCTTCTGCGACTTGACCTTTTTATTTCAAAGCAATGGCAATTTTTCAGAAATTTTCTATCCACAACATTTTTTTTTCCACAAGCTAATTGAAATTTTCTAAAACTGTCTGCTACTTTTGATCATATAGTTATAATCTATTACAAACAAAATTTTTATTGGAATCGCTCGAGTAGTGTAGGAGAGATAGGATTTTTACTGGAAAAGTACGATTTTACAGGACACTCAAAAAACTGCGAGATTCACAATTCTCGCTATTTAGTTGGTTCCACATGAACACTCCATTTCAATATCTATTTGAGTAATGCTTACAATTTTTACTGAGAATAATATTGATTTTGCAGGCAAATATTGCACTATAAAAAATGCTCATTCCAAAATCAGTTTCGTTGCTCCAAACCTAACAAAAACAATTACTTATTGAAATTTTAAAGATATTCGTAATAGCTAGTAAAAAATTGGATTCAAGAAGGTTCAAAGAATTTTTGAAGCAAACAAAAAAAATTGAATTTTTAAAAATCTGTCATTCTTGTCTTGCTTCAACACAAATATGATTCTACTTACTGTTGATAAAATCGGTAGAACAAATTTTTTTCACCAACGGCACAACCGATCATCATACACCACAAACTACTGGCCACTACCACTGCTTTGCCCATTTTAGGTTTTAGGGAAAAATTCACAGTAACGGTTAGCATTCAAAATTGGTAGAGCACTGTCTCAGTGGTATATTATAAGTAGAATCCTTGAAAAAAACTAACATCTTTTATTTATACCCGAGATTAACGCGAATGTACGTCTAACGATAATGATATCACGCGCACATTACTACGGGTGAACGACAACAAGTTTCGTGGCGTACGTAATATGCGATAACCTGGTTCGTTACTCATCTGATGCTTCTATACCGGTAGACAGTGAGATTGCGACCCAAAAATCATCTCGAACTTCCACCGAGGTCAACGGCAGAAGCTGCCGATAGTTTGTTCTTACATCGGTTCTCGAAGTACAATAATCAATTTTGATAATTACAACCCTATTTACGAATTTCAATGTAAAGGTTTTTTGATGATTTTTGTTTTTTTCTCGGTCTCGTTTTTAGGTATATTTTATCCCGAATACTCGCTCGACGATTTCATCCCCGGCTTACATTTCCGCACTGGACACCAAATTTCCGTCAGGTGTGGAAGGAGACCAGATAGCTTACGCCAAATGCGTATTTCCGTTCTACTTGTTAGTTCTAAATGGCGCTACCACGACGTTTTTGTCGTACTTTTGTCGCTTAATTTGTATTTTAACCTACTCAACGTCCGCCTAGATAACATCGCGATAAATGAGATGCGGATTTCGGCACCGGAGTCGAACCGTTTTTTCCGCGAAATTGTCAAAGGTGGAATACTTTCGAATCAACTTTTCCGATGAAAAAATGAAAAAATCTATAAAACAGAAATTCAAAGATCTTGGAAGTCATTTATTCATTTTAATTTTAGTCATTGATTTTTACTACCCTATTTGAAATTTTCAGAACAATACGTATTATGATGATATGTATATGAACAACCTTTCTTCAAAGCTAGAAACGGGTTGCATCTAGTCGTCGAGTACTTAATTATTGTCTCGGTCGAGTACTTCAATTTGGCACGATACCCGCAGCGCCTTTTCCAAACGGAGATTCGAAATTGGTGATCAAAAAGTAGCTACCGGTGCTGAAATAAGCGAGTAAAGCGTTTTCATTATGGAGATTAACAATTTACGAAAACCGTCAAATAAAGGCCACATCAAGCTTATAAGAATGATAAGAATCGATGCAATGCAGAGACTTACACGTTACTAGGTGTTGTAAATCCCATGTATACTGTTGGGTTGCCTTTGCACTTGCCACTCTTGAAATCATCTAAGGAATCACATTGAACTGCCAAGAAATTATTAACAGGGCCAAACGACTGAGCGTAATATTTCCACGATCTCCAGTGGTGGCAAAAGTCTGTGGAAAATTGGGATCAGTTGACGATTATGTGGATTATGGAAAAAGAATGGTTCGAGTAGCCAAAACTTTTCTCAAGAAAGATCTCATTCAAAGATCCAACGAGACGTCAGCGATCACGACGAGGATGTCGCTTATTTTTTGTTTTTTTACCTTCATCCGAAAACGGTATGGTGAAGTATTCGGGGCATCCGGGTTGAGCGCGTTCACCGCCGTTTGGGAAGAAATCCGCGGTTCCAGTCTTATCTAGCGCCCCGATGACACCACCATCGGTGTGAATGACGTAAACGTCGGCAGCGTCGGTACCCCGCAAGTGATCACTTCCAAATTGATAGAACCCAGGGAAAGCTGGATCCAGAGCTGCGTGGACATCGATTCGATTAGCGCTGTTTTGTTCATCTCGTCAAGGTCACGAGATTGTAAATAAAATGCAAAAAATGAAAAGCAGAAAATCGATATGATTTCGAGTTGGCTGTGACAATTTCAAGTTTATATCAACTCGAACGATTCGTTTTCAATTGGAAATCACTATTTTTGGAGTAAATCGAAAAAGCACGTACCGGTAATTCGCTGAAGCTTGCACTTCGTGTTTTTTCCGGTAAATCCTGCGATTTGACCGCCAAACGAATGACCCACGAGATCGATGTTATCGCAGGGAAAGCCCTTCGCTACCAGAGCGTCTAGAATTCGAGCTACTGCCTTCGCAATCGGTTCGACTTGCGATCTTGCACCGATGAAATTCACGTGCGCGTAGTCGCTCCAGTCCAGAGCGATGGTATTGCAGTTGCCCCACTTGAGCAGAGCTGAGAACATTCGGAGCAAGAAGATACAACGAGTTCTGATCCGAGTTCTGAAAATTCTACGTTCTCGTCAAATTCGTAGGGACGAAGATTTCGCGACGAATTCAAGTTACCATCGACGCAAGTGCGCACACTTTCGTTGGTCGTGTACTCCAGGTAACCGTGAATATACAGGTAAATCTTTTTACTATAATCCAGATGAGACGCAATCTTGTCCGGAGCTTCTTTCGCATCACTTCTGTGCCAGATCGAGATGCTGACGGATTCCGCGTCGCTGATGTTGGAACTACGATCGGAAAGTTATTCGTCATGGCGTGTGGGTACACTTTCCCGAGAACTTGGGAACAAACAAAACAGAGTACTAACCCTTTAAAAATCTGGAACTTCACATCTCGCGGGGTTCCATCAGCTTTGTAATGGAGCGAACTTCCTGTAACGATGAAAAATGACATCTGGTCATTTCTCAGAATTAAGGTGACTTGGACGACATAATTCTCGAGAAAATCGCTACCGGAAAATTCGTAGTTCAACACGTAGTCTTATGAACAATTTTACAAAATCGACTCCAACTCCGGAATTAAACGACAGTGTTCGGAAAATGAAATTTACCTTAGTAGCATTTGGTCAAATGTGGTAATTATGATCGCAGTCTCGCAATTAATTCGCGCATGGCCGACTCTTGCGGTCACCATGTGATCGCGTATCGCCTTGCAGTTTTTCTATACCCGAATAAATTATAAACCTAGCGAACGGAATTCTGCGTTAACGACAGTCGAGTCGTTCGCTGAAACTGCATCGCCCATCAGCGACTAGACTTTTATTCAGAACTCTTCATTCCAGAGCGTTGATTCTATCAGGGCTGGTCAATAAAACCGAGATATGAGTTGCCAGTACGCCGATTTATGAAAAATTCGAGCGACGTAGAATTTCTTGTAACAGTCGTAGCTGGCATGTTGTAATCACGATAGTATTTCCACAAACCCTGCGCGACTTACATCATTCCGAGCAGCATGCATGCGTGTATTCAATTCCAGAGGAATCAACTAGCCGCGTCGAGTTACCACATACCGCGCGTCTAGAAAAACTACGAATATTTCTGAAATCGCGTATTGTTATTATTTTCCTATGGAATTTACCAACAAAATTGAACGGAGATTTCCTTCGATATACGTACTGCGGATGAATGCGTCGATCTGGTGTTCACCGAAGGTAGCAAAAATTACTGTCCAAAACATACACAGAGCGAAGGTTGGACCGTGAAAATTGCTTGTCAGATCCATCACGACCCTGACAATTTGAATACGAACTCGGATGTGTAAGAACTTTGTGGAACGCGGAAATTCGTGGCTGTCCCCTCGTAGACGAAAGAGTTTTTCACAAATGAGGTTTTTTATACATACGTCTGGCAAAATTTCGACTAGTTATCTACCTGATAAATAATGCCCGAACTTTTTTTTCACGTTTATCACAAATTTACGTAGGATGCACTTTCAGTAGATGTTACACGAAATTTGTTTTCGTCGGTATTCCGGAATTTGAACAGAAATTTATTCTCTTTAGCGTATTTCAACGCGATAGTGAAACTTAAGTTTCGAACTGCGTCGTGATCTGTTGGCACGCGAATGCTATGGATCCCACTTTCAATCTTTGCAGAGACGGAGCAGAAGGAGGAAACTAACAACTAAGGTGAACGCTATTCGACGCATAAACTTTTTACTCGATAGAAAAACTTTGCTGAATGTTGAAATTTACTTGGGCAGGCATCAGCAAGGACAACCAGTTCTATTGAAGGAATAACAAAAACTGCGGAGACGATCCTGTCTAGACTGATGAGGCAAGTGTTACGCATTAATTAGAGCAACAATGATAATAAACATTCAACTCGAAACGACACGTGAAGTGTCTCGCTTCGATACCATTCATTCGAAATCAGATTAACGAATATGTTACAATACGTTACGTGACCAAATAATTTTTGCATCCGCCCAATTTAAAATACGTGTCAATTTTTGTTCTCTCATCGCGACAGAATACCTACATTCACAGGGATATGGATGTACGGCTGCATTTTGTGCAGTAATTGGTCCTCGCGAATTTCTTATTCTAAGAAAGTTAAACTCGATGTATTTTCTGATGAATGTACATTTTATACGCGACCAGCCGAAGAATGACTTACAACATGTAGAGCTTCGGAAGGAAGACCTTACTCTACTAAGCTGGTCGAGTCTTCCCAATCTCTCTAATTTTTCTCACGACTTAGATTATTTCAGTTACGAACCAAATTGTCGTATTTTTGGCCTTTTGCTACTCGATACTTCGCCCACGATAAATTTGGGGAAAATCGGCACAAACCTGCCCATTTTCAGTTTCCAACGACGTCTGCTCACGCATTTCTAAACTGTATTAGAAATAAAACTATTTCCGGTGACATGAAACCGTCGCGATTTCGAAACGATTTGACTGTTTAACGAGTTTCGAACGACGGTTGATAATTAGACAAAAAGCCATTTTTAACGATAACGAATAAATTTCCCGAGTGAAATATACGCCAAGGTAATTTACAGCAAGAAACGTTCGACAGGAAAAGAAAAATCCTATTTTTCTACACCTCATTTATTTGAAGATTACAAATCTCTTAATTTTCGTATTTTGCGTACACATCCCAATAAACTTCCAAATTCCAAAAGTCTTCGGAAAATCACCAAAAAACTAACGAGGTTTATTTTTCAAGGTAGAAATAATTTTTAAACGTGGTCGTTCAGTTTTTTATTTTACCAAGTACACTGTATTGTTTTGAGAATGAAAACATGACGCAATACTGACGATGACATCGTATTTCGATAATATTAATGACGTCGATCTATTTTTTTTACGAAAAATCGGATTAAAAAATTCATGCTTATCACGTGTATCGTAAAAATTGTCGATGAGACACTAACAACAGCTGAATCATACGCGAGCTGATAAAGTTTTTTTTGCACTCCCGAAGAATCCGTTGTTTCGCGTGAAAGCGGTAATCAACGATTTATCTCGATGCAACGTCTGGATTCTGATCGTAGTAACTCTGTACGACTTCATCGAGTATTTTCTTTTTTTTAAGTGACTACCGATCCGGCTTCCGATGTATCTTCTATTGCAGAAGTAACAGTAGTAGTAGTGTAATCGTTCCATCTTTAACATAAATAAACGAAACGTAACGAATAAATTGTTCAACGAATTATGCAACTGGCATATCGCGTACAGATACGTTGCCAGTATAAAATGCACTTACTCCCGTGCAGTTTGGCACGCTCCCGCAGACAAATTCTCTCTTATCTGCGCAGCAGCCAACTCGTTCACGTCTATGATATCTTCGTAAGGCGACTCGTTGGCCAACGAGTCGCGAACCTGTGAAAAATATCCTCATTGAGTCGCGCGAGTACAATTTTATCAATCTAATTGCAACGGAAGTCGTTTCATTTGCTATGCAAAGTTGGAGCTTCGGAACGATTTGTTACCGCTTCGATGGCTGAAAGCACTCGAATCAAGTTTCTTCCAGCCAAATTTTCAAGATCCTCGTTAGTCCAAGTCGGCTCGCCCTCTTGACTCGCGTAAAGACGGTCGAACAAATCGGGATATTTGGAAACGTCGTCCAATCCAGACGGCATACTGAACAATGAGCAAACGTGACGTTGAGTGGATCGAACGAGCGAAATGGATTGCGAAAATTGGATAAACGTACCTCGATACTCCGTCGTAATCGGCGCCGATGCCAACATATTCGGGACCGATCAGATTCCTGATGTAATTAATGTGATCTGTAAAGCAGATTCTGTCAGTGAGTTCCTGTCAGTAAACAAGAATCACGCGCGCGAAGACTGACCTACGACATCTTCGAGAGTTGCATTCCGCGACGAGTTGCAGTTGACGTAAGCGTCGTAGAAGTTTACCATAACCAGACCGTTCTTCTCCCTCTGTGGGTCGATCAACGCGATTTACTCATGAATGCCCAGCGAAAAACTGGACTAGGTAGCATCGAACTTACTATGCCATTCGTAGGCAAATGGGCAAACAATACTCAAGTTTTTTATTTTGTCATTTGCGATTGTTTAAATTGCGACGAAAACTATTACTGCATAAGGATTATAAGCGATTGAATTTCTGGAACATGGAAATTATTGAGGCTTACGTTTTTGCCAGCATCTTACCAGTAGAATCGGTCGGTGCAATCTATTTTTCAAGAAACAACTTTCATCAGAATTTGTTTGAATACATTTTCATAAACGATTGCAAAGGACAAACTGAAAAACAGGTATTTTTCTCATTTGTCTATAAATGAGAGGCCCAACTTTTGCCTGGTTTTAATGGGCTAACCTGCTCGCAATTGGTCGTGACATTCGTACTCACCACCAGATGCAATACGTCGTCGGGAACGTTTCTGTAATGATTGCACACAGCGTAAGCCGACGAATGCGAGAAGAATACCGGTGCCTTGGAAACTTCCAAGACTTCTCGCATGACGTTATGCGACACGTGAGCCAAGTCCACCATCATGCCCAGACGATTCATTTCCCATACGATCGTCTGTCAACAGAAAATCGTATCTGATCGGATTACTCTCATCACGAGCTCTGACCAACAGCACAGCAGATCTCGAAGAGTCTCCATAAATCAGAAACTGCGAGCAACTCTCGACTAGCACGCGTTTCGAAATGATAAAAGAGACTAGCTCACCTTCCCAAAGTCTGTCAGATTGTAGACAGGAGCAGCCGTACTCTGCCATTCGTCTGCCCTAAATATTGCCGCGAACATTTGCCAATCGATTAGTGTCTACTCTTACGTTCGTCAAATCTACGAAAAGTCTCGCAGATTGAGAGAAAGGTACGCATATATAAGTAGGTAACGATAACTGACCACGGCGTGTTGCAACTGTGCGTGAGCGTTACGTAACGCACGCCTAGTTCGTAGTAAAGTCTCAGGACTGCCAGACTCGAGTCCAAGGAATGTCCTCCCTCGACACCGATCATCGAAGCGATCTTTCCTTCCTTCCATTTCGCCTCGATGTCATCAGCTTTCGTCGCCAAAGACAAGTCGTCGGGGTACGCGTCGATCAATCTTTTTATCACGTCGATTTGGCGGATCGTCAGCTGTACGGCATCTTTGTACTGCGAACTACAGCTCACGTATGCTACCCAAAACTGCGAATAAACGATTGCAACAACAAATCGTATTCCCAACGTTTTTAGTCTCGTATCCGATGTTGCTTTTAACTTTTACTCGTCTCACCTGCCCGCCAACTTTTCCCGTCCTGAGACGAGGCAGATCCGTGAAGCAAGACGGACACGCTGCCGTTCCCCAGACACTGTCATTCTCTAGGTTGGTGGAAAAATTGAAATCCGCCAGTTTATTGCCCAGAAGGCTGTACAAATTGTAGGGTAAATCGTTGTGCCTGAAAATCATACGTTATCGATTTAAGCGTATATCGTTGTTATTCGTATGACAATTTAATTCACACCTCCCAGGGAGGGGATTTCTCATATGCTTACCCATCGATCAACGGGGCTGTCGACAACGCGTCGCGGCCAGCGTACGTGTTTGTCGTCTCCGAAGAATTGGACAGGCCGACCGACAATGCAATGATAAAGATGATGATCACGGCGATCGCTGCCCCGCCGATGTACAACGTTTTTCCTGGATGAAAAAACAACGTTTCGTTACATACAATACCAAGTTTTTGTCACTGGAAAACACATCGGCCATAGTCGCGTTAGTAACGAGATTCCATCGCTCCCGGTCGAACGAGTGCTGCTTTCATCGATTACGTGTCCTATGACCCTTTACAAACTGCGAGCTGTTCGATATAAGCCATCGGTGTATTATTACTTGTTGCGCTCGATATTCGGCGGTCTTCTATAAATGTAACGAAAAAGTTTTCCCGAAACATTTTCGACACTCATTGATTGACGACGACTGCTGATGGCCGAGCATCAACCAGGACGCGCGCGACCGTGACTAATAACATTACGCATGCTAATTTAATTACAATCACGAAGACAGCTGAGTCTCGGTCACGTATTTCACTGGTATCGCTTCGTGTGCCGTTCGTTTGAAATGATAATTAGCCGGGTGTAAGCGAAGTAACAATCGTTAAGAAATAAAAGCAATCCTCACTGTAACAACATAACACAGTCGGGTAGCAATGAAGATCAACGCGATACTTAACGTATTACACGAAGTATCGACGGTGATCCGAACAGAATTAAACATTTCACGCACAAATACACTTTCCGAAGTTTTCGAAGCGTGACAGACCGAGTACTTTTGCCAATGGTTTCGCCCCAAGTTTTCTTCGACCCCAAGAACAATATTAATGGTTTCAGCAGTACTCTGCTGTTGGAATAGCATGACACTGAAGTCTGACACCTGTTTACATGATTTTTTCATAAACTTTGACGATACCCCTGTTATTCCTCGTTGCAGCTGTAGCTGTGCAAACACGTGACTCGTCTCGTTGAACATTTTCTATTTTTGCTCCTGGAAATGATTGTTTATTACGATAATTCGTACCAAGCGGTCCATTCGAAACAAACGTGCTTATTTTTCCAGAGCTGATAGCGTGGCAAAAATTGCATCACTATTCCAACGAGGCTTGAAATATTCTTATGATAACGGAGATACGGTATCAGACAAAATACGCGGAATAATATGGCAACGAGTCACAAAGTTTCGCGCGGTATATCAGTCGAGACGGTATTATCTCCCGCATGCATACGAAAGGTGTTTATCAGATTATTGATTATACATGATACCACCTCAGAATCCGCAGCTCTCCGTGCTAATAGCCTTTTACTACGAGGGAACATTTTTCTGCTGACGTACGCAGATTTTGGCAACAGATTTTCAACCTTGAATGGTATTATAGCTCAACGTATCACCGCGAACCGGAGATACCGCGCGGCATGTACAGAGGCATCTTCCTATCGAGCAGATAGCACAGTTTTCGCAATTTCGCTCGATGTCTCAACCGGGTTCGCAAAAAAATACGCGCGCAAGATTATCTGTCCAACGTTCGTGCTTCGCGCTTTTTACTCACGTGTCGCGTGGAAGAGTCCGAAAACATTGACGTATTGAGGCATTGCTCGATCGTTGAATAGATAGGGTTACGCTGTACACGCGGAATGTGAATCGTTACTGCCACGATAGAGCAACAACGAGCGGTAAAAAGAAACACTTCGTATCTAAACGTTCCAGTATCATTCTTATCGAAGAGGTACCTGCCAGATAAGATAATTTTGTCACTACTACTCCATACATGTACGTAGCCCCGCGCGTTAATTGGAGGTTCGTCACGATTATCGCGCCAATTTTCCCTCACTAAGTACTTGTAGACACGAAGTTGCAGAAATATTAAACCATCGGATCTGGTTACACGATCATCTGTGTATATATCGATCAGATATATTCGAAACGGTTTACTTGTCTCGTGGCTAGTTCAGCAGCGCGCTCTGAACCCTTATCACTCCGCTTATCCGTTATACGATTCGTCTCGCGCGTATCTACGTAGATATTATTAATTCGAGGTACTGCGACTACAGATAATTTTTATGACGCGGCTGGTTCTCTTTGGGTTTTCACATTATACATTATATTATACAGTTGATTGTACGATTAAAAAATAATCTCTGATAGCTTGGTGAAATTTTTCGCTATCGTCTATTTAACATATTTGCTTATCGTGACATGGCAAGCGAATTAAAAATCTAGCATTCTTCAATTCTGTCAATATCTTCGAAGCACGTGTTTGAAGAAATTCCAAAGTCGTCAGTCGCATGGTAGAAAGTTTACCGAATAGTATCGCGAACGCGAATCGTTACATTTTTATCTTTGCTTGAAAATTGACGATTAAACGGTATTTCAGAAGCTGACCTTGACCCGTATTTGACATACGATTACGATACGTTATTTTCTTATCGGAAAATTTACTCGCCGCTCGATTACATTTAAACACCTTGCTGGTCCATCAAATGCAACTTTACAGTAGCTTACAAGTTTGATACGTCTGATCAGATATGTACGCGCGATCAACGAGGACAGACAAACTCGTCAAATATTTGAGTCTCCTACCAAAATCAATAACGTTTTTCGTAGTACTATTCTTATGAATCGGATTGCTTTTGACATACAATTTCTGTAACTTTTCGGATCGTTTCTGTTGGGGGCCAAGACCAATAATAATCAATGACCTCCCAGAGGCTGAAGTATACCACGTAGATCTACGATTGATCGCGAAAAATGCACTTCGTGAAATAACAAATTAAATATTTTTTCTGCCCTCATGATATTCATCGGAGTGAAATGAAAAAGTAGTAGATGATGGATCACGTCGTTCCCAATATGTTTTTCGCAATGTACGATGCAAACACTGAATAAAACTGCACTGAGATAAAACCGGTTTAGTTATTTGATACCGAATTTGCTACGTTTCATTGTACAGTCATCACATAGAAAATGTGAGCGAAGATGACATCGGTACTATCCATTCTGCGAATCACAAACCTGATTGTGCTCGAGAGATAATACCCTATTGAGCTTAAGATGTTCTCCAATTGAAAAATGAGACCCATGAGAACTTTTCAAGTAGTGTATCCACTCAAAAAAACGTAAACTGCCAAAAACCGTGTTTCTTACTTCCCAACAGTACAAAGTGAAATTCAGTGGACCGATCATGTTCGAAAATGCGCGAAAATCTTGAGAATACCACTACACACAAAGTTAAGCATCCCTATTTCGATCCGATAATTTTTCAATTCAATATACACAAAAATGTGAAAAATTTCGAAATTCAAAGTTTCAAAATCGCTCCCAAAAATTATTGTGCCATATTTTCTAGCTGATAACTCCTTCGAGGGAGCATATCTCACTGAAAAATAATACATCCATCGGATATGATGGTGTATGATGATGGAATGCCGAAAAAATGGGGCTCATTTTTCAATTGGAGAACTTTTCAAATGCAATAGGGTCTCCCCTTAACTCGGGCATGCATATTGCTAGCGCACTCCCAACACGAACTCGCGCACTTTTCGTTCGAACGAGCATTTCGGAAGCAGCTTCACAAATCTGTACCCGAAAAGCACCCGATGTTAGCATCAACAAAAGTTCCAAACGATGTATTTAACGCAGTATTTTCACACAAAATCAAGTATCCGTGAATATTTAACGCTCTGTACCCATGATCAACCGTAAACTTGGACGTCCGATGTCGACGAACTACTTGGAACGAAGTCCCTCGATATAATACGCGCTGGAGCACTGTTTGTCAAGTTGGTTAATCGTGTTGTACCGATCGCATGACCAGCGCTGTAGCTAAATATTGTTGATTCCTGCTCAACGAAGTCATACATATGTAAATAAACTTCGAGTCAAAACGCAGACAATATTAACTACTCGTTAAATATTATTGTCGAGTTGTAGAAGCAATGTATTGGGTTCCATTTGATACTTTGATTTTCGCGATGAATGTCACGCGAAATTTAACTTACAAGAAACATATGTACATCGATCGCTCTTGTTTCGCGCTCAACGTACAGTGCAAAATTTTTCGCAAACGTCTGCGGTAAATTTCAAATTAATTTTCGCCTGCTGCTACAGCAACGATCTGACGGTCCTGCCATAACACGAAAAACAATCTCATCGCGTGGTGGGGAAGCGACGCGAATTCCCATCTCTTGTTGCATACGTGTTTTCCTGTAAAAAATATAGCACACGCTTCGTCTGAATGTAAGGTAATGGCTCGTACCAACGAACGACCGAACATCCGTGACAATTTTTCGTATCATCGATTAAAGTCAAAAATATGACGACATCGTTTGTAATTATAGATCGTATGGATTATCATATTTCACGTATGAATCATATTTACGCGCTGACTATGATACATCATCCTAAGCTTATCGTTACTGTCAAAACAAGAAAGTTCTTCACAAATTGTCATTAGGATTATCGAAGAAATGTGAACATTTTAATACAAGTTCGAACAGCTGACAAGTATTCTGCAAGGATTCTGCATCTAACAAGACACAATCTGCAAAGTACCGATCACGCGAACTTAAGATAATTTCTCTAGCCTCTGTACAACTAAACGACGGTGAATTGCAATTTTCTTCTAATTTTGAATGAATCGAACAATGCATTTTTGGACTATTGCACTATTTTAAATTCCGACGCTGATATTTTATATTCTATTTCACACCAATTCACATATCCGAACGTGTCTTGTTTAATATGCGAATGAATCTGAACAGAAGACTTCGTTGACTTGATACTATCACTGTTATCATCGACCAGTATTATTTCAACGACCTTTTCGGTTCACCTCTTGTTTATCGCTTATAGTGTTACGATGGAATTGATGTTACGATCATGTAGACGTACGATTCCAGGCATAATATGATTTCGGGGAGAACACTCAGCCGTAAACTACATTCGTGACTCGCGAATCTCTCGAACGGGGCGTGTTGCTTGTCTTCGACCTTGAACAACTATACCATTCGTCATAAGACCTCTATCAAGCTAGAAACACCACATGATCGAATCGAATTCTGCGATATCTGAAAATTGAGTGCTAATTAGATGCTAATTGAATGCTCTATTGCCGAATTAAGTGCTCTTCATCTTTTGAAAAATACCCGTGGTGTTGCTAGCTTGAGATCATGCTAGAAACACCACAACCGAAGGAGGACCGATTTCGAAAAACTGTTTGGGCAGGCATTAAGTGCTAATTAGATGCTCCACGAAAATCCATCGCCCGAATTAGGTGCTCCACCCCTTTGATTTTTTTTCTATGTCCGCTGGATGTCGATAAATCCGGAAAACACGAGGAAGACCCCCATCGCAAAATCATGCAAAATTGATGTTTTCGCGATTCTCGATGTGTTCTGGTCGTCGGACAGCATCGGGACCATGCCTATTGGATCCAAGTCGAACCTTGCGGATCCCAAACAGTACATGATCTTATATCTATGTCCGCTGGATGACGAGAAATCCGGAAAACACGAGGAAGACCCCCATCGCAAAATCATGCAAAATTGATTTTTTCGTGATTCTCGATGTGTTCTGGTCGTCGGACAGCATCGGGACCATGCCTAATGGATCCAAGTCGACCCTTGCGGATCCCAAACAGTACCTGATTGTGGGACCAGTACGGGGACATAGAAAGAGAGTAGGAGAACGGAAGACAGGGAAAGCTGGACGAGTGCGGGAAGAGGAAGAGGGGAGACCGATGTTCGGCCGATGCCACTCATATCAAGGTAGAAACACCACATGATAAAATGAAATTCCGCGATATTGTAGACTTAAGTGCTGATTAGATGTTAATTAAATACTGTATTGCCGAATTAAGTGCTTTACATCTTTTGAAAAATACCCCTGGCGTTGCTAGCTTGAGTCATGCTAGAAACACGACAGCCGAAAATCAATGAAAGAAACACGTTCTTTTTCGGTTTTTCGCTCATTACTTCTTCAAAAATCGTCTAAATTTACATTTTTTCCCCTGGAATTCGTGTTTCCTTACATACTTTTTAGAAAAAAATACAAAAAAATATTCAAAACATTTTCATATGCGATTATGAGTTGGTAATTGAATTACAATTCACAATTTAGCCATCGTTGGACTCACCACGTATTGCGGATTATTTTGTAAATCATGAAATCGAACGGATGAATAATTCTGAACTTTTCTACCAAGATGGTCAGTCTTTTCGCCATTTATTTCGCTGGTACGAAAATTTTCTTCTTGCGCCGGTCGGCGAATGAAATTGATGAATGCAAATTCCGTGTCGAATAGAACAGGAGAATCGACTGAAAAATGCTGCGTTGCAAATGTTTTAAACGTAGTTTTTTTTATTTAACCAATTATTTACTTATGTGACATGCTTGTTTCATTTATCTTATTTTTACATCATCTATTCACTTACGTGGTAATTCGTTAATTATAGTACAACGTTGATGAAGATTCAACTCGTTTACATTAGGTATTATTTTCTGCTTTTTTGTTTTCTGACTTTGAACACTCGACAATTATTAATGATACAGTCTTCCATTCCGTCCAGCACGTATCGAAGCGCACAAAATGTTCTACCGCGATCGATTCGGATCATGATGTATCTCACTGAAATTCTCATCACTCCAATGAGTATACTTTCTTCAGATTTAAACATTTTCAACCAATCACGGAGTGTACGCCGGGGAAACAATCAGAATCGGTTTGGCCAGTAAAGTACTGACAAGGATAAAGAATATGAATAATTTAAGACACGATGAATCGCTTACTGTTCCGCAGGGTATAGACTGAATGTTTTTTGTTCCTCGCTGAATGCGTTTATTTTATCTAGCCAACGATTGCCAGTAATTTCTTCACCATCCTTTTTTCGATAGAATTTTTACTCCGTAGTTTCATTTTGATCGTAATCGTTCCAACAATTTCTCGTATCGTTCGCACGTTACTGTTTGAAAGGGTGCTTATATTCGCGCGAATGATTTCTGTTCTACTCTCATGCTATGGTACTATATTCGAAATATTGTCAGGGCAGCAGATGTGCTTTTTGAAATTCCGTGATATGGAGCATACTGCTCGATTTCATGTTCGTAGAACATCAACAAGAGTGAAGAAAAATCTGATATAGATATTAGAACGGCGACAGATTCCATATACTACCATGATTTCGAGGTGGGTGGGCCATCGCGATGTAAATCGACGGTTTCTTCCGTAGATGATCATATTTGATCTGAAGTGTGTTTCGAGCGTGCTTACTGTTCATAAATAACATTATATTTCAATGAGATATTGAATTCGACAAGATTTCATCACAAGAGTACAGCGAAGCATACAAACAAAATAAATACTACGGTTTTGACAATTTGAAAAGTAGCGGCGTAAGTTGATAAAAATGTAAGACGTACAACAACGGTTCATTTTACAGAATTTTTAAACGTAAGGAAAACACGTTCGACGAGTGCTGTCGTATGATCGCACGAATGGATGGTAATGAATATGGAATCCGATCTTAATTAGCGCAAAGTTCTTTAAGCGAAGCGCAGCAGCGGTTTCTCACTGATTGCAAATGGCACAACCACGTCCGGAGCCTGCTGATCAATTCTGCGCAGTCGGTACCCACGTCCATGCACTCACCGACCCCTGGATCTGTAAGAAATTCGTAACATCGCATTAACATCGTGGCGTATTTCACGGCTCGTGACATTACGTCAAATGCAAGTTTCAAAAGCAGTGGATTCGTTGATTAGGGTCGCCTTCACTGTCTCGTGGTGAAATGGCTGAAATAAACAGATAAGAACAGAATGCAGAAAATCTAGCGATCTGAAATGAAACTTGGTATTCCTTCTCGAATCGGGTCGTTTCACTATCGCGCTTGATCATAGCGATGGTAGCTCGCGAGTTCCCGAGATTTGTTACTTATAGAGTTCGAGATGTCCTCGCGCGGTATATCAAATTGAAAATTAGTGGAAAAATGATATCATCGATTTTCTCATCGATTCAAAGCTCCTCGATGCGTGGCAAACTGTCGCGCGCCGTGCTCTCCACCAACGACCAACGTAGAATAATGAAACTCGTGGCTGCATTATTTTGCATTCTTCGTCTAGTCACGATACATACATCATGTTATGGAAGATGAGGATAATTATTGAAACCAGTGATAATCACAACCGATGAGCCGACGTTTTTGAAAATGAAGTTGCGAGATATTATGAGAAATTGCAATAGCAGGTACAGGAAAAACTGGAAGCGGTGTGAAGTTTAGAATAACAATTTGATTCCAAAAGTCACAGTATAGTAAAGTCGTGTAGAGTCAGAGAAATGACCATGCTTAGATATAGTAAAATTTTGTTTATCGTTTCCATCTTACCACGACCATTACTTTGATGGTCACTAAAGTCTCCAATGGTGGCGAGTGTCGTCGACGTGATAGGACTCTTATATTTGAAAGGTGATATTTCAGGATAATTCAAATCATTCGGAACATTGTAATTTTTTTCCGGCAAGCTCGTTGTCGAGAAAAAGTTATAGGAATACGTAGAGTAGCTAGTAGCTCTGTCGGGTATGAAACTGTTTGTCACTATGTTGTCAGTTATCTGCGGTGTGTATATGGCTGGTGGTGTTGCCCCAGTCGACGGAAAGTATTGCGAATATTCGTACGGATTAATAACGGTCGTCGGGGTAAAAATGTTTGGAAATTGTGCACCGAAATTATTCTGTGTCGACAGAGTGCTGTGCGTCGTCGGCTCCCACGGATACCTGTTTGGCATATAATATCATAATAAAATTTGTTATTCTCGTTACACGCTAGTTTGCTAGTTTGTATAAGAATGACGGTATTGGTGTACGAAACATACATGTATATTATCATACACGAGCAAGCTTTCGTAGATCTATCGATTACATTTAGTCAATGTCAAGAAACATGGTCTCTGTTCGCATGATACGTCAACTGTAGCTGTACGAACGTGAGACGTTGATTGTGAAACAACACCCACAGAGTTTCATCGTTATGTTATATACCCTCGTCGCTGAGTTTACAATCTCAATAATCAATTTTTAAAACTCACGTCGCCTCGTTTTACGAACAACACTACTATTCTCAACCCGTATCACAATAATGGCGATGACAGGTATAAGATTTTTCTTACCTGTGCTCTGTAGTATTGTATTGCGAATACACCGGATGATTTTGCGTCGCTGCGTTGTTGTAAAAGTCATCTTGACGAATGTATGTTGGTATATTTTGCGTATAATCCGGAATTATGTTCTCGTGTTCTGCCACGCATCTTCCGTTCAGGCAGTACTACGAACACAAAATTCAATTCACAACTCGTACAAATTTGTTCTAGCGGTGGTTGGAGCCGAAGCTCACCTGTCCGTCTCCGCAAGGGGATCCCTCCGCCGCAGGTCGATATGCCACGCAGTATCCAGATCCAGCATCGAAGCAGAATAATTGAGCGCAAACCCGGTCATCTTTCTGCAATGACAAATTCGACGTGAAAATAAGCATCGAAGCATGGACACAAATAAGATCACGAGCAGGACTGATAAAGCATACTTACGAAACACGCGCTCGTTCCACGATCCTTTCGACATTGGGCATCCAGGGATAATAATTTTCCTGGCAGCACTCGAGGCAATGCTTCGTCTTCGTGCGGCGCGTTGTACAAACAGGTAGCCGTATCGCCACTAAAAGTTAATCATCCTCACTTTAATTGCAACTCCTGAGTCTTGGCTTTTCATAAATAGGATCGTTGTCTTTCTTACTTCAGAAAATGGTGGAACGATGATACGCTACAGTGGGACCATTTGAAGCCCTTTTCCGTATGTCTCAAGTCGCTCATTATGTAACCATCCTCCCAGCGACATTTCTCTGCTCCTGGTCCTCCAAGGTAACTCGGGGGAGGAGAACCGTCGTGCACCGCGCCAAGCCTGCGGTAATTCGATTCGACGGTATTACGCGTGTCGATTTTTTTTCGCTCTACACTTGAATTGGATAAGATGTAAACTTACAAGTGGCCAACTTCGTGGGCAGCAACAATTATTCCACTGAAGCCACCGGTATCCTCGATAATTGCCACCGAGTTGACTTTTTCGAGACGCTTGTTGACAACGCATGCACCGCCAACGTATGCAAAACCTGGAGGAAAACGTGCATAAGATGAAGCCTAATTATTGCGCTTTCTAAATCTGAGCAGAATTCAAGCTGATATCGTTTGGCATGGCGTAGGTTTTAGAATCACTATAATATTAGAGGGAATTGTTTGTCACTATTAGCCTTTTACGGAAATGTTAAATTGACACCAGAGCGATGAAATTTGTTAATTGCCACGTCCAAAGTTCCGAATGTAGCCAGTTTAGCAAAAACGAGAATAACAATGTTCGCCAAGCACATTTAACTTTGTCTATCGAAGATCAAATGTGCTTTTTGGGACTTTTTTTTCATAATATTTTTATCATCAAGCACTCCGATCCAAATGTTCTTGGCTGCTCCATTCGGACTCGAGATACAGCGATTGTTAATTGATTTTGCTCGACATTAGATATGGACGTATCGATGCTTTCGATGCGAGAATTAGTTCGATATTCGAAGCCGATCTAATAGCCTCTGCAAGCAACATGCATCTTATGCCAATTTTTCGATGATATTTATCAGCAGCTCGGAGTACCTTTGTACCGGAAGAATTGCTGGGCACGAGCTTCTTGAGAATTGCACAAAGTTACACCTAACACGAAGTAACGTTTACAGCGATGTCTCGGAACATCGTCAGACATATCGCTTCGTTCTCGAATCTACCAACGATTTATCCGCGCTATCCGTAGACTTACCAACCGTTGTCCTTGTCAGCAATATTAAGAAAAAAAATCTCAATTCATTATTCGTTCGTTTGACCCGGTATTAAAGTTTCGAGGACTAACTTTCAAACGGTACAGTTTTCATGCGACACAATAATTTTCGCGAAGTAATCGAAAAATTCGACTGGGTACGCCAGCACGTCGATATTCCCATCGACGTAGATCACGAAGTACGTTAATGATAGTAGCGGAAAATTGTAAAAGTTATTATTAATTAGAGACATTTTCGCAGCAACGAGAAGACAAGTTGTCGTGAATAGGGGTGAATGTAGAAAGAAATTGAAATTTATTCACATTGACGATCGTATAACAAAGATGCGAGGTATCGAACGATAACATAGTGAGAAGAGCACACACGTGACAGTAAAAAGAGTTTAATTTTCCGGAGATTGTGTTTATTCGCAAACGTACCTGCAGTTCCTCTATTGCACACGTCATTCGCGTATTGCCGCCTGCACATATCTAATCTGCAATGCAACAACAAAAGATCTTTTATCGTACAAATTAACCATTGACCCAATTTCGACCAAGTCGCGGGACGGTAAAGGTAAAAAGTTGAAACAGTATTGACGAAACGGTCGGAGACCGCTTTGCAGTCTGCTCGTTTGCAAAAACGAAGTTGAAATTCACAACCATCCCCCTTTTGCGATACGTACCTATTGGAACAAACGTGAGATTGTGAATCTTCGTATGCGTAGCGAAAAATTGGATTGATAAAAAAAGAAAAAAAGAAAAAAAAACAGGAAAGAAAAAATACTCGACGACCGCAATGAAATGTGAACCAAATAGTCGTGACGGTGATCCTTCCCACGTGTATTCTTACCTTCCTGTTTGCTATTACATACATCTAACATCTGATCCTCGGCCGTTTCTCATCCGCGTATCGCACGCGCGAAATACATCTAATATTATTGCATTATGTAATGTTGCAAAGCACGCCCCTGACGCACCACTATCTTATTAGTCTATATTCCATAATTGTCACTGTACCCAAATCGGATGATACGTAATGATAAGCTACTACGAATACGGGAGATTTAATTACGGGAACATGAGAGTTTTCGCAGAGAATCTCTTGTTACTCTGCAACATCTCGTACCGAATTTCATACGTTTTCCCGATGATATCCTGATGCACCCCGCGTAAATAAATCCAATGATTAATGAAAAATACCAATTTGTTAACAGCTCCTTTATACAGCCTGGAATTAGGAAATATCGACAGATAAATTCCCAGCGACAAATATTCTCCATTTTTTCCGCGCTCTTGCCGCGCATACGCGCACATGTGCTTCACATGTTCTGCTTCCGAATCGCTCGTTGTACCGGGGAAAAAAAAGAAATGAAACAAAATTCGAGATAAGGCGACGTAGGAATCGTAGGAATATTTGTCCCAAGAAATGTATCCTCGATTACCAAAATCTAAAATACGGTTAAGAAACATTCCGTGAGTCATGGAAATATTTACACGCTCGAGCTTCCGAGGGATAAATTAGATTTTTAAAAAGCTTTATCTCTAAGTAATAGACCATACCGGCTGTTCCTTTCGTGCAGCGACCGCCTTTCCTACGACGGCACATATCATACCTGTTTTTCAGAATAAAAACATGGAGAGTATGAAATTATTATTATCGTCATAAAAATCAAATTATTTCACATCGCGGCGAAAACGTACTCGAACGAAGAATACGAGCAACGAGCAAAAAGTCAATGGCGAAATTATTGCAGAAGTGAAAGCGAATCTTTTCAATATTTCCGTCGTTGGCGATTTTTTCGACCGGAAGAAACTTGTTTGGAAGCAAAGTTTAAAGCTGTCACGATCGTATCCTGATTATAATGCTCCCGTCCGACAACATTTTCATTTGCACCAACGTTTATAGATCTATTCGTGCCGTAGTACCAATTCCAAGTACAAGTGCGCAGTGTCGCGTTGCTAGATTCGAAATATGGGCTACATATGGGATATCCCACGCCAAACCGGACGGTTTAATAATTTGAATTTTCAATTTCCTTCCTTTTTCATATTTTCTTCATAGACTTTTTAGACGAGTACTTGAAATTGTCAAAAAACGAAGGAAATCAAAAATTAAAATTATTCTGACCGTCCGATTTCGCGTGGAATGCCCCATATGTATGTACGAATATGTATATGTGTTACGATACTTCGCGTGAGCTGACTCTTTTTTTTCACCCCATCCCCGGAATATTACTCTAAACATATCGAAAAGAATTCTCACCAAAGAAAATTTAATTTTTAACAAAAAAGTACAGATACAATCTTGCTGCAAAGTTCAGCGTTCGCGAGAAAAAACGAGAAAACCATGAAAATTGGTAGAAAATCGAGTTTAAGGAGAAGAAAAATGAAGATTTGCGTGTTACTTAGTTGAAAAAAATTCAAAGTCATTTAGCAGGTACTCAAAATTAAAATTAGGAGCTTAACTTTCGTTAGAATTCTTTTTTGTGCGCTTAAAGTAATATTCCGTGAATGGAGGGAGAAAAAATGATGAGTCGCCTAAAACGAAGCACCCTAATAGCTATGTACTTATGTATATGTGATACGTATATACATGTGAATGTCAGTGTAGTTTGCGAGAAAATTGACCTCGATAATTTTGTTCCCTATAACAGGCGAATGATGAAAAAAAAGAGAGAGAGATAGAGAGTGAGAGAGCGTCAGTTGTAATTATTTCTATCGTTGTTGGTACGTGAGACGACAGGAACGTCATTTATTTTAACAGCAACCCCCAGAATGGTCATTCTTTATTTCAGGACTGGAGACTCTTACTTTGTCACCGCTACCGCGATATCGTAGACCGGAAGTCTTCTCTCCCGGAAAAGGTATTTGCCCATATCGGTGAGGGCAGCTGCCGAATCAATTGCATCGCGACCGACACGGTTCCTCTCGAGATAAGGCGTCGCGTCTCTTCCCTGCGAAACATACGAAGATTCGATATAAACTGTAACCAATATATTGAGGTAAATCTGAACCATATATTGAGGTACGCGAACAGGTAAACTATGCTTGCAATTGCTCGGAGCTTCCGTTCACAAAACGTTGAAAATGCTTGCCAAAAAATAGATATTCGCCAGAATAACCGATTCGCAATGTGGCATGTAAGTGCAAAATAATTTTCAAAACCTCCACTCAAACTGCTGCCTCGAATTTGTTTCAGATTTACGAGAAACGAGTTGAATACTTTTACAATGTTTTTCTATAGCGTGGACTCGATTTCTCTACATTTTGGACGAGTTAGCGCGAAGTGGATGGTTTACTTACCCGAGAAATGATTATTCCAGCGATGCTGATTCGTATTTTTGGACCTTTCAATAACTTATACCTCAGATCTACTCCGTTCCAAAATGAGACGAAGTATCTTTTAATTTGTACATTATCACCGCCGTGTAATCTGCAAAACGCGTTGAAAATTACACGCAAAATTAATCACATCTTGTTAAATTCACGTTGATAGGGTCAACGGCGAACTTTGGTGAAATAACTTGAAAAATGTAAAAATAATGTCTCACTGCTCGCGCGATAGCCTTTTGTTTTTTTTACATACCGATATCCGTCATAATCTACAATACACAATATTTCCGGGTAGATTACGTATGGTGCCTCGCGTTTCGAACGTGTACCGATCGACCTTTTTGATCTGAATCGTTTTGCCAGGTGATCCGGCTCCATGAACGCTGAAAAAACAAACGGTAATCGGTGAAAGAACTGCCATAACGCGTCGTTTTCTTCACATGTTGCCAAATAATTCGGAAACTCGGCAAAACATTCGTGTTTCTCATCTCTCAGATTTTTTCTCACGTTGCGAATAATTTACGAATAATTTCATTTGCTGTCAATACTCACCAAAATCACTGTAATCATCGCTCAACGGTTGTGATCTTTTGAAAACGACGTGCTGATGGGTTTCCTCTAAATGTCTTTTATCCCGTATGGCGTTGCTACGAAAATCATCGTATTTGGTGTCTTTCGAGGTATTTGGAAGTTTGTTCAATACGTGGATCGGTATCGGCCGAATTACCAACTCCGGGCCGATATTTCCCTCCTGAAAACGAACACGATCTCTAAACATCACGATCTCGATTCCGTCAGGCTTCGGATCATGCGACCGAAAGATGCGGGCGGCAATTTCAAGACAGACAGAGAGAGAGACAGAGAGACAGAGAGAGAGAGAGAGAGTGAAAGTGAAAGGTCAAGACATCTCGAGCTACTCGGAACAGCGCTTTTACAATACATTACATAAACAGATCGAATGAATACACAACGAAACAAATCAGAACGTTTCAATTAATATTTTCTAAACGACTAATAACCATTCGTCACAGATTTTTTTTTTTTTTAGTGAGTCGAGACCAAATCTCTCCGAAAGTATCTCCAAATTATAAACATCATTTGCGCGTTCACTGGCATTTTTTTCCCATACTTGTTTCAGATTTTGCCGAAGCGCCGCCAGCGAACGGCGTGAATACACGTATAGCGCCTGACGGAGTCGCTGAACGTTAATCGTCAAAGTGGCAAACAAACTTTACGAAACTATTTCTAATGACAGCGTCGACACTCGACGCGCGAGGAAAGAGGGTTGCTTACGACAAGAATTTTTCCATTTTCATCTCGATGCAAGAGTATCGACGCCATGTTGCCTGGATCCTGGTAAATGTCACCTACATCCACGCCGGCCTGAAACGACACGGATACGTCAACGAAATGAAATGAAAAAAATACCACGTCATATTTATTTCAAATATCGACGATCAAATTTTCAACGAAGTCTGTGTCCGTTTGTCAAATCTACGAACGCGAGATCGGTCGTTGGTGCTCGTAGTTTGTACACTCCGTGGGACCGATAAATCCCCGCGGTCAATGATCCAGTCGTTAATTTATAAACGGTTCGAAAACAGCTATAAGGACATCGTAAAATTCAAACTAACTCGACGATTTCTCATAACTTGATATACTGGCTCGCGTCGAGTTTGGTAGGGAAAATGACAAATAAGTTTTCGTACCGCAACGAAACGTGTTAGTGAATAGTAAAAGTGAAAATTCCATGAAGCTAGATGCGCGAGGGAAGGAGTACGCGTAGCAAATGTGGTATAGATAGGTAGGTATATACGAGCATGGTTATTATAGGTTTAAGCAACCTTCCATTCCGACGTAGCAAAGTCGTTGAAGAAGGAAAGAGAAATCCGGCATTGTGAGCGCGAAGCGTCTAACAATCTGATCTAATTACTTCGCCGTTACGTCGTCGTCGTCGTCGTCGTCAAAACAGTCCAGTGAAAAATATCTTAATTATCATCTACCTGCACATTAACCCTTTAAGTCGCGAATTTTTTCAGCCATCGATTTTTTTTTTTTTTAATAAATCTTGGTGCATAAGAGTTTTCGAGATCGCTGCTCACGAATCCGCTGTCAAAGTACTCCAACACACCAAATTTCCAAAAAACTGACCACATTTCCAATTTTCGAGCGGCCATATTGAATCCGCCATGTCGTATTTAAAAAATTTGACAGCGGATTCGTAATCAGCGGCCTTCGCATGCAAATGTGCGGCTAATACCAGCTATCATTTCGCCTTGACATAAATTTAGTCCGAAAATTCTACTTTTTTTGATACTAATTTGACATTAGCGATAATTATTTGAATAAATTGGGCAATATTTTTTTTTGTAACACTAATTTTTTTCGTACACGTTGACAAATCGACTGAAAGGGTTAAACTCGATTGTACCGGGTAAGAATTGTACTGGTTGCTTTCGCTAGGGCGAATCTTTCGTCGCGTCGTACCTCTGGAACGCTCTCGTACGCGAGACCGTCCGGTTCGGAACTATTTTTCGTAACTGTCCACATCGGCACCGTGATTCGTCGGAAAAGACCGTCGGTTGGCTCCAAAGACAGACTGAAATTCTGACCGAAAGCTTGCAAGTGAACTTCCGGTCGTTCCTCCAAACTTCTCTCGTGTATCGTGTGTAAGATCGGCACCACCTCGTACACCGGCACTGGAATTCAACGGAAACATGTCGCAATGAGATGAGTAGTGAAAAAACGTAATAACAACGAAGAAAAAAAAAATGCCGAGCGGCAGCTTTCCATTCGCCAACGAGATTCGTGATCGCGCTGCCAGAAACGTCCGCGTCACGAGACTTTACACGACCGAATCGTATTGCTGTATCTTATTCGTAACTATATTTTATAAGAATTTCTTTTTCATACCGGTCGATTCGAGACTATCGTAACAACCGCGGATAGATGTTGCACAATGAGACAGACAGAAGGAGACGTAACGAGTCGATATACCGTTGAAATTTGTCAAATTACGTAAATTCCGATTAGCTACTAATAAACATCGGACCTGATATCCTTCGTTTTCTCCATCACGCCGCGTAACGTCGCGATTCGTATAAACCGCGATGATGTACGAAAATCTGAGCTCACTGCTGAAAAGTCAGGCGGGAAATAGGCGCGAAACGTGCGAATATTCAACAAAGTGATTCACGCTGCGATAAATTTGTATCCTTCGGCGTGGCTACGACGAGGCGCGATGATTCATCGCGCGAGCGAGCGACGTTTTGAAAAAAAGCTTGGAAGGGTTCGAATAATTATTATTGACAAATGATATTGTTCGATCGCTGTTTGCGTATCACGCTCAACGTTACCGGAATCGTGACGATCCGTGTGAAAGACTGACAGCATCTCCGCCGGCGTCATGTGTTCGTGCATCTGGAACGGATAAAAGAATTGTAGTAAGAAGAGAACGATGGGGAAAAACGGTTACGCTTTTGTGAACTTGTTACTAGCTTCCACAATACTTTTACGTAATCTACGAGCAACCGTGGCGCGAAACAATTGCAATCCAGCCTCGATCGCTCGCGGCAAAAAATCTTCCACAAAGCGAACGATAATTTTTCGAAGTGCCTGGCAAAAAAAAAGAAAGAAGGGGCGAAAAAAAAGAAAGAAAGAGGAGAAAAAAAAACGCGAGGGACCATAATAAATATTTATTCCGCGAAATCGTCGACAATTTTCCTCCCGATTTAACGGACGATCGTAATTAATCGCGACTGCTTAACATAAACGGGTTTCGCGGCGGCCTTTTTTTTTATTCTTTTTTTTCTCTTCACTCTTTCATGTACGTCACGACGAGAATCGGAGATTTTATCGCGAGTTTTCTCGCGAGTCAGCGATGTAAAGCAGAATATCTCCTCTTTCCAAACAGGTCTGGGCATAGAAATGTGGAAAGAAATTCGTTTGCCACGTTCGCATGCGCGAGATAAAATACGACGAATTTGGGAATTTACGCGGGCGATCGGAACGGCGCGCGGATTCGTATCCGTACGTCGTTACCTCACCTTTCCTAGACTCTCGATACCTGGCGACAAAATTCCAAGTATAATCGCGTTATAACATCAACGTCGCCACGCGACTTCTTCCAACGACACCGGATCGAAATCGCGGCGACACCAGAAGGAAACGCGGCGTATCGCGACACGGAGCTGCCCACGCCCGAGCAACGCGCGACATGTTTCTCGAACAGATCGGGGAAAAAATGAAAGGAAAAAAGCGTCTCCGACCAGACATCAACCGCCAATGAAAACCGGGAGCGAAATTGCAGTGATTTTCGAACAATGAATCGTAAATTAGCGTTTTACCTGGCATAGGCTTTTGTATAAGTCCCCGAGTCTACCTAGCTAGTTTCGCCGATGTGACTGTGACTACGATTGTTACGAAGGCGCGCATTGACTAACCGTGGCCACAACAGTTTCGACACTTTTCGAACTCCGTAAACGTTCGATTTGCATGGTTTGGCTCTTTCGGAAGTTTCCAATCGTTTCGCGTCACTTTTATCAATTCAAGGTCCACGTAACGTTTCTCATTGTGTTGCTTTTTTCTCCCATCGCATTCGCGTCCCCGTCCACAGCGGCAGCAGCAGCAACTTTTGACACCCGCGATCGGGTGTCGAAATCGTGACTCGTTGTCGCGCGTTGTTGATCCCCCCCGAAGAGATAGAGATAAAGATCACCTTTGTCGCCGACAATCGTATCTATGGAAGTCTTATCGAAAGACATTGCGAACGACGCGCGTTGAGAAACCCAACGAGTTTCCAGGATATGATCCTGGTCAGGATACGATCAGAGATTACGAACCGCTGCGCCGGGATTTCGGTTGCCACAGCAGATATCGACGAAACAAGTTTCATTGCGAACGTGAAATACCCGACAACCGGCGTAATCGCGCGCGACCGTCATCGGAGTTTTCTAAACGAGAGCGCTTATCGCCACGGCACTCCGGCGGAGCACAGCCGGAGCGACGCGAGTTATCCGAAGAATCTGGTTTTGCTTCCGATTTTGCAAGGAGTTACCACTTTTTACGTGGACGTTGCCCGTTGGCAGTGAAACACGATTCGCTTTTTATTTCGCAGTTTCTTGCGCCACTTCGACCTTATCGGCGCGTTACACTTTCCGTTACCACCGACAGACGGACGCGCGATAAGTGGTCGTGCACGGAAACTCGCCTTGTACCTTACGGTTTTTCATCGCTCCTAATCCGTAAACAAATTTTCATCATTGTGCGTACAATATAAAACACTAACTGCGAACACTATCGTTATTATCATTATCATTATCCTTATTACTGTTATTATTGCTAGTAAATGTGAAATTTTAACATTTCAGTGTGCTGATTCGATCAGTGCAATGTTTAACGGGCCAAGGTGTTAGAATTTTAAAATGACGAATAGTTTTAGAGAATTCAAACGCACGCTGTCAGATTTAACACAAAAGTGCGTGTTGACGACTTTTCTTCTACACAAAACTAGTGTTACTTCAACACAGGTGTGATGGAGTAACGCAGGACTATGCTGAAAGTAACACAGCTCTGCGTCCAAAGCAGGTAACACGAAGCAATGTTAGAGCAGCATTTTAAATGTGTTGCTTTAGTGTCGAATAACATTTTTGTGTGTTGGAAAATGGACGGTGGGAAAAACACTAACGATTGTGTCGAATGAATATACTAAAATGTTAAATATCGTGCACAAAACTGTTTACACTTAACGCACTGACGGGAGATTTTGTAGCGTGCAGCGGGGGTGTGCGAGCATTCCAATTAACGAGTTATTCGTTTCAAATGATTTAACATTTTTTGATACTTGTGGAATAAAAAAGTTTCTTTTTCTTTCACTTTTCATCGAAACTTCAGAGATTTTTTTGAATTAATTATTCAACAACAACATTCGTTGTTTGAGAAAATTTGAATAATTTAAACTGTTCGAACAGTTCAAATTATTCAAATAGTTTGAATTATCCAAATGGTCCGAATAGTTTGAATAATTCGATTGGTTCGAAGTATTCGAATAGCTTGAATAATTCGAACCGTTCGACTCGAATTTCGAACGGAATACGACGATTCGATTCGAACACTGTTCGCACAGCCCTAGTGCGTAGGTTTGTGTTATATTTTTTGTTGTTGCGATAGTGTTACTTTATCGATAAAAACGGAGTGCGTCGAGACGACGAACATTTTGCGTGGGTAAAAAAGTCGTTGACACAAAATTTCGTGTTCAATACGATATTTTTTAGCGTGTAGTAGCCGGCAGGATGCGCGTGATGTCGATAGCCGTTTTGTTGCGGCGTTAGATAACTCGGGATGATGAAATTATGAGTAAAAGATGGCTAAATCTTAGGATCGCAAAAAAGAGTCGGATTTTTATTGGTTGTTGAAATTCATTGTTCTCTCACCTTGCGGTCTTGCGCGAGAGCTTGGCTGACCGTGCAGAGTAGGACGAAAGCGCAAAGCATGATGTACAAAGGATATCCCAGCCTGGGTGCGCCAAATCACTGAAACAAATAAAATTCAACGTACAGTATTATTTTCATTCCCGTTGTACTCAACATCACCGATGTTTCGGCGTCGAGATCAACTTTCGAAAGGTTGCTCGAGAATCCGCCCGGCGGAAACTAGTTTCCACAAAAACGTGCGCGTCTACGTTTGTCTCCTCTCCTCGCGTATGGGTGCGCGTATACGCGGCGTGTTAACCGTCCAGAATCGAAAATCTAACGACCTGTCGTTGATTTTGAAACGATGGGAGGATTATTTCATTTTAATTTAATTTATTTTTCCTCCGCGTCTAGTCCGACGACCACAACCGTGGCTACGATTACCAACTTCGCGTGGCATGTTTCTTGTGGGTGTATAGAAGAAACGTAGTTCTCGCGTTCCTTCGTGCCGATCCAGCATAAGGCCGATTTTTTCACGGGATTTCCAATAAATCGGCGAATTTGCTTCGTGCGGTTCGTCACGTATTCGGCAGACGAGTTTCAACGCTGCCGAGAATTTATACGGTTAGATGCGATTTGATATAACGAGGCGGGTAGCGACGTGCTGAAATCCACATCTGCGGCGAAAAAAAAACTCGTTTAAAAATCGCTAATAATCGGGAGAAATCGCGACTGGTTTGGCGGCGAGGAGTTCGATGAATTTATTATCTAGTTTACTATATATTTTTTTTTTTTTTTTTTTTTTACATCCTCGACGATTTGCCCAAGAGGTTCCAATTCTTCGCGGTCGAAAAACGCCGACGAATTATTCCGGAGGAACGCAAGGTTCGCGTGTTTTCTGTCACGTCGGGGAAGAAAAGTAAAACATGATACTTCAATGGAAATAACAGGTATCGCGGCGCCGATCGATGAAGTTTATACGCGGCTGAGTTGTTTTCAGGATTAATAAAAGGAAAACGTCCTGCGAACTGCTTTCGCTCTTACGTGGATAGAATCACTGACCGAGAGCTTTCCAACCGATTCTCTCGCGCCTCGTTACCTTGAAGTCGAGCCGGATTCTCGAACGGGCGTTCGACTTCGCTTTTTTTCCTTCTCTTTTCTTTTCAAATTCTTTCCCATATTTTTTGGAAATTCCGACAAATTCCGCACGATCCAATCCTCGAGGTTTCGCGAGACAACAGCGAAATATCAAGGAACGCGCGAATTTTCTTACGTCAACCTTGGCGATCGCGCCTACTACCACTCGGGACGGCAATAAAAACCAGTTACACCAGAAATAACCATCGCGCGCTCTCGAATGCTCAGAAATCCCGGAAAGAAAGTTAAATTGCCTTTAATTAACGCCGGATAAAACGCGAACAATAGAATGCTGGAGCGTTCCACGCCAATTACTGTAATAAATGCCGGAGATTTACCGAAGAGAATAGGTTGACGTGGTACCTACTACATTGCTAACATCGATTATATCTATCATTGATTTCACAAACGAGCAAGAAAAAATCTTGACTGTCGCGAAAAATCGACGATCGGCCGGCGCGATGTCACGCGAGGCGAATGTAATTCGCGTAATTAAACGAGGACTCGAGCGATGTGTCGCGACCATGTGGCAGACGCTCGTGATCGTTATGGCCGCCCGAAGACGACGAATACGTGATGCGTATTGAAAATTATTACAACGTTCTCACAGTCGAGTAACGTTTTTCGTTCGTAGACGGTGCTTCGCGACGAATATTTACTCTACTAAGTCGAGAGAGCGGTGTGCGCTCGTCGTGGGCGTTCGTCAATGATAGCGAGAAACTTTCGAGTGGTGGTCATCGGAAAAAATACTCACGAGTCGCGAGCGAATCACCGCCATGGTCTCTCGCATTTTATCCCTTGCCGATTTTATCCCCGACGATTTTCCGCGTCGCGACAGATGATACGCGTGCGAAAACTACGCGGAGGAACAAACGAAGCCACAAGGTCGCGCGAAGGTCATCGCGGAGCAAAGTTTATCGCGCGAATTATGCTCCTCTCCGTTGATTTCAGGAGAGGAAATTAGCGAACGGTCACGAATTATAGTTGCAAAGAGACACGAACGATGGTTTTATCGCGCGATGGAGAACGTTGGGAAGAAACCGTTATTCAGCGCGATTTTTCAGCCGCGCCGAGCGTAATTGATACCGAAGGTGTCGAAGAAGTTTGAGAATTGTGGAATGCGAAGCCGAAGAAAATAGTTAACGCACACTCGTAATGCTAACAATCCGGGGAGCTAGTCGCGATCCGGTGATTCAGCTCACGATTCGTCGAGCCTCGTGAAAGGCGTGTTTTTACCACGTGGCAAAATTTATTATATTTAACCGAAATCTAATTTGGGCGTGAAAAAAACTCGACGGTTTCGACGATCGTCATCGTGACTCGTTCGAATCGGGAAAAACGGAGGAAACGGAGGCTCGATTTCTTTGGAGTAAAAACGTCGATCTCTCTAATGGCTGGGAACCACGAGTTGTACGCTCGCGTCGTGTGTTCTTAAATGCTTATGATCTGTGTGCGAAGCGAAACTCTGACTAAATGACTAATTATTGGAAGTAAAGGGCAACTGGTTTTGCTCTCGCCGCCAAGGAGAGTTAACTGGCCGCTAGGTAAGTATTGCTGGCCAACTACCAGCCCCGCGAGTGATACACCTTTCGTATCAGCGTGCTCGAACTGACAATAGCAATGGGACAGCGTTTATTCGCTATGGGTGTGGGAAAATCGTTTCTTCTCCTATTCCTAAGCGACGTTTCGTCTCTTTGCCATTGTATGAAAATATCGATGCGGCATGTTCTCGCCGAATACGAGGATGACGCTCGTTTATTAATTCCCTCGGATCGAATGTTATCATCGCGGTGAACGCTCGTTTCTTGTCTCTCCGAACGTTCGCCGTGGCAGTTGGAGTACGCATAACTATGCAGATGAATGTTATACATATTTACTATATTTATACGTCTGTATTTATATCTACATTTAATATATATATTTATATGGGGCATTCCACGCCAAATCGGATGGTTTGAATAATTCGTATTTTTGATTTCCTTCATTTTCTGACATTTTCAAGTACCCATCCAAAAACTCTTTCTGGAGAAGTTTGAACATTTTCAGGTCACCAGTTCAGAAGACTTTTTTTCTGAAGACATTTCTTCAAATTTCAACAAATAAATTTCGGCCAATAATAATTATTAGAACTACTTTTAGGATAGAAAAAAGTAGTAATCATCTAGGATCAATATCAATTTGGTCTTAAAATTTGTAGAATGAACGAAAGTCTGAAATAAAAAATCATCAAAAAATCGAGTTTGAAAAACCAGATTAAAACTTATTAACTCCAAAATCACATGTGAAAGTTTTATGCTCTACTACAAAGTATGCGAGCAAACAGACATTTCAACAACAAAAACTTTGACTTTGGACCGTATTTGAAGAAGTGACGAGTGAAAAAGCGGAGAAGACCGTTTTTTGAACCGGTTATCAAGAAAATTTCAAACTTCCCCAGAAAAAGTTTTTGCATGGATACTTGAAAATATCAAAGATTGAAAGAAGTGAAAAATTCACATTATTCGAACGTATTGATATTGAAAAAAAAAACCTTGAAATGTGGGACAGAACGTGGTCCACAAAAAAACGTCGGGTTTTGTATGATTAATTGAATTGAATTATTTTTAGTTCGGTTAGTCCATATTTCTCCTAGTTTTTGTACATAGTATGTCAAATTTAACGCATGACATTCACAATGTCGAGGACACCATTTAATGCCAAAATTAAATTATATATTATATATATACCGATATATAATATAGGTTGATACGTCGATCGCCGGTGTAGATAGAACGTGTTTCTTATTACAAAGTCGAAACTCTTACCGATATTTAGCGTAATTTATTAGCTTCGCGCATTGCCTCAACGTCGTGATCAAATCACACCTCGATTTCAAGGATATTTTTCCTAGTTGGCTTGGGAATAATGCATGTCTGCGGGGCTACCTGCTGCTGCTGCTCGCGCACGAGTGATTGCACTCGCGGCATTTCGCGGTGAACGTAACGACGCTAAACGTTAGCGCGAACGGGTGTAGGTATGGGTGAAACGAGAAATAAAACGTAAAATGGTAGCTCGTTGACGATGGACGTTCGGGCTCGAAACTTCCATTCAAAACGCGAATGCTAATCGCAGAGGAGGAGGAGTGTTAGCGTCACGGCGTACCTAACGGATCAAAAACGACGGCTCGATATTTCGCGTTCGATCCTCGTTTATCCCCGTATTTGACGAATATTCGCGGACGCGTGGAATTGCACCGATCATCCGGCGAATATGCTTGCCTATACCTACGGCGAATACGTAAGTTCTTCGAGAGATGGGCGTAAGGTGAGATGCGTGTTGTGCGATAAACCGAGGTGAGCGATGACCAAGGTTATTATTACACCGTCGAGAACACGTTATACGCGTGTAGTCGCGAACATCGCAACGTGCATGTATAAACGACATTCGTTAAACTCTCCGATTCGTAGCCTCGAGTTTATAAATTTCTCGAATGAAGATCGTGCAGCGATATTTAATATACCGACGTTTGCAGGAGACGGAACCGCGAAACTTCCGCGATAACGATGCGTCTTCTTCCGCGAGTAGCGATGTCCAGAAACCTGTCCGCCTGTCTATTCCCTCTCATTACTTCTGCCTATCTGACAGTCTATCTATTTTTCAACGAAACCTTCCAAGACTTTGCGCACAGGGAATAAAAATAAAAATCCTGCTCACTTTGCCATCTATCAGTCTTGTTTATTTTCGTTTAGCTTCATTTGTTTCTTTCCACCATTTTATTCGAATAAAAATAAAGAGCCTTGTTAATTTGTCAGCCATCAATCTTGTTTTTTTTTTTAATCTTCTCTTATTATTCCTTTTTTCAACCGAATCCTCTGAACGACCCATCGATCGAATCTTACCAAGCGAAAACCACATCCAACCTAGGCAAGCAGATTGAAAATGTGAGAACTTTCTTTTAAGCCCGCGTCGCAGATATTTTCTCGCGACGTGGTCGATTACAACGACGTACATTTTTTGCATTCTTCCGGATGGAGAACAAATTTCGAGAAATTATCGGACCGATTCGCGATAAATTTTGACCCACGCTGACACCTGGACAGTGATACTCGGTGCACGCGAGCGGCGCGTCGAGGTTCGCGCGAATCGAATGGACACACATCGCGCGTGTGACAACTTGGCAAAACTTACGTAGGTATATTTGGTTTGTAGTTGGTATCTGGTAACTGGTCGTTCGGATATATTAGCGGAAGCCGCGACCGTTTAGGCGAAAACCTGAATTTGTGTGAATTTTATTCACAACCAATAGCGAATCGAACGTCAGTTTCGGACTTTGCCGATTACCGGGTCGACGAAATATATTCGAGTTGGCAGCAAAAATTCTGGATACTGGTTTGCCGAAAGTATGGGTGGTAGACGAGAAAACGCACGACGGGATTCGCTTTATCCACACACTCGGGCGACTACTGGGTGTAATAATAATAACAATCACGCCTATAAAAACGATATTTCATTGATACATGTAGGCCGCGTCCGAGTGGCGCGTTGGAGCTGAGGAATCGGCGTGGATGTGATCCGCGACGCGCGTAAGCCTCGTTTGCGTGAAAACAAAATCCGTCGTTTCGGAAAAAAGCATCTCTTTGTCACCCTTTTATCGTTGACTAGTGTTCGTATTCTCAGAACTCGTTCCATTACGAGCTGATACAAGAAAACCCAATGACGAATCATTGGTGACGATTGGCGACTTGATTTTTTACCTCGTATCAATTGATTGGCCAAATTTATTTATCTCGTTTCATTTTTTTTCGACGAACGAGGTGTACGAAGGATGACAACGATGGTGCGTGTAGGAGGCAGGAAGAAAAAGTTGGAACGAGCGGACGTAAAGGGGCAGCGCGTAGACGAAGAATACATCGACTTCGCGAAGAGTGGAAAAATCCCAAATCGTTTTTTGTCGATTGATTCTTTCGACGATTTTACGAGCGATAATTAACGACGGGAATATAACGCGTCACTCGCACACATCGGTCACGTTGCGTCGTTTTTATACGCCCAAAGATGTGGAGATACGGAGATATCTGCGTTATTTATCGCAACGATCGGCGAATAATTATGCTTATTGTAGGATAAATGCAACGCGAACGACGTATCGAGCATTGTTTCATTCACGCGTCGCCAGTAAAATTTGTACGTCGAGCGTATCCTGCATAATCAGGTGGCCGTTGAGACGTAAAAATGATAGGTAACGTAGGCACGCTTTTGTCCGGAGGTTGGAGGATAAAAGAATCCATTCTATCGACACAACACACTGTTTATACGTATGCTTTCAACTTCTCTGAAAGCCTATGTCGCCGCTATTTGACACGAAACGTTCGAATGTTACGTAATACGTGATCATTACACGTGTAAAATGAGAAAAAAAAAGACGCGACGTATCCGTCCAAATTCGAGCCAACAGACTCTGATAGTAGAGAGTCTTCGATATTCGGAATATTAGTCGCGTTTATGTGGGGAGACGAGTTTGTTGTGTTTTTTTCTCTCGAAAAATCGAAGATCTCGCTGGTTTGTCGTTCGTCGTCGTTGGAAACCGAATCGCGATCGATTCGCGAATTCGCGTGAATCTTTACGGCAGTATAAACTCGAGTCGATACACAATCATGCAAATTTCTTCACACGTGTCGCGGGTAACGGTCCAGATTTGGACAATTTATTCAATCCGATCGCGTAGAGTGCCGGAAGCAATTATATATTGATCAACGTGGTAATCGCATTGATTGGCAACTACGGGCGACAATCGGTGATCGAGCTGATCCAAAGGTGTTTCAGACATCGTTCGATTCATTGTTAGGCTTGTTTTTGTTTGTTTATTAGTCCGTAGGTCGCGATTTCTGACGCGTTTTCTCCTTCCCCGGCGAATTCGTGATCCACGCTGCGATAATATCCGGGATCGAGTGCAAAAATGTTGGCAATTATTGCCTCGAAAACACGGGAACCTATCGACGTGAGAAATAACAATACATTCGTGATGTGTCACGGTTCACGGAGTTGAGTGAAAGTTTGAAAATATCGTGAAAATTCGCCGAGAGGTAATAGAAAATTATAGGAGCAATGAAAAGTTAATGCTCGACTCGTTTCGCGTTAGATGTGAAATTACGATTTCAACGAGTCGTAAGACCGCGCGCTCGCGCGAATTGTATAATTTATGCGGAAGAAGAGGAAAAAAATAAAGTACGAACCGAAATGTTGCAAAGGTAGAGATCGTAGATATCGACATGGCGACGGTATTTATTTGTCTACAATGGCGAGAATCATAAATTAGAAAAAATGACGGTAGTTTAGATAAAAGAAATCAATTCGACTTGACGCTTCGGCGTGGCAGAAACGACGCGAGCGTCGGAGATTATGAAAGAAATAGCAAACAACTCTGTCAATAGAGTTAAATTTATTAATAAATATTAAGTATCATCATTTATGTTGACAGAAGAGGAGAAGAAGAACGAGCAACGAATCTCTGGAAACGTCACATCAAAAAAGTTAATTGTAGGAGACGTCTGCTCTTGGCGTGTCTCGTTTACATAAAGATGTAAATAAAACCGGCGCGGGAGAAGAATCATCGAAAATAACAATGCCGGAGCAACGGTGCTGGAAGTTCCGACAAATATTGCGGAAATTTCGAGAAACTTGTTTTTTATTATTGTTTTCGTTGTTTTACGTTTTTTCTTGTTTTTTTTCCTTTTGTTCTTTGCGGCGAGAGCAACAAGTTCGAGCTTTCGGTATCCTGAGGCTCGAAAAAATTCAGGCTCGAGATCTCGCGTCGTTTTGTGGAGAGAAAAAAAGAGGGGAAAAAATTGTCAATTCTTCCGATTCCGCGACGGAATATTTATCGATGAATGTGTCAGTTCGGTAAATACGAAAGGTGCCCGACTGGAAAAAAGGCAATTCAGTGACGGAGAGACGATTTACATGGCGAAGAATCGCCTAATATTGTAATGATTAGGCCTCAGGTGTTTCCTGTATACAGGTTTTTGAAAAACACGTTTGCGGCGAACCGGTGACCGTGCGAAAAAACTGGTCCCTCGAAAGAGAACAATTTAAAAGTCTCGCGTCGTCCGCGATCTTCCTCCTCGTTAATTATCCATCACCAACAAACCCGCGTCGCGTCTCGCGCGTTCGATCTTTGAACGTGGTTAGAACGCGACGCGCGGGCCACACGATTGATCTTGACAATCTCTGATTGGTAGTTATTGTATTTGGAAACTGAATAGTTTCGCTTGCGAAGACAAAGAGAGAGAGAGAGAGAGGGAGAGGGAGAGAGGAGAGAGACTAGAAACAGGTGCGGTGGTACCAACGACTCGCTCGCGCTTCAAGGTTTGCTCAACACTTTTTGTCTCTTTAAACAAAGAATTCTTTTATCGATAATGTTTTCTCTCGACACATTCGCGCTCGACGAAGAATCAATCGATGCACGACGCGCGAGAACGGTAATTAAATTAGATTGACGTTCGAGAAATTGAACTTGCTCGAAGGATTCCCACATATCGAAGGACACGTTTTGAGGTCATGGTTATCGAATCTCGTTTTTAATTGTCTATTTCGTCAACGAGGACGTGTCTTCGGGCGTCGAAGATATCGCGTGATTCTCTCCGATCCCTGAAATCTCGGCCATTTCGAGCAAACAATACGAGATTTTCTCTCGGTTTTTTCCCCAGCAGCAGCAGCAGCATCTCGGATAGGTTCGCGTTTGGTTATTCCCAATTTCCCGCGAGATTATTCCTCCGCCGCAAATAACGCGAGCCACGTTCGATAAAAACGAGGGATTATCGTGCTCTACTAATTTTCCACCACTCAAGAGATAGTTATTTCGATTTCTACTCGTTGCTACTCCAACAACCTGGTATAAAAATCCCATCGTCGAGATGCTCGCCACTCGAAAATATACGCAGAAAGTCTAGGAAGTCTAGAAATTTCGAGGAAAAAAAAATGTTTCGTTCCACGAAGCGTCAATCGTACGTATCACACGCGAAGAGGCACCAGCTTGTCTGGATTCGGAGTTCTGAAGAGACATACTACAGGCATACGGAACGGAGTCGCGCGGCGCATCGCTTGTGCCGGTGACATCGACGCGAGGAGATGTGTCTTACGCGGAGACATCGACGGAGCGCGATGAGCCAGTCGTAGGAACAGATTCTCCGTTAGTGACTCATGACCTTCGCGAACGCTGATGATCGACCCCGAGTTTTGTTTATAATCACGAAGCAGCCTCGCCTCTTTTCCAACATATTTTTTCAGATTCCTTAATAAAAAAATAAAGAATTAAAGAAATAAAAACGAATAAGCTTCTCCAAATTAATCGCGTCTTTCGTCCGTTTTGCATGAAAATCACCGTTCCGTGTTTGTTTCTCGTTGATAAACTATTCGATCCCATGGCTGTGAGTAAGATTAAAAAAAAATTTTAAACTACGAGGCTTCCTCGCGAATCGAATCGCGGATTTGTCGGTAAATTAGCAGTTGGGGGGTCGTAGCTATGTGTAAGAACGACGCGGATCTGTGATCCATAGCCGCCCTACGCGTGGTGCTCGCGACAGCCGTGGCCTTGGCCGCATTCAAGAAGCGTAATCCCTGGATCTACACTCGATTGAGATTCGATCGCGTAACGTTCCGGGAAAAGCGTGTCCCGTGACTCGCGAATTGTTTTATGAAAGGTGGAGAACTCGTGATTGACGGTGTGCCGACTTCATGTGTGACTGACGCTGGAAACTATGTTTAAGCCGGCCAGCGGCGACGAGTCTCTTCCCGTGGATGATCGCGAAAATAACCAACAAGCGACGAATCTCGTCGCCGGATAATATCGACAGAGCGGAGAGAAAGAGAAAGAGACAGAGAGAGAGAGAGAGAGAGAGAGAGAGAGAGAGAGAGAGAGACGTATGATTGGCATACGGGTGATGGGTATTTTCGAAACAGCACGAATGATGATAGCATATTTCGCGTTTATTACATTTATTACGTTTTGCGGTATATAACTACCGGAATGACCTGAAACGGACAACGGCGCGACTCGAAGGTCGCGTATTATACCGTCGTCCAATTGTGTCGAGGATCCCCGATGTATATCTCGATCTTACGTTCTTGAGCCGCGGGCTACGGGCCTTGCGACACACACGCGCGAATCCGCAGGAGGAACACGTCGAGATTCTTAATCGCGAATTGTTTAAAAAAACAAAAAACGCACGACGTTTCCGGCATTCGAGGGCTGATCGTCGCGTCTTGGGCGCCGAGGGTCGACGGCCTTTCCGCGTCTCGCGATCGTTGGGTGTGGACCGAGCGGGATTCGTCCGTCCGCGACGAATTGTCTACCTCCTCGTCTTCTATTCGGAGAAGAGATTCTATTACGACGAGAGAGTCGGTGTCGCAACAAATCCGACAACGATTTCCCAGGGCTAAGATTTTTCTCGATTATATCAATTCGAATGAATAATCGAACGGTGACCTTCGCTGGTCATCGCGACGTGAAATTTGTCATCACTCGTATTTTAAACGATTGCCGAGGAGGAGCAAACTATCCCCCCGTACCGCGCGTGTTGCAAGACCCAGCGAGGCAATGATAACAGTTTCGTTGAGTAGCGAATCGTGTTATTTATCGGACGAAGGCAAAAAAAAAAACGGCAAAAAAAAATAGAAATGGTCATTCGTAAGCGGATAAAAGAAAACACGAATCTAAGATTCTTTGGATAACGCGCCGCTGTCGCGAAACGGTCGATGTACGGAAATTTATGAAACCTCCAGCTTTTTTTCTCCTCGTCCGCCTCGCATTTAATTGACCCGCGGATTATTGATTCTACGGGAATTTTCAACGATTGCGGCGCTAAATTTTCTCTTTGCTCCGACACCCAAACTCGTTTCTCTCTCCCGCAAGATTTTTCCCGCTCCTCGACTCCGCCGAAGACGACACCGAGGATGAAACTTTTTATCCTCGTTTTTTTCCTTTTCTTTTTTTCCTTCGTTCTCGATACTCGTCGCGATATTCCTCGTAGCAGAAATCAACGAACCGGTCGACTTACAAATTCTAACCCAACTCAACCCGACCGAATCAGAAAATATTCTTCTTAATTAGCGGCTTCGACTTTACGCCACGCGCCGCTCGACTCCGCTGGCCTTTGGCCACGTTGTAGGTCGACCCTGTACAACGGAGCCCGTTCGTCTGTCTGCCTAGCTGTCTGTCTCTTCCCTCGCCGGTTCGATCCGATGCAAACGCACCGCGATTCGCGTACGTTGATCGTACACCGCGTATACGAGATGTTGTCGCCAACGCCGCGGCAAGATCGGTTGTTCACATTCCAAGGTCCCATGCAAACTTCACGCTTGAATATTTGGTCAAGTTATTAGTAATGCGAGACACGCTACTATCTCTGCCTATGAAATCACTCGCTGCCAACGTTTATTTTTTTTTCTTCTCCTCCTTTTTTTTCTCTCTATAATCGCGGAAACTGCAGACGGATTCGAATGCGAAGAATAAAATTGACCGCGGCGACTAAATTTTATTCCGCATTCTTAATTTTTATTATTTCAACTTTCATCCGATTCCTGGAAAAATCGTAAACCCGCGTAACGCGTCGACACGATGGTCAAGGCTCGAATAACGAATCGTCGCATCGTGCGAATTCGCAGAAACGATTTGACGCGCGACGAATTTCTTCGTTAAGTAATTCGCACCCGAAACGGGAATCAGCGGCGTCGTCCCAGATCCCTTCTGAATATTGTTGCCACGTTTATTGGACTAGCAGATGTTCGGGCAGCCGTTTCTGCGAATTTCGCAAATTTTCGTTGACGCGATAGCGGCGGAAAAAATGTCAAGGTCAGTCGAAGGTTTGGGAAACGGATGCAGGTACGATCGAAGTTTAATTGGGTGTCTAATTGGAAATGCGGGGTGATCGACGTCCGTGGCTGACGACTGCATCGTGGCGTTGTATGGCGATAGGAAAGTAAATTTGATTCGCGGAAGACGCCGATCCTTCCGGCTGCCGAAATTCGCGGCAAATGATCGCGGAAGACGATTATCGTCGCGTGATCCATCGAAAATTGGTATGGGTAAGGAAAGGTCGCGGCAATCTCGCGCGACGATAATCGATCCGAAGAAATATAATTTTCCATCATCGCCGTCATCGTTGCCGATGCAAAATTTACTCGCGCGTTTTGTATCTCTATTAAAATAGTTGTTCGCCTTGCGCGCCACGTGTTAACAACGCTCATATTCACTTCAAACGCGTTTTACTGTAGGTACGTTGTAGCATATGACTCGAGTGCGAAATGCAAAAGAAAACGCGGAAATCTCGCCGCGCGATAATTCGCGGGATTTATGTTTTCGATACGCCTGGGTGACACCAACGTTATCAAAAATCTCGACACGGAGAGAGAAAGTCAACACAACGGGTGGAGCTCTGCGTATAGGTGATATCTATTACACATTTTTCACAGATCTCGGAACATTAATCGCTCGTTTTAATCGCAATTCCCTCGAAAACCAGGTACACGCCTACCGTATCCGGAACTCTTATTTTATTTTATTTTATTTTACTTTATTTTATCTCATTTTATTTTATTTTATTTCATTTTATTTTATTTTATTTTATTTTATTTTATTTTATTTTATTTTATTTTATTTTATTTTATTTCATATTATTCTATTTTTTTGGCCGACAGCACTGATTCGCGAAAGCTAGTAAAATTAACGTTCGACGACGAGTCGACGAATATCCCATTCTGGATATAATCTCGACAGAGGGAGAAAGAGAGAGAGAAGAAGAGAGCGTCGTATAATGCTTGCCTTCTCCTCTCAGCGATGAGATGGTCATCTCTTTGCCGGACATCGCTTTGCCATTCCAATCCCGCACGCCTCGCTGTTGCAACGTGACGTTACAAAACAACGTTCTAGACAAAGGCTTTTGATCCTAAAAATTCTTCGTCGCAACGACCCGGACACGACTTCTGTCATTGATCAGGCGGAAACGGTGATAAATCTTTGTAACGTCGAGAGGTAAGGCGCTGGTCTTACGGCCACGGAACCTTTCTACGAACGGACCAAAATATGCAAGCAACAACAGTCGAGGACAAAATCTGCGAACCGGATCGTTGGAAAATGGGGGAAAACGGATAGAAAACGGATAGAAAAGACAACGATGCCCGGAGGCGGATGCACGCGTCTCTTTGCGATCTTACTAATTCGGTTGGTCTTCGTTTCATTTGCGGATGAATGGGAACCGTAGCAATGGGAATGGCTGTATCGGACCCGTCTACGCGTGTTGCGTATTGCGTACGTGTATGCGCGTACCTGTGTGTTATTCTCCTGCGGCTTGCGTGTGGTCTCGAGCGTACGAATATACGTGTACGATAATTTTATTACAACGCGAACTCGGAGCCCAGAACGAACGGCGGCTGCAGTGGCATGGAATGGCATGAGTAGGTATGCCATAGCTTGTTGCTAGAGCTCGCGCCGACCAACCTGGAGTGTTACAAAATATCAGCTTTCACCATATCAGCACCGCGTGTACGTACACGCGTGTTGGTACGATCGCGCGAAGGTTTACCTGTGAAGGTTTACGTGCGACGGTTTATACGCTTGATCACGAGAACTCGCGTACCTCTATACGAGTACGTGGATTAATATTAGGCACGGGGAACGAGCGTACGTTCAGGATCCGAGCAGCGTGTACATTCATCTCTACGTAGAACGAGAAACGCTCGTCGTTCGAACGACTCGAGACAACGCCGCCGCACAGTTCACCTCGATCGCGGTGACAGAGTGATAGTAGTAGTAGTGTAGTGGTGGTGGGGTGGTGGTAGTGGTCGTAGTGGTGGTGGTGGTGGTTAGGTTTGCCGGATTGAAACGTTTACCACAATCGCGAGCAAACGATCGCTGAATATTATATAACGCTATTACCTATCTGTGAATTCTGCCAGTCGAAAATTCCGCGTACCTAGTAGCTGATTATGATTTTCGCGTAAACATGCGAATTCCCATTCGAGAGTAAGAGACTCGCTCGTTTTCGGCGATGTCGCGCCGAAGCGCGTGGGAGGATTCGAATCGATTTCAATAGACAATAGACAATCGTTGTAGTCGCGTGGCATTGGATAGGGTTTAAATCAGAGCGGGAATTTGGGTTGATTATGTCAGGATTCCGAGACCCGAAGTCTCAATCTGTATTCAGAAGTCGTCTTTGGAGCGAAACTTCTGACCTTGGCCCGTTGTGATATTACGGCCAAGACAAACTGTGGTAACAAGCTGCAATTCTACGGTCAGCTCTCGACGCGGACGAATGTTATCGTTGATCGTTATCTCCGTTCGATTTCATTAGTGATTTTTTATTTTCTATTTTTCCCGAGTGCCAGCCATCTTCTTCGTCTATCGCGTCGCCCCGCGTTCGGGAAATGGAAGGGAGATCGTCCAAGTGACAGGGAGAACCTTCCGTTAATATCTCAAACTTTTCTCCTCCCGTAGAAATTTTCGAATCGTGTCTCGCGCGTGGCATTTTAATCACGTTCCTCGCCAACGTTTCGAGACTTTCCCGACGAAGGTGTCGACGGAATAAGAAACGAAAATAGAATATGATCAGACACTTCGGATCCGAAATTCCCTTTCTAATCATCGAACGCGTGTCCAGAGCCTTGTCGCGAGCATCTGCGATGCATATTAGAGATACCGCCGAATCTTATGCCCGCGTTCTATCATCGACGTTATTATTTTTTTCTTCTCCTCTATTACCAATCGCGAGTCGGACGCGAAGATAGGTGAAACACACCGTCGGGGACCACACGTACGAATCACGCAATGCCTTTTGCGTTGGCAATAAGCGATCGTTTATCAGGTGTTCGCCGGTACTTATCGCCGTTGCGTAACGAAAATTAGCTCCCTCGGTTTCATCCCACTTTGCGAGAAGGTTTCGCGCGTTACCAGATCTCTTCGCACCTTCGAACAAATTTTCCCACCGATCATCCATTCCATTTCCTCCCATCCACTGACAAGTAACGAAGTTTCTTCCACGTTTTTCCACCCGAAGAAACATTTTCGCGTCGCAACCAGCGGCAGATTTTTTTTCTTTTTTTTTCATAAATATACGCGATGTATCATTTATGTTTGTACCACGAGCATGTAATACGAACTCATAAGATGCCTATTAAGGCTTGATGGTCGTCGCGGCGATTGAATCGCCTGTAACTTTCAACGTCCAAGAAATCGACAATTCACTTTTGCAATCATCGACCGTAAGACCGAGAATATCGCGGTGAGAAACGATCGCCTGTACAGCATCCCGATATCCCTAACAGCTGATGCAGTCGAACGTTATTGGCGTGCCGACCTTTATTTTTATACACGTCGCGAAACCCGTTGATATGCTGTTTTACTCGGAACGATCGAATCTTCCATGCATACACGTGTATCGCAACGTGTTCATCCTGCGATCAACATTATTTACAACTACGACGAGTTCCATAAAATGAAATAATACTGCAGTTAGGGCCGATGAGATTGGAGAATCGAATCGTTGGACCAATACGACGTCCGAGTCAAGGGCAGCCGATCAACGGGAGTAAAACCTATATTACTATTATTTCACTATCTCGTGAGATCTGTTCTCTCTGTCTCTCTCTCTCTCTCTCCCCATGTCTCTCCATTGATCATTCTTCTCCGCTCCCTCGCTTTTCTACTTCTATTCTCCTCTCACGTACAGTACATACGTACATACATACATATACATATTACATGTGTATATATGTATATATATAGTATATATAATTATATGGGTACGTATATGTGTCTATATGTACATGGAGTCTCTAGATTTCTGCTCTGAACGTTATGACCTTCCGACCTTCGGTGAACGTAATGTCTCGACATCTATACCAAGGTATGGTAGCTCGACCGCGAGGTGTGTCGAAATCGAAAGTAATTCTAGCGAGAAATATCGGGAAAAAATGTACCGTTTTTAATGTACAAGTTTTTATCGCCCGGATCACGGCTCAGAGCTACGAACGCGCGGCGTGGCAACTGAAAGTGAACTGTTGTTCGCTGCCGCGCGATAATAACTTACCCATGAGAACCTTTGCCGCGAGTCAAGTTCGGATAAATTTTCGTCGCGAAAGTCGACCCTGAAAATTTCTTTTTCCCCTCACCTCAACGACTCGAAAATAGCCTCGCGGACATTGCTCGATCGGGCGACGAGGCGGCGATACATGCGCGCGTTAAAAGACGGCGACGATTTCCTCCTCGAATCGAATCGGACGTCGATCAGCGATCGGTATCTTAATTTCCCGAATGATTAAAAATCACCGCGTAAAATTTCCCCGATTACCGCGTTTCCGGATGCGTTTTCCGAATCGACCGCGAGAGACATCTCGAACACGTGTATTTATCATAGGTATGTCTACTTGTTACATTTCGACGACGCTCCATCGTAACGTCAACGAAACGTTGACGAATTCGCGGAGCATCGGCGAAGCTGGTGGGAGAATCGCAAAGATCGGCGATCCTAAGACACGGTGAGATTAGTTTCGACGAAACTCGCCGAATGGTACTTTGTAAAATCACGAATCCTTACGTCATTTACGGGTGGCGCGTTTGAGATGGTATACTGCTCGGGTTCGCTGCAGTGGTGGTCACTCTAGTCCTCATGTTTCGCACATCTCTGCGAAGAAGACACTCAACATATTCTTGACTCGACGATTGACATTTATAAAGGCACTTGAATCCGAGATTTGATGCTTCTAACCTCTTCGTCCCGATTTTATCAGTCCTTTTACACGATTCCGCTTCGTTTGAATGTTCGAAGATTTTTTTTCACGATACGACGAACGAGAAACGTTCACCAGTATAATCGATGAAAATTAACACTTCACCAACACTCCCCGAGTCCTCGTTTCGTTTATCTCCTATGTACATACATACAAACATATATATATACATACGTATATACATACATACATATATACGTATTTATATATATATTTATATATGTATATCCGGTCTCGAGCTTTTTCAGTCTGGCGCGTCGTTGCTTGTCAAAGTATTACTTATAGCTACAGGCTGCGAGTGAATCGAAAAGAACGTATTTTACGTAAAACCTCCACGAGGCGTACTGGAAACGAGTTCTTTTTCTCCCTACTTCGTTTCACGACTGTTTCAAACTGTTATGCAAGTTTCGTGGCCGTTCGAGCAACACTATGACGATACGCGCGGAGGTACCGTTTCAATTCTCCCGCTGACAGGAAGAATTTGGAAAAAGGAAGGAAACAAATGTGCACAAACTACTCGGATACAGTGTTGGGAAACGAAAATAGCGTGGAATTTTCCTTCCGGCGTCAATCACTTTGGCCGTGCGGACGGATTTTTGAACTAGCGCGGTACGCGGTAAGAGCAACACACGATGATAACAAGTCCACGCGAGAGAGAATATAACCCCTTGGGGCGTGAATTTCTAATAAAATTAACGACAGGCGCGAAACGTCTCGAGAAATGTGGCAATTCTCAGTCAGGTAGAATTCTTACGTAAAACAAATTCGATCACCAGCAGCCATAGATAGTAAACTGTACCCTAGGACAGCGGGCGTCCGCGACTGGCGCGCTTTTCAATTCTGATGCGCCCGTGTCGAAGACTTTTTCCTCGACGTAGTTATTCGTCGTATGGTACTCGCGAACGCGTTCACGCGATTGTGATCTGACGTCCGAACGATCCTGTCGCCGACGAAACGAACGACATGATTTCTTCGTTTGACGGTGACGCGGTCGGAGCGCGAACTGAAATGTGAACGGTCGCGATCGGTCGAGCAGTAAACGCGGACCGAAAAAATCCGTAGAAACCGCGGGTGAAAACGAATGCTAGTGCGACAGCGAGCTCGATCGGACTGCCGTGTCCGACGTTCGCCGTTGAGTCGCGAGGTGGGGAACGCCGCGGCGTCGGAAGAACACCAGGGGAACACGAGAGGACTGAGCTCCGGGGAGTCGGTGATTGTAGTCGTCGCTCGCCTCGTGTACTATAAGGAGAAGGCTGTACGCGAGAGGTTTTACTCGAGTATGTCGCTACGACGACGACGACGACGACGACGGCGACAGCGACGAGGACGACGAGGACGAGGAGAACGCCAGGGGGAGCGGGAATCGGACGATAGTTGTTGGTGTGTATTTAAAAGACTGCGCTATCGACGGTCCTCTCTACTCGCGCTCCATCGCAGCACGCGTCAATTTGCGAATGAATTAGCGGAGGAGGAGTCGTCGAGCTGATGGGGATAGCAATCGGGTGCTCTCGTCGAGACTTTTTTCCTCTTCCGTACTCGAGTAGCGTAAAGACCATGCGTGTCGACGGAGAAAGAGTCGAGGAGTTGACTCAACTTCCGGTGATTGCATATTACGATCGCCGTATCATCGCAGCGATTTCCATGAATTATAGGCGAACGGTACGCTGTTATCACGCAGAGTGGATGCCATTGACGCCGTGCGGCGGCTTTCTATTGCTAATTCACTGGAGATCGCGATGGGGTAGAGTCACGAGGTGGCAGAGCAATGAATGTCAGCGGGGAACGATCATTGCCGATTGGGGAGAAAGCAGTCGAGCAAATTTCATTCGCCACGGATGAGGAAAAAAATGAAAAAATGGGAAAAAAGTTGGGAAAAAAAATGGGAAAGGAACTCTCCACGGAGAGATGATGGTAGACTGCAACTATCGTATTTTCGAGTTTGCTCAGCGCTTGTGGAAGATGGGCATCGCGTATAGCCTTCCTCGGAGAAGGGGTACCTCACGGTCTCTCTGCCCCGCTGCCAGGAGAACGGCGGAGACACGTACCATCGAAGACTTACCAATTGCGTATCTATTTATTCAGGAACCCGGTCCTGTTTTTACATTTTCGACCACAAAGAACATCCCACAGCGAAAACATATTCTCGCTGTTCTTCCAACATCGTTTTTTTGGCCCTACAACTCGGCGTTGGCCAGTTAAACCAAGCCGTTCGCGACTCGTCGCGTTGTGGCTTCGAAAAAAATGACAGGATTTCACTTACCTCGTAGTTACAATGTTGCAACGAATCTTGAAACATCTCGGTTCGGATTCCGCGAGATAAACCCACGCGGCATTCGCAGTAATGATATTCATAGACATATTTGCATGCGCGCGACCATACGAATCGATAGTACTATTTACTCTTTATACCAGGCATTCGTAAGCTGATCGTAATTCTCGTATGATCATTTTAAACGAAGGCCGCGAGTTTCGTTTCATCGCGTATGCATCGGAACGGCGCCACTCGAATTCCTGTTCAATTGATCGGTTCCTCCGCGGCAACTTTATTAAGTCCAAGAACAAATCGACCATTCGGGGAATTATTAAGTTCCAACGATTCTCGCGACATTCTCCGAATCGATGCTCGAGTTATTCTTCCGGCGCTCAGCCTATCAGAACAACGCCAGACGCCGAAAGTTCCACGACTCTGGAAATGAATGGGTACACAGTAAAAAAATGTCCGTCAAATTTAACACAAAAAGTTGTGCTGACAACTTTTTTTTACACAAATCTAGTGTTATTTGAACACACTTCGTGTGTAGTGGTACGGTAACACAGCTCTATGTTAAAAGTAACACGAATCAATGTTAGAGCAGCATGTAAAATGTGTTACTTTAATAACAAATAATATTTTTCTGGGTTGAATAACGGACTGCGAGAACAATACTAACGATTGTGTTGAATCAACACGGTAAAATTTTTAATATTCTACACACAAATATTTACACCTTACACAATGACGGAAACTTTCTTACTGCGTGCAGTGAAATCGCAATGGATGTACGAGTGTACAACGTACATTACTATGTATGTGATATCTAATATATAATATAATTATTAACATCATTTATGTCATATTCTCGAAGAGATGACGCGATTCTGTAGAGAATTAGTCGTGCAAAGTTGATACCCGCCGAAGAAGGGAAAATACCCTAGTTTCGTTTATCCCTAAACCCAGTCGTGCTGCGATTCCGATATCTAACGAAATCGGCCAAATTAGCGTCGATGAAATGATGCAAATACAGTTTTGTAACGGTAACGATCCGTGAGAAAAATCAACAATCGACTAAAATATCTCTCCACCGAAGCGTAACAACCATAACGTTATCGCGGAGGCTACGAATGCAGGGATAACGAGAAGGTATCATCCTCCGTCGAAAAAGTTTCACGTTGTGCCGTTAGAGCTGTACTTAACGCGAAAGAGAAAACGATTCGCGCGCGAAGTAGCAGGTGTTTCTTTACGTTGATGTCACTTGCATAGGCCATGTTTCGTCGGAGTCTCCTGCGCAAGCGATGTTCCGCAATTCGTGATTGCTACTCTAAAGTTTTGAAACGAAACTCGAAACTCGATAAGTCCGAGATAAAATTGAGTCTAACGACGAGGAGAGGCGAAATTGTTTGAAACAGGCTTTCCCTTTAAAGGGTTAATGTCATTATCATTGCGGATAACCGCGAAGCACCGGTTTAACGCCTCGCAAATTCCGAGGACGTTGGTAGACTTCACCGCGGAATTCTAGCGTTCCTCGAATGTGGAGTCTCTCTATCTCGCTCTCTCTCACTTCAGAGGAGAGAATTTTTCGCGTGGCCCAATTCCCGGTATTATAAATTCGTTGGTCTGACAACTTCAGCCTTGCTAGGCGTTGGAACTTAACGACTAATCGCGGGTCTTGAACTTGAATATATCTCTTCTACAACGGCCAACGGATACACACGGACGGGAACGTTACCACGAAGACAAATCGACCACCATTGAAATTTTCTCCGAACGATTCATTACCACACTTCTGCCGTAGTCGTGCGTTACTTTGACTACTACCATCGTTGTTACCATTGCTGAAAATGTCTTCTTCATCGACGTTTTCAAAGTCAAAGTCCTCGCGCGGTGCACCTTTTCGTTCCCGCGTCGGAACGCTCCTGCAACGTCTCGGCGTTGGGAGTTTGCGAGAGCGAAAGTACTTTGTACCACGCTCGGCTTGGCAAGAGAAAGGGGACACGGTTTGCTCCTAATTTCTGCTTTAACTTCAAGAATTGAGTGTAACTCGATGCCGCCTGCCACGACTCAACGACACTCCGAACTAAGTATAACCTTAGCGTATAATAAAATATGAAACACGGAGACAGACAAAGAGCGAGAGAGAGAGAGAGAGAGAGAGAGAGAGAGAGAGAGAGAGAGGGGAAGAAACAGGACGTGAACTGCCGGGTTGAACTGCGATATCCGCGAGCACCTACCTGTATATATGTACGTATGTATGGAGCAACTGTCGCGACTCGCGTAATACGCTGTTCTTGCGATTAAAAAGCAATTGTATCGCGATACCCGGGTATCGGGGCAAGAAATCGGTCGTTCCGGAACTCCTTCGCGTTCGGCTTGACGTATTTTTGCTACGATTGATAACGCTCGCGAGTACCAAACTGAACAAATCCGAGCAACTTGCCAGGCAGTTGTATTTTGCGAGAGAGTCGGAGAGAATCCGTGGGCGATGCAACTCGCTACACTAATACGTGTCTGCTGCAGCTATAAGCAGCTACGTAACAAACTCGACGACGAATATTTACGCGTAGGGTACGTTCTACGCGCATACGTCGGCATCGGCGAATGGTCGCGTCGGGTCGATGCCCGACTTTGATCTCTTCTTCTTTCACGATACGACGAGTCACCTCGCAAACCGATAATCTCTAGAGAGGATTATTTTAAAACTTCGAATTTGCTATTACACAGAGAAAGCGGCGCGCATCAGATATGCAGGCGCGTCGACGCGCGCGCGGGCAGAGAGGAGGAGCGCGTTACATAAACTACTCCCGAAACCTGGTATAGCGGTAATGAAATTGTTGGTCAGAAATATTCAATTCCAATGGATTCCATGGATCGGTAGGGTTTCGAGCGTAGAGATATATCTTGACCTCCCGATACCGCATTGCATTAATTTAATTGGCTTTTTCTCGTACAGCTAGTTATGTCATTTTATGCACGTGTAAGAACAACATGTAATATTTGAAGCAATGCCACGGCCATGGCTTTGCAACGATATAAGTACGCATATATATATATCATTATCTAGATTTTCACTTTTGTCGCAACCCACTACTTACACATTTTGCATCGAATTAACTCGCGTATTTCACCCATCATCGCGAATTATATCACCGCCGAGGCTATACCTCGAGTTGCGCGACTCTATTTGCATTTTCATCCATTTTTAACGTTGATTTTAAACGTTCGCTAAAAAAAAAGACTGCTTCGTTGGATACATTGCGTACTTTTTTTTATTTGTTTTGTCTCGTTTCTCTTGCAGAGAGAGAGAGAGAGAGAGAGAGAGAGAGAGAGAGAGAGAGAGAGAGAGAGAGATTCCGTGGCTCTTCTATCCGTAGCTAACATCCGAAGTAATTGTTTGACAAAAATTCGCTGCGGAAAGAACAGATTTACCGGAAAACTTTTGAAACGGTCGTTGATTCGTTAAAGTTTTTCTCAAGGTTTATCGTACGTTCTAATTGCGGTCAAGTTTTTCGCCCGCAAATCCGTCATCTCGCGTGAAAATTCTTCGTCGACGGATTTTTGTGCGCGTGGCAGACGGGGGGCGGCTCTGTCATTGTCTCCGACGTCGTATCGCTGCATTTTAATAAGAGTGTCGTAACCGACTCGGCGGGGTCTCCATCTTCGTTGAACTCTGACGTTTCGTAAGGGATTTCTCCGCGAGCGAGAAAAACGCCGGTGATTTGGGTAATTTCTGATCGCGTCACTCGCGTCCTGTCCTCGTCGCCCCTCTCTACCTCCGTCTGTCCGATATCACGACAATATCGTCTCGCGAACCTCGAACGTAATAGGTTCGATTAAATTCGGCTAGATCGACCGTGGCTAATCTCTTTAATTCCACGCTCAACTTAACAATATAATCAGATCTGGTTGTGGACAGCTGAGCGATCGGAGACGATCGAATTGTGTAACGATAACTTTTCTAGTTCACAGATCGTTAATTACGAATTTCATCCGCGCCGACGACCAACGTCCTTCCGCACTTCTGATAAATCGACTGTAAAAATAGAATATCGTAATATTATAATTCGAAGGCTGAACTCTTCGGAAACCTTAAAATCTCACATCGAACATCCGAGCGCCTACGCAGTTTCGTTATGTTTTTTTTCCGTATATTTTTTTTAATCGATACCGGAAACACGTTCCATTTTCATTAACATCTCTATTTCCGTATCTTTTCGACATCGAATTATTCTCCCTTGGCGTATTTTATCCTCCCACTTTTTTCGCTCATCTCCCTAATAACCACGCTTCAAATTCAAATTCTCTCTCTCTCTCTCTCTTGTACTCCATGGAACATCTGTCTTTTGCGTCGCAATTTAATGTTTGCAACTGGAGATAAATCTTAATGGAGAAAACAAGAAGCGAGGAGGTTTACGCGACTTGGGACCAGAAATATGAAAAGCCGTAATGCATAAACATATAATAAGTAGTGTATACCGTATAAACAGTGCACACGAGGAGAGCATCTCCCAATTACGCGGTACGTTTTGCAATTCGTAACGGTGCGTCCCACCGTCGCACAGTTTTTTTCTCTCTTTTTTTCGTAATTTGTAGAGAGTTGTGCAATGAATTATTGAAATGTTGCACATTGACAAGTCCGCCTGGGATATTGTTAATAATCGAGTTGGGACATTTTTAATGTCACGTGCGTTTCCGTGACGCATGGGTAGAAAAAAGGTCAGATGAAAGTATTGCTGTTTACTTATTGTTTCGCGATGGTTAATTATTGGATCGATATTTCGTAGCGCTATTCGTGAATCGAAAACACTTTAATGTTGGTAGGTAGAAGAAAGGATCATTCGAGTCCGTATGACAACTCGCCTCCCCATTAGTATGCGACTTTTTATTCGAAAAAGTATACTTTCGTTCGCACAGACTTACTGAAATGGTTTTCATTTCACATCGTTAATTGTACGCTTTCGAAACAATGCCTGGCAATGAATATATTATATGAGAATGGATGGCGAATAGAGATAACGCTCGTGCTGTATCCTCGTGATGGCAGACAGTTTTCTTCCTCTTGCATCAAACACCCACGAACGACACCGATTCAACGAAACTCTACACGTATCTTTCACGCTTGCGGTGAAACTGGAAGCGACTTACCTAAGCCGCCTCGATGTGTCACATCGAGTGCAATTCGCAGCTATCGACTGATTCTAATTAGCCGTACCAGTTTCGGGGAACATCACTCCTACGGATGGATCCGGGCCTTTGGGAATTTTTTTAGCCATCGTTTCCCTTTTTTACCAACTTTCAGGAAGACTTACCATATTTCAACATTTTTGTTGGACATTTTGAGTCCGCCATTTTGAATTTCCGAAATTTGACAGCGGATTCATAATTAGCGACGGGAATACGATTGGAAAATCGACAGTGTCTGTGTGGGACACCGGTGTCCCGCTGTGCCTGAAAGGGTTGATCGGTTGACCAATCAGCGCTTCGAGTTCGATCGCTTTCAGCGGTTCCCGACTGATCAAGTTTTTTCCGGAAGTGTATCATTTTTTCTGCTAATCGACGTTTTTTAAACCCGTCGATTCGCGTCGAATCGACAGATTGCGCTTTTTTGGGACCGCGGTGGAAAAAAAACTTCTCCTCGTCGTCCGATCGCAATTACGTTTGCGGTGAGTAATGAAACGAATAAATTATTGCGCTGTCGGATTACGAAATGTCTCGTGAACAAATATAATTACTGCTCGAACATTTCGTTGCAATGGTGCAAAACCTACGATGCGGCGCGACGCCGTGGCCGATCGCGGATCACGAAAGCAGGGAATAATTTCTTGCGCAAATGAAGTGAGACAATTTTCTTACGAGGTGAAAACAATCGTTGGACACGACTGCAAAACCGGCCGGGGCACGAAGGAGCCGATGGTCGAATTCGGCACATAATTCGCGGCTGACCTTTCGAATTGATCCGAAGTGAAATTCTGGATCCGTATCGACTTCGAAGCTCGAACCGAAGACAGACCGCCGATCGCGAGAGACTGCGGATTAGAGAAAACGAAAGTATATAACCAGACGGCTCGCTGCTGGCTACAGCACTTCGCTCGCTGCAACATTATTTACGGCCTCGGGAAAATTGTCGGAAAAAAATGATATACGCGAGTATAGGGTCATTTGGAAAGTTAGCCAAACGATTTTCTGGCTTTCCTGGCTAATAACGTCACGCGGTTGCACGCCGCGGAAATATTTCGACAGACCATACCATCGTTTCTCTCCTTCTCTTTCTCTCTCTCTCTCTCTCTATCCGCATCTACGTTCGCACAACTCCAAGGTCATCGCACGAAAGGGTGGCGAAGAGGGATTTTTCAAGGTGTAGGAAATTCACGACGAATCTGGACACACCGTAACAAAATCTCCGTCAAATTTCACGCAAAAATGCGCGTCAACGCCTTTTTTTACAACAAAATTAGTGTTATTTCAACACACCTCGCGCGTAGTGCTAGAATAACGCGGATCTACGTTAAAAGTAACACAAACCGATGTTAGAGTAACATTTAAAAAGTGTAACTATGGTATCTAAGAACATTTTTGTGCGTTGAAAAATGGACTGTGAGGACAATACTAATCAACAGTGTAAATCGTTAAATATTCTGCACAACACCTTTTACACTTTACACGATGAAGGACATTTTGGTTACTGTGTAGGTACCTACAAATTCGCGAAACAATGAGACCGTGACCGGGCGTTTTATTTCTCGAAATTCGACTACGATATCGTCGTTATTGCCAGAAGGTGGTCAGAGAATGATAGAAGAGTAGAGACAGGAGTACGGATATTTAATTAATTTAATTAACAAACCTGGCGCTGCCACGAATTATTTCTCAACAGCGAACAAATGATATTTACGCTCACGATTGGCTTATTTAAAAAAAAGAAAAAATCACGAATGGAGAAATATTTATTCATTTACCTACTTTAGTAAGGAAGTAATATTTATTTACTTCGGTATTGAGACACTAGAGAAATTTCGATTCGGATGAGATATTAATATGTATACTATGCAGACGATCGGAATTACTTATTTGGATGCAGCTAATTGCTACTCGCGATACATTTGAAACGATGGTCGAAAAAATTGAAAAATTGCTAGACATCGACTAAATGCCACGTTTTTTATATTTTTTGTTTTGTTGTAAAACCTTGATGTTCTCGAGTTTTTCCAATTATAACGTAATTGAAGAGCAATTATTTCGGCCGAAACTTTTTTATGCACTATTTCTCCGCAAAAAATAAAATCCTTTTCCTTCTAAATCTGATCACTTGGAATTCCCCGATTTGTTCTAGGCTTACAATTAGTTAGGCAGTTCAGATTTCGATTTCTAAACACTATACGAATTTTCAAATGGTATTCAGAATTCCAAACTTTCACTGGCAGGGTATCACGCGCATCAAGCTCGTACAGATATCTCCAGTAGATATTGCATTATCGTGATGTGACATTATTTACGCGTAATATTTCCTTTACATCGCGTCGTGTCGGGCAATCGCGAAGACAACCGGACCTTCGGAATCCTATTTTTCGAATGGAAGATGCGCTATTCTCGGGCTATAATCAATCCCTGTCGAATCCAGATCGATATACCTATGCATATTCATACATCCATATATTTGTTCGGAAAAAAGTGGTCATGGTCTTCCACCAGTTTCGAGCCGCTTTGTTAGCCAATCAACGATTCATTCCAAAACCGTTCGAAATCCTATACCTATTTTTGTGCTTCGTTCAATATTTACATAAATAAATTAATAAATTATCATCCGAAGACCAGACAACAACAACAACAACCACAACGCTGTTTTTTCAACTCGCATGCGATTCTCCGAGTCTCTCTCCGCGCAATCAGAGAAGGATGGCGAGATACGCTACTCGTTGATTACGTGTCGTTTGAAGAGTGATTTCAGTATTTGCGACGAATCGCGCACAGAGTTGTTACGTCGACAGGTACAATCTCGAGAGCGAAAACTAAATGCTATTGCCAATTGGACCAGTCAATGTCACTGATAAATGGACGGTGATTAGCGGAATGATAAATAAGCGCGTGTTCCGCCGTTTATCCAGGCATTTGCACGTGGCGTCGAAATTTCAGGAAATATCCGCTATCAAGTCGGGTATTGTGTCCTCTTCGTAGGTACTTAGATCGGTATGCGTATTGTTGTATAGGAAATATTCGCGAACAGCGCGGAAGATCTTACACTCGTATCTAATGGAATCTCTTATTACAAATTTCACGTAAACTGTTCGCAATTAGACTTAATAATAGAATCGAAGTTGTTACAGAGGATTCATTATTCTCTGAAAGAGAGATAAGTTTTCGCGGCATACCGTACAATAGTATCGCGGTGCGACTATGTTACGCGGTACGTAACAAAACTATTCGATGAAAGATATGGAAATTACCGAGTGATTCAGGGCTTCTCGATTGGTGCGACCTAATTGCGTTGTTGAATTTTCTTACGATGCGTGGATTCACGGATTTACTCGCGTCTCTGTTTAGTTTCTGATTGCCGTTATCTGATTGCCGCGATCAGTCAATAATTCAAATATAGATCATTTGATTTACGGGGAGAAAAACAGAACACTCCTCGACAAGTCTCTCGTCGTTTTCTTCTCTGATAATTAACACGTTGCGCAATGTCTATGCGAATAAAAACTAGGAAATTGCGAGGAATGATTTTTATTACAGCGATCAACATCGTGTTACCTGATAATCCCAAAAACTCGAAAGCTACGAATATTGTGCAACGGTAATATCGTGCGAAAAAACTGTTGTCGTTCGGTGCCAAATTTTATAGATCCACTTTTTTCCTCCCGATAAACGAATACATTTGCATTTTCCACGATCTTTTGACTGTGTAATATTTGAGCGTTTTTTCTCTCTCTTTTTTTTGTCTTTCGTAACGTTACTTTTCGATGCACATGATTGTTTTTTACCAACCAAATCTGTCGTGTTTTTTGTGACATCAACTTATTCGTTATCATTTCGTCTTACACTAGTGAAGCTCAGATTGCATTGAAAATACGTACTTAATGATTAACGCTACTGAAATCGTTGGAAGTATTTTTATTGATCTAATTACATTTACGTAAAGTAAAATATTATATGTGGTATAATACAATAATAATAATAGTAATAATTAATTAAAAATTAATTATCTTTTGGTTTTCGTGACAGCTGCCTCAATGCCTCAAACTACCTAGCTCTCCTACAGAGATTTTATTTTTCTATCGAACAAGCTATTGAATAACATTTATGCGCGATAAAGTTTTCAGTTTTTACTATTGTTTCTAGTATCGTTTTTTCTTCTTCTACTTTTAGTCCTTTAAAATCCATTGAATCGGTGTGTTGCTCCCGTTATGTGTAACCGTCGTTAAATTATGCGATTCACCAACTAATAAAGCCCTCTCACAGGAATAAATATATTGAGAAACCGGACACATTAATACTATGCTGACCGTTGTGCATCCTCACACCCTCAACCGTGATTAAAACAACGTACACCGTGCGCGTCTGTACATCGTTATTCGAATGTACAGAGCGAAGAACATTTATACTCAATCACAATTACGAATTAAAAGCACGAATAAAATTGATTATCTTCATCGGAGAAATTATTGTACGTGAATATGCGGTCGAATGAAAATCAAAGTTGAAACATTTACTTGCGCTTGGTCGTGCCAATGTTCACACGCGGGAAGACCCGTATGTGCCGCGACAGCAAACCAGAGGTAAAAAATCATTCGTTTGTAAAACTGTTCATTTTGCGAATACGTAGGCAACCTACGAATTAATCATATGGAAGTTCAGATAAATATTTCGACGGAGCCTTACGACATTCGACTTACGGATCACCAAAAACAGAAATTGAAAACGTGGTCGGTTAATGTTCGTGCCCAAATTTCACATCGCAGCCCCATTGGCTCTCTCAAATCAAAAACAATGTAAAACAAAGTTTTCGGGTATTTTAATTCGAACGCATTCAAAAGATCTTAAATTATTTATTGGAAAATTTGTCGGCAGATTACCGAACATTTACGGCGATTGGATAGATAGATGACCGGTATCACGCCATGGCAGGGGTGAGCGTATAATTTTGAGTACCCTCACTTGTCTGATTAATTGAACTATAGATTTTTTAACTTTACTTGGATTGTGCGTATCCCGTGATCATATTAGTATTCAGTCTGATCCGATTGATCCTTTTCAACGCGATATTACAAGCTACGTACTCAGCAACCTGCCTGGTATCGTTTGTTGAAACGTTTTTTTCCAAGTTAATGAAACTAGCATTTCGTAAATATTTCCAAATAGATTTCTCATCCCGAACCCGTTTAAGATCAAATATGCTGAGTTTTTTCACATGTTTCATCAGAAACAGGTGATTACGAACTTTAGTTTAGTGGCAGGTTCAGGGGCTGTATTTGTACTGTAGCATTGTGATGTTGGAATAAAACGATAGAACTTTGAGAATGTTTTAAATACGTGCTTCCTGATTAGAATGGATTGATAAAAGAAACGAATATGTGAGTTCAAATCATTCGTGTGATTACATATTCAGTCAATTGCATCGACTTCGACGTAGTCATATATGAAAGATGCCGCAGCAGTAGAAGGATCGGCCAAAATATCCAAGTTGACTTCGGGTGGTGCCAGTTCAATGGTTGGATTGGTCCAGTCATCGATATTAGTTCCGCCAATATCTAATCCATGACGCAAATTAGCCGGTGTATTCCCGATTACGAAATGATCTTCGGTTAACGGAAGCGCATCTTTCAGTAACAACCTTGAAAATGAACATACCATTAAGATCGATCGAACACAGAAACGCTTGAATTCATGTTAACTACTTCATATTTCTGATTGTAAAGAAATCAATTGAAACTCACCAAATGCCTTCGTCTGCGACAACGTGGACTTTTGGCACGGGAAATCCATTGAAGGGGGAAGCCACGGGCAAGGTGTAGGCTCCCATATTTTCAAATATGATCCATTCACCAAGATCCATATCATGCAGTAGTACGTTTTCCACAACTTGGTCTAGGCCATCGCAAGTTGGACCCCAAATGCTTGATTGAATCATCTTTCCACTGCCATTCTATTAAATCGGACAAGTTATAAAAACGATTCTAGCATCAAGGGTTTCGCTGCAAAGCTATGGTAAAGTATAATATTTAAAAATAGGTTTGTTCATTCGATTCCATTACTTCTAACACGGGAAAGCACGTGGGCAACAATTATCTACCTTGAGCGGAAGAGGTGTAACGTGTTGGTGATCGTATAGAAGACAGTTGAAGGATCCGTAAACTCCGTCGTTTATGTAGTACATGACGTGCGTGACTGTGTTGGGCGAAGTTGGATCGTTGCGCACGGAACGTTTACTGTGGATACTAGTGGCCAATGTAAAGGCCGAAGCGACGTAGAATCGGCCAGGTTCAGCAATAATGTGAACCTCATCAGCTGTACGAACACGAAAGGACAGTTGTAGCTGACAGTAGTGATAAGATGAAACTTTCTCGTAGTAATCAACAAGTCCCCTATTGATTGCCTACCAAGTTTCCAATACCGATAATCAATAATGGATTGATCCGAGATTGATCTTACTTGGAAAGAATTCTGCTAATGCTCCGTTGATGACTTCGGCAATTTTTTCGATCGAAGTCCCCTTGTTTCCTGGGTACCCGCCACCAAGATCAAGTAAGTACGGTTTGAAGCCAAGTTCGGTCATCAGGTTGAACAAGACTCTAGCATGCCGAATCGCACGGTGAAACACGGGTGGATCTTGACAACCTGATCCGACGTGGAAGCTAACTCCCACGACGTCGAGGCCCAGCATTCGAGCCAGATGACAGAGACCAGGTGCCTCGTATTTCGGATCACAGCCGAATTTCATTCCAAGCTGGCACTGCGCAATTTCAGCATCGCAGCGAATACGAATTACGACCTGTAACCAGTAAACAGATAAAAAAAAATTGAGGCAAGGGAATACTCCATATAATTGAGATATTGATAACAACTGTTATTCCGTTTGTGGCTGGCAACGGCGTGTCTGGTAACGTGAAAAGTGGATAACAACCTTAGCAGCTGGATGAAATTGTTTGATCTTGTGTAATTCACTTTCGTTGTCAACAGTCATGGTATCGACACCTACTGCAGCCGCGTGACGTATATGGGAAGCAGGTTTGGCAGGGTTGGCAAAAATAATGCGGGAACTATCGACGCCAATGTCCAAAACTTTGTTAATTTCAGCCTGTAGAATATAAGAAATATTAATAAGAGACGATACGTATTAGGCGACGTGATATCTACGAAAAACAGAACGAAATGATGCGATTGAAACTTGGTATTCAAACAAAAATTCACCTTCGAAGCGCAATCGAACCCAGCACCAAGGGCAGCCAATACTTCGATAACTGTGAGACTGTCGTTACATTTCACGGCTAAAAGAACGCTTGGATTATAAATCAAATCGGAGCACAGATCATGGAATTTATCAAATATTATTCTGGATCAGAATTCATATGTATATATGTATACACGTACCGTAATACGGATCCACGCGGGGTAATTTTTCCTTCCATATCTGATGCTTTCGAACTATATCTCCGATATCCAAGACGTAGAATGCTTCTTCTTGGATACCACTAGTGCCAATATCTCTGATAACAGTCATCACGTTCGATGATCCATCCAACACGTGGATGCGTTCGTCCATGTTAGTGACCTTCATGGTTCTTTACTGATTTATTAGCGAGGAGGCTTGATGAATAATTTCACACTCTGTAGGTGCTAGGTGGCAAACTGGAATTTCACGAATATGTTATACAATAATACAAATTCATACGATTGTTTATATCGTTTAATAATTACATATCCATATACGTACGAGGCAGCTGTCAAGGAGAGATGTGTGTGTCGTTGAAGAGGTAACGATAAAATCAGAAAGACCGAGGGAGTGCTAGCAAAGCCACGGGGGCTCTGCGTTCAAGGCCAATTTCCAATTGCCACTACCGCCCAGTGGTCCACCAACAGACTGGCCTACCAGCCTATCGCAGATACAACCCTGGAAAAATAACATACCGTGATTAATCTCTTGTTGATCTACGATAGTATCGATGCATAGTAATTTTTATCAAAGTTACGTAAGCCATTCATTCGGTTCAAAAAATTCAAACTATGAATTCTCAGCAGCGGGAGTACGAGTATTCTCATTATGAATGGGCATACCACTGATATACTTTGCAACATTGCAAGAGTTGGCCGTTTGTTGCATAATCTGATAAATGGTCGACACAATATTCGAATATTCTGCGATGTAATCTTTTTTCGTTTTTATTCGAACAAAAAAACTTTATCATCTGCACTAAACATAGCTTTACTCGCAGAAAGTTTCAGATGATGTCAGCGTAATAGTTTCCAAAATATTTCACAAACAGTTCGCGAGATATGGTCAAAAATTGACTGCAGATTACTTAGATATCTGCAAAGTTTATCCGTCGTGAGTTATCATATTTACGCAAATGAGACCTCATAAATTCATCTGCAAAGACTTGTTGGTACAAAGATTAACTCGTAAAGTCATCGGTACAGACTGCTTGGCTACGGAGCACAAGTTTTTTAACTCGACTGTGGTAAACAGTTCATGACTTGTGATAAGATTTGAAAGGAGCAGACAACTCGTATCACGGCAACCTGGTTCCTTGGAATAAATGATTAAAGAATGCGAGCAAAATTAAGATATTTGCGTCGAAGTGGAAATTTTCTACGCCGCCGTTCGTTTTCTGGCTGAAATATTTTTATTACCGGACGCGAATTACTGGATATTGTCAGTAATTTCGAGCGGTGTTCTTTGAGCTTGATGAAATCGTTCTCTACATCTTAGTGACTATAGAACTAATCATATCACTTCTATCCTCTTATTCGATATCAAGGTGCTTGAAGAGTGCAGATAACGCCATTTACCACATTCACAGCAATCGATTCCAACAATGTATGACTCGTCGGATTTTTTCAAAAATTGGCCCTGCGTATGAAAATTTACTTATTTATCAAGAATTTGAATACTACTCATTGTGGAAGGCAATGAAAAATGTGTCACAATCTTTCTTTCACGCAATATTGTCAACTTTCCAGACTGCTTGGTACCGCAGCGGTACAGATAAAGATGACCTGCCGATGTTTTATGGCATAGTCAATTGAGTTGCAAAATTTATTGGGGCGTTAGAACCTCGTTATCGACTTGACTTGATTCATAAAGCTCTTAGAAATCATTCGGCACATCATTACTCAAATCAAGTTTTAGCAATAGTCTTTTCTGATAACTTTAGCTGCCATGAAACTGTATTTCCTATCAAATTTTAGTTCCTTACGTATACCATAAGGACGATACTCATTGATAAATGCAGGTTTTTTGAAAGTTTACTCAACATTATACTCGTCGATGATATTAAAGTTATTTTACACGCTTCAATGATTCTACGCCCAATTGTCCACGTTTTTGTGACGATAAATTTCGTGTAATACCTGATCCAAAATATTGTTTACAATTCGTCCGTAGAATTACCCTGTCTTCATCATTTTATGTAAAACTCGTCGCTTCAAATACAAATCCGCGACAAAACCTGTGCATCGCACGAATTTTTTACAAGATTTATTATGCAATAAGACCTTGTCAATCTTATCCAACGAATATCACGTTCATAAAATAATTTAAAACAATTTCCACTCGAGTCAATGCCGTTCATTATCAAATAATGAAGCGATCGTCAAAGACCCAATTAAGATTAGCGAATCGGGACATCAACGAATTTCGGTATTCAATTCTGGATTTTGCTTTTCTGCCCAGAAAAAATACAAGTAGATACAACCAAGTAGGCATGAAATCATCGTCGATAATGGTTCCACGATTCAAAATTTCCAGGTAGGAGCGAATCTAGGAAATTTGTAACTGTACCTGATTGTAGGAAGCAATTCTCGAGCCTTCTGATCCACACATGCAATAAAGTGCTTGTATTTGTACGATTTCAGTGTAGCCTGGTCGCTACTTGGCCTTTCGCAGCTTAGATGTTCATAAAATGAATATGGCGATGAAATATTACTCTTAGCAGAGAAATGCCGCGCAACAGCTGCTCGGAGGCGTCGAGAGTAGTACCAGGCTTCACAGAGTATCTGCCAATACTGAACGGGAATTGACAGTCCAGGCTACTATTTATACAAGCTCGATGACTACGATAAGAATTATCAGGCGAGCTCTCCGTGTCTTTGAATAAACGTCGCGGAACATCTCTTATCAGACAACCACTAAGTACATGGTTCATAGAGATCACACTTAACGTTCCCTCATGGTGCTAGTGCTGCACACGCCACACATAGGTCAGACACCGCTGGAGGCAGGAGAATGTTATTGGATGACTATCAGATCATTGTGTTATCTGGAGAGTACACGTGCATCCGTAACAATGTTAAATCAACGAAACTCCCAATGCCTACCGAATCTAATTAGCCGACTACGCATCTGAATAGAGGGCAAAAACTAATGCGACTCATCGTTTATCTCATAAGGTTTCCCGAGCATCAAATGATGTTATAATACATAAGTTGCACTTGCTGACATCATTGAAAGAATGCAATTTCAGTGATCACTTTTAAATGATTTGAATTTGAATTTGGAATTCTGGCTTGAATCAAAGGTTGATCACCGTGATTCCCCTAGTTAAATACTTTGAAATAAATATTACAATAGGTCAGTGGTTTGTTGAATCGGAACCAAGTGGACCATTTGTACCGATATAAATAAACAAAACTATGAATCACTGTCATTATTTGTTACACGAATATTATTTCAGCTGCTCAAACAGTTAAGCGCGTAGTACGGAGTTTGCATTTATCGCCAAAATTGAAATCCAGGCATTGATGGTATAAAAAATATATAAGACGCAAATATTATCAATGAATAGGCTGACTGAATATACACACGCGCGCATGGATATATAGGTCATTCAAAATATCTGTCCATATTTTATCTTATCTTTTGGAGAACCATAAAATTCAATGCCAAACTTGAAATTTTCGACTGATATGTGAAACTGAGATTCTAGGTTGATGAAATTTGGCCTTCAATGATAATTTTGCAAATTTAGTGAGATTTGGAAGATTAAGACAAAAGAAGATATCGGCTCTAGGCCAATAATCTGTCCAATTGCGACTCTATGAAATCATAATTAAAGCCGATCGAATCATCTAACATATATATTATTATAGACAGAATTGACGAGCGAAACAGAGTAAAAACAATAATAATCTAGCATTCTCAGTCAATAAACTAGCTCCAATGAGTTCATATTGGTCGGCAGTTTTATCTTAAATTGTCAACAGGTTCTACGAAGTGTTGTTGTGAATGACGTCGCGCAGAATTATTCAACGCAATATTTTTTACAGTATTCCTGGAAAATCAAATAATGACTACCCGATTTTTGAAGTCGCAAAAGGTGCGTGTTGTATTATGACTCTGGATTTTACAGAAAATGAAATAATTTTTTCCAATGTGTTTATGACTGTGAGAAGTGATAAGATATCTCATCTGGGATACCTAGATCTCGGAACATACGGAACTGACAACTATGAACCAATCCATAGTGCATGTCAATAAAGTGAATTATTGTTATTAAAGACGCCACATTTTTATCTGATCAACGCAGAGTTAGGTCACTGATATAATATCAGAGTCAATACATTGCATTGGTAGAACTATAATACTAAAAAAATAAGCAGTAGTAGAAACTCGATCTCGATTTTTGTTAACGGCTCTGTTAACACTGTTCCAAATCTAAAGAATTATCACTGATATTTTAGATCGATCAATTCGTCCACTCGATAGACTACAACCACAAGGTTTACTTTATATCATTTTCCCCTATGCTGAAACTAATCTAATTGAGGGTGATGGAATGAAATAAGTATTTTTTTGTATAATACAGTTCTCGCATTCAAATCTGATACAATTATCATTCCCATTACGTTACATGTACGATGTAATATTAACTAAAATATACGAGTAAATATGACACGACATAGATGCTTCGTTCATGAACTCAATCGAAATTGAGTGATATGGGACAGAGAGAGACAGATTTCGAAAAATCGTAGTAAATTTCCTGAATATGATAGAAGCGAATAATACCAAATACCGAAAACCAAATGAAAGTTGTAAAAGTGTCCGAATGGAATTTCAACACTTGGGAATTCCAGGTGTACCTAGGATAGAATTCTTGGAAAATTTTGTCTGGGATAATAGTTAACTCTTCACCGCGTTGACGTCATAGTCACGATACCCGGAATCTTGAAGATAGACATTTTCAGTATCATAAAGTTGCAGTAATTACAATGTCTCGTACTTGGCAAAACACAAAATACATGAAAACTGATATGAACATCAATTTATCTCTCTTTTATCACAATGCCAAACAACCAACCAATTCAGTGTCAGTAAATTGTTGTAAAAAATGTGCTCATAAATTTCTCATTAAATCATCTAGACAAAGTCTGTTCAACTTGAGTAACTCGATATATCAAACTCGCGCAAAGCGATTATACAGTCTTAGAATGAATTTGAATTTATTGGTAAAATGAATATATTGATAGTGAAATGAATACCACGAAGATGGACATATAATCGGTGAATGGAGAAAGAGAGGATATTATATAAGATGGCAGAACACAATCAACAGAGTAATTTGATGGCTACAAGGTTAACGTCGATAGCAATTGACTTAATAATTTGACATCGTTCGATCATGAGATATGTACAAATCTGAGGATCCATATTGAAAACGTGATTTCCACGTACTTAGTCGGATAAGAGATGTGGAAGGTGGCATTGATGGAAATGGGAGGTTCTTGGAGAAATAATCAATGGTCACAATTAATACGTCGGTCGTGGTGTAAATACATACCTTATCGAAATATCGCCACCCTGCGGGTCGGCTCTCGGTTGATGACGGAATGATGAAAGTTTTCGGTGACTGGTTCGCAAAAATCAGTCAATAAATCCCAGAGAACAACGAAGTTCTATTCTGCTCTGACCAGTTACTGTCAAATTCACTCGGTTGCGACTTTTTGCGGAGAAAAACGGAACAAAACATTCGTTTGCGCGGTTGAGAACGTTTATATATCCAACAACGACATAATTCGGACTCTTTATGAATGCATTTACTGGATGAAATTCAATAAAAATCGGTTAAATATCACAAAATTGCAGTCCGGGATCGATGCAACAACTCTGCAATGGCCGAACCTGCCAAAGGAAGGGGTTCGCAAAGGCAATTGAAATGGCCATTAGTCATCGGCCCGAGCTTGCGTTCTGAAAGTGCAGCGACCTCGCAATGTTGCTGCAATATTTCGGGCGCCGATTGCAGATGAAATATAACGTGTGATTTATTTCATGTGAAATATTTCTGCAATTTGAATTGATTTGATTGGAACAGATACTGTAGGTATGTTTTTTCGAAGCGTGTATTATTAGGGAATTATCTGTGACTGATGTCACTGAGCATTTTCGTGTATCGCGCGTTATACATACATTGCCGACAATTTGCCGTTTTGACAATGTCAAAAAGTTTCGTAAAAATTCCATTGACTATGATAACACGGATCAAAATGAGCAGCTTCACATTCATCTCGATTAACTAGTACGTGTATACATTTTGTTTGCTTTGGTCTTTCGCAGGGATTTTCCTTGGTTCTCGCAACGGCAGTCTTTCGGTCGTCGGAAACTCGCGAAGTCTGAGTTCGGCAATTGTCGGTTACATTCGGTTATTGTCTGCTGAAGTCGATGCGTTGCGCGGTGGTGTCGCGGTGTCGCGACGCTAACCTCTACCGGGTTCCGTGAGAATGTGTTCGGTGAATTCGTTTAAACTCAAATTTAACAACCAAAGTTAACTTCGTTGAGTTATTGAAAGTAAAATAATTACCAAAAAATGTTTTCCTTTAACCCACCAAAACCACCAGCAGTCCCGGAAGGTGATCAAAGAGTGTTTTTAAATAATGCTGAATGGGACAAAATAGCTGTATATTTCATCAATTCTCAGCAACGTTACCGAGAGAATATCATCATTCCGAGGTTAATGGGACCAGTGAGAATAAAAACCAATGAAGAAAAACTGGTCGAATCTGTTATGGAAAGTTGTGCATTCAAAAGTTTCATGAGTTGTGTCCTAGGTACAGTTCCCAACATCCAATATAACCTAAATAGCCTGCCATCAATATCTTGTCTCGAATGTCAACTGTCTACGAAGTCACAGAGAAATGTATCGATAATATGCTAGAATTGTTATATCGCTACCAAACTTTCCAAATACTCTACGCGCCGATTCGACTCGATAACTTACGTATGTACTTATGTTTCGTTCATCTGTCCATAGGTTTCGGTTTGGGAGCAGCAATAGGTCTTTTCTCATCCAGTGTGAATCCCAATGTTGCCAGTGTTGAAAAACAACAAACGGCACGAGAAATATTTAGAGAAATGAAAACCACAACCGTCGGATATGCCAAGAATTTTGCCGTGGTCGGAATGGTATTCGCGGCTATAGAATGTAGTATCGAAAGTGTAAGTATCATGATATAAGTTGACCAGGTTTGAAAATTACAGACAAAGTCAAACCATACAACTACAATATTTTTATAGTATCGGGGGAAATCTGATTGGAAAAACGGGACATATGCTGGTGGTGTTACAGGTGGATTGATTGGTTTAAGAGGTAGTATATTATTAACTTTTATATTTACTTGATCTCCAGACAAGGCTTTTCTATTTTTCACTGATCGCATACATGACCACTTAAACATCCACACGTATGAAAATTTTGTAATACATTTGGAAAGGATCATAGACTTGAATTGTATATAGCGTTTCAAGGTTTGCAAAACCACATATTTACCATATTTGGCATACTGAGACAACGTTGATGTTCATGTGCCAAACAAAAAATATGTTTGATGGTAAAAATTCAGTAAGATTTTTAATTTCTAAATTTGAAATAATTGTAATGCAATTTATTCTATAAACATGAATTATTAAACGTTCTATAATTTCTTAGTTACATGTGCGAGCAGTTTCCATAATATTTCCATGATCTCTGCAAAGTCTGGGTAATGATTAATAAGCAATGATTTAGTACGATCCGACTAATTATGAATTCAACCCAATAATTAGTATAATTATATTGTCACGTTCTTTTCGTCTGGAATCAGTATAAAATAAACTTGTACAAATAGTCATAGTATACATTTTTTTGGGATCAATGAGAATCATCTGAATTTCAGCCGGAGTTAAGGCAGGTCTAGTCGGTGCTGCCGGTTTTGCAGCATTCTCAACGGCAATAGATTACTACATGCACAAATCTTAAATACTTCAAATTATTTATTATGTAGTTATTAAGTGTAAATAAATGTTAACGAAAATTAATCAAGTATTTCATATTTCATATGTCAATAATATATATATTTTATTCAAAACACTTTTACATGAATAAGAATTGAGTTATAAAATAAAATCAAGTGATTTGGCAAAGAAATGGTCAGAATCTTCATTTCTGTAATAAAATAGCTCGTAACTTTCGTGTTAAAAATTTATACAATGCCCAAATTATCTATTAAATTCTTCTAAAGCATCTGACCATTCCCCGATCAAACTTTATTTTAATATGCTACATGATATTCATCAGCGATGAAATAAAAATACTATCAAAAAGTTTTAAACAAAAGCTCAAACTAAATAGCGTGTGCTCTTGTAAATCATATTATGATCGAGTAGTCGGGAATGGTAATAAAAAGAAATCTGGTCTGTTTTGACCAGGAGCGATTTTGGCCCACTTCATAGAAAATATATCTTCTCGGTTTGACAATTTTGTCAGTATCTAATTAGTTTTTAGGTGCTTGATAACATAGCGAAATTCAGAATACACGAGAATTGGCAGTAATAAAGTGATTATAACCTTGATATGGAAATATTATTGAAGTTCTAATGGCATGCTATTTTGGTGTCATAGTTAGCAAAGTAAAATCAATTTCGATGTCTCGTGAAAACGTAATTCTTTCATTTGGTATTAAAGTCCCAAGTGCATTCTCTGGTCAGAATATGCATGGAGATGCGTGAAACTTATGGTTTTCGTGTCGATACCCCGGTGACTTTATTCTCTCTACCTTTGAAATGAAATGTAAAAACTACACGAATGTATAATTCCTTGATCGTCAAGTTCGTTGAGTGATATGCGATAAACCAAAAGATTGGATGTAGAATAAAATACCGCAAGGCACTTGTCACATTTTACTTCGATGAATACAAAAACGTAGCAAAGCCTGTGTTGGTTTCGTTTAAACAAATTGTCATACATCGCTTGAAGTGTATAAAAGTCACGAATAAAAATTATACGATATGTAAAAAAAATTATGTTTTCTAGCAGTTCATTGTGAGAAAACTATTAAATTCCGATAGAGAGAACTATTGGAACAATCCGTCTGAACAGAGATTCCAAACAGAACTGTGATTTTTTCCGAATTTTGGCACCTGGCAAGATTGAGATTTAACCCTCGAGTCTGTTCAAAATTATTCAATTTCAAGGCTGCTGTTGTTGCATCTGGGCTTGCATTTGAGCTACCATCTCCTGCATGCGTCGCAACTCTGCCTCTTTTTCTTGTAAAATGCGATCCTTTTCGTTTCCGGAATTTGTCTTTTCTGATTCGATAATTCTGTCGAAAAAAAACAAGAATTCTCTTACACCAAAGGCGGAGTTACTTTTACCAAAGAACTTTTAGAATTTCAAAAAATTAGAAAAAATGTACCATTTAACAGGATGCGAATTGGAAAATATTGTAACTGTGAGTCATATGTGAATACAAAAATAACTTACGTACGTGTACTTGAATTCAACTGATCAAATGAATATGTTTGCTTATGGTAAAAATATAGAACAAAGCCAAAAAAGATGAAGCAAATACGTGAATTCAAAACCATAATAACACGTGTCTTAGTTCAAATTCAAACGAACACGTATGGATATGGAAATTCGATTAAAAATGTTTTACAGCCGTAATATTTCAATACGTACGTTTGACGTCTTGGAGGTGCAGGAGCTCCCTTCGCTAACCTTTCGGAACGGTAATTCTCATAATGGACTTCTTGAGTAACTTCCTGGAGGTCTTGCATATGTGTGCTATGAGATAATTAGATTATCCATATTTAATAAGGAAATCGGATACCAAATACTTTGAATAGTTCAAAAAATCAATCATTAATCATTAATGACAAACTTATTATTATGGATAATAAATCTTACATCAGCATTGTTCTGAGTTTGATGAAGTCACAGTGATCCGGGTTTTCTACTTCGACAACTCCCCAAGGATACAGGCGACCACGGACCTTTCTCCCTTTCACCTCTAAAAGAGTGTTCGCACCGCAAACAGCAAACGGTACAGCTTCTTTCAATTGTCTAACTTGCTCTTTATAATCCTCGTCTTCGTCGCTATCACAGTCCGGTAGAGGGTATATTTTGATACCACTACCTTCAATTTCCTCCATTACACGTTTTTTCAAACGAAGTACTTCTTTCTTTGTTAGAACATCTGCTTTTGCTATTACTGGCACAATATTAACTTTATTGTGTAACTGTTTCATAAACTCGATATCCAGAGGTTTCAGGCTATAATTGCAGTATATAAGTACAGATATATCCATTATGAATACACTTCGTAGAGAAGAAACATTGTGATTCAAGATGGATCAAGTGTTGTTTCTTACCCATGCCCAAATGGTGATATAAAGTAGAAGCAGCAATGAATTCTGTTGTCGACGATGTTTCTTCGGTTCAGACCACTCTCGTCTCTTAAAAATCTTTCAAATTGGTCGTCAATGTACTGAATTATTGCTCTGAAGCTATCGGTGTTATCTATAGCGTCTCCGTAGCCAGGTGTGTCAACAACCGTTAATCGAAGTTTGACACCTCTTTCTTCTATTTCTACAGTCGAGGCGTCAAGTTTAACGGTTTGATTCGTTTTTTCTAGAAAGAAACATACAGAGTTCAATTCTTCTATCATGCTCGTGATGTTTGCTTTATGTTATAGTAAAAAATAGTTCACCGACCAACAGCATCGGGAATGATTCTTTCGGGATACAGATCGGTGAGGAATAAGCTATTCACCAATGTAGACTTTCCTAATCCAGATTCTCCTACGACCATCAATGTGAATTCAAATCCCTTTTTCACAGATTTTCGATGTACTTGATTGGGTAGATTGGCAAACCCAACGTATCCAGGGGTTTCCAGACTAGCGAACTAGATTCAAATGGAATGTAAAATATTTAACAAGTAATTTCAAAAACATTCAGGTTCGATTAAATATTATAATGATAATAGCAATCAAATCGGCTATTGTTTGTATAGCTGAACATACGAAACAACGCTAAAAGGTTGTTGTTCGTCGTCCATCAATCTGTAGAATCTTTACGCGAAGATAGATCGTAGTTTGGAAATATTTGGAAAGTTGACAAAATGACGAGATTTATAACGAAAGAAAAATGCAAACGACTTTGTCGTCTGATAATATTTTTGCGTGGTGGTTCGAGATTTGTAATATTGATTACACTTCGGTAGACACCAACAATGTGAAAATAATGCATGACTCTTAGGAATAGTATTTAGTACACGCATTCTCAACAGGATGCATGTGACTTATCTTCCACGTATCCTGTACGTTTTATTCTTATCGCTCGAAGTTTCCTCCGAGCCTTCTTCCGATAACCAAATCATTGATCTTACATTCGAGATTCCGTAACGACGACATACATGCGTGTTCCATCGAGTAAATAATTATTTATTGGCTACAGAGACAAAATGGCAAGGCAAAGAATTATCGTTCGCAGCAAACACTCACCGTTTTTACGCTTTCGCTTGACATATTGCTATGTGAAAACACTGGGGAAATATCACCGAAAATCAATGTTCGTCTCTGATAATTTCTATCAGATCGGACATGAATTTGTCACAATTTTCAAAGCTACCGGACCACGACTGACAGATGAACGATGCAAAACGTATTGGAACAACGGCAAACAACGGAGCCGGGATGCTCGTGTTCCAAAACGTTCGCTCTATTCGTCGGTATCTCAATGATATTTCTGTTCAGCTTATTTCCGTTGGTTCGGGTGATCTCATTGATCGTACGCGCGAGGAACGCGTTCAGCCGACCAATAGCTGGCCAAGCACGAGTACATCTGATCCGAAACAGTTGTGTCGTGTAAACGGAACATAGCGTCTCGGTCCGCGATAAAAAGGAGAGGGGATAGCATCGGCTTTGGAGGGGTTAACGAGGTGTGGCAGCAAGCGACCAATTGTTACTGCACGCGCACGAACGCATGACGCATCCCGGTCGCTTGATTTGAATTCGAATCGGCATGACGCGACTGTCCTAACATTTTGATCTTAATTGAGCATTCGTTGTACGCATTGCGCGGAAGGAAATGTTGCAGAACCGTTAAGTTGTCGACTTCAAAACTATTTCACGGCACTAAAGTTATTCTGGAACCGGAAATTACATTTATCGCATATCAATGGCGAACACGAGACACACGATATGTGATGCTTTTTTGTTTTTTTTTTGCCAACGCCAATCAAACGACGCCGTTCGCGTTTACTGTTGAGAATATGGGAAACAAATGACGAGTCATAGAGAGGTAGCTTCGGACATCGTGACTCTATGATCGTTCTGTTACGAATTTATCGGTGGAAGTTAGAATAGATTGTCATTCAGCCCTGAGGGGGCTCTAGCTGGAAGGTAAAAAAAATACGTATTTGGACATCAATGTTATCGCAATGGATTTGACCCAAGTTAATCACGTGGTTAACATTCATCGGCCTACAGATGTTTTACGGCAGAGCATCGTAAATACCGAGCTGGATGCTTGATCCTTCGAAATTTTGTAATTGTTGTGAGCGCGGCCGAGAAGTAAGAGTTTACGAAAATAGCGGATATTCCAGACTGAAGAAATGGAGTGGTTGAGATGTAACAATTGCTACACGAGAGCCGCGAATGCAAAACAGTCGTTCAGTCTCACTCAGTGTGGCCACGCATATTGTTATCAATGCGTAGTACAAGGTCAGATGCTAACAATGAAATCTATTTGTTTCGCAAGAAAATATCATTGTAACGTGGACATTTTTTAACAAAAATTCTTATTCCTTCTCGTTCATATTGCAGCAAGCAAGCAGTGTTTCATATGTAACACTGTTAATGTGCGTACGGTGCTGTTGCAAGAACCATTACATCCCACCATAGCGTTGTATTTCGCTCCACTCAAAAATACGCTGGAACAAGTCGAACGTGCTGCTAATTTTCAGGAGGGTCAAATACAAATTCTCATGAAAAAATATGATCAAGTGGCAAGCTGATTTAACGCACAATCTCCAAACCTATCATGATTCCAATGTTACTTACTTATTATTATTATTATTTTCTATATCATTTTTTACGGTATTGTTTTTTAGGAAAAGAAGTATATGTTCGCCAAAGAAGCTTATCGTAACATGGAGAGTGGAGCCTTGAAAATGCACAAGAAGTACAAACACGAGAAGGAGGAGGATAAAAAACAAATTAATAGACTTCAGACTGAGAACATGCAATTGAAATATGCACTACAGGGAATCCAAAAAAACTCATATCCAACGTTTCGTAATGTTCACAGTGACGCGTCGCCAGCTTGCAGTTCATCGAACTATAGTCATAAGTATGAAATCCTCTCATTTAATAGCGGACTTGTTTTTGTATGTGCGGTATTTTATTATTTGTTTGTTATGATCAATATTTGCAGTGGTGATTCGGGTATCACATTTTCTACACCGTCGGTATCAAATATACGGCGATCGGCTCTCTTATCAAGTGCAGATGTGAGGTATAAACTTGGAAGTACGGAGAGGATTTTTCAAAATTCGAAGCTCAAAAACATAAATTTACTAATGTAAGATCGTTCCGAATTAACCAATAACTGTTCGAGTACCGCATTGTGAATCAATTATACGTAACACGAGAGGTTTCCAATTATAATGAACATATTTCCCTATTTTATGTAACCGAAAACTGAGTTGGTATAGGTTTTCTCTATGCAAGCAGGTATATCATATTCACACGATGCGAACGTTGTTGTACTTGAAACCAATAATCACGGTTAAACTATTCTAAACTCGAAAATTCAAGAAACAATAGTGTTAAAAATGATAAAATTGATAGAACTGAGAAAAATGCAATAATGATCTTACAATGATACAAGAAATGGATACAAGGAATCATCGAATATCGTCGCAGCTCAAATGTAACCTTATAAAATTGTTACAAGATATTCACCGTACCATCAAATAAATTTTTTTAGAGATCACATGTTCGACCACGAATCAAGGGATGCTATCACGAAAATGCCGGCGAAAATCATTTAACGAAAATACGATCGAATTATCTGTCACAGTTTTGCAACAAGCAATGGTCTTTTCGATCTTCAACCCACGAGCTTCATAACAGCAGGACAACAATGATGCAAGCTCAGTTTTTCTCGACCACGAGTAATTTTCAACAAATTTATTGGAAAAAATAACTAAAAACTTGAAGTATTTTTATGGGAGTCTGAGTCCTGCGCGCAAAACATCCGTGTTTGGAATAGGGGAAGAGGGTATTTTATGAATTTTCCAATTGAAACGGCTTCGGTGCGATAACCATCGTAGAGCAGTTCCACATTTATCGATCAGTTTTAATGAGATATAATTCGTCAGATTTCCCATTTTCCCGGGAATCGACACATCATTTTTTTTGTATATTCTGTCAACTATTTTGTCGACGGATATTTGCCGCCGGAGGTTTATTTTTTTGTGTCCTACCTCTGTCTTGGATACACGATAATCCGATGCACTGCACGAAGACGCCACGACCATATAATGTTACTGCATGCGAACGAACATAAAATAATCCGAAGAGTGATACGATTGCGCGATTAAGTTTTCGAATCAATTTTATTACAGCAAGTAGATTCATTTCTTATGTACATAGAATCATAAACTCGCTTATATTGTCGTTAACGCTAACACATAGACATTCATTAAATTTACCAATATTCTTAAGATGTCTTATTTACAGAAATGTACAGAGTTAATATACATGAGAACAAACAACTTCTCACGATCAGATTTTCCAATCCAATAATTACAGATCAATCAGTCATAACTTCAATTCATAGTAGAATTAAATGTAATATATTCAAAATTCAGTCCGTGTGGTCTCCTGACCAATTTTATCCGATATAAAAAAGAAAAAGAAAAATGAAATAGGCTCTAGAGCTTTTTGCACGTATTAAGCGCGACACATGTCAAGGAAAATAGGCCCGACGCTAATCTATCAGGATAATAATTAACCGCGCATTCCAACGATTTTCGATAGAGTAACCCATCGTACAATATTGGAATAAAATTGAAAATAGAAACTAACGACAACTGTTGTTAGGTTGTAACCAACGAAAGCTATACGAGTTGAACATGTGGAAATTAATAACAAGTAGACGCAAAAGAGAGATAATAGCAACGACAAAAGGCATTAATAACGCGAATCATAATTATAACAAGCTGAATAACGGTAACGTAGTTTTACGTATTATACAAAAATTACAATACGATAATTCGCTCGGAGGAATTCCATTGGCGTAACGATTTAACGAAAATAAAAAAAGATCTCTCTCGTTAAATATCGGAAACATTTCGTCGTCGCTTACACGTTTACCAACAAATATATTCGAATCTCGACGTAGGAGATACAGAAATTCGACGAGAACGAGCACGTATGGCGCGTGCCATGCGTTTTCCATTTACCCGTCGTCCTGTTAAGCATCGACGACGACATAGAATTTCAACCCGACAGCGAACTGTCGATGCGACAATGTCCTATCAGTGAATCCCCGAACCACACGTATCCTAATTTTTCTCTACTTATATCGTAAGTAACACTTAGAATATCGTAAGACACGTATTATTATTATTATTTATTCGAATGAAAAAATGATAGGCGTGCGCAAGCTATCTACTGGTTATAATAATAACACTGCGTTACAGTATTTGGAAATGTTCGAACATATAAATATACACATATGTATATATTCGGTGAAGAATCTTCGGACTTGCATTATACACGTAATATTTTCAACTTATTCGTCGCGCAGTATGAGATGTCGATGGAGCATAAGTAGTAGGCGTGTGATAAAAAACCCTCGAACGAAATAGCACGCTCGCAAGGGATTCAGCGAACGAGTATGCAAAGAAAATTACCCCTTATTTCTAGACTATTCGAACTGAACGATGATTAAAATATAGTTGATGTATGGTATTATAGAGAGAATGTGGTTCTCAGCTTTAGAATTAGTGACTTCATTGTACTGAATATATTCCAATCGGCTTAGAACCATGGTTAACGGTTCTGTTGCCTTCCTCACAGGCACGTTTTACTACGGTTTCTCTATTCGGTTCCGAAAAGTAGACTTTTATTGACGATCGATGCAACCGACTACAACTGCATTACTGACCCACGAGACACAAGTTATATATTCAACGAGATCGATATTTTTGTAAATTCACAAATTGCTTACGACTCTCGTTGTGATCTCCAGTTGAATCCGAGGCAAGGATTTTCTCTCTCTCTCTCTCTCTCTCTCTCTCTCTCTCTCTCTCTCTCTCTCTCTCTCTCTCTCTCTCTCTCTCTCTCTCTCTCTCTCGCTCTCTCTCTCTCTCTCTCTCTCTCTCTCTCTCTTTCTTTCTCTCTCTCTCGCTCTCTCGTCATTCTATACTCGGTTTGAGAATGTACTTACTTGTCGGTATGGCAAGGCTTTAATTTTGATTATGCTTTGCAAGATTTGGACGAACGGCAGTTAACTTGTACTCTCCAGTATATGAGCAAATACAGATATTATGCAGTTGGTGAAAATAAGAAGATTGTAACCAACATTTTACCATAAATAATATTGATGATATAGAGTGAAAGAAAATATGGGTTACAATCCTTCACGTCTAATTTCATTGTGTTGTGTGGTATGTACAATTTTCTTCAATTTTCATACACGTACATACGTGTATAGGACGACCAAGCTGATATAACAGACTTCGATAAGTGTCACCTTTCGCATATGTATATTCGCAATATTCGCTGATTCGCTGATTCGCTGATTCGCTGATTCGCCACTTATTTAAGCGTGTTCTATGAACTTTGTTGTATGGGTCACACAGCACTGGGTCGTAACCAGCGCAGTAAAAATTGGGCATTCGTGTTGTATTCAATATAATTATATTTCATGATTCATTTGTTTGTATACTATGTACAATTAGATATTTCTTGTTTTTTGAGATGTTAGTAGATAATAGTTAATGGCAGATGCCTACAGTGGAAATAACGCATATTTCCCTTAATTATTACGTTTGTTAATTAATTTTAATAATTATATCACATTGTTCGTGTACACTCTCGATCCCACCCACCCTTCTGCCCTCTATTAAATCTCGGTTACCTCTCGAATCTAGAAGAGTTTCTTTTTCTTTATTTCTGGTTTTTAGTTATTTATTTTTTATTTTTGTTTTTTTTTTTGCAATTTTTCTCCCTCTTTTTATACGGGTACCACATATTTTAAATCTATTTTAATAATTAGTCGATTTAACATTAATTGCGTGTAATAGTAGCTTAAAATTACGACGTTCATTTACTTCTGAAATTATCAGTTTGCGACTATCTTGACTCGTGATCGGAGCCAAAACTGAGATCTTAGATGACCACCTACTGCGTCTTCTCGCTGATAGCGTGAACACCTTAATAAGTGAATGTATCCGGTGTAGTAGATACGATACAACACAACGAGTAACGACCTCACGTGCCGTACAAGAACGTTTTGTGTGAAACGAGACGAGGATATTCTCGAAAGCTGTTATGATTGAAGTGTACAGCATTTGTCTAAGACATTCGCACAACGTGTTAGGTATATGAAAGAATCTCGTGACAAAAACTGATGAAACTCAGACACGGACGAAGGAAATTTATTTAGGATCCGTAAGAATGTGTAAGAATTTGGTAAATTTGAATTATTTTCGATTTTGCCTATTCAAAATATGCACCCTGTACATATGAGATATGCGCGAGGGGATGGACTCCGCGAACAGTCATTATTATATTACATTTTGGTTCCCTTGCCTTTGCCAGTTTCGTTTCAAGATAAACCTGTACAACAATAGCCAATAGATCTGCGTCACTGGACCACAAACAAACATGGGGCAAATTTACAATGTCAGGTAATAATTTAAAAAGGAGGAAACAATACGCACGTGTAATACTAATATACAAAATTTGACAACGCGTTTGTCAATAATCACTCGTATCGAAAATAACAACCTTTTCGTTCAACTCTTTCCAAAATCAGTCCATCGTAGTAGGTATAGTAGGAAGAGTAATATAAATTTTTAATTTGCCTAGAAGCAAGGAGATAACAAATTGCAAGTTGATATCACAAAGACGAGGGGAAAAAGGCATACGAGGGTATGATCAACAACGTACAGTTCGCAGTCACAATAATAACATTAATTTGGTATCTCATGGTGAATGGTCGGAGTTTAAGAATTCAATTTCTGATAACTCAGAACTTTCATTGAATATTTTCTAGCTTTGTCGAATTTGGAATCAGCTTGTGGATCGAGTCCACCGGTTGCTTTATGACCCTATACAATCGACATATCCATTCTATACTTGTTTCGCCAACCTTTGAAAAAACGTCTGCCGACAAACGCACCAGAAATCTTCAATTTCGTTCGCGTGAACGTACTCGGTAGCCCAACAATGTCGAACATTTATTTGCCAACTCAACATAGCCCTATTCAGTTTTTGCTAGCAGAACATGCAACAAGAATTTTTGTTTGTCTTCACGAAATCTCAGACAATCAAGCAGAAAGAAGGAGTAATCGCAAACTAAATGGGAGCCTCGGCTAGAGCCTCGTGCAATCAAATGTAATTTCCATCGACAAGTGCAAAACCGAAATGTATATTGATCTCTATCGGCAGCATATTGGTGAACCAAACGATACAGATGAGATCAATCATGCAGTGTCGAAAAAAAAAATCGGATTGAAAAATGTCGATCATATTATTCGAGGTCTACAATTTTGTCTAAACGCCAGCATTCCCGTGAACGATGAATGTCTGAGAAATTGCGAGGTGGATGCAAGTTTTAACGAACATGGCCAATCAATAATCAAGTTGAAAATGACGAGTCACTCTTGGGCTGACAATTTCCATTCAATTTTGATCATCCCAATGGTTGGTGAAAATTCCTCGTGAACCTCATGAAATACCAGTTAATTCGATGATTCGAGTAAAACTGTACTGGACAGACCACACGATAGTCACTATAATTCTTACAATTGTTATGGGACAGGACAATCGTAAGCATGTGCGGAAAAACTTGCCAATCCAAATCCAATTAGGTAACGTGCTATTCTTGCGTATAAAAGAAACATATGTTACGGCGGGATTTGTTTTTTTTTCTTCAACCAATAAATTAATTGCAAAACAATTACACATCAAGAAATTATCGTCCACGATGCTGATTAGACACACTGTAATCAATGGGCCGTCAGACATTGAACTTCTCTCTCTCTCACACTCTCTCTCTCTCTCTCTCTCTCTCTCTCTCTCTCTCTCTCTCTCTCTCTCTCTCTCTCTCTCTCTCTCTCTCTCTCTCTCTCTCTCAACATAAGAGGCATACAATCGAAATCTTCAATAACATCAAAGATTTTACGTAGGTAAATAAACCACGTGTTTTTTTCTTCCTTGTTCTCTGTGTATCATATCTTCTCTACTGAAACGGACAGTCAACTTGCCGAGGAGTATAGACAGGGGTTGAAACCTATAATATTTATCGTTATCAAAGTCCATTGTAGTAGTACACTGTTGCGTTTGAAATTTGGGATTCTATGGAATAAAAAAGAGGGAAAGTTGTGATAACGGGATATGATATAATTTGCTGGTGAAATCTGGATATTCGGAGGATGTCCGTGCAAATGAAAATAAAAATAAAAACAATACCGAATACTGGGATGCAGGAAGGACGTTGATGGAAACGTAACAAGAACTTGAAACAATTTTTTGTTTGTTTAATTTCGTAGCTTTGAGCTTAGACTGTATTTTAGAATACAGTATTTCCTTTTATCATGCTTAGTATCTTTAATTTTACATATTTACATTTTTGTGTCATGGTATGCCTTGATTATTCACAAGCGTTTGAACTTTATGGTGCGTGATCTCCGTACAACTAGTCGCTTCGAACCATAGGTATATTCACGTCGCGGAGGAACCATTCGTTACCATGATTTACGCGAAAATTGATTATCACTAGACAGTCACTTTTCTCGCTACGTCGTCCGAATGTCATTTCAACCCCTGCTTATAAACGCAGAGTAGATATAATAAAACATATTATCCATATCACGAGGAATAACGTGCGCGGGGACTGTTTCGTAACACGCCGGTTATCGATGTGAACCAATTCAGCGTGGAAAGAATAAATAAGTCGACGATCAAGCTTGGTACATCTTCCAGATTAGGTAAAAACCTTACAGAACTAAAACTCTAACCAAATGATAACGTTGCTTCGCTCGTGTAACTATCTCAAATGAATGTAGGTACGCGACATTCGCATTTGTATCAGACTTGGGATTCCAGGTAACTCTTGACACATGACGCATCGGAAGAAGTTATCTGGTACACGTGATAGCAGCACGCAGTTATATCACATCTTTCAAATCAAACTGTCATACCCTGCCTACATAAAATCTTTGGTTACATCAAATACTACACAGTAGCGGCATGCTGATTGGTTTAACGATCAACATTGTAAAGCAACGGCGCAATAGGTCCATCAACATTTGAGATGTCAAAAGTATCAAACAACAAAGTGTTGGTATTGTCGGTTGCTTCGGACTGCAAGTCTCAGGAAAAAAGAAAATAATAACAATAATCTTTATAAAATAAAAATAAATACCGCCCTTGAGAATGTAGAAAATTCATACAAGGATCAACCGGTGAAAATATCCCAATTACTTCCTCCAAAAATACGAAATGTATCAATAGTCCAGTATCTCTGAGTTGTTTTTTTTTCCTCTTTTTTTTCGGTATTTGTTTCTATTATCAACTTTTTTTAATTCTCGTTCGACAGATCCATTCGTTTTTTAGAATCAACCTCAAACAAATACTGTCCCTAAGAATACAAAGATTTCATGCAAGGACAACCAAAAAAAGAAAAGGATCTCAACGTTTCTCTCCTGATAACCAAATCTTCCGATACGATGGACGACCGAGTGCTCGTATCGTGATGTTTTTTGATTAGGTAGGACAGAGCGCACAGCGTCGTGCCTACTGCTATATTTCACGCGATCTTCCGTTCGAATTTAGTCTGTCAGACGTTGGAGTGCGACGTTGAGGTAGGTTGAGAGTTGGAAACGATGGTAGATGCTGCGGACGACGAAGAACTCACAACAACGACCGGTTTCACCAACGTTGTGGTATTCAGATATTGTGCGTTCACAAGTGGCATCTGACCAACGGACTTTAGAATGGGGGTGGTGATCATTTTACCAGCAAGACTAGAAGGTGCAAGAATATGAGCGGTTACTTGATTGCCCTGCGAAACTACGGTCATAGGAGTGACGAGCGGCGCTAAGCCGGAGAGTGGGGTATGCTGGTTTCCCATAGGAGTAACCATGTGTGCTATACTCTCCGTGGACGGAGTGCTCTGCATTACACCTGAACCCGGTTTAGTCGTAGTCGTTTGTAGCGAAACCCCAGCATGACTCAGCGTCAATCCTGCAAACGAAATCGAAAAATGTTTACAATACTAATTTAAATGACGATTGCACACGCTCGTGTATGGAAATGTAAGAAAAAATAAACTATTCATTTCCATGAAGTTTATTCGAATCGTAAACGAGTGGCGCACGACGACTATACGATCTCGTGATCCTTGAAAAAATGACTTTTAAAATTAACGAAAATTCGTCAGCTGTTCAACGTTCAAATTTGCCAATCTAGTAATCGTTTCTTGAATTTTCAACGTAAAACGTTCACGTGATATACATATAATATGTCGTGAGACCACTAATATAATTGTTATATTAGTGTCCGAGTAATCGAGATAGCACCACGACAGACATTCTCTACCAGCCTGAGAGGAATCGTAGATGTTGCGACCGAAACGTATGACGCTTACAGAACCGACGAGAGACAGCTCGATAGAGTGATCGCTGGCGAAGAAGTAGCGTATTACGCGACCGCACTTTTACATCTCAAACTAATTGAGATTACGTCTAAACAGGGGATGCAAAGTCTCAACAGCGCGGAAAAGGATTCACGGAAAGCAGTAGCTGACCATGAATTCAACGTCCCACAGCCACTATCCGCATATCTCTCTGAGATTGGTAGTGTAACTGACAAGATGGGGAAGGAAACGTACTTAGCGACGCTCGACCTACCAACATCAGTTGCGCAAGGCTTAGGAGGATATCCAGCGTCTGAGGTAACAAAGGACACACACAACCTCTTTGAGGAAGTCCCCTCGCTTGGACTAGCAGGAGACATGATTATGGTTCTAACCAGCACGAGCCCTGATCCCAAACCAAAGTTCAAAATCGGGAAACCAGAAGGATCGGAATTCACGACTTCATTGGCAGGTAACCTAGCTCCAAGTGGACCACAGCGTCCGGAGATTAGGCAACGCCTAACTGGATTTGGTATAACGCCTACAACGTTCAAGGAGTATGTGCAGAATACTAGATTCAATCTAAAATACATTCACTCACTGTCAGACATACTTGGTAAGTTTGAAGCTTTCCGTGTAGACAAAATTGTGTTTAAGAATGTAGGACAAATGGGAAGGGAAACCCAAACAATTGTCACAAGACCTAGTGAAACTGAGGAAATTGAGCTATGGAACGAAAGGTACGTTCAAGCTTCTTCAACCGCTGCCAGCGCCACTGCCCAGATGGGTACAGCTGTTTGCTTCGGCTTTCAGTTGTATAAGGAAGACGGGCCTGGAAAAACACGCGACGTAAAAGTTGCGAACTGGAGCTGCCTACGCGGCACAGGATCGACGCCGTTCACGATGCCAGACGATTGGTATCAAAATAGAAACGAGCGAAGGGATCTACCTCTAGGTATAGGTACCGAACGATTTCGGGCCATATCTATGCGTCAAGACATGACGCTGATCAACGTCGTACGACGAATGATCAAAACGCCACGGTCACACGGTGAACAAGAGGAATGACGCCCTCGCACAGATGATCTGATTTAGTTTAGAGTCTGATAAGTCAAACTTTAAAAACATTATTTATTACAGAGACGACTGTATGAAAACTCAGACCTTTACATCTCGACAATCATCGAACTAGCCGTCAAGGGAAGAGTGTTTTGTTTAGAACTTTTAAACAAATTGTTATATATACATATATAAATATATGTATATATACATATACTTGTGTGAGCGAGTGTGTAAACAAGTGGTTAAACAAAGGGCGTTACTTTAGTGTACGGTCATTGGTCAGTCACCTCCTTGTATAGTGAGGGGGTGAGCCTTGGTGGAACGGAACACACCGTTTGCAGGTAGAATATTCAACTCTGCGCCTCCCGGGAGTCTTGTTAACTCAGAACCGTTACCGCCAACAAGAGTGACCCCTCCCACCATTTTATGGATCGCTTGTGTCGTTTGTGTATCTCCTGTTCTTATTCTTGCTTGAGCAGCTGCAAGGAGAAATAGTGTCAAAACAACAAGTCAAAATGATTATTCCTACCCGAGCGGGCTAAACCGTGTAGCTACGATTCGAGGGACGGTTATTACATTTGAACATTCGCGCAGGACTCGCGCGATCCTGTCGAATTTTGAAACTTATCTGTTACAACACGAATCAACTTACTTGTAGTATTCAATGCTGAAGAATGCGTGGCAAGAACCAACGGTCTTGCCTCGTTTCCAGAATGAACGAACGTCACCGGCCTAACTTCATTCGCAGTCGATTGAACAGCGAGTGCTAACGGTCGATCGTTGTTAGACAGAGTGGAATGAACAAACGTCACTCTGTTATCGGTTGCCGTTGACGAATGTACGACCAATGCGACTGGCCTCGGTTCGCTACCGTTGTTGGATTGAACAGCGATCAATGGTCGAGACTGATCGGAAGTACTTTGCACAGCCAGAGTCAACGGTCTCGTTTCGTTGCTCCCAGTCGTGTGGGTTACCAGTAGTTGCCTCGTTTCACCAGGAATTACTCGAAGCCCCGAGCCCAGATGTTGAAGCGTTGGACTAACGATAGTTGCCAGACCCTGACTGGTGTTCAACATTTGAGCGCTTATGGGTAAGTGGAGTTGATGCGGTTGCTGCACTATAGTTGGCGGAGAACTGACTTTTTCCTGCGAGAAAAATAAATAAACAAATAAAATAAGATAATAAAGTCAATTTCGTCATTCCATCTCTTTGCCAAAGGAGACGCAACGTCGACGCCCATTTGGCAGCGACTGTTACAAATTATCAAAGCAAACAATCTACTCGGTAACTGGGTGCTCTGCAAATTTGTCTTAATCTAGCACCAGCATGCAAAATACATAGCTGCAATGATACAACTTGTCCTTGGTGAGCGGTGCACAATTTTTAGCGTCGAACAATTTTCGCAAAAACATTCACAGAGCTACGGAGGCCGTTTACTTGAAAACCTCAATTACCTGAGCTGGAGTGGGAATGCTAGGTGTAGACGCTCCAGGGCTAGAACTCGCCGGAGGACTATCTCGAGAGCTCTGAGCAAGATTTAAACCCTGAGTTTGAGACACAACAGCGGCGGTTGCTACCTGGTTATGCGCGGTAGCGTTCGAGTGATTAGATTGCAGGTTTTGTGGAGAACTAGCCGTAGCGGCACTGCTCAAGCTACTCGTACTGCTATACCTAGTACCACCTCGCGCCAAACTGGTTACATCTACGTCCATACTTTCCGTAACTGAAACGAGAGAAAAACATATCGTGAGATATTTCCAGTCGGTTCAAGCCGCCTCGAGAGGATCTTGTTAATTATTATTACTGGTATAATAATTCGATATTTATTTTCCTTTTTCAATAATGCGTGTCGCATATTTTCAAAGCAATTTGCGTAGAATTGCGACAGATTGCTCTGCAAATATGTACGTTACTATAGCGTCAACTTGTTGCAAAATTACAAAAGTGTAATCAGCACTTGGTACGTGGCGCATCGCTATGGGAACGACTCGATCAATTAACATTAAGCTTTCATATCAGACTACATATTACGCGTGATATTCGCAATTTAACCCCGTGGTCAAACGTACCATGTTTATTCGCCGTGACGTCTATGTTAGAAGTCGATTCTGGAAGCATAGCGTTGAAGTCGATGTGGTCCCAGGTAGCAGCCAATTCCTTTTTTAAGGCAACCAATCTCTGTTGTGCCGCAATTTTTTCTCTGGCAAGCCTTTCCATTTCATGCTCGTAGTCCCGTTCTTTTTTCCTCAGAGTCTGTTGAACGAAATACCAATATGTAATTGTAACGCGTCTACGAAGTATAAGTAATTACAAGTTTCTCATTCGCAGGGGCATGTACACGCAAAACATAAATAAACAAATAGTTGAATAAATGAATAAATAAATAAACACGGAAATGGAAAAAGAATTATTCGATAATGCTTTGATTGTGCCGAGAGAGCAAACATGTACGAAACGCGCGACGTTAGTGCGACGTGGAAGCTCGAAAAATCCGGGCTTATCGTAAAATTAAAAGTGTACACCGAGGTAATTGCAACGCGTGATTAATTATTATCGGACAAAGTTCTTCGTAATTCATTCAACAACGATCGTTAATTGCTCTCCACTATCATTCAACAACAATGGACGAGGTCGAGCTTGCAACGTAACCGGCGGCCTTATGGTTATATAACCGGCATATCGATGCGCCGATTCTGTGACGTTTTAATACGCTGAATACAATTTCGATAAGCTCGATTCACTGAAATGCATAATCTTTACGTAAGTTCTCGAAACCGATGACATCAGAATCATGGTACCTCGCGATAACATGACATTTCACCAAGAGATCGACGTTTACAAAATTTCGTCCAATCCCACACACACACACATATTTTCCTCCAAATTTTTTTTTCACAGTACCAATTTTCCGTCCTTGTGTAAAATGTGCACATTTGTGTGTTCTCACAGGCCGTTTTTCACCACACAAAAATCTGAACCGATACTAAAGTAACATTTTTTAAATTTGGTCCAACATTGGTTTGTGCTACACGGAGAGAAAAAATAGTCATATCCACTATGTAACATAGGAATCATTACTATGTTACATGGTAACCAAGATTTTAAGCGAGAAAAGTCTTCTGACAGAGTAATTTCCCCCATTTGTAATGGTAACGTTGGCTATGTGAACATTGTAATGATTACCATGTTACATCAAAGAGAGTACCACGCGAATGGGAGTTATTCCTATTTAATAAATTTCAGTTTATTATGTTTAATTTATTTATTTTCCAGCAAGTAAGGTTGTATTCAATTTATTCAAGGGGGAAGGTACCGAGATTTTCGACCAAAAGTATCGAAAAATCGATTTTTCGTTTTTCACCTCACAATGGTCTTGAAACCTTCCCCTTTCCATTCGTTGTGAGCCTTGTGGATAACATATATATCAAACGTGTCTGGTTACTATGTTAACATGCTAATTATTACCATTTTTTTCTCTCTTAACACAGAGCTGTGTTATATTATCGTTAATAATAATAATACTAATTTTGTGTTAAAAAAATCAACACGCACTTTTTCGATAAATTGGACGGAATTTTTTTACTGTGTATCACAGAGTAAGACACTCGCGACTCGCCTAGCAGCTTTTGAAGTGATCCGATCAAAAATCGCCACGGTATCGCTCGTCGGGAAAGCAAAACTGATCGTATCGTGATAAACGTGATTGTAATTGCATCGATCGAACATTCGATTGCTCCGTTTTTTTTCTATGATAAGATTGCAAATGTTGCCAAGAAATTTTCGTGATCTGTGCCTGGCGCGCGTACGATGAACAAGCCGAGGCGATCACGTTACATGTAGGTAGGCGCCTATCTAACCGCGCCGCGGGTATTCCCACGTGTCCGAGAGGAGCAAGGGTACGCGTATTCGCTAACGATGCGTTCGCGCGCAACCAGCAAGTGGATATGTCGGTCATTCGTCACGCAAGTATATTTCAGCAAGCACGATTGGGAAATAAACAGGTGTGTACGGAACAAGCCAACTACGGGTTGCGCGTGAAAAATGAAACGAGACAAATACGAGAGTTTCCTCGCTGCTCGAACCTCGAATAATAAGGAAAACGTCGCGCCGGAATAACGAAAGGCGAAAACGGGTGTTGTTCGCGTTGACTCATTTTTCGTCGAATCGGCGAGGATTTTCGAGTTTACCGCCGCGAGATTTATCGGTCGCAGCCCTGGTAGATCGAGCTCGCGATATACAACGTCGTAGTATTTTTATCACGGTTATTTCCGAAACACCAACGTGCCAGGAACTTCGGACCTGGTGAAAACATGGATATGCACTCTAATTTGTTCCCGCTGTTGCAAACCAGCAGCGATGCCGCGACGAAACGTATCATTGGCGAGCGATGAGAGGATCCCATTCTTGTCAGCCTCCGTATTTGTTACGTCTAACGTCGTGTTTTTCACACCGCCAGGGCAATTCCTCGGCAAGCGTATCTACGTTGCTCGCGGAAAAAATATTCGCCTACGCGCGAACTGTGAAACCCACAAATGAGCTCTGCCCGTTTGCATCGTGACTAATAGTTTAAAAAATCGGCACGCTATCGCCGTTAGGATCTATGAATAGAAATTCATTTTTACTCGTAAATTGCGATTATAATAACAATTTCGGAGCTATTTTCAGATGCACGCGGCAAAACGTATTTTCCTGCTTTTTTTCCTTTCAAGTTGGTAGCGTATTTCTTCATTTCTTTACAACTGTTGTACATTACTTAGCCATGTTTTGAGAATATTTTTTAAACTGTTCAGTACAAAATATCAAATAATAATTCATTGGCATCGTGAAAACCGACACACCCAAAAAAAAGTACGGATAACTCGCGACTGCTTCGTCTGAAATGAAAAAACCAAAAAGACTTCTCTAGTGCAGAAGTATTTCTTGGTTTTGGATGAAGGATTTTTTTCTTTCAATTACAACTAAACAAATAGACAAATTTTCAGCAAAAATCAGAGTTTTTTGTGATTGCACTTCTGTGACAAATTCAAAAATCAATACTTTTTGAGTTCCTTCGTTCAAAACCAAGAAAAACTTATGAGCTAAAGAAATCTTTTTGGTTTCCTCATTTCAGACGAAACAATCCTGAGTTGACCGTTTTTTTTTTAGGCTACTAAGGAATTATTTTTTCATATTTTGGAATGAGAATTTCAGAAAATACGATTAATAGAAGACTAAACAATATACCGAAGTTGTAAACAAATAGGGAAATACTTGGACACTTAAAAGAAAACAGAAGGCAAAAACACGGTTCAACGTTGCAACTCGCATGCTCTGTATTGGCAGACATGCAGAAGTTGAGCTGCGCAACTTAAGGGAGCTTATTGTTAGTCTGGCGAGTCTTCGTGGATCATGGGTTTCAATGCGGCAGTGGTAACTGGATACGCGAGTCGATATCGACTAGGAAACGACGTCGTAACGTGCAAAGTGTACTTTATTCATCGCCACGTGGTGGACGCAGCCGTTACGAGAACGCGATTACAAATAAGTCGCGTTAGAAACCGTTATTTGTCACATTTTTCAGTCAACCTAAAATATTAATAGGTTCTAGAAAACTCTTCCGTCACTACCGGCCATAAATACCAGAGGCCGATCCTCCTCCCCCGTATGTTCGCGCAAATTGTCCCTGAAAATTTAATAGCTTGGGACAAACGCCGAGTTCAGTTTGCACCCGGCTCTCTAGATGTTGTCATTCCAGTTCTTGCATTTGGATGAGTTAATTTTAAATTTACAATATCCAGCGACGCTCGCGGCACGCGTGCGATATAATATACGGATGACTTTCAGCGTCCACGGATGTGATATCGATACGCGAAAACCTTTCGGGGAGTGTCCCTGTGCGTGTCTGTTCTCCTCGCGACCGATGATGAAGATGACAACGATCATTAATTATCCTGCGGTATCCAGTGCGCCAACGTTAAACCTGTCAGTCACGAATTTGTTTCAGCCATCGTTTTTTTTTTTTATCAAATTTGGTGTACAAGCGTTTTCGAGATTGCTGATCACGAATCCGCTGTCAACATTGCAAAACCAGCGACCTCGAAAACTTACCATATTTTAACATTTTCAGCGACCACATTTAATCCGCCATGTTGAATTTCCCAAATTCGCCAGCGAAATCGTAACCAGTGACCTCGGAAACCCCTATGTACCAAATTTCAGAAACAATTGCCACATTTCAAACTTTTGATCGACCATATTAGATTGGCCATTTTTAATTTTTAAAATTTGACATCGTAATCAACGAGCCCAAAAGCTTTCGTATACACATTTTCAGATAAGACTAGCTATTATTTCGTCTTGACGTGAATTCAATCTGACGATTCTGCCTTTCTAAATACTATTTTGATTTTAACAATAATTACTTTCAATAGTTATGCAATATTTTTTCAATTTTTTTCTCAACACACTATTGGATACTTGAGAAGGGAGGGACGAAAAACCGCAACGATATCGCTACTAAACTGCTGATAAGCGTTAAAAGTCTGAGATTGTCTAGGTGGGATACTGGTGTCCCACTGTGACTGAAAGGTTTAACAAGGAGAGGCAACACTATGCGTTGAGAATCTGTCGGCATCACTGATCATGATCCGTCAACTGTTACTCATTAGCTAATAGTAGTTAACAACGAGCTGAGGGATCCTGTCGTTGCGAAGCGACAGTTGCTAAACAGTGACGATGATAGTCAGAAATATTCTGCTACCGACGACGGAAATCTCTCGTGTTCTCCTTCGCCTCTTTCCTCTCTCTTTCTCTTGGATTAATCTGTTTTCTCAGCGTGGAACGATTTCGTGGATATTTTCGTGTAGCTCTCGCACGTGCACCCACGTGCGCCAGAATTGACTCACGAAAACAACATAACGCGAGTATTATATTTCACAGATTTCATAATGATCTTTCTCAGTCATCTACGTTCCAAATTTAACCCTTATGTCGGGATATAATTCGCGAATCGGATGAAAAATGACGGGTAGGTACACGAGTCGAGGATTGTCCATCGTTCGGAGATCGAATAATTATTCTGACTTTTCAATTTAACGGAAACTCAATAGTCGTGAGTCTAGATTACTCTAAACATCGAGACCTCCGGGCGATAAACCCACGCGATCCTCGGTCATCGGAGGCGCAGCACGGTCGGTCACCTCATCCTTGTTTTGCGCCAACTTCTCTTCTGCAATACCAGCGCTCGCCTCTACGATCACGAATATAACACTACCAGAGCCGCGTGTTATCCTCTCGGATACCGAGTATCGCGCACGGAATTCTGCAAGGAAGATGAATCATGAGGTCACGTCCGTCCGAATCTGGTTTCGAGGGCAGCTTCTTTGCTTTTCATCGACGAACGAGATTTAAAATCTGCCAGATTTTTTGCCATTGCTTTTGTCGAACATCTAGGTCCAGGGCATCGAATTCGAAGATCTATCGTAGAAACGTGGTCATTGGAACAGTTGACAGATAGATTCATATTTTGCGTATCGATAAATCTTGTTTTCAGCGGATAGTCGTCGAAGCAGCTTAAAATCCAGAATCATCGATACGGCAGACATTTATCAACGGCGCGATCAATCTAGAAGCACATCGTTCTAAAGAAGCAAAATCGTCCCTTTAGAGCGAAAAGATCATATCGGGAATCTTCTCCAGACTCCTCGTGCCGACATGTCGAAGCTCGTGACGTCTCGCCTGTGTTGTCTGATACAGCGAAAAGTTGGCAAACTCGTCGCGTGCGTTGGGCGTCAACACACTCGAAGACGTATCGTCATCGTTAGAGTGTAGGTTCGCCGCGATCGGTCGCGACTTTATAACGCTCGACCGCGCGCGCGTGGGAGAAAACGAAACAACGCTCGCGCATACTTCGCGGAGAACGAAGGGACATCGGCCCGTTTATCGGCGAAGGAACGTCATCACGCCTACTTAACATTATTATTCACTAGTCAGCAAAGAAATCTTGGTAGACGTCGCGACCGCTAGTTTCACCGGGTTCATCGGCATTCAACTCAAATGACTATGACCTTTCCTACCCTCGTGGGACCGATTCTTCGCGACGACGAGTCATAAAAGTATACGGTATAGTGTATTCGATTCGGCAGAGCAGTTTTTTGTACCGGGCTAAGCGTCAAGACGGAAAAAGATAACGCGAAGTGATAATCGGAAAGGACATCAAGATACGCGTATCAGAAGTACTGACTAACACGAGACACGCTTCCACTTGGAAACTGTTACGACCAGATATTAATAATTATCGGTTCCTGACTATCAAACTTCGTTGTTACCGATCTGGGACGAAGAATATGTCACGACACGCTCGTTCTTGCGCGCATGCAATTTTACCACTACTATGCCCCTTGCTGTTGCGTCAAGCTTTCGTAAACTACGGTTACCAATCGATCACAGAAACGTGGATTCGTTTCAGTTGCAAGTTTGTGTCCTTCACGTTTATACTACATCTTTTTTCAATTCTTATCTATATTTCCCTGGCCTGTCGAGAAGCAGAGAATTACTACGGTTCGGTTATCCGAATTTGGTGCAACGAACGACCTTTCGACGTGTACTTATCGAATCGGACACGGTGCCACGACCTCGAGATACGTTTTCGCGCGAATCGGATTATCCCAACCGACGAGAACTTAATAACGATCCATAATTTTCGAACTCTTAATTTTCATTTCGCTATTCGTGTTATCTAGAAAATCTCAAGGTCAACGTTTCTCGCCTTTTCCAAGTGTTTCCAGCACGTTTTCCAAATATTACGTGAAATTGGATTTTTTTCTTCACATATGTTCCGGATAGTTGACACAGCTTTGAATAATGGTAACAGTTCTTCGAAAAATTTGTGGCAGATGGCAGAACGGTAGGTAGCAATCGATAGGTGAGCGGACGTCTTTTAACCGGATTAAAAACCGACACGAGGCCATCTCGAAAACAAAAAATGGTAATGATTGAAAGAACAAAAAAGTAGGATGATAGTCGAATTTTGATCACTTATATCACGGGTGAACCACAGATGCGAACGAGATGAAAATCGAATATTTGTATTCCCTTATTCGTTACCGCGCGACGTAGAATCCAGATTTTACGACGTCTTATGGAAATCGTCCAGGATTCTTTCAAGGTCGACGCGTTTGCATTTCCGTTGAGCCGTGCGGCTTGCAGCTTACCTTGACCACATCAAACACGACTCGTGTCTGATGTAGGTGTTGGAAGAAGCTACCTGTCACCTTCGCGTCTAGTTTTCAATCCTATTAAAGACTCGGCGCTCAGTTCTGCGCCTTCCCCGCAATAATATTGGATCCCGCGATGATATCCACAGCAAGTGGCACGTCAAATAAATTATCTAGCCTCGTTGCGAGTTTTTCCAGGTAGACGTATGCACCGCAAGCGTTGGAATAATCCTGTACTTCGAGAACACGGCGATTGGAATCTGCTCCTTGATTTTCGTTGCAGCGAGTTAACCCTTTCAGTCACAGCGGGACACCTGTGTCCCACCTGGACACCATCGATTTCTTAACGTTTATGAGCAGTTTGTTGTCGATTTCGTTGCGGTTTTTTCCTGATTCCCTTCCCAAGAATCCAATAAGTGTTAAAAAAAAATAATGATATTTCATAACTAGGCAAAATAATTATTGTTACTAACAAGTTATTGTCAAAAAAGCAGAAATAATAGCTAGTATTATCTGTTAAAATATGTACACGTCGTTGATTATGAATTCGCTGTCAAATTTGTGAAATTCAAAATGGCGGATTCAATATGGCCGATGAAAATTGCGAGGTGTGGTAAGTTTTGCTGGAATATGGTATATTGGGGGTTTGGAGGTCGCTGATTTGGCGATTTTGACAGCGGATTCGTAATCAGCGATCGCGAAAACCCAAATTTCATGGAAAAACGATGCCTGTTAAGAATCGTGACCGAAAGGGCGCGACGCAAATAGGCGTCGAGAAAAATGGAGACGAGCGCAAAATCATTACGGCGCTCTCGATAATCATTCTACCACGTTCGGAAATCTTATCGCAAAGCATTCGATCATAACAGGCTCGACGTCCCCCGTGCGCGATATTTTAAACGGCGCGTTACGTGACAGTCTCTCTCGCTCTACTCGCTCTCCGAGACAACCCACATGCTTACGCGCATCGTCCACGTGTACGTGAAATGTGCGCGAGCCACCGCGTGTGCGCGCTACACAGATACGAGCATCTATAAATGCCTGGGGAATTTATGGACACGATACCCGCCGTCGCAAAAGTCTCTCCGGTAGCCAACGAAGGGACACGCGCTCAGCTGCGTGCTCCTCGAAGTGGCGATAATGGCCGCGCGTTAGTCACGTGGTTGCGATAACGGAAAGGTGAATGGGGGGGACCGGACGGGAGTTCGGGGCGAGGGGCGCGGGAAGCTTTCGCCAATTCGGAGTGGGATGCCACGGGGAAGAGGGGCGAACGACCTTCGCGGGGACGCGGACTCGACATACGCGCGTAACGCCGAGCAGCGTCTAGGTTTGATCGCGCGCCGCCGCCGCCGCGAGCGCGTACACGCTGCACAGCGGCGCGCACATGTATTTCGCATTATGCGCGATACCTACGTACCTACGTACTTATAGACACTGCGATTCACGTGAGAATGAATCGTGCGTAATCCGTGCGCGAACTTCCGCGACGTTGTTCTCTGCAACTTTAACGACAATTAATTACAGAGTTTCGTCTTCCATTGAGCACGATACGCTACGCGACTTACACGAATATTTTTTTTCTCCCCGTTTACCAACCCAACCCAACCCAACCCGACGAATAGTATAATTTCTTGATCGATTATACTCTCAGATCTTGCGTGCCCATGCTAATCTTCGCTTTATCGCTTCGATTCAAGTATATGTACCGTCGAATTATACTCTCGTGAGTTCTAGTATAATCTTTAAATAGTTTCGGATAACCATGATTTTTGGATTTCCCCGCGTGGGTTGAGCAGGTTGAGGTGAGATAGTCCCAACCAAAAGCTTGCAATATTGTCAGAAATTCAGAAATGTCTGGTATCGACGGATTAAAAATGTAAATAAAACTAACGATATTTATTATTATGATATAAACTTCTGCACGTTTTGGCCAAACTTGAAGAAACAAAATATGAAATATAAAGATTATTTATATCTACTCATGTTTCAAAAATTATCAATGCAAATGATATAAAAAAATTGAAGGATGACAAAAAAAATTATTTTGGTAGTTAAACAAAAGTGTAATTAATTGAAAATCATTGAAGATAAATCTGTCATAAGAACCTCGAGTAATTGTTATTTTTCGTTAGGTTTAAGCTTTCTAATTAAATTTGAATAGTTTTCATATTTTACGTCTCAACCTCCTTAAAATGTTGATTTCACGTTTAATAATCCGGTGTAATGCCCATTTTTTCGTGGATTCGTGGGGTAGGAAGAAGCGAACGTACTCGCGGGGGATCAGAGTTCAAAAATGCCCAGAGCAGCGTGTTCAACAGATTCTGGCATCTCGTCCGATTTATTCGAGGAAAAAGTTGCTCGTTGTTGGAAAAGCAATGGAAAAAGATCCGGTGTGATTCCGGTAGCGTGACGATTTTATGTCGGAGTAAGAAGCAGACCGATCGCTGAGAAACGGAATCGTTGGGTCGCAGAAGTATGCTTGCGGAGCTCCGAATCTTGAAAGATTTTCATGTCGCGCGAAGTGAAAAGCCAATTCAAAGTACCGAACTGTAACTAATTTAGACGGCTATGGCAACAGCTATTTCCGTGTGTCCCAAATTCACGATTAAATCCAGAGCCGCTACGCTACGAAGCGAAAAGTGCGACAGGTGACCGGAAACACCGTTCAAATTAGTATTCCCATCCGCGACAGGCCATTTTTAATAACCGTCGTCGAAGACAGCCCCGACAAATGGTCCGTTTGATATTTCACGCATAAGTCGAGATAGTTAAATCGTAAATTGCTGGTCCGAAATCTCGTTGGAATAAAATGAGACGCGAATCGACTGCAGATTTCAAGAATAACGACACCCCATTGCGATCTAATAGACCACGCTTACTCGTTAGAACGAATGAACCCCCAAAGCTCTCGTACTTGCTGTACTCGTTACCTTGTCTCCTCGTTTGTTTGTTCAAATACCGATTAAACTGCCAAAACGCGTATCGAGAATTTCGATATACTTTGCTTGTCGATAACCAATCGCGTGTGACTCGTAGCTAGTCGTTAAAACGTGCAGCGTTCGTGGGAGTAATTCATGGCAAAGTTCCCTTCGCAAGATCTCTTCTACGTACACACCGATGCCCTCAGATCTGAGTGTAAGATAAATAACCAGAGACGTATTTATACAAAGTGTTTATCTTGGGTCCAACATCCGAGAGTTGAGCTTACAAATTGTACCACAAATCATCTCATTCGTCTCTGAAGTTTTTCAAACGGCACGTTAACCAAGCCTCGCGTCTCGATTTAAACGCAACTCGTTCCTCTTAATCAGCTCTGCGGTACATAATCCGACAAACTGTTTCACGAAACGTGAAATGTAACACAACGTAGCACCGAATTAAAGGGTTCGCCCACGCGCACCTCCGACAAGCGGCAGGCCACGCGTACCATTTTGATTGTTTAAAGAACCACCACAGAAATGCAATAAAACAAAATGCGTAGGTAAAAATTTCCAGGTTTTTCTTAACGGAGCGAAATACGCGTCTTCGCAATTGCACCGCAGCTCCGGTGGCCCACGAGTGATGAGAAGTTGAGGAAAGTTGGCAGTGATAACGCTCGTTCGAAGTCGGCCACCAGTACTGGACTACCGTCGACTTATAGCATTTGTTCGTACAGTCAGACAGTCGAGGTCAGACCGGCTGACGGAACGCCGCAGCAGCAGCAGTAGTAGTCGATCAGAGTCAGACGTCACGAGACGGGAAGACCCGTTCGGTACAAAGACTTCGGCTACAAATTTTGCAGAAGAATCGAACAACGTCTCGACTGTTTCACGCTCCTCGTTCCACGTCTATCATATCTACGTTCGTTTTAATGCCCGCACCGACACGTTTGCTGAATTTTCACTGGACATTTTTCAGCTCTATCGACCTGCGACGAAAATTTCATTTTTCGGCACGAACACATGAAGAGGTAATATTTGTTTAGAATCCAAGGCACGAAAGTACTGTCTTCGTCTCAGTGGTAAAAATCAAACAAGCTCAGATTTTGTACGGTAACTAATAAGATAGCAACAACGAGTAGCCGTAGAGATGTCGGGAAAAGGAATCATCAGGTTTAGAAAGTTGACAGTTGTCGAGGGTTTGCGACGATCGTTATAGTTTTTACAGCAGGAAACACATCATTTGTCGGGTGTCGGATGATCGCCGTGTCTGGATGACAGCTTCTGATGCACGGCGGCCGTACCTCGTTTCATGTGACAGGTATTTAAGGGCGTTTGAAAAGCGTTTGTACAGATGTACGTCGCGAAATATTGCCGCGGCGACGTATGTAACTGACGTATGAATCGACACTCGAGATACGCTACTCTACCGCGGTGCTTGCTAGAGATAGATAGAGTTCGCTTTCGGTGTCGGATATAAACGGGATGCTCGAGTGTTTCGAGTGTCGTCGAATAATTCGCGGGCGGCGCGTTATTTGTCGAAGATGTTTGGAAGTGACAGTGGACGATGCTACGACGATTTCGAGTCTGCATCCTCGTACATCATCGCGTGCACCGCGCAGGGAGGATGATGCATAGTGGCGCGCGAAGGGAGGAGGATGCGACGCCAACGGTTACACGCGAATAGAGAGAAGCGTTACGGAGATGGAAGGGAGGAGAGAGCGAGCGAGTCTACTAGCGAGCGTGGCAACGAACCTGTATATGTCGTATGGCCGCATGAAGGATGGACAGGTTTGACGATTTCTTCTCGTCCTGGACGGGCAGTTGTCCTTTCAGAAGTTCGAAGCACTCCTTGAGGTGTGCCCTCCTGTTTTTTTCTAACTTGTTGTGTACCTCCCTCGTACCGGACCGGATCACACATGGCCTGTGGCAACAGAAAATAACAAGGAGCCTTCAGCCACGTGGAACCTTGACAGTGAAGAACAATTTACGATTTACTACAATCCCAATGAATTAGCGTAACGCCGCGGGTATAATTAGCGAGCCATAAAAATAAATATATAGGCGTGAGGTTAGAGTCGTAGCTCGCGCGTTCCGAGGCGAAAAACTGCGCGATCTATTGGCAAAATGCAATTTCTATCTATATACATATTTATTTCTATATACATATTCGCACCTGTATCCGAAAATGTTTTAACCCATTAAGACCCAGGCAAAAACTGGGCTAGACAGTATTGAACTAACTAGCCATGCATAAACAAATGGGAAACAAGATACTCGTGTTTTTATTTTGTCGTTAGCAATTGTTTATAAAAATTATTTAAAAAAATTATGATTGAAGTCGTTATTTTAAAAAACTAATTTTACCCATCGATTCTACTGGAGTAATTATGAAGAAAAACTGTGTAATACTTTTTCGTCAAAGTTTAATTTGTGAGCGTAAAACGATGATAAATAATTGAATGTCTGAAACGGGGAAATTATCGAGGATCGTAGAATCGATTGGTGCAACCAGTTTTTCCAGATAGCAACTTTTATCATAATTGGTTCAAATAGTTTTTAGTTTGGTGCTATGTAGCCAAGTTTTTGCTCGGATCCTAACGAGTTAACGCACGTTTCTATGCATGTAAAACGTATCTTCGTCACTCGATAAAAAAATGGACAATCGAACGATTCTTTTGTTCGTTTGTCCATTCGGTAGGAATTAATTTACGCAACGCGACAGCGCGAACAGAAATTGAAAGCGAGCGTGAAATTGAGAAACCTCGAACGCTCGATACGTAAAGAGGCTGGAAACTAAACATAGAGGAGTTTAATATCGAAGCAAAACGGTTCATGCTCGTTGCTGTTCGCCATAATGATGCTTTGAATCGAAGGCAGCTTAAACTTTTAATATCGCTCCAGATACAAGGGATAAAACTAATTCCGTTATCAACGACGCTTTGTTCTTTCGTGTAGCCGGTTGTTCCTTCGAAAACATAACTTACGTGCTAACAATAAGATAGCGGGGTTGAGTCTATAAATATCCGGAAATCAACGCGAGGCAGTAAAATTTCTAAAGCTTGGAATGGCAACATCGATCGAAAAGCCCAAGTATCCGAACACACGTACGTGACACAACTTTTTTAACGAGCTCTCTCTCTCTCTCTCTCTCTCTCTCTCTCTCTCTCTCTCTCTTTCTCGCTCTACGACGTCGTCGAGTTACCGTAGCAACGTTCTGATTGCGCGTGCTATCAGGTCTGTTTTTATCCGCGCGCTAGAATTCTACTGCTGCGTCGATGAGAGTTTCATGGATGTGCATTTTATCCGACGAGCGACATATCGACCATATTGGAAACAAGCGGATTGATTTCTAAACATTTCCACGTGCCTCTGCCACGTGCGCCACGAGATTAGATTAGTCGTTACGTTATATAGCTGACAAACACGAGGCCATTCACGTGGCTAACTTGATAAATTGTAAGCTTGACCGCTCAACGACCAGGATCCGTGCGCATCTGTCGATTTCAAGGGACCGAATAAATAGATCGGCGTCTTTCACTTTCTACTTTTTCATCCGAGACTCGATCAAACGTGGCGAAGGTAAATAATAGGAACGCGTTATCATCATCATCTGGTAGTTCGTGGCTTCCTTATCAATTACAAGTTACGCGAACGAAAATAATCGCATGCGATCGTTTTTTTATCTGTGTATCTATCGATAAAAGTCGAGGATCGGGAATAAAATTGGACTCGTTGTACCGTCGTATGTTTTTTCTTTTTTCCCGAGTCCGTAGAATAATCGAGTTGTAGAGATCGCGCGCGTCGATACTTCGATACACTCGAAGGTAAATCTTATCCTCCGATAAGTTGACGCGACCGATGAATTTTTCAAGTAACCTCAAGATAGTCGTTGGTACAGTGGTACCGGAGTAACGGAAAGCCGCGTTCGCTGCGAAATGAATTTCGGGTCGTTGAATATTTTTCTCAGCCTCGCATCAGCGCGATCGCCGTTTCATCCACTACTCGACGACATCCGCGTTTTTTTCGTCGTGGAAACCGAAGAGCAATGAGAAACGGTCAGCAAACGACGGAGGAGGCTCGTTAAAGTGACGCGCGTGCATCAACGGGGCGAGCAACATCCGCGCGGCGATACGACGACGTTTATCGATATCGTTCCATCATCGTTATACCATGACCGATCGTCTCCAGATTACACGGGCTGCTGCTCTAAGTAGCATCTGTCACCTGTCGCTCGTTAATACACACAGTCAGCGGCTTCCGCGCGGGAGAAAAAAGCGCCGATCAAAGATGATACCGCGAAATTCTGAAAGAGCGAACACGACGAGGGCAGCGACACGTGGCTTTCGAAAGAGAAGTGCACGGCGGAAAAAAAAATTGCCGCTCCTATTATCCTCTGATGGCACTAGCGCAGCGTGGCAAGCTATTAACAATTACGTTACACATAGTTGCATGCGGTACACGGTAAAAAAATGATTCGTCATCGTGTAAAGCGTAATAGTATGTTTGTCATATAATCCGCATTAGAAGTGCGAGTTTTAATGCGGATGGAATTTATCTGTCAGTTGAGTCGTTGCTTGAAATGACAACGGAGTGTGTTACTTTACCACTACACATGGAGCGTGTTAAAGTTAACATTGTGCGTTAGTAGCAAGTACGACGGGGGAATTTATTTTGCCGTGTACCGTGCAGATTATCGTTTGATTCGCAATCGGGACGATGATTACGATCGTGGTTGTTACTTCAACGTACCCATTCCTGTGCCTCTTGTTGTCGCTAGTCGCCTCCAAGTCGACGACGAGCGGACCTCCACTTCCGTAAGAGTGATTCGAATGGTTCGAACTATGAGTATCTAAGTAGTGATTATGCGAGTTGTTGTGATTGTTGTGATGCTGCTGCGAGCTGTGAAGCGTCGTGAGGTGAGTCGAAGTTGGCGGCGTGCCTCGGGAACTCGAGCCCACCGGGCTTGCTCGTTGTATGGTGTAGTGATTGCCGTTTATTCTCGTATTTTCCATCGGTTCCTCCTCTGAAAAATGAAAAAAGGCGCGAACTTTAGTTTTCTAGTGCTGAAACCTCCAAATTTAGCGACACGATTTCAACCGTTCGCAGGTAATACCATTGGAAGCGTTCTCGCTCGGAATTTCATTCGCATTTATAGACGATGGATTCTACAGATAATATCTAACCGAGGGGAACGGCGACCAGAGACAACGAACTCGCTCTTCATTCTGACCGGTTCGCTGCTCGGTCGAATATTTCTCAATGGCCACAAGTCGTTCTAACTTTAGACCAACCGTCGTCGCTCCAAGTGACGAAAGCGAACCTACGATATTCGAGAGAACGCCGAAAAACGAAGGGGCGTCGGCGAGAGAAAAAAAAATAACAACAAAAAACGATTTTTCGCATCGTCCCGCGATTCTCAGAGCTGATCGCGTGTCGCGATGCGCGTTGCCGCCAGCGACGCGGAGTAGCGAACGAGACGCGAGAGCGATTAACGATGGCGAAAAGAGTGAGGAAAGAGGAAAATTGACCAACGTTTGCGAAAACGCGTACCGATTGTTGAGCGAAACACGCGGCGTTAAACTATAAATACAGTGCGATTTGCATGGGGCTTCCTGCGACAACGATCGTTAATCAATTTAACGATCGATACGTCTAATTTTGGGTTTCACGTGGTTCCAATGAAATTCTCTCCGGGTAGCAAGCATTAGTTCGTTCACACCCGTCGCCAGTGTCGGGAAATAGTTTGGTTCCGCCGTTTTTTTTTTTTTGTGGTATTTTATTTTTTTATTTGCCCTCGCGGTTCTCGCATGGCTATAAATCGCGGAGCACGTGTATGCGCCTGTAACTAACTCATTCATGTACCAAGAGTTGGCAAACTCGCTGCATTTCTTGGTGCTTCACCGATCTATTCCTGCTTCGAATTAAAGCAGCCGGGTAAGACGTTCGCGAGAACTTGAGACGCTCGACACGGCGATGGGGATGACATCGATTTCTCCGCAATTATTTTCAATAATCCGTCCTTCGATTCCGCCTAACAGCCAAACATCGTCATCGCCAGTTTCGCGGATGATTTTCTGCAGATTTGGTTTTCTTAATTTATTTATTTTTCCTCCCAAAGGAACGTGAGAAAAAAGAGAGAGATGTATCGGGAAAAAAGTGTTGCAAATTACAACGATTATTTGATTGACTCTGGCGATTGTCTGCCATTTCTTCGACTATCGTGATTCATTCGAAGAATTGCCTGTGCGCGGCGGAGATTTCTTTTTTTTTTTGTCGGTAATGGTTTAACGCGGGTAACGATTCTGCGCGAAAAAGTGAAATTTACGCAGATTCGCGCGACGGGAGACCGTCGCGTCGGGCGCATCGGAATTTGCAAAGTGTTATTAAGTTTTTCTACGCGCCTCGATACTCGCCGAAAGGTCGGTGGCTGTCGGAGCAGTCGGGACCCGAAAAGAGCGCGGGTGTTCGCGCGAGTATAACGCAGATTTTACGAGCTGTAGATCGAAGTATGTATGTATATCGATGGATGAATATATTACTCTCGCCGCGAAGTCCGAGGAAATTCTTATTGGCCGATCGATGTAGCGAGGCGTGTAACGGAACAGCGATGAAATATCGCCGTGAATATCATACGCTCGTTCATCGCGATGATAAAGAAATCTGAGGATCGTCCATTTTCGATTTCCCGCATTTCGCATTTTCATAATACTCAGTCCGCGTCCTTCTTTTCGCGGAAGCTCGTCGGTAAAATCAGACCGATAAAAAAACGGGGCATTCTACCAGACACGTTTTTATTGGGAAAAATTTTGCTTCGCCATTAAATTAATTTTTTTTCAAATAAAAAACATGTCCATTAAGAAATTGAATTTAAGCATCATTTTTCCATGGAAAATTTTACAACCCCGGAATTTGTATACCCAACTATGCGTGCGAATAGCAGAGCATCGGCGAATCGATCGAGTTATATTAAAAGCTAAGAAAAAACTCTGCTGCAAATTTATCAAATGGTAGAGCAAGTTTTTTTTTCGTTCATATTTTTTACCTACTAGGAAACGAACATAGATTGATATGTAGAGCTTTTATCAACAGATTTCTCTTCCTGCTACTCGTCCACCTCGCATCCGACCCATCGAACAGTCCGAACTACGCTGGTCTACGCGCGTAAGGCGGAAAACTGTATATGTATATTTATCTGAAAAGCTCGTGGGTGACGAAACCACGGTTAGAAATATCATTACAATTCTATCATCGCGAATCGTTGTTGACGATGATCAGCCGCCTCCCACCGGCAGGTGGAAACGTACGCGCGCATAGTCATTTCGCGCAGCGATTCGCACGCGAGTCACGAGTTACACGTGGCGTGTTTAAAACGTGTCGAGGACACGCGTGACCTTGCGATACTCGACCTTTCCGACGCGTCGACCACGCGCATCGGATGCGGACTCGAGGACGATTTCGTCGATAGGATATTTTATCCGTGAGAATTTTCAGGCGCCTCGTTTCTGCCGGGAAATATCTTCGCGCGGGGGAATACATCATCGCGTAGAAGACTTCTACGGTATCGTCTGAACAGGCGAGGCTCTGGTACCCTTGAGGAGAAAGGAAACCCTTTCTCCACGAAAAAGGTGCTCTCGCGAATTCTATACCGCGTCACTGAATTTCTCAACATTTACAAGTATTCTTCAGTAATAACACCGTTTTACTTCGCCTTATCCAAATGTGCAGCGCGAAAGGAAGGACACTAAAATTCCAGCGTGCGATACTCGTTCGACGTAGAGGGGATTGAAAAACAAGTGAAATATCAGAAGATAAAAAATGCGCTTCGCGATGCAGAATATGGATTTTTTCATGGTATTTAGGTAAAAAGTACGTCGTTTCGATGGCTCAGTTGGACCGGTGCGTTCTGTCCCGTTTTCAAGGTCGCGAAAATGTCGATGCGAGTGTTTGGAAATTTATGCTGGTCAGAGAAGGAATTCTCCAGACGGAACTCGTTTCCTTGCACGATACCGTCGCGACGGAGTGACGTGCATGATTTAGTCTGCGGTAGGCTAACAGGCCTTCGTCCGATGGTCGTAGAAGGTATAGTTTACAAGCCGTAGTTCGTCAGGCATGCGCATGCGTTCATCTTGCGAAATATGAAAATATTATTCATTTGCCTCGCGCTTTTATTATCTACGGAGGCCAAACATTGATACGACTACGACGTAACGCTCGCGATATTTTTTATACCAGGCGAAATGTTACGAATACATAATAAACCGAGAGGAGGGTAGAATTCGGCCACGTGATTCCGCGTTAAATCACGAATCAAATTGATCGCGATTCGCAACGAATAATTATAATCATTAGAAGGACTGGATTTATTGGGGTTCGAAGGTGAAAGCTTGGAGATAATCGTGTGCCACGCAACGACGTACGATCGACCGTCGTACGGTTCCTCCGCGTTCGCGAGAAACAGATAAATCACGTTGTTACGAGAATAAGAAACGAACGTCCACCGAATGAAATAGGAATCGTCGTTATAGCGAAACAAATGTATTAGTTTGTTAAATGTTACCGATCGAGTGATCCACACATTTTTCATTCCCCTTTTATTCTACTCAGCAGTATTAATTGCCTATAAATTGTCTATATTTCTACCAGACAGTCGACTGGCTTACGATAAATCCTTGAGAAAATAATTCAATCTGTCCGTACGAAATGAGTCTCTCTCTCTCTCTCTCTCTCTCTGTTTACGCGACAGTGATACGAGATGGCCGCGATTTTCAGCGAAATATCTTCGAGGAGATGAAAATATGAGAATATAACTACGAAATTAACGAGATGTGGAATTTAAAAAAAAAGAGAAATATAACAACAACAACGGGAGGATGCAACGGGATAACGTTGGATAATTCGTACGGATGAGATGCGATGCGAAACGAATAGTTTCACGTGCGAGCATGAGGAATTCGCCACCATTTTTCACGCCTTGTTGAGCACGTGCTCGTCTTGCACGTGTGTACAGTTAGACAGTTCGCGAATAGCACGGTCAATGACGAAGCAGACCCAAAATCATTGTGTAGTGCGAAACGTTGGCCAAGGACAACCTTGGCTGATTCCGCGAAAGGTGTAACGTGGGAAGAGAGCGAGCCTCTCGCACTTTCGTAATCTCATCGAAGGTACCGATGAAGATTTCGTCGTATCCGGAACCACGGGGATAAAAGAGACGGAGCGAAAAGAGAACGGATGAGAGGGTAAGAGTGGTCGTTTGTCTCGAATAGAAGTTTGTTGGATGATCCAGGAAGTTAGCGAAGCTACAGCATCTGTAGCCTGCTAGAACGAAAAGCCAGATAGTCAAAGCTTGCCAGAGTCGTTATTAAGAAAAATGTATCAGAGCGTTGCGAACGCGAAACTACGAGATATAAATTTCACGTGACACGACGTTTAGCACATTTTTTTTTCACAGATATATAGAACCTACATTCGTAGATGGCGCATCGATGATATTTTTATTCGCGTTATTTCCTCTTTCCATCGGAAATTTCGTGGTTCGTTTTCATTTACGGGAACGCAACGTTTTCAACTCGCCGATCTTTCATCGTTATTTTCCCGTCGACCACGCACCAGCAGTCCTTGCACGCAAATTGATCTGTTTTTAAAGGGGCAAATCACACGGGCCAATTGGATTCGTTTGCGGTCTTACGATGTCGTATAACGTTTCAAGGTAAGGCCGACTTTTATTCGGTGTACTCTTATACATGTACGTCATTCGATGCGTCGATATGCTGGAGCACTGGTGCATGTCAACGCTGTATCGCGCACCTCCGTTTCCTTAATGATCGATTATACTACTGAAAAATGACCGACGTTGCGGATGATCAGTATCTACGGGAACAAACTAAGTTCTTCGAGAATTTACGGATAATTTGAATTTAAAAGGAGATAATGATACATTTTCACTCGTGCGAAAACGAACGCATTTGTGTGTCCAAGAAGCAGGATACGAAATCAAATCACCGAGTCGATCGTTACGGACAAGTGGCATTCCGTTTCCAAAACTTTTGGCATAAAGTCAATAGTCTAGAATTTACGTTGCGAGCCTCGTTCCGTGGGTTAGGAATTGGCGTGGAAACGGTTTGATTTTCATTGGAAATCGGCGTGCGAGTAAATTCGGACGGAGCGTCGGGGAGGGGGGAAGAGAGAAATGGCAAAGCGGAGAACATCTAATTGTCGGTGGGAAGATCGCGTGTAAGATTCGCGTCGGAGTGGGAGAGCCGCGGCAATGATAATCCGAGCGCGCGGGGAGTGGGAGAAATTTAGGGGCATGTAGGCATAGTCCGTGGCACGTGAGCGTTGATCACGCCGGAGGAAGACGGGAGGAGGGGATAGACGCGGACCTCCAGCGGTCACGATCGGAGCAAGATAATTAAAATCTCGCTTAATAGGAATCAAGGTCCCTCGACTTCGACCACTGACCAGCAATACTCGTCCGGTCGCCTCGGCCGTTGTTCGCCGCGAAAATAACGATACATACACGTCGCAGGAAATATGTATTACGAGGTAAATTTAGTACCCATGCAATTTGCTCCACCAGATTCGATACACGTTCCTTTTATTAGCGACGCGAGTTGCCCGCGAGAAAAACTCCTTTCGACTGTAATCGAACGACGATTCTGATTTTTTGCCACCATCGAAAATATACGAACAACGTTCGTTGCAACGCCCTCCAAAATTCACCCTCTGTCTCTGCGTTTGATCCGCTAAAGGCTAAAACTCGTGGGAATATTTGGAACTGATTGGAACGGAGTTTACGCGATAAGAAAGTGAAGTTGCGGGGAAAATTGAAGAAAACTATTCGTACGAGGTAGAAAAAGTACCGAACTACTGAATATCGCGCGATGAGAGGAGGGAGCTGCGAATCTGGGGAGCTTGTAGGTGGGCGGCGAGGAGGTAAGAAGACTAGTCTGCGGAAAGCCGTGACCCAAAAATAACGACCTCCGCGAGTTTCGGCAACCTCCAAAGCGACAGCCGCCAACAATGACGCTTATCTGTAGTGTTTGGTCATGGCGCGGCGTACGCCGTGTACCGCCGGACGTTCGTAGTTTGTTTACGTCGCAACGTGTTATCGGCGAGAGTAATTATACGAGCGAGTTTCGAACTCGCTGACGTTCGATGGTTCGAAGCACTTGGGTGCGATCGTGCGATAATAAGTTAATAATCACTGGTATACGATAAGAGATAGGATCAATACGGGCAAACGAATGTTACAACGCGATTAGGAGAGCAGATCGCGTATTTCCACCACCGAAGCAATAAAACTTCATCTCTCTTGCGTCTCGGAATACGGTTGCTGGTGGAAATTCTGGGGAACGCTAGAAGAAGCATCGAGATAACGCGGACCGATTGTGGCGTTCGTGATCCGAATGAGACTGCAGCGAGAGAGCGACGCATCGAGATACGAACGGTCAGCTGTGCGACGAGAGAGAAAAATGGAAGGCGGAAAAACGATATCGCTGTTAGTCGGCGAGAAATCATCGGACGTTCTCGAAGCCTGGTATTTGAATTTCAAAGTCTGAACACGGTCGGCTATCCATCTTCCATGTTCCCTGTTCCATGGCCTCCGAACGCTCGGCAATCTCCACTTGCGAAACTTTTTGTTCGAAAAACAAACGATAGGAGTGAAAATCGAAGGGGTGGGAGGAGGCTGAGGCTTCCATTTTTCCCGGCGAATTCTCAACTCGAGATCCCGGGAGCAAGGATCTCGAAGATCGTCGAGCGTGGAAAGATATGGAGATGTGAAGAAGTAACGGGACGAGGTGGGGCTAAAAAAATGTAGACGCGAGTCGAGGTGTTGCGAGGATTCGTTCGCGCGAGGAACGAATAGAAGACGAGAGAGATGCTCGAAAATGACGTAATACCGTCGCTACGCCTGGAAACAGCTGTCCTGCGAATAAATATGAGGCGCAAAGACGCGGCTGGAGAGAAAGAGAGGAGGAGCGAATCATCCGATCGGGAACGAACGGGAAGTGAATGCCACGGTTACGCAACGATACAAGCTAGAGATTCGGGGAGTCCTGTCAGCACACGGCGTGGTTGTCGTGCTACGTTTGCGAGAGACCCGTCGCGTTTCTTAAATTAGTTTTGTTTTCATGCCGTCCTAGGATATTTTCGGTTGAAGCATTTACGAGGAGGCAGGGGTTATTTTGGCCTCGGGGTTCGGCCGCGCCGCTCGTATTCTCGGTGGGTAACCAATCAAAACTATCATTATAGTTACGGAGAGCCTCGCAGCGAGAAACAGCGTCGAATGACCCGAGGATAGGATAAAAATATAATGACATTTTATGTCTCCCAGAGATTTTACGGAATTCTCAGTTATTGACGACCGCCCTCGCTCTCTAGACGATCGCGACTCGCGCGATAAATTTTTTGACTGCTGATCGTAAACAAATTGGTCGGACCGCACATGTTAGAGAGGACGATCATCGTCTGTTCAAACGATTCCGATAGCTCTGTGCGAATGGTCATCGACTTCGGTACAACTTCATCAAATTTACCAAAATACTTCTAGCAACGTGGAAACAACTGTTCGTCGCAAGTATATACTCTGACTTTCGGATAAGAGCCTCCACGAACGCGTTGCCGGAATTTTTATCGGTATCCTTTCGTTGCTTCGACCAAACGAAAGTTCTTTGACGTCGCGGATGCCCCTCGATCCGTTCTACTGCAAACAGATATCAAAATAGAGAAACTCGATACACAGCGAAAGCAAAGGCAAACAATACCATCCGAATACTGGCGACCGTTATTACAGCCCGCACCCATAACCCAAATCTGTACGCCGCCTACTTGGAATCGTTTCGTTCATCGCGAAACTTTACTCTCTAGCTACGGATGAAAACAGGTTGTTGAAATAAGCAGACTCGGGGGATCGATCCAAGGACTGTGGAAAGCCGAGATAACGCGTCGTTCAACGTTTTCACCGGCTTTTTTCCACGCGGAATGCATCCTCCGACGCGAGCTGATTTTTCAAAGTACGTTTCCTACTAGCTGCACTTTATCGTCATCGCGTTTCTCGTCCTCCCCTCCAGCTTCGAATAGACAGTAGCATCGTACAGAGTGAGATTATTTCAGGATAACGAAACGTGATCGAGCGTTTGGTGAAGAGAAGTATACGGAAGTTTCCAACTAACGAGGTACGCGCGGTCACGCGTCGACATGATAGTTGAAACATGTCGAGTGTCAGAGAGAGAGAGAGAGCGAGAGTCAAGCAACGTCTAAGACACTTAATTAAGGCTGTTCGAAGAGAGGCAAATCAGTGAGAAACGAATATCGATACTATTGCCAAAATCATTGATAAATCAGTGGTAACTCGTATTCTTTTCGGGCCTCGACTCGAAGAGAGCTCGAGCTACGTAGCGAAGACGAACGCGCAAGGATGAAATACTGTGTTGAGAAATTTTTGATTATAGTTCCAGTTTGCCGTGGCTTGCTGTAACATCTCCGACGGCTATTAGACCTCGAACTACTTGGTTGAACTTTCAACTCTTTCGCACTGCCGCTTTCTGCCGGCGCCATTAACTCTCCACTAAATAATCCTCACCGTCGAGTAACTTTCGACCTCCGCGTTGTATCCATTAAATTAAACCTATTTTAAATCTCCAAACCCTCGTCGTTGCGTGTACTTTTCGACTCCTAGGTCCTATTTATATTCAGAGCAGGAATCCGGACACCCTTCGTCATCAGCGACACTCGCGATTCAGCTCCTGCTGCAAACTCCGCACCGTCAATGGTGGTAAAGCAGTTCGTTTCTCCGCGAGTAAATATATTTACACGCTGAATACGTGAATTGTATTTCCTATAGAAAAAAAATCAGCGTCGATGGTCTACCCCACGTCGATTCGACATGGCAACCAAAACAGGAGAGACTCCCTCGATAGTAGAAAACGAGAATGGTGTACGTAAGAACAACCAAAGATATAACGTGACCTCATTGACAGGAACTTTATTTGAATAACGATTTACATTTTAGTACTAATAAAACGCTCCGTTATGCGTCGTACCGAGGACACGCTGCACCAGACAACATATATCATCTGATATATATATATCAAGTGATTCGAGACCAATTGCGATACGAACAGTTGGGCGTAATCTCGAGGTGTTGGTGTTCGAGGGCCAAATGGTCGATTTGGACGAATCAGACGCGGTGATCCTCGCGCGATCCATTTCATCACTTTTGGAAATTTGCCCTGCACCGGGCATAACACGTTCGTTGCAGAAATAATACCCCGCGTCGTACAAATATCTGTCACGGTACTCGCTTCACGACTAGTACTCCACTCGCGGCAGAGTCGATTCTCACGAAGAAAATATGTTGTACGCCCCGGGGTGAGAAAGCGGTTGGTTATCCTCGAGGCGAGGATTTACCCTTCTTCGTAAAATTAATCGTTACTTATTAAGTTCTTCGGAACAATAATGTCGATCAGAACGAGGAGAGCATATTTCATATATCTGACGTAGCAACGACTATGAAATAAATGTATGTTTTTCACGCGCGAAGCTTCATTTCACCTCGCACTGTTCGCCGTTATCGCGATACGCGACCAACGACGAGAGGTCCGAGCTCCGTCGTGCAACGTTCGTTGCATGTCCATTCGCCGAGCACGAGGAATGGATGCATGGTCGTCCGTTAAGCCGGAAGTATCGCATTGCAAGGGGTAAGATCGAAGAAATGGAAAGGGACATCCGGCATGAAATTGGATTACTTTATCCCGCTTTGCAAACGAGAGAGAGAGAGAGACGCTCGCGCGATCATAACGTCGTTGTTCGCGAGGCAACGAAGAAGCGACGACCTTCCGAATCGTCGATGAAAGTTTCAAGGTCGCTTACCCAGCAGGTAATGTCGAATCCATTTCTTTTTCGGTGGCGGCGGCATCCACCGCCCCGGATCCTCGGAGGACCCGACGACGCCGTTGATCTCTACGACGCTCGTCGATGTCGGACTATTCGCGTTTCGTATCCCTCCCAGGTTGTTGTTAGCTTCGGCACCCCCTGCGACTCCCGATAGCTTCGCCACGTTCATCGTACGAGCGTGGACCGTTTTCGTCCCTTCCCCCAGCAGCAAAACGCCCATTTTACTTTTTAAACACTCGCCGAACTCGAACACTCGTTGCTGAATCAACACTCGTTCGTCAGCCTTCTCCTTCTCGCATGCTTCCGCGTTCCTCGGTGATACCCGCTCGATTTCGATCGACCGGTCGAAATGATTTATCGACGAAATTCACGGGCACCGCCGTTTACGACTACGACGACGACGACGTTACGCAACACCGTTTCGACGAGCGCAACAATCTTTTATAATCATTCGTACGCAACGTCCACATTCCGCATTTTCGTACGACACGCGCCGCGCTTCGGCGATTAGTCGAACCTCTTCGGAATATTTTGGATCTCCCGAAAGTTCTTTCTCTCACGTCACAGCGCTCCACGCGACCCACCGATGCGACTCGATTCACGCGCAACCGTCGAACGCGAAGCAACAGCACCGACGAACGTGTCACGGCTACGTCACTCAGCTGTCACCTCGTCGCCCGCTCCTCGGACTATTTAGCTAAACAGTTCGACTCAGGTGTCGCCTGTCACTTAACCCGTCGAAATTCACGCCTCGTACACGAAACAATCGACGACACCTGTTACAGAGCGCTCGAGTCGATATCCTCGTTGGAGAAATTAAAATTCCTTCGTTCGTAAGACGCTGAAACGCTGCTTCTCACGCGTCGTCGTCGTCGTCGAACGTCGACAGCCTGCACATTCGGTACGAATCAACACGTGGCAACGAAAACAAACGACGATCGCGAGCAACCACGGGTAATCCGTTCGCATGTAGGAGTCGCTCCGATCTGATTATTATGTTTACTCGTACGCGAGGGCGCTACTCGCGTCGATGCGATGGTTCGTCGTGTCCTCCTGCTGTGTTGATTATTATAATCACAACACGACGATGAGCCGTGCGTCGCGTAGGTACGAACGTCGCGTGACTCTCTGGTGGCTACGACTCGAGGTGATTGAAACGCCTACGACGTCACGCAGGCGCAGCGAGTCCCGACTTGCTAAAACGTGAGACGCGACGAAACTTGATCGAGCGAGTCGAAACACGAATTGACATTCGTATCCCGCGAGCCGCGAACGCTGACTGAACGTCTGCACTACTCAACGGAGATACGGCATTCGTCGGTACGGTCACTCCCACCCCGGGATGGATCGCGGTTAACGACGGACTGCGACAGAGGGGGGCTCGAGCTCTCCCTCGCTCTCTCTCTCTCTCTCTCTCGCTGTCTCTCTCGCTGTCTCTCTGTCTCTTGGTTCGGGGAGGCGAGAGGTCGAGAGGAGCCGGGCGACGTCTTCGTCTGAGTTCGGTTCGCGCCGTCTCGGCTGTCTATACCGTTCGGACACCCGTTTCTTCGCGACTTCGGAGGGAACACTTTGGCGAGGGATATTATTCGTCTACGAACTTTCAGGATCTCATCGAGATACGCGATGTAAATGCGTGACGAAATCGTCGCGTCCGATCGATTTCTTGGCACTTGTGTACACGCTCCAAGTTTCGCCCGGCGTTTTTTCTCCTCGAGAAATAATAAATTAATGTTCTTTCACGATTCGCAGGCTCGCAGACGTAAAATTGAGATATCCTCGAACTTTTATTTCATAGTTTCCCGAACCACGGGACAATTGAGTGTTTGTAACGTGGAATTGAAGAAGACGATAGAAGCTGACGGAGAATTGGTTGCGATCGCGAAACTATCAAAATTCCATTTCAACTTGATGTAAATTTCAGGTGAACTCCGCGTTTCGGGTCGTGAAATCACTGACGCGAGCACATTCGTGTGTTAACCGAAGCAATTCGAGAATGGTGAGGAAGAGTCGAAGTCGCGTGATTTTATATACGGGGTAAGTTCGTACTTTGTTAGGTGAGATGTACGTCGAATGGATGTTGCGTTTGACGTATCTAATGATATTCGAATTACGTTTATGAGATTAGTAAGATTTCACTCGATCCACTGTAGCATTAGGCTCAAGTGGTGGAAGATTATATGGAATTTCGACTGATTACGGCTAGTTGTAATTACACGTGTATACAAGGTAACGCTTCAAGATCCACGGTTAGAAATCGTACGTGACTTGGGACGGTGCTACGAAAATCCTACCAGTCCTGATACGGGTTGCTCAACTCTTTCTTCGAGTTTCTAGATCCACAGTTGATCTTGGATGGTAACACTCGTTCTCTCTTGAATATATGCATAGATGCATACCTAAATATACGTATGTACGTATGCACGTGTCGACGTATACCCGTTGTCTATTATCATATACCCAAACGCGTACGTGCACGTGGAAACGAAGCGAAGATATATATATATATACATGTAAAGCCCGAATGTAAAAAGTAGATACAAACGTCGCAGGATATAAGAAGCTGCTTGCTGGTGGCAGGTGAGGACGCGGAGACGACTTCGAACGCGTAATTGAAAACTGAAATTTTTTTCGCAAACGATCTATAAAATGCGTAATATCTCTTCGATGTCATTTTTTTCGACACGTGTGCGATTTCGTTTTTATTTGGAAATTTGCATCGGGTATTATTCGTTGGATCAGCACGGCTGGGAATGAAAATGAGAGGCATAAAGTATTCCGGAATAAACAGAGAGACGTACCATCGATGATGAGCATCTTTTCTTCGCAGAAGAGGTCATCTGGATCGGATCTTTCTCTCTTGATTTTGATACCTGTAAGCAAAAACGAGGATCTTGAGTGAAAAATAATTGAAAAGAAGATCACAATGGTACGTTTGAGAGGTTTCGAAATAATTTCACGCTACGGTTGCCGCACGCTTCGGGCAAAAGATTCCAAATGCGTGATCGATATACGATAGACGGGCCTGCTTCCGGTGGGTAGACTAGTAGTCACGTGCGGACCGAGCGCGCGACGAGTAGGAAATCAAAATTCATGGATTCACACGACCTGGGTGGACCGAAGGAACTGCGCTTCTCGCTTCTCCGAGTGCCCGATCCCTCAATGTCAACCCGTGTCAGACGAATCCCCTCCACCCCCCGCCCCTGATTACCAAGTCAAAGTCCGATACTAATATCAACGAGTTTCTATGAATGTACGTCGGTAGAAGTGGCGAGACGATATTAACAGGTTCCGAACTATGATTTTACCCGCCTATGCTAATTTTTCGCTGCGACCTGAAAGGGCAGAGGTCGATAGAAAATATAATTGCCTCTAAACGACTAACATTTGCGGACGTCGGATGTCGAAAAAGCTGTTTTTATACGTTAACCGTTGAAACCTATCCGCAGTGATCCACAGTTCCGAATATCATAGATTAAACGTATGATTAGTTCGAAAATGACCATTTGTGACTGGAAAGCATGCGAAATAATTTTTTCGTAGATTAACAAAAAGTTTTGGAATTGTGGAGTAATCATGTCTCAAAATTACCCAAAATCTAAAAAAATGCTTTCCAGTTACAAATGGTCGTTTTCGAACAAATACATTAATTTCCTACAGTTTCGGTGCAGTTTTGGTGGGGGATCGTATGTCAGAAACGCCCGTCCAAGACTCACGGAGTTCATTCTCCGCCTCGCGTAAGACCGCGTTGAAACCATGTGACCCGCTAAGACACATAGCGAAGACACGAACGTGTTTCATAGCGATAAACGTGTTTGGTTTTCGAAACGTAAAGAAACGCGAGGTGCGATGCGTGTTATGCAGAAACTATGCGAGATGCAGCGTACAAATGTCAGGGGATTTCAGTTTAATTTATCCCCCCTCAACGGGCAAACACCTTCGCGGGAGTTGTTTACGACTCGTGACGTCAGCAGATTGTCACGCGACGCGTACACCTCTTTGCTCTTTATCGCCGCGGCGAGTGATACGAGAGGCTGAACGTTGACGCGCGTCGATCGTGGCTACCTGATACGCGTAGGTACGCGGATAGATACGTATTAGGTACAGATTCGATACAGTGCAAGCGTACCTAACGGCGATAGGTGAGGATTGTCGCGCGGTATAAAAAGTCCGGATGAAAAACACATCACGGACGATCCGTTTCGTATTTCACGAATGTCGGCGAATATTTTTTCGCGAAATTTCTCCCTCAATTTTTCCATCTCGGATTCTCGTTGTCGTCGCATCGGAATTACGCGTTTACGTCCGAATTATGCGTTTGTAACGAGCCTAAACGAGACTTTAATCGCGATCGGAGAGGCGTAATCACCGGAGGTTGTACGTACGCGCTTCGACGCGTCGTAAAAATATAGTACGAATGCATGGTAACGTGTGCAAAGCACAGGTGTGAGCCGCGTGGTCGAAACTAACGTACCGCGAATGGAACGTAAAGACAACCGACGAATATCCAATGTTACGTAACATCTCCGTGCTATAAATTCACTCCGCATCGTAGTCCTTATCTGCGACGAGGAGTCGGTCGCGAAAAAAATTGCGAATAGACATAAATTCGAGGCGCAAAAAACATCCCGATAAAATAAAATCCGCGCGATAAGATGGGCGCGTCCTCTGTAAACCGCACACGACCGGTGTGTCGTATGCAATTGGATGGAAAAAATCTGGCAAATATGCGCGTTGAGTATATTTGTTGGTCCACAAATATGTATGTATGTATGTATGTATGTATGTATGTATGTATGTATGTACATGCGTATACCAATGATTCTTATTCTCGGCATTATCACGACGCGCGTTATATACGTCGCAGGTGTCTCATCCACGCGACAGCTTCTCGCATCTCGGAGCTCAACGGTTTTGCATATGGTTTTACATTCCAGCGCAACGTGTCTTGCGATTTTGTTAATCGAGTAACGGTGTATTGGAAATCCACCTTGCTAGTCGTTGACTGGGGATTACGATGAATCGCACCTAGACATTCTCATCTCTGCAAGAAGCACGTGGAAGGCTGATCGGAACAGATGGAAACAACCCGATGGGCGAGCAAATCATCGCGTATGTCGCAGCGACCACAAACATCGCGACGAATTAACCGCATCTGAGGGGACGGGCGCGAAAAAATTTTAGGGGACCCATTTTGTCCCACGTCGCAAGATTTTTATTTTTCAATGAACGCAGCATGTTAATACGAGATGCGTAGCGAGGGACCAAAAACAGGTAAAACGAGTGGGGAAAACGAAATGTACCGGCATTTTTTTTTATTGCGGGGCCCATTCCCCTCCCCGCCCCCTGCACTCCGACCGGATTGACAGAAATAAGAATTTTCATTATCTTTCGCCAGCATTGAGTGACGACGATTGACAGACTTGATTGAGTAAGGTCGTCGTCGGATTTTCTTGAAAACGATCACCCGTCGAGTGTCGCTTGCCATTATTATTAACGTCTAATGGAAAGTCCTAGTTCGTTATTCAATTTATAAAAATAGGAGACTGCTAAGACGACTTTACTTTTTCAGGATACTTTTAAGGACGATAGCTTATTGCCAGATAGGTAAGACATATTTATGGGAAAAAAGGCTACGAGGTTTGCCACTTTACAGATCAATCATCGCGTCGTCCACTCGTAAATCATACTCGAAACTGAAACTGAATCCCCGTTTGGAATTTCTACGATTGGTGGACAGGATTTGGAATCAAATGGATCGGGAACATTTTTGACTCAATTCTCTTTCCGAAAAACACGAGATATCACGTCGCGGTGCGTACAATTATCGTTTCGATTTTTATCGACAAGGAACGTATCGTTATCGTTGTAAAAGAATATCGCGTAACATGCACCGTCAGTTCTTCGAATCTTGTGAAAAGATGTTGTTCGAATGATAAAATTTTCCATGCCGCAGCGTCGCTCGCAAACGCTCCGCATTCATAGACAGACCTTCGGTATTCGAAATAATTTAGATGTACATAAAAGACACGGATTTCATACACCTAGGCAGCTCTCGATTTATTATTCATTCCATTGACAACATGTCTGCTTTACACGATTCATAAATCATTGACCGAAGTCGTCCATGCGGCTCGGTTCTCGGAGCAGATGTATAAATGCGATTAAAATTGGTAACACACGTAGCATAAAATAAGTTGAACAATATAAATACGGGATGGTAAATTATATCGTCATAGAAATAAGCATATCTGTCAAGCGTTTCAGGCTACAATTTTTTTAATATCCATCGCAGAATATTTCGCGTTGGTTTTCTACATTTATTTTCTGAACATTTCATCGATGCGGATTCGCAGGGAAATGTGTAAAAGCGCGTACGTTTCTCCGGTGTCCGGGACGACATTTCTGTTGGATCACGTTTCCGTCGCTACTCTCAAAATACCATGATTGCACAAGCCGCGCATGCGAATGTTCGTGCCACGTTATCTGGACCCGAAATGGCGGATATATCCGGCAAATTTCCGTTCGATCCCGTTCAAACGAATCGATTGGAGCGCGCAGGTGGCCGAGCGCAGCCGGATTGTTTGCTAGTCGTTCACCTCGAGCAGATATTCGCTCGAATTCCCGCGAGAGGTATCGCGCGCGACCTTGAGAATTAAGCCGAGTTTAAATTTAAAATATCGCGGGGAGAGAGAGAGAGAGCGGATGGGGAGCCTCGGTCGGCAGATCTGATAATAAAGTTGGTCGAAACGCCACGCTCGAATGCGAGGAGACTTGGGAATTTCGCGAGGCCCGTCGCGATCGCGTCGTCAAAAAAGCGATTCGTACAACGTAACGAAATTGGACAAGCGTGAACAACGAGCCGTTGTCCTGTTCCCCGATATCGGGGACGGCGCAACGCATCTCCGTTTCGACGCGAAACTATGATATAAGTGCAAAAAGCGCTCACCCACGGTATATTCGGACGCCGCCACGTACACACACAGACACGCGCGCGCAGGCACAGTCGGAAAAAGTACCGCGCGTCCGTGACCATCGTCGCGTGCGCGTATTGGCCTCGCGCGTTGTATAACGAAGGCTAAAATAAATGAAGTTTTAGCGCTGAGAAGGTGTTGCGTAACGCGACGGAACGACGTTGATACGTGACCTAACCCAACGAGGTACGGGTTATCGAGGTTTATCGGTGCAACGATTAAAAGGACGACTCCACGTGTCGCATCGTATATAATATATCTCATAAAAAAGAACGAGTCGCGCGTCGACCGATGAAGCGTAACTAGAAGAGCAGCGACGAGGGAGCGAAACAGGTTAAACGTGCGGATTTCTCGCAACGCCAAATGCGTACGAAACAGGTGGTAACGAGAATAGAACGAATGGCGTAAGAATAAAGAGAGTTGGAGAAGAATCGGTGAGGAAAGGAAATATCGAGGTGCGAAGAGTTGGAATAACCTCGGGATTTACAGGACGAGTAGTGAGAGGCGATGCAGCGGCATACGCCTCCTCGATTTGACGTGAAAGCGAATCGATCCTGTAAATCGAAACCGAATAGGTTTTGTAAGACTAGGCTAATAACCAAGTATTGTTCGACGAAGGCATACCTCAGCACGGCTATGCGCTCTACAGGTTGTTTTTTTCCCCATTACGCAACGGCGTGAGCTTTTCGCTGCTAGCAGATGAAAGAAGAATTTATTACCGTCGAGAGCGAGGGAAATTCGCGCGAAAGCTCCGTTCGGCATCGGGGCAGAAGAATCCGCGCGGCACTCAAGGTCATCGGCAATGACGTCAGCTAAAAAACTCTTCGGGGAGAGGAGCGTGGAGACTATAACGTGGCTGTTTCTATCTACGGTACGGACTTTCACGCGAGGCGAAGAAGAGACGGGCGTTGGAGGGTGACAGTTCGTTGTTTGTTCAATTGTTTCATGCTCGCTGCTTCCAGATGTTTTCGACTAGCCGAATATCGATACGCGGATGGATCCGCCGAGCGATGTTGGTAAATCAGCGATCATCCGACGAAACAAATAGAACGAGACATAAGTATCCGTAAAATAAGCGATAGGTAGAGAACGTGAAAATGTTGCGAGTACGAACAGTGTAACGAGCACGCGTTCGACTAGATTCGCGGTCGAGCTCGAACGCGCGTTCATCGCGATGAAAACGTGGACGATGCCTTCTGCGTGAGCCGTTATTCAAACTCTCGGATAATATTCCTCCGACCGAGAACGTGGCTGCCGCACGATTTTTCGCCGTCTATAATTTATAGAACGTTACACGCTGGCGCAGCAGCTTGCCGGGAGCACCTGTGATCGCCACGACAATGTAGGCTTCGGAAACTCGAGCGTGCCAATTTCTCAGACAATGCCTCTCTGTCGCGACTTGGCCAAGTCTCAAAATATCGCAACGCAACGGTCACCGAGCTACGAGTAGTAGTCAGGATTATTGTCGTCTCGGTTATCACAAGAGTGGGACGTGCCTGCCATCCCGATCGACTGGACAGAAAACTACTCGCAGAAAAATATTAACGTATTTTTCTTTCTTTCCGATCCATGAATGCGATATAAATTTCGAGATAAGCTCCAGAGAAGAAATAACTCGTACACCGGTAACCGATTGAATCATTCATTTGTTTATTCGTGGGCATGAATCTTCGAGCAGTGGAGAAAATATCGTCGCCTTGTCTCGCGCGCCGATCCGCGCTAATACCATTCCGTGGCGCGCTCGATCATCATGCCGCGCGCCTCGTTGTCGAATGGAGTCGGGATAGACGTCTTAGCGATGCATTTTTTTTCGCCAAACAAAAATCTACCGAGCACAAACGTGACGGTTCAGTCGAGTTTTCGTAGACTCGTATAATAATAATAATAATATCGTGGCGGATAAAAAAGGAGAAGAATCCTACGTGCGCCGATCAGCAGCTGTGACAACGACGCTGCACGGTGTCGCCATCTTGCGGGCAACGGAATAAGCATTCGGTCGGTCGATACGTCTACGCGCGGCCCACGTGCTCTGCTGACAGAATAACAAGCCGCGAGACCACGTGGTTTCTGGTTGACCTCCGCAAAGGCACGAAACGAGCATGCGAGTTTCTCGCGTCGCGAATAGATGCACGCGACGCGCGACGTACGAAGGCGAGCCGAGAGAAACGTGGGGGCATTGAGATCAATATTTTTGCTACTCTCCTTCCCTTTTTTGCCTTATTTTTTTTTCTTCTGTTTTTTTAAAATCATTTTGTTCATTTTTTAAAAATGACCGATAAGACGAACGTGAAGACGACCACGGATCGAGCATGCATCGCGCGAGTTATGCAACAGCCGAGATGGCGTATGTTTGTGTTTCATTAATAAAACGTGCTGAATAATGCTCCCGTTGCTGGCGTATCGACACGCGCGTCGCCATTGGTTCGCATGCGGAGAAACTTTCGCGGCAACGAGTCCGACAAGTATTTGCGTTATAGGTAACTCTTATGCAGACGGAGGCGGCAGGCTTCGCTCCCTTCCCCTTTCTTTCTCTCTACTGCTGTAGCGTTCAACTCTCCGTGCAGCAAAATTATACTCGTCTCGTGGGTGCGCCCGCGGATTTCCAGTATTTTTCCAACCCCTCCGGTTAACGCTGGCACACGAGAATTATTCAGGCTCGGATGGATATGAGGCAACGGTTTACTATGCACGGTTTCTCCGCGTAATCGTGCACATTTCTCGGTATGGGAGGGCCACGAGGGAAAACGAAGGGGAGTCGCACGAATAGCAGAGGCACAGCTGTCGTTGTGAAAAAAGCCAGCGGAGGAAAACTTCGAGTAAGATCTGTACAGGTGTCTACGCAGATGGATCGAACGCTCGTGACGATGCGTAATGCTCGTTGTAATTGCCTTCGTAAGGCATCCGGTTACCATCATTTTTCACCGTTGTCACGAAGTTTAATCGCACGGTTTTTGACGCTTTTCCGGAAGGCTCGACGAGGTGGCGTGAATCAATTTATTACCGTGTATTTATTACGTGTATGCGAGTGTCGGGATGAATGGGAGAGCGGATTCGCGAGAACAGAAAGCAATGTCGTCCTCGCAGCAGCAACGAGGAGACCTTTTCATTCCTGCATATACGCAATTAGACCCACGCGAAGACAATAAAATTGCAGCTCTCGCCAACCGCGAGGATTCCCGCCGCTAATTATATAACCGATGCGATTGGTCACGAAACGCGGGGGTGCTCGAGGGGGTCTCCTCTATTAACTAGCTATAACCAGCGAGCTAGCCGCCTTTGGTTTGATTGGTCAACGTAAATTGTTAAACCGGGGACCTCGAATTGCGTAATCATCGCGTTACGTGGCTGTAATCACCGGGACACGTGTCGGTTAGACCCTGCTAGCAACGCCGGATTACCATCCCCGGAATGAATTCGCGTTGAAAAAGCTTGAAAACAAAAAATCCAATCTTAGGTTCATCGAGCTCCGGCTCCTCGTCGTCGTCGTCGTCGTCGTCGTCGTCGTCGTCGTCGTCGTCGTCGTCGTCGTCGTCGTCGTCGTCGTCGTCGTCGTCGTCGTCGTCGCGATCAATTAGCTCCGCGTCGAAAGCGGAGCTGTATCGACGGAACTCGGTTGATTCCTTCTATACAGGGTGTTCGTTTTCGCGCGCGTGTCACCGCCGCGACGCGATGATAAACGAACGGCGCGCGCGGGGTAGGTAGTAGGTGGTCATAGGTGGTAGTAGACCAGTGTGCTGCGGGGTGTCGATACCATGTGAAAATCAAAAGTAGCGCGCAAACGCTCGCCCCCACTACGTGGCGCGGGATTCCTGGGTCGGGAGGAGCTGGCAACGTTGCGGATTGATCAAGACGCCACGCGGCCGGGTCGAAGCAGTGGGGGTAGCGGAGGACAACGCGCATGCGCGCGAGGTTGTCGGGCCGCGTGCTCGGTCAGCGTCCCTCGCGTCGCAGGGCGTTCGGAGCCCGTGCGACGCCGCTGTTCGGTTCAACGGTTCGCCGCTCTCGGCTAACCGCGGCGTTCAGGTTTACGAAGTCGAGGAAACGATACTACGAGATACATAGATACGAGCGACCAGCGTACATTGTCCTCTTTCTCTCTCTCTCTTTCTCCCTCTTTCTCTCTCTCTCTCTCTCTCTCGCTCTCTCGATCGCGACGATAGCCATTGCTCGAGAGGTTGGCGCAGCGAAATCGTGACGTTCGTCGGCTCGCGTACACACCGATGGACATGCACACAGAGGAGCGGGACAACTTTTCGAATTAGCCTTCTCTCCGACTGCACGTACGCATATGTAGGCGCGACGTTGTGGGGATCGTCGGTAAACGGCGCGATACAAAAATAGAGTTGCATGCGGGGCTACGACGCGCATCGCGTATGCGATTAACTGTCATCGTCCGATGTACCCGTGTCTCGCTGAAAACGAGGCTACGATATTTTTAGGATGGTGTGTACGACGGGTAATGTAACTGGACGTTGTCGTCGTCAACGGCTCACGAGTCATTGAGGACGTGAGAGCTACCGTCCTCGGTTTACGCCTGTGTCTCTCTACGTGTATCCGCATACGCGCACGCGTCCTGCATGTGGGTACGGTAACTGACGGTAACGCCGCCGACTGACGCGTGTACGCGGGCGAACCATCAGCTGGGGTCGCAACGTCTCTCTTGTTTTTGGACAACGCGCTCCCCTTCTACCGATTACGGTAGAGCTCGCGACCGAGGGGAGAAAAAAATACGGGAAGGAAGAGCCTACGCGTTGCGTACAACGAGGAACGCGGCATGAATCGCGAGGTTCGCGTTCGCGGATAAGTACTCATTCGAAATACGCTGTTCAGGCGTGAGTTTGAACAATTGGCGGAGACGCTAGCAAAAGAATTCCACTGCGAACGACAATGTTGAACAGAGATTGTTTTTAGTATCGTTGCGCGACGACGACGATGACGATGATGATAATGATGATGACGACGACGATGATGATAATGATGATGATGATGATGATGATGATGATGATGATGATGATGATACGTTTAATCGCGTTGGTCGTGTACTGAAACTTGTACGTTGACAACGCATCGCGTGTCCGTTGATAGGTGTAAAGTCACAGCGCTTTCGCAGCGTCGCTGAAAGTAATCGGAAACCTGTGAAGGATAGATGTCATCGCGGGAATAACGGACTTTAATGACCGACGACGACTCCGATACGAGGGAATGACTAATTTGATTTCTGCCAACGACGCTATTCTTACGTGACTCCCGTCTTCGCGGAGAGAAATCGTGGGGCTCGGCTGCCGTTTCGCTCGTCCATACAAACACGAACGGAAAGGATTCGCGATCAGCTGTTCCTGGCTCCCCGTTCCTACTATCGTGTTCGGGACAGCGGTGTGAGATATCAGGGGACACTCTCGAGTCTCACCCTGGAACCTGGCGACATCTATGCGGATTCAAGTTGCAGCAACATGTTTTTGTTTCCACCTCGATGAACGGAAGAGATGATCCACGAGGTGAGAAACAAATATAACAGAGTCGAGCTAGTCAGCTGGTACGACTGTTACGAAAATATTATCTCGATAAACTTTCACCAATCATTCGGTGGAACGATGCATGGTACGAGAAGCGAAGAAACGTGAATGCGAAAATTGTCGTAGCTTGTTTTTTATCAGATAATTTCGTTCGACACTTCTTTTCACCGTCATCGGTTTGCGGTAAAGTTGACCAGACTTATCCCGTATTCGATGCTTCTCGCAGGCGACGCAACGTCGACGTTGCTCGAGACATATTCGAGTTTGCACGGTTAAGTGTAAATACGAAGCGGCGTGTATTCGTCGTTGGCAAGGGCGTACGAGAGACTAACCGCAGAGACGAGAGAGGACAACGCAATCGCGGATCATTTCGCGATGAGACGGTGAAGAGCTCTTCGGACAGGGACGAAGAGGACAAACAGATGGCCGCGTGGTGTACGAGATGTTGCGAGGGATCGAACGAAGGGATGCCACGGGATCGGAGCGAAGAGGGAAAACGGCGTGGGAGAAGGAGGAGGACAAGGGGAAAGAGGCGAAAGGACTTCGGTCACTGACACCAGGACACCGCCGCTCCGTTGAGCCTCTCATTCACGGCCACCACCATCACGTGCTACCACCTACCTACCTTGGAAAACGCGCGCGCGCGCGGCTGTACACCGGCGGGGTCCGTTATTAAAGGTATAGATCCACGTCGTTTCTGCTCGTCGAGACTGCTGTTCAGTGAAAGGATAAAACTGGAGGAGCCCAAAACGAACGGGCTTCACGAAGATTTTCCCCTCTCCCTCCGCCTCCGCTGACGATCGGACTCGGCGGGGAAACACGGGGACAGATTTCCCTCGTTCGCGAACGAAGCTGCTGCACGGCGGTGTTTCGAAAAATGGTTTCGAAAGTTCGCGCATTGTTTTGAAAAACGCGAACAATCGCGAGTCTTGCAACATCGCGGCGAGGTCATGCCGTGCCGAAGAAGGACTTCGGGCACGCGAAGAGTCTTGTACGCGTCCCGTGACTGCCTCTGTAAATTGCAGTATCGTGTCCAAGAGTCACTGACCTAAGAAAGCGCGGGAACAGCGTGGCGAGGCCTAGCTGGTGGTACCGGCTCGGCGCGATCGTAAGCAGACTGAAACCATCTCTCGGCGAACGAGCGGTCAGCGGTCGTCGTTCGCGCTGGATGCGCAACGTGAAACGCGGTAAGACCGGAAACGGTGCTACGAGGAACGACTTTCTTTTAATTCGTTCACGTTCACCTCCTTTCCGAGAAAAACGTAGCCCTCCTTCGCGATCACGTGCACCGTTGGTATTAAGCTTGACGTAAGGGGAAAACAGGAAAAGCAATTGTTTCGAATTCGTGTGAACGATCGTTACGCGTTGGGCAGGGTGAACGCGACGCGGTGAAGAAAGCGTGAAGCCTAAGAGTGTTTCGGGGTAAGGGTCGTTGAGACGAGATAAGGCGACTGGGGTAAAAGCCTGGCCGCGAGCCAAATCCCTTATCCGGAAGTGGACAGTGTGTCCGAGGTATACGCCGGTATCTTCGCTTGGAATAAAACTGATCGAACGGCGATTAGATGGATGCGAGATTATGCAAACGCGTTCGATCGTCAAATTGTACGTAACTTGAATTTCGTACCGTACGAAGCGCGCAAAATTGAGTATCGCGTGCACAAACGTATTATCAAGACTCGCTCCGACGAGTCGTTGACTCGAGTTTCTCGCTGCTGACAAAAAAGTTGCGCGTCCACCTTCCTTGCAACAGGAATAGCCACGCGGTCGAGAAAATTACATACTATGGGCGGACTAGACACGAGCGTACAGGTAAATCTCGCGGACGTTTATCGCCGCGTCAGCTAGTTCGCGATGTCTTTCTTGTTTTCCACGATGCCGCGAAATTCTAATTCTCTACCGTCGTACCAACTTCTATAAGTGTCTCGCATTGCTCGTAAATTCCACAACGACGTTAAAAAACGCGAAATGTTTATACAGATACGGCCAACAAAATCGGCATAACGATACGCGGCGGCGTTCATGTATTCCGAGTCATCGGTACCGCGAACGCATCAGTTTCGTTGCTCCACGCCACCGACTGAAACGGATTTTGCAGAGACTCGCGATTTTTAATCGAGGACAATACGGAACGACGTTATTCGAACGTGCAACGACTCTTCCAGCCTATTTACATTACCTGCACCACGGTCAACTCTTGCAGCAGCAAACAAATCCTTTCAAATAGCCACGAGTAAGCAAGAGAAATGGTTTTCACAAAAATAAACTTACACAATAAAAAAAAAATCCCTCAAATTCGTCCAACAAATTTGTGTTAACGATTTTTTAAAAACAAAATTAGTGTCATTTCAACGCACTCCGTGTGTAGTGATGAAGAAACACGGCTCTGTGTCGACCCTTCGAGTACACAATGGGTCATTTTGACCCTGTCATCGACTTTGACCGAGAATAGCGTTCGAGCATTTGCAAAAAAGGCGGTAGTGAAAATTAAGAACGTTACGATTTATTTTTCTAATCGCCATCTTTCGGAAAAAAAAATTCGATTTTTTCAAGTATGTTAAAGACTTTCCATCCATTTTTTATAGTTCAAGAGTACGTTGACATTTTTCGAAAAATACGTCTAGATTTTTTGAGTGAAAAGGTTCAGAAGTGCCGAAGTTATAGACGGTCAGGGTCAAATTGACCCAAAGTGAAGGAGATGTTCGAAAAAACAAGTGTGTACTCGAAGTGTTAAAATTAACACAAATCAATGTTAGAATAACATTTAAGACGTGTTACTTCAGTACGAAATAATATTTTCGTGTGTTGAAAAACGGACTGTGAGAAGAACCCTGACTGTGTTGAATAAGCGCACTAAAATGTTAAATATTGTACATAAAAAATGTAACACTTTACACGGGAGGAATATTTTTTTCGTAACTCCGAAAGAGACCGAGAATTTGGGGTGGTCGCGTTAAATTGTCCATCCTGTACACGGATGGTCGTTGGAGGAAGAGGAAACTTGTAAGAATATACGTCAGAGATCGAGAATGATCAAAAATCCGATAATAACGGGCTTCTAGAGCTTCCAATCGAAGCCTTGCCTGGCGTCTGGCCTGCAGAGCTGGTGTTTCCCTCGGGAACGATCTTCGTTATCGGGGGACGCAGCTTTCGCTGATCAGGAACGATTCGACAACGGGGAGAAAAGCTGGGCTGACGCAAATTGGTCCTGCAGCGAGTCATCATGGACCTCGAGCTTCGCAAGCCCGGTTCTTGACCCTTCGCAAGCGAGATTAACGAAGTGGGAAATAATTTCTTTCGCATCAACTCGAATCGAAGCTGGCAGAGTGGATCGAACGATAAAAATCAAGCATCCGTTTCAGTCTGGTAAATCTAAGGTCCACGTTGTCCGGTATACGTTTACCGATTTTGCAATGATTTTGTAAGTTGCTTTCATTCTGCCAATAATTACAAATGGTAACGAATAAGAAATGGAACGAAAGACACGGAAGAGTTGTGACAAACGAAGATTTGGGGGTCGAAAAAAAAACCGAGGGAAAGAGATACGTGTACGTACGCCCCGAAGGATGATGATATTGTCGAGGACTGAGCCGCGGTAATTTTCTCCAACTGTGTAGTTCCGTAGAATGAAAGGTACGAATTGTGAAATTAATTAGCTATATACAATGAATTCGTTCGCGTCGAAATTTACACACGTTCTTGGTTTCGCGCATCATTGTAGCAACCAGCAGGATGCGGTATAGACACAAGCGTGTAGGTTAAACTCTATGGAACACATCGAATGTGTGAGAATGAAATTGCTTCGGTTACGGGGCGAGAGTGAAGTGTGGAGCAATGGTCCAATTATAGAGCGAGGAAAATCCAATTGGGGAACTACGAGAAATCGAAGCCGCGATAGACGACTCGTGGAATACGAAATGAGGCCTGTAAGAGTCGAATACGCAGCGGAGGCGACACATATAGAAATGAATCGTTTCCATCGATACATATCTGCCTAGACAGATAACGTATGAATAATCGACGAGGGCAACGGTAGTTTCTGTCAATTCGCTGTAACACGTTCCGCGTATAAATAAACCGTGAAAAATCAATTGATAACTCGGGTTTCACTTGATTTTTTTTTTTTTTTTTTTTTTTTTTTGTATTCCACACGAGTTCCGAGTTCCGTGCGAATTCGCGTGTAATAAAAGAGTCGAGTCGCGAGCTCTGTTGTTAGCCTTCGGATCCGCGCCATACCAGTCTTGTTACCAGTGTTACTTTCAACGCGAACTATTCGCAGCGATGTCTGGAGAATTGAAAAGGCAGCAATTAATCGTACCTGTTCACTGTGCTTGGCTGGTTTTTCCAAACGCGAGGGATATGTACTTTTCGAACCACCATTCGTGAGCTATCGTCACGTGGAAAAGCATGGCGGCATTGTGCGGTCGGAATCGCTATGGATTTCCTTCTTTTTCGCGAGATCCGGTCTCTCGATTCACAGTCTACTCGTTTGTTTCTTCTTTCTACGTGTGTCAGAAGCAGGGTTTCGCCGTAGCACTGCTAAAGGTTGTTCGTACTCGCAGAGTCGAACTTCACCCAAAGCTCGCCCTCCGCAAGAAGAAGAATGCAAGCCGCAGAGACGATAATTAATCTCGAAGCAGAACCTTCTACGGAATAATACGCTGGGTACGACGTGGTTCGTTGAAATAGACTTTAGGTTCAAATTCATACGGTAATTTTTACTTAAAAATTACACTTAACAACTCCGCAAATACTGCTAAACGTCCACGCGAATTAGTAATGAAAATATCGAGGACTTTAACAAAAATCTAACGTCTGATGTAGCACAACTAGAAACTTGCCAATTTTATTGACCAGAACGCAATTATTCGTGACGAATTCGAACATTACGAATTATTTTGTAAGTTTTAATACGTGTAAAATAATCAAGTCTTTTATGGCAAAGAAACGCAATTTTATGTTTCAAATATTAATTTTATTGAGTCAAGTTTATTCTAAATTTGTATGTAAAAAAATCAAGTGGGAAACTGTTTCTGTTTTTTTTTGTGTAAAATGTTCTCAATTATTTATTAAATTGTAATCTATCATCTTTGCAGTATTTACAGTATTTTAGATTATTCGTATGTTTAAATAAATTCTGTAAAAAAAAACTTGCTGTAAAGTTAGCTCCTAAAGCGTAAGTGTTGCCAAAGTCAGTTAAATAGCACGAAATTTTGTGTTTAACCATTTTTGTTCAGTCATTAACGATCGAAAACTCCTTTTTACTGTTTTTCATCGAAATTTCTTATTTTTTTTTAAATTAATTATACAATAACCAAATTAGGTGTTCGAAAATAATTGAATAATTTAAACTATTCGAAAAGTTCAAATTATTCAAATGGTTCCAATTATTCGAATATTCGATTCGATTCGATTCGGGCGCTATTCGCACACCGCTAAAAAAATAGGTAAAATTCGATCAGAATATACTCGACGAAATCTGATTCCACACCTCGGCTCTTTCGTGACTATAGACAAGTCCATTTCGCCAAACTTACAGGTCAACGAGTTGCGATTACAAGGCCGCAAGATACAAACTTCGTACTGGCCGTAACGTAAATCCTGATTGAAGCCGCACGAAGTTTGTAGTTTGCAGACTTATCTTCGTATCTCGCAAGTTTTATTAATCGTTTTTCGAATCATTTTCATCAAAGTTTCGAGTCGTCGAATCGCATCAGCCGAACTATCTGGAAAAGTTCAAACATTCCACTCGTCCCACGCATTCAGCCTCGAGGCCCGTTCATCTCACGTTGCTCAGCAGCGCCCTCGAAAATACTAAAATATTACCCTCGTTTGTATCGTTTGTCCGGAAGGTTTTAGCAAAAGCGAATTCATTTTTCTCAAACGGACGATAAGCGATGATAAAATATATCACGGCGAGACGATTATTACCGGAGCCCATTGAGATTAAGATTCGAAGGCTCAGGCGATTATTATTCTCGATTTACCGTTGGCGAACAGACACGAAGAGCTTGATGAAAAGAGAGTATTGATTCGCGGTGCGCGAAAACGCGTCAAATATTACGTCATCGGTGGCACCTTCGACCGCAGACGATCGGCCGCGAAACGCGAGGATATTTCCTGCTGCACGGGGATCGGAATAGACCTTTTTTCGCAGCGCAGCGACGAGTGGCGTCTGAGGTCGTCCGATAGGAAATTGATATACGTGCTCGAGCGGAGGACCTGCCTGCGAGCATCGCGTCTCGTCGTCGAGTCACCTTTTGTGCCGAAATGAATTTTCACCCGCATTTCAGGATAAGAACGGGTCCGAAAATTCGTGGCTGTCGTTTCGTTCATCGACCCCCCCCGTTCGCGCCAGCTTCTTTCTATTGAGAACTTCCGGTAAGTCGGAAGAGATCGCTCCGGGTCCTCGCTACGTTCGTCGCGATCGATCGAGGGAGATTCCGCCAAGATAGATATTTGACGAGGAGTCTGACGTCACCGGCGTCATCACGTGTACCGGAACAAGGACTGTCGCCATCGGGATATACACGTTGTTTTCGGTACGTAGAAGAGACAATCGCGCCTCTCTCTCTCTCTCTCTCTCTCTCTCCGTCTCTCTCTCTCTCTGCCTCTTACTCTCACTCTCTCGCCCCCCTTTCGCCGGTGGGGATCCCAAAGGGTAGCCAAGGACGTTCGGGGTGTCAGGCCTTCGGTAACGCCTCGCCCTTCCTCTTTGTCAGGGTGAAAGAACTACGCGTACAACGGACTCCCCGCGGACCGAGCGTGCACGACGGCACAGCTGTGAAGGGGTCGTAAAAAAGCGGGGGAAAAAACGCGACTCCTTTTAACATTTCTTGACTCGAAATGACCTACGGAATCGACCGACGCTCTTCTTCTCCGACCAGACACCCTGTACGAACAAATATATATCGCACGAGGGAAAGCAAGGTTTTAGCCGCTGCGAACCGAACTGCGAATGGAAACGTCTTTATATGTTCCGCGAGGCGTCGCGTTTTCCATCCGAGCATCCCTCCCTCCCTCCCCCTTCGGGGACGACGTTTTCTCACGAAATTCGGCAGGGGGTGAGATGCCTCGTCGACCATTTCAAAGAATCTCGGCTCACGTATATCCCAAACGAGTCGATTCCAAAATGCCTCGGGTGTGCGTGTGCGTGTAATTTGCGTATTTTTTTTAAAAAAACCTTTTTTTTAATTTTTTCCTTTGAATCCAAAAATTGAAAGTATAGGTGAAAATAACAATCTTGGTACCAATGCGAGCACTTAATATTAATATCGAGGTTTGCTTTGATTCGTTGTTCTATTGTCCTTTTGAATAAAACTGGAAAAAAACGTTTTTTATGTTCGGAATTTCGTATCTCGGCAATGGAATATTGTGCAGATTACTCCGAGACAGATTTTCAGAGTTAATCGAACGTTCTACAAAAAAGATCTTACAATTTTCAGATATATTTTCAATTTTTGGATACGATGAAGATTTTTTTTTTTTTTTTTTTAAAACAACATAGCGTATGTATATCCAGATATTCGTAAAACGTGATAGCCACGCGAATAATATCCACTCGCGTCCGTGATGCCGAGACAGATCGCTCTAATTACATCTGATCTCGGAACCGAAGCGATTCTTCTTTCTTGTTGCCAATTATTCCCAGAAACGATACGTAACCGGATTCTGTTGTGTACCTACGTACGTTCGCTACACGCGCGTATTCGCATACGCGTATATAGGTACAGGTATTTACAGAAGGTCGTCAGTCGTCGCGGCGGTTGGGAGAGGGATTCGCGTATTGACCCTGCGCGGCGTGTAACCCGTTCAGCGAGTTCCCAACCGTTCCCGGATTCTATAATATATCTATATCTAGCCTCTTCCGAAAATCAGCCCAGGGAGTATACCTTCCGGGCGATTCTGCACGCGAGCACGCACTCTTCGAAGCTTATCCCCGAGCTTGCTCCCCGTTACGGGTGGCCGGGTAGATCACCCGTCTCTCGAATTACCGCACAGCATCGGCTGATCAATGCTCGTACACGAACGAGCCAGTCGGCTGAAATCCATATCGTGCGCTAATTTCCAAATTGTTCGCCAAAATTGAGCGACGAGAGAATTTTTCGCTAAATTTAAGATAAAAGCTGAGATTTAGGGCACCGATTGGAACGGTGAAACTGGTTATCCCATCGGTGGAACACCTGATTAGCGTACGGCGAGTGCAACGCTGAATAATTGTAACCCGATCGTCGATTGTTTTTTGTACGTATGTATCTCGTTGAACGCGTTGAGACAGGCCGATTCGTAGTGTCTATACTGCACGAACTGCGAGGTGATATCGTACGCAAGGTTGAAAGTAAAGGTCGTCTCTGCTTCGCAGGAAAAAGCTTGCTTTTCTTGGCGACGAGACACATCAACGATACATTCGGGTGATTATAGATTTTTTACTTTACTCGATTCGTATTGTCTCTTACGGCCGGCACGTTTGTCACGTGGCTACATCGCGCCTATGCCTACAAACGACTCGAGATATAATTCGAAAAACTTTGAAATTCGTTTAAAAATTGAATCGTGTGCCAAAATTCTCCGCTGATTTTCACGACCCTCTCGCGATTCCTCTTCCTCGAACACCAGCGAATTTCGTACTTCGCCTTCGCGAATGGACGGGGTGTATCGCGAATTTAACATCGACGTATGTTTTCGCGTTATACACCACGTCACGCCGCGAGTGATAAATCCGAGCGGAACCACCGCCAGCCTCGAAACCATTCGTCGAATTTCCTTTACCAGAATCTCTGCTCGTTCGATTTTTTTAGGGGCGTTCGTGCGGGCGTTGGCGGTACATTTGGCCAGGCCGCGAGAATCGGTGCAGCTCGATGAACTCTTCCGCGAAATACATTGTAACTTTGACGATTCCTAACAAAGGGCAGCTATGGAAAGCTGTTACCTAGTATCTCCCTGCACGTGCGACGAACACTCCAACATGGCCGGATTTTTTTTTTTTTTTTTATACACCGCATTTTTGATCGGCCGCAATTTTTTGAAACAAGAATGTATTCTTTGACAAACGTCTGGTAATATCCTGAGAAACGAAGTTTGAGAAAGCGGTACGTGATGTGTTTCAACGTCGTGCGAGTTCCCACCACCAACAACAACGAACAAATCGCTTACTCCCCGATGTGAATGATCGTTTTGAACCGCCGAATTCTTTCCTAAGTCTCGTACATTGGGGCTGAAGTTGAAGCAACGGCATTCGCCGAGCACTCGACAATAGATTTCGAATTCTTTTCGTTCAACGTACAACAAAACTGAACGAACAGCTGGTCAAAGTTAACAGTTCGACGACAGTGTTTCCGCGTGGCTCTTACGTATACTTTACTCGTTGTTTCACCAGTATGAAAGTTTCGGCACGTTTATAACAATAACAGCGATCACGCGATGACAATAGCTAATGATAGTCTACGCGACGAGGTCAAAAATTTCTGCCGCAGTTGTCAATTACGGCAGCTTCTCGGTGTTTTCATGCCGGTTTCGGCTAAGTTTTTTTTTTGTTTTTTTTTTGTTTAATCTGACATTACAATCGAAGGGGCAGCGATGGATAACCGAGACCGTTTCGTTGCCGGGGGAGTCGGGGGTGTTCGGCCGAACCGAAACCGTTGCACGGGCACACGAACTGCATGGCAACAACAACTGCCCGCCGACGCCGATCAGTGACAGCTGATTCAAGCTGCGAAGATAAGGCGATAATTATCACCTGTCGCAGCCGCAGGCACGCGACACCAATAAACTCGTCAATAATAATAATCGACGCGCGGAGTCCCCGGAGGTTTTTGATAACGAGGCAAACCCGGACAAGGGTCGGATCACTTTGGACAAGCTTTCTGGGAACCTAAATTGAGGATCGCCAAATGAGAGTAGGTACCGATGTCGAACGACACTCGTTTTCATATTGAATTTCAGCGTCTGCTGTCGTCCGGCGACAGGGATTTACACGGATCCACTCGACCCCGCCAAAAATTTACATGTGTCGGGGGTGAAAAATTCGAGTCAGAACTTCGGCTTTTTTTTCTTCCTTTAATTACACGCAATTCGACCGACAACGATTAAGTTACGGTAGGTGGACTTTTTGTAACGGAAACGAGGCTCGACCGATCGATAAATTCGTGACAAGATCTCGTCTTGTGAAATGTGGTCTGAGCAGACGTTCAGCTGCACTGCGAATCGATCCGCAACCACAACGCAGGTCCGCGTAACACGCAATAACCCCTAATTCCAAAGCTATGCTTTCCATTATAATTGGAATTGTAATTTGCATGCAAGAAGCTGCGCGACAGCTAATCAACACTGATCATCCGAACTGAATTAACGATAACTCAATTATCGACGATGTCAATTTTCTAACAATCGACAACCAAGTTTGGTCGAAATTTAATAAACCTTGCCGAAACAACGAGCGACGCTTTACGTATAAATCGTCGGGGCCTAGGACGCGTTTGGCGATAAAATTACAATGGAATCACGATACAAGAAATAGAAGAAAAACGAAAAAGTCGATGCATCCGAAAAAGCTAAAGTACACTCTCGCGGAGGTTTGTTAATTTTTTTGCCAGCTTCAAACAAATCGCTGATCGTACGAGAATCGAAGAATCTCACTAAAGTCGTGATTTACATTAGCTTCTCTCGCGGCGAAGTCGATGATAAAAACGTGGCACGTCAATTTGATTCGGCAATTATCGTTGTAAAAATAACGCGCGACGTAGGCCGAGGACGAAAATAACACGACAAAACGAACTTTTCAATCTGGTTCGATCTTGGAATCGATACCTTAGCAGCGATCGGGTAAACGAACGCGGGCTTCCTACGCAGAACTGGCAGAAGGAGAGAAAAAAACATCTCAAGGCTGTGCTCGTAAGCTTGCGCGATTACACGCGTGTAAAATATCACTTCGGTAGGTACGAGTGGCGCGATGCATGGAAAAACTAGCGGTGGTAAGATGATAGGATCTCGTATTCTGCTGGAAATACGAAGGTCCCGAGCAACGGGACGTTTTATTAGAATATTCGGTTACTTTGGCCCATTGTTCCAGCCCTTTGCTCGGAGTTGCCGACAAACCCACGCGAACATCGAGTAGAAACGGTCCCCAGGACACGTCGACGACGAAGCCGTTCCACCGCAACGCGCACGGATTGAACCGGTATCCCCCGTTCCGTCTTCCCGCCATTCCGTCGTCCCACCTTTCTCTTTCTCGCTCTCCTCGTCCGACGCCGTCTCGAGTCTCGAGTCTCGTGTCAGCCGGTCGAAAGGTACAGTCTCTCGTAAAATTACGCATCCGCCTCCGCGTGCTCGCGGCGGACGGTTCTCTTGCCGGCGAACGTAGGGAGTGTGTGCGGTGGACTGCCACGCGTACCGGCGAGCATCGGACAAACACGTGCCGGAATCACTCCCCAGCGAGATTTTGCGAGCTTCCACGACTTCGTTCGTTACTCATTTATAACGAGGACTATAGGCGTTACGAAACGAGGCTCGAGCACGCATCTCTCGACGACCACGTTGGTCGCGCGGCACACCTCGATACGTTTTACGTATATACGTTGCGCGGGAGCGTGGCTCGGATCACCTCGAGCAACCACGTGGTCGTTGTACGAATTTACCCAACTAATTTTCATTATTCGTTTATTTGCGTTCTCGATTACGTAGACTGCGATAGCATATTCGGCTTCTCGTTCATCTCGTCCTATTCAACGTGTATATATATGTAGATATGTGTGTGTGTGTTGAAAAAAACGGTCATTTTCTCGAAGAACAGCTGAAAATCGTTAGAGTATCCCTAGACAGAGACACTGTCAAAATCTGAGCCCGTAATATTAATATTTAAATGTGGCTATTTGCACATTTCTGCTTCCTATTAAAATAACGTAGAAAAATGTTTTGTTTAAAGTTTGGAAATTCGTAGAGTTCCCCCTCAGGGGAGTTATATTTTCACAGGATTTTTCTAGGAATACTCTGTCGAATTGTCACTGTTTTGTTTCACTGAACAGCTTTCACTATTTCGACGTACACTGTTCACTGTTCTAAAAAATATACACGTATATATGTATATTTTGTTCTTCTGAAATGCGTCTATCGTTTCCTGGCAGGTTCGATAGAGAGACACTACACGGGCAACAGATAAACCGGCAAACCGTGAGTTGATATCGGGCTCGTGTGGTCGTACTTGTGTTGGCGTATGCGTGTACGCGTGCGTGAGAGGTGGTACCAGAGTAGTACGGAACCAGGCTAGAGATCGGATAACGTAGCGTAACGTGTTCTACTCACCACGTGACTCGTTGGATGCAAGATGTCGAAAGTGGGGACCCGAGTGATCCGAGGACGAACTGGCCACGCGTTCTCGTTTCTTTTCCTGCAACTCGACATAGCGTGCTGCTTCCAAAAGCGTCTCCAGGCTCATATCGACGACGTCGACTTTCTTCGGAAAACTCCCAAGTTTTTACAAGTTCGAGAATCGTCGCAATATTTTTATCGTGTAGAAATGACGACGCGACCGCGGAGAGACACGAGCGGGACGAAAGTTTTTGATCCGTCGCGTGAGAGGCGAAGTTCTCTCGTCCTTATCTTCCTCGACGCCTTTTCTTCGCTCCTCTTTTTCCTTTGGCTGCCCGCCCCGGGTGCCTCTGTACCAACAGACGAAAGTAACGAGTGAAAAGAAAACGCTAATAATAGACGAGTAAAAGATTGCTTATAAAAACGCATTCATTCGTGTTCGAGGAGCAATTAGTAGCTTTTTCGAAAATTTGCTCAGATACAGTCGACGTTAATGGTTCTGACGCTTGAATTTCCGTACGTCGAGCCCAACTATATACGCGGGCTGATGCGCGCGTGAGGTTGGGCGCATCGGTTCCGTGTCGCCGACGCCTTTGACCGCAGCATCCCAAAAACCTCTGGAACGTGAATTCCCCCGTGGTGCTCGTGCGTGCACGACCGACCAGTATTTCGTCTCAGGATTCGAGAACGAGGTACGAGCAATAGCGGTTTGAAGAACGCGCCAAAGCCTCGGAACTGTGACAAGCAAATATCACGAATTTTAGGAACAATGGGAAATATTATCGACAATCGCGATCCGACGTATCGCTGTGGATACGCTAAAGTGACTATCGGGAACGTTTTTTCAAAAAGTTTTTGTTTAAATAACGATACCTTGACGCGGTGCTTCGTTACCGAATCCTCGAACTTTTCTCATTAGACGGCGCTATTACTCTTCCCACTAACGCAGATACATGCATGCCAGTCGGAGATGAACGATTCGAATTTTCATGGCTTTACTTTCAAAGATCAGTTTCATTCCCATAGCCCGAATCATTCGTAGTTGTTGCTATATCGAGTATGCGCTTTGGAAAGATACAGTTTTAAGTCGAGTAGCGAATAGATAAAACTGAAAAATGCAACTCAAGCGAGAGAGAAAAATAGCAATAAATTACCACGGAGATAAGATAATCAAAGCCGCAACTTTATCCGAGACGCTGGAAAATTCATCGAATTAAGTGACTTTTTTACTTTCATCGGTGGCAAATTAAACGAACCAAATGACGTGAAAGCTTGTACTTGTTCGCCGTTGCATACTGTACTTCGGAAGGTGCGTCAAAAAATGAACGGGTCGTTTGGAAGCGACTAGAGCAGGCAATATGGACGAGTAGGTAACGGCAGAGTTGCACCTGCTAAGGCAACCCGCAGCACGTTACAGTGACGTGGCACCAAAACGATAATGGCCAAACGAATCGAATACGTACGTAGGTACGTTTTCAGAATTCAAACATTCCTTTTACGACTGCAGAAATACGTCCGTAGAATTGATGTGCACGAAGTCTCTGGACATTGATTGTGAGCCGAGAGACAAAGCGAGAGAGAACCACGAACGAAGCGAGGAGATTCTTACGTTAAGACGTAACGTCAGATAGTAACAGAACACGTGATATTGATCGTGGCGGAGGAAAAGAAAATTTCGACGAGAATAATGCATATTTTGAGCTGGCAATAACGCGATCACAAAAACTGTGGAGAGAGCGACGTATCGATTCATAATTGATAAGATGTTTCTCCGTCAAATATCAACACGTGCCAAGAAAAAGAAATGTTTATAAAGATTAGGTTCAAACGTGTCGCAAAGCGCGCGGACAAGCCAGCTCGCGGTATCTGTGTATTGATATAGCTTGGTACCTTCGTAACAATGTATTACTATTGAGATATATAGAGATATATTTGAGACGACGAGAAAAGTAAAAGACAATTTGTCACACAAATTGTTAGAAATCAGATTCATCATTTCCCGGTCTACAAATAGAATAGAAACGCGCGAAAGGTTTACTCGTATGATTTCCAGCAGTCCGGATTGTTGTTTCAAGCCATCCATTAACCAGCGCTAAATACACCCGTATACGAGATCTATTGACTTTTACGAAAACATCATTTATCTCCATCGAACGAATCGTCCATGCATCGACAGCCGAAAGAAATTAGCAACAACTGTTTATATATTGCCTCGAGCCAAACGATTGCAGATTTGATATTTTGCAAGTGATATGTAGCTGACGTATGTTAGCGGTACTCGAACAGCTTACAATGTCTCTACATTTTCTCATTTGGTTTGTTTACACGAGTGGTTTACTTTTCCGAGGACTCGATTTGTTAATTTCGATAAACCGCATCGAGTTTTCACTCCGATGATATCGTCATCGAGTAAAAGAATTGGGAAACAATTGAAATTTTGGTAATTCTCAAATTAACGGGTCTACTGGTCACGTGCTCGCGAGCTCACTCGGTAAAGACCGGCTGGTAATCTCGTGAATATCTCATGAGACGCCGCGGTATACGTGCTCGCAATACTTTTTCGCAGAAAACTTACGCGACACGTGACAATAATCAATCTTTCCGAGGAACTTCGAAACGTGTGTTTTTACGCTAGATGAGAAATGATTTTTAATTCTCACAAAACGTCAATTCGGCGAGAACTGCTGATACACCGTCACGCGTAAGTGTACGTTGCACTTGCAATTTTAAAAACGATACGCACATAAAATTCTTCACTAATCACCTTTTCAACGAACCCGTCGAATTCGGACTCGCAGTCGTCACACCGGCAACTTCAAAGCTCTAACATCGTGCGAAATATTTGTTTTTCGATCGGTTCACATCGTTCGCAACTCGTTGGTGCACGGAGTGACAATTGGCGATAACAATGCGAAGGATGTAAGTATCTGTTGATTCGTGAGTGGAAACGTGTCAACATCCCGGTGCTCCCTCGATAATTTTGTCCTTCGCGCTTACATCGCGTCAATCGCGTCTTCCGTTCTGCATGCGATCACACACAGAGCACTCGGGTACGGGCAGTTAGCCCGCTAAAAATGCCATCGTCCGAATCGTAATCGTTGACGAACGGAATAAACTTGGTGTTCGAGGAACGAGTAGAGTGGTCACTTCTCTTCGTAAATCGATGATTTTGATGCTTTCAATCGATTGTCCAACGGTCATCTAATTCGGATAGCTTCGGCGCGATCGGAGACGCGGTGTGAACGTTGGCAGACGCCGATACACGGACGGATCTTGCCTATCGTCGACGCGAACGTTAAGAGAGACGAGTAAACCGTAACCGTAAGTACGACGGCCAACCCGGCCGTTGAGCGCTGGCAGTAATCTTATTACGATGGGGAACCGCCACGAGGCTAGCCAAGACCGACCCCAACGCCTAGTTGTCAGCTACGTCTCGGACCTCCGACCCGCTTGAACGTAATAGTAGCCTGACGCGACGAATCTGACGCGAAAGTCGAGCCTCAATAAAGGTTGAGATTCGATATTTGAAACGAGAGGGAAAAAAATGCAAGTTCGCGACGTTTGACCGCGAGAGATGACACGAGCGAGGTAACGTCGAAATAAAAAAAAGCGTAATAGAGATGTGAGAGTAATTCCGTGAGGCACTACGCAACAAAGCGAGGAGCGAGCGCCGAGCGGGCTCGAACTGACAAAGCGAAACACGTTACGGTGCCGACGCACGCTACGTCAGCCAATGAGACCTCGCGGCGCCATGACATCACGAGCGCATGTCATTCGCTATTGGTCGAATCTATTATGGACCAGAAAACACGCCACGCAACCACCTATACACATGTTAATTAAATAGGCGATAGTCCGGGAGAGATAATAGGGCACGGAAGCTTTCCACGGGCGTGGTAACGTTGAAATAGATTCTCAAAAAATAGAGACCAACTCACAAGCGACTTCCTCGAGCGTACGTCCGGAACAATTGAAACACACTGAAACTCACTTTCACGAGCGAAATCAATCGTCGAACGGAACGGATCCTACGGAATTTCTTCGATTTTCGACACCGCACACGCGTTACATAGATGCACGGATGTTACTAACAAAAGGTTGAATAAATACGGATAATAAATAGAATAAGCGTACGACAGTTATAACCTAATCGATCTGGCGCGTGGCAGAAACATTTTACAAGTGGTAACCACTGCGCATCAAACTGCCATGCTTGCTCGACCACGATTCACGTGTCTGGGATCCGCGGTATCGACCAATCGGAGCTCGTCCCATGACGTCACTGGGCTCTATCGACCAATGAGCGTGCCCCATGTGACGCAGCAACCTACTGGGCGTGTGAAGTGTCGTGGTGTTGTATTGCCATTTAGAAATGCACGTCCTTTTATGATCAGAATTTCCCGATATCTCGCGTATCATTGAAAACAAAACCTTCCTTCGTAAGCATGAACCTTCCAACGATTTGATAACCAACAAGCTTACCTGCCAGTACACGTTAGAATCAAAATATTGCCGGAGAATAACACGCAACACCTGACACCCGGCTTGCCCGGGCAAACACTCGATTCGGCGTCACCCACCTTTTGTCACGTTCCTTCTCTGTCACATGGATCGCCGGCGCGCAGCGTTGTCAGATTTACGCGCGGGTAGAGTCATTGTTTACGATTGCGCGCGCGCGCGCGCGCGCTATCCTTAAAATGCTGCTTTTCATCTTACGCTCCAATCGCCATGCCATGGTGAGGTACATACGTGTTTCTTGCCGAGCCTTCTTCATTACTTTGCACGAGACCTTGTTTCGAATTGGCGAACACTCGGGTTTCAAATATGTGATTTAAATAGAGCCAATTCGGCAGGTTCGGCGATCTTTCCGTAGTGATTTTCAATATCGATGCATATCGCCAAACCGCGTTATTATCGTATTTCTGTTGATTTCAACAATTCATAAATACCGATATTTTGTTTGATGTTGAGTTGGAGGAATGGAGAAAAATAAACACTTCTGATAGGAGCACTAATGTATTGCTGCAAGTTATCTTCTCATTACTCATTAATACAACGTTTAGCAAGTTGTGATGATTGTGGCGAAGGAGACTTTCTTCTTCTAAAAATATACAAACTATGAACACACGCAACGTAAAATGACTAATGTTTCATGATCATAATATTTTAACCTAAAATATCATTATACATTCTTTGCAAATAAATAACACGATAAGCTGGTGTAACGAGAAAAATAGTCGTACATGAACGAACATTTTTGCATAGCTTCGCTTACAAATTGAGAAAAATTATAGTTTTGTAGCACTGGAATATATGATTTAACAAACTAGCGCCTATTGGCTGAAAATAGTCACCAGAAATTCACATTTAACCGTCTAAATACAAATATTCGGTAGAAATTTGAAAAGTTATCGATATTATTATACCGTATTAGTTTTATTGAATGAGAGAGATTTGTCAAACGTGAAGTAATTTCAAGATCAAATTCACCACATATTCGTCGTACCAGAAAAATTCTATAACACTATTAGAAATTACAGCACCATAATTTTTTGCAGATTCTGCAGAGAGTTTTCAGATTTAGATTCTGACTAGAATTTTCTAAAATATTCTATTCGTATTGGGATCCGTTGTCCTGATTTACATTAGATCACAACACGTAATTTCACTATCCTCACTGAATTGTATTAAACCAAAGTTCCGGGCACATATGATATTGGCAAGGATTAAATTAGAAGAATATTTTTTTCTTTGCAAATCGTAATGAAAAATTATATCTTTCATTGTATGCTTTACATTCATGTGAAGTATGAAATTAAAGCTAGTAATGAAAGAATTTGATAATTTTCTGGGGCAATCAACGATTTGTTGTGTCATTTTTTGCTTAAAAATGATGAGTTCCTCATAAATAACTATTCTGATGAACGTCATCTTAGCATAAAGAATACATTAATTAGTCATTAAATTACAGTCTCGATTAGTTGCAATGAAAATTAATTGTATTAAATCCTCATCAATTTTCCATTCTAATTTGATAAACTTCGGCAAAATCCTGGCGGAATCCTTGAAAATTTGTCTAAATAACATTTTTTAATACAACATTACGGATTGTAATGTTTTCCGACAGATTGCCTCTTAACAAAATTTACGAAATGAATAAATGATCTAAGAGTTGGACGACGCAGTCGACGGCTACCTGCTGAGGTTGGTCACATATAGATGTTTCAACTCCGTTTTCGGAGTATTTTCGAAAAGTGCTGCTCGATTCTGACCCTCACCCTTCTTAACCCAGTGCCCATAGACTCTGAACGCGCAGCCATCGATAACCTGTTTAAATTTCACAAATTATTCAGTTGTCAATACACACCATGATCGATGACCACCATTTTTTAATAGAATACTGAATCCAGACTTGCCTTTCGCAACAGTTTGATACGATAGGGATCAGTGCGAGCCACATTTGCAGAAAGCGTTTCAGGTGTCGTGTGTAATCTTTTGATGCGAATTACAGCTCGCACACATATAATAGCCAATTGAAACTTTTTCCGAGCATTGAACGATCTTGCTTTCAATTCCTAGTACAATAAAGAAAAATGTATTAAGCTAGCCGGACAATTCGTATTCATACCAACGTAAGCACATGTTTTAGACAAGTGAATATCAAATATTATACAATGCATAAATGTTTAGGATTTGGGATGATTATTCTCCCTTTACATAGAACCTCGTTTTTTTCACTGTGGTAATGTTTTAACTGTGATGCATGAAATTTGAGATGAATTTGAACATGGAATAACTTCCGAAAAACTGACATTTAATCTACCATGATCACGACCAACAAATTATAAGCTCAACGAGGTTTTAATAAATACTTGAACGTTTTGACGACTGAAGTGGATGACACGGTAATTTTGAATATATTCACTTTCCAAAGTGATTATTCCAGGGTAAAACGAATGTAAATTATGACAATTTCAAATAACAGGATAATGTAGACATAGAAGAAGAAAAAGTGGGGAAGACAAATGGAGAATAATATAAAATATATGTAAAGCTTCTTATTCTGGAATATTTCAATATGAGAAACGAGCATTTGTTACATGTAGGTAACTTGATTTCAGTTTACCCAAACCCATTCATCATTATGGGAAAAAATTGAAAATAAATTAAATATTTTTTCCATGCCTTATGAAGTTTGTTACACTGCTATGTAATTTTTCATACCATCAAAAAATAGTCGTCGACGGATATCCCATATCTCTACAAGTACCCTGATAATTCCAATCAGGTACAGTTCATGACATTTACCAATATGTTATTAGTCAGTTTTTTCATTCCAATAATTTCGTATGCAATTTTCTGATGTATTAGTAATGATTAGTATACAAGATTGAACCCAAACCACCAGTTATAAAAAATAATATAAATTACCAGTGCTAACTGAGATATCCGACTGAGTCGTCTCGAGTTAGTAGATAAAGATCGTTTAAGAGGGGCAATGTCCTGATCCCATAACTGTAATACATATAATTGAAATTTTGAGTCGTTACCTGAAAATATCTACTGATTATCGTTCATGATACTTCCAAGACTTTATCGCTGCAATTCGTCTGCTAAACGTTTTCCAGTTCGATGCTTACATCAGAGCACATAAATTTATACTGTACATATTGCGCCATATGTCCAGTATAAATAATGAATAGCTCATTATAAATTGGTAAGGTTTATGAGAATTAATTTTTTGAGTATCATAACGTTGAGATCAATATATACATGTATATACATATATAACAAGCCTTGATTAATTGTGGTTGGTGAATAACAGCATATATATACATAAAATAATTTTTCAATGTATAAAATAAGGCATATTATTTTGAAAAGCATAAAGAACGATGTCATAGTCTCACAACATCAATTTACAGTAATATATAGCGGTGTTTATGATATTTGTATTTCTTCAATTTAATGGATTTGTCTGTTTGATTGGATGAAGAAATGGCGAATAAACGTCACACAGATATATGTGTGATGAAAAAAACACTGATAGTTTTTGAACACCGTCTACTGTTAAAGAATCCCAAATGGATAAAATCCAAAAAAATAAATTGACAATACCGAGTGACTTACCACAGTCTGAAAGAACGAGTGAGCCAACGCATCTTTAATGGAAATTCGTTTTTTAGGTTCAACCACGAGTAATTTTCTGATAAGATCTTTTGGAGCCTCTGCAGCATAATAAAATTACATTTTGCATAAGTGATGATGCAAGAAATAATAGTATATATTTGTCAATTGTATGACTGCTGGGTACGATTTTTGGGTACAAGAAAACCTATGTACAAGTCCATCATCGATAACTTTTAGTTGACATTTTCGCATAAATACGTATTTGCATTTGGAAATACTACAATTTTTGAAAACCTATCCAAACTAGAACTTTCAGATAATCGAATTAGATAAACAAAGCTATTAGATGGTCTTGATACTGTAACTACCTCACTTTATCAATTCTTGGTAATTTCTACAACTTGCCAGTTATATCAGCCCATTCCGGTGATGTGAAAGAGTATTTTCCTTCCATAATATTTCTAAGCATAACCATTTGTTTACGGTGCCAAAATGGTGGACAGCCAACTAGTAATGTAAACATGATCACGCCACAAGCCCAACTGTGGAGGGTAAAGAAGACAGTTTTTCATTTTGTTCACGTCTGAGGAGAAAAAAAGAATACTGACATATCGACTTCGTATTCGTAGCCTTCAGCATTTTCAAACATGTTACATTTCAGAACTTCTGGGGCGAGATATCCAGGAGTCCCACAGAGATCTGAAATCCATAAATGCCATTTATATATTAACACAAGTTAGAAAAAAAGTTTATTCAAGGCAAATTATACGATGCTTTTCCTAGCACGTAGAAATGAAAACTTACCATATAATTTTTCTCCAGATTTTAAACTTCTCGCGAATCCAAAATCTGTTATTTTCACATTCAAACTATCGTCCAGTAATATATTTTCAGGTTTCAAATCTCTGTGGACAATTCCTTGATTGTGAATATGTTGCACTCCTTCTAAAACCTGCCTCATGATGTATCGTGTTTTTTTTTCAGACAATGTCACAACGGAAGTGAGATAATCGAAAAGTTCACCATTTTTGCACAATTCAAATATGAGAAAGATGAACGTATTTGATTCAAATACATCATGAAGTTCGACTGAAAGGATATATATAGATCAATAACATGGATATGATTTAAGCCTAATATCAACACTTTGCTTTTTCAAAAGTTACAAAAGACTCACTTATGTACGAATGACCAGCAACCTTACGAAGAATGCGGACTTCTTGAATAGTTGCGTCTTTCATTGTCTGTCCTTCGGCACCATCGTGAGGTTCGTTACTAATGTCAATGATTTTGGCTGCATATTCAATGCCTGTTTCTTTTTCTATACATCGCCTCACGGTTGATGAAATTCCTCTACAAAATTTAAAGATACCAGTTCTAAGTTCGGAATGCATTAATAGTTTAGCTATCAACATGCCAAATATAGTAAGGTAAATATTGATGTTTTCAGTGCTGGGACTAGGGGATTCATAAGTGTAGTATCTATCTACATGGGATCTTCTTTGAGCAAATACTTTTTGAATATTCTTTTGGTAATCCTCTGCGAGCAGCTTCTCGATAATCGAATGATCGTATCTAACTAAGCAGATCGTTCGTGATCTTTTACCATACAGATTTAGTATTGCTACATATAGTATTGCTTGACGATATGAACAACCCTTATATCTTACACACCCATTGAGGTAATTACAATCTACTGGCACAAGCGCATACTCCTAATTGACACGAATGAAGAAAAAAAAGAGATATACGTGGAACAACTGAAAAAATCTAAATGTAAATCCGAAAATTTAAGGCGTGCTCGGGTCATCAAGTTTACAGGTCTACATCAAATTTTATAATAGTTCTGATCACAGTTTTACACTGTGCCAAAATAGATTTCATGGGTCCTCTATTGTTGGCTGGGTAACAAAACATGTATGCGATATTTCAGGTGTATCACTCGTAAGATATACATATCAATTGGAAACATAATACGAAACCTTTGTTGTAACGAATTGGCTACTCGCGTATCCTCGTGTACACATTAACGAAGCGAGCAGTATTGTATGCCCAATGAACGGGTTGCTAAAAAATACCCGTAGGGTGTTAAAATTATACGGTTACATTCGAGAAAGAAAAAAAACAACTTTCTTTACAAATCTAAATTACATAATTTTGAGGTTATAAATTCATTATCACAGGTCCTCGTGTTGTTTTTCTTTGCACACTTTCTTGCCCGACAAATCTGAACAAGTGACACGCGGATGACTATCGCCAGCTGTCATACATCACAATGCTTCCTAACATTCGATCTAATGTCATATGTGCAAAACAAATACTAACCTTCCTAAGATTTCTTTTGGTTCATATTTCGCATAGAAGCCTTTAGCCGCGTCCTTGTCAGGCAAAAGATCATCCCCTTCGTCCTTTGCCATTTTCAAAGCAATTGTTTTTTCCCAACACGATAACAAGTCTAATCTAGCTATTCCATATTTTAGCAAACCAAACGTAAATACTCGCAACGACGGACGACCGCAGACGACCGGACGACTAAATCTCGATCGTCTCGCGAGCAACAGCCAAGTTTAGGCTAATACAGGCCAAAATCAGTTCGGCGCTCGCTGTACCAACCAGATTACTTACTGCGCATTGCGCGGTCGAACTTTCAATCACATCAATTGTCGTCAGCTATTGAAATATACAGTTTCACTGCGCAGATGTGAACGTTACGCGATGATAGTCACATTCCTTAAATGATTGAATACATATGCCTAATAATTTTACTAGTACCATTAGATGTATCGAAGCGAAGAAGGGAATGAATGATCTGCAGATACATACATTCTACTGCATCCGACTAATTCCACATTGCGTTACTAATCTCATTCTATGAAAAATATTGAAGTCAATAAAGTCATGTACTTATAATAAGTTCTCATACCTTTTTGAATAAAAAATAAAAAAAAAAATCCTTTGGAAAATCAGTGTATATGTTATTTAAAACATGCGATTCGATCTTACTCAATGGCTGTTCTAATGAGTTCGATGTTCTTATATACTTGTCTGTACAATAATCTCGAGATTAGCAATCAGTATTGATTTAATATATTAGTCCATATGTCATGTAACGAGTTAAACAATTCATGCTTATTCCAATTTCAATGAGACAATTCCATTCACTAATTTTTTATAAAAGCATATTACATCTATACGTAGATACTGCTCAAGTATAATGTTTGATCGATAAACTCCTTGGAGACAATTTGAAATAATCAAAGCAAGTCTCAGTCTACTGAGATTAGGCGCATTTATCGATTTTTCATCCTCTGTTTCATATCTCCATCGGGAGGTTATTCACCTTCGATTAAATCCTTTGTGAGAAAAATATCAACTTTCCTATAATAATTATCGTGCAACCAACTGTCTGTATAGAAGGGATGTAAAAGAACTGTTTGTATATTTTTTGCCAGAGATATAACTGTACAATGTTACTTGTAATATCGTAGTGAATGATTGCTTGTTATTCATATGCATTGCATATGAACGAAAATTTAATTTAAAAAAATGGAACAAATGAAGAAATGTAATGAATTGTCAAAGGGTGACACGTCAACCTTGAGTTCTTCGTCCAGTACTCCGATACCAACGAACGGTGAAGGTATTCGATAACAAATAAAATTTTAAAGATTATAAATTGATTATAATTACAATTTTATGAAAATCCTTACCAAATATCGGAAAGGTTTAATTTTGTATCGTCACTGCTGGGTGCAGTTTTGATTCAATACCTAATGGTTGGGTATTTTCATTCTGTTTTGATAAACCTTATCTTGTAAACTTCTAGGTTCACAATTAAAACCAGAAAGCAGAGTTACTCCTGTTACAGTATCATCGGGTACAAGTAATAAGTTATTATCGTCACATTATTCATCGTTCAACGTTCCATCGAGTCCTAGAATGACTGACTCCGCTGTACCAAAGTCTTCTGGTATATATGTTAAGAAGCTTCCTGAGAGACTCCAATGTCTGCAGGATGACAAGAAGTGTCCAGAATTGTCCGTACAGTCATTTTTTGATTTTATGCGAACCGCGTATCAAGTGAATGATAGTTTCGAAGAACTGGCGAGTACTTTATCTGCGAGGAGTGAAATTGATTGGATAAAACTAGCAAAAACAGATTTAAATTTGAAATCAGATGCAGTAAGTGTTCAGGGCAATGGCCAGGAAACGACTTGTACTACAAGAGAAGATAAAACGACAAGCATGGAAGAGTCAGGTGATACGAAAATCAAAAGTGATGGAAATGAAAATATACAAGCGCTTGCAGCAATGGTTGAGGAGCATATAAAAATTGAAAATCGAGACTTCCCTTCGAATGCTAATGCACAAACAAAATATCGTAAGCCTTACTTGAAAAAACATAATCAAATTCAAAAAACTGAAGCACCAACGACGCTGGTCAGCGAACAGTTGCCTCAGATGGAAGAGCTTTCCGAAGAACAGCAATTACAACAACAAAAATCCTCAGTTCAGCAAGTAGACCTACACAATCAATCCCCCCACAAGTCTGCGAAGAAAATTAGAACGCCTGCAGTTGACATGTGCGACGAGCAGAAGGAGCTCGTGTTAGCAAAAATCATGAAGAGGAAATTGGGTGATATTCTTCACGAGGGAATCTTAGATTCAGTCCTACCATACATGTTGCCAAAACCAGTATTCTCTCAACCCGTTATTAAAAAGTCTATAACGAATACGGAACTGAAAAAAAATACCTCGTCAACAAATAATGTTGATGCACGGATGACCACATCTGCCATAAGTAAGGATAAGGACAAAGATAAGAGCAAGCATCGGAGAAAATCTCTCGAGTAAGTATGTAGTGGAATAATCATGGAGAATCAATGAATTACTACAAACTCTGGGCATAATATTAACGTGTATTTAATAATTACTTACTCCCTAGTAACGAAGTGGAAATCCATGTATGCGACGAGGCAAAAAATATCAAGAAGGATTTTCGATGTCCACAAAAATTGTTAGTCCAGAAGATGTGCTACTTTGCAGATGTTACGGCTGGTCAAAAATTGGAAGAGATGGATATTTCTGTTCATTGCGATATAGTTATTTTTGACTGGCTTATGCGATGGGTTAAAAAGGACATCATTAAACGATCGGAATGGCCTGTATTCGAGGCAAACAATGTTATTCCGATCATGGTATCCGCATCGTTTCTGCAGATGGAACCGCTACTTCAAGACTGTCTGATCTACTGCCATGACAACATGTCTGAGGTATTGAAGACATCAGCAATTTTAACATGCCTCAACGACACTCTTCTGACAAGGTTTGCGGCCTTGTTATTGTCAACTTCTGATACAGATGCATTGATAATTGTTTTCCTTAAATTTATTAAAACTACCGGTTATTAGGCTAGCCAAATTATTTACGAATACAGAGGTTGAATTGTTAAAGGATAAAAAGGATAAGGTCCAAAGTCGATTGTTCTGTAAACTAATAGTGTCTTTAGTCGAGAGTACCCCAGAAATTAAGCGTGGCCATTATAGCTCATTGGCTACGTTATTCAAATGTGGAAAATGTGGCAAAAATGTAATCAGATCAGTATCAGATTCTGTACCATGTATTCCTAGTGCTATGAGACTAGATACCAAAGGAAATCTCCACAGCATGCATACAAGGTAACATTACGGGTATTCCTGTGTATAATCTTGAATTATTCTCTTCACATAAAGATCGGTGATGGTAACCAGCGTATATGGATTTTGAAAGCTGTGGCTCAAACTTTTCAGAGATTTGACGTGGACATTGAATGACTATATAGTCACACTACGTGCAGAATTGCGGTCTTGGCGAAAAGTTTATTGGCGTTTATGGGGTGATTGCCATTTTCTTTTCTGTAGACTATGTGCAACATACTTTCCAGTTCACCAGCTGGATTGGTGCTGTTATCATCCAGAAGTTCCACAATTTTTTGCCAATGAACAACAAAGAACTTCTCCATCCCCACTTGGCAGATATCCATGTTGTAGTCAGCGAGCATACAGGTTTGAAACATTGCCAAATCGGGAAGGCTGTAGATTCAAGGTACTGCCAAGCTACAGCTTACGTTATACTTAGTTTTGATTTTTTTAAAATTCATTTCGATCGTTTCATGTCGAGTTAACTGCACCTGGAAGTTTGACTTATAAATTAATTCTTTACTCATTATATGCGAAAATGGATTCAATTTAACAGGAACATATTCCAGCGGCAACATGTGACACCGATGTAAATATTTTAAACACCTTTTCCGCACACCGGGAAGTCATTGCGCTGGAACCACCACAGTTATACTTCCCAGAAAAAATCACCAGATTGGTTGCCAGAGATCCAAATCTAGATCCTGGCAAGCTGGCATGCAAAGAATCCATGTGGTGGGATGGTATCGAACTCGTGCGTCCAAGACCAAAACTCGGCTTGCTGGGTAATGATTTTCCACATTCGATCGAATTCAAACTCCTCGTATCGTATCGAAGGCATTGATCTGAAATATGGACTACTTTGATAGTCCGTAGGATTATCGGTCCTTTTTTGAGTACCATCATCCAGATGATTTTTTCACTCACCAATAAATTTGTACGTCGAATTTACATGTATTCAGCAAAAATTTGGGGTGGTTCGGGCCTCCGTCAACCCTGTCAATTACCCGAAGGGACAAAGTCGGCGCGTAAACTTCGACGACAAGCATCGCAGCTAACGGATACATCTTCGCCAGGATCTTCAGTAGCAGGTAGCGATGACGACGATACAGCGCTTTGCTGTGGAGACAGTAGCGTTGAGGATGATACTGATAACAGTGAAGAATCTCATGCATGGCCACCCCTCAAACAGATTAGAAAGTTCAAGCGAAAAGCCAGATATTATACTGCAAAAAGGTAATCGTTTATGACGATGTCATAAATCCAGTTTTTTGTTATGAGACAGAAATTTCGTTCGAATAAGTAATATAAAATTTAATCAACAACGTTCTCATATGGTCCTTGTAGAAATGACGGAGGGAGATCATGGAGTTCCAATTTGACGGTACGATATAATCAAGATAATCAGAGAGATTTTGAGGAAAGAGCTGCTCTACAAATGGCAGCTTTATTAACTAAAAGAACATCCGTGGAGCGCGGCTTCCTTCCTCGTAACCCTAACAAACAACACGGGGTTTCATCAAATTATGCACTACCCATGGGTCAGTCGTATGTTGACAATGATTGAGATCTGAGCTATGAACTTATATCATTAAATATCGGTGATTCATTTCCAGGAGGCATTTATGTGAGATTAGAAGCAGAATTTCGTGAGCAGTTAGCTCAGACTTATAAATGTAAGAACACCTCTCAAACTAAAGGATCTGCGCGCATGAAGCCTTCGAAAATATTACAGTGAATTACATCGTGCGTGATGTGGAACTTCAATACACGAGTTTATGCGCGGATTAGATACAAAGAAATGTTACATTTGTCGTTCATGTTTGTTTTTTTCAATACTCGTTAAGAATCCATATTTTGCAGCCCAATGAATATACTGTCGAGTTATTGAATTAAAATCGCATTTTTTTATTGTTGAGTACAAAATTAAAAAAATATTCAACAAGTTACATTTGATATAGATATTAATTAGAAAAATATATAAGGCACACATATTCACATGACACAGTCATGTTAAGGATTCAAAATCTTAAAACTACGAAGAAATTTGAGGTACGTGGAGTGTTTGTAATTAATACGCAATTCTGCACAATGCTGTAGATCCTTTCTGACATCTGGACTATGACGCTTTGGCAATGCATAATTCACAGTTATGGCGATTTCTTTGGCATCAAGTCGCTTCTATCCAAAAGCTGATCGAGCTCTGCTGCTGTGTACACTAAGGTGAAAAAATGTAAATCAGGGGTATTTCGAGATAATGATATCAGGAGGGTTTGTTTCGAATTGGAAAGGATAAGTTCATAAAACATGTAGTATAAGTGATAGAGATATTCAAGAGGTCTTACCATCCGTTTTTGACGTGACTATGTGATTCTCACTGTGTTCTAGAAGTTTTTTAAGCTGAAGCAGGACATCCTTGTTGTGAAGGTTGACAGATTGGACATTTTTGTCAATAACCATCTTTTCCAACTTGCGCTTTGCTTCAGCACGAGACATAATGCTCTCGTCGATCGTGCCTTTGGTGCACAATTTATAAATAACGACGGGACGTGTCTGTCCGATTCTATGACAACGCGCCATAGCCTGGATATCGGCTTGAGGATTCTAAAAATGTAGATATATCATAGACCGAATTCAGGTATGAACTGTAAATAACTGTTTCACAAATGGGAGTCAAGCCAAAATGTTGTTATAGATGGAATTATTGGTCCAATTAAAAATATTATGTGGTTCGGCAGCACTATGACTTTGTTTTGTACATTACATGGAAGGTAATACATTTAATAATTTGATACTAATGAAATAGTTACCCAATCACTATCGTAAATTATGACTGTATCGGCAGCAGCTAAATTTAAGCCAACTCCTCCAGCCCTAGTTGATATCAGGAATATAAATACGTCTGGATCTGAATTGAACAGTTCAATGTTGTCCTTGCGATCTTCAATTTTCATTGTTCCATCAAGACGAACGAACTGATAGTCTCTCATTACAAGATAATCTGCGAGCACGTCTAAGATCATGACCATCGTGGAAAACAAAAGGACCTTGTGGCCCTGCGCTTTAAGTTTTGCCAACATTGCATCCAAGACTAACAGTTTGCCTGAACTTTTAATAAGGTCATCATCGATCCGACATAAGCCTGATGCATCCAATGGGCAATGAATCAAGTACGGATGGTTCACTATCTTCTTGTACATGACATCTGAAAGTCGGAATGAAAAAGAAATAGACCGAGTGATATAATTTCATAAATTACTCAATGTTCTAGTAGGAGCATACTAACATCTGTTGATCAGTGTGAGGCGGATGAAAAACTCTTGATTTCTTTCGGTGATATCCGTAAACTGTTTCCATTCTGATAAATCAGCATACTTGACCGTCGTATTTTTTTTCCAGTCAACAGACTCAACATCATCGTAACCCGCGTCGGACTCAGGTGTCTGTGTATATTCACGCGAAAATGAGTTGTAACGTGTATCCAGATAATTATTTATCACTTCTTTGTTCGTTACTCTACACTTTCGTTTCGGTCTTTTTCCATCTACGTCGGGGATAATCACAGATTCATTTTCAATTCTGGTCAGAGTGTGGATATCTCGTTCTAATACGGCTTTGTAAAGACTGCGTTGGAGTTCTGTGAGTGGTGCATAAACAACCACTTCTTTTTTTGGCGGAACATCCAGGCAGACATCTTTTTTCACACGGCGGAGCATAAACGGCTTCAGTATTTCGCGCAAGCTAGTTAATACACGTTGTTCTGCTTCCTGTTTGAGAACCTTTTCAGTTCCTTCGGCATGTTCAAGTTCTTTCGCGTCGAACCAGGATTCAAAGATTGCAAGGTCATCAAAAATTTCAGGTAATAAAAAGTGAAGTAGCGACCACAATTCGGAAAGATTATTCTGGAGTGGTGTACCAGTAAGAAGGAGGCGACTCATGGACTGGCACTTCTTGAGAACCCTACATTGCATTACAAATTACGTATCAGTCTATGAGGTATTTTGTTATGCATTAGTCCTTTACTCACTTTAATAATTGACATTGATGATTCTTGATTCGATGTCCCTCGTCTATGATAATGTATCTCCATTGTTGGGTGCTTAAAAGATTCGTCTCTTGTAGTGGCACTTCGAAAGTGGTTAGAACAATGGGTTGCGTTTTGAATCCATTGACATTGAAATATTTCGTTCTAATTTTATGATACAATTTCCTCCGCTCCTGCACAGGTCCATGAAGTAATACAACTGGTAATAGTGGGGCAAATCTTTCAAATTCCAGGAGCCAATTTGGAATTGTAGAAAGTGGAGCTACTATTAAATATGGCCCTGGTATTTGGTTCTCAATCAAGTGACACAGCAGAGCAATCACTTGAATCGTTTTACCCAAACCCATTTCATCTGCAAGGATCCCATTGACACCATTTTCATAAAGAATTTTGAGCCAATTTAAACCTTCGTGCTGATAGTCTCGCAAAACACCATTAAAGTACGATGAAACGACAGAATTGAATTTCTTTTCTACATTGCGTTCTAACTTTGCCTCAGAATCGTCTTCTAATTGATCTGCGATTTCTTCTTGGCTGAGATTAAGTTTATGTTTAACTTTCTCTTTCATCTGAAAATAATACGGTTTATATGAAAAGAATTCTAAATCGACGAGCGCAGAAAAGAATGCACAAATTACTGAAGAGTTGAGTTTTTTTTTTTTTTAAGCAAAGTTCGGACGTGAAGGTATATGCACGGGCAAGCATGCACCCAAGTGTGCCCATCTTAGAAACAATACTAGTGAAATACATAACTGAAACTGATAGTTTGGAATCAGTTTATTATAGAATGCATATCGTGCGGATAATCCATACAAATAAAAGACAATCGTAAATAGACAAATGTAGAGTATAAGAGGAGCGACAAGTATCCTACACCTGGCACTCACTTCTGTCACGTAATCTCTTATATTATAGCTCTGTTTGTCTTTTTGAGCTCCTTTTGCTTTTTTCTTAGGCGGATGGTTTTCGTTGTTTTCAACTGTCTGCTTCCCCTTGTTCGCTTGTTTGTTTGTCGTCGGTTTCAGAGTACCATTTATTTTTTGTACTAGGTACGATGAATAAAATTGACTCCGATCCAGCAAATGCATCAATCTTTTATAGCGCTGATCTCGAATATCCTGTTCATATTTTTCAGTAGCCACACGTTTAGCCTCCGCTTCTTCCTCCGATATCACTGCCTTTCGACGCTTCGCTTTATTGGGTATAGAACTCGAAGCAATATCGAAAGGTTCATTGTTGATTTTAGCGTCATAAGCAATCGTGCTCATAGGTTTCTCAGGCTTGCCGTATTTGAATTCTGCTATCGGTTAAACAACATATGTAATTGAGCACTGAATCTTTTGTTCTCGTATAACACGCCTGTACGTAGGCTGTCTACAATTAAATATGATAAATATATTTTTTTCTGCCCAGTTATATTATTTATTCTATACTTATTTCATATAAATCAAATTTTGACAGTTTTCAGCCCTCAAAAAGTGTGTACTTTTGTTCCTTTGTTCCGAACTAGATATTAATTTCAGTATTATCTCAATATATCAGTTTTACAATTTGACTAGACGCAGAAAATTTCTAGGTAATATTACTGGCAGAAGTTCACCTGAATTTAGAAATTCTTCGGGATAGAAAATTCGAGAAACAGAATTCAACACGTGTAAAATGGACCAAAATGAATTATACATAATTTGACATTTGATGCAGCAAGCAACGAAAATTAATTTAATCTCTAGTTGAACATTTGTGTAGTCTGTTATTTTGCGTTTCGATACGAACTGTTTATCATCAGATTCTTTTGTTCGCATCTTTTCACTACCATCATGTCATACACGTGCATACCTGAGGAAACTGATCCAGCGATGCTGGCAAATCCGGAATCATCAGCGGTTCCTATATCCTCGTGTTTGATAGGTGAATCCATTATTTCGTGTATTTAATGAGTTAAATCGTCACTTTAAGCTAAGATATCCACAATCAAATATAAAATACAGCCGGTGAAGAAGAACGTTTGAGCGCTCGCTTGAATCGCGATGAGTGCGGTTCGGGCAGCAGCGTGTCGGTTCCGACCGCCTTTGTTTAGTTGGATGTGAAGCAATGTGATGTAACCTATGCGCAGGGTTCCCGCCAAAACTCCTGTTTGACCAGTCGGCGCGAGTATAACCTTCGACGATGCCCGGCGATTTCAGGTAAACTAAGTCGAGTTGAAAATCAGTTACAAACTGGTTAAACGAGCCAATCACGAGCCCACGCCATATAGCAAACTGATTAGTTCTGATCATTCACATTATGTTTGTATATTAGATACACACGCAGCTTCCATTTACTACGGTTTCTAATTTTTCGAATCCGAAGAGGTCTCATCTTGTAGCGTAGAAACAGCAATTATTTATTAACAGTACGGCACTTTATATTCAGAAGCTTAAATAGCCTCGATGTGACAAGTACATTTGCGAGCGGTTGAATTTGTAAGCTTCATGTCCCAAGTCAAGGTGTCTTGATTTTTGAAAAGAAAACAGACCCCCTCCTTTTCAGTTCAAATGACTGTATCTTCAACTGGAGATGCCAATTTACCATGTCGATAACTTCCTGCAAATTTGAAAAACAGTATTTCGAATATATTGCTCAGTTGGTCTATCGTAAGTTACTTCGTGAGTTGATGCATGTATGTATGATGGATGCATGAACTCTCGCGTGATTCCAGTTCAGGTGTATTATTAATGGGAAATTTGTTTGACAAATTTCGATAATTGACGTGGTTATCGAGAACTGTGAGTTAGAAATCTTTGGGAGGGCAGAAACGCAGGTAAAGCATATCTTTATTTTCGGGTGACCGAAAGAGCTTCCATCTGCCGGATAAGAGGAATAACTGTACCCGGAGCACTGATATATCAGTAAATAAAATCAACAGTGGCACGAAAAGGCGATAGGCGCTCGATTCGTGAAAGGTCTGAAGTTGGACCTGCTCACAATCACAGTCGACCAGTCGACTACTTTGGTCATATTCATGAAAGGAGAAATCAACGACCAGTAACCGGTGACTCCAAGCAACTCCAAGTGACTCACCTCACTCCGACTCCGATCCGATCGCAGCAGTTGCGAGCGGGGACTGGTTGGTGTAGGTTTGTTGCGAGTCGTTTGGCTGACACTCCCAGAGCCGACTGTCAAAAAGACTCGTACGCGTCGTGTGCTATGGCTTCTCCGCGAAATCCTGGCTCTCCTGACGGCTATCAACGGTTCGACGATGAAACAGGTGCAGCATTACGTTTGGAAGGATCCTACGGGGCAAGTCCAAGTAAGCATTCCGCCTGTCCCGTTAATGTAAATAAACAAATCATTGTAAAATTGTTGGATCTAAATCACGACATATACCGTCGATGTGAAATGTCAGTAAAAACGAGCAACAAAGAATATTACGAAGAGTAAATAATTTATCCACTAAAATTAGACGTTTCATGCGGATTAAGATGTAAACTCCGCAGTCTTTCCTGATTTTATTGTATATAGATGAAAAAATACCAGACCTTGTATAGTTCTTAATTATCTTCGCCAAATGAATAATTTATTTCACCAACATTTCTTATTGTACCCACCTACATATGTGTATAGTATGTACGTGCGAAGAGGAATACCGTTGGATTCGGATATTTTTAGGTTTTGATCTCATCTTTCGTTTCATTTCGTCCATAATGAAACAAAGATTTTTAAACAATGATGTTGAGTAGAAACTATTTTTCAAACGTATAAGTACATACACACATATTTACATAAGTGATACAAACATAGGCACAGAGTGTGCGTGATTCTGTAATTTCTGGATGTATGTATGTACAGTAATTTGGATTATATTCAGGTGCGCGCAAAGCTAACATGAAATTCTCACTATTCTATGTTTTTAAATTAGCGTGTAGAAACGTTCATTCGGAACTATCGTCACACGATTGGTTTCAGCATTGTTCGTTGATCACCATGCATCCTTACGATTGACTTTTACTGCTTTGACAAAAGTAATTGTACAGCATATGAATCGTTCTTAAAATACAGTTTAATTTACTCCAATAAATTAGTGAATTCCCAATCTGTTTTGAATAATATCCATGATTTTGCATTAATAAGATACAACGAGTACGAATTTTGGTTCTGTATTTAAATATGGATATCAATTTTTATTAGTCAGTATTATCATTGGTAATGTTTGAAACGTAATAATGATTATGTAAATATATCTGCACGGAAATATCATTGTGTGCTCCAAAGCAAACGTAATTAATAATCATATTAACATCGTATCAGTTTCTTGCCTCCAATCAAGCTTGTATTCTAACAATTCCGTTACCATTAACTATTGCCTGATAGTTTTTTAAAACAAGAATCAAGAATCATTGTTTCGTTCAGATTATATCATTTCATCAGTGCAGTGATGCAAAAATGAAGAAAGATTTTCAAACGTTTTTGATTTAAACATTTTCAGATTTAGTAGAAAGAAATGTAATTAAAATATTTTTTTGAGAGCAGTCCTGTTGATCATTTTCACACTCCTTATTATTATTGTAGAGATGAGTTTAGATGATTAATTATCTGGATGAACTGTTGGCTAAATTCGTTATCTTATATTTTTTCCACTTCCATTCGATTACTAATTATGAATCTTTTTATTTAATTGATAGTCGTCAGTACGATATCTAGCAAAGACTTATGCTTTTTTATTATGGAGGTAAGGAAAAAAATGGTGGCTGGTTTAAATCTGTCTTGTATGTATATTATGTCCTTATCATCAGCATTTGAGTAAATAAGCTGAGGCAGCCTGGAATTCGTCAGTCAACACTATCATCTATGGAAGAAGGCTTTTGCTGCTAACACATGCTTGTCTCATTGTTGCTGCGTGCTTTTAATTTTTTCTAGAATATGGATCTATGTTGTCTTGCCATTCTGCAGACGGGCGAATTGCGATGTCACCAAGGCGAAATCTTGACGGGCCAAATGAAATCAGTCACAGAGCCACGGATAGTGAACTTGTATCAGAAAATGCTGCATTGGCCAGATACGCTGTTGGTATGGACACAGATATGCATTGGGAAATGAACTATCACGAAGCTGCTATTTTTCTTGAGGTGAAGACTAAGATAATGCAAAGTCTATCAAGCTACAATGTCTTTGTTAATTCCAAAAGTTAATCTGTTCACTTAACAGGAGGGCAGGAATAATGAGAAATTTGATTCACATCCCAGGCATCCAGAGGATTTGCCAGCCTATCTTTTGGTGCACAATAGTTGGTATTATGGCCTTGACCTACTGACCGCACTTGTTTTATTAGCTTTGGCATTTGTTGAAGATCCTGCTGTACCGCTTTTTCAGGTAATTACGCAATTGTTTAATGACGGTTACTGTTATCGAAATTTTTTTCAAAATCACCATTGTGTTGGTTTTGTAATTCACGAATGCACTTTTCTATTGAAGCCGGTGATTATTTATAGAAAGAAGCGTTAAATATATTCCATTACCCTTCTTGAATTCCAAGTCTTAACTACATTTTTAAATCTACAAGTTTATATAAACAACCAAATGAATCGAGATAAGATATGGTAACTATTCGCTGACATCTTTTAATATATATCTATATATATGTATATATATATACATTAAAGTTAGGTACACACTTGTGAGTTCGTGATTCAGAATGTGTAAGATTTTATCATCTTTGGTCAACTGCGAGAGTAAGAATTATGAAGTGATGTAACAGCACCGTTTTTTTCTCACTATTCTGTGATATTAATCCATTTCAGCTCGTGGCAATGCAAGAAATTCGTTTATTCTATAGGCGTATATACATCTATTTGTACACATATTCTGTCTGTATCGTGTTTATTAGTTATACCCAACACTTGTTTGGCATCATCAATATTCAAGTGCTATTCTTCCTTCGTATTTACATGTTAGACGACTATATTTATTTGTTTAGTATTTCTTGACAGTTAATATTTAACATGTCTCGTCAATATAGCTTTTATATTTCTGATACAGCTACCGGTCTGGGCTCACGGATCCATTGAGCTGTTGGCTCTAATCATAATTGGTATCGAGTTGGCCTTGAAATTGAGATGGATTGGATGGGGTACAATTTTAAAACACAAGCGGACAATGCTCAAGGTAAGTTGATGTTATCAAAAGTCTCCACTATTTGCTTTTGGACTATGTCATTATGAATACAATCGATTACAATATTGTATACAATACAATCATCATATAAAGTTCTTGACACGTGAACCAAGATTGGTTGAAAATAGATTAATTCTAGTGGCAGTAATCGTTATTGATTGTTTCATAAAATGTCTTTGCAAAGTTATCGTTCATTTAAATTCTCTATCCTGACCCTCTTCGCTTTCATATAATCTTTCAGGCACGTTACATAATAGAATGCGCTTACACGGTAACAAGCGCTAATAAGCTCTATATTGATACCAGACTAAGCTGGTACAGCACAGACGTACAAAACATGAGATCAATATTTACATAATGCGTAAATGACTCACTTACAAATACGCATACGTTGCCATGTTAACTGTTCTTCAAAATATAATCATGTGCAGTGTACACGTGATATTGATGAGTGAATGTAAACGTTTCTTCGTTACAGATGTTCATTTGTAGCAAACTTTCACGTGATATGTTGAAATTATTATATCACTTGATTTTTGCTCGATACTTTTAAATTATTCCAGTAGCTGCAATAATATGTGTTATCTTGCAATTGTGTGTGAGATGATATTCTTCGTACTTCATAATATTGCTTCAATACTTTCCAATATGATCTTCGTTATGAACTTACTCGTTTCCTTTCCGGAAGTAATTTAAAAAATGACAGTATGTGATTTTTGACTTTGAAATATGTCATATCAAATTTTATTTCACGCTACCTTAACAGACACGCAAGGAACCACAAGTAGCAGTACTTGAATTCTCGATGTTTTACAATCAAAACATTGATTCGTGCTCAACACACCTGTTCCAGAATTCAAATGATTAAGAATCCTCATTATACACTCTTTGTGTCGATATCAGTATCATTATCTTTGTTGGTATAATGTTATTAAACTCGTAAGTTGAGTAACTGCTTATCCACAAGTCATAGAACGGCTATCACTTTGATGACAGAATACACGAACAAATAATAGCAGTGAACTTAGTGAAAATGAAGAAAGTTGGAATGAATCATTAGTTTCCAGATGACGCATAGCAAGTATACTGTATATTGTTATCATCACATTTATATTTTAATGAGTTATCAAGCTTTCCTGAAACAATGCACTTTATCATCATCCCAACTGATTTCGTGTACGTGATATACTTATCTGAGAAGACTTTTTGTAGTGAGTCGATAGACATTCGTTATAAGTACTCCATCGTTTAAATATGTAACGTTCATACAGGTATCCTTGAAAAAATCGGTATAGACACCAATTGCATGAAATTAGATAAATTTACTCATTTTCACAATCGAAAATTCTACATTCCGTTAATTTTATTGCAGTGTGTGACGTTAGCCATCATGTTTGTAGAGGCATTGACGGTTTTGGTTCGGCAATCTTCTCACTTCAGAGTAACTCGAGCCCTCAGGCCTATCTTTTTAGTTGACACAAAGTATTGTGGTGGTGTTCGAAGATTTATCAGACAAATTCTACAAACTTTGCCACCGATTATTGACATGCTGGGACTACTCTTATTCTTTATCACAACGTATATGGTACTGGGATACTACATGTTCTCAGAGATGAATAGAAACTTTGCGACCTTGCAAGACAGCTTTGTTAGCTTATTCGTTCTACTCACGACTGCAAAGTAAGTACATTACATAGATACACTCGATCTATCGATATGAATGCTTAGAAAAAGTTGACTTTAGCCTCATGAAGCAGTTGATTTCCTCTCACAAAATGATTCCTAAGTTACATTGGTAACAGAACATGTAACGCGATAATTCTTACATCATATGATCCGAAATGATATACCCGTACGTGTAGCTTTCAGATTTATTCTCGTACTACGAATACAAATTGGACTATTTCTTTAGTTTTCCAGATGTTATGATGCCATCATATTTTAGAAACAAATGGTATGCTATTTACTTTGTTTCGTATCTCTGTACAATGCTGTACGTCATGATGAACCTAATGTTAGCCGTAGTGAACGAAACATTCACAACGGCAGAAAGAGATAAGTTTAAAAAGCTACTACTTCATAAAAGAAGAGCCTGCCAACATGCCTTTAAACTACTCGTATCGAAGCAAAATCCTGACAAGATGCAATTCAGACAGTTCAGAGGACTGATGCGATATTATGCTCCAAAGAAATGTAATTGTTTACAGTATTCGTTATTATTGTATTTTAATACGCGGAGTATCGCGTTTCTTCCCACATATTAATTTCATGTCACGCAAGCTATACTTATCACAGACGCACTTCATAAATCCAAATCAAATGTACCTGTTTGAAATTTTAATCTCTAGAATACATAGTACCGATGAATATGAACATTTTTAGTCGACATGATCTTTGGTCAGAGTGTGGCGTCAAGATAATTTAGACAGTTAAAATTCAGCTTAACATATCACAAGGAAGTTATAAGCTCGGAATCAACAGACATTTTGTTCATTCCATCATTCTTTACGGAACGGAAGTTGTTCCAATAAATTGTTTTATGTTGTTTATTTAAAAATGTGTTGAATTCAGCAAATTTACTATTTACAGTTTATAATCGTCAAATGAACGAAATGAATTTAACCAAAACTTTACGAAAGTAAGATCATTTGAGGACACCAGATTTCCGTAATTCGTTCGCAGTCAAAAATGATTATCAATCAGTGCTAAAAAATAAAATCTACCGGTGTCAGGAAAACGTTTATACTTAGATCCATTGAAAAGCAGTGTTCTTTTTACAAACTTGTCATTGAAACATTGCAAATGTGTATTGTTATCTTCACCTTAAACTTCCTTTTTTGATAAGAGTGTTTCTCGTAGCTAACAATCACAACTATATTAGATGTTTGAATCTTTATCGTACACCAAATTAACCGTTCTAGCAGATTTTGACAAACCGAATGGAATAATAATAATTGGATGTTATATAGAGAAAATTCATTAATCAATCTAATATTATGTAGCCTTGAGAGATGTGATCTTGATGTTTCGCCACATGAACATGTCTTCCACTGGAACGTTAAGTTCAGATGAATTCATGGGAGTTTACGACGCAACGACACTCCAATGGGAACTACAATATTCGAGTATTCCATGGTACCATGCCGCATGGCGACCACTGCAAATTTTGTGTAAAGGAGCTCATGCAGCTATCATATGGCCGTATTTCGAAACAATTGTCTGTAAGTAAGACGAGGACCAACTAATCTATCGATAGGTGACTCCTAAAAATTATTAATACGCAGATGGAGTAATAATTGCAAATGCTATTGCCATGGTGGCTCGGCTAATTGAACCAGCAACAAGCATTCAACAATCTGCCCACGATTTTGCCGCAAGTTGGGATACATTTTTATTCGTATCGCGTGAGTTTCGTCATTAATTTGCTATTCTGAACAATAAAGGAGTATCATGCACGATCGTTCATGTTATTCTGAAACGTTTAATCAAACATTTCCGGTTACAGTGTTTTTAATGGAAGCTTTTATCAAAGTACTTGGCCTTGGTACCCAGCGTTATCTGAGCTTGGGTTGGAACCTGTTCGATTTAGGCGCGTCTGCTATGGCTCTACTAGCTGGTTTTTGTCTTTTATTATTTCCAAGTGCTACATTCTTGGTTGTATTCAGACCACTAAGGCTACTGAGATTATTTAAAATCAAGAAGCGCTATCGGGATGTCTTTGGTACTCTGGTAATTTTGTCTCCATTGATGTGCTCAACGGCCATCGTGATGTTGGTGCTCTATTATTTCTTCGCAATCATTGGAATGGAATTGTTTGCCGGATACGATATGCGGAATTGTTGCATGTAGGTATATATATATGATATACCTTTTATCGTTATTGGTTAATTTTATCTATTCATATTTTAATTAATGGTCATCAGAATGCTGATTATTGATTTTTATATCATTTTGCAGTAACACGACTGTAGAAGACTTTTATAAGTACTCAGCAAATGGAAGCACGGCATTGGGTTACTATTATCTCAATACGTTTGATAATCTAATGGCTAGTGGCATGACTTTGTTTGAACTGACCGTTGTCAACAACTGGTTCATTCTAATGAATGCCTACGCCTTCAAAGTCGGACTTTACACACGATTGTACTTCATGGTTTTTTATCTAATTACAATGATAGTGTTAACGATTGTTGTGTCTAGCTTTTTGGAGGCATTCAGGTTCCGCATACAATACAAACGATCAACAACCAAACGAGATGGTCAGTCGCATTTCCATAATATCGTATTTACAATCCGTTTATCAATAATTTTACATCTTCTTACGACGTTGATTATCCGTTTAACGTAATTTCACTTATTTTTCATTCTATGCACAGAGGAGAAAATATTACACGAAGAAGTGGAGTTGCGATGGGATGATTTACAATCCGTGGTTCAGGACTTCAATCTGTTAGAACAGCTCCGATCTACATTGGTCGTTGGGGCAAGTATATTTTATGAACTCACCAGTAAGGTAGCTTATGGAAAATCAGTTCCAAATGCTTTTGTACTTTGCTGTGACGTTTAATATTCATATCCAACTACTTTTTGAAGGGTGTTACAACATTCATCGGCTCGCGACCTCGGACAAGGGAAGTTCTCCAACACCGAATGTATACGCACGAGATTTACGAGTGGATGGCTGAAGCGGAAATGGAAGAAAAGAGAATCGGATCTGGACCAATTGGTAACTTCGAAGATATCGAACCATGTGACGTGATATTACGCACCGATCACGTCATACTGAACGGAAACTCTGTATCTCCGCAACATCAGAACACTGCCACGAGTCCCACATAACAAACTGAACAAGTTTGATAATGTCAGTTAATTCAACAAAGGTAGTTCTTTAAAAAACAATTACAAAATGACCAGTTTGCTTACCAAATGGTAGGATACTATTGTGTGCTGGATACACATGCAAATGCAAATGCGAACATGACATGTTCACAAACCAATACTGCAGGTCTAGTTATGAGCGCCAGTGAGATGAACATTTCTTTTAAGGAAAATATTTTTTCAAAGCAATCGCAGGCGTTGATTTTGCTGAGATTTTTTAAAACATTTTCTTCCAAAGATTCGGAGCTGAAGAGGAAACCCCGTATCAAAACGGAGACATCACATTTTTTATAGTGTTTAGTGCGAACATATTTAGAACCAGGTCCATCGCGTATGCTCTGTAAAAGGCACATATTCGAACAATGGTTGCAAGCTACATGATTGGAGATCGAAAGTTTGTTGATCGTGTGAAAAATTCGCCGGATAGATTTTGGTACACCGAATTTTTATACACCAAATACTACTCTAATGATGTATTGTTGTCCCATTGGAGTAACATACATAGTCTCAGGATCAAAAGTGAAGTTTTCACCTCTATGCATGAAAATTTATATCGCTCGAGCTGTTTTTTTTTCTGCTAGTTATTCTATATAACGCTGTTCATTCAGCATTTCAAATGTCTCCTCAAAACTTTGAAACATCTTGTATTATTTGCAACGAAGTTCGTAGTAATGACTCATTTTTTATTACAAACTACTTCGTTTAAACCTGTAAATGAAGGATCAATATGATTTTTTAATATAATGTCAATAACTCATTAATAACAGGCACGCTACTAAACTTAAGTTAATAATATGATTTGACTATGCAGCTCTATTTTGATCCATTTTGATCTAAGAATTGGCAAATTATGTAAGTACGTATACCGAGGAAGAAATGTATTTTTCTGCGAGGGCATATTTCACAGATCTCTCCATTGCTGTTTGGAAAGCTTGACGAAGCATTGGATACATAACAATTATGGACCATGTCGCGAATTGACGTTGTAAATAACGTCACCAAAATTTGAAGTAATGAAAATAGAGACAAGAAGGTATATTCACCTTCAAAGAGTGACCGGTAGTTGTAAATGTATTAGGAGTTGAATAGACTGACTGAATCGCTAATTACTGCTTTTTATACGGTTTCAAATTTGATTAGTCAATCAGCCCTTATGGGCATTGAACGGATGAATTTCATTTCATAATTTTAGTCTCATTCATTTTTCAGCTGAAATTATTCATACGTATGAAATACGTAATCAACTATAATTTGTCAATCATATATTGTACATAAAATATTTATTGGTCATACATTGGAAGTGGAAAAATTGTCAAAAATTATATCAATTCATTTTTAACATTTTTCAATGTTGTGCTTCACGGGCATCTACAATTAGTCGTATGGAAGATATTTAATATGCAAATTAGAGTTATACTATTTATGAACACCCGACCATTTAGAAACAGTATTTATCTATATCTGTATTCATCATGTAGTTTAGATTATATATATATGTAAATGTCACATAGAGATAAGTTGTTTGAAGGTAACAATTATATTTTTCTAGATTTTGTTAAAATATCTAATAATGTTTCCAGGTTGTGTTTCATTTTCTGCTTTTGTTCATTATGACTATTAGAACAATTTTGTGATTAGAAGTTAAAAGTTTAACTCAAATGAAAACAGAGCTGCAACCAGAACATGAATAAAATGAGATAGTGATAGAGATTATTATTCGAAAGCATTTCTTGCTTTAATGGTTGTAAACACACACTTTCATGATTCTCATACATGTGATTATTGACAAGGTCGATTAGAGTGAAAATTCATTCTATGCAACTTGATTGAAATTGATAGCTACTATTGTATTCTATTATTAATCATTACAAGATTCAAAGCAAACAACTGTACTCCATTTTATAGTTTATTGTTACGAAGCTGTGGTTGATATACAAGAAAATTATAACTAGATCAAATAACAAATGCAACTATAATTTTATCGCAGCATGAACCTCAACTAATTTGTTAACATTCTATATTGTTACCTGATTTATACTCAGTGCTGTCATGTAACCAAAATAAAAAAAATTATTCGAATATGCTCATCAGAATTCTGATAAGTTTATTAATTGGATTAATAAAATCGTTCTTCATGCGTGGTCAATCTTACCCCGGGAAATCAAAAACCTTAAGACATTGCAATATCAGCAATTGGCGTTGTGTTACCGTTCAATTGCTGAAAGACGTCGTTTTATCTATTCCATGATATAACATATATCTCAATAGATTTTTCACAGAGATTACTAGTTAAGAATCACTATGAATTTTAACACCGGGACCACCTAAATTAGTTGGTATAACGTCATACCCTTTCGCTACGAGGGTATTGGTAAGCGCTGTTATAGTTTCATCTTGGGTGCCCGGTAGCAATAAGATATATGCGTAACCACCGCCTCCAGCTCCGGTCAGTTTTGCCCGGAGAGAATATTTTTTTGCTATTGCGGAAACTTCGTCTAGGGCCGGATGAGACACGTTGCAAGATGCCAACAGACTTTGATTGACCTCGATCAGTAACTGAAATATGATTCAACACGATAAAACTAATCTATGATTGTACGCGACGAGTAACAGATACAATAGTACTCGAGTAACCAGGACTATTGACGTACCATTAATTCTGTATAGAAGTAATTCATGTTGTCAATACTCGTCTTAGAATTTTCAGGTTCAGTTTTCATATTTTGGATTATTTTTAGTGCTTCCTGGGATACGTTGTCGATAGATTCTAGAATAGGATTGTAAATTTTCGGGTACTTCTGCCTCAAAGTCGCTACTTTCTCAACCAAAGCTTTCGTACTCCTTGGAACTTTGGTATCCACGAGTAAGACTCGCATGCTCTTCGTCCCAGAGATCGGTCGCAAGATTTCGTTCTTTCGGAATTCGATGATCGATCCATATGTACACACAGCATTGTCGATCCCGGATGGATTTCCATGCATAATTTTTTCACAGTTTAAAGCATATTTCGATATCGTTTCTAGTTCTAGCTCATCTAATTTTGTGGCAATGTTTTTCTTTAGATTGGCGTAATGTACGAAGCAAGTTGTTAAACAAACAGCAAATGATGCGGAACTTCCAAGACCAGAGCTAACTGATAGCATGGTATCCATGTGTAAGCGAAACGGTTTAAGCACGACATCTCTCGACTTGAAAATACTGATGACCAAATAGAAGAATGCTGATGCGGCTAATTTTTGAGATAAATTCCGATAGCCAATTTGTTCGACGAACTTTTGCACATCTTGATAGAACTCGGTTGCATCATAGTCGACGGTCACCTTATCGTTATTAAAAAAGTGCTCTTCAATCCTTTTTATGGATATCTTTTCTGACAAATCAATTTTCGGGAGTGATATATAAATATGTTCATCATTCGAATTTAATTCTTTAAATTCTAGAGTTGTGCGTAAATCCAAACTGGCTGCTAATGCAGTTTTACCGTAAACGACGGCGTGTTCACCGTACAGAATAAGTTTTCCAGGTGCTGACAATTTGAAATTAATCATGGTGCTTGAATTCTGATGAAATTTGGCGAATCTGATAATTTTTGAATAATTGCTAAGTATGATGTGAAAATATATCGACGTTGAATTTACCCGAGTCGAATGAATTGATCGAATATAAGATATGACAATCAACAACAACTATCAAACACGGTTAATTTTGTGAATGTTATTTGGAATTAAACGAATAACAGATCGATGCTCAAAACATTAACATGATTTATTTGTTATCCGACCGAAATGACCGAAAGTATTATATTCATTTATATTTGAGCCTTCTGTTTTTCCCACTCTTCTGGTGTTAGAGTCTTCTGAGAGAAGGCATGTATTTCTTTCAGTTCTTCTTCGAGAATTGAATTAACCAATCTGCAATAAATTTCCAGTTAATATTACAACAAACCATCCTATTTTCCCAGAGCTTCGGTTAGACTTGAACTTGCCAGTAAAATTGTGACAAATAATGCGAAATAATTGGAACTTGAATGACTAACGAGTACAGATTAGTATGCTGTACCTGTGCCTTTGAAGTAGAGGTTTCCCTTTGAATAAGTTTGAGACAACTAATACGACAAACTTAGCTCCACAACCGTCAGATTCGTCGACCACTTCCTACGACACATAAACGTGCATAAGTATCACTAAGGTATTCCAATATGCAGGGAAACCAACGCTTCGACCTTACCAGCGATTAAAAATTTTGGCTGAGAAACTGAAGGTAGAACCGCTTATCTCCTTATTTTATACGCACATATGATTGCACAACATAAGATGTATTAAACCTGACATTTTCGTGACATTTTAGACTTCAAAGTTCAGTCGCTTAATGTCATCAGTGTGTGACTAGAGTGAAAAACAGCTCAGGTAACTGTTATTACCTGCATGGTCAGTCTGGATTATATTTAAATTATGCATATAGCTCTGACATTGAGAACAAAGTTCAAAGTCGAAAAAATCTTTTCTTGGATATAACTGTTGCTAGAATTTCAATGATTAAACCGTATCCATAAGACCTATAACTTTCATTACAATTTGTAGAAAAAGTTCTTTTGGTCCAGTCAATTTTGAGTAAAGTTAGGTAATACATATGAGAATTATTTCAAACTCCAACTAAAAACAAAATAGGAATTCGTTGGAAAATTTAAATTAAATAGTTTCAAATCAACAGGTAATGTTTTATAATAATGTGAGTACACAACTTCACCCGTAGATTTTAGTATAACTTTAAATATAGCTAATTTTTTTTAGATATCCCGTTACTTTTTTCAAGCTCAAATATGTATAGATGTTGAGACACGTATTCGTTGATTCATGCAACACATGAATGTTTGAAACCTGTCAACGCACATGTACGAGCGTATCATGGTACAGACAATCATTGATCCAGAAGTAGGGAAATATAAATACATGTGGAAAATATTCAAATGGTATTTTATTTGCAAATTTATTCCTCATTAGAAGAATTAATTCACGAAAAAATTGTTACTAATGAACAAAAATACTCTTATTAAATTGAGAATTAATTACATAGATTTAACTTTTTTCTTAACATCCAAATTTGTAATTTGTTTGTAATTAAAATAGAAGAAAAAAAGTAAAAAATGCCCACAAGAATATGTAGAAATTAAAACTGGAAAGAGATCAGGATATTTGTGGGGGGGTTTTATAAATAATACAGCCACATTCAATAGGAATGTTCCCAGTATAGATATGAAAAATGACCAATTTATAAGATGTTGAGTGTATTCAGTTTCAAACCTCATTAGAGACGGAAGTAATTTGGATTTGGAGATTTTTGGCTTATGTTCTTTGATGGAACTGGCATTTTTCTTGCTACCAACGCATCCGATCTCGGGAAACAACAAGTATACAGATATTACATAAAATATAGTCAAGGCGCCATATGCTATCAGTAGATCATCTTTAATGTATAACGGCAACATGCTAAAATTCGATATTACTAGAAACCAAATGCACGCCAACGGGTCTTTATGAAGATACATCGCGACAGGAATAGCAACCAGCAAAATGCTCTTCTCGTGGACTTGAAAGGAAAACAAGAAAAAGGCTAATGAAGTATTTATCAGTGATAGAACAAGCTTCTCGCTAGTTGGTTTGAAGAACAGATTCAAGTTGGATGGGATCAGCATTATCAGCGTTGCACCCAGGCAAACCTTAGCTAAGGCTACATTCGTAAAAGTATCGCGTAGTTTGTACAATATATTTAACGAACACCAAACATTTGCAACTTTATCTTCGAATATACCGCGGGCAATTGGGAATAATCTGAAAATCACGTCAAAAAATGTAGCTTTGTTACCTAGGAAAGGTATCCAAATTAGAGTAAACGTGATTATAACGGTTAAAGCGACGTACAATATTTTAGACCAACGTATCGATAATGATCGGTTCTCGAATGAAATGTTCTTTCCTAAGATGTAAAAAAAGAATGGAAGGGAATGGTATAGTTCCATTTGTTTATAATTCAGAGCCGAAGTGAATAAAAATGAGGCTAACGCGTCTTTTTTTTGCGTGATTGCAGCTACAGCTGCTACAAAAAAACCCAACGATACACAATTGTATTGGAAGTGTCCATGATCTATCAGTATCAAGCCTGGATAGATCAATATGGATATCAAAATCGCATCTCGCTTTGTGAATCCCAGTATATTGAGATCGTTATTTTTTAATTTCATTGATTCCGCTACGTTTAGTTGGGAAACAAACCAAAACACTGCAGGAATGAAAGTCAACATGTCGGCAATTAATACAGTAATCCTCATGAACAATTTATGGTCTTCAGACTCGTAGCCCCTCGAACTATGTTCTTTCACAAAGTCTGGATTTATTTTGTTGGCGACGTGCGCTATCAATAAGCTGTGATACGCGGTCAGCGGAGGATAATCCAAACCCCAATATTGTAGATCGTTCCTCGTTGAATTGGTGTACCATTCCTCGAATGGTAAATTGAAAGTAATCTCTTGCCAATGTCTCTGAGCTTCGTAATCACCAAACATCGGTGATTTGCCCTGGCCACTGTACGGGTGGTAGGTAACGCACCATCTCAATAATACAACCAATGCAAATATCAGAATATATCGACTTTTTTCAGACATTATTTTGACGTCTTTCTACAAGACTTTGCGTCAAAATTTTCCACCACTAGTTACGCTTTGATAAGTACAATCGCCTCGATCGTGTGGTTAAACATTTTCATTGCACTGGAAAATTTGAGGTTATCCACGGTCCGACCGGTATGATGTGGCAGATCCTATTGATGCATCAATACGATTTACTTACCACGTGGGATGCGTCCAATTTCTCTGTCAGTTTGTTTTTCACGTAATCCTCGGTATATGGCATATTCAACTGGGATTTACCAAATTAATCGGGTTTTTATTTCGTTTTGTTACGAAGAGACCAATTTTCAAGGTCAACCGGTAACGCAGGGAGACACTAACCCCAATGTGTCCGAGTATTCTAATCGCGCACGTCGTACTGTCTCCGTTTCGCTTCTACTACAGATATGTCGTGTCGACAGAGAATAAAAGGCAATTGAATGAATAATTGAAAATTATAACTTCCAATTAAGTACCTGTAATTGTTTGCTGCTGGAGTCGGTTTGATACGTCGTATCAGATGTAAATATGAATATATGGTAAAAATAGCTTCGGATGTCAGGTGAGACTGTTTACAGTTATGAATAGAAAAATGGTCATGAAATTGGGTGTAAAAACATGAACCTTTCAAACCTCCATTTTTCAGTCAACTTACATGTTATATATTTAAAAAATTACAAATAACGATATGAGTAATTTCATAGAGCTAGGCATATGTACAGGTTTATGTCACAGTTTAAAATACTCTTGATTGAAGGATGGCCTTTTGTAGTAGGGAACAGAAGGTCTGATTCACTTCTCGACACAGAATTTCAGCAGTTTTGTCGCCCAGTGCTGCTTGAGCCCAGCTAACTCGTCCAAGTTGTAATAGCAACGCCGTCGTATCCTCGGCTAATGGGGGAAATGCCGAACAAATTCTTGTGAGGGCTGGTAGCACCGGCATGAATAGTTTTACTCTGCCTTTGGCAGGTAGGACACCTAGTAACGTAGCCAACGTGTTTATAGCTAGCCGTGAAACGCTCAGTGCTTTTGGCAAAGCATATTGCACGGCTAGATGTGACGCTAGATCAACGGCAAATACTTGTTTCTCTGGTTCTGGCTGCGATAACAGTTCTGGTATCCAGTCGAGACAAATGTGCATAGACGGTATACCAGACACGGTGATTGGTAGTAATTCGCGTGGATACCCCTGCAAACGTGAAAATACTGTTGACAGCGGAGACTTTCAATATGGTAGTTTCAAAAGCGATGGAATAGCTACTTAAACAAGGAAGCTACGAGGAGAAAATCAAAGCTATCAATTTATTGCTTACTTGAAAGTGAACCAATTTTGCCAACGAGGGATCGGCGATAAAAACTTGATGCAAATATGAACAAACAACGCTCCTTATTTCCCTGAGCGACCACGTTTGTCCTGGCACTTCTCGATCTTCTTCCGTTTCGGAACAAGCCTCTAGTAAAATTTGGACAGCAGCGCTTTCCTGTCCGGCCACAAGAGCAGTTCTCAGGTCTTCTCTCTCTGTTTCGCTCGTTAATTGCCCAACTTTTTCTGTCAGGGGTCTATCTTGCATGTGCCTGGATAGCTGTGATCGGGAAGCAGCTAATGTAGCTTGTAAAATCCTATCGAAAACGATTGATGTATTATTTGAAGTGCAACTAGGAAATAAAAGTTTGCAGGGTAGTTTTCTGGAATTATATCTCGCGTCTTTACCTGAGAATCACAGATAGAACAGGTGCACATCTGAATACTCTAGTGTCACAGCGTAGAACTTGCAACGGATCAAGTACTATATTTTCTTGGGTGAGAAAAACATTTTTGACCATCGTGTTCTCGATCAGTAACGCGTTGATAGACAACACCCAAAGACATCGTGGTAGAACCGTGTTTAATCGCAACCACACTTGTTTGTACAACTCTGAAAATTATTAACATTATTAAGGCATTGTGACAAAATACAAAAATGTAAAACATACATTTGATGCGATCAACGATACCTTGAATATATCTGGGAACTTTACTGTCGAGAATTGTCTTAAAATAGTGTATTATTGTCTCTGCGTATGGCCAAATGTCCGTCGGCTTTGTATCTATCAATTGTCGTAGCAAGCGTCCTGTACGCGAGGGACATGTTTCGATGTGTCCAAAGGCTTCGATGATGGCTACATCATTAATTACAACACTGTCGTAATTTGCTACAGTTGAATCGATATTAATCATTTCTTCATCTAACCAATCATCTACCAAAGACAAATGTGGAAAATGCGTAGCCAAAAGACGTAGCAACGGTGAAAATAAACCTGCATAGCTCGTTTGGTCCCTGAGTACTTGTTGCAATAGGTATTTGATGGGTAGTTCGGATAAAAATTCCGTGGAATATGATTTCACCTTTCTATTCTGGGAGATGAAATTATGCATATTCGATAGTCGGACGTCTTCGTACAGCAATAAATAATATAATAATAATAGCTGTGACGCGAGAGACGGTTGCGATGTATCTAGATCCATATAATCAGTTTCCATGTCAGTGATGTTCATAACAGACTTTTTTGGATCAAAATTTGCACCGAATACACTGTTTTGGTAGACTCTACGAATTTCATCTTCCGTTATTGGCTTGTTCGTGTGTTCTGTGGTTTTTGTATTGGTAACTAAAATGGAATTCACGTAGACTTCTACCAGCGCTGGTAAGACAGGATGCAAAGGAGGTACGCTGTTGCAAATTTGTCGATAAATCCAGTTCTTGATAGGCACTTTGTGTTTGGCAAAAGCTCGAGATTTTAACAACTGATGTATGCAATGTACAGGCAAAAACCCTGGTATATTCGCGCTAAGGTTGGCTGTAACTGGAACTTTGACCGCGTGAGAAGTAACGACTTGTTCGCTGAATATTTCTTGAGTAAAGATTTGCTTCATCCTAGTAAGATTATTTGGTCTGATGGGTATTTTCATACCGAGCGTTGCGCATACGAGTTCGCAGATAGCCGACAGTTGGTTACTGTGAAAATGAATAGCCATCAAGAGTAACATTTCGCCAAAACTAGCCGAAACTCCGCTCGCGCTTTCAAAATAAGCTTCTTCGTGTACTAGCCACTGCATCCATTCCACACTGCGCTTTTCTAAATTGTGATGACCGATCAACGAAGGACAAGCAATCAGCATACAAAGTCCTAGAGATACAAATCTGACACCAGCTGGCGACGGCGGTGGGTGTGACGTTAGTAATTGAACTATCATCGCGACCTCGTCGTCCTGAAATTTTATTCCTCCGATTCCACGTAAGGCGCAATACAATCGTAGCAAAGCGCTCGCTTGTACGACGTAGGATTCAGCCAACTGACTGTCCGAACTGTGCGAAGTAATAGCTTGCAGTCTTCGGAGCAGTTCTTCTCTTAGAGACTGTAACGCAGTATGCGATTCCCACTTTCGTTTTTGACCATTTCGGATAAACATTGCGATCCATGTTCTGACTTGTTGGTCGTTTCCCAATAATAATCCAGAAACAAATGCGACCATGTCGCTTTCCGGCTGCAAACTATCAATATTCTCGTGTTCCAAGCTAAGTGTAATCGCCAATGCAGGCATACGGCATAGTTCCACGCATTTTGCCCTGACAGCTAAAGCTTGGCTCGGATTCATTTGACACAGCATGGCTAAGGCTTGGGTTCGAATTCTGCCCAATGCAGATTCTTCTTGTCTCTCTCCATTCGCGATTAGATGCGTGCATACTTCTGCGAAGCTGTCCGGACTATTAGCTACGATCCAGCAAATTATTTCCGGACCATGTTTAACATGTAGGAGAGTTTCAGCAATGTCGAGGATAGAGAGTAAAGCTGGCAATTCGGCGAGCGCGATGCATATAACATCGCTTATTTCTTCCATGTAAACCGCATTATCGAACAGGTCTGATTGCTTGATCTGGAATTCTTGATTTTTTTGCAATTCTTGCACCTGAGATGCTATGAATAGTATTTCACTGAGAACCAAACGCAGTCTTCGTGTCGAATCGCTACGTTCAAATTCTAGAGCTAATCCACTCTGCAGCGACTGAGCTAGGATACTGTCTCCTTGGGCACTTCCTAGTTTCTGCCTGGAACGAAGAAGCATTCGAATTAGCAAAGCATGTAAATGATAATTGAAAACGCGATTCAAATATCGGGGATCATACTCGAAGATACGTGCAACACGTATGACGGAGTACCCTAACCTTAATTGTTGTTCTTTTCGTACGTCTGTTTCTAGTGCATGAAAATCTATAGAAAGTAAGGCGACGATCGAATTAACCAATTCTATTCCTGATAATATTGTTAAAATTTCTTTTCGTCCTTCGGCACATTGTTTCGTAAGGTCCAACGGTGAGATCAAACTCATCCTAACCAAACACGGCAAGATCGGTCGTATTTCCTTTTGAGAACATGTCGATAGTTCTCTAATATTTACGTTTTGAATAGCAGTAAAAACGCGCGGAGATACGGAGGTACTAGTCTGCATTTTTCGAACAATTGTTTAAAGAATATTATTTCATTAATAACAACATCATCGCGATGCAACGGAGTGTAATGTGTAATTTGTATTGCCATTGCATATGGCTGTCGGCAAAAGCGGTCTCACGCTGACCGACCGAGTGGTCGCTTGTTCTCGCTCCCCGCTCGCCGCAGCGAGGTCGTCAGCAGCGACTTCGTGATTGTTCGTGATTTTCTGATACGTGATCAGAGTTCACGTATTTCGTGTTGCAGGGACATTGGGGATTAGGTACAGTTTATTTAGTTGAAAACTTTCAAAGTCGACTTGTAGTACGTCGCAACGATATTCGGTGACAGAGAAGATGATAGACATTCATCTGGCTTATTGTAAGCTCATCATGGATCACATCAGTACTTTTCTACTTCTCAGCATAGAGATAATATTCTCTGTCTCTATGCTGTATTATGTTATATACTATCTTTATATTCTCACTCGTTTCTTGGCATCAACGAGACTTCCATTTCACTGCAGTTTTGGTTTACCCTTATCAGTAAGCATATTACCGAATCAGCTATCCACTCCACACCGGAGCATGCAACTGTATTTATTTCGGTCTCTAAATCAAGCTTTATTGCGACGATACTGGTTTAGACCGAATAGTGCGTCGTCAACAGAATGTATCCTATGGAATTGGAGCTACGGCTTTTAGCCAAGTTTTGACAAATTGGATACGAGCCTGTCACGTTTGTATGCCAATGTCCATTGATTATTATAATAGTTTCAACGTTTGAAATTTGCATATTTTTCTACTTCGAGTTTGTTTGATTGACAGACTATTCAGAAAACAGCTTTGTTTGTGATTGGGATACATACGATACGAATTGGCAGCTTGTACATGCGGCGCGTGAGGAAACTGTACATCATAATAAATAACATGTCGTTCTGGAAATTTGTTTCTCGGAAAATTGAGATCACTTTTTGTAGTACAATACAAACTACACACTTGGTGTATGGACAATATCAATAACAACAAAAACGAGAAGAATAAAAGTTGCCAAGATTCGAACATTGAAAACTAAAACTGGAACGTGCTAACGTAAACCCACGCTTTAGCTTATATTCACTCAAAAATAGCCCCCTTGACTTTGATCAAAATCGTATGTCCTCCGTTCATTTTTGCAGTTAGGTTTAGGTAGCACTTTGTGACCTCATTCAGTTGAAGTTACAAATGCTGGGCTGTCCAAATTCAGATGCAGAGTTGCTGCAGTTCATTATCGCCGTTCAAGACTGCTTGATATTGTCATTCCTTGGCGAGGGAGGGACATATATATATATATGCCTACACTAACTAATAAATACTAGTTTGGCGAATGGTATCATTTTAGTTAGAGTTGTCTTTCATCTTCCATGTCGAAAGTTTATAAATTTCAACCTGAATAATAAGAGATAGATAATCGTGGCAGTGAAGATGTTGAGTGATCTTTGGATGGTCAACATGATATTTTTATTCAAGCGATAACAAGCATTTGCGATGTATTTCAGGGCAACAATTGCAACGTCGTACAATATATTACACGAGTCAGAATTTGACATCTGACGATATCTTTGATTCTAAAACAAATGTGGTAAAATATATCCAGCAATTATGATCTATAAATTTTTCTTAGAGTCTTACGATATTGCCATATACGAACAAATTCTATGCTATCTTCATGATCCCCTTGATCGCTGGCCACCTTGGTATTGCAATGGTAATCAACAGTAAATGAATAATCACATCGCGATGGCACTCAATCAGTCCCGGCTATCAAACGTGATAAATTTATGTACGCATTATGTTCGTCATCAATAAACTTGCTATAATATGCATTTTCTTAAACGATTTATTATTTATATTCAGTCGCATGACGGATTTGATAGTTCACGCAATCAATTGATTAGCTATTCTACTGAATGAGGCCTGCCCCCTCTTATATAACAATATTTCATAACTCATTATTTCCAAAGTATAAAATTCATCTTGCGTATGGAACACGTTCTAAATATTGGGGCACTCCGATTTTTTGCAATAATTTCGGTCATTGTTCTTTTACGTTGAAAGTTAATTTCGTACAGTAAATTTAATCAGAACAATCTCTACTTCAATCAAAACTTCAGGTTTCGTCAATAAAATCTGAACTTTTCAGTAAATATCTTGTTATATGCATATTTTGAGTACTTGAAGTGTCCGAACATCGCATTAAGCATAGGTCCATCCCTTGTAGTGAACAAACGTGAGACCTTTAACTCACTCTTTGGAAGATGTTTCATAAAATTGTACAGAATACATATCCTATACCTTGATGCATGATATTGAAAAGCTAGTTTACGTGTAATTTTAAAAGCCAACAAGTGAAATATGTAAGTTCACTTTTGTATTTTCAAGAACAATGAATTTGCGAGAATAGGTAATATTGGAATAATGTGTACATTTTCATTCTGTAGACACATAGAGTCATCAGCGTAGAAATTTATGTTTATGACATCAATAGGATATATCAGCAAGTTATGGATTTCGATTCCGATATTTGAGACGATACTCTCTTTCGCCTTCTTTCTTATTCACTCTCACTCTCACTGTCACTCTCTCTTTCTTTCTCTCTCTGTCTTTATTCGTTGTTTAACCTTGCATCACGAGTAAAAATTATTTTAAAATTTTTCTCATCTGTTTCGATTGATGTTGCATACTGTACTGAGCATTCTCGGATTTTGATATCAGCAAGTCCAATTTGTCGATGTGCGATTCAACTTTCTCATTGATGTTGTGTCTACGTGCAGTACTTTCGCTATCAGATTCTCTCTCAGCTGGACACTCTACTGTGATTGTCTCATCTCGCATGACGGCATCTTGAGATTCCTTGGTAATTTCAGGGTTGGGTTGAAGCGGGGCATGATCCGGGGTACTTGTTCGCGAACCTACCCTCACCTTCAGTAATGTACCCAAGCTTCCGCAGACATTCTAGAACAAAATGAGGTTTCAATGCTTTGCAAATGAGTCGTATCGAATCATGGTTGTTGAAAACGTCATGAAAAACTACAGAACCTTGTTTATACCTGTTGAACGGATATGAAGTCAATATAAACGTACTACCTGATTGAAACATTCTTTACCCAAAACATTTTCATTCAAAACAAATGGAAAGTTATGATCGACTATTTTTCGACTCTTAATTTGCCAACAAACTACAAGCAATGAAACTCGCTTCGCAACATGACACAGCAAATTGTTACTGCCACAGATGGAATATGCTTTTTATATATTGCTTTTGAAGATGAAATTCAAGGTTACTTAGTCATACCGTATCTGATTTTATGTCGTCTCATTAATACCGTGTGGTATGTGACTTCAACCCAGAGGCAGCCACGACTACAGAATGATCTTAAAATATGCCGGCCAAAAATTTGTGAAAGGATTTATCCATTTACAGGTAAATGGTAAAACAAGTAAAAATTTCACTGTCAATTCTTTCTCCAGTATAAATCTAAAATTTGGAAAAGTTTTCAGCTTTCTGAGTTTAATCAATTTCTGAATACTGATGATTCGGTCACGTCGCAATTGAATTTTCTTTGAGTATTAGCGAACGGTTCTCATTAATCCAAAAGTAATTGGAATATATATATATGTATATATAGTTATAAGTTCAGAATTTATCTCCATACTTTGAACCTGTTCAGCTTTTTCTGAGTAGCACTGAGAATACTGGTTAGTTCATCCAGACCACCTCCTACATGACGCAATCCTTCATCTTTAATTTCAAGATCCTGCAAAATGAAAAATATGACTACGTACAGTATCTTTCCATCCTTAATAATCTCAACACTACCAGAGAAATATGAATGCATTCAGACTCTCGTCAACAAGTTCTGCCCTTCCAAAAAAGTGTTTGTTTCATTTTCAAGTATTTCCAATTATTTTGCAGCATCTATACGGGTCCTTGTCCATTAGAGGCAATGTGAATTAATCGACCATCGCCATGAAATGTTAATTGTTAGCAGTTGTGAAAATCTAACAAATCCGGTAATAAGAATAAATAATATTTAACTAGAAAATAAATTATAAACTTGCTTTCTCTCAATGTTAATAATAATAATAATAACAATATACTTTATTTAGATGCTTATATAGTTATTGAATATAAAAATGTATAAATAATGATTCAATATACAGGTATAAGTGTATAAGTATACCAGTATCTCCCGTCATATTACAATCTGTGTTCAACTTACCTGAGCTAATGTTTCTTCGACTTCGTCTTCGTCGCGTCCGGATGTTGTTCCTGATGCTTGCCTCGATTTGTTCCATTCTTCTTCGCTCGGCGGTGACAGTCCCAAGAGTTCCGCTCGCTGACACGCGTAGGCGTAGTCCTCAGCCATTCCGAGTTCTCAGTGACGATTACCCGAGTCGGCAAGCTCTTTGTTCGTATATACAAGTGGGAAACGCAACGCGCAAGGTTATACGGGTATTATCCACCTGATGTCGATATCGAAGAGTCAACCCCGATGCTCTATTGTTTCCTTGTGACAAGGTGCATGGAAGACGACGAGTGTTGACCTATAAGTCCTGTGCTGTTGACTGCCGTTCATCTGGTACTTACGTTAGGGCAGGAATCCATATTGCCGTGCGATCTGCGCCGAATCCTCCGGCCAGGGTTGTAACAAGGAAGAGGGATGCATCGGAACGAATCGTTTTCACATCCGTAACTACGTTAAATGTTCGTTTGGGGTTAGTGGGATAAAATGTCTGCGGAGGTTTCATGGGAAAGTGATCGCCAAACCTAGGTTGCGATTTCTATCGACAATATAACCTAATTTCTGATCGAATTTATCGTGGACCAATTTAATCAAAGCTATTATTCGAACGAGAGGTGAATATTTATGCGGTGTAACATGAATTACGAAACAATTATTGCGCAATTGTGATAATCGAGACGAGCGACCGGAGCGGTCAAGTCAATCATGTTATTACAACGATACGAGTCATCCACGCTACGAGAGGAGCTATCAACTTGGTAGCGCGCCGATTTGATTGTTAACATATGAAACGCGCCATTTACAACGAACAAAACCTCCGATGCGGTTCTTGTATTAGCATCAAAATAACCGCAAACATCACGTCCGAACGATTAACAATTTAGCTATTAATTACGACTATACCGCGAGGATTAACATGTTTCTCGTAATTCTGTAATTATCGGATGGTCAGGACAGGTTCCGCAATTCTTCATTTGGTATCGTCACACACGGATCGTCAATCGTTATCGTTCGCAGAGAACAATAATAGTAGTTTTCATAAGCAACGACTAGCTAAGAACACAGGACCGTGAGAAAGAAATGTCGGAGTTTGATTAGACGATTGTACTTTGAGATTACAGTTGACTTCAGAAGATGATTGGAAATCAAAGAGATTATATTAATTCGCGGTTCCGCGTTCCGCTCGTATAAACGTTCTGACGCAGCTACGATGAGAAAATTTAATATACCGACTCGATTAATTATTCAACCGCGAGGCCACAACATCAAAAATGGTAGCAATTCGAATATCCGCTACCCCATTTAACAGTCGAACTAGCTAACTGCTCTCACGGTAATTATTATGCTCTCACCAATAATTATCGGTAGATCACTCTTTTTTTTTATTTTTATCCTTTTTGTAAGAAATTTAACACCGTTTTTTCGTAGTCCGAATAGTCAGGAGATTTTTACATGTTGGTTCGAAGAGTGCGAAAAATCTTTATTTTTTGATCTTCGGAGCTGAAATTTGTTCCCGTATTTAATTTTACAGTCGTTGACCGTGGGAAAACTGAATCTGATCTGATTTTAGTCTGAATAATGAGAAAAAAATATTTTATCGACTCTTTTCGTCGTTCCGTAAAGTGATTTCCGATATTCCTTGGAATTGTCAGCTCTGCAAACAATTTGCGAGATTCTGATTTTATGGAATAACAGTTAAATTAATTCCCGAATGAAAAATCGTCGAAGAATTCACGGCACCTCGCGACCGTGGTAAAACGGGCGGATATTATCTATTCTTAGCGAAAAACTTCAATTTCCTTGGCACGCGGGAATAATGTTCATTAAGGCTCGTAACGCGAAACGAATCGTCGAACGTATTTAACGTAATAATTCGTTAAAAATAGCCATTTTTCTTACGTTAACGTTGATTTCAGAGAAATCAAAAAAGACGTCCACGGGGCATTTGCTGAGAGTATATAATTCGCCCAAAGCTGAATGTTTCATTGGTTCATGGCAGAAAAATATGGTTTTGATAGGTCATGTAAATTCCGATCTGTTATGTATTTTTCAACATTTGCATCGTTAACGTTCGACGAAGAGAGCCGCGTACAGACAGAGAACAAAATTCTGTACCTAACGTAAAAACATACGTCGTTGGACAACGGGGATCGTTTGTCATTCGTAGTTCATTCTCGATTTTGGTTTTCCCGTTTTGCAATCGTCGACGAACAGCGTATTTTGTTCCGTTGCAACGATATTTCTATGCTCAGATATTTTATGGCCCAGTCTATTATAATATGTAGCTCGATTTCTTATTCAAAGGAGCATGCGTTGTCGAATGCATCGTATTCGTATTACACGCTCGTTTCGCAATAATACACGAATACATACTCGCGGCAATCGAACGATCGCTGCGAAGTTGGAAATATGACGATTATTTGGCACCGAATGAAATTCGCACAACAGGAAGAGTCGAGCTATCCAGGTTCAGTGATCACAAGAGTTAACCCTTGCAATCAGCGCGGAACACCACTGTCTCACCTGACACTATCGAATTTTTCATGTTTACGAACAATTTTCCATCGATTTCGTTGCAATTCTTTAGTCCCTGCTTTCCCACGAATCCAATAAGTGTTAAACAAATTATTATCCAAGATCCATCGCGTGGAAGCTGCACGGTCAGCACTAATGCTGGCTACCCTATAAGATCTAAAACTCGTAACTCGGACAATTCTGAACCAAAATAGTGTTTTGGAAACGTCTCGCTGCCATCTTTACTACTGTGTCATAAAAAATGGGGTGTTCGATTTAAAAAAATCATGTTGGTTTTGACCTCGCCTCGACGCCTCTACTCAAGGTCAAACGGATATATTCATTAAATAGAACTTTTGAAACCGTACAACATTGGTTGGAAACCTTTTTCTCAAAAACGTTTCCTTTTCGAGATATTTGACCGTTTCGAACTTTTTTAACACCGTGTATATTTGGAATATTATATTGTATTATATTATATTTGGTACATTAGGGCTTCTGAGGTCACTGAGGTTTGACAATCCGCTGTCAAATTTTCGAATTACAACATGGCGGATTCAATATGGCTGATCAACATTTTGAGAATACCAAAAACCCTTCTATACCAAAATGCACCGAAGAGAAAAGACGATGGCTGAACAAATTCGTGACTGGAATGGCCAAATCACGAATTATTAGAGCACATGGGAAACGACTCTTAACTTGTTTCATCAATCGTCACATTTTTTCACAGCTAACAGCTTAGAGTGCGAATATTTGATCGGCATCAGCTGTCACTTCCGGCCACGATTCGCAGGACATGCGCTGATGACACGCAGAGAAAAACGAGTCGATCTCGATTACATTCCACGGCGATGAAAAACGTTGCTCTGCGCTACGCTATTTACGATCATAATACGTCGGTCGTTGTCGGCCGATTAATTCGTCGATCAACGCATCGAGTCAAATAAATCGGGAAGGTTTCCAACCAGCGCGCGTCTCGTTTTCTGTGATTTTCCATCATTTTTCACCCCAATGATTTCACGGAGGTGTTATTCACGCTTCGGGGGTTCCGCCGAATTCATTTTACGAGACGGAACGTTATTTACGGCGCAGGGATCGATTAAACGTCGAATTGGGAATGCCTAAGTAATTTCATATTACGAACAATTATTTCGCCGGATATCTCGAATTGCCCGTCGATCACAAATTATACAACGGCTCGTTTCTGGCGAAATCGATCGAGCGTTTCGACTGTGAAAATGCTTTTTCAAACCCGATTTCCCTGATTTGTCTCCGACGCCGTGTTGTTTTATCAGTCGTGGCGAATTGGTGAAAAATTGCTTGCCAAACGCGAAAATATTCGCGTCGGGGATTAAAACTTTCTGGAGTCCGATCGCGATTTGCCGGCGAGCTTCCTGAATCTGGGTAACTATTTTCACTGCCGTGTGTGTTACACCCACCGGACAAATGCTACGTCCGCGGATCAAATTCGATGATTTGTGAGAAGCTCTTTTTTGTTGTTGTTGTTTTTTTTTTTTTTTTTTGCATCTAGAATATTTTAACATCAGGCTCGCACGCCGTTCGCGGGGTAAATTCGCAGCGGACGGGAACAGACGTTGAGGATGTAAAACGATGCGTGACCGGTGAACCTTGGCTTAGAACGAACCAATTTTGTGCGCTTGAAATAAATTCGTATTAAATTATTCGCCAGCATTTTACTGCCAGCTGATTTCCACGATTTGAAAATTTAAATTATCGCAATGCACGTCACGTTTCGTTTTATCTCGTTCGTCCCAACGATATACGAGAACCATCGAGCAAGAACCCATCAAATATTTCTCGTTAACGACGTCAGATTTTAATACGAAAAAAAGTGGACAATGTAGCTTATCGACGCTTCGATTAATGCTTCATTCGATAAAATTAAAACAATGCCGTAGCGTAAATAAATGCGATTTTCCAAATTATATCGCCCATGCAAAACACGTTTTATGAAGAGTTGCAACTATTGGCGCTGTGAATACTCGAAATGAACCTCCATGCGATCCGGTTTCCATCGAAATTTCAACTCCATCGGTGATCGTTCCGAGTTGAATCTTACGAGTACTCACAGATTTGACAAAATTACTATTCGAAAGAATTTTTTTCCCAGTACTTCAATTTATTCTATAAAACGAGTGATATAAAGTTATCATATTATATTTACTCTTCATCACCCCGAAATTTAAAAAGAAATGTTTATCAATCAATCAATCAATCAATCAATGAAACGGTCAACAAAAAAGGACAAAGCTTTTTTTAAAAAAACAAAAAAAAAATGTCGCGGATTTTCCAGGAAAAACGCTCTAATTAATGGCCCATAAATTTAATTGTTAATAAAAGAAAAACCTTCCATCCAGCACTAGATTATCCATGGAACTTTTTTTTGTTTCAAAGATTTCAGATGAACAAGTAAAATGTTACCCTGGTTACAATAATCTGATGTAGAATAAATATTTTATTTTTCGAGAAATACGGCTAAAACATGATACAATAACTTTGTGTGATTCGTTTTTTAGAAAATAACATACCGTAAAAAAAATTATTCAAAATAGTCATGTTTTTCTAGTTTCTCTCTGCCCCTTAATCTGCATGTCTCATTTAACCGTATCTAGAGCGACTTCTGCTCCGGCCATCTTCTTGTTGCTACCGCGAAAGGTAACGAGTAACCGAATCAAAAGAGAAAAATGAAGAAGAAAAAACGGGGGAAAAGAGACACCCGACGAGATTCTTCTGGCATCAACATCCCTCCGTTGCCGAGAAACTTTCCTCGTTATTCAGTTCCTGCGCTCTCAAAGTCGGTACACTATCACTGCGTTAATCCGACACGCACGGGGAGGTCCGAGCAAATGATGTACTACTAGCCTAGGTACATCCGAATGCACATATTCGCTGGAAATGTGCGCGCGCTAGCGCGTGTGTGGCGGAGTACACGCGTAGGTGGTACATTTATGTACTCGTTTATTTGCCAGGGTACTAGTTATAAGTCGCAGACAGCAGCGGGCAGTTGCATTGTTTGCCGAGGTACAACTTCGGCTCCGTCTCTCGGAGGCTTATAGAGAGAGAGAGAGAGAGAGAGAGAGAGCGAGAGAGAGAGAGGTGCACGTGTGATATCCCGTTGTCACAATGTTGTCACCCCGTTGGAGCAGAGATTTTCAATTGTTTGCGATTGTTTGTGTCAGTGTGATCTCGACCCAAATTGTCACGGTAAGAAAACCCGCGAGGTGTCCTTGTTACGGGATGAATTATTTTTCCCACCTACGCACGTTTGTCTCTCGTACTTCATCGCGTTCCTCGCCCGTTGATTTCCACGTGAATTTTTGTTTAATTTAATTTTTTTTTCTACATCGAGAAATTATGTTCGCATCGATACCATTTTAGCGACAACTAATCGCTAATCGAACGGTTGTTACTGCATTCAATTCAACTTTCATTGAGATTAATTCGGTCGAACACCTTCGTTTCTTTTATTTCGCCAACGTCGCGTGTATCACGGATCGAATTTTCGCGACCGTACAGCAAGTACGCGTCACGGGATTATCGATTGTTTCTATGAAATTTTTTTCACAGCGTAGAGAGCATACTGTACGTATAGTTTGTTTTTCTGATGATACGATTTCAGGGTGATATTAACTACGACGACCTGCGACACGACGAGTTCAGCGCGGTTCGACCGCCCCGAGCGAAGACATCGCGACAGATTTTGGAAGAAGTCCTGGAAAAAACCGCTTACAAAAATGTTTACAGTCTCCAAGAAGCAACCGAACATCTTCTACGATACGGCGCTCTTCTGCGGTTCCATTTCCTCGACACGTTCGGAGCTCTCGTCTACGACTACTACGACGACTTCAGCATCGGCCAAACCGAGGCGTTGTACAAGGTCTACGAGGACACTTTGCGGAGGAAATACAACATCTTCGACATAGTTCCGAGCATTTTGAAAAATCAAGACACGAGACCGACGACAATATGTCAGTACATTCACAAATACGTGAGCACTTGCCTGAGAGAAAGTTCTTATCTCTGTGGAACGATCAAGAATCATAATCGAGCGAACCCCGAAGCATCGGCGATCAAAATGGCCAACATCACTGATCACGTGTTTCAGAGAGGAAACATGATCGATTATTACTCGCTTGGTTTCTCGATGCCGGATGTTTTGGAACATTTGAAAGCTGGTAGGCTCAACTTGACGGTTGGCCTTGTAGCCGGACTCTTGCAAAACGTTCAGTACGACACTTTCGACAACGATGTGCTCAGAGCCGAGAGGAACGTCGTTGCCGTGCTCGTTGAAGAGCAGCCGTCATTGGGTTCTCCGGGAAGACAGAGTGAAGTACGAGTTAGCGAGGAAGAGATCCGGAAGGCTCGGGATATCCCCGAGCTGCTGAGGCAAGTCCTCGATCGTAACAAGGTCGATCACGAGGATGGTATCAGCAGAGATTTCGCACTTCTGGCAGAGCATGTCGTTCGCGAAGTCGAGGCGATCAGTCGTAACATCGAAGTGTTTGGAACCGTTTACGACAACGGTTCGATCGACGTCGACTACCTCTTCGACCTTGTTCTTGCACCGGACGTCGTCGACGGCGACGTTACGGCGGCGAAGAATTATTTGCTGCGCGAAATGAAGGATCACGAGATAATGGAGAAGTATTTGAAGGTCGATAAGTACGCGCAAGGGGGTCCGGATGATCTGCTGATGGAGATCCTCGATCAGCTGCAAGATATGAATTTCGCCGATGACCTTGCAACGGCGCTTCGCGCTCACGCTCGTTTCTGGCATCGGAGTCACATGATCAGCGATCTCGGCGAGCTTCTGGAACTTTTCGACGCTTACGAGAATCTTCGTCGAGTATCGCGCTACAGCGATATGATAAAGGCGATGGACGAGGCTCGTTCGGAATTGCGGAATTCGAAGAACGTGAGCGTTGAAATTTTGTGCAACAATCCACGCGCGTGTCTTCGTCTCGGTTTGGAAATAGTTTCCAAGTGCGCGTATGTCCTTCCGAAGACGAGAGGAACCGTGGAGAAATTCTTCCAATACCTCGGTCGAGACGGATCAGTGCGCGCGGATAATTGCGACGAGCCGAGCAACGACAGAGCGCTGGAAGTGACGGAGAAACCACAGACGACGTTAACAACCGCCAGCGATGATTTGGGCAACAGACGTACGATATCGCGTGAGCCTACCACGCGAAGTTTCCGTGGAAACGAGCAGATCGACGAGATGCGGACGAGGGAGCCAGTCACGCTGATATTTCCAAATAGTCCCGAAGACATTTTCCCGGAGGAGTCCGACGAGACGATTACGGTATCTTCGACGGAAGATGATCCGGGGACATCGAACATAGATACCATGTCGAAAGGACGAGATCGCAAGAAACCACTTTCAATCACGACCACGGAGTCGTCGACGGAGGACATATCCGGGGACGAGCTTCCCGACGACTCGGATTACGTAATAATGGGTACTATGAAATCTAGGAAGTTGTCGGTAACTCCATCCCAGGGAGAGGAGGCAACAACAACGACGCTAAGCCAAGAAAATTCGACTAGTACGACAAACGAGTCAACGACAGAGGATGGCACAACCATCACGACCGAAACATCAACCACCTTGGAACCGGAGATCAGCATGACAGTAGTTCCGTTGAAAAATGGAACGACCTTGATAGCAAAGTTACCGACAAACAACCAAACCGCGGGACTAAACACGAATCTGACGAATAGCGAGAACAATTCGCTGAGCACGACCGAGGTGATAACAAAAGAACAACGGAATACGACAGAAAAACCGTATCTGTCTGGTCGCGTGCGGGGATTAGGGGGCGCGGTCATCGGGTCAACGGCAGCGCCACGGGCAACAATAGTGCCACGGGCAACGACAGTGCCACGGGCAACGACAGTGCCACGGGCATCGACAGTGCCACGGGCAACGACGGACAACAAGACCGTACCGGACAATAAAACGGTGACGATACCGACAGAGGAATGGTCAACGACAACCGAGCAACCGAGCTCGACAGGCGGCAACGACAGTTCAACGAGCACAACCGATGACGCGCGAACCACGACAACACTAGTGATGACGTCAACCGACAGTGGAAACCATTCCGCGAGCACGATTCTGGAATTAACGACAGAGGATCGTCTAACAACGGAGAGTACAGTTGGGACGAGCAACGGAGAAGGTTCGACGAGCGACGGTATCACGGAATCCACAACGGAGGGACGAGCAACGACTTGGAAAATTGACCTTACGACAGATGCAACAACTTTTGAGAGCACAACCGAGCACGTTTCAGTCGAGGCTGAGGTAACTACTGAAAAAGTGATTCACCGTGCCGGTGGTAAATTATTGAAGAGTAAGATACAATTCGGATTGCCGCAAGGCAACGAGGCAATAATAGGGGCGTTGAAGATGGACAACGTCTTGACGCGAAAAAGCACACCATTGATCGTAACGGAGCAACGGACAACGGAGAGAATGCCGTTGCTGGAGTCGAAAACGGAAACGGCTGTCAACGTCGACACGCAATTGAGTGAAAAATGCTCGGGCACTGATTGCAACTCGACTAAATGCATCGATGGAAAATGTTCGTCCGACAACGCGAACGTGGATTCTGCGGATTGTTCCGAGCAACTCTGTGCCAAGAGCAGCGTGGAATGTAAAGACGTTGACGTTAACTGCTCTGACGACAGTGTCGAAGACACGTCTATCGGGTGTTCCGGGAAAAACTGTACTGTCGAGAAATCCGCGAACTCGTCGAACCTACAATTACCAAGTAGTGCTAGCGATACATCATGCGGTGAGAAAAATTGCGACGCGGTAGGGAAAGCATTAACACCGGTTGTTCCCTGCAACATCAAGGATCCGCATCATCGACGCAAATTGCATCGCTTAGAAAAGGTACGAGTGATCAGTTCTCTTCACTCCGCTGATGGACCCCACGATCACGCGGGCGAAGCAGATCCATCTTCGAGTACTCAGATTTCCGACGAGCATTACAGCGAAGCTACGGCGACCGTTTCCACGGACAACAAACTTGCTGCCAGCATTAAAAATCCGGTACCTCCGAAAGCTGAAAATCTGAAAGCTGAAAATCTGAAAGCTGAAAATCTGAAAGCTGAAAATCTGAAAGCCCAAAATCATTCGAGCGTCCAAGACGAATCGCTGCAGTCAGCAGCGGCTACATCATCCTTGATCCGCGGCAATCCGACGCTCGTTCAGGATCCATTGTACGTGGAGGAGGGTGGACCAATAGATATCCCCTATATTCCTGATCCCGACGATTATCTCCAACGCGAAGAGTACAAGCATGGCGCGAGGGACTCACGCGAGGACGTCGACTGGGACGCTGTTCCTACGAAATGGCTGTACACCGCGAAAAGGAACGCAATGGGAAGCTCTCCGACGGAAAGCATAGCGAAAAGTGTGCATCGTCGTAAAATGTCCGCGGCTCCCAAAGTACGACTAGCAGCGACGTGGAAGAACCAAGGTGAAAAAGGTCGCACCGGAAACTTGCCCCGCCCAAAAAACGGAACGATTCATCCCGTGCAGAAGAAAACTATCATTTACGAGAACTACGACGAGTATTTCCCACATGGAAGAGAAGATCGATCCATCATAAGAGCACCGCGACGAATGGGACGGCGTTTTCGCGCGCTATGATCACTTCGACGTTGACTTGGCATAGATCATCGGAGCATCGCCGAAGATCGCGGCTACGAGTAGTGGCGATGTAGAATTTACATATGAGGAAACGTGGAGCCCTGAAAACGTTGGAATTAAATGATCATAGTCCTGCGATTGGAATATTTTAAATGGGCTATCATCATTCTAATTAGGTACACAACAAATCGACCACTCGCGACTACTCGCGATGTTTCCTTAGTATTTTTCAGCAGCTGAAAGCGAGACTCGGAACAGTAAGTCATGTTTTCTTTGTCTCGCGCCGTACTTCGGTTTCCTGTAATTCACGTTGTAATTTAACCCCAGGATCCAGATTATTACGAAAGGTCTGTAGAATAATTAATTTTTTACTCGAAACAAAGATTTACGAGCGTAACAAATCGCCTGATTTCAGGCCCCGTTTAACACTAGGCCAGTCGTAAAATGAGTTTGAACGGTTTCGAAGTAAATACCTAACAAACGATGTTTTCTGGTCATCCAGTCTCGAATAGACACAATGTCATTTCATGCGCCTTATTTTTATTCACTATTGAGCTCGGTATTGTATTGGCGGTGTTCCCACCAGAGAACAAGAACAACGAACAATTCGTTCGAAAAGTGACAGCAAACCGTTTGTTCTCAATGACAAACGCGCAAATATTTACCCCAAGGAAAGTTACGGAGACAGCCACGCGATAGCTGCCTAACAAGTCCAAGAAGAGTTCGGAAACGTGAAGTAAATTATTTACTTCATCTCACCGTTGTTTTTCCTCGTCGGACCTTGCAGTATTTTTTTTTCGTGCTGTCTTTGTTTTTTGTTTTCTTAATCAAAAAACATCCTGCCTGGAGCAGCGTCGCTGGAGTGACGCCACAATTTTCTGCCAAGAGTTGTAGACTTTCTTGGGGCGAGGCGAACGAACCGAGTAGCAGCAAATTCCCGCATGTAGCAGTGAGGACACGTTCGAAAACTATAAATGTGAAAATTGGCGAGACGGCTGACCTTTGTCATAATTTGTCTGAGGCACGGAGCGAATAATGGTATAATCCTACGAGATGCTTTTCGCCGAATGTCTGCGTTGTTCTTTATATCGCTTTCTGCATGAAACGACAAGCGAATCATCAACCGCCTCGCACTTTTCAACGCTACGCGAACTGTTTGATATTCTCGTATTCTTATCGAACGACGCGTTCGTCTGACGCGTAAATTCAGTCCAGGGGTTCTTTCTCAAGAACTGAACTCGATGGCGAGTTCCATGCACAACTTCGCAGCAACGGCACAGACGCCACACGAAGAGCACTCGCCCATTCCGCTCGAACGGAAGAGACGAATATATCTATATCTTTGGAGAAAAGTACCAGCAATTAGAAAATAAGTACAAAATCCTGATCGCCTATACTCGTGGGAACACACTCGTTTGATAGAATTAACTTGCATGCGCGATTTTTTTTATTTTTAAATTACCCAATTTGGTCTCATGCACAGTAGCAGATGTCCGTCAAATTTAACACAGAAATTAGTGTCGACCATTTTTTTTTAACACAAAGTAGTGTTATTTCAACACACTTTGCGCGTAGTGATAAAGTGACACAGCTCTGCGTTAAGAGAAACACGAACCAATTTTGGAGTAAGTTAGAAAAGTGTTACTTTAGTATCAAATAACATTTGCGTGTGTGTTGAAAAAAGGACTGTGAGAACAACGCGGAGCAACGCACCAAGATGTTAAATATTCTACGCACAAATTTGTACACATTATACGATTTTTACTGTGCTTTTCTCGAAAGTATGTACATTCGATGTATGTAGCCGGTATATCGATGTACATGTTCATAAGTGTACAAGGCGAACTCGTATCAAACGTTCCAACAGTCTGACGAGAAGGAGCACCGTTCGTTTGTGGACCGTTTACATCCTAACGTTTAATTTAAGCTAATGAAGTGAATTTTGACGGTGCTTATTAGGTTTGACCTTCGATGATGTGTCGCAACATCGATTTGTTTTTTCACATGATGCAAGCTTTATTAGAATCGGCGGCGCGGTGCACGACGCGTGGCGTACACTTTGATGGGTGAGCTCAGGCAGCTCTCACGTTTGTCGGTCAAAGACGAACGGGTTTTTTTTCACGTGACAACGCACGCGTATCATCAATTACCACCGAGGATGCCCTTTCCGAGATTCAACGCAGCGACCGACACGGTATGGTAAAATTCGAGCGGCGGCTCTGCGATGTGAAAGAAATATGGAATTCAAAGGTGATCCGATGGCTAATATCTATAAATATAGACTGATTTCAGTCGTTACAACCTTGGTTTGTCCATCTGGCCAACAATTTTCCAAACTCGACTCTAAAAATACACGGATATGTTGTTTTTTTTAAGTAGTAAAAAGCATTTATAAAATACCATTTTATCGAAAGAATAATTCGCAGTTGGAGTAATAGAAAAAAAAATTATTTGGATAAAAATCTATGCTGTGGGTACAGGGATAAAATCGTGGACTACAGATCCGGAAAAACCCGGGTGAAAGCTTTGCAGAGAAAGTTATTATTATTATTATTATTTAAATAATTGTGCATTTAATTAACGGACAACTGGAATAAAAGTAATATAAGTAATTATAATTGAGTATTTTCGAACATGACGAGGATAAATAAATGAGCGTCGCGTGGCGGTCACGTCAAAATTTTATGAACGGATAGCTCGTCAACAAACAACTTGGATCACGGACAAATAAAGCTTCGAATTCCAGGGCTCCTCGATTCGCGTGTAGTCGCCTACTGACGCACTTCTTTTATCGTCTCTTTCTTTCTACGGCGTCGCGGATGGCGTTATGGCGCTTCGACTAGCGTATCAATCAACCGGTTGCCATTCGCGAGCACAAGGCAGCAATTAACGCGTGATTCAGATTATTTATTTGCTCGAGCGATATCAGTTTGCCGGCTACGAATTGCCAAAGGTTCCATCGTTGCACGTGGCTAAGAAACGATACGTTAATTAGTCACTGGCCTTCCCTAGGCTATCGTCGTCTCTCGCATCGAAATCGCGTCAGCACCGTTTGATTCGGCTTTCCTTCGAGCATCGCTGCATTCGTTTCGCATCGGGCTCTAGCAAATCGATCGAACATCGTAAAACGCTTGTTTGTTCGTTCCCCCTCCCCCCATAGAAAGACGTGAAATTTCACACGTCCGCGCGGTGCGCGATTTTGGTTTGCTCCGGCTCCGGCTCTGGCTCCGGCTCTGGCTCTAGCTCTGGCTCTGGCTCTGGCTCTGGCTCTGGCTCCGGCTCCGGCTCTGGCTCTGGCTGCGCGGCTCTGGCTCTGGCTCTGGCTCTGGCTCTGGCTCTGGCACCGTGAGAAAGACGTGAAATGTTACACGTCCGCGCAATGGGCGATTTTGGATTCAGTCTGTTTCAACTTCGCTGACAATGCAATCCTCAAGCAAATCAAGGGGACTATAACATCTATTTCGACAAAAAAGTTCGCGGTTTTTGATCGCGTTGTACAAGGTTGTGGATTAAAATAGACCTACGTTCTTTTCAGTCACGTTTGCCACATCATTTGAGAGTATAAAAATATTTTTTCCAAAATTTGTTGATGTTCGGTAAGGGCCATCCAGCGCATCAACTAAAAAAGTGCAAAATTCAGTTTTACCACGAGTTGAGGTGAACGCGAAAGGCCACGTGACAAAACTAATAATTTTACTTGTACGTTAGATATCCTTCTATCGACTGAACCTGAAAAATTCATCAGCCACAAAAAATTAGCAAAATGGCGTCGCTAAAACGTGAAAAAAAAATAGAGGAAATTTATTTTACTTTTTTTCGACACTATTTTGCTAATATTTGTTGGTGTTGGTGAACTTTTCAGGTAGAGGGGCACCTAGTGTACAAGAAAATCTTTGCTTTTGTCACCAAGGTATTTTAAAACGAGAATGGTTTCATTCGGTTGGGTCCACTGTGCGAAGGTCGCTGGCTGTTCTCGTACGAAGAGTTTTCAAGGTCAATGGATAATCGGGTCTCATTCTCTGTTCACGTTGGTTCGGGGGAGACGAAAAGAAGCTGGATATTTTCATCGGTAGGTATCGTTCGAGAAACCGGACGCGCAGGGAATTACAGTCGCACAGTCGTCGATCGTAAATTAAACTCTGGACGAAATGAAATTTTTATCTCTTCGTCGCGTGTCTCCGATCGCATCGACGGCTAAAATAGTCATCGCCGCCGATAAATCTGAGCGAAGATACTCGATGATTCCTCATCTCTCCTAATTCGCCGACGTTATTTTCATCCGATCGAATTTATGGCGATGAGAATGATCCAGGCGATAAAACGTGGGATGAGACTTCCGCGATGAATTATTTTTCGCATCCTTTTACAGACTCGTCGATATTCGATCGGGACAAATTACCGAATCTCCAAAGCAATCTTCGAGGATTTGGCATTTTTCCCAAAAACGAAGATGAAATTCGCCCAACTGGAAACAATCGGCCGAATTTATCCTGTTTAACTGATATGAAAAATTAGCAGAAGGAAAATTGTAGAATTTTTGTAAGATAAAACGATTCTGTTAGAACGACCAGGAGCTTTTAAACGGGGATCGCGGAGCTTTCAATTTTATTTTTAGTCTTCCATCAGCGATTCGACGGATCGAATTTCGCGCGAATTTATTTTCAGAGACGAACAAACGAATCGCTATCGTAAAAAGTCGGGATTGACGGGAACAAACAACCGACCATTACGTGGGAAACGGGAGTCGAGCAGCAGCCAAGATCCGTTGGGCACACCAGTCGATTTGGAGGTGATTTTCTGCGACAAGAAATCGCAGTGGCTGAAGAAGAATCGGAGTAACTTAGTTCCCCACGTGTCCTCTCCATGTTTAATGATCACCCACTTCGGAAGTAATTGGAAGAGAATTTTTAACAGGCGTCCTCATCAGAATATACTCCGTCGATGGAATTTTTCCAGGGGTGAGAATCATTAGTTCGATGTGTGTAATCGACGCAAATCGAAGGAAAGCGAGCGCGTAATTATCTCGATGGAGCCAAGGCTCGTCCTGCTACGCCTGGTCGTTGCTCTGCTGATTACCAATCACCGATCATTATCGACAATTTCGCATCGACGATATCGAGCAGCTCGTCATTGACGTTCCCCTCTGGATGGGGAGTGATTTTCGAACACTGCTCGAACTTGAGGGAAGCGTATAATAATTATTCTCCCAAAATTTGGGCCCCGTACGATTACTCTTAGTGGTGCCACACCAGATGCTCCTATTTTCCATTTGATTATAATCACATTGTTATCACACAGGCAAAATTCACGAATGCTGCTTCGATGCGAATAAAAAGGATTCTAGGCGATAGGGAATGGACCTGATTTCTTGACAGCTGTATGATACTATGCTTCAAGTTTGACGGGGAATTTCGAAAATGTTGAACCAATAATAAGGGCTCTCTCCATGATGGAGATAGTGTTGAACGACGAAGAGGCATTAATTCGTAAATATCTCTTCAACCAGTCCGGTTGAGGAAAAAATAGAAGACACAAAATTTGTACAACTTTTTTCTCTCTTCAAATTCAGTTAAATACGTTTTTTCTCTAAAATCGTTATTACCTGAGTTATGGACAATAAAAAATAATCAATATTACAAAAGTTGGTCTAAACATTTTGGTGAGTTTATACGCTTGAACTTTGCTGCAATCAGTGACAAGTACTGTTAATGACCGCGATTTCGCCGATAAAACGTATTCAAGAAAAGTCTGAATTTTATAATTGTTGTTTCTTTGTAACTAATTTAATACTGATTTTAGAGGAAAAAATCATCAGACCAAAATTGAAGATCGGAAGATTTTGCACCAATTTTACATCTTGTATTTTTGTTGTCAATGTTATAATTAAAGAGATCTTCACGAATCAATGCTTTTTTTAAAACACAATTTCACTCGCAGAAAGGGCGACTATTATTTACCCGAAGAATTTAAAATTACGTGAGAAACTTGAAATATAACACGATAAAGCTGGCCAGTAATTAGTAGGCTCCCACACTGCATGAGAATATTTTTATCAACATCACAACCAGATTAGCGAATTTTTCCTGTGTTAATCAAATGGGAAGTAGAAACATCCGATGCGGCATCACTGAAACTCATAATGCGGGGCTCAAATTTTTGGAGGATAATCTTTATATTGGCTCCTCAAGTTTGAGCCCGTTAGAAGTGGGATCGCAGGAATTTTTGTTCTTTGGTTCGCTCTACTGAACAATCATTACTTCATCCGCAACTCGTTTCATTCCATCTCCAATATCTCATTCCCATTTCCACTTCGAAGCATCGCGAGGACAGAAGATAGCTTTCGTCGCCTGGATACGATGAATTTCCTCGCATCACTCGCTCCTCTCCAATTAATTTCGTCAACGACCTTCAAACGATGTGACAATAAAACAAAAATCTTCTCTTTTCTCGTCTTTATCTCCGAATGTTTTTCTGGAATCGCAACGTCGTCGACGCAGCTGACCCTGATTACGCGATACCGCATGCTCCATATATTTCCTTATCAATTCGAGAAAAATCAACCGAGCCAAGGTCACCGATTTTCGTCATTTCTATCACAACTAACGATTTTCCTCCCCGTAAAAGTGCGCATTTTTTTTTTTTTTGCGAATCAAATACAGATACAGCCGCGAAATTTTTACCACACATCAATTCACATTTTAAGCATACTTCGCAATTTTTTCAGCCCGAAATCGCCGCGTGTTGCCGAGGTACACCGCTCAGTTTTGCACAACGTTTTTTTTGGGTACCACAATTTTAATAATCGAACGGCGTCGAATGTCGGAAAATGACTTCGTCCACGCATTCTACAATATATTTGGACGCAATTTACGCAGAAAAAATAAAAATCGATTTTTCGAACCAGTCACGCGGATGACCTTGACGAATCGTTTATCCATGCTCATCGGTTTTGCGCAACCTTTTCGAACCGAAACTACTTATTTGCTTCTTCTTCTTCTTCTTCTGCTTCTTGGATACACGGAATTTCGTAAGCGTGTTGTGATGGTCGATGACGAATTGACGCCGTGTTTACGCGACTTGTTGATAAATTTGCAACGAACAATTGACCCAACCACGTAAAAGAATCGGATGATTCTACGATTGTTGTGCTGATAAACGTGCGAGGTGACCTCCCGTCGCTCGGGATTCTGCGCGCTGAAATTTCAATTCGGTCGATACTAGTCGCAGAGAATTAGACGAAGTTTTCTTTAAACTCTATCAGCCAACTCGTATTTACAAGTATGCATATTCACCCGCGAATTTCACGATACCGCCGAGCTTTTTGTTTTTCGACCCATCGACAACGACCGGGACGCTCTATCAGAGATTTTATACGAGTCGTAACTTTTTCCTTGTTTCGCGGCACTCGGCTCTCGCGCATTTGAATACCGGCTCGGCTTGTCGCCACAATTTCCGGGTTCGAGCCCGCATTTTCCTCTAATTTTATTTAACGCCAAACCAGTCTATCTATCTCTTATCACATCGCACGCGCAACGAGCTACCTGCCTACTAATCGCAGAGAAACTCGCCGCCGCTGCTGCATCAGGAACCGAATTATAACACTCGATTCGCCGGATGCGTGTAGCATCCGCGTCAACGTTACGTCGCACGCCGTTATTCCAGCCCAATAAAGCTTGTCGCCAAATTCTCACCGATATCGATACTCCGATTCGCAACATTTCGGAAACCGCCATTTCCAGCCTTGACGGAACTTTGCCCCCAGCTTCGTTAGTCTCTTCCGGGACGATAGCGTTCACCTCTGGTAACTCCGCGATTCCAACAACGAGTTACCTACGAATTCGTTACAACGAGCACTATGCGTGTACACGCGCGTCTGTTTTTTATTCCACGCGTGCTTAGATTTTCCGCGTATATTTCACCGGTAGGATCGTGGGGATGCGCGGAGTAACGGTATAACTCTATGATTTATAATGCTTTCCAGCTTACGTCGAAATATGATTCACCAAGTGATTTATGTCGACGTTATAGCGGGAAACCTGTATCGAAGCTGCGGAGTCGAGACGATCTGCGGAAAAGCGATATAAGCCTCATTAACAGGGAAACAACACAACATGCGTGAGATCACTGAAATTTGAAGTCTGTTACAACCAAAACTCGAAAAAAAAATTTCATGTTTTCACAGTTTTCATCGAGAAACCTGTATCGAAGTTGTGGAGTCGAGACGATCTGTGGAAAAGCGATGTAAGCCTCATTAACAGGGAAACAACACAACATGCGTGAGATCACTGAAATTTGAAGTCTGTTACAACCAAAACTCGAGAATTTTTTTTCATGTTTTCACAGTTTTCATCGAGAAACCTGTATCGAAGTTGTGGAGTCGAGACGATCTGTGGAAAAGCGATGTAAGCCTAATTAACAGGGAAATAAAACAACTTGCGTGAGATCACTGAAATTTTAAGTCTGTTACAACCAAAACTCGAGAAATTTTTTTCACGTTTTCACAGTTTTCATCGAGAAACCTGTATCGAAGTTGTGGAGTCGAGACGATCCGCGGAAAAGCGATGTAAGCCTAATTAACAGGGAAATAAAACAACATGCGTGAGATCACTGAAATTTTAAGTCTGCTACAACCAAAACTCGAGAATTTTTTTTCATTTTTCAATACAGATTACGATTTTCAGTTAATCTCGCTCGAGTTAGATTTATTACACGTGTACTCGGTGTCCTGGTAATTGCCGCGAAGCGTTTTACCGTCGTCCAGTTTTTATCTTGTTAGTCTCGTTCTGCTCAAAATCATGAGGGTTCGAACGGCGACGCTTTGAGAATTGACTACCAACGCGAGTTTCCGATCGTCGAGCAATTTACATTCGATTTTCAATCGATCGCCTGTCGACACGCGACAAGTTCGTTTTGCATTATTCACGCGAGGTCGCGAATCATTTCGAAGGATCAGGCGCGCCCTGAGCAGAATTCTTCGTGGCAGAACGCGCGGACCTATAGGTATACGCGATAGACGCAACTTTGTTGCATCGAATGGAATAATTAATCACATCTTCTCGTGACTTCGAGGCCGTAGCGTATTCGTGTCACGTAATCGGCTCGCGAACTAGATCCGCGAGAGAAACCTTTTCGAGAAACGCGATCCAATCAACCGCTTCCATTCCGTTTTCCAACACATTTTTCAAAGCACGCCCGTTTCGACGGGAACGAAGATCTCACGGCACATCGCAGCGTGGGCGTCGGACTCGAAAGCTGCAGAGATCGAAGAACGGCGGACTTCGTAATCTGCCGTTTTTAATTAAACGAGACTCCATGACTCGAGACACTCGACGAGTCGGAGAACTTTCTTCGCCACGTCGAAGACGCCGGGGAATGCAGCGAAATTAGACCAACCCGTGCGAGGTAAAAAATCATATAAATAAATGGATAATAAATAAATTTATAAATAAATTAATTAGCTAATTATTTAATTGATTGATGAAAAAAAAATGTTATCTAAATTTAGAAACGATGGAGCGTCGAGGCGAGGAAGATAGCTGAAAAAGTTTGTTCTCCGGAACTGAGACCAGCTTCTCTTGCCTCTTTCTCTCTGTCTTTATACACGTCGCAAATGAGATAACTGTTGGTTCGCGCGTGAAAACAAACGAGCGAATATCAAACACGTGTTAATCCATTCGTCAATATGTACCAATCACGCGGTTGTTCGACGACTAAATATCGATAGATCCTTTTAGACTCTTCTCTTGTAAACTTTGCGCGCGTCGACGAGGTTCGCACGTTCACTTACCTGGTATTGTCCGAAGCCTCGCGAAAAACTACACGCGAGTAGAATTTCGCGAAAACAAGAGTACCGCGCGCGCGTTGTTCTCGTTAACGTTGTTGGTAACCGTTTTTAGAATCGTTTCTGTTTAAAATAATACAGCGTGTACGGTGCGTCGCCAAATTATGAGGGACAGTACACGAATTTTTGTATTTTCGAGTCGAAATTAATCATTGGAGTTGACGAACCGATTTTCAGCACGCTTATTCAGAGTGGCAACGTGTGGTTTGCCAAAACAACTAATTTAACGTCCGTTTTTGGAAGCTGTTCGGCTGCAAATAATCGAGTAAATTTCGATGCTTAATAAATTAATTTGACGACATTTTTATTACAGAAATAAATTTGTTCGAAGAATCAATAAGGAGTTCAGCTTTCCTAAATTATTGTTTCATTATCCCAATTGGATGCTCTTTTATACGACAAATACCAATACGACTCATTATCAATTAGTTGCACCAAAAAAAAAAAAAAAAAAAAATGTTTCAACTAGAGAATACAAAAATCTGTGTACCATCGCTAATAATTTGTCAATTTATCGCGTACGCGTCGAGAACCACGTGGCGTGATATAACGTCGATTACGCTCCGCCGTCTCGACTGGTGCGAAATTCCTCGCGAATTATCAACTCATCCGACTATTTTTCTCCCGCTGTTGGCTTTCGCGCCGTAGTTTTTCCGGTGTAAAAATTCACGGTTGATATTTATCGGATTTCAGTTTGCGGATTACAGCTTGCGCAATTTTGGGCGCGACGTAAAATACGGTATTTCGCGATACGCTGCGTCCTTGGAGAAAGACGTGACTTACGACGTACAACCCCCATTCTCACGCTGCTTTATGGCGATTACGCGTGGCTCGTGTGTTCGAGGGATCCCACCAAGTTTGACTCCGGCAATAGAATTTTTATTATCTTTTTCCGTAATTCCACAGTTTTTTACCCGAACACGCATCGAATTTAATCGCCGTGGAAAATCCTGACTTAACGATCGGAATATTGACTCGAACGTATCCTTAAAAAAAAGATCACTAATATGATAATTTTATTGTACCGAATCTACATCTGCTCAGAGCTTTTTCTTTTCTTTTTACATTTTACTTCAATCGCTGCAACTAATATCTATACATAAAAAAACAGTCCAAGCTGATGGGAAGAGGAGAAAGAAATTCATCACAAAAGAACAGGAATTATACAACAACAAAATTTTTTAGCTTTTTTGTAAATATTCTTGACATCTTTAGCATTTGATCATAATTTGTACCTAAGCAAAAATAGTGTTTTATTCGGAACAAAAATCACAGACAAAATATACGTGTTCCATAGTTTTCATTGCTATACTTCGAATCTATTATACTCATTCGTTAAAGGAGACGTGTTTTTTTTTATTTATTTTTTTTCAATTAATTGGAGATCAGTGCGATCGGTGGGATTTTCACGGGACAAGTTTCTCGAGGCGAATTTTCCGCAAACTTGGCTCGTGACTCGAATTCGCAGTTTCGACGAGCTTTTAATTGCTTTCTCGTCTCACGTTCGCGTCGCGATAACTCCGATTCGGATTATTGAACGGTCGGGAAAGTAAGTAAGGAAACAGACACAGCGCGGCGAAGAAGGGATCGAGAGCGTCGATCGACCAAGAGAAGGAGGTAGAATTTCTTGGTTTCAATGGCGACGTAAAAATTATTGGTCCCATCGCGTGTCAATAAATAACTGCCCGTGAATGAATACGTAGATCACGGCGCAGACCTTCTCGGATCATCGAACAGATCACTCGCCCGTTTCTAGAATACGCAAAGCACATTTGCATAAGAGGAATTTATCGCAAAGCTGTTTGCCTTGAATATTTACGGTTGAAACTTGGAAACCCCACGCAACGCGAAAGAAATGGAGTGAAATTCAACGTTCCCACAAACTCGCACGAGCAATTACATCGGCAAGTAATTACAAGCTCCGGATCACCAATTTGCACGAAAAAAAATCGCCGCATATTTTTACCAGCGCCGAAGATGTTTCCACGAAATAAAGCGTAGCCATTTTCCTTCTATCTCCCAACATTTTGGAATTTCGCATTTTTTCTCACCGCAGTACTTCAAATTTCAGAAAAAAAGCTCCAAAAAGTCCGCAAAAAAATCCCAGAGAGCTCATCTAGCGCATAGAAAAGTGTACACTTTTTCAGAATTTTCAGAAACATCGGGAAAAAAATCGGTGGCTGGATTGCGGAAAAATCCCTCGATTTTAAAATCATGGATATTAACCCAACAAAAAAATGTTCGTCATTGTGCGTACTCTACGTACATTGGTTCGTGTTACTTTCCACACAGAGCCGCGTTACCTTATCATTACACACCGAGTGTGTTGAAATACCCCGAATTTTGTGTGCAAAAAATCGTCGACGCAAATTTTCGCGTTAACATGTTTCACCGTGTACATAGTCGACGCAGAAGGCGAAAATCGAGCTTTGTACGCGCGTTCGATGGCTTGAATTGAATTCTCTCGCGATATCGTCACGGATATTGTCGGTTTTTTTTTCAAAGGATCTTACGTCATCGATCCGTCACGCGTGTCGCAGTCTTTGTAAAATACGATTTCACGCACCCGAGGTGCGAAGAGCGAGGTGCATCCGGTGATTCACAGCGATTCGAATACTGTACAACCCGATGCTCCGTTGGGACGAGTAAACAATCTATTTTCAATCACGTCGGCTTTCATTCTCTTTGGCGACGAATCCCATGGTTTCGGCGAGCTTGCGCGTAAAGCTGAGATCGCAAAAATAACATCAATCCATGCGAAACCATGGAACAACAATGATAATAATAATAATAGTTTATTTCTAACGAATCTCTGCATATTAACAGTAATACGATTATTAATAGTTGACCATTGCAGAATAATAATAACAGTTTGCTAATAGTTCGATTAATAGTTTGGATTTTTTCGGGCGGATTTTTTCGTGGCCAGTGTTTTCACTTCGCTACCAGTAACCGGAACTGACAGGTCGATGCGAAGATATGCAAATTTGTTGTTTACGGATGAGACGTCGCAACATCTCCGGAAATCCCCGGAGAGGGAAAAAAAACTCGCTCTACTAGAAAAGTCTGTCCGTCGGGAGGTCCGTGGAAAATTACAATTTGTATAATCACGCGGTGCTGAAAGTGTTTCTCGTAATGTGATTTAAAGTAGTCGCCGGAAGGCGACGGTTTCGAAAAATTTCCGAAATTGCCGTACGACGTTTTGTATGTGTTGTTGATAGGCTCGTTGAGTTAACGCGAGAGCGACAGTCGTGCTCGTCGCGAGTTTCGAGTTTCGATTTCGAGTTTTGAATTTCGAGGGTTGCCCACATCTCTTCGCGGATTGCTTTCGAGTTGCGCGAACGTTTCTCTACCTTTGCCACGGGAAGAAAAGAGTGCGGTGCACGACGACAAGCGAATTGGTGCTTGGAGAACGGAGCGCGTAGGAGGAAGAAGAAGAAGAGGAATCACGTGCTTCTTCGCCAGCGGATGGATCCGTCAAATGTATTTGTAGCTCGCGAAGATCACAACATCGCGTCTACGTCAGCCGAATTTTTCAACTTTGTCCTATCGATCGCGTATTTTTTGCGGAGGTTCGCGAAGAAGCGAGGAAATTTGAGGTGTCAGGTAACGAATCATGCGTCAGACGTATCACGCCCGTGAGGAACATCGTTCCGTTGGCTTTGCTTTATTCCCGAGCACTTCGCTGCTTCATCAACGATTTACTCGGTATTATTTGTGCACCAAGGTCATTCGCGTTTATCCAACTTCGCGAGATATGAATTATTCGCAAATCGTCTCCGCACCTTGATTTTCCATTCTCGACATTTTTTTTCTCGCCAAACTTTTTTTCACCCCTTCACACTCGAATCTTAGGGTGGGCTTCATCCCCAAACGATTGCTCGCCAAGCCGTAAGATCGCCGCTGACGAGGAAAGCATTTACATTCGCGTACCTGTTTCGTCATTTAGCATTGGAATTTCTTTCCAAATGTATGGAAATCCTTGGGCAGATCTCGGACGTCGGCTTTTCTTTCCAGCGAACTTGTCAACGCACTTGCACCTGCGGATTTTTGCTGACCCATCAGCGACGAGACTTCCTCGGTTCTGGTTACAAAAGATCGTTTCCACAGAATTTCCACGAAATCGTTCGTAATGTTCATAATAGTTTTTCGCTGCAGCCAAGCAGCAGCTTTCTGGCCTTTCATTTCCGGACCATCAACTTCGTTCCCTGTATCTGTTGTTTCTCATCTCTACAATCTAATTCAAGAATTCTCGAAAAAACTGCAAAGTTTTTTTCATTCCTGGAACACAACTGAAATTTCACGAGGGACAGAAAAAACAGAACTCATCTAGACTGTAATTTTCGCGTTAGCCCTTCGAGTACGCAATGGGTCATTTTGACCCTGTCGCCGACCGAAAATCGCGTTCAGGCATTTAAAAAAAAGACGCTTCGAGAAATTAAATAGGAAACGATTTTTTGCTCAAACCTCATTTCTGTAAAGAAATTTTTTTTAAGTGTGTTAAAGCGTGCCAAGATACTTCTAATACTTACAAAGTACGTTGACGTTATTTAAACTATAGCTGTAAATTTTTTTAAGCGAAAAGTTTCGGTGGTTCCGAAGTTATAGACGGTCAAACATTGGACAGGGTCAAATTGACCCACAGGGTAGATGTTCCAAAAAATAGGTGTGCACTCGCGGGGTTAATCGGCGGTTTTTTTTTAATGTCACAGCGGATATTAGAAAATAAAGTAGTAGTAAAATGCAGCCAAGAATTTACGTGCAGATCAACTTGCTGGCGAATTCCAACGCGAAGCATGTGTAACTACTTCGAAAACGAGAAGTGTGCCCGGATCTCTGTGAATAAATGATCATTTACGAGTTCTATTTATCGTTTAACTCGCATTATTACATTATATTACAGTGATTCCATTCGCCCACATCGGTTCCCAGCAAACGCTCGTTTCTCTAACAAGACTCGTTTAATCTGGTCGCGGTCAGTTAACGACGCCGACATGCCACAGCCCAAGGCTTCCCGACATACCAAAATCCTACGCCACCAAAAATACCACGTAATTTCTGCTGGGTCGGGATCGATTGATGGTCCAAATTTCAACCCGATCCACACCCAACGAGAGCGATCGAACGATGCTCGCCGGACGTAGCGGGAAAAGTTTGCTGCGTATCGCGAGGTCGTCGTAATTTTCTTATATCTCGCGCGGTGACCGAGAAACGACAAATAAATAAACGCGCCATGCGGTTTCTCGCTGACTGTCACAACATGCCCGTATTTTGATCTGCCCATATTTGTCTGGTCCAGAAAAGGAAAAACCCTTTGAATGTCATACGTATTGTTTGTTTGTTTACCAGTCGTATGAATAATCCATTATCTGTCACATATCGCTCGTGTACTTCGTACTTCGTACATTGAAAAAGACGCGGGCTCGAATGAATACAAATTTTACTGCGATTTTCTTACTTGTTATGGCGGCTCGTTTCTCGTACAACATTTCACCTGCGCCGTTATGCATATGTAATATCCCATTTCGTTAACAGTAGTACAAACGTAACTTCCCTCCTCCCTTTTCCTCTCAATCCTTTCTTAGCTCGTTGTTTCTGTACAGCTCAGCATTTTTCTTTCAGTTTAGCACAAAATTTTGGGTCGACACTTTTTTCTGCACAAAACTAGTGTTATTTCAACATGCTTCGTGTGCAGTGACGGTGAGCGCAGCTCCGTGTTAAGAGTAACGCGCACCAATGTTGAAGCTACTTTCAAAAAGTGTTCCTTCGGTACCAAATAACATTTTTGTGCGTTGAAAAACGAACTGTGAGAACAACACTGGTCGATACGCTAAAATGTTCAGTATTCTACGCACAAATTGTTACACTTTGCACAGTGACGGGAAATTTTCTACTGCGTGGGATCTCCTATTACCACTTGGTGGCAAATCGTCATCGACGCTTGGAAATATAACAGACTTGCGAAAAAATCGCAAATCCGTGCGATGGATTCCAAGAATGTCGAAATAACAATCTGTTTTCGAGAACGCGGCGAGTAGAGTGAAAAGAGCGATTAGTAAAGTGTCCACGATTGATTGCCTATCTACCGTTGACACGTAGATCGATCGTTTTCGGAGGAGAAACAAATTCGTAAATATGAAATATCAACTATCCGAGTCACGAGAAAAGTAAGTTTATTATTCCACGGCGAGAGATCTCGATAATGTTGGCTGTAAAGCATCCAACGAGCGTGAAAATGGATGAAAAATGTTATCCTTCGTCGCGATGGTATAGTAGATATTCTGAGAATAATTGCCGTGACTTTTCATTTTTGCACGAAAAACACCGAATGAATATTCTAAGAGTAGTACGCGTTCGAATGGTTCCCACGTAAGGAGTATTATTCGCGTGGAGCCTCGCTTCCCCGGTACCTATCGAATCAGAGACCCTTCCAGAATTTATAAACAGCCTTATCTCAATTTTGTCGAAATATGGAATTACGCTGTTATGCCAATCATCCACATATATAATCTTGAATCACCACGTTTTTGTATTACGGTTGCATTAACATGTAACGCGTACAACTGCTCTCGTGCCTCATGAATAATTCCCGCCGAATGACGTCAATGTAGGCCGAAAACTGCGGAGCTTTCGGACCGAAGAGCTTGAAATTCATAGACGATAATATTCCATAAAACGCGAACGAATCAAGATCGCGTGACCTTGAGCATCGAGCCGATAAATATGCGAGAATGTATGTAAATAGTCTCGACAGTTTGGTGAGTGGGTAATTTTTGGATCCCGACCCCAGAAGACTGTTTACCCGCCCGAAAAGCCGCTAAATATCGAAAAATCTATTTACAAAAGTGAAAACGTGATTATTTATTCTCTAAAAAATAACAAGAGCCAAGAAGACTGCAATGATGCGGTAAACTAGGAATAGATTCGTCTATTCTTGGAGGCGTGATTCAGAAGAGGTGTTCTAATATATGGACCAGACGTATCCGTGCGTTTTACGGAAATCAGGGATTCTGATGTTTGCTCTAAAAAAAAAAAAAAAATATGCCTCCCGCTGAGGCTACCTGAAATCGGGAACCCCGACGCCGTTCTGTCTGGCCGACTCTCAGCGTCTGCTCGTTGTCTCGCGTGCGATTTCTGAATTTCGATAACCATTCACCACGGTTGTTGACTTATCATTTTTTTCCGTCGAATTGCCCTCGTTCGCCATCAACTTGCCATTCCATAGCGTCGGTATCGCGTTCCGAAACCTTGGACTTGGGTTGCAGGTCAAAAACTAAAGAAAGCACCGCAGCCACGTGTCAGACGGACTCAGAAAATTGTGCAACCCAACTTTCGTCAAATAAAACAAATTCGGAAAGATATTTCACAGCGAGCCGTGTGTCAACAACGTTTCGAACCTCGAAAAACAAACGAGTCAAGCTAAAGACGTTAATACAATTTATTATTCCGCCAAAGGTCAAGCTACCGTGCTTGTAGCTGACATGAGTCAATTGCATGCCGGTCTTTTTCGAAAAAGGGCCGAGTACACGAAACGTTCTTAACGTTAAACTAGCTAAAAACTTGAACCTTATCTTTGTTTGGGTTGCTACAGCATGCTACTCGTAAATTGTTCGACAAACTGAGTCACTCTTGGCTCGTACACAGGTTGTCAGTCGCCTAAAGTCACGGTTACGTCGTAACCACATAAATTACGACTACTTATTAGGCACCACGGGAGACGCGTTGGTGGCTAAAGGTGCGGCGATATAACTAACAATACGACCTTTGTTCGATTCTCGTCTTCCTTCCTTCGTTCCATTCCAAGTTTCGTGCCATTTCTGAGCGGGGAGAGCAGGAGGAGGAGGAGGAGGAGGAGGAGGAGGAGGAGGGTTGCCTATGAATAGAAGACAAGAGGGTACGACAGTGATTCGAAGAGCTTGGCATTCCCAGCCAACTGATAAGCGATATCGATGACGTGACACTCTCGATACTACCTGGAATACATGGAAACATGATGCCCGTAGAAAAATAAAAGAGAAACCGTCAAGGTTGGACGTAGGTTGGATTACATAATCGGCGAACAGGTATGCCTCCGGATTTATTAATACCGCGATATCGATGTACATTGTAGGAGTAGGTAGTGCTAGTTTCGTGTTCTCTTTCCACGTCGCCCAGAACCGTGGGATTCCGAAGCGAATGATTTTGTTCAAAATTCTCTTCCCATGTCCCAGTATTGGGTAAAACGCCAAGTTTATCCGAAGCTAATTATCCGCTAAAAATATCCAGGAATTTTGACGATGGCAGGTTTAGAAAATTGGCGAGATTATTTTTAAGAAATAATATTAGATTTTTAATTGAAAAGTTTTGTGTTGCACGTAAGAATGAATTTTTCCCTCCTTATTCGATAATGCGGTGGATGAGGGGGCATGGAAAAGAAGAGACGGGATTGTACCGGACTGTAGAAAATATCCTTGCACCGTAATTACTCTTTTAGGGACGCTGTACAACGGGATGAAATGAACGGGGAACCACCAACTCGTCAAACTCGACAGATTTAACGAGATCCGAATAAGGAAGAGGAGGAGGTTCGTTTGGATCCTACTTTTAATACCTCCGCACAGGCTTCGTCCCTTCGTCGAAACGGGCCAGGCCTCGCTTTCAAGTCCTTTTACGCTTTCAATTCTTGTACCCCCGGGGCGTCTGTCGCCTTCTCTTTGTTTCCGAGCCGGTTTTTCGGCTGGATCGTCCTCAGGATCTTCTCTGACCCTACCGAGTGACCTCCAAGAATCGTGTGAACCGCCTCGTCAACCCAGGAAATTTGTTCCCTGGCCGAATCTCGCGATCGTCTTGTCACATTTGGTTCCCACCTCTGCGCTAGCATTTATGAGCCTTGGGAAGAAAAACGATCAGCGATACTAAACTGCGGGCACAAGCCGAACCGCTCATAGAAGAACAAACGAAGAGTGATACTAACAGTCGATGTAGTTTGTACTCGCAGCTTCCCCATTGTCCTTAACCCGTCGACCGCGCCTGGGGTCATTTTGACCCCAGGATCTTGTTCGTCCAATTGTGCAGTGCTGAACCAATCTTTGTGCACCTAATTGTTGTTTACCCTTAGAAATGGAACTCCGACCATAAATTATACATCATTACCACAAAAAAGGCATATTTAGCGAAATGCAACGAGAACGTCTGGGGTCAGATTGACCCATCTTCTATGTACCATCAATTTCCACCACTTTGCCCACCAATACCCCGTTTCGTTGTGTTGTGATACATACACTTCCTAAGCAAACTGAAGACCGTATGGATAGCAAATATTTTGTTTTCTTTGTTCTACGCGTGAAATTTCACTTTCTTAAGGAGACTTTTCACCGAAGTATTTTCATCGCTATTGTCATTTTCCATAATTTTATTTTTCCCAGACAGATTTTTTATCGCAATGCCTGAACGTCCTTGAGATTTTACGTTTGCATCGTTATCGCTAGTCGCATGCCATTTTCGGCTTATCGGTACACGTTGTTTGTTGTTCTCGAGAAGCGTGGATGAAGAATCAGCGGAGACGAGAGGCACGGAACGCTCATTTCGTCGTGGCTGAAACCACTTACAAGGCATCCTGATCGGTGAACGGAGTAAGCTTGTCTTGTTCGCATGTTCAATGGCACGTTATTGATTGCGATACCAAATAGGGGAAGTCTTTGCGGCGAGTTGAAGCTTATATGGAGAAGATGTTAAATCGACTGGAACTAATTTAGATGGACACGTCCCGCGACCTTTGACAAGCACTGATTTTTCAACATGCCAAATACATTGTTACGGGGTGAAATAATCCTTGTAAATGATCAGACCTTCGCGTTTTCCGCATCCTCGTTGTTGTTTCCCAGAAGTGCTCGACAATTTACATCGATGCCAGCAAGTGCTACGTCATCGGCAAGTGGCTGGATTCTTTTCGGAATCCATTCGCGTTAAACAATTTAAATCGTTGGTCGACTAGACGAGTATGGATACTCGAAGGATGCTGGCGATTGTTTCGCGATAGATGACGTACCGAAAAACCGTCTTTCTCTTTACTCGTTGTACAGTGAGTAATACTCGTCTCGAGGTTGCGGGTGGAGCCTCAGCACGCGGAAAAAAGTTTTGCCCTTTTGAAAGAGGTCCGAAGTACATAATTGGATTAGATCATTTGCGTCGGTGGTCGCTGAAGTAACGAGGGGATCGTGATAAAACGGGTCGAGGTCGTTTTAACGCCCGCATGAAATCCCTTTGTACTTCGTGAATCTCCTGGATATTAACCCTTCGAGCTGTACAGCTTTTTTTACTTCTCATGCCAAATGCGACAGGGTCGACGAATTAATCAAATCACTAAAATACTTGGCATTCAGAGGATACTTAATTTTTTCGATTTCCCACCGCCCACCCCTTGAAAATAGGGACTTGGGGATGAATCTCCCATTTTTTGAAATTTCCTACCAAACTTGAAGATTTTTTTTACAAGTAGTTTGTCGCATCTTTTATTGAATCTCAAACGTTATTAATTTAACACGCTACTCGTAACCCTTGTTTTTTCCGGTTAGTTAAACTAAGAGTTGGCGGTACATTTTGTAGTTTTTTCAATATCTTACCGATTTTCTCATTAAAGCCTGCTATACTGGATTATTTGGCTTTTAAAAATTAAATCCATCACATTTTTAAATTTCGTAAACATGACCTTGAATTCGTGATCAGCGAGCCCGAAGACCTTTACAAACCAATTTTGGCGTAATTTGGTTGAATTTTCAAAATCTCGTCCTCCATCTTGATTTTTTAGGCGGCCATTTTGATTTTTTTTAATAACGTTGATGTCAGATTCAGATTAAGAAACTTTTCACAAACCATTTTGTATGAAGTTTCGACTAAATTGGTTCAAAATCAAGAGAGTTATTGAATTAGAGTTGATCATGTGTGATACATTGAGGCTCAAAGCGTTATAAAGGCAATATGCCGAATACCGATGATATCGATAACGGTACGAGTCATTTTTCGTAAAGAGCTAGGATTGTTGGTAAATACCGAAATTCAGATCGTCGTATTGCGTCACAACGGTGTTGGGTGACACGGTGCCGAAGCAAATGGAGGATCGTTTAGTTTTTCCAATTAGTTTGCGACCAGATCAAATTCCTTAGCAGTAACAATGGCTGGCGGCAGCTTTCAGCTCTTACTACGCGCTATGTTTACTTTTCGCCCACGAGTATCATTTATTCGCGAAAAAAGTCAACTTTCTCGCGTTATTGGGCCGCGCGAGGCGACGGGAAAAAACATGGGAGCCTTGTAATTTGGCGAAATGAATGATCAAACTTCGGTTTTGTTGGTCGAAGTGAATTGAAGGGTGGATGGTTTATTAAAAGGGGAACCTGACGAGCTTACTTGTAAAGACGCGTTGCTCGATCGCAAATCGATGAAATGACCTGGGTTGGAGAGGTTCGACGAAGTTCGCGAGGAAGTTCGGTGAAACTACCAAGGTAAGTGGAGATGAAGCTATTGAAAAACAGACGCCACGAAGTCAGTCGTGAAAATTTCAGTCGTCGCTGGGTTGTTGTTTCGCAATGCAATCTCATGGTCCATTTTCAACGTAAATATTTATCGACCAGCCGGCTATATGGACAGTCGGTTGTTATTTCCAGAACGTGATCGTTAGCACCTGTACGCCTTAACAGACGTTAATCTGGTATGTATAACGCGATCTTCAGCGCGTCGCGTCGAGCAGAGGACGGTAAACTCTGCTCGAAGACCAGAGCTGCAGCTGATACGAGAGCTAAGAAATTGACTTTGTCGCGTGGTATTTAATACGCGGTTGTAACACACCGCATCTGTAAGCAATAAGTAATTAGAAACCGTTCTCGGATCTTCCATGCGGAGTGAAAGGTAGCTGCTCGCGGAAATCTAGGATCAAACGATGAATACATACATCGCCTGCGCACGTCACGCGGATCGAGTAACTCGCATCAGTTCCATCCTCGATAACAGAGAGGAAGAAGCGAGCTCGCTGTACAAAGGATTGGGAACTTCGCCATCCGGATGAGAATTGCTTTGCGGTCGTCAAAAAAACAACCAAAAAAAAAAAACTACGGATAAGTCTTTCAGTCACCAGTGTCCTACGTAGGCACTATCAGTTTTCTAACGTTTATCAGCAGATTGTTATCGATTTCGTTGTGGTTTTTCGATCCCTGCCTTCCCAAGAAAATGTTGAAATCTGGTCACTTTTTCTGAAATTTATTTATAATGCTGGGCTTCTAAAAACGCTTATTTTGCAATTTTTATGATGGCCACATTTCATTAAAAAAATAATGCCCGAACAAATTTGTGACCGAGAGGGATAAGAGAGCTTTTTTGAGAAATATTTCTGTCTCGGCATCGCACTCTCTCTCTCTCTCTCTCTCTCTCTCTCTCTCACTGAGCAGGCAAGTAGCCTTACGAGCAGCCCACCTGATGTATCCGCGTTCGAATTCATCTTACGAAACAGGGACACCACGTACGAGCGGGAGTTACAAGAAATCAGATGAATATCGATGAGAACAACGAAGTTGCTCAACATCGCCAACGGAATCGGTGTCTCGAAAAAACTAGCTCGGAAGTTTTTCGGTTACACCGGACATTTCGATAGGATCGATAGTCTGTGCGAGATAAACGGGCAATTTATTCGACGTGCTACGAGTTGAAATAAAGTGAAAAACAAGTTTATCCGGCCAAACGCTACGTTGCAGCTTATCAGGAGTTGCTGACCTACATTATCTTTCTATAAGTAGTGAAAATCTAAATGTAGCCTTATCTCCGTGATATCGATTCCGATGTGACCAAAATAATTCATTTTTTTCTGCATCGTCAATTTAGGGGAAAAGTAATCGAATGACTCGTGAATACTTCGACGTTCTCGTCAACTTCACGTTGTCGTTGTACGCGTGTTACGAAGTTCGCGCGAATTTCGAGCAACCGGATGCATTTGTTGTCTGGAGAGTACAGAAAATCTGAACCTCTCGAGTGTAAAGACTCGTGACACGCGCGATCTTTGCTATCGTCGTAAATCATCCGCGTACCGATCATCGCAGAGTTTCATTTCCGATGTGCATATTCACGAGCATAAATTATCTACAGCTCAAGGCAGAGAGACGATGAACTTTAAAGATTTCCGAATCATGCGACAGAGATCGTTGTGATAGTAATTAGATGGAAAAGGTATCTATAAAAATTGGTTCCTTCCGATCGGAATAATTTCCAATCGCTCGATACGTCACGCGGACGCGGTTCTGGTCGTTCGAGAACGAGATAGAATACCGCAATAAAAGAAGTCGGTTTAATTTCTTCTTTTTTATCGTTTGCCTTCCATTTCGTAAAAAGGGAAGGAAAATAAAACGAGGTCGTGAAAAAGTTGCCGGCCGCGAGATAAATTTTACGTCGCATTCTATCAACGGAGACGAATATAATAAAAGTTGACTATTTTATTTTGAAGATTTTATTGCGCGTACGTGGAAAATTGAGTTTTTGCGATAGTTCGACAAGTAGTTGTCGGAGATGGAAGTATGGATCGAGATTGCGAGAAAATCAAACTCGAAAGATGCGGTAGATTGGTCGAAGAGGAGGATAATTCCGTTCGCGATAAATCACCTGCTCACCTGCAAACATCACGAATTCTACGCTACGGGATAAATATCTCGCGCATTACACCGCGAATCGAACTATGAATTATTCACCGACGGGTGATTATTAATACTTCGATAGAGGTGATACATTGTTCGGCGCGTGATCGGCAAACACGTGTGCGCAATTCGTTATCACGCGTGGTATCCATTTACCTGTAAGTGACGTTTGAATCTTTGATCGTTGTTATACTACTTGTCGAGTGATTAGTAAGTTCTGACGCATTGTAAACCGCGTGTTTGTCACAGGACCATTGTAACTGGTTTCACGTGCTCGCGGCGACTCGCATGACCGACGCGTTCGCCTCTCTGCGTTTGTACAAATCTGGACAACTTCCACGTGACACGAGAACTCTCGATGTTTTTCCCGATTTTCTGACGCCACAGTAGCGGAGATTCGAATCTTCGTAGAGATGTTAGATCTTATTGTTAGTCGGGCGCGAGGTACACCGATGCTTACGCGTACCTATTTAGCTGCTACTCGCGCGAACGTGTCGCCTCGCAGGTAACGAGTTATGAATGGAACTCCTTTTGCAAAGACACCATTTAACACCTTTGTAAACGGGACACATGATTCTTAGTCGACTTGTTTGCACTGTGGTTGAAATTTTGTTCGATCTTACGATCTCAACGAGTAATACGACTCACGTGCGTCCCATTAGAAAAATTGGCGGAGAAAATCCTCCAGCTTAAACATTTGCCTAGCGGCGATTTATTTTCTCGTTCTCGCATACACGCATATTATTCCTATTCATTTTGCGTTGCGGACACACGACGAATCGTTTCATCGGTGGCGTTGCTCCTATTGAACGAAGTTGCGCACGAGAGCGAACGAGCAACGCGATCTTGCGACGAGTTCGCATCGTTATCTATGCGTATCGATACTTTTCATAATATAATAATTATTATTATCGTAAATAGAATCAGTCAAGGCTGTTGGAAGTACGAGTGATGTTCGAAAGACCCGAGCCAGTTTCTTGGAAACTTTCAAGTTTCCCTCTGTACTCGTTGCTATGAAGAAGCTGACGTAACTACAGTTACACTATCAACGTATCTCGATGCGATTCTCCGTCTAGTTGCAAGCAGAGTATATTCTAAGCCCAACTTCAAACTACCCAAACGCACGGTACACGAAAACTGTAACAAATTAAAAAAATTATTCGAAATCCAACATTTCCATATTTTTTTCTGGGTCACTATCGCGTACATATTTTATATTACGTACGCGTTAAGTACATTTTTACAACCGTTCATCTCCTGCGTTATAAACGGCTTTTATAGTCTGATGTAAGACTTTCTATACTATAAGGATGTGTCGATACAGGGTGCGTGATTTCTCTTGTATTGCAAATAAGCTAAAAATAAGAAAAATTCCCAAAACCACGGGGTCCCATGTCTCAAGTTACACGCTCTTTTGCCCTCACGAGTTAAACAATTTTTGCATTTTAACCTCTTTAAGATGAACGGCAAGAAAAAACAATTGTCCGTACAAACCCTATCCAACTGCTCTAGTACGTCTTTTTGGTATTTGTAGCGCGATATGCTCCGGTTACAAGAAGTAGTAAACTAAATGGTTATAGATTAGTCTACCGAGGCTCCAAAAGCGGATGAATCATCTAGTGAACTCTTCGTTTTTTACGATCGGTACCTTTCCGCTCTCGACCACGTGTCACCCAGAAACAATAATAATAATAATCGTCAGAGTACCGATACGCGGTTGGAAACAACGCAACGCTTGTTTGAAACTGCCAAAGATCGTAATTTATGACGGCAATAGTCGAATCGACGTGGAAAAATACGCGGTTCGTTTTGTTTTTCGACTAGAGATTTACAAATTCCGAAATCTGTAAATCCGTCTATAAAGAGTGTGAGAAATAGATAGGGAAAGTAATCGTGCGAGTCCGCGTAGCTTCTATGCGGCGGTGTATCTACTATACACCGTATGGTCGCGGTGGCGGTATATGGGTAGCGTAGGAATCGTAGTAGTGGTAGCAGCAGTAGTAGTAGTAGTATAGTCAACCAGTCGTAGTCAGTCGTAGTTCTCTCGTATGAGATGTAATAGCTCACAGGCACGGAGCATGGCAGTGTCAGAGCATGGCGCAGCGGGAGAGCAGAGCTCGGGGCGAGAGGGCGATGGCTAGGGCAGAAGGGTGGGGGAGTCCTGCACACGAAGTCCACGACGCCGCGAACGGAGACGCCGTTGTCGGTCGGTCGAGTTTGTCGGTGTGTTCAGTTCCCACAGAGACGCGCGCGCCAGCGAGTGCCTGGGAGTTTGTTCGAGCGTAGCGTTGCTGCAGTTTACACGCTTATAGGCAGCAGCGATTCGAGCGCAACTTTCGGCAAATTTCTTACTAAAAACTGAAAATCAAACTCGTTACGATCGACGTTTCGAGGAGAGGGCAGACGATAGGATCGATCAGTGTCGTCGTAGCTCGAAAGTTTCACGCGAGTTGTTCGTTATTCGTTAATCCTTACGCGAGAATCGCCGCGTCGAGTGAGAGCAATTCGAACGATCTTAGCTTAAAAGAAGATAATTATTTTGTTAGACCCACGGGAATCTAGCTTCCAGCTCGCTTCGAAATTTCGAACGGAGTTGTTCGCTGAACTTTTCGAAAATGTCGGGTGAATTTCTATCGCCAGTTTCAGTGCGCGTGCTGTGAAGTGAATCTGGAATATCTACAACGGTGAGTAACGAAATACCTCCGCGAGGCTTGTTTATTTCTCCTAAAAACAAACGAGCATCGCGTTGTCGCTGAATTGTGCACGAATTGTTATCATACTCGTCGTCCCTCTCGTCTTTTTCACGATTTCGAACGGTTCCTTCTTCTTCTCGCTTGACTCGCGTTGCCGTAAAAACTCGACTTCGGCGCGATGATTTCATCGGTTTTCGACCCGTCTTCGTACCTATACCAAACCTGATCAAATTGATGGACTCTCGATTCCTACCGCGATCGCTTTCTTTTTCCTCCTTTTTCTTTTTTCTCTCTTCTGCAAAACGTTTACCTACCACAACACAACGAGCCGTTTTCAAAACCAAGCCGTCGGCTCGCGCACCGCGAGGCACGTTATGCTGCTGCTAGCGTGCGATACGCGCGAGTGTTTTCTTTGTCGCATGGCCGATCGAGAATTACCTACACGCTCAGATATTTCGAGTTCAATGTTACTATAAATATCTTCGTACACGAATAACTAGCTTTTCTATTACCGATTTGTCTGTCACCGCGTCGTCATAATCGTTAACGATGCTGCGACACGATGTTTGCCGGTGACAACTGTCAAATCACCCAGTCAAACTTTCCACGCTTCGAATGGGACCTACATGAATGGTCGTACCTCGGTTGAACAATATTTTGCTTGGTCATTCGTCACCGACTCATCGGAGTTATTCACTCCGATCGTATTTCCCTGAACCTGTATTTTCACAAGAATTGGATTCCGTTACTTCGAATATCGCTGAATTTGCATACTCCTCGTGTAGTTTTCAACCATCGATCTGGCGGTTGGTCGACTGCCTGGTCTCTCGTCAGCTGTTTCGCGGCTAACACTTCTCTCTCTCTCTCTCTCTCTCTCTCTCTCTCCCTTCTCGGTCGCACGCGAAGTTTATTGCCAAGTTTACTGCCCCTGATTCTCTTTCGGCACGACACGAAAGTCGCTGCAAACTCGGTCGACCATTATTCCTCCGTTCCTTTCAGGAGAGTCTTCTCTTTCCTCCCAAAATTAGGGAAAGCTTTCCGATGAAAAACTAACAATGAATCGAGGTGAAAAAGAAACATGTCGTTCGTTTACAACGGACAAGTAGTCATTCGATCGGTGAAAGCAGATCGTTGCGTTGTGTGAGAAGCAAAGGACCAGCGTGACACGAATATTTATTAATGATATAATCTGGCCGGATCGAGTCTCGGTGTACAAAGTTGTGCCCGGTTCATTCGAAAACCCTATACAGGCAGAGTCTCACACTGTGACGAGATTATACTTACACAGTAAAATATTAAAAAAAAAAACTATCATTTTTTTTCGAATAACCGTGGAAAAAACAATCCATTTTTTTAAAAACGCTATCGCACACAAAAAATTCCGTCAAATTTAACACAAAACTTTGTGTTAAAGACCTTTTTACACGAAAGTAGTGTAATCGCATAGTTACTTTGGTATCAAATAACATTTTTGTGCGTTGTAAAACGGACTGTGAGAACAACACGTAAGATTCTGTTGAGAAAACTCACTGAAATGTTACATATTGTACACAGCGATTTGTACACTTTACACAATGATAGTAACTTTTTTTTACCGCGTACCAGTTTTTCAAACCCTCGTCGCTAGTGGAAACTATCGTCGTATTCTTGCGACATTCGTTGCTGGTTATTTATTCACCTTGGCAAAAAAAGGGCTTCCCACGTTTTTCCACCTTAATTCGCGATACCATGTTTAGTCCACGTCATCGCAGTTTTCACGAAACAAAAGCAACGTTTATCGGAAATATTCCGCGACACACGAGACGAATATCGTACGTAAGCTGAATTTCGCTCGTTAGCTTGCCAAAGGACTCAATTGCAACGTGATTATCGATAATGATCAATCCCTTCCTATCGACCGAGTTGTTTTTCTGTTTATTCCAGTTGCATTTCCCATCCCTCCGTTTGTTGATTATCCCGAACGTATATTTCCGTGCCTCGAGGCTACACAGCGTCGATCTGTTTTTCACAAAATCACCATAAGTTTATTTATATGAGATCACATAAATTCATCCAATATTATCTATCTCACACCGACGCGCGTTCCCCAATTTATACCTCGGTACCAATATATAAATATATATACGTATATCCGGACCAAAAAACTCCCCAGAGGCTCGTTTTCAACCACGTTACCAGAAAACATAAGAGCTTGTCGAAGGGTTTCGTCAAATTCGCAAAGTGGCAATTGCAAAATGTTATTGTAACTTTTACGCCGATGTGGTTATCGGTTCTGGCTTTGATTTCAAACGAACCGATTGGGACCATCCATGAGGAAAAAGCGCTGGATTTCAAGCTCTCTTTTCCGCAGGGCTATCGCGAGTTTCATTAAGCGGGTGGCATTCACTCCTCTCTCGTCGGCGACGTCGCGATTAAATCGCAACGATATCCCATGCGAACGATGAACCATTCCTGGAATACGAAACGTTCGATTTAGTATCGTGACTTCCATCGAGTGTCACGTATTCGTACGGACGGATGCAGCATCTCTGTCGGATCAACAAATCCATTCCGTTGAAAAAGGGGCGTCTGTTTCGCGTTTCTGGTACTCGCTACCTTCATCAACGTTTCAGCATTGCGGCTGGGCGTGAGTGATCGAACATGGGGAAAATCGCTAGCACGGGAAATCGTTAACAACATTCTTGAAATTTAATCACGAGAGTATACAAACAGGTTTGCTCGCGTACCATAAAAACATGTTTTTCCCATTTAACTCAACGATCAGCCGTCATTTGGACAACATCAATCGGATTTGTTGCGATAGATGAACGAGCGACGCGATATTATCGAATTTTACCCATTGAAATGCACCAATGTTTTTCGATTGCCCGAGTCTACGCAGAATCCAATATCTATGGCTTCGAGAGCTGGTTCCTGGAAGGTAATTCCGTCGTATTATATTATACTACTTTATCGCGGTAACCCCCGGCATAAAGATGCTCCTTCGGCGCGCATACGAGTCCATTTCAACGACGGCGATAGACCTCGGTGTAACGATAAAGTCCTAAATCATCGCGAACGTATCAACTTCCTCACGAAACTCGAGAATCAAGTGTCGTCAGCATTCTTACGGCACGAAAATATCGTTCGCAGCTCAATTCGTTTTTCCGCTCGATCTCCACCCAAAACACATTTTTACAGGTGCTACCAATTTTTTCTTAGCATCTACTCAAACTTCTCTCCCGAACGCGTTCTTCTCCTCGTACACCCCTATTCCCCAGATTTTTGCCAATATTTTTCTGCATGCAACATTAATTTTTCAACTTTTCAATTTTTTTTCAATTTTTTTTTCAATTTTTTTTCAATTTTTTTTTTCAATTTTTTTTTCAATTTTTTTTTTCAATTTCTTTTTCAATTTTTTTTTTAAACCTCACCTCAAAGAACCGACAAGCGAGTCGATCTTTTACGAGCGATTTCCACATTTCGCGGGTGACTTATTGTTCGCGAATCGGTATTCTTGTATCGTGGATCGTGCGTCTCCTCGGAGCCATCGAGAGGTGCATGGACATTCGAGCGAAATACTGCCGAATTTGGGTCATCGTTAAATTACGTTTGCAGAGGCATTGTTCCTCCGGGCAAGCAATTATTCATCGCTTCGATTTGTTATGATCGAGTTGAAATTTTCCATCGAGGTCGTACCGGCGACCTTCAGCCTTGGCCGCGTGTAAATATTCGCCGATAGACGATTTAGCCATTCCTGGAATTTTCCCGATGGCAGAGGTGAGAAAAAGTCTAGATAAATGGCATTATCGATCGTTTGTTCCCCCCAACGTTCAAACCAAGACGTTCGATTCATTTGACTACTACGCTGTAGCGCCGACTCCATTAATAAACCAGCGACGCCCACCCTTCGTCGTCGATTTTACGCTCGGAGAACCGATTAGCTTGAAATTAACGCCAAAAGTTCTTTGAAGTCGAATTGCAATAGCAGATATTCGTATAAGCTAAAGATAACTCTCGTGGCTCGCCCGAGCCGCGCGATGATTTCCCGCGCGGCAACGAAAGTTTGCGGAAGGGTGCAAAAAAAATTAAGATAACAAAAAAATAACTACAAAATCACGTCGTCTGCGAAGTTGATACGTAAAAAAGAAAAAAAACGTAGAAATTCTCGTTTCATCATCCGCTTAGCAGACGGACACCCTTCGAACGCTACGCACTTTGAGATGCCTGACTTTGCGAACGGAGATGGGAGGAAATTTTCCAACGGGTCGAGAAATGTCAACTGTCGCGGCGCATGATGATATTACGCTTTGCGTAATATTCTACGGACTATCCAGCCTATTTTTTCCCCAGATAACGGAATCGATAGCAGTAGATTCATCGCGCCACAGGGGGGATTCTAAATCAGCTCAATAACAACAACAACAAACCTCCGCGTCTGATAGAAAGTTTGCGTAAACTCGTGACCCCACTCTCATTATCATCGTCGCGCGGATTTCTTGAACTTACGATACTCCGATTTATTCTCGTATGATCGGGAGTTTTTTCAACCATCTACGCTCAAATCGTCGCTCTCCAATGGCAACGAAGTTCTAGGCAGCGAGCCACATTCGCGGATTGTATCCGAATGATTTCGCATTTGTGCGACAACAGCGTGTACATATACATTGACACTCGTCTTTTGTTTCTATTTTCTAACGGATACTACCTACACGCCGATAAAAAAATCAAAACGAAAATTTCCACGAATAGAAACATTCTTTTTCTTATACTTAAACAATTTTAGTATGTAATTAGAAACTTTGTACTTTGATTAGTACTTTGAGTATGTAATTAGAAAAAATGATCCTACTTGATACTAATTAATATACGAGTCGATTCGAGGTATATGCAATTTATGTTACGTTCAAAAAAAACTTACTCACACTGTTTTATTGTAAGCATTGGTAGAGATACATCTCACTCCAAAAATCTGTAGATGCGTTTAGTTTGTAATTAAAAAAAATGAAATTAAAAGTAGCGACGAATTTTTTGCTCGTAATATCTGCGATTGAAATATCTTGATAGTATTTTTACCCGTTGGCATTATGGAGTTAATGATAATTGTCGCAGATATTTGTTACGTAAGAAAAAAAATTACTTATTAGGAAATATTTGTCGCGGTGTGCAGAGAAACAGGGAAAAACCGGAATCGTCGGTTTTTTCGCCTTGGTCACGCGATTTAACCCAGTTCGTCTTCCTCCCATTTCTCGAATCTTTTTTGCCTGATCGCTTATCCTGGTTACATATCGGATCCAGGTGCCGATGAGTTAACTTCGAACTGCAGCTTCCCACGCGAACGCATCGATCGACAATTGCTGTTCGCACCGCAAAGTTTCCAAGAGGCTCGAGCATTTCCTTCGTGGGCACTCGACTCGAGTTGAAAGTAGAAAAGGTTGAGTAATTTGACTTGGCGATTAATATTTTTCTCGCAAGAAAACGGCGACGCCGAGAATATCGTGAATTGTTGGCGTCTTATCGACGACACAGATAGAATATGTCGCTCGGTATTTGACCAGAATAACAAGTTAACGTTATCAGGAGATATTTGCATAATATTCGTTGATTAAATTCCATATGCTTCGCGGGGTGCCAATCAATATGAGACGACGCGACGGTAATTTTTTTATTTTATTTCAACGATGATAATACTTCGGTCAGTTTGCTTCGCTCGGTGCTTAATAACACCGAGCGCGATTTTAATCTTTATTATGCGAGTTTAAATACTAGGGTGTTTCATTTTCAGGTAATATTTTTTGTTTTTGGTTCTACCTGAAAATCTGATAAAGTTTAAAAAAATTTTTTTGAAATATATTCCCGCTGGAAAAAAAATTCCAAGTGAAATACGTTTTTTGTAGGGCATTGAATTTGCTACAAAAAAGTTTCTCTGAGCAAACGCTGTCCGACCAAGACTTTTCAAGTTATAAAGCTGGGAAGGTGAATGTTCCTAATCATTGGCTACAAATTTTCCTTAAATAGATAAAGTCAAAAACAGCGCCGACGTGCTGTAAAATAGAACTAGAAAAGGTTTTAAAATTAAAATATGCCCGAAAATTTGAATTTCAGTTTATTGGTATTAGGATTTCATTAAAATTTATCTTTATTTCCTAAATACAAAACGTAGTTTCTAAAATTAACAATTCAATAGCTGTGAGATAATATTTAATGTAAGATCCAAAAATTCCAATTTAAAGAAAATTTCTTGTCAATTATTGTTAACTTTCACCTTTGCAGCTCTACAACTCACAAACTGTTGGTCGGACCCCGTTTGCTCAGAGAACCTTTTTTGTAGCGAATTCGATGCCCTACAAAAACTGTATACCTATTTTTCCGAAAAAAATTGTTGAATACCAAAAAATCGAGTTAAAACCAAAAAATTAAGTTGAAACGGAAAAAAAATTCCTGTGTTATTTATACGGGAAATCGAATTTTCCGAAGAGTGAAGTCTCTAATTTGACTTTAAAAAAATGTGAACGGGAGTATTAAAAAAAAAATATATCAGATTTTCAGGTAGAACGAAAATTGTCGAGCAATCAAGTCGATTTTGGATAACTCCCCCTTCACTTTTTCTTTTCCCTCGCATTATCGTCACGAGCACAAACGAATGACTTGTAGATTGCAGGAAATGATCGGGTTAACTAGCCGTCGACGCTAGTTACCTTGGAAATAAATATTGCAGTGACATTGACATTGCACCATTCTTCGCGAAGCTCTCAATTGAATTGTTCGCCGAGTCACACCGATGCATCGGCAATCGAGCTCCTTTGCGCGTGGAAATTGACCCGTACGACGATTACGCGTCATAAAACGATGTTACGAATCTCCTAACGTTTGCTTCGCAGCCGTATTCTACGTAGGAGAAAAAAGCAACAAAAAACGCAAACGCGCGCGCGCGCACAGACACGCGAAGTGTCCTCGATATCATTTCGTTACGTCATCGTATTTTACCTACGTAAGTATCGAAGAGTTTTTCCACTTCTACGAAATGTATCGATTCTCGCGCTGACGTATCGCGTACACGCGTGCTAAACATTACCTGCATTATGTATTCGAGTAACGACTCGTAACTCGCGTACCATTATCATTGCCGATTAGAATCGCGTGTAGCGTAGATTCTTTAGATCGCGGTGCGTGCGCGACTTTTCTACCGACTCTACCGTTGCTCAACAACGAAACAACGCGCGACTAAGCTCGGAACTCTCTTATACCGAGCGAAATGGTTACGGTTACGTAAAAGAAAGTAAGTAATATCGTTTCGATACGTGACCGACGCTCATCGCTGTACTTACCCGGGAAGTCCCCGTTCGAGCACCGCGCAAAACTCTCAAATTGTTAATCCGGCCGCTACGAAAGACACGCGGTAAAAAACAGTCCGCCACATTTGTGTTAACGATTTTTTTTTTCTACGCGAAAATAGTGTTATTTTTTATTCATCATTCCAACGTGCAGCGATAGAGCAACGCGGCTTTGTGTCTCGAAAGAAACGCGAAGCAGTGTTGGAGCAACTTAAAAAAAAAGCGTTACCTTAGCATCAAATCAGAAAAATGGACACTGGGAGCAATACTAACGATTGGGCCGAATCAAGGCACTGAAACGTTGAATATTCTACACGCATGGCAAATACGTTTACCGAACAGCCAAATAGCCGAGCATACGTTCGAAAGGTGTTTATAAATCCATCGATCTCGATACGTTCGTAATGTCGTTCGAGGCGGTGCCATTCACTTTTAATTAGTCGGCGAGATGATAATTATTCACGGGTCTTCTGCGAGCTGATATCATGGAATTGAAGTGATAATTGGATTTTGTCGTTGCATGGCGTCGGTAGCTTTGTTTTCGGACACGTGCAATGGCATGTTTATCCACTCGCAAATAAGATACAAAGACATCTCTCCGGCTCCAAATTCACCTATCTATCTATCTATCTTTGCTCTTCATTTGTTTGAAAAAAAAAAAATTCTATTTTATTTTATTGTATAGCTTTTTTTTCATTTAATTTATTTTCCATTTGCCGTACACCTATCTGCTGTGATACTGCCCAATATCGCGTTACGGACACATCTATCTATCTATCCCCCTCTCTCTTTCCCTCCTCGGCAGCTAACGACCCGCCGCTACTTGTTATTCCTCCGTATCCTTACATATTATGATTAGTCATTATCGATATTGGGCACGCAAAGTTCCCGCGGTCGTTCGTGAGTCCCCGCAATGAATATGGCATTATAATTGGTAGCTTCCATACTCGTCGACGACTTATAATAATTATCGATCGTATCGATCCGTGATTAATAATTTGTCTATTATTTTCGCGTCCCGCCGTATTTTTCCGTTGCACTGCATCGCGTACGCGCGATGATATTGCCGCTTCGCGAGAAACCTGCCGCTCGTCGCCGAGTCACGCTCATTATCGAAATATATAATAACTAATTGTCCTTGGGCAGTGACGTCGCGCCCGATCACCGGAGCCACCGACCGCCTTAATCGCGGAACGCGATTGAAGGGGACGGATTGATCATCTATTTATGGGTGTTTGAACCGATGGTGAGGCGTCCCACGCCATGCTTATTTCTCGTTCCCCTCGACGACGAGCGCAACGAACCTGGACTCTCCTCGTCGTTCGTCGCATCGATACGAATTAAATATTAAACGTTAAGATGATAATAAAATAAAGATATTGAATATCTGAAATATTGAAAATTATTCGACCTCTTACATCGATAACGTCACGTTCGAATTCTCCTCGCCTCCTCTCGCTCCGCTATCGATGCTCGGCACGCTTGTTCTCTCTATGTCTCTGACCGATTCTACGTCGAGTCGATGTTCCTGAATTTGACGAAGATCTTTCCACGGCTGGATAGTCGATAGTTATTTATACCCACCCTCGCTGCTACGTTCACCAAATTTAGCGGATACTGGAACTGGCGAAAATTCCACGCCACCGAGCACCAGCAGCACGTACGGCAGACCGCGCTTCGTGTCTGTTCCTCCCGATCAACGCGCACCAACCAAGTTCTTTTCACGCTCGCCACAGATATTTCCTATTCTCGTTGATCTACCAGTTTTTACGATATCAGCAAAACGACGGATAACGATTTCAAACGGCAACGTTCCCCGCTTACGTGCCATCGAATACCAATTTACCTCGACTACGAGCCGCTGAATTCAAACTCCGCCGCGAAACAAAACGGAAGCAACAAATAATACGCGCAGCACCAGAATGCTTCGCTTCTCAGCTCCAGAATTTCATTTCGATTTGCCATGCATCTCGAAGCGATATCTCGACTCGCAGTGCTGAAGGGAGACCACTAGTGTGAAATTAAAAAAAAATCGTTTTTGTTCTTCAAATTTCTATACTCTATACCTTGAAAAGCAGCAGTGGGGGGAGTTTTGGAGTTTTGGAAGATGGAGAATAACTAGCTGAAAACGAAGTTTTGTCGTGCCAAAAAATGACCATGTATTCCCTATTTGTGCGCAAATATATCCTAAAAATTGAAAAATACTCGATGAAACGCTTTTCTTGAAAAAAATTCGCGAAATAAATTTTATTTTAGGCAATCACGCTCGTTGTAGTAAAGCCCGCGGTTCCATTATTCATATTTTCGAAGATCGATATTTTCACGAGCAGTTTTGTTCTATTCCAGTTTCGTTTGTTACCAGTTCGGGCGGCGCGCCAATATTCTAGCGCGCGGCCTCCGTCCGCAAAACGTTGACAAGGGTAAGAGAGAAAATTGCGTAAATATTTATATTTTTACCGCGCGGACGAAGCGTCCAGCAGCTTTCTTATTATTCCGCCAATCAACGTATTCCATTCCAATACCGAACCGCCGCATTTTCCGCCTCGTTTCGTTCTCCACTAGCCAAATTACTAGAGATGATTTTGTTAATTTACCCTGACGTTGCTCTCCGTTTCGTCGAATCGCTTCGAAAGCTTTTTTTCTCACGTGACTCGCTCGCCAGCATCGGATATCGCACCCCATGGCACGCGATGAGCGCTTGCAAGGGTAGCCACAACGCGCGCGAGGTCACATACGGAAAAGAGATGCTGCATCGATTTTCTTGTTGCACCAGCCTCGAAGGACGAACCCGGCAACCTCTCCACGTTTCCTCGCCCAGCTCGCTCGACCCCAATTCCCACGGGAGTTCCGAACGCAAAAAAAAATGCATCCGATACGATTCAACGAACGCGTTAGATTTCCCCAATGCGCGTAAGTCGCGCCACCTTATCACGCGTTTTCCCGCCAAAACCGGCCATTTCGCGAATATTTGTAATTGTTAATAATTTGGAAATATTCACGTTACTGAAATATTCAAATTACTTAAGCGGCGCAATTTATTGCTGGTAATCTGGAGATTTTCGCCACGTGTTGCGCGATTTGGGAACTCGCGAAGACCTTGACTTCTCAGAAATCAATCGCGTGTTTTTCCGGCTCGGATGCCAGCAACCCTTGAAACATTCAAGGGCCAAGACCGGCGCTCTTAGACCAGAATCGAAATTGACACGCGCGACGTACAGCGGACGGATCGACCCGTAGGATATTTATTCTCGGCTTCCCCTCGACTCCTATATCCCAGGTCGTTGCCGTCCCGTTGATCGCGACTCGCGACTCGCCACGACCCAGACTGCATTCCTAACCCGACAACCTGCTGCACGGCCGCCACCTCTTCTTCATAGAATCGGCAAACGAAAAATCGCGCAACGTAAACGGGCGAAAGAGCTATGAAATTCGGACGGTTAAACGACGCGCCTCTTTTTGCTCGTATAACATGGATAGCAGGGATTCCATCGTACCGCGAGCAGACGCGATTATATTCGCGCAGAAGGAAGAACGGTACCCGCGAAAAACGAAATCTCTCAAACATCTCGAACGTCACGCTCAGGATCCGTTTTATCGACTTCATCATAGTCAATGATGTAGACGTATTCGTTATGCGCGAGCGCGCGCCTGAGCCTCGTGCTTCGCGTATTCAGTGGCAATGACTCTCGCCACACGGGGCTAGGGGTAGTCACACGGCTGAAAAAAATTACTATTCGAAATAATTTTCCTTTTCTGACAGTATTTTAATTTACTCTATAAAACAAATGATATACAATCGTTACATCATGCTCCTATATTATGCTACCAGGTTACCTAAGTTATTACATCATGGTACCAGATCAACTAAGCTCACGAACCAAAAAAAAACTTCAGTTTCACTCTTCGAGTACACACTTTTTTTTAAACATCTCCCACACTCTGGGTCAATTTGACCCTGTCACTTTTCGCAACTACTGAACCACTTCACTTAAAAAAATTATAGGTATAGTTTGAATAATGTCGAAGTACTTTTTTTTAATATTGGACTATCTTGGAACGCTGTAACACACTTAACAAATAGGCAGAAGAAAAATCTTTTTTTTCCTCTTTCGTGGCGAAAAAAAATTCCTGAATTTTTCGATATTTTCAGCTCAAAAAACGTGTTATTTTCTACCAATAAATATTAAACAAAGAATAAAAACGAGGAAATCTTCCGTGCGCCGAAAAGTACTATTCCTTTGAGTCGATCATTGATTATGGCTCGAGACATCGCGTACACCGTTTTGAAAAGGAGATATAACCCATCCAATTGTAAATTTTTTTTCGATAAAATTTCTTGAACGCGCTCACGTGTACGTGACAAGAATTGTCAACATTGCATTGGTAGTTTTGCATTGGTAATTAATTATTGAAAATTAGTCTGTTTCGACGCTGGTCGCAGGATTTTAATAAAAAAATCAGAATCCGACATTTTGTTTTTTAAAAAAAAAAACGCGCCAGATACTAGATTAAGCATTAAAATGCTGATTTTTGTCCCGTCGTTTTTTCCTCGAACGCTTTCGGTAACTAACACGCGAAGCTGACAAGCGAAAAGTAAGAGGCGAATAATGGGAAACGGTAATTAGGCATAACGAGCTTGAAAACGACTTTTGTTACGGCGATTTTCGTTCCACCGCTTCCAAGAACACCGATCGTTATATTTGTACATCGCGTTCGGTATTTCCTAGCATTTTTCTTCTCACTTTCATCTGAATCGTTAAGTACTCGCCGCTCATACGCGGCGTACTCTTCAAACGTATATATTTCACCCCTCGACGTTTTCTCGGAACTTACTTCTCGAGCTTTTCTCTCTCGCGCCCTCTCCTTTCGAGTGACTCGTAAGTCACTCTCTACAGCCGTAAACCTAAACACGGCTCGAGTACACCGGCGAAAATGAGCCTCATCGCGTAAAACGGCGCGTGCGATGTTGACGACGAGGGTGCGTGCCCCGGAGCAAAGACCTGTTTTTCACGAGCCGCGAGTGAAAAAATAAGAGAACGGACGTTTTTATATCCACGTCTGTCAAATTAATTTGGGAAATTGCGAGACTCTCCGAGTAGAAGCTTGGATGTTAGTCAAAAGTGCTCTTCGAGTCAATCTTCGCCGCGTGTCTTGCCAAGTGAGTTTAACGAAGCTCCGTTCCTCTTCCTGTACACATAATCGAGGATCTGAAATACGTTTCTCGCGCTGTCCGATTTTTGGCGACGATTTTTGCACTCTGCCGAAAAACGCGGCTCGCGTTTCACCCTTCCTACAGGAACAGCGGAGTTCTCTACGGAATCCAGCCGGCTGTAAACATTTCCCGTTTCAGCCGGGCGAGAGACTCGGATCGATCGAGTTTAGCATCCGTACGACAAAAGGCGCCTCGCCATTCGATAAGAATAGATCGCGGAAACAACGCGGTTGGTGCGTAGGCTCAACTTTCGGTCTGCCACTACAATCAGTAAGAGACCTTGAATACGATTTTGCCACATCGTTAATAAGACTCGCGTTATTTCCGTACCTCGTCGACGTTCGATTCCTTCGATATCACCGCGAGATCGAATCTCTCCGCTAATAAATGGGATAAATCCCGAGTATTGATCGAATAAACTTACGTTGTTTCATCGTTATATCAGATTGTTTCCGTTTGTTCGCTTCATTATTCCACGAAATACACGCCGATAAAAGCTCTGCCGCGAACAAAACCACCGTACACGTTTTTTTCGCGGAGATGAGAAATTAGAAAGACGCAACTCGCGTCGAAAATTGCTTTGCAAGCTGTCGAATTTTTCACAGCTGTATTTTCTTTACGCAGGTTGATACTTTGTTCATCCTAGTTTTTTTTTTACCTTAGTAAAGCTATTTTTTAACACACAATTACGCAGACGCGCGTACTTCGCGTTAATGTACTTTGATTGCAAATTGCGATCGAGTGCTCAACTATTTATTGAGCAAAACAATGTACAAAAGTTTTGGCCGTAGTACTCGTCGATTACCACGTGCAAGTATCGCTCGGAGTAATTTGCGATCATCCACTTTATATAGGAGTAGGTACGTGCCGAGGATGTGGCTAAATTTCGTGGGCGTTGCTGAATTTAACTTCCATTAACAGTATTTCTCGCGCGTTGGCATATCCTTTGACGTAGACGTTCGCTGAAATTTCGGGAAATGAAATATTACACGGTTCCGCGTTATCACCGTTGGTAGCTAGCGACGGCGATCGATTTCCGTTTGTCAATCGCGCGTACACCGCAAAAAAAAATTCCGCCGTGGTATAAAGTGTGCAAAATTGTGCGGCCAATATTGACCGTCGTAGTGCGTTGCACTACGCACAAAAAAATGTTATTTGCTACCAAAGTAACACTGCAAACAAAGAGCTGCCTTACTTCAGCACTACGCACAAAGTGTGTTGAAATGACACTAAGTTTACACACCAAAAAATAGTCGCCGACACACATTTTTGTGTTAAATTTGACGGAATTTTTTTCTTCGCAGCGTAGGTATGCTGCTGTACAAAGTTCGTGGCAGTTCGTACCAGAATTCTCGGTTTTACCTATAGGCTCGGCGTCGACCGAGCTGAAAGACAAGAGTATCATCAGAGATAAGAGTTTCTCTTTCAAACTATTATTACCAGCGATTTACCCGCGCTTCGTACGGCTGCACGTCGTTCGTTTTGGCGATTAGCCGACCGCGAAAATCGCCTCGTATATTGAAACGCGTGCCAACTTGGTGTTTTCTTTCCTTCGACTCGACTGATTTATCGCACCGTTATTCTCACGCCATTTAACACGTAATTAAACACGACGATCATTCAAAATAGTGCTACTTCTTTATTTTTCCCTCCAATTTACACCTTCCCTCCACACATTTCCAGAAATTTTTGCCGTGTAGCCAGCAAAATCCAAAAATGGTGGCGACAATTTCCCTCACATTTCGTTGATATTCCTTCCAAATTTTAATAAAAAAGGGGGAGACCTTTTTTTTTTTTTTTTTTTTTTGAAAACGTACCTCGCAATACTTGGAAATATCGAGCTCAAGTTTTTGCCAATTTTCTTGTTTCTTTTGCAACGCAACGGCTGTTCGCATTTTTGGTTGCGGAGCGACGAAAGAATTTTCACGAGAATAATTCGAGTTGGCTGCTCGTAGCCGCGAGTGTTTTGTTATTTTTGATACGCGACGACAGTCGAGAGGTGCGATTAACTGGATCGAGAACAGATTGCCAGGGAGGAAAGATTAGCCAAGCGGTTCGATTTACAGTAGCGGTTCGCCGATAGACGTAATGGTATTTCGTCTTTTCCTCGTTCGTTTCCCATCTCTCGTCGCTCCCTCGCTTTGCTCGATTTATCAACGATCATATTTACCTAGAGGAGTTCTTGCTGCTACTACTACCACCCTCGGGAGTTCTTGCCGGCGCTCTCGGCATTTTCCCGGTTGGACGTACGAGAATATTGAAAAGCGCCGACCCGTCTCTCTCTCTCTTTCTCTCTCTCTCTCTTTCTCTCCCTCTCTCTCTCTCTCCGGGCACCGGAGACGCTTTCATTTAAATTACAAGCTTACCTAGTTACGATGCAATATCTATAGATTTTACGACGTGAGAGCGCGATACCTATATTTTTCCCACCGTCTAAGCGGGAGCCCCGCACTGCGGTGGCATATTTATTTTATTTATACGCGATATTTGGCGCTATAATGTACGATCCGCGGTATAAACGGCGCGCGACGATAAACTCTTTGGAAAAATACATAACTCCGCGCGGCGTCGTATTCTCTGCACTGTCATACTCTCTCCGAGGTACTCTACGCGTATACCTTGGGATGGAAAATTTCCAGTCTGGTTAACACGAATCGATAGAACTTAACGCGCGACAACGATCCCAGCCCTCGCCCCTCCCGCGGATCAAACCACGCGTGGCCCTTGCAATCGCTTCGTTGCTGATAATTGGTTGACTTTTCCAACAAACTGCGAGTTATCGAAGCGAGATGGTAGACGGCGATTTACTCGCCTAGAACGTGTTACGCTCGCTCGGCAAACCCATCAAACGGAATATAAATTCAAACGATCGAGCGCCCAGCCAGTTTATATCATATGCATGCGAGCGTCTCGACCCGAAAGAGATGTCGGGTAAAAACCGAACTTCCAACTCTTTGTTGGCCGCGAATACGAGATCGAGAATAGATCTCGCGTCGTTTGGGGACCGCGATTGGTCGGTGGTTCTGCCTCGTTCGGTATCTGGATCTCGCCCGTAACGGAGATCGATTATGATCTCCTCATTGTCGCGAGCGAAAAAACCGGTGGCCTTCGCAAAAAAAAATCTAAAAAAAAAACACGACCGGCTCGCGTAAGAAAAAATTACGACCCGATTATATCAGTCAACGATGACGACGTCGATCGTTTTTTGTGACGAAAATCGCGTAATTCGTACAACCTACCGTTGCTAGACGAGGTTCGCGCTGGACACGATTAAACGAGGTGGTACATCGCGAGATTCGCGCAGCACCGACAAAGCAGATAGGCGAATGACTGAAGTATAAAAATCGATCTATTCGTAACGATCATCGGCGGAGGATCCTCTGATCCTGTATCCCGATAATAATTATCGTCAATAATTTTGTTATTATCGAAATGACGCAGGTGAGGGCGATAAAAAATGGATCGCTAACGAGGGGAGGCAGCGAAACGGTAATTTCGAGCAAATCGACAGGCAATCAAAAATTCAATCAAATTATTTATCCTTCTCTTTTGGACAAAACCTTGCTGAATCCTCGCCGTCTTGCTCGGTTCACTAATTTTTTATCACCTCATCAAGCTTCGTCTCGTACGAGTCAATATTACGATTTAAATGTTAACCAGGCGTTAGCGACCGTGGCGCGTATTCCAGCATCGTGATTAAGGTGTACGGTATTTGTAGGGCACCGTAATATAATATAATACAATGTATTTCGGTCGCGACCTATGAACTGGTAAAAATCGTTCTCGAATATCCATGCGGCGATCCCGTGATATAATTTTATACCGCTAAAACGACAACGAAATTCAGATGACTTTATCCGATTTTCTTCCTGGACCATTCGAGTCGGCAAACCGGATGTTTTTGTAATAAATATAAAAATAATTAATCAACGAAGGATAATTATTAAATAAATAATAATTTAGAACGAATAATTAATCAATAAGCTACGTGCGAGAAATGTCAACGAAATACGAACGCATCGAGTCGGCGCTTGTATTCGTGTTCGGAAAACCATGTCGATGGACAAATAACGACAACTTCCGTCCACGTTGATCGATACTAGGAAACCGACTTTGGACAGTTTCGAATTACCATATCAAGAATGTAAATGGAGAGAAGCTCGACGACGTTTACGAATTTCCGCGAATTCTCACAACGTTATCAACAAATTATGATAACTTGCGCGGTTGTTCCTGGCCGCGGTGAGCGAAGTACGACGAACTCGAAATTAATTTCCAACGTCTGGGACGACCGAATAGTAGATTTTTACGGGTGTAGCTTTTCACGAGAAGTCGTGCTTAGCCGAAGGCTACACGTGCCGAGAGTATCGAGCTCTCGTATACGTTTCTCTCTCTCTCTCTCTTTCTGTGTCCGTACGTCGCGTGCGAATACATAGATAGGTACGGCAGTCGCGCAGGTGCCGGAACGTGGTCTAGTCTACCGCGGGTGGTCGACGATATTCCAAAGTTTCGGATGATTGAAACGTCAAACGACACGATAACTATTCCACGCGCGAGTCACCTGCTAGTTCGAGAGTCTCGGAGTCGGTACACGCTCAATTATAGCGAGATTCTCACGACAAAATGGCGGACGTCGCGAGAAAATGGCCGCCTCGTTTTCTCGCGCGTCGCGAGGCTCCGATAAGTTTTGCCGAATCGGTTCAACGCTTTATCGTCCTATCTTTGTATTATTCGGCTAACGAACGCTTGGCCAACTTCTATTCCATGAAATTGTCAACGCGGGTCGATCAAACGCGTGGTGCGACGTCCATTTTTAGATCTCGACCTAATTGCTTCATTGCGGTGCTGCTCCCATTGACAGCCTATTAAGTACGTGAAAATTAACCGGCATGGGGGAAAACACTGACACAAAAACTGTGCCTCGACCAAAGACGATTTTCCAGCTTTTTGTACCACGACAGGAAATCCCAATCAAGTTCACCGTTCGAAAAATGAGCACGTTCCAAAATTTCCTCCACATTAAAATATGAGAACTTTCCGTCTACCGAATTAGACATTTTGTTCATTTACCTATTTATTTATTTATATTCAACCGAACAGCCGAATGAATCAGCTTTTTGAGACGGAATATTGGACGAAATTCGTGAATGTTCATCTGGCAGAGCGCTCGAGATTTCTTTTCGTCCAAAAATACGATACCCCCTAGTCGGTCCGAGGGACAATACACTAATTATATACGACGTATACTTTAAGCAAGATACAGCAGTTAATTGATGGGAGCGGATTTTTTGGAAATAAAGTAGAATCGTTGTGCTCGATTTTTGATAATAGTTGGGGAATAAAAATGTCGCAAAAAAACCGAGAACAATTTTGTCATTTTGATGGTGGCTGAAAAATTCTGACGTCAAAGTTTATCAAGCTTGTGGCGTTGGATGATTTTAGGTCGAGGAACACATCGCGATGTGTCCGAGTTGGTGTTTGCCCCGGTTTGCCAATAATTCCATTTCTTTCTTCCTGCCGTCGTCTCGTCAGCGTCGACCTCTGCCGTTACATGTACGTGACATCATCCTCCGTTCCCTGGTAACACGGTGATGCGCGGAAGAAAACAAGCAGCCTGAAAACGAAGCATTTTTCGCTCGTCACGTTTAGATTTGCAATTACGCACGACGTATGGCAGACACGCGCGTCGTGTCTGAAAATATTCAAGCTTTCTATACATACGTATACGCGACGGACCCTGGCACGAATTCTCACGTCCGTCCGAGCACCGACGACGAGAAGAAGGGAGAGCAGGAGGAGGAGGGGTAATAACTACGAGGCATCAAGAAAAAAAGGAGAAAGAACAACAAAAAATCGTTACAGTTACGAATTCGATGGCGTCGATGACGAGAATTTGGACGAATCGAACGACGAGAATCGTATTCTCGTTGGCGTCAGCCTTCAAAGTTCCACGGGGCGACGAGGTCGCCGATGATGAATCGCTACGAGGTCGTCGTCGATAACGAAATGGTTTCCGCGTTGACTGAAAAATTCGTCGGGAGCCGACGACGGCGAGGAGTCGAGCTCGGCGACGACTGCTCGCGCCGAGTTTCCGAGAAATCGAGTCGAATTGGACCAAAAAGTTGGCTGAGAATCCGCGAATGTTTCTCCTCGAGTCATCGCTGCGGCAGGCTTCCGGAATTTTAGCGTTTCCCATCGTCGAAATCATTACGAAGAACGAATTGGCAGCCTTGAAATTTTCTATTTACGCGGCGTCGCGCGCGCGAGTGCATGCCTGTCGGGTCAGGTTTCGACTCGCGCTTGTTTTGTTTTCGACGGCTCGCGCGACTGTCGCGCACATCGTCGCGGAGTCTCTCGCTGACGGGCAGAGACAAAGAAGCGGGCGAAATGTACAACAATTCGGTCGTTTCGAACTTCGAGACTCGAGTTTTCCCGAAATGGAGGATCGAATTGCCGCCACGTCGCGAGAAACGGCCTCATTAACGATCGCAGATCGCGTTGACCTCGCCTCGCGACAACGCTGTTCCGTTGTTTCCGGGTGACTCGCGTACAGTCCAACGCGGTCGGAGCGTCAAGATTTCCCACTGCTTGACAAATCACGGGATTCGCGACACGGGATTCGGATTTCCGGTAGCGTAACCCCCGATCGAGCGTACTTTACCCGCGTTATCGTTGACCTTGACGCTCCGCGAGTGTATATACAATGCGCGCACCAATCACGTCGCGTTTTCTCGCGTTCCCCGATCGTTTTACCGGACGTTTGGCACGTTTTCAACCGAGTTGTTGAAAACTAGCGGGATAAACCCGTATAAACCGCATTCCCCGCGAATTTTCCGATTCTTGTCGAAAACTTGGCGCGTTCGCCTTACGCAAGCATGATGGCGTCGACGTTCAGTTTTCGATGGTTCTTTCGCCAAATTCGACATTTTCACCGTTCCGGAATTGTCTCGTCAAGGTTCGCGAGGTATCGAACGCGGATTAAATGCTTCGAAGCGTGTAGCGTGCAAGACACAAAAAACGGAGCAAGTTCGTTGTTTACACTCGATTGGCCACGTACTTTGTTCCAAACGAGTTGCGATCTGAAAACTCGCGAGCGTTCGGTTACTTCCGTATTTTTGTTTCTTGAAAGGAAAGTTGCGAGTGCAATAACTAGTAAAATCCGAACGGTAATGAGGTAATAAAGGCGATATTAACGCGCGAGGATACGGAGTAGGTTTATTGTTTCAGGCGCTCGCGCGAACGGGAGCGACGCGCGGCAGCTCGTTGGAAAAACAAAGGTAATTCGCGCGGTATTGGCTTTTAACGGGCGAAAGGAAATGGGTCAAGAAAATTTAGGCTGTGGAAATGATTCGCGAGCGACAACGCTCTAAATATAACGAGAGGTCTCTCGCCTTTTGCTACGCTCGAAGCACTACGCACGCGGTAGACGCGACACGCGTGTCCGGTAACGATGATTGCAGTCTCCTTACCAAACCGCCAATGTTTATTTCCATCTCGAGATACGCGCGGAAGGATATAATCGAAGGCGCGCATATACCCGAATCTGACTTTGCAAACCTTTCCCACTAATTTCCCTGATTCGAACGACACGCGCTTCCGTCGTTGAGGCAAACAGAAAAATTGTCCGGAGTTTATTTTGTTAAATCGAAGGCAATCTAACGCAGAAGGTATCTACGGCCTCGACGAACAATACCACGAAAAACGCTTAATAAGAGCAAGAACACATTTTTTTCCCCGCAAATAAAAGCAGCAAAGTCGGGTCTATCAGATATAGTAACGCCAACCAATCGTGTATTTTGTTTTCTCTAATAAATATCTCACGACTCGCAGACAATTTTCAATTCAGGTACATCTACACTCGGGGTCAATTTGACCCTGCCCTTTTTTTACCGTCGATCGCTGCGAAACTCGTGAAACTTTTCATTTCATAAAATTTTTAGTATTCGACAGGGTCAAAATGACCCATTGCGTACTGGATGAAGATGACTGAACAGAATCGAGAGATATGATTGGTTGATTGGAAAGCGTCGTTGAGATAGGCTTTCCCGATTTCGTCGATCGAGAGATAACGCGCGATCGCGCGTATGAAATTGAGCATATCGTAGAAGCGATGGATTCTACGCGTATATTCGAAACACTTAAGCGCTTCCGTTGCTGCGCGTTTTTTCCCACTTTTTAATACAACGCGGTAGAAATCGCGTGCTTCCGGTTTTTTTTGCGATCCGCGACTTTCGAACGTATTTTCGAACCGGTCTAATTCCACTCATCCGGTCGCATATCGCGACGAACGTACCGATTTCGACGCCAATTTTGCAAATTGCCCGACATCAAAATAGTAAATTTGAGAATGACGCTGTTTTCAACGACTCGAAAAACAGACAAAAACAGCGGTAAAATTTCGCAACGCGAAACCGACGTACTTGGAAAAAAAAGGAGTTTCGTCGTGATGACTTCTAATGTCATCTCGTAATTTTATTCTCGCAACGAATTTGACAGCGAATAATATTTGCTCGAAGAGTCTTCGCGGAACCGATACCTACGTGCGTCGTGTCACCTCCGTAACGCGTGACGAGACGATATTTTCTTTGATGTCGCGCAAAAATTCTTCGTTTACGACACAAAGGTCAGCCGCGCTTCGAATTCATTGTATGAAAATCGATCGCTCTTTTCAGTCAGGTCGGTCAACGACATCGTCACTGTCGCGCGGCACGAAAGATAAATTAGATGTGCATAAAGAAACGAATCTTCGTGACGCTCGATATCTCGCTTATTTTCACCATTATCGTCACCAGATGACGATGATCGTTTCCACGCGATCCAACCAACGAAACGATCCCGCTCACTTTTTTCAACTGCTCAACTCCCGATTTTACGATATTTTTTTCAAGCCAATCTTCTAAATCTAGTATGTTACCAAATTATTAGGGATAATACACAGATTTTTGTATTTTCTTATTTACCTAGTTTTTTTAAAAATAAATCATGTTTGCAAATAATTGATAACACGTTTTATTGGTATTTTTTAAATAAAAGAGTATGTAGTTGAGATAATAGACAACAATTTACGAAAGCTAAACTATTTATTTGTTTTCTAAAAATATATATTTTTATTAAAAAAAAAAATGTCGCCAAATTAGTTTATTAGGAAGCGAAATTTACTCGTTGATTATATTGGACCGAATAACATCCAAAAAACGATTTTGAAATATTCGTTTAAACGGCTGGCTGGGACAGCTACGTGGAGAAAATAATACGTAAATAACACTAATTGAGGAAAAACCTTAGTTATTTTGGCAAACGACCGGCTGCATCTTATTAAAATTAATAATAATGATACCATCATCAATATAGCACGTAAATAAATTTTACGAGAACCAATTTGTATGATTAATTTAAACTCGAAAATACGCAAATCTGTGCACTGTCCTTAATAATTTGGCAGTCCACTGCACTTGGAAATTATTCGACTCGAATCAACCCAGTGCGACCATCAAGAGTGTGCAACATATACGTATGTATTGGGAAACGCCGAGCATTCTTTGGATGCAGCGAAGGGTGAACTATGATTGAAGAAATGTGTTCGAATCGCAAGAAAATAATATCTTGCCAGGGACAAAATAGAAATGCGAAAGGCAGCTGTTCGGTAGACTTGAATTTTCCTCCGGATCGATCGCACGTGCGCCGATAGAATGTACTGATATGATATGGTATACACGTACCATGTGTGTATGAATGTATCGATCTGTTTGCCGAGTACATTTGTTGAAATATCAACATAGCGGATGGGAACGAGATGGAGTGGTTAAGGTTGATGACAAGTGTATCTAAGAGAGTCGCACGTTGTCGCAACGTTCGAGGGCAGAGAGGAGATCGAAGAGAAAGAACAACGCCAAGTGAATCGAAGATCTTCGATGCGCGGATCCGCCCACGATCGCGAGCGGTTCGGATTTACGTGTACGACCTTATTACGTACGTAGCGGTATTGTTGTGTCGCATTTGTCGCACGATCGTGCGGGCAGTCGTTACCATACAGAAGAGAGGCGATCGGTCCTCGCGGATGAGGAACAAACGACGTTGAATACTCACGATCAGTCGGAGAAGAGGGTTCCGCGAGACTGGCATTCGGATTACAGTACACGGAGTGCTCTAGTCAACTTTGCACTAAATTTCCGGTGCCATTTTTTTTCTCCTCATTTGATTTAGTATCATTTACCGAGGTGCCCAAATTCCGATAATGCTAAATGCGCCATCTTGAAATAAGTTTGTCGGCCGATATCTCGGCAACCATGCACTCTAGGCTAAAAATCTTAATGACCATTATTGTAGAGAACGAAATTTCCGACTTTTTGTTTCCAATAATATTTTTCGTAAAACCTACCGTTTACGATTTATGGCGCGTTCAATGAACAGGTTTTACTATGTCGACCGATAACTCCTCTGCTAATCGGCGGAAATAGAAAAACCTGTTCATTGAACGAGCAATAAATCGTAAACGGTAGGTTTCACCAAAAACTTTATGGGAAATAAAAAATGGCAAATTTTGTTCTCTGCAAAAGTGGTTATCATGATTTTTCGCGGAAATTGAATATTTATCGAGATATCGGTCGACAAATTTTTTCCGAGACGGCGCACTTAGCATAATCGGAATTTGTTCACATTACGTGAGTTTATACACGGTAAATGATAGTAAATCAGATAAAGCGAGAAACCCGCACCGCAAATTTAGTGCAAATTTATTTTCTCTTCTGGGTGCTGCTGGCATATTATGTCGACGGTCGATGAAACTCGTCAATCGATAGTAGACTATTCCCGGGTGCGAAAATCATTGATTAAATGATTTTCGCCCACTTTTCAGTTACCCTCGAGTGAATATGATTTTTACCGGATTCTTGGCACGCTTCGCGATGATGTATTTTTTCCTTCTATTTTATCGCGCGTCGCGCAAACTTGTTACGGTACGAAAGAGCAACGAGGAAGGTCGCCAGAGTCTTGCGTAACGGTATAAAACGCCGGAAGTAACCCGAGTCACTACCGTGAGGCAAAAAGGACACGATTATTGTAATTGTTTACCGCATTTGCGGTCAGATTTGCCACTGAGCAGCGCAGATCAAAGGCTATTGGTTCAAAAAGTTGCAATTATCTTTATTTCTCCCGTAAACAATGCTCTCTGATATCAATGTTTATCACGACGTAGCATCGACGCAAATACGTACACATTCGAACGGGAATAATCAGTCAAATGTGTAGCTCTTTCGTTACATTTGCAATGCAGACCCTTTCAAACTGCAAACCAGTGCGAAATTCCATGGTCAAGTTGAAACGATAACTTACCGATTTTTTCACCCGTAAAATCGTCCCTGATTTATGTACTTTTTCAACGCTCTTCGTGTCCAACGCGTTTGATGGGAAGAAATCTGGGAAAAACGTAAAATTCCCTCGGGTCTCCCTGACACAAAGCGAAAAAATGCGAATAATTCAACTGCTGCATGCTGTAGCATCAGAAAAATGTTAGTGACCACCCAAAATTCGAAAAACTAGAGTCCAACTATTTTTTCAAGTAAAATAACAATGTTAATACGAGAACAGATGATCTATAGCGAAGAGCAAACGAAAAAGTGACGTTTTGTAGTCAAAAAAAATCATAAGTTGATCAATTTTTCGTTCAAAAGTGTACTTCCAAGCATTACTCGGGAGTTACTGTTATTTCTATTTTGCACAGTAAGTTATCACCGAGAAGAGGGAAAAAACAAAGGCATTTTTTAACCACGTATCATCGATGGTAAATTGTAGAGTTGTTTGCTTTTAGAATTTGGGGAAAAAATCGTTGCTCTTGCGAGATCAGAAATGATATTGGTACATCGAGCTATTAATTGTTCTGTTTATACGTGAACGAAAAATAGGGGGATATCGAGTTCAAAAATAGGATGCTAGCTGATCTTAACGTCCTTGGATGCAATTACACCTCTGAGCGAGTCATTTTTCTCGTATCGCGATATAATTCAGGTCTGTGAATAAAGTGAATAATTCCCGAGCGTCTGCAAATCGCTCTCCGGGAAAGTTACGCTCATTTTGACCGATCGTAACGTTTGTCCGCGCAATAATGTCGGATAATTACGTACAAATACAACGAGCAATTTGCTCACCTGGCGAACGAATCGTCGGGCGTTTCGTCTTTCCTTTCGTTTCGTCTTGACCTAGGAGCAGCGATGCATGCGTTAGCGTTCGAAAATAAGCGAATCACCATAAAAATAGAATCACTTAAAATATCAACAAAGAGGGAATGACGAGTCCTCGCTGTACGAAACCGAGTTGGTACCTGCGCTAGAGCAAGATTATCAGAAAACAGTTTGGAAAATATACCGCTCGTCGACGTCGCAGCTTGTTGGTAGGTAGGTATAGATTTTGGGTCGTTTTAGTAAAAGAGTCGCTCGCGTTTCTTCTCGAGCAGTCCTCGACCCTGGCGTGTTGTGGAAACGGCGATTTTTCACTGTCAAACCGAATTGACGTCAGAGTGATAAATTTAGCATTTTCCCGTTCGAAATCGACTCGGCAATTAGTAATTGTCGACAAGACAGATTTCAACTCCTCGCGATAGGTACGATTTCCCCCCGCCCCACGTCGATGTATTTTTTCCCCCCGGTTTTTTCGCGCGATCGATAATCTCGCTGCAAATTCCGCGACGCGACGAATCGATAAGGCGAACGTGCCGCGCGATATCCTTCCGTCTTTTTCGCTCGCCGAATCCCTTTCTAATTTCGTATACCTCTCGTTTTAAATTTAGCACGAAACGGTGCGCGAATTTCCATTAAACGAACGCTTGCCATCCATCTACGCTATCGATCTCGTTAATCATACACCTTCGCGCGATTCTGCTTTTTTTCTTCTCTCTCTTCGCCTTTTTTTCTTCTCTTCCAACGCTACTTACAATTCGGACGATGAGTCATCCCCAGAAAGCGGGATCCGTCCACCGATTCCTACAATCTCTCGAGGCGTCCCTCTACCCCCGAAACGTACTTGTTTCCCAATTTTTCCAAACCCTGTAACTTGCTATTCAAACCAGCGAAAACTCGTTGCTCCGAAAACCAATCAAACTTTTTCCTTTTTTTTTCACAATAATTCAGCATTGGCTCGCGGTAATTCAACGCGTCTACCTTTAATCAACGCGTTTAACGAGTAATTCCCACGACTGGCAAGTATAAAAAATGGAGTACAAAAATTGAATTCGGTGTAAAAATTGGGGAATAAAAATCGAAGCATAAAAATCTAGCGAAGAGTGAAGATTGAAGTGTCGTAATTTTTTAAGTCTCGGGTTGAGCGTTCGATTAATCGTATCGCGTTGGATATCTCGGACTCGCGCCAACGCAGTTCGTATATTTGGTTGGGATCGAAACGGGTTTTTTTTTTTTTTTTTTTTTGGTGGGTAAATTGGGAAGAAAGAATCGTACATCGACTGGACGCAGGTAGTTGAAGAGTGGAGAGAGGTAAATTCTGGGGAAAAATGTAGGGATCGGTGTTTGGTGGGTGGGATGACAAGATCCGATGGGAATGCTTGGGAGACGGACAGACAGAGCGGTGCCGGTAGGCAGAGACCGGATGCGTAGGCACGGTAGCTACTTTGCGTCATCGATCGAAGCGCTCGTTCCGTAATTATTAATAAATTGAGAAAACACCTCCGCTTGATTTTCATGCGAAAAAATTGCCGCTCGAGCGCTACTCGCGTTAGTTTTCGAGCCGGCACAGTTTCTTTCCCCGCGTCGGGCATTACGTTGCGTTAGAGCTAATCGCGTGGGTTCGGAATAATAATAAATCACGATCGCAGAAACGAGGGAATAAAATGATTTTATCGCGCGAGCGTCGGTGTTAACGAGTTGTTTTTAAAGAAATCTTATTCGAGATGAAAAGTAGGGTAAATATTTATTTCGTTGGGAGAATATTCTCCCGCGGCGTTCGCCGATGCTGCGCGATCGTTTCGTTTATTGCGTTTATCGGTGGGAGAGCGACGCGCGAATATCGTTTGGGTAATCGCCGAGAGGAGAATACTTTCCCGATCATTTCCCGTATCATTTTGCCCGGCGTATTTCCAGCTCGGAAAGTTTCTCGCCTAGACCAGCGAGATTTATGAACCTCCACGAATTCACCGGAGACAAAGCTGCGGCGGCTTGTCGAGCAAATTTATTCCACGTCCCATCCAGATATATTCTTCGTCCCGAAAGCGGCGGGCAGAAATCGACGAAGCCGCGAGTAGAAGAGGCGGGGAAAAAAACGAGCCGAACTTTTCGCGACGAGTCCGCGTTCCGAAATGGATCGAGCTTCGCACGCTTTTAGCAACCGCAACGTTCGAACGGGAACACGGGAATTCTCTTGCTATTTCTAAATATAATAATTGCTTCGTTCGACTTTGCTCTGCACGTGGTTGGGCACAACTTTGACGCGTGCGGCTTTATTTTCAGAAGTAACACTGTCTGAGCCTTCTCCTTGTAACCCAATTGAATTATCAGCGGTGTTCGCCGTTGCCTCGACGATTAGCAACCGCGAAACCGAAGTGGATTTAACCCTCGTCGAAACTGGTTGAAACCCAACTTTCGACGACCACAAATGTTACTATCGAATTTCGTTTCGTACAACCGACGAATTATATCGACTCGTCGTAAAATGTAGATTCGGTTCCTCGATTTATTCCCAGTTGCGCAACAACTACGCCGAGTTTCGAAAAAGAAACCTTTCGCTCGGAATTCATTTAAGTTTGAAAATATAGTAACGTTTTTTCGCGGTAGCAGCGAAGAGTTCCAATTTATCTCATTCCATTTTATTTTATTTTATCCTATTTCATTTCATTTCATTTTATTTTATTTTATTTTATCTTATTTAATTTTATTTCATTTTATTTTATTTTATTTTACTTTATTTTATTTTATTTTATTATAAAATAAACATCACAAACACCTCACCAAACATAAACATGTACAACACCGAAATTCGTCCAAGTCACGATCAAAAAGAAAATGTTAACCATCGAACACACAATGAAAAGATACAAATCCATATGCAGACCACTCTTAGAATATGCTCATCCATTATATTTAAACTGCAACAAACCAGCTCTAAAAAATATCAAAATAGGAGAAACAATAGCACTACGAAGATTGACTAGAATAGGACACCCTAACAACCCAATACACAACCCGTCTAACTCTCTCCTATGCCACACAACCACAATAGAGCCAATCGAAAGCAGATGAAAAAACCTCAGCAAAAAATGCGCAAGCATTCAACTAGGAGCCATCTCACCCCTCTGCATCCCGATCTCTCCCAACAACACCCCAAAACATAAACGCCCAACTCACGCCATCCACCACATTTTAACAAATATAAATAAAACAATATCATGAGCATACATCACTAGCATTAATTCAACTAGTTATAAGTATTTATACGAATAAGAAAAAAATCCGGCTTGAAGGACCTCGCTCAATTGCCCATTGGCCTTCCAACATTCACACGCGAAACCACGCACTGTCAAAAAACAATTGTAAAAACCGCACCATAGCGGGAGACCAATCAAGCACACTTACTACTACTGCTACTATTATTAAATAAAATAAATTTGTTTATAGCGAATTATATTTGTATTTGTTAAATGTAAGGCAGAAAATATTTGCGGAGAGGCGGGAAGATCCGCGGTGAGAAGTGCGTAGATTTTTAGTCTGATGTGAGAGTTCCGTCTCATCGCTCGTTTTCAGCTCATTCAGGAGTTGTTCGGGGAAAAAAGAGTACGTAGGTACACGTGTGTACGTCGGGCAGAAAGTAAAGGCGAGTCATGGATGTTGTCAGTGCGGGTGAGTCACGTCGATTCGTACGAAAATATCATCGTCCGCTAACGGAATAAATGTGTCGAAGCTCCGTGTTCTACGAGAAAATAGCTCGCGCGTCATGTAATTTTCGGTTTCATGGCGAGAAAAGAAATAAACGTAGCTGTATTTTTGACGTGGTGTTTCGATCATTTTTTTTCGCGGGCGCTTTTTGCTTCGCGGGCGCTTTTTTTCGCGGGCGCTTTTTTTCGCAGGTGCGCGAAACGAGTATCCGAGATAATTGGACTGTCACCAGGATGCCGCCGTTTCGTTTGCGCTCCGCGTTTCTACGGGGGCGTCGGCGCGTGTTTCTCGGAATCGAAGACGCGCGGGCGATCTGATCTCAGGATTTCTAAAGGATTGCGCAAAATTTCGGATCGCTTCGCTGGCAAACGGGAGTTCGAGGCTACGATTTGTTCTTGAATGAAATATGCCATTTCTCGTCGCGATATGCTTCCGGGGTCGAGGAAAACCGTCGCCTCTCCGATTTTGTTTGAGAATCGATTTTATTTTATTCGATACGTTCGACTCGATGAAAAATAAACAAACCAAAAAAAAAAAACCAACATCGACTTTGTAGCTCGTTTTACTCGGACGGTTTTTTTTTTGTTTGCCACTTTTATGAAACATATACGACTCATGTATCGCATTGTTGTACGTGTCGCGGCGCCGCGTCAGAATGCGAGTACGCGTTGGACGAATTCCATCGGTCTCATTCGCGCGGAGACTAATGGGCACCGGAAAGCGATACAAAATCGACCCAACGTCCACGTTTATTGCGTGGCCATGTCGAAACCGGATGTATCATTAACGATAGCAACTACATTCGTCACCCATTCGATTTCCGGCCGCGCATGATCGGGTTCGAAATCTAATTCGTACACGTGTGCACGAAACGTGAAACGACTACCTCAATCAGACGCTGAAAAATGCGTCTCAACTTTCAAGGCTCGATTTTCGTACATAAACAGGGCAAGATGCTCCTCGCAGATATTTCATTTTTTCATACTGACATTTCTCTTCCCCGACGCTCATCTTACCCCGGAGAACCATTTTACCCCGTTTTTTACTGTACGTATCTGCCGGTCTACTCAAAACAATTGACGTTCCCTCAACTCAGCCCCATTTTACCCCGCTTTCCTATTCCAATGCGATTCCAATTCTCTTGCAACAGTCGACATTTCTTCAATGCGATTTCATCTTACCCCATCGGATCATTTTACCCCATTGCAGAATTCATAGAATTCATTCCTGCATTACCATTAACAACTTTTTTTTAATCACCTTCATTTTACCCCGTCTTACCTCATCCGACCATCTCACTCATTGTCAGTATTTCCATTTTGTCTAATTTCTCGTACACGTTACGTATTACACGTATATAGCGTATGTTGGTTAATCGATGGCCAATGGTTAAATTCCTAATAGGGTAAATCTGTCGCACACGAACATTATTTTCTGTTGTCCTTTGCATGCTTGTGGCATACAGTCACTCTACAATAGTATACTTACATTGGTCGTTATTATCTGTTATCAATAATTTATATTTTCTCATCAGAGCTTTCGTTGGACGAGCTCGCCCCGATTTGCTCCGTAAAAGCTCGCCTACATGCACGGTTCGCGTTGAAGCTTTGGCAGCCCATGAATTCTCGTTCCTTACGCAATGCTTTGCTTTGGTTTCTAGGGCTGCACAATCATTTATGAATGGATGGAGGTGCGTCGGAGACTTACGAAGGCGGAGGATGGTGGACATCGACGGCGCTATGGACGATCGGCCTCTTCGGGTCTCTCCTCCTCAACGCGACGCTTCTCCTCGCCTTCGTGAGGCGTCCTGGATTGCGTACAATTTCGAACCGGTAAGCGACCCTAGAATAATCGCACTTTCCGCAACGATTCCTCCGACCTCGTTGAATCCCTCGTATGTCCTCCGCATCCCCTTCGTTTCTCAACGAAATCACATTTCTCTGGTGCTCGCCCACCGCTCGTCTTTCCGCGTTCCGTCCGCTCATTTTCGTCTCCTCGCGTTGGACCATGCAGGAAATATTCGGATCGTACTCGCGGAATTTTTACGGCGTTTATACGACGCGACGAGGAAATATTTCACGTGTCCAGATCGCGTACTTCGCGCGGATGAGAAGACGGCTTTCGATATTTTTAGAGCGGCTCGATGCTTGCGCGGAAAGTGCTACTTCCGGAATATTAACTGGATTAGTAGCGAGTCGCGCTACTATCTGGCGTTCGTTCTATTTGTACTCGCCTCTCAGCAGCCGCGGTCTTGGATCTGTTTTCGCGTCGAAAATCCGCGAATTATTATCAATCGCAAATCCGACGATTCGGCCTCGTCGCCACGCGTTTCGCCAGCGGCATTCGCCGTTTATTTTCGCTCGACGCGAATCGATCGTGGCGAAAAAAATTGCGAGGATCTGCTCGCTCCTTCTTTGCCAGATCACGGCTTCAGATATGATGAAATTGGCCGAGGCGATGCTTCGCCAACTGCGAACGAAACGCGGAAGAAATCTACCTTACGCTCACATACGTGCCGCGATTTTTCAGCAACGAGATTTATTTCGCGTGATTATATTTTTAGAACGCGACTCTTTTTGTTCATCCTCCGTAAATATTCTTTAGAATAACGAACCGACGACTCGCGTGTCTCGTAACGAAACAATCGTCGATAATATTTACGCGTGGCGAGACGATATTTATTTCCTCCGCAAAGATCGTCCTTGTATCCATGTTTGAAATCCGCATCTTTAAACGACACTTTCCATCGGATCGTATCGCCCGTTTTTATTTCATTTTTTCCCCGCCTAGATGTTTCGCGATGACTCACCTTATTGCCAGATTTGCATATACGCTCGTGTCTATGCGCGATTCCCGGCATCGCACCGACGTAATCGAAACTCTCGGTTCCTCGCTACGATATCAACAGCTGTGAGAATCACTCTCGTCATCGTGTCGTAAACTCGCACGAAGTTGTGCGCACGATGAAACAAAACGAATCGAAGAATACCATTGACGTCAGGCTGATTCTAATTTATCTAGGTTTCCATGTATCGCCCACCTGAAAATAACGATGCAAGTTCAGAATACCAATTCGAACGGTTGCTTGTGCTCGATTATTAAAAAAAAAAAAAAATGTAAAAAAAAAAACAACAACAAAAAAACGCCTCGAGCCTCGAGAATCTATAAACGTCTCGTCGAACCATTCCGCGCTGAGATTTTCATTCATATTTACCAAACGGCCTCGTTACGCTTGGAAGTCTACGTTCGCAGCATCCTCGCAGTTGTGCGCTACGCGTCATCTCGCGATTGTTATGCCTTATCGCGGAAAATTTGCGTTATTATTCGCATTCTCAGTCAATGAGCAGTATTCGACTGGATATCACTTCCTATGACGGACGTCCGTATTCCGACGCACGAAACCACGCGAAAACCGCGCGATTAGATAAGCTATTACGACACTGCCTCTCGTTATCGCGAGTAAATTGACGACAATGAAAACAATGCAGTAACCGCAAAAATCGCGGCGCGGCTATTCCATACCGAAAACAAACGTCATTCGTTTCGAACAATATCCCTCGCGATTCATTCGCGTTTTTATATCGCTGTACGAAGGATTTCACGCCGAATTTAACAGTCGGTGACCTTTACACGAATCGATTTAGCGCTGATTCGCGTGTTTTCGCTCGCTCCGTTATTCAAATTTCGGTCATCAAGGCGCGTTCGTGAATTAATTTTATCCGAAAAGTTTTCGCAACTTCGAGAGGCGCTCGAAAAATTGCGTGGAAAATCACGAGAAGCGGGGGAAATCGAATAACGTTGTAGATTGGTCGGTGGAGGAGACGCTTTTTCACGCAGCGTGGGAAAAAGTTTTTCAATTCGGAAAATCGACTTTCGTTGGCCAGAAATTGTATTGTCAACACGGACTACGATTCGACTGGATTGAATAATAAGTTGGCTTTATCGTTCGCGAACGAGACTTGAAACGACCTCGTTAGCCTCGCGTCGCAAAATTGAAACGTTGGAAAATTTTGAAATTTATTTGCGATTCGCGAGAAGCAGAGCTCGAAATTCCGGAGTTTGCTAGTAGCGAAGGGAGGATGGAAAAAATGTGGGTTTTTCAGTCAGCGCGGAATATCCCAGACGCATTAGTCATTTGCAGTTGGTAAAAATCCCCGTGCAAAAATTCCGGAGCCGAGATACGTGTAGAGCCGTACTTTTTCCTGGAAGCAGGTTCGCGTGTCGAGTAGAAAAATTGAAACGGATTTACGAATTCCCGATGTAAATTCGTTCGCAGCGTTAACGTCGTTGGGAGAATAAATTTGCGAGGAGATTTAGACATGCTCGCACGTGCTTCGAGCAAACCAGTTTTCGCGCTCGTTCCAACATCGCGGGCCACCACAGCTGAAAGCAATCAAAACCTATGACGACTGGAGATTGGCGATGCAATTTCAGTTTGCCCCGCTCGCTGCACCAACGTCATCATCGGCGTCCGATGCGGGACCAGGCGCTCGTAACGCGCGTTGCCAAATGGTAGCGCGAAGAGTCAATTGAAAGATTTCAACCGTGCGCGACAGCATCTCTTTGTGATCCGTCGAACAGATTTCGCCTGAGATTTCCGACAAATGTATTTTCATCCCATATGCCGCGGATAGAAGACGGCGGACAGTTTTACGGCGGGCAACGCGACCTCGGGGAAAATTCGGACTCGACGCCATTTTTAGCGGGTGAGAATCGCAGGGTGGCAGGTTTATTTTATCCGATCGTAAAATCAGGTCAAGGAAAACTGTCCGCGAAGGATCGATGCGTCGGTAGATCTGTCGGGTCTGTTTGACCTGGAAATATGTACGAACAAACAAACATGCGAACAAACACCATCGAGGAATTTGCCTCTCGATCGGTTTACACGGCTCGACTAACGTTTGCTTTTTCTATCGTTTCAGATTCGTGATGAATTTGGTAGCCTCGAATCTGTTGACTTGTACGATCCTGACGCCTCTTCTGATGTGGGATGCCCCACCGGACTCGGAGGACAGCAGTCTCTGCGGGGTTTCCGAGGGTGCCAGTGCTCTGGTCACGGCATCCTCTATACTCTCCGTTCTGCTCATCGCGATCGATCAGTACTTCGCTGTCGTCGATCCGCTCCGATACCGGACGAGAATCGACAAGCTGAAGTGCGGCATGCTCATAATCTCCATCTGGATCGTTGCCATCGTGGTCGGCCTGGTTGCAGCCTTCAATCCGGAGCCCCGAAGCTTGTGGCTCTCGTGCGCGAGGGAGCAGCCACGCAGCTACGAGATCGGTGCGACGGCCACCGTTAACACGACCGTTGGTTTCGATCTCAGTTTTGGAAATGGAACTGACAATTATAGCGTTCGAGGCGAAGTCACGGTTATGGAGAGCAGCAACGGCAGCTCGATACTCGAGGAGAGGATGAACTTTGTCGAAAACTCTACGACGTTCGTTAGTAGAACGTTTCTGGAGAGTTTCGACGATGGGAACGTCACATACGGACTGACGTACGCGCTTTTGTACAGTTTGCTCGTTTATTTGGTACCCTTCCTTGGTGTCTGTTGGATCTACGTTAGCATTTACCTGGCTGCTCACAAGAATTCGGAACGAGCCAGGCGAACGGGATCCGGACCGATGCTGTCCTCGTCCAGTTTTTGCGAGGATTACGGCCAAGTTCGCCAAGATTTTTCTACCGAGGATTTTCGCAGGATTCCAAAGATCTCCAGTCTCTCGTCGATCGACGAAAGCATCGAGACTAGTCCCAGTCAAATACCCCGGCGAAGATCGGAGCTGATGCTCTGCTCGTCGGCCATCGAGGAGGAGCCATCCGGCGTCGTTTTCACCGTTGGTTCGCAGAAAGTCGACGTCTCACCCCAAAAACCACCGAGGACCGATGCCAAAGATACGACTAAAGTTCCTATTTCAACCCTGAAAGCAGAGTTCCTCAACAAACGAGAAGCTGGCAAACTTCTCGACGAGAATATACGAAGCAAGTTTCGCGATCGTCCCGACGATCGGAGGAAATCCTCGTCCCATGATATTATTTACGAGGAGATGTTAAGGAAAGATTTGAGCAACCTCGGCGTTCCCGAGAGCTTCAGCGACGAGGAAAGTAGCGCCGACGAGGAGGAGGCGGACGAAGAAACGGGCGGCCAGGATATGCTGATTTTCACCAAGAATCGACGCCTCGAGGACATCGAGGTTTCGGAGTGTCAGAATTCCTGCGGCAACAACGAGCGCGAAGACGACGACGAGAGGCACGGCGGATCCAATCGAGCACCGTTGATTCGGGAAGACTCGACTACCGCCGTCGGTTCCGCGGCAGTCGAGGACGCCGTCGATAATCATCGGGTAGCAGTCGACCCCGCCGACCTTGACGTTTCCTCGGCAAGAGTCGAGGACTCGGGCGCGATCGAGGCTACCCTAGAAAACGACCCTAACTCCCTGGTCTCCCCGAAAATGTCGAACGGTCAACAAAATGGCCAGAAATGGTTCCCAAGTGGCATTTTGTCGCGCGCTGCTTTGGAGAACCACAACGCGAAGGTGAAGAGTTACTCGACGTCGTGCACCAGATCCATGGGATCTCGTTACGCTAACGGCTTTCAACGAACAGACCCCGCGACAGACCAGCACGAGGACATTTTCGACAAGCATTGTTCCGGTCACAACGTTTTGGAAGCGGAATCCTCTCTACTGGGTAACAACGCCCAGGTAGGAGGCGCCGCTCCGATGGTCACGATCACACCACCCCACAAAATTCCACTTCATCGGGTCTCGAGCGTGAAAAGTACATCGAGCTACATAAACTCCCTCAAGTACAGGATCAGCAACGCCTCGTTGTTCAAGTACAGGGAAGAGACTCGGGCGGCACGGATCAGCGCGTTGGTCATCGTAATGGGACTGATCTGCTGGACACCCTACATAGTTGTCCTGAATCTCCGCAACTTACCGGTATCTTTGTCCGGTAGCTTCGTTCTTCCGCACACCTACGACGTGATGGCCTTGAGTTTCCTCATCCTAGCTGCCTACGTGACGCCACTTCTCTTCGGCTACAGATCTCGTCGCGTTAAGAAGGAACTTCGCAAGATATTTTGCTTCAAACGCGAACTGTCTTACAAGAACAATCGGAGCCTAATGGCGAAGAAGGTTCTGAGACGCAGACACAGCAGTAATCTCAGCCAGTTGGAAATGGACGCGAAATACAACATATTCAGCTGCGTGTACGGCAGGAATCGATGGCCACGCGAAAAAGTCCAGTTCATGCAAGTTCCTGAAACGGCCCTGGACGGCGTCACTTGTAGAAGCAGCTTTTCAAGCGGTGCCAGCACACAGATCTCGACGACCTCGACGGAGGAATGCTGATCCCGGAGATGAGGATGCTTGAGGTCATCCTTATCAAAAACCCACTACACTCTCGAGATGCAGGGTAACCAGAGGAAGCAAGTGTACTATAAGCGTGTGATACGTAAAGCTTGAAAAAAAGTTTTCCCCAAAGAGACGACCGAGTGACGACGAGCTGTTTGTTTGTATCGACGCCAAAAGTTCATTTCTAAATAATCGACGACGTAGGTATCTACGGAAAAAAAAATCAAATAAATCGGATGAAACGAACGCGATGGAGCTCTCGGGGTGAAATAGTTGTTACGGTAGTTGTATGTAAGCGAGCGCGCGCGGAATGTCTGTCGAAAAATGATAATATTTATCAATTACCATTGAGAGATACGTAAAGCAGGACGTATATAGAAGTAAGCTTGATATTCTTCCGAGCGAGAGTGCGAGCGAAGAGAGATGTTATTTATTTTGCTTGCAACGGGCATCGAAGATGCACTTGATTGCTTCTGCGTGCGCGTGCATCTGCATGCCCGAGTCTATGATGAGTCATTCTCGAATCTCGTAGCGCGAGTACGCGAGACAGTCGTGTTGTTGTTCGCGCATCTCCGTAGTCGGGGTAAACGCGAAATCGACGAATCGACGAAACGGCGACGCTGCGACGATCGTATTATTTTGTAAATATGTATAATAGCATTTCATGACATATCGACGCTGGTAAATCCTTGGATAATTTTCTGATTATTTTGTACATTACAAATGGTTTTGTTTATTTATATTAAATAATTTGTACATACAAGTCGAAGATTAATATTATCAAGTAGACGTTTATAGACTTACGAAACTTACACGTACTTCGTATTTTGTTAGAAATCATGCGTATATCATGTGTATACTTGTACATATACATATACATATATGCGTCTACGCGTACGAAATGTATATTTTTTTTACTCATTGCCTTCATGTGCCGAGGAGGAGTCTCTAACTTGTGATAACTGAAAAAAAAAAAAAATCAATCGATCGATCGTCAGTCCTAATCTTAATATTCATTAACTTATGCGATTTTGTCAATAAATCATTTTTCAAACCTCCATCGCATTTTCCGCTCAATTTTTCCTATCACATCCCCAAATAAATCCGCTTCGCGATCCGTCGTCGTAGCTTTTTTCTCTCTTCTTCTTTTTTTATCCCCTTGTTTACGACTCTTCCGGCCGGCAAATTTACGAATCGACTGCGAATTTATGTTGGAATTACGTTGGACGAGCCGACACATCAAACGCGGATTTGCGAATAAATAAAAGGGGAAAAAAGCACGAAGTAGACAAAAAACGTTCGATCAACCGCGAATATTTGCCGGACGGTGAAAAAATGGCGAGGAAATCGATTCTTCCACCTTCGTTCGTTTCGCGCGAGTCACAGTGATTTAGCAAAACGCACAGACGCAATGCGACGAGACACGCCTGCTGTTTCCTACCGCCCTCAAACTTTCTCGAATCACCGGATTTTTACGTCTGTAAACATCTGATCTATCGCTCTGGCGATAACTATGTATGCACGTTGCGTCGTATAATCACGTGCGTCTGGTCGTCGATCGTCGATGAACCTTGAATTCGCAGACTTCGACTCTTCAATTTGGCTGATTTTTTTCCGTATGCTAATGCAACTTTATCATACCTATTAGTTACTGGATTAATACGTATTTAATACAAAACACAACATTTGCATGCCTAACCAATCGCCATTAGTCGAAACGATGTTGTTTCACCGCTTTTTCCCCCCGAGATAAATTCGAACGCGAAACGTCAGCGGCAGCGTCCGTTCTTCTCGAAGATTTCTCTCAACTCTTCGCCCAACATTAATCGCGTGTCCCGCGGCCAACGAGATCTCTGGGAGGAAGTTATAACTGGAAGGGTTCAAATCCAACTTTCTACGGTCGAAAAGTTGGCAGTAAAATGCGATTTTGCACAAATTTAATCGGCCGTTTGAGAAAACGACAGGGTATCTGATTTTCGAGAAGAAAACGATTCATCGAGGTAACGTGGGTCGGAAAAATGGAATCTTTTTTTTTCTTACAGATTTTCGAACTACCGCATTTTAAGAGTGTACTGTAAAAATTTTAGACCGAAATTTGAGATATTGACGTAGCAAATTACGTCAGAGTCGCCACTCGCGTTCGTTATTTCGTGCATAAACATCTTCGTAGAGCGTGAAAATGAATCGGAAAGGAAAGAGACGCGGTACCAGGAGTCCTGGACGATTAGTGTGAGTATGATTTTTCTGTAAAAAATCTGTTGTTGAAACTTTCAACGGGGTTTTCTCGCCACAAGGGTTTTTCGGCTGCCGGGGCGACAAGAAATTGTCTATCCAGCTGATTGGGCTGAAATTTGGATATGTTTTTCTACGCATCAATGGCTCTCGGCGAGACTGGGATCTTCTTGCGTCCATTTTACAGCCCGATTTCCACTAAAAAAAAGTCACTTTTTTATCAAAGTTCGCCATTTAGTTGTTCTTCTACTAAATTGTTTCATACTAGTACCAACTGCAATGACAAGCTTAAGAGTATTTAAGAGTGTTTGGGGTCGCTGCTAACGAATCTGCGCTCAAAAATGCAAAATCCGTTCGACGAACGTGGAAGTTGGTATTTAACACACAAATTTGTGACGACCTTCTTTTACACACACCTGGTGTCACTTCAACACATTTGGCGTGGAGTGATAGAGTAACACAGCTCTATGCCACACGGAGAGAAGAGATTGCGATGTGGTAACCAGAGTGCTTTGGTTATACTGCACTTAGTTGTGATACAAAAATAATTTTTGTCTCGAATCCAAAAGAATGGTTCCCTTTTCATTTACGATTAGTTGCTCTTTCCAAAGCTAATAGTACCAAAAATTTGGCTGTGACGTCGAAACTTTGGTTGCCGTACCCAAAGTTCGAATGATGTACCCATTGATTTTAGTTGTATCCTCTAAAATTAATGTTACTATTGAAATTATATGCTTTTTTACGTTTTTTACATACTTTTTTAACGATCTTTAGTTGGCGTGGTTGAAAATGTAAGATTGAGGATAGATTCATAAATGCATGGTTAATGCATATACGTAAACGTATACAGTGTTTTGCATTTAGAAAAAAGTTATAAAGAACAGTTTATGTTACATGGACCAGTTTTTATGTATCAATACGATGTTATAAAATAACAGAAGATGATGCTTCTTGGTTGCTTCCCAACCAAAGTATACAGAAAGTGGAATTGGAAGCGACAACTATGCGAATGGTTGCAACACTGAAACGAGCTGTACACGTTAGCCTTAGTTGCCTTAACCAAATCTTGAACGGACAAATAAGCTACAATTTTTTACCGTGTAGTCGAGGAAAGTTTTCAGAGGCGGCAACGATGAGATGAGAACTCGAATTATAGATCAGATGTTTTTACAAGTTGAATTTTAACGTTAGGAAAATTTCGGTACGAGTATCTCATCGGTTCTGCTCGTGGAGAATTTTGGATGGTTGATATAAAAAGAAAGATGAACTCGTTATCCTCCGATGCGGAGTGTGGAAATACCGAATCGTTTGAAGTCCGTCGAGACTCCGCGGTGGTGGAGAAAAGAAGAGCCGGGTAACGTTGAATAAACGTGGCCTAGTTTTATCGGAATTCTATGAAGCGCTCAATTTTATTTCGATTTTACGAAGCAGCCGCGAGAAACGCTTCTCGCGTCCACTCGGACTGCGTTTTTAATAAATATTAGCAACAAGGACGATAATAATAAGAATAATAATCGCAGCGGTGGAAATATCCCGCGAATCGGAGCCCAGACGTTGTCTGGTTACCAAAAATTGGCCGTTCGCCAGGCCATGGGAAGGAAAGAAAAAAATGGCGGATCAAAGCTGCTCTCCAGCGATACGAACACGTGATGGTCAGCCGAGTGCTTTGGCCTTCTGCCCGGGGGACGGCAACAAGCTGTTCCACGATGCGACAAGGTAAAGAGAGAGAGAGACTCGTTGTGTTCCGTTCATCAGCATCGTTTTTTATCGCAGGCTTCGATTGCTCCGTCCTTCGTCGTCGGTCGTCAAAAAGATTCATATTCCAGTGGCCAAAAATTATCGCCGTAAAAAAAAAGCTGAACAACTAGCAATTACCAAAAATGCTGTTGAGGATAAAATAATTGAATTGGAGTTGAGCAACAGTTTTGCTGTCGCTGCGAAGAAACTCGTCGCTTGGCCGAACCCCATCAAAAGTAGAAGTGGAATTCGCGTTCGATGCGGCTGGCTGTCAGGAATTTCGCTTCACTCTCCTCTTCATTAGATTCGAAGTTTCGTTCTGCTGTCGGCGTTTCGTTTGCCTGCATACAGCTTTAAGCTTTCGCTTTCGTTGAGAAATTAGCTTCAACGTTGAAAATATTTTTCTTTATCTTTATTCTGTTACCTCAAGTCTAGATATACGATTTTTGCCTACAACTTCATTTTTTCAGTCGAAAAATTTTTTTTTGCGAATTTTTGAAGCGTGGTATACATCTGTAATGCTTGAAAAGTACTTTAACGCTGCTCGAACTATACTTTCACATTTTTTTGAGCGAAATGTTTCAGTGGTTCCGAAGTTATAGGGGGTCAAAAAATGGACAGGGTCAAATTGACCCAAAGCTTAGGAGATGTGTGCTCGACGGCTGAGGCGAATTCACCGAAAATATCGGAGTAACATGGTTTTTGAACCAGATTTCTGAGGGGGGGTGCTCGAAAGTAGGATTTCATTTTTGCAACGAAAATTACGAGACCGTCGCAGCGTACGTGTTGCATAAACGACTCGCAACCGGAGGAGGCTTAGCTGTAAATTTTCAAATTTGGAATAACGCCAGAGATGCGGGGCGACGCACGTGTCGGAGAAGTGTCAAGCCGTAGCTACGAAAAGCATGATAATAATGACAATGATACCGGTGTGCGGCGAGAACGAAGAGTGTTCCGATTCTTCATCGTCGAATCACGCGGGGATGACGGATTTCTTGGCTGCTGGAGTCACGGCGACGCGAATTTGTTGACCGCGGCGCGTTTCCGTTCGCGAAAACAGGCTTCGAGGAGTTCTTTGAAATCTGGCCAGGGTTGTGATGCGAAGATTAATCGTTCGTAGAAGTTACGTCGCTTTCAGAACGTTGAATGAACGAAAGTCGCCGCGAGGTCGGCGCGGGAAAAAATGTGAAAAATAGCTGAGCCTCAGGTTTCATGAGCGATCTTTGAAAACAAATCATCGAGAGGAGCCTCGACTTGTTCGAACTTTTATCGCGCTCGTACAGCTGGATTGTTTGCCAAATAGAAAAAAAAAAAAAAAAAAAAATCGGAAAAATGTTCGTACCCAGAGATACGGACTCTCCGCGAAGAAAAGCTTATCGACACGTGGCTCGACCCAACCGAAGGTCACGCGGTGGAAATCTTCTCTCCACACGTATTTCCGCCGGAACGAAACACCTGGCATATCTGGCACGAGAAATTCGGCCACTCGAGTGCTCGTATCGTACGTCGAGTCACAGGATAAACCGCGTATATTCTCGTCGAAATGACGACGCTTAAAACACAGCGAATTTTCTCGTCCAACGAAACCCACATCAAATTGGAAACGATTCAGCCACGCGCCAATTTCCATCGTACAGCCACCATTTTTTTTTCTTCCAATTTTGACTTCACTCTTTTCAACAACAACAAAAATAGAAACAAGCCATTAGAAAAATCTAAAAAAAAATGACCACCAATGAAAAAATCGTAATAACTCTACGAGCGCGATCTTCAACGAATCTCACGACTTTGTAACGTAAGAATCACTGAAAATTGGAAACGAACATTTAGAAAATGTAAAAAAAAAGAAACAACCAAAACAAGTACCACCCGAGGCTAAAAGATTTCTCACGTAATCATAATAATTCTACTAGTGCCATCTCTAACGAGTCTCGCAACGCTGTAATATAAAAATCATGAGAAAATAAAGAAAAACATTTAGAAAGTCTTTAAAAAAAAAAACAAAGCAAAAAAATTACCACCCGAGGCTAAAACGTTTCTCAAAAAATGATAATCGTTCTGTTAGCGCCATCCTTGGCGAATCCCACAGCTTTGTAATGCAAAAATCATCAAAAAGTGGAAGGAAAATTTCAAAAATTAAGAAAAAAAAATACTAAAAAGATAACAAAACGAACAGTAAAATTTCCGCGCCTCCGGCTCAAAATTTCGGACATGGTGAAGAGAATAAAAAAATGGATGGCTGTATGATCTGGAATTGTTTACAATTTTGCCCGCTTCGGTTCGCTCTAGGCGAAACATTTAAGCGAGACAATTAATTTCGGAGGAAAAAAGTGAACCGCTATTAATTTTCTTATAATAACCATGATAACCATGATCGATGCTTCGTTATTGTTTTGTTTGGCTCGCAGATATATCTCTATCCTATCCGAACATCGCTCTACTTTTGGCGAGCTCCCCGAATTGTTGCGAAAAATAGCGAGTAACGTTAATCGCGGTATACGTGAAAATGTTTTCGCAGGTATCGGGCGTGCAAATTTGCGTAGATATCGCCGAGCGTTATTATTATTTCCTCGGCCAGTGGCTCGAAAAAACAGGATCGAGCGTGCCAACTTTTACGTGCGAACGTTCGTCATTATTTTTACTGGACTCCCAAAAACAACTTTGCTCGATCGATCCGATGAAAACGTGGACCGACAGTGTTGTTTTACGGTGGGGACCCGGAGCAGGAATAACATTTGTCGAGCGTTCCTTCGCCTCCATATTCCCAGCTCCCGAACCGATGGGTCACCCTCGCAAAGTTCATCTTCGACGTTTGCCTCCACCTTGTCGACTCCGATCAGCCCACCTGCTCGATTTCGCCGCCGGATATTCCATCCACAACGAGAAATTCTGCGCGGATTGCTCCGTCGGTAAAACAGAGCGTTTTTGGCCAACGTTTTCCGCAACCTGCCCGAAAGTCCATTTACCATCGAATTTATTGATCGAGGAAAACGTCAACGTTTGTCCTATCCACAGTCGACAACGACGAGTCACCGAGTAGAGATCTACTCGGCTCGTACGCCACGTGGTACGGGAGATCGGGGCACGACGATCCCCTTGAGCCTGTAAATTATTTTTTGCGGCTTCTGATCACCAGCTACAAGTTGTTTCGGCATATCTCGAACATGTTCATCGTTATCTTGCGATAATTCTGAATCTGAACTAAATCTGAACCACGAGAAACCCTCTCAAAAAACATTTTTTGAAAATATAATTTTGCACTCTCCATTTTGTAAAAAAAAAGAAATTTGAATTAAGAATTATAAATATTCGGATGCTTCGCTAAAAATGTTCATTTTTTTGTTGCTCCGAGGTCTGCAGATTCGCTTTCGACTATTTTCAGTTCGACGTCTGTATGCATGCATGTATGTAGGTGTGGACGTATGTATGGGATCAAATTTGTGTCCCGACGATATCTCGAGAACGAGTACGCGGATTTCGACCAAATTGGGCTCAAACGACGTGGCTTTCCTTAACTTAGAACTGATTAGAGTTTGGCGTTAATCGGAGAGGCACTTTTCCCATAATTTAAAGAACAAGATTCCCAAAAATAAAAAAAATTGTTGATATCTTCGGAGCGGATTGGCATCAGAATTTGTATCCGACGGTTTGTGGGGCCGCTGATCACGAATATGAGGTCAGACCTGGTGAATTCAGAACGACAAGTCCAATATAGTGTAGAAAAATCTGAAGACATCTTGATTTTGATGAAAACGACGTGAGATATCGACTGGGAGCGTGAAATTCAAGTAATGCAATTAATATCTTCGTATATAATGGGATATAATTTACAATAAATGTTGTATAATCGTTAAAAACGAACCTAAAATTAAGGTCACAATTGTATACCACTTGCTTATGTACAGGTCAGTCGCAATGGGCTCCGTAAATGAAGGGAAAATCCGTATCGATCGTTGTGCCAGTGACTTTGGTGCTTTTCACCTCGTGGCTAGTCGTTTCGAACGAAAATAAGTTCAGCGAGACACTCGATACGCTCGCGTCTTTGAAGTAATAAACAATTTAACAACACAACTAGCTAAGGACGCTTCGTTGAAACGATCGTTCGATTCCCTTTTGCCAATGGAGAGGAGCATCGGCAGGGAGCAGTGAAATACGAATCCGCTTCGCGTACTCGATGCAACTATTCGAAACGCCGTTGAAAATCGCGGCGTATTTCCAGTTACGTTTCTTATTATTGACCTTGGCTTTCGCAGGGTCGCGAAGCTTTCGTCTAGAGTCGCGAATTCTCGTGACTCATGGGCCTCGCCGGTAGCCGCGGAAGCTCGAGGGTGGACAGACGCCCGTCGTCGTTGGTGAAAGTATTGTTATCGATGCCATTCTCCGCGTTGTTCTTCTCATCTTTGGGGGTGGGTCCGCCCATTATGAGCATGGTCAACAGGAACATGATGGAGCCTGAAACGAGAACAGATTCGTGAATCGTTGCGACTGACAAAAGTCAAACGGGGGATGCACCCTTTAATTTTTTTATAACAATTTATTTATAATTTACAGTTCATCGGCGACGTGAGGACGAAATAAGAGGATAAAATCGAAGGCTCCGGGCCTTGGTCAGAAACGTTGAAAAAAGTGCTTGTTCAAGAGAAGAATAGGCTAAAAACTCCTGGCAATGATTACATTAAGGAAAGTTGTCAACAAGCTATTGAATTCCTCAACAACCAGGTAGAAAAGCTTGATCAAGCTGTACAAAAAATAGTCAATGAAAATCCTGAACTGCAACGATGCCAAAAAATTCTTGAAACAGTCCCTGGAATGGGTAGAAAAACCTCTCAATGTTCTCTCATAATACCCTGGCTTCAGGGGGATGCCTTAAAAAAATGTACGAAATCTATTTTCTGTCGGATAAACAATGGAAAACAGTTCGATTGAGGAACAGAAAACGAGAAATCGAAGTGAGCCAGACGCAGCGTTTTCAGGTCAAATTCTGTCAATTTTTTGCCGATGCAGTTTTGGAAATGGGAACGCGTTTCGTGCATTCCTTGCAACGGGGTCGCGGATTCCCGTGGCCAAACAAGCCTTCGAGGCCGGAATTCAATTATTTCGACTCTTCCATCGTGTAACTAATTCTATTCCCGATCTTTGGAAAACAAACGAACTCTTGCTGAATGCAAAAGAAGCAGGACGATGGATGTAGCTCAAGGCGCATCGAGTTGTAGGCGCCTCGAGCACGCTACCAGGTTTGGAAATCTGGAATACGTTCGCCATCTATTATGCAAACAAATCGACAGACCCGACGAGCGATTTTTGGAACGAAGTTTTTTCATCGCCGGACTTACTGATTCCGTAGAATCCTGCGTAGAGGATGTAGAGCGATTCTCGGAACCCGATGATTTTTCTCAGTGGTTCTACCAAGATTGGCAGATTTCCGCCGATGTTGTTCATCACGAAGAGGAAGATTCCCACCGTCGTTGAACGGAGACTCAGCGGCACGATCTCGACCAGGATCGCGAACACGATTCCGAACCACATTTCCGCTGCAAAAGAAGTTCACAATAGTTCTCGAAGAATTCGAAATTCACTAATTGTTTCGGCCCACAGAAATTCGCTCGCACGCCCGTTTATCTTCTGCTGCCCAGACCTCGGAAAACATTCGGTTTTCGGAGAGATGAATTCGGTCGTTCCGACCCTCTTCCTCGGGAGAAAAATTACGTACATACATCGACGGCTCTAACGAATAACAGCGCGAGAAAAATCGGCACGAATAGTATAACCAAAAACGAGCTATTTACGAATAAAACTAACGAAACACTTTTCCCACTAAAAAAAAACAACGAAATTTTCCCACAAATAATCGCGCCAAACTCAACTCGATCACTAATACTCGCACCAAAAAATGTTGTATGCATGTTTTACCTAATAAATACTCGCGCACTCGAAGAAAATGTTGAATTAATGTATATCTCACAAACTACCAGCATTCGCGTATTTTTGCACTAAAATATATATTTACTAATACTTGCAATTTGCTAATTTGCTAATAAAGCAAATTTTACTCGTTAGCTTTTATATTTAGAGCTAATAAAGGTCCATACTTTTTTACTTGGAATTTAATTCTCTACCATATTTGGCTATAAAAAATATGGTGTTCTGTTTAAAAAAACAAAGTTGCCCTTCGAATCTTCGAAAGGGCTCGACCTATAAAAAAAATTGACGCACTACCCAGTGCATCTCTTTAAACCAGGTAACTTTTGTACGTAACATTTTTTGATGCAACGCGTACTTTGGAAGTTATAGGCGTCGCGTGTCTCCACCACGTGTATTCGAGACGAGGCCTCCGCGCGCCCGTCGATCGAGGGCGAGGGCCGTTCGAGGATCAATCTTACCGAAAAAGTAGGATATTCCGAGCGTTATTATAGCCCATAACGGATCGAAGTAGACGGAGCCAAAGGCGAACGGAGTTGCGATCAGTTGACTGATCGCCAACACAGCCACGCGGGATCTGATACCCATTTTCGCGACGAACTTGTCGCTGACGACACCTCCCACGACGACACCGATGCTACCAATGACTATGGTAACGGCAAACAGCCACCAGCCGAGATCGTAGTCCGGGAAATAGTCTCTGTAGTAAAGATCACAGTTGTAAGCGAAGCACATGCCACCTGAAATTGTGGGAACGACGTTAACGAGGATGAACAACGACCGCTACTACGGATAACGACGGACATTTTCGCGTACGCGCGACAGATCATTTGTCGCGATTTACTACCGTCTGACGCGTCGCGGTGTGGAAAAAAACCAATGAAAAAAAAAGAACAAAAGCAAAAAGCATTACCGCAGTGTCTGATACCAGCAGCCAAACAAAGGAGGACTATTCTCGGTTGCAGGATGACCTTCCACAGCGATACCTTCTTTCCATCCGCCGAATTCTCTTCCCCGATGGTCGTTCGCTCCGGTTCCGTCAAAGTGAATCCTGTCATTATCGCCAGGATGATCCCGACGATGCCAGCTCCGTAATAGCAAACTCTCCAGCCCTGAATAAAGATTGGAATGATAATTACATGCTCGACGAGTTAAGTTAAAGCATGCATTTTTGCAAATGCTGAATAAATTTCTGGTCTGCTAAATTTTAAAAAATCAGTTTTCCGCTTCATCCTCTGGAAACATGAGAATACGGTGAAACGTACCATGCGAGCCAGAGTAAACCTGTAAACTCGTAACATTTCGAAACTTGTAGATATTCCAATCAAGTAGCATCGCCCCGAAATGTTCTCCCTACGCGTTTCTATGTTCATTTCTATCGAACACATCGCTTTCAAATTTGGCGAGCAAATTCAACGAATCTTCTATTCGTGTTTTGAAATACAGAGATTCCGGAATGACCTCTTTCACGCCATTGAAAAAAAATGTATAGAAACGTTATGGCCACCGTTTTGTTGATGATGTAAGATTGACTCGATTTTTGGAAAAACGTATAACCCGAAATTTGTATTTTCAGCTTTTTTTAGCGCCATTCTATCCTCTTATTTCTGTTTTTGGTAGGCATGGATTTCTGAAAATAGTTAAAAAAGGCATCGAAAATATTTGGGTACATGTACGATTTTTGTTGCAGATCAGGATATCCGATTGATTTTTGCTAGGTTCACCGGATTTTTAGGACAGAGGGTATTTTTAATTTGAGCTTTGATTAAACTGATCGCCGGCAAAAAATCTGAGTAGCACGTTTCGTTGGACGAAACGGGATCGTAGCAAGGAATCTGCTATGTGCCGTGCGGTCGTCGATGAAATATTTCTCGCGTCCCTGGTTCGCGTGTTTCGCCATTATATCCGATGTTCGCTGAATACACAAACCTGCGCGAAACCTCCGAATGAGAATGTTTTACATTCAACGATCGTAAATCTGTTTCACGGACGTTTGGTACGTTAATTGCAATTTTATCTCCGCTTTCGTTACAGCCGCGGGCTGTAGCGCCGCGTCTGATGACAGTCGAGTGTCAAGAAGTATCAAAACAACAAGGTTTCGCTCATAACCGATGGGATCTGTCGTTTCATTTGCACGTGCGCGAAAGAAAAAAAATTCTTTGCCAAAATAAGCGTTTACAAATCTGAATTAATTCCATCTGAGCTGAATCCAGTGGGCATTCGTTAAATTTTTTACCAAAAACTCGCGGATATCGATAGCACTGTGCAAATTTCACGAGCTGTTTGCCCTGAGATTCTTTTTATACAGCGACTTTTTCCGGTTTCATCGACTCAAAAAATCATTTCAGCGAACGCGTTTTAGAAATTGGAGGGGATGATACAAAAATCGGAGACTGTTCTGATGGGCCTACGGAAAATCGAGTGACATACATATTTTGAGAACTGGGACAACCTTCGACGAAACACTTCGAAGGGGACGACCTCAATTTTCGGGAATAAACTGGTATTTTTTTCCAGTACAATTGAAGTACACGGAGCCAGTGATTATGATAAAAAAAACATTTTTAACATTAAAACTACTTTTTTGGGGTGAGCAATTTTTTTCACTTTTTTGGAGGAGGTGCAGGAATTTTTTTTTTTTGGGGAGTTTCGCTAAAATTGCGGTGAATTTTTTGGGAGATGGAACAAAAGTAAGCTGATCTGATAGTTGAAAGCTGCGAAAATCTTTCCGCGTTCGCGCATCGAGTGAAATGTACTTTCGGATTCGCGAATGATCAGCAGCGGTGAACGTGACTTATTTAACCCACCGGGAATCTTGTTATCTAACGCGCAACACGCTTGAAAATTTATACGGAGCTTCCGAAGCTCGGGAACGGACGGTGTTCGGAATCCGGGTCAAATCGCGCACCGACGCCCTCGGCCCTCGACGGATCGGTTTTCCCCTTTTTTCGTCTATTATCAAGTCTGTTTTCTCGCGGGACTTTCACGGCTCCCGGAATCTTGCACTTTCGATATCCGCGTCACGCTCCGAACGTTTTCATTTCGTCGCCCTTCCGCCAACTAATAAGCCAGCGCTGATACGTTATTCCACTCAGCTTCGACCTGTCCTTCCTCGTATGTATCGAATTTCGAAAATTACGACAACGTCTATCTATTCCGTCTTACAGCTACGTTCCAGTCTACGACCCATTAGGCCACGAATTTTTTCAGCCGTCGTTTTTTTTTCAAACACAATTTCCCGTTTAACGGCTTGGGAGACTGCTGATTACGAGTCCGCTGTCGAAACTGCCAAATCAGCGGCCTCAAAAACCCCTATATATACCAAATTTCCGGAAAACGAACCATTTCTCAAAATTTTGATCGGCCATATTGAATCCGCCATCTTGAATTTCACAAATTTCACAGCGGATTCATAATTAGCGAGCTGAATGAGCTTCGTATACACATTTTCAGATAATACCAGCTACTTTTTCGTCTTGGCATGAGTTTATTTGGAAAATTCTGCTCTTTTAATACTAATTTGTTGTTAGCAATATTCATTTCAAACAGTTGGGCAATATTTTTTTTTTTTGTCAACACTTAGTGGATTCTTGCAAAGGCAGGGAGCCAAAAAAAAACGCAAGGAAATCGATAACAAAGTGCTCATGAACGTTAAAAAATGGATATTGTTAGGTGGGACACTGGTGTCCCGCAGTGACTGAAATAGTTTGTAGCTCAGGTGGACGATAAAAGGAACGATGTTTCAGATTCGCAGAGTCTAGACGTCTGACGGGAGTTTCGGTTTCGACTGCGGGAAAAAAGGCGAGGGAAAGATTTGGTTCCAAGTTTTTCTTTATCGTTGTGGCATCATTCTGAGGAAAGTCGCGATACGTAATGAAATTTATTCCGCTCGTTAGTTAAAGCGGCAAAAGCAACGTCACGCCCCGTAGAGACGCGGCGTTCATTGTAACGTTGTAATTTATTAACTCTCCGCCAGTTCCCGCAGGATTTTCAGGTCAAGGCCGGAAACGTTGAATGAGAAGGGGAATGAATATACTATGGATCACGAGGGATGAAAAATACTCACGAGATCCCAGGCGTTTAGATCGGGCACGTAACGTCCAACGGGAAAAGCGATTCCGTATCCACCGTAGATACCCCAGTTGAACACGGACATGACAAGACCACGTTGTTCTTCTGGGAACCAATCGGATAGCAGACCAGTCGCGAGAGGATTGCAGCCGGATTCTCTGTAAAATTTCAGAAGAATAACGCGTTCAATTTTTTTACGCAGTGGCATTCTTATCAATGGAAGGAATTTTCATTAACCATCGAATCTCTTTTGTCAATGAAACACTCTTTTGTCATTGACCATTAAAAATATTTTTTCCCCGCTACAAATTTGAGTTAACCATAAAAATGACTTTTTTAATGGGAAACAATTCAACTTATTTCTTCCATAGGATAAATGGTCATTGATCGTTGAATTTATTTTTTCAATGGGGAAAATTGTCACCGAGCAGTACATGTATGGGTTCGATCAAAAACATGTCGATATAATTTATCGAACAAATGTATTATATTTTCACAGAAAATTTTCCGACCCGGACGAAAACTTTCCGGGCAACGTGATGTATTTTCAACTTCGGGGCCGAAATATTTTCCTCGTCCGCGAACTTCGCGAGTGGGGTGAAATATTTCCATTTTATTATTCGATCCTTCGCATTTTTCTGCGTTTTTCGGGGAATCAATTCGATCCGCTCGTTTTTACTCGAACGGATTTCATAACGCGCGGATTTTTTCACCCTAACACGCGCAAACGAAGCGTCGTTGGCGGAATTTTATACGCGAAAACGGTAACCGATGTAGCGACGTCGCCGCCTCCGCAGACGAGACGAGGCGAATCGAGGAGCGGCAAAATTAAGATTCTCGACGTCGGCGACGACGACGACGAGAGATGTCGTCGACGACTGGCCTCGAGGCTCCCCGAGCCAAATGAAATTTAATACGTTCGTCGAATTTATCGCGCGGATTATTTGCCCGATCAACGCCTCGAAATTTGAATAATGTTCTCCCCTCGGCGGCTACCTGCTATACGACGGATTCGCGCGCGCGAATACCGCCGACGAAAAAGTTGGCAAAACGATAGAAAATAGGCGAGAATTTTCGGTGCGCCGAAAGGCGAGAAACGGCGATGTTCGGGGAAACGAATTTGTGAACACCGACGTAACGCGCATCGCGTAACGAGTAGCTTCATCAACATCTTACCCTGCGGCGAGAACCATTCGTAGAATGACGAGTTGCCAGTATTCTTTAACGGATCCCATCAGGATAATTGCTATGCTGAAGATCAACGTACAGATGGCCAACAATTTAACTCTGGAAATGAAACGAACACAACATCATAATCATAATCATCGACGCCTTACGTAATTTAATCATAAGAAATCCTGTCGACGAATGAAAAGCGAATGCGAGAAAAAAAGTCGCGCGAAAAAATTGGGTCCTCGTGAAAAATCGCGACTGACGGAAATACGTCCTAAAAATGTGCAGCATTAAACGAGTTACCCTGAAATTTTTTCCACTGGTGTAACCGTCTCCAAAAAAATAAATTAAAAAAAATGGGATTTTCACAGGAATGCAAATTTGATGGAACCAATAGGCAGCAACGAACATACAGAGAAAGTACGACGAACGTCTTACAGTTGATATCGACTGATGCGGAAATGCATCGGGGTCGTAAAAATTGTGCGTGATTTACTTTCACGTGATTGTAGGACAGAAAACTCGCATTGGTCGTACCTTTGCAATTTGTTCTCGCACCGTTTAGATTTTACGCTCTTTCGCCGTCGTAACCATGAACCTCGAGGAGCGCCTGTTCGCCGCAACCAGCGTCGCGTCAGCGTATGTCGGACTGCTGTCGGCTAGGCGCCGCTATTTTCGCAGCGCGCGAACCGCGCTCCTCATTTTTTTTTCAATAGACGCGATAGGTCGGGATTATTATTAGAAACCTTCGCTTTTTTTTAGAGCCGTCGCCGATTTTATTCGCGGATTATTAATCGACGGCAAAATTGCTCACCTGTTGAATCTGTCGGCAGCTATTCCAAGAATGACACCGACGATGGTGAAGACTGCGATGAAACTGGGGCCCGCCAAAATCTGGTAGTCCAATCCCAATCCGTTGTAATTCCACTCGCAGTAATTCGTCCCATTGTAATAGAGAGATTCGCAGCTGGGCGAGAAAAAGGAAAATTGTTTTCGGCCGTCGCGACGATGAATGAGAATCGGCGGAGGGGAGGGAGAAAAAACGAAACGTTTCTAGAATCATCGGGGCCCAACGCGTTCACCTTTACATTTTCTCATCGCATTAATCGGTTGATCGAATCACGCTTGATTTTATCCGCGACGGCACACCGATTGCATAACGCGTCGCGCACTGCTTGGCAATCATTTTTCGTTTTACTTTTACCGCGACCGACTTACGGTCACGCACGGCTGATTTTACGCGTATCGGCCACATTTTTTCTCACCTCTCCTCGTCGTCGGCTGCATGCTGCTTACAAAAGTATCATTTTATCGTGTACTTACTACTCGGAATTGTTCGCCGATTCGCACTGGACGGGTAGCTCTATCAGGGAAAATCGCGTCGAATTCAACTGGCACGATATGTCACCGTAGTGAAGATCTATCGCCGTCGCTTTGCTGGTTACACCTGAAATTCATTTTCGAACATAATCCCCAATCCTGCCAATCCCAGCGTGTTTCGACTTGTCCTCAGTCGATTCTGGGTCAACGCTGATCGTTGCAACTGATTATCACTTTCAAACGGACCGCGCGGCACGAAAAAACTAATAAAAAATGTGCTCACCTATCAGATAGTGTCCGAGCTCGCCAAGGATATAACCGATCGAGACGATGCCAAGGGCGTAAGGTTTGTAGAGGAATTTCAGCTTTTGCAGCACCGTGACGAACATCCTGAGCTGCAACAACCGACGAATACGTTTTTTAAAATCGTTTTTGCGTCGCGTTTCTGCCTCTGGTCCGTCCTTTGTCACGGTCTGCCCCTTTTGGGGGATTTTTTCGTTGTTCGTGTCGGTTTTTTGTCACGTGTGTCTCTTTTGGTAATTGTTTGCCGCTTTTTCATTACTTTTTTTGTAGGTTTTTCGTTGTTTATTTTGCGGTTCTTGTCATTATTCGTGTTTTGTGTCATTTTCGTCATTTTTTCGTGGTTCTTTCTCGGATTTTTGGGGTTGTTTGTTCATTTTCGCATTGGCATTCGTAGTAGCCCTGAACTTTTCGGCTTTCAATTTTAACGAGCACGCGTCGGTGTCGTTTCGTCGGTGGATCAGCACCCGCGATCATGGGATTAGGTCTCTCGATGTAACGATCCGATTCGAGGGTGACGCTAACGAGCTCGACACCAACAAACGATCGGATCCATCGGGGCGTAAATTTAAATATCACGGAAAGGCATCGGCGAACGAACGATACGCGAAGAATCGAGTAAAGTTTCCGCTTCGTCGAGGTTCTCCGCATCTCCGCGCAATTTCGAAATCGACACGGCTACGAAGCTCCTCGCTGCGTCGACGCATCGGTCAACGCGCGGCTCCGTGTGCGTGGTGTGCGGTGCGCGCGTAACTGACGTTGTCGTCGGGAAATTACGGTGGTTGGCGCAAACCTAGCAAATTAATATTCACGAGGCTTTGATTGCGACGAGCTCTCGAGCTGGATTTTTCTATCCTCGCGTTACGTATCGAACTTTCAAGGATTCTGACATTTGCATCGATGAGCAAATACGTACTTCGATACGGAATTCCATCGACACGCGAACGTTGCGATGTGTCGTCGTTCGTTATTTCGATACGAACGCTCGCCTTCCATCGCCTACGATATTATAGCTGTATCCGTCGCAATTTTCCAATGCGGATTCGAACGCGGTGAGAAAAAGATTGAAAAAATAAACGTGTCTCGACCAGCCCGATCCTGCGTGTACCTTGAATACGATTCTAGCAACCGGAACTCGTCGGCTCGGTGATAATAACAGCAACGATAAAACTGCTACATGATTCGTACGATTGCCTCGAAATTATATTACAACGTGTACAAAAAATTCTCTACAAATTAAAATCAATTCCAGCTCAAAAAATTGTGCGATCCACAACGAGTACGAGTTATACGATGGTCTCTTGGCTTATGAAATTATTCCTTGTTAAAATCGCTAATTTTACCCGGGAGAATTAAATCGGAAACACGATTAATAGTAACTGGCAATACTTGCTCGCTTTTAGAAATTTACCCAAGTGTACGTCAATTGCATCGCCATTTATTATTGAATCTATAAATTCTACATCTAAGTATCGCGGAGAGCTGAAAATTTATTTGTCGCTTGATTGCAACTGAAACGTGACGAGCACTCGACGATTCCTATTTTCAGGAAGTGATCCACGTTCGTCGCGCTCTTTTATGCATGTTTCCCCTGTCTTTATTACACGTTCGAGAACATCCGCGAGTCAGGTACGTACTTTGGAACGTTATGGCTCCTTTCTTTTCCTGTCAACAGAAATGATGACGTGTACGCGAGAAATTTCACGTTTCTGTCTGTTTTTCTCGTTTACCGAGCGGTCCAAAAGCTATCTCGGAGAACGATGCGTGGACCGGGCGAAGGACACGTGTCGTAACGTCACAGATTACCGCGTACTTGACCCGTTTTCAGACAGGTTTGACCCTCGATTTCCTGAATTCCACATGTTCGTTTAATTTCCTCCTCAGCGGCGTCGTACCTTCGCCTCGCTCGTGGATTTTCAACGAGCGATCTTCGATCCCTGATGCAAATTATCGATTGAGTAATGGAATCAACTTTTTTCCCAATATACTCGAGCGAAGGTTGGGATCGTCGTTTGATTCTCTTCTCTTCTGTCATCATCGCTAATTCAGTCCCGAGCAACACAACCGCGAGTTCGTTCTCACGTTCGCGAGGCAAAATTTGTTGGGTCACGTTTTTTCGTTTCAGCTTATTTTTTAACAATTTTCCCCCTCCTATCCGAATGACGACGACGAGGTGACGCAATAGAATGTTTCGCGGATTAATTTTTCTTTTTTTTTTTTTTTTTGCCAGAACGTGACGTTAATTGGGTTGATCGTAGATTAGAGAAGCGTGACGGTAGGTTTTGGATAGTTGTGTCGAAGGGTTTCTTGTTCGCGCGTGGCGTGTTGTCTGACATGGTCCGTTTGTTCGTTTCGCAACGGACGTCGATCCCGGACAAGGCCAGCAGCAACAAGAGAACGACGAATATACTCGGCAAATCCTACCAGAACTAAACTTGACAATGAAAAAGTCGCAGTAAAAAATTAGCCGACGAATCTCGTGACACGTGTGATGTAATTTCGTTGATAGGTAGGTGACAGTTGAGTGGGACGTGGTTGTAGCATCGTAGATTTAATAGTTCTGACCGATCTGTGACGGTTGAACGTTTTTTCATCGGTTTCCGAATGTATCGCGAGTATTTTAGCCGATCCCGTAGTATCGCAAACGTGGCGAGTAACGCGTCGGCAAAAAGTGGTTCTTCGTGAAAATCGCGAGACGCGTGTATCTATCTATCTAACCATTTATCGAGCATTCGTTTTTTCTTCGTAGTCGGCGATCGTCAACCTCTGAGACAACATATGAAAAAAAACAGTTGTGTGCTTCGTTTAACGTTAATTCGTGCATTCAATATGGGAACATTTTTTTTTTATCGGGTATCACTTTCCAACAAAAAACAACCACGCAGAAAAACGTGAATTAACACGTTATTGAATTCGCTGCCAACGTTTATACTAATTTTCCCTGATCTGTCTGTCGAGCAACGATGTAGATTCAGTACCGACGTTACCACGTACCGCAGACGAGATCGATGTTCCGTTATTTATTATTATTATTATTATTAACTTCTCTATCTAGAGGGAAGATATTGTAATGACCTCGAAAATCGAAAGTGGAAATTTCAAAATAACCCCACGTTTCAAGACGTCTACAATCTTCCTCTGTCATTTTCAGAACATACCTATGTGTGTGTGTGTGTGTGTGAGAGAGAGTAAAATTTTGTGCTACGATTTCTCCTCAATGGCCAATGAGAATCAAAGTTGCTCTTCGCCCATCGACGCGCCTTGATAGGACTTAGAACTTATCACATCATGAGTACGATTTGATGAGTGGTTTTTCAGTTATTTAAGTAACTAACAATTTTTTTAAAAAATCCATTCTTTGTCTTCCGATTTCATTTGATTTTTGACTCCTTTTTGTTTTTAATGCAAACCACTTTTTGCTTCCCAATGAAAGGGTTGTTTCGTGAAAATTCTCGATTACGATATTTGTGCAAACGAGGGCTTGACGCAAAAATACTGAATTTAGTCAATTCCAGTGTTTTTTTTTATCAATCGTTGCTCTCTGAGTTCTGTATGATAATGATTGTGTTCCTGCAATATATGGATTTTTTGGAATCGTGACGTACGAGCGTCGTTGGTTCGTTCTTCGCGCCGTTGCATCGAACGAATACAGGTGAGAAGTCGAAGACGATAGAAAAGGTGGGGTGATCTATGAGCGGTCGCGGTATTCTTGGGAGCCTCGTGAATTTTGGATGACGGCGTCCGTTCGAACGCGAACGATTACCGAGAGGTGGAAAAATCCGGGCAAAGTGCACTCGAGGAATTTAATTCCGAAGAAATTACCCCTCGACCGTGCATCGTTCTTGCCATGAAAATATACGCTGTCATTTCCACACTATCAAAGCGTAGGAACGGTGCGTTACGCGCAACCATGGAAGAATGTTGCCATGCATCTTATAATTATCGAGGCGCATTCGTTGTTTACGTAAGATCCCGTTGCTCTTCTCGGTGCATCTCCATAATTGCCTCGCGTTTCTGTCGCTCGCGAATAAATTACTCTTTCGCGCATAACGGAATGAAATGAAATTCATCTCGCTTTCGTCTCTCTGCGTCCTCATCAGTCACGTGTGTCACGCGCAACTATCATATACAACGACTAATCTCGACCCATTGCCTCTCGCGAACGTATCGATGATACGAGATCTCCGTTGTACAACGTACCTACCTACTTGCGTGGCCAACGCGTAAATAATTACAGTAACGATAGCATCGATCGGCGGCTCCTCTCGTCCACCCGAGTCGCGTTCCGTTGTTATTATTATGCATCTTAACGATCTTCGGTATTATTAAAAAAAAATACTCTGCTCTCTTCCACCACACTTCTGCGCTCAACTCCTGTCTTACCATAAAATCCCGAGCTATATCCAACACCCCTCATCTTTTTCCCCGATGAAATATATTTTTCCTACAGTAAAATGTAGGTGGGTACAAAAACCCACTGGGATGACGTCTCGTAGCTTGGCGAAGCTAATGATAATAAAAAAAAATGTAGCACAAAAAATTGTGTTCTCCCATTGTTTTGCCAGTCACGGTTTTTTTATTTTTATTTCGCAGCGTGTGCGCCGAATAATTTCGTAAACGGTTCATCGAGCGAAAGGATTAATTCACATCCTGGTGTGATTTCTTCGTTATCCGCTGCGTGCACGCAGAGATCACGATAGTTCGTTACGTTTGATACACCGACTGCACAAATAGGCCAAACTAAAGGCTAGCACGCGGATCGAGCCAGAGTTGAACCGCACCTGCACCCACAGCCGCCCACTTCGATCCGGCCAGTGTATCGAATTGCGCATTCTGCACCATTCGTTAGAAAAAATGGAGCAAAAAAAAACAACGAGAACTTGTACTATGTGCGAACGTACATAGGTATATATTCTCCGATTAAATCGTCGACGGATATTGCAATGAATTCGTTTACGGTACGATCGCTACACGTATTCCCCATCTCTGCAGACGAAATGTTTGGACCTTGGCCGCGAATGGTGAATGAATTCGCGTATTGTAAACCTCGAACGTCGGTCGTTCGTCGTGTCATAATTCATAACGGTCACGGCAATGACTACGGAGAATTCGTCTCGCGAGATCCGTGAAAATCGATGGATCTCGGAGAATGATAGTAGAAATCGCGAGTTTCCCAGGATTCTTCTTATCTTCTTATCACTCGATGGAAACGACGAATTTTTGTACGGATAACGAATCGTCGCGGGTGGTAGAAATAATTCACGTTATGTATTACGCATACTCACGGATATCTACTTCACACTCGAGGCGTACGACGAAATATTCTGGCGGATGACCAACGATCGTGGGATTTTTTTTATTTTGGCTTTTTTCTTTTTTTTGCCTCTATCGCGGTTGACGCTCGAGTTTATTAGCACATTTCTCGATCACCACACACTTTCTTCTCGATTACGAAAAATGTGACTTGTCCCCTTTTAAGTCGGGGGTGTCATGTCAAATGGGGTCTGACGAGTGATCGGCCTCTACTTATAAGAAAGTCTCGACCAATACCTTCGCCTTAGCCCCCCTGACAATCCGATGAAGGGGAGTTGCTCAAAGTCTCTGGGTCGTAGCTTCGTCGTCTCTGTGGTGGGGCGAATACCGATGGAATCGTATCTGTCTCAACCCACTCCTGATCTCCGTATGATCGTGCCCAGCTGGACCTCTCTCTCCCACTCTCTCTCTCTCTCGCTCTTCGTCGTTCTCTTGCTTTTTTTTTCTTCCTCACTTTTCTACTTTCAAGGTGACACGCGATTCGCCCCACGTTCCTCTGCGACGTTTCGACTTTGCCGCGAATAAACAACCCGCGACAGGTAATGAGGTGAACAAAAGCTGGAATTGAGCCGTGATGTCGTGACTTAATTGACAATGGAGCGTCGTCGTGGTACTGTCGTACAGCCGCTACGTATACTAATCGCTTGCCGGTCGACGTAGCTCCGGATTAGGAAACAACAGCAGATGACTACGTACACAGAGGTTCTCCCGTTCGTTCGCATCCAACCTTAATTCATCGATGCGAGCAGCGAATTCGCCGGTCTTGTTGGAAAACGTGGAGGAGAGTCCATTAAATTTTGAATAATGCGTACCCAATTAAATTTTGGACAATAAGCACGAAAAAAGCAGTATTAAAAAATTCTAGTATCATTGTTCATTTTTTGGCCGTGATTTTTTTTTCCAAATACGAACGATCCGTACTATGAGTTGTTGCCCGTGATACATTCTCAGCCGACTACCGTGCCCACGAACGAGATTGGCTAGCCTTGCTCGGTGAACAGCCTCCTAGCCTTATCGAACTGATTCATGATTTAGGAAATGATCGAATCCAGAAAAAATGTGCCCTCACTTTTCATCGCTCTTGGTCCCACGTGGAAGGAGACATCGACTGCTCTTAAAAGGAAGATCACCAAAAAATCTTGTATTTTTTCTCACTTCATAAATATTTGCGCTGATTATTATTTAGTCCATAATTTAACGAGTAAAAATAATATGAAGATATTTCCGTCGCAAATATTACAAACAAATTATTTTGTTCCAAACTTTAATTTAGGTTTACTTTTTTAGATTAAAAAAATTATTTTTTTGTTGAAACGTAACATAAATTGTACATGCTTTAAATCTATTAATATATTAATTATTGTATTCCCCACAGTAATTTGTCATATTACGTACTTAAAATAGGAGCACGCAACTTGTTTATCCATAACATCAACGGGTATGGTGCTTTTATTCGTGGCAATTTTCGGTTTGGTGCTTTTATTCGTGGCAATTTTCGCTTTGGTGCTTTTATTCGTGTATAGTAGAAAATCGATGCCACCGATATCTCTTAATCCTTTCGCACCGTGCAGAGTAACGTTGTTTATTTTGAAATAAGAATTGGTTCCACGTGGCATGTGTCTTTTTTTTTATTTCCCTGATTGCCGACTAACGACGCGACTCTGTTCTGATGGATCTAATGTCGGCGTAAAAATAGATGAATATCGCTGTAGGTAAGGATCATAGCAGCGGTTTCAGAAGTATTCATAGTTTTTTTGTACGGTCGAGTGAATTTCTCCCACGGGACTTGCGAAGTCGCGTGCGTGGTTCGATGTGGGTACGTAGCGGCGGGTATATTAAATTGGTAACTCGAGGTCGACCGTCTGTTGAACCTGGAACAAAGGTCCCGAGAACTAGGCTCTTACCGCAGGCCTAACTCTTCGCGGCTCGTCTCGTCTATCGCTAACACCCAGAGTAGCCCAAAAGTCGTTGGAAGATTTGCGACCACGAGGAAGGAAAAGCTCGAACAAGGACGGCACCCAGATACTCCGCGTACGACTGACGTGACAGCGAAATTGCCCAGGAGTCTACCGATTAACATAACTATCGGCCAAACAATTCACGAAGTTTTTCCAGACGGTACTCGAAAATGACGCGCAATAATTGTTTTCCCACTAAACTTTCGTTGTTCTTTGACATTCACCTTTTTTTGGAAGACTGCAATAAAAATCTGGACTCGATGGCGTTATAACACGATGACGGTGGCGGATTTTGATTCTAGTCGGCTTCAACCTCGCTGCTGCAATTCTCAACCGAATTCCACCGTTCTGGTTTTAAAATACTTGTAAGCAGCTGTACTTGTCGCGTTTCTTACTCTTTTCCGGCTTTGGTTCGGCGAATCGTCGTGAGGCGGTGGGAAACGTCAGAAATCGTCGGAGGCTAGCGCGACCTTGAACCATGTACCGATCGTAGGCTGTCGATAGCGCTAAATTAACTATTGGATTCCAAAACAAGTTCCAAAAAACTCTACCCGTATTTTTTTCATTTTGAATCAAAAAACAAAAATTAAGACGTAAAAAAAAATACGATTGTGTTAAAAATCTTCTGACATTTTTTTTCAGAGGTCGTTTTGCCAGTGTAAAGTGGACACGAACAGTAGCAGGATAGGAAGTGAAATAGGTACGAGTTTAGGTTGTTCAACTTCGGATGAACCTTTGATTTCACAGGGAAGCCAACAAACAAATATTATAATTATTAATTATTTAAACAAAATTATTTAAACAATTTCTGACGTGTAACGACTTTTTATTAATTAAAATTAAAACTGACTGAACCAAAAATCACCCACCGTGCGATGTAACGTTTCGCGTCGTTTTATCATTTCTCGATATTCGTATCGACACGTTTGCAATTAATTTCAACGTTTTGCAACGCGAATGCAAACCCGTTCGTGTACACAGCGGAAAGTCAAGAAAATCTATTGCGAGAGAGAGAAATTCCTGCAACTCTGATAGCCTCGACGAAACGAATCAGCGCACTCTCCAAGCGAGAAATTATCTCCCTGTTACATTGCCTATTTGTACTGCAACTATTGGCAATATCAATTCGCTGAGAGCTACGATTCGCGCTTAGTTGTCTGCGCCTCGCAGCTAATGAGGCGTGAGTTAATGCAGCGAAGAAGTCGCACAGACGCAATTCGCAGCCAGATTTGGCTATTAGACTCGAATGCGGATTTTCCTTGGTTGACAATCACTTACAACGCGTTGAAATGTTTCGAGGTCGGTTGATAATTAGATGTGTTATCTGTAGGCAGTGATCTGTTGGGAATCTCCCTGCGCTCACGCGCGACCCAGCGACAAACTTGGCGCACCTGTTAATTGCTAAATGTTGCTAACTCGATAATCGTAAACGCAAAGAGTGAAGTTATTTCCAATTGGGGCATCTGGTATTTCCGAAATTTCATTTCCAACAGTTAAACGACCTACGATAAAATAGGCCCGATTATAGCGAGCGCCTCCTTCGATTTTATCAGGAGGTCCTCCGGGGCGGCGCGACCTCAAATTTCAGGCCTCGTTTATCCGGCTTATATACCCGTGCTAATCGAATATATCGTGGAGAGTGGTCCAGTCCACTTTTGTTCACGGAATAGCCGATATTTTCACGGATCTCGTAATTTGCCCCGCGACTCAAATTATTTCCAGAAAAATCGCCTAACTCGTCCGACCGGAAATTGCACGTCGCGGTGAACTCACGATATGCAGCCATCGTCGTTGGTGCTCCCCATTAGAATTCCAACGCCGATTTTCCACGAAACTTTTAACACCTTCAGTCACGAATTTTTTCAGCCATCGTTTTTTTTTAGTGCAATTTGGTGTCGAAGTGTTTTGGAGATTGCTGATTACGAAACCGGTGTCAAAATCGCTAACTCAGCGACCCCAAAAACTTCTATGTTCCAAATTTCAGGAAAGTGACATTTTTCAATATTTTCGTCGGCCATATTGAATCCGTCATTTTGAAACATTTTAAATAGTTATTGGTTTTAAATATTTTTGGTTTTCTTGTTAACACCTATTGGATTCTTTGGAAGGGAGGGCGCAGGAAAGAGCAACGAAATCGGTAACAAACTGTTGAAAAATTGATATTGCCTGGGTGGGACACTCGTGTCCCGCTGTGAATGAAAAGGTTAATTGAAACGTATACCTACGAGATGAGAGGGGATCAGGACCGCGGGGACGGTGTACAATATTAATTATCCGCCTGTACCAACAACGACGCTTGCTCGTTGCACCTGAGACGTTGTCCAAGCAGCAGCCGATCCCGAGTCCTTCGCATTATCCAGGTAGGAGAGAGAGAGAGAAAGAGAGAGAAATACAGATTCGCGTAGAGAGAGAGAGAGAGGAGACGCGACAAGCGATCAAGGTTACTCGTGACAATGCTAAAGGCGTCAGGAAATACTTGATGAACGATACCTCTGGCGATGTTGTTTAAACTTGAGCAGCGAGTTTGTAGGTCACCGGAACGTTTTACCAAACCCATTCGCAACAATCGATCTACGTACGTGACAGCAAGTTTCTCGCGATTCGACGAAGTCGGGGAGTTGCTCGCTACTTTGACCTGGTGGGTGGGAGTAGCAGCGATAGACACACCTGACGGATAAGCGGAAGTCCGTTTTCTGCATGCCAGATACCGTAGCGACGCGAATAACGATCCGGCCGTAAGGGAAGGACGATCGAGGTTGCCTAAAAGGATATACTCGAGCGAGAACGTGCGACACGAATTGTAGTGGGACAAAAGCGGATCGTTGATCGTGTACAACAATTACAATCAACGACACGCGCACCATCCGTCGAGATAATCGTGCTGTGGTGAGCTTGCGAAATGTGTGCGAACTAACGACCGGGACACGACAGGACGAGGAAGCCTAACTCCATCGTATTGCCAGGATCTGTTATCGCGGTCCAAAAAGGACAAGCTTACGACGTGCTCGAGCCTCGGTTAAGATTAACAACGCGTAATGATCTCGCAATCTCACCATGAAATACAACTGTACACGCAGAGGCCGCGACTCTGTGCTCTGTCGCGGATGATTCTCGACCGAGGTACCTCAGGGACACTTCCCCCCCAATTGGGGCACCCTTCGAATATATACATATGTATGTATATTTTTGTAAATAACTTTGCTAAGCAAATTAGCAAACAACGGTCGTTTTAAAAAAAAATGTAAAAAATAAAAAACGACGCTGGCCGACCCATCAACAAACGGCTGGTCGGTCGAATGACTCGTTTAGAAATATGAGCAGGGACTGATGCGGGATAAAACGAAGGAGCAAAGGAAAACTGATAGGAGCAAAGTTCTTTTCTATTCTTTACCGCGGCTACGTCGAGGTCTGACGGACAGAGAAGGTCCGTGTATACATATAAACGACGGTTATGCTTCGTTGGCATGGCGACGTGCGCGGGAGAGTATGAGAAAATCTTTGATACGGAAAATCCGGCCTTTATACAACGGCTCTTCGAGGGTGGAATAACGAATTGAATTTTTTGGACACGCAGGTTTGGTCATCCCATAAGTTCGATGAACTCCTGGAGCCGCGATAGCTCGCTACCAAAGAAACCAGAAGCAGTTTTACGCTAATGAAAAATTCGACGAGGTCGACTGAAAACGAGGCATCTGCAACGCGTTTTCGTACCGGGCGACTTTACGATAATTTTCAGGAGAGAGTTTCGACTATATGATATCATATTATATTGTATATATATTGTAGGGTGAGTCATTTTTGCTGTCAATTTCTATTGACCATTTAAATAACGTGGTAAAAAATCTCTGTAATATTTGAAAAACCAGGAATTTTCGAACTTTAAACTCGAATATCATTTGAATGGCTACGCGTATGAAAAAAGTGTAAGAGACCTTTTTTGTAGAGTGTTAAATTTTCTACATAGAGTGTCTCCCGCTAATCTGTCGCATGTACCAGTATCGAGATATAAAATTGGAAACATGAAAAGCGGTGTTATTTAAATGGGAAATGTATAATTCGCGACGACACACCCGTTAATATTGATATTAACGGCTCAAAGTTCAACAGAATTTTTCGTTCACCCTCCTGACAGCATACCATCTGTTTGCGAGTGAAAAAAAAAGTTGCCCAAAAATGACGCACCCTTATATAATCGGATTTCCGATCCTCGTATACATTTTTTGTCGAGTGTAGGCAATATTCCCTTGAAAGAAAACGACCCGGACTTTGACGGGCTTATTTCGTCGTGTCACTCGGCAAAAAGTCTATCTCATTTCACCCCACGTGGACGGGGATCAGATGTCTCGCCGTCGTCGAGTCCATTCAATAGTAGTCGAACTTTCTTATCACTTCTTCGGTACGCAGAAGAATTCGGAGAGTTCTTTTCGGGCAGCGTAATTTTACCTACTACGTCGCCCGCATGCTCCTCCTTTTGCTCGGGCAAATCTGGCGCGTCGTTTCCGATTGTCGCGAATATTTCGCATCGTTATCGCGACCATCTTCATTCATTCGATTCGCAGAAAGCTTTGCCACCGACAACTGTACCGAAGCCCGATTTCATCGGGGTTCGACGGGCCGCGCTTCTGAGAATCGGGAGCAGAGTACGCACTCTCGCTCATATCGACCCGGTCGCAGCTCCGAGATGGAGGAAGCTGCGAGGGGGCAGGAAAGCTCGTGGAAGGTGGGGGCTATGTACCAGCCCAACAACTACCCTCGGCTAACCTGCGCACCCGCAACCACCCGAAGCTCAGCTGGCCTCCAGTTCTAGCTCTTCTGTTTGAAAACTACCCTCGGTCAGTGAGCACGCGGATCCTTGAGCCGCTGGCTGACCATCCTCATCGCAGCGTGGCGACCCGTTCGCCAACCATCTTCCTCGCATCTCGAAAACACCGCGAGGTGTTCTCCGATTATCCAACAAAGACAAATTGCCCACCGATCGTTACACGTTGCTCGGGGCTGGTCAAATTATTTTTTACCCCCGGTTCGAACGAAGTGAATATTCGCCGAGATCAAGTGCAGTTTCTCCATGGTGTTCGCCGATCCCTTCATTTTCCGTCGGACGTTGGTCCAATCGAGTGTTCACGCTAAGAAATGCGAAGACTTTTCATGAACCTTCAAATTCATAATCTTCATATTCATATACCTCGCGACGCTGCTCGGCCGAAAAATAATATGTTTACGTTCCAATTGACGGCGAGTCAATTCCGCGCAGCTTCGCATACGTAGGCAACATTTTCCCCCGAAATATCAGAATCGCGTCGTGCAGCGAGTAAATCACGCGACTTGCAATCGCAGCGAATCGACACGGCCAATTAAAACGGACCGAGAAAAACTGAGTTCGACGTTTGAAACCAAATGATAATGTAGCTGGGATAATTGATCCGTGAAAAACGAGATGCTCGACGTTTCGACGTGTTCAAAAACTTCGCGTCATTCGTAGCGCGTTGAACATCTGAAGCAGAAAATCCGAGGCCACGCCGAGACGTTTTCATCCTTCCCACAAAAGCTTCGACCACGCGATATCCAATTGTTGGACAGCCTTGAAGACGATCCACCTGCCCAAAGTAAGTCGTAGTTCCACTATAAATAATTCGTCCTGGATTAGTAATTTTTAATAATTGTTAAAAATAAAAATATTAATTACTAAACATTTTGTTAATCAATAAAAATTATTATTTTTCCCAAAATCAATTGTTAATGAAAAATTGCAACGGTATTTACATAAATCCACAGACTTCGCGCGGTTATGATCAATATTACGTATTTGAAGATTTTCACGGTCCGGATGGTCTCTGCATCGGACACTTCGATTCGATAAGTTCGGAATGGGAAATAATTCGCGAAACTCTGTAGAATTTCTTTGGCTGGCATCGTACAATTCGTTTCCCTTCCGACTCAACGACGCATCTGGCACAGCCTCCGGATTTCCGCGCGTCATTTCATCCTCCGACCGTGGGTTCTGCATCGCGGTAGAAATTTTTCATCCGACGAAATTTCTGGGAAGTAGGTAAATCTTGGTTCGACCGAGTAATAATTCCGATGGCGTAACTGATAAATAAATTATCGGTGCCAAACGGGTAATCAGGGTTGACCTTGGCCGATGGAACAGCGTCGCGAAGATACAAGAGCTACCTGTAGACGTGATCGATAAGCAGGTCTACCTCTGAGAATCCGGTCGAATTTTACCTTCGTTTCACGTTCGGTTTCATCGCGGGCGTCGACGACAGTTTTACCTCATCCGAATAAACGTTATTTTTGCTGCGAGAAAAATGAACCGGCTGACCGGACCAAAACGAATTTCCTTACCCACAAGTAAACTTACGGATTTCAATAAACCAAGGTTTTTCTTTTACAACATGGACAAATATTAGCACCGATTTTCGAGTACACTATGCACGAATGAAATCACCAGACCAAAATTGCCACGATGAAACGAAAATACCACGAATAAAAGGACCGTAGACATTTTTTTTATTGACAAACAATTTCATATTTCAAGTATGTAGTAAGAAAAAATGATTGGGCTGAATACTAAAAATATATTGGTCAATTCAAAGCATACGCAATTTATGTCGAGTTTCAAATAAAATTTTTAAAAACTCAATTATTTGCAGTTTTGTATGTTATTCACTTTGTAATAAAAAAAATGTAATTAAAGGTTGGATATTTGCTATCGAAGTATTTTTACCAGTTGACATTATGCACTTAATAATGAAATTAGCCCAATTATTTATTAGGTAAACCAAACTACAATATTTTTTGGCGTTAGTATTCGTGATAGGATTGAGATTGGTGATTTTATTCGTGGGAAAAATGTTTTATTGTTTTTAGTCGCGGATGGCTCGTTTCCGGTTGTAGTTTTCGTACCGAGTTTTTTGTTATTACCAGCATTATTCGTGTATTTTTTGTCGCTCGCGTATTTCATTCAGCGTTTTCCAAATGCGATCAACTTTCGTTTTCTTTCTCGTACGGAGTACAACTGCTGGCTTTGTGCCATTGTACAAATTAAAATCCGCCGTCACTCGTGTTTTATCAACGTCGTCTACGCTGTATACCAGCGAAGAGATTCCCTCAAGCCTACAGCGGCTCTTGCTCGATTGAAATTGCGTAATGAACGAGTCTCTCTCGCAAGTGGGAGCTTACAAAGTTGTTTGGAATAATGAAAACGACCGAGAATTTCCGATCGCTTCGAAGATTCCACGGGTACTCGAGGCCAGGTGTGCCGCAATTAATCGTACCTCACCGAAGTACACGTCAAAGAAGCAAATTCATGCCGCTTACATCAATTCCTCGCCTATCGATCCGATACATTCGAACGGTGCGCGATGAAGTTTTTATTGGAGGAAAATAAACACTTCCCATCGCGTCGACGTACCTCGTATACAATTTCGTATCGTCTCATTTATTTCTCCCGGCAGTCGGATCCGATGCTCCGTTAGATCCGTGAAGAACGAATTCTACTCGCTCGCGCCATTCGCACTTTCGTGCGGCGAGACAATCGCGTTGATAATCGAAATTAAGCTCGTCGAATGATATCGTTCTGCCAGCCACGCCCGTGATTTCTATCTCTGTTTTCAACGAAAGTTTTTTGTAGGTATGAGAATAGGTCGTAAAGTATATTTCATACCTAGCTAGACATTTTTTAAATATTTTTTCACACAAGTTCTTGAGGAATTTTTTCGATTCAGCATCAAAAAATACCTGTAACCACAAACTTTCACCCTCCTCCTATCTCGACGCTCCCATTTCTTAACCGCGATTTTAGTTTTTTTGTGTGAACAATATCCAATCCATTCCTCTTCCTATCGCAGATATCATCCCCACAGACTTACAATACATTCGTTTTTTTTTTTATTCAGCAACCAAAATATTCAGTACAAAAAATATATACCGCAGAACAACGTTTTCCATCTCAGCTGGTAATGATATAAAATTGTTTATAAATTTGCACAAAAGCTGCGTATAATTATATCGGGCCATTTTTTTATAAATGGTTATGTGAAAAAAATTCTCAACGACGTTGAAGAGATTTGCCAGTGATGTCGCAATTCTGTACAAAGCTTCTAGTGGCTAAACTTGACGCGGCGGGCTTTGTAGCTGCAAAGTAGAAAGGGCGCAGTTTTTTCGCGTGTTTCCGATGAAACCGTCACGTTTCTCGTTATAATTCTCTTGCATAAACACGCCGTTTTTATTTTTAGTCGGGCTTCTTTTAGCGTCGTCGTTTGTCGCTGAATTCATCAAAGGTCGTCGCATTATCATTCTGCTCGTCGATTTTCTCGCTAGAAAAATTCTGCGAGCGCAGCTGACTGATTTGATGTCGATGGGAAATTGTCCGCGACACCATCAACGTCGCTGGAAATAAAGAAAACAGGTTTGGATAGGACACTCGTCCAGGCGAACGGACAGGTGGACAGGTGGACAATATAATTGTCCAGCGACGCGAACGAATGGGAAATGAGCGAGTCGCGAGAAGTTTAGTATTAATTTCCGTTCCTTTGTTTTCCGATAATTCGGAAAATAAAAAGGCTCGTTAATTAGCGCGACGAGGAATGATAATCTTGTGTTTGCGCAGAGACAAGTTCGTTAGGCTAATCTGTTGCCTCGTTTCAATGCTCGCGTAATATCCACACCGTAACTAATTATAACGTCGGATTAGGGAAAAGGCAAACACAAACACGGAACGTTGGATCCGACCGACCGATCTGCGTTCGACAAAACAAACAAATTCGTTGGAAATTGGATTCGAAAACTGATCAGAAAATTTCTTCGTTGACAACGAGAAGGAAAAATCGTTCCTCGGAGATATGAAAAACATTCTTCGCCGTCGGAGTTTTCGAAATTGACGAGCAACACGTACAAAAATTCGCGAAGGTGAGGTAAACTCTCCGCGAATGTGCCTCGCTTTTTACGTCGAGAATCTTTTCGCAGAAATTCATTTCGTCGTAGATTCCAGTTGGGAACTGAAAAAACGAAGACTTTTTCTATTGGCCAAGAAACGACGCGAGCACTAATAAATAAAGGAACAGCGCGGCGCATTTATCGGGGGGCGATAAATTAATTTTCAACCTCCGACTCGGTGTTGTTGTTGTTGTTGTTATTATTTTAGTTCCATCGTAAAAAATGTAGAGTTATTAATTTATTTCCAACTTTCCCGACCCATGGAAACTTCTGAGATCGTCCCAACAAAGTTCAGGACTCGTTCGAGCGAGCGTTAGCTATCGGCCGTGAACGTGTACCCCGTGTATAGGAGCAAAAAGTGAGAAAAAAATCACCCGATCGATAATCGATAGCAACCACTCCTTCTTTGACGCAACAACGCCGCTCTGGCGCGATTTTGTAGCATAGCTTGATTTTTCGCACACTTGTTAAATACCCACGACGAAGACGAGGGTATTTAATTACACCACATTAATTTACAGATCTACAAATATTGAGTATTTTTTTAAAATACATCACGTTTTATCGCCTAGTATCACTTGAATTCGTAATTAGAAACATGAAGAGTACGGAATATTCGTCGATTTTACTTCACATATTTGCCATTATCCAGTATCACATTATTGGAAGAATTTCTAGTACAGATCACTTTTTATATTTACTTTGCAATTTCACGGGTACGAAATATTACTGGAACGAGTAATTAAGGAGAACTAATATTTGGAATATTTTTTAATAACATTTTACATCAGTAGCCATTATCAGATAATATTTGATTCATCGTGTGGGCACGATAAAAAAATGAAGAATAAGGCTTCATCCTCTATACTTGTAACCGAAGTTGCGAATATCCAGTATTGAATACATATGAGTGCTGCTTGAATTCGTAATTAGAAATGAGAAAAATACAGAATATTTTTTATCCTCCCTTCGAGTTTTTCTCATTGTTAAATACTGCAAACTCGAATTTACGTATATTTTCAAGTGATATTAATTTGTTTATTTGGACTACGGTTTAACTTTTTTTTTAAAGTACAATGGGATTGTAATTTTCATGTTCTGCATTAATAACATTATTGTTATTATCATGTCAGGATTTTTCAATCGCCGATCTCGCGACTCTACTTGATATGATTTGTATGAATATGATGATCATCGATGCAGGGACAGATCTTGACGCTGAGATCGGATAGGGCGATCGGATGTGCCTCGAGCTATTTAGTTTAATGATGTTGTCTCCGTTTCCGCGATCGTCACGGTATCCGACCGCGAATCTCGCCTACTATCGACACGGTCATCGAGTTTAATTTTTGCAGTTTTACGGGCTCGCCATTCGTTATTACGTTTACGATCGACGGGATCACCAACAACGACGCGATCACCGGCGCAGCCTCGTCGTCTTCCGTCGAAGGTTGCGCTGGAACTCGCGATAACCTCGACGTTTCACGTGATAATGACAAACGAGGAACATTCTACCTCGTTTAAAAAATTCGTACGAGAAGTTCTGCGCCGAGTTCTCGAAATTGCATTTCAGTTCGTTTCACGATCGTAGGCAAGAACCGCTCTTGTCCGTGATCGAGAGAAAAAAAAACGAGCACCTAAATTATTCGTTCAGCGCCGTGTCGCTGCAAGAATTTTCGGCGTCGATACCGGTTGGCCTCGCACAATTTTTTTCCATCGCAATTTGCCACCTGAGCTTCGTGTCTGTCCGCCGACGGTGTAATAGCACGTTACAATTAGTTAGTGTGGATACCGTTACGCGAATTTTTTTTTACACAGATCTTTTACCGAAGTGTTAATGTTTGTAATAGTGGTAATCTAAGCGTAATCTAGAACCATGTACGGTTCTAGTACAATCCCGTCACGTTTACTCCGTGAAATGAAATCGTACATTTTAATTTTGTCCTTAAATTATTCCATGAAAATAACAATAAAATTACACGTATCTGTTCATATAAATTGATACAACGTATCTTGCACTAAAGAACATATCTACACCCTTTCTTTACTTACAGGTAGTTAAATAAATTAACCGTTGCACAACTGAAGTGAGAGTAATGCTTAAAATCGTAAGATATTGCAAAATAATATGATAATTTTAGTATGATTTTCGTCTTCTACGCTAATATTATAAAGAGGTAAAGTTTGTCAGCTTGGATGTAGGAGGTAATCTCCGAAACTACTCGGCAGATTTGAAAAATTCTTTCACCAATGTTTAGAACGGTCTTTCTGGGCGAACATAGGCTATACAATATTGTTATCTCGTTAAAATAAAAGGGCTTCTCGTCACGACCAATTTTGCAACTGTAGTCGATGAAAAAACGGTGGAGCGAACGCGTTTCTTACGAACGCTGTTTAACGATCAGAGATATTCATAATTGAATGCTGTCTGTAGAAAAGTTGTAGACCTCAAAGTGATCTAGAAATAAAGACGCGACGATACATATCCATACGTTGAGGTTAACACTCGAATTGATAAAATATGGGTAGAAGATATCATCAGAATTCATTTTCATCTGTCAAAGGCAATTTAAGTAGGTAACGTTATATTCTTAGATCAAAGGAAATTTGCTTATCGTCGAGCAAATTTGATGTAGATTGTATATTGATTTTTTACTGATACCCTTACAGTCGCAAACTAAATTCCATGCGGGCAACGCTGCGGGCACCGTTGGTATAAAATATCGAAGCGGTAGGTTTTTGTAAAAGTGAACAAAAAATTGCAACGCGAGACGTTAAAATGGAGATTGTATTTGGAAGGAGCCGTGTGAAAGTATTCAAAAAAAACTTTCAACGCAGACATGTATTACCGATAATTACCGATCGGCCGGAGGAACAACGTCGATCCGTCAGCGTCAGCCCTACACCCAGGTACTGTGTATATATACGTATACATACATGCATATATATATATATATATATATATATATATATATATATATATATATATAGCGTACATACATATATACGTATATGTACATATATACGTGAAGATATGCTCGACGAGGATGCTTTTCTGCGCCATTCTTTTTCACCAGCCGCTGAACGCCGGTAGGAGAATCGACTCGGGTCACCCCTATTCGTACATATCCAACGAGCTCGGCAATTTCCCAATGGACATAAAAGCAACTTTGGTGCCGATTACTTTTTTTTCCATAATGTCATCAAACCGCTCTCGTGCGAGGTACCCGCGTAATGCTGCGCCGTCTGAAAATGCTGTCCCCGAGGACACAGCATCCGTTCGCGTACGATTAGAAATCGCGTTGTTGAGGAGTTTTGGTCGTTATTCTACCGACCAGGGAGGTCGACGAGAAGATCCGTATAAAACATATCGTCGTTTTTCATCATCGCCACTCGACGTTAATTGAGTGGAAGACCTTGCACGCGATGTATCAAGTTCGAAATCGTTGGGACACACGTGACAGTGGATAAATCATTGAACGGACTAGATCTCACGTTCCGCGAGTCGCCTCCGAACTAAACGTGGTATTATAGTACCAGACAGCCGTACGAACTCGTCGAACTTGGGGCATATACGAATCGATACGACCGAACTTTGCGAATAACGATGTTAATCGTTGAAAGTTGGAAGCTCGATGCGCTGCAGCGAAAAACTGAATCTGTTCGTCAAGATCTACGTAAGAGGTTCCGTGCAATTCTGTTGAGTGTACTTACGAGGAAGGCGAAATGGGCCTTAAGAAACAAATGCTCGTACACTTAGTCGTTCCCACTCGCTGTACCCGTTTTTGGTCCCTCGCTACACATTTGGTACCTATTTATATGCCGCGTCCACTGCAAAATAAAAATCTTGAAGTGTGGGGCAAAATGGGCCCCTCAACAATTTCGGGGAGCCCGTTTTGCCTCCAAATGTTTTACAGTTACCAACATTTTTAGCGGCACCATTTTGCCCCAGTGCCCCATTTTGCCCCAGCGCCGCATTTTGCCCCAGCGCCCCGTTTTGCCCCAGCACCCCGTTTTGCCCCCAGAGCCCCATTTTGCCGAATCGAGCAAAGGGATCCTCGAGGAAACGCGCAGCGAATATTTTCACCCAAATAATAATTCGCGAATGACTTTGGCATTAGTTTCCCGTGAAGGATGAACGATTAGATACGAAGTTGTTCGATGCTTCGGCGAATGGAGCGTTGAGACGAAGATAGCAGTTGATGGCTCGGCTTTGGGGGAGAAACATCGTCTCGCAGATAAGCCCCGAGGCTTTTCGAATCGAATACATCAGCTCTACCTCGACGTGAGTTACCGAAGCCTCGCGGATGTACGTTTTAATGCCATTGTGCCAAGTTCCATTTATTCTCTCGAATATGTCGCGAGAGAACCATCCGTATTATTCTCCGGCGGGCGCACAACTTTCAAGATACTCCGAAGCTCCGAAGCTCAGCAAGGATTCAGAGTTAGCGAGCTACTTGGCTGACGAGGGAGCCAAGCTTAGTGAAACATCTCCAAAGATCATTATGACGATTAGCTTTCCCCAGAATTGTCAAACGTTTACGAGTCGTAATCGCGAATTCGGACGTTTCGAAAGTTTTCGAAGTTGTCCAACCCCCGCGAATTTACAGACCAAATTCCACCTCCTCGACGTCGTCTGCATATTTCTCACAATGAATGTATAAATAAAAAGATGATCGGTAAAGACAAATTCATAGCAACTACTATTTTTAGTAAGGCTATTTTTAACTTTTTCCTCAGCTAAACATTTCATTGAAAGAAAAATATATTTAATCAGAAAAAAGGCTGAGGGGTATTGGATTTGATCGGAGATGTTGGTAGACTAGAACGTTACCGCGCTTCCGTTTCTGCTACACGCATAATAATGTAAGCAATTATTTTTCTCAATGTCTCGCTCGTTTCTCGAAATAAAACAACAACTGGTCCACCTTGAAGCGCACACCCACGAGTCGCCTTGTTACAGTATCGGTCAGTTACAGTAAGATAGTCGCAATGCTCGCGAATGGTAGACAGGAAAATGGTACGGAACTTGGGATACAAGGCAACTCTATGATTCACGATAACTCAATCCAAAGATAAGTCAGTCGCAGCCGTAGACCGAGGCTCTTAGAATCTTTGCAAGCAGCTTCATACATGCACAGTAGGGTGGTTAAAAAAAAGATCTGAATTTTTTTTCTGCTCCTACTCTTCCATATATTTATGTCCGGGGAGAACAGAATCCTCACCAACGAATAACGCTGTAGCTCGACTCTAAAAGATCCCTACTTTTATTTTAGTTTCCTATTCGTTTAACACGGGAATTTCTATTTTTTTACTTAAATTGAAATTACACGGAGTCATTTCAATTTTTCCAAAACTGTACAATGAAACCTGAACGCCACAATTAGAAGACTAGTTAAAGCCATTCGTAATATACTAACTTGCTCGCGACGAAGAGAATGGTTGAAATAATTTTCTATTTACAGGAATTATTCCAAGTCTCACCGTAAGCGGTTGTTCCCGAAGTACTTTGATACCCGTGAGACTTGTGATGAGCCATGTAAATAGAAAATTATGTCAGCCATTCCTCTGTAGTGAGCTAAGTCTAACAGCAAACTGACAAGAAAAACACGAATAAACATTACTTTTAATAGCGGGCATGAATTTATTTCACTGATTCCTCATTGACTTTTTTTAACTTTTTTTTTTAATTTTCTACACAATCACTATTTCGCAATTTTCACTGTAAATTGTTACGAGGCAAGGAAATTACATTTTTTTTAACCATCCTCGTATATAGCGTCGTTGATTCGAGGCAGAGAAAGAGAAAGAGAGGGAAAGCATTAAATCACGGCTTCGTTCTTTCTCCATATAAATGGATTACCGCTAATCCTATTACCAAAACAATAGACCGACTGCGTAAAAAACGACGACAGCCTCCGGAATAAGAAACGGTCACGGAGAAGCAGGAGACTCTGATAGAGAGGACCGCGCAGGCGGCGAAAGGTTTCGATTAGGTAAAAGAACGCCGATTTAGCAGAGGCTGATAAATCGCGACGGAGTGACCTTGAAGCCCGAGGCGCAGGTTGTTGTTTGAATAATTATTATCGAAGCTATCGCGAAAGATACCGCGACCCCGAAGAATCCCTGACAATGAACACACCCGAGCGAGCGTGAAATCGGCGCGATCGAAGTTGTCCTCGCCTCGCGAGAATCGCGTCTCGGTCGATCGTCGTGTGAACAACCTTTCCGAAACCTCGAGAACCGAACATTTTTCTCCGAATGTCACGGGATCGCAGTTTTTTTCCGGAAAAATTCAATTCTCCTGCATCGAAGTGGCGACACTCGATCGAGATTAGTAACCGCGCGACGACCAATTTCTCGAGTATCGTTCAACGACACCTGATTCGAGATCGACCGCGTGACGGAATTTGATTCGACAAAGTTCTTCCGATCCGAGAAGAAAGGCGAGTCAGCGAAATATAATCGATCCGTTAGCTCGCGGGGTGGTCCTGGCCGACCGCCCTCTCGTCCTCGAGACTCGATTCAACGTTCAATCACAGCCAATGTAGCCTCTGACGTCAGCCCAATAGCCCAGAGTTATAAGAGGCATGTCCCGATTTGATCAAAAATCTGACTCGAGTGCGTCTCCACGCTCTCAACGAATAATGGCACCGAGAAAACTCGACACCAAAATTATACCCGACAACGAGCTATTCGCGAATTCAAGCATCAAAACGGTTTCCCCCCGAATAAAATCACCACCTTAATTCTTTCACGAACACTAAAACTAAAAAATATTATACACCTTTCCTAATACTTATAATAAAATAATGCCACCAGGTTTTTGTTCTTAAACGTAACATAAATTGCATACGCCTCGAACTGCCCACAATATATTAATTACTATTCAGCAGAATATTTTTTTCTCATCAAATACTTAAACTGTGAACACAAAAGTGGTTTAACGATAAAAGAAATAAACGTGTATGCTGCTTTTATCCGTAGCATTTTCTTTTATTGTGCTAATGTTCTCGGCAAATTTTAGTCCGGTACTTTTACTCGCTGCAAATCGGTGCTACTATTTGTTGGATTCGTTTATCGGAGAACCTCTCCGTTTTAAAACGGCTCCGGTGAACGATTATCGCCAAAACGTTGGAACCATAAAAGTTGGGCTACCGTAATAAATTGTTTTCGATATATTTCATCTGAAAAAGCTGTTTCGGCCTTGTTTTACACCGCTGTGCCAGCCAACGATATAGAGGAGCGCTCTAAAGACCTGAAACGTCTAAAGTATTTATTGTGGCTTTTGACCCCCGTAAAAGTTGATTTGGTCTATCTCGAACAAATTCATCATTAGTTAGCAATAATTAAAAAAAAACAGGGCACGAGGGACCCTCTTCAAAAGAATACTTTTTTTAGACAACTATGCACTCTCCATTTTTGTGAAAATAAAAAAAAATTATATACCTGTAAGCAGAATTGAGGTGATTAATACTCATATTTTTTGAAAGATTGGGAGTCTTACATTTTATCCATTTTACGAAATACCTTATTTTCTTCCCTAATCGCTTGTAAACTCTGAATTATAAATAAATTGGAGAAAGACAAATTTTGTAAGCAAATTTTTGATGCGGGGCAGTCGTGCCTCGGTCTCCCTTACCAAAGGTCAAGGCTAGCACGAGTCACTCTGGTAGATGTGCTGATCCGGTGCCTACTACTTAGGTCCGCGCACGGTCGAGATTTCTGAGAAACTCGCTACCAGGACGCTTAGCTATGCGGTACTTCGGCTAATTAGTCACAGTTCCCCTGTGCCGCCGCAGGGCATGCTGATTTATAGCGATACCATTCGCGAATGTGACATTTACCGGGCAACTCGGATCGCAGAGGCCACAACGCAACTTCCCAACTTCATCGGATTTCGTGCCATAAAAATCGATGAGGAAATCTGTCCGAGGCTACGCCGTCAAAAACAACCGACATTTCGTCTCGATCGTCCTGCGAGTGCGGAGAACTTTGACCGCGAGGGGCTTTCGCACGATCATGCTTTCGTACGTATTTCTGTGCTCCTTTTTTTTTTTTTTAATTTTTTTTTTTTTCACATCCAAGTCGTTCTCGTAGCTGGAAGACGTTGACGTCACGGCGTGTATCCGACAGCCGGATATATCGGTGTCGCGAGCGAGGATTAAGCATTATGTGGAACGTATAAATGTCGTCTGGGTAATTGGATCGAGCCTGGTTCTTCGACTGTGCCTGTCGCAGCCTACCTAGTAGGATGTTGCGAGGCAAATTAAGACGTCGTTTGCCCAACTCGTGGGATTCTCGTGTTCGTGGATAAAACATCGCCGCGTTTCAAGGGTAGTATATTTTTTCCTTCCGCCTCCGGCCTAAATTACTTTACTCTCAGTGAGATTGATGGTTCAGTTCGGACCGTTTCCAGGAAATTGGTAGGATACGAGCGCTGCGTTCATTCTTCGTTATACGAAAATGAAGAACGACCTTCTGCACTGCGCCAGAATTCGAGAACTCGTTACTCGTTTGTCGGAATGGTCTGCGTATTCCAGCCTTCCCTAACTAGTATTCGCGAAAAGTGATTCAAGGTCATTGCTACGAATTCTGTCACTTCGACATTTTTTTTTTACATATTCAAAGCTTAATTACAAGGTCATGCAGTTTATTTGGCCAACTTTGAATGTCCGTGTACTAAAAAACATGCGAAAGTTTTTTGAAAAAGTCCGACAACGAGTGAAAAGTTTAGTCGAGTCAACTACTAACGTATCTGTATGAGAAAAAAAATAGTAGTCTAGTGTACGCGTAAAAAAATATATTTATTTTGAAAAACGAGGGAAGAATTTTGGGAAACAAACGAACTATATTTCGCGAAAATGTCATCGCTTACTTGTTATTCTTATTATGACAAGGTGAAATTATTTTGGCAAATGACGAGACATTGTCGCGCTTTATCGCGCGAAATTTGGACAACTACGAGCAGACGTAAGCTCGTCTACGGTGTTATTTTGATGGTGATCATGAAATACGATTGGTACGTTTCTCGCGGCAACGCGAAAATCTGGGTAATTTGATCCATTAATTGGCAATTTTCATCAAAGTTCGCAACCCAGATGGGCTCTAATTGAATATGCATATCGGTAATGGCGGTTATAAACTCGCACGTGGGTAATAAATTAGTAGTATTATTTCGATTCCGCGGTAACGAAGGTAAAGCGAATCGTTACAGCGAAAATGGAAGAAAACGGATCGATGATAAACACGAAGGGCGCGCAATCGGAAACGGTGGAACAAATTCATCGGGCGAAATGTGTACTCGGTATCTCGAGTCTCGGCGAATCTACCGTCACGCGATCCCGGATTAAAATGGACGAAGATTCGTTCAATCATACCGCGACGCGATGGGCAACGCCCCCGACTCGGTTAGTCTTTCATTCGACGGGACGAAAAGTACGGGATTGAAGGGTATCCCTTCGATCCGGTGCTTTTCGCAAACGGAACGATAATATACGGGAATACGGGCAACGGGAAACTGAATGTCATCTTGATCCTCCCGCTTCGATGGGTCCATTCGTTTAAAGATCTCATCGTTTTCCGCAGAAGGGTCGCTTCCTCGGATGTATTAAATTGGTAAGGGAATTTGAGAGATTTTACGAGGCGAAATCCTCTTGGAGATACGGTAAAATTTCGTCGACGCTCTCTGCTTATTGCTCTTCGCGTTACCTTTCTTTTTCCTTTTTTTCCCCAATATCTTCCGAATTTTTTCGCATACGTAAACGTAATATCATTCCCAATCTTCGCAGAACTCTACGCCAGCCAATTCAATTTATCAACGGTCCAGCGTTTCATTCTTACCAATAAAACCGTACTTTTTCGAACTATAGCCTTGATATTGACAGCCCTGACCACTGAATTGTAACCGTAACGCTAACAAACATTCGCTTTCGACCGTTAAATCAGTTTACTTTTGCTCTATTCCCAACAAATTCACCGTCATTCCGCCCAAATCCCCCCAAAAATAATTTTTTTTTCTGCACCCCCTCCAAAAATTAAAAAAGTACATTGTCTCTACCCAAAGATATTATTTTCAATGTTAAAAAGCTTTTTTTTAATCTTAATTACTTACTCTGTTTACTTTAATTTTACTCGAAAAAAAACCTTCGTGGTAGACTTTTTTTTTATCTCATTTTCAGGTCGGTTCATTGTACTCTGCTTATCGTACATTGAATACAGCAAAGTCATCATATTTTCACGAAAAGAGAAAAAAAATCTTTTTGACCCTCCTCGTTTCGATGGTCTCTTCTTGATCGTGGCACGAAGCTGGGGCTGATTTTTCCACCACAGCTTTCTTGTTAGTACCAAAGATTCTGGTTACTACGGACTGCTTCGATTGGTCACGACTACTCACATATTCGGTCGGGAGGGGCTGATATTTTTTATTGATTGACTTTTCGTTACCAAAAAATAGCTGAGAATGCTACATTCCGAAAAAATAAGGAAAGGAAACAGAGGCGAAAGCGTCGCCATCTATTCTTTTTTTACTCTTGAAAGCACTCTGAAAAATGCATGGAATCGATCACTATGCTCTGGATATTGCCGCTGGACGAGAGATTCGGCGATGTATCCATCCATGTGGTAGTTGCGGTATCGTGGGACGTTTGCTCGAACCTCCCTTCGCGTGCGCTCGATGTTTCGAGTGCGTGCACCAATGTCAAGATCACTTTTGAACGTTGGGAGTTCTCGAAATATTCGAAAATGCCCCGTTTTATAGTGTATTTCTGGGAAATTCAAGATCCCATAGCTTATGGAATTAACAGAAAATTGACTCCCCCGGTGGAATATCACTCGTTATCATGGAATCAACGAGTTCGTGAGGAAAAAAATTTCAGCGTTTCCCGAAAAAGTACTCGAACTACATAATGACCTTTTTTTCGCTGTATCAGTAACAGTGGCGGATTTACCAGTAGGCCGAGAAGGCCTGAGCCTAGGGCGGCAGATTTGAGGGCCGAATTTTTTTTAGCCGTCTTACGAAAAACAAAAGCACACACTTTAGGCAAGTGAGAACAGAGCGAAATCGCGGAAAATATTTGTCCCCGCTCGCACAAGTTCACTTACTGGTTGGGGATGCGAACCGAGCGACTTCTGTACCAATTGGCTATAACTGAATAAAAAATGGTTTCAAAGAAAAAATTGCGCGAGAAGGTATTGTAAAAAAATTTCATAACTCGATTGAATTTATTATCTTTCAATTCTTTACGAAATGTGCATTAGCGTGGAAGTCACATAACCACCCCGCCTTGCGAGTCGGGCGTGATTGAGCCTTGATTGGCTCAGAAATAAACGCGAAAACTATTTCTCGCCCAATTTCAACTAAATTGTTGGAATGTACAAATAATGTAGGAACTGACGATTGTAGAGAAAGGATGGTGAAAGTTGAGCAGCATATAGCTGGGAAACGTGTAAATCCGCCAGAGGTCGCCGAATTTCATCGATGTGCAGTCAGCACTTTGCTCAGTTTGAAATTCATCGTTGGATAGTAACTCTAATATCTGCCAGGTGCCCTTGAGTAAACGAACGAATTTCTGTGCTGCGTGCAATGAATTCTGATTGATCCATGACCGCGCGGCAACCTTTGCCGAGCGAACGAGTTACGTAAGGGCGGCGGCAGCCAGTTCCGCGTGCCCTTGCCGAACGTGGGCGAGGAGTGGCGAACTTTTACTTCTTATTGTTAGCAGTGTTTGCCGCCGCGGCGGTCCACGATCAAGGTCGTCCGTTTACTTCCAAGCATCGCGCTGACGTTGGCACGATTCGCGGCGTTAAATTTCAAGAGAGCGGTAAAGTGTTGTTTGGAAACGACGACGTCGCCAGTTTCCGATTGCGGCGACGCCGCTGTACATGATCGATCGACGAGCATTTGTGTCACCTTGGAGAGAGGAAAGAGAGGAGATCTCTACGAGGTATCGGGTCGCTTAAACGAGAACCGATATTAGTTTACGAAGGGTTAGACTAATTAATCTCGCGCGAGTACCACGCGGCTTGCAACATCCGAGGTTACCCGTTTCGCAAGGACTTCTTCCGCGTCCTTGATCGATTTATCGTATCCAGCCACAAGGTTTTCTCCCCGGGAAGAAGTCTCCCTTGCGAAAACAAAACACCCAACTTATTTCGCCCGTATCGAATCACAAACAGGACATCAATTTAGTGGAATATTAACCAGCCGATTCTAGCGGATGTATCATTGTTACAGATGTATTCGAAAGAGGTTTATAAATTTTATACTACGTACGCGCGAGATATGGAGGAAAAAGGGGCACGAGGGCCCTCTTAAGCCTCTAGATTATTTTCTATAGTTTTTTACCACCCGCTACAAGCTGATTGTGTCTATCTTAAACAAATTCGTCATTAGTTGGCAAAAATTGAACAACCAAAATCCGGGCACGACGCGGCCCCTTCGAAAAAATATATGGAACATTCGGGGACACATAAAAAAAATAGGGAGAAAATTCGACCCACGTTTCCCTTAACCAGAAGTGTTTCGTGTCATTCACTGGGTTTTTGAGAATTTTTGTTCACACTTTAAAAAATAGACATTCGCAATCCACTTCGAATGTTTGTAAAAAATGAATGGTTCTTTAAAAAGATTTGAAACAATTCAGGTTACGTTTTTTACCGAGTAGAATGTTTAAAAAAAAACACAAAATGATTTGGAGTTGGTCGGGGTTTAATGCTGGTCGAGTTGACGTGGAATGCCCCATACGTATCTTTATTTCGTATTTTCCCTGATGAACTATAAACATAATTGAGTTAATTGTGGTTCCATTTAATCCTTTTCATGAAATACTCCGTTTTGTCCGGAAATCGTTTATGAACTCTAATTTATGAATAAATTGAAAGAAAATTATATTTTTTAGCAAGTTTTTAAGAGGGTCCGTCGTGCCCCCCGGTCTCCCCTGAAGTGGTGTCTCCCCACCGCGACCCAGCGCTCCACGCAGGTTAATAATCGCAGCCATTAGGTACCATTCGGGTAAGATTGATGGTACCACTGGATTTTTCACTGATATTAACTCTCAACATAATGTCTCCCGTGGGGTCAACCTGACCCCGCGCGGAAAATGCCGATAATTCAACCACTAATCACGTGACCACGAATGGAAACAAATTTGGTAACCAGCTGGGGAAAAACAGAAATGCCAAATTTGTAAATAAATTTAGGAATCCGTATGACTGCGAAAAAAACTGAACAATGGGTGAAACAGATGAGGCAAGAAAGAATAGCGAACATATTAGGCGAAGTGAGAAAATCAGAAATTACCTACCTTTCAAATAATTCTGTCGAAATGAGCGAGATGGCATTCGATAGAACTATTTTCGGGGAGTGAAGTCGCCTAAGCAGATTGGTGCGAGAATATTGGTTAGTCAGTGACGACAAAATTACCCACTATACCGATGATCGCACTGTTCATCGATACAAGTTAAGTACAACATTCGTGTTGTACACGACGCTGTGCACGTGTCGATTGTATCATCTTTCGCAATAAATCATCCATTTTACTGCTCGGTTATAATTGTTAAAAAACACACAAAAAAGCACGACGCTCCAACTTCTCTTTGCTTCGTCACACTCTTAAAAATGGATCGCAATCGCGGTGTTTATTATATTTTGCGCCGAGTAAATCCTGGTTCCATATCAGCCACGTGTTACGCCTCGTTTCGAGTATGTGTGCCGAGGAAGTTTTGAGAATTTATGTGTTATAAAAGCGACGATTCCATTGTCGATGGAATTTCCATTGTCGAAACGTTATAGCCCACGACGAAGCGTTCTGCAAGAAGCATTATCCGTACTTTTATTACTTTCTTCCATAAAACTAAATGGCATTCCGATGAAACAACGAGCAAAAGGACCTCGAATATTCGTTTCACTTGGAGTTAAACTCTGCCACGGAAGATCTCACCTGGGTGGGGAATATCATATTGCGAAAAATAGCCGGGGGGCTTGGCTCGGGTCGTCCCGAGTAATCACCTGTGGAATCCTTTAATGGAAGGTCGTTGCTACCGCAGAGCAATCCTCATCCGCGAAACCGTGCGCATGTAGCACGTTTGTGCTTTTTTCTTCTCTCAATCAGGATGAAAAAAATTCTACGCGTACGTGATTCTACGCGCGGGAAAATTTAGGCGACGCGAGACCGTTGACTCGTATTAACATCGAGTCAATGAGAACGGGTGAAATTTAATCGCGCAAAAACTATGACACGTACGGTTATCAACGCGTGCCTCGCAGGTACATTTTTGTCACGTTTCGTGTCAACGATTCGTTTGACTCGTTACATCACGAATCACCAGCTGATATTACGGAACGCTCGTACGTCAGGGAACTTGTTACTTAACAGAGGTGTTTCCGAATTTGCATACTCCCAGAGACTTGAACGTTTCCAAATTTGAGAACAAAAAAAATTCCTAAAAATTTCAGCTCCTAGTCTATACATGATTCTTATACAATATATGACATATTTTTGCAAGTTGTTTATTAATTTTTCATTATTGTTGATATCTTAGCCAACGACTTATACAATTTCGAGGTACAGAACAAGATTTTCGCAAGTCATTTCCATAATAAAGTTTGGTGGAAAAATGGACTTATTGTTAAAATTGACATTAGAGATAAAATTTTCAAGATTTTTTTTTTATAATTAATTTATTATTAATTGTTTAATTTTATTGATAATTAAATACTTGGACCATACAAATTCGAAAAACACCCTATTATTATGTACGTAGATTAAGGTTCGTCTGATGGCACAAATCAATTTCTGGGGATTTTATGGTAGAAAACAAAAGTTTTGAGAAAAGACGCACAGTTTTTTTTCGTTTGAAAAATGAATCGCCGCGGTTTTGTTTGAAACGAGTTGCGAGTAGCATGTTCCGTTTGCGTAGCGTATAATTGATTGATTGCTCGTTGAATAACGCAGTAGCTAGCATATCGGACTAACGATCATGCCTAGCTAATTAATTGAAACGAAGAAAAATCTGTCGATTATATCCGCAAAGTCGCGTTGGAATTGTACGAACATTTGCAAATTATCAACAGCCTTGTATCGGCGATAAACTCGACGAACGAGTCACGTTCTTGTCGGTTCTTTATAATTTTTGCAAATATCCATCATCGCATCGATCGATCGGTGGGAAGTGCGAAAGAATGGGAGTGGAATTCAAAGTTCTTTGTCAGGGTGTCACAGCGAGCTGATCGACTCGCTCGATGAATGCGTTCTCATTCGTGTACGTCAACATGTATATCAACAATGCCATTATACGACGAGATCGGAATTGCAAATCAGGCTGTTGGAATTCAATGGTGATCCGAAAAGTGCTAAGGATTTACCAACCTCACTTTTGATACCGCGTATAATTTCGTTTCAGGTAGCCCAAAGCTGTGGAAGAGAATATCGCGAATATTGCCAATTCAAATACTTCGGTGCACTTTTTTGGGTGGAGACGATGATAGGCGAACGGTAATCCAACGAGAACGATGTCAAGCAGCGTTACGCGATTCTTTGCAACAGAACGACATGACGATTGACCAAGTTTCACCTTGATCGAGATGATCAACGTTTTCTAAACGCGAGAACTCACGATCCAACTTCGCGCGTCAGCACGTTTCGCAATGGGATCACTGCCAAATCTTCACGAGTTGTCCAGAGACAAACTCGAAAGTCCAGTTCATCGACCAGCGCCGCTGGGTGGTTTCGGACCCATAAGACTTCCTCCGCAACCTCTTCCTCTCGCCCATACTCACAGACGCGCCAGAAGTAGCGGACACCATCGCAATGCCTTGTGGGACAACGACGCCATGCTCGAGGTACGTGTCTAAAAAAACTGTTTCAAATTTCTACACAACGATACAGAAGTAAAAATTTCCTACTCAGCAATATAACATTTATATTATAACAGTTATATTGCAAGGTAATACGTTATATACCAGTATTAGCTATGTAACACAAAAATAACATCGCGACATTACCTGTAACTTCCATGGTATATTGCCGCAATAAAACGAGTTCACTGGGTTGAATCAGCGTTGAATATTGTACACAAAAATGTGAACACTTTACGCAACGTTGGAAAAACATGTTACTCTCTGGACTGTAACCTGAATTCGTTTGCAGCAACACATGGCGACCTATTCGCCGATCTCTTGCCGATCCGCGAGGATATCTGGTCTGGCTTGGCGTCGACGCGAATCGCTGAGCTCCTCGGCTGGTGCTTCGTCGGTTCGCAGGTTGATCGCTGCCGTTCGCACAGCTCCGGCAGGTCCGCGTCCACCGAGAAAGGCTATACTGAGACACTGCGCGGCTCTTCTCCTGGGTCACGCCGCGGCATCGGCCGCGATGCTACCGATGTTTCCGCTGCAAGCGGGCCTCGGTGCCTTTAATCCTCATCTGGGTCCGGTCCTCCTGGCACTTCTATTCGCGGTAGCTACTCTGACCTCGTGTTTCACGCCAATTATCGTCCAGAAGGTGAACACAAACTTAACGCTTTGCTTCGGCTACCTGGTGAGCAGTGTTTTCGTCGGGGTTCATTTCTATCCGAAGTGGTATCTCTTGGTGCCCGGATACGCGCTACTCGGTGTGTGGATCAGCCCTTGTTTTCTCGCGAGAACCGCGCACGTCAACATCTCTGCGGCTAGACTCAGCCTGGTCAGTTCCGATCCGGAAGATCCCGACGAGACCAGAAGAGAGTGTCTGTTGCGCCGACTAAATCGGGCCGTACGACTCGCCGAAGACATGGGACTTGCTCTCGGTTAGTTAATAACAACGAATTTGTTCGAGTTAGACCAAAACCACTTTTACCCAGTGGTCAAGAGTCGAGGATCCCAACTGTATATTGTTCCCTCTTCGTTTCACTGTTCCCCTCGTTCTCTATCCCCAGGATGTCTCGTCGCGGCTGTTCTGGTCAAAGTCACTGATCCGTACACGTCGTCGTTGCCGACCGAAACTCCCGTCGGAGATTTTTGCGGAGCGGAATATTGTCCCTTGGAAACTTATTTCTACAACGAGTCCATGCTCGTTCCGACGTTATCTCCTGGAACGTCGTCTATGATGCTCAGCGTTTGGCTCGGCCTGAGCGTTCTAGCTTTCGGTATATCCTGCGGGCTGTTGGACTCACGCATGAAGGAACCTCAGACGGTGAACGAGAGATTAAGCGTGGAACACTGGCTTCGAGCTGTAAAGTCCGCATTTCAAGATCCACGCCTACAGCTGGCTGCTCCTTTGGCTTTATTCGTTGGCCTCGAGCAGGGATTCATGTTCGCCGACTTCACCGAGGTATCGTCACGACTTACGCGTCCTATTTACGAACAATTTATTAGCCCTATCTTCTCCGGCAACAATCTCCGTCCTTACCTCTATCGCGTCGTGCCATTTATACGATAAGTTCGAGGAGCTCCAATTTACTGAAGAAACCTTTGAATTGGTTCGTAGGATCAAGTTAACAGAATAACGCTGTCCTTATTGGCCTAAGGAAGCAACGAGGCTCGTTATACCCTCGTTACACCGAACACCCGATTTCAGAATTTAACTCAATAAGGCCCAGGCAAAACTGGGTTAGCTGTGCCACTCACAGGCAATCTGGAAAAAATTGAAAACTGACTGCTCCATTTGATTCTACCGAAAAAATCATGACGACATCGTAATCTCAGATATTCGGATATGCAATAGATTATAACCGTTTTACACTATCAAACTGAACCTTGACAATAAAGTGTCGGTCTCCGTCATGATTTTCTCCGTAGAATTAATTGGTGCAATCAGAGAATGCCGAACGACAAATTGCTTTTGTTGACAGGCCTACGTCGTTTGTGCTTTGGGTGGTGCTGGAACCGTGACGCTTAGTTTTCTGAGTCTGGCTTTACTACAGGCCATCGCTGGTGCCACCCTCTCAATGCTGCTACGACACATACGAAGATATTTCGTTATCGGTAAGAGCTTCTTGGATTTACGGAACAATCGCGTGGATCAAACATTTATTGCGCCTCTCTTAATCCCATCGGACGTGTGATATGAACGATGTGATGGCGCCAGAATACTCAAAATGAAATATCACTTCCCACGTTTACTACGATCGATCACCTTTCGAACCCACCTACATAGCGGGTAGATCGCCTACGTGGCAGCAAATCAAGGCAGCTATGTGCTCAAATTTACAATCACATACCAACATCGATGACCAATAAATCAGAGTTGCTTCTGCTCTATCTCTCGATGATTTATATCCTCCGTTATCTCTACGCCATTCAACGCCTTGTCGCCACATTTCAAGACACGATCAATCTGGGCTTTGTAAGCACGCCAAAAAATATCATAATTTTCAAAGTTCGTTATCCATTCGAGTAGATAAGCTTTCCAACTTTCTGCTCCTCCGTATCGAATCTAGTCGCGAATAAGATCGTTAAACGCGAAGCGGCATGGTGCTAAGTTCCATGGTATTCCTCGATACCAATTCATTTTTATTAACGTAAAAGAGATTACATAGCTACAGATGCGAAAAAAAAATTCGATTCACGCTTCCACCTCGTACGATGTTACTTCTTTCCAATTTTTACAATCACATCCGTTCGTCTTGTGGCTAAGCCAAACATCCTTGCTGGCTCGTCGCGTTACATTATTGTTTTTCCAATTTCAGCGGTAGGGCTGGCCTTTCATGCTTGCTTACTGCTCGTCCTTGTAGCCTGGAGGCCAGCTGAGGACGATCCTGCTCTCTTCCATGTAATTTCCGCAGCGTGGGGCGTGTGCAACGCTATATGGGAGACTCTAATTTACTGTAAGTCTTCGCCTCGTAGCGTAGATTGTTCTCAGTAAATATTCTCACCCCTAACTTGTTCCCGTCATTCCTGATCAAAAACATGTATTCTACTCAGGGTTGTAGCAACGTATTAAATTTCGTAACGCATTGGCATTTTCGTTAACCATTGAATCTATTTTATTTAAATAACAAACGTGTCCACTAAAATGATCCATGGCTCACTCATTCTACTTCATTAAACTCTTCGCGAATACTGGTATTTGATGCAACTGACGATGATGATGATGATGACGGTATAACACTCGTCGAAGACTTTGCTTCGGATCGAACGAAATTTTAACGATGAAACATTTATGTTTTACCTTCGCAGCGTTACTTCAAGGTCTGTATCCAGGCACGTGGCAGGCACCTCTGTCAACATCCTTGTTCTGGAGATGGTTAGGACTGTCTTTGGCGCTTGGTTTGCACGGTTTGGTTTGCACGCGAATTCGCGTACTGGGGTTGGCCTCGATGTTACTGCTGTCCGTCACACCGTACACGTGGCTCGAGATCCGACTGGCGAAACGTGGAAAAAGCTTAGCACCCTTGTGACCACGCCGAATGGGAACGCGCTTGTTCAGAGACAAACATTCGCACAGTGACTGAGATAGATTTCGTCCATCCAGCCTTAGAACGAGAAAACATCTAACGAACATTCGGGATAGAGCTAGAACCATCAACATTTTCGTCTGCCATACAAACACGTCGTCGTGAAAGTTTTTGCTTCATTTGTCTCGTAAATCGAAGGAATACCATTTTTTTCTTACTTCAGACAAATCGGTACGTTCATTTCACGAAGTATACCTAATTAAGCAACGTTTACTTCGATGTCACGATTATAACGATTTTAATGCTGGATGGAACTGATTTAGGTGATAGTGTAAAAAATATCGCGACACAACTGTATGTATAAAAATTATACGGAGCATCAATTACTTACGTATTTTTAATACCTCGTCAACGATTCTGCTGACAGAGATGTTGCATGCAAACGTGTGAGAGACTCTTATCGCGTACAGCATACTCTCGTCATTGCTCAGGAGGCACGCCTGATAGAACCGAAGTTCAAAACGAATCTTTAAGGTTCAAATGCGTTGGTATTGTGAAAATTGAAAAAAAAAAGATTTAGCGCTGTCAGACTGTGTATCGATGGTAGCTAATCTTTGGCCATTTTCACCAACAAATACCACGCGTTGCCCTGCGTATTATATATATATTACCCTAAATATAGGATCCTACTATTGTAAATGAAAAAAAAATTGTTCGAAGCACCCTATTGTATATATACGTAATGATTATTATGTACTTTTACTACTCTGATCGAATTGTAACCTAACTGCGGTGTAGTCCGATCCACCAGAGAAATCAAGAGGAAATCGTAGTAATTATTTTGTAAAAAAAAATCTATACGATATCATAAAACGTCGTTACGTGTAATTTGTTTGTAATAAAATGTACGATGATAAAATAAGTTTCAGTAAACGATAAGTTTATAAACTCGTCGTAACGTCTAACCGAATTGATAGACGTTGGATATACACTTTATATTAGACTAGATAAATGCGACAGTGCCTCAAGATGATTAATTTTTCCTCTCAGTTTGAAATCACACTCGAATATACATATACATATATACGTTACTTGTATCACGAAAAAACATACCGTTTGTATTTTTCGCATACTTATATATTTGTACGTTTAATTGGACCTATTTAGCTCTCTTCCGAAACGTTTCGCTATCTACCTTACAATTAGTTTGGAACAAACACTTATACATGTAATTGATAAAACGATTTACTCGACATTCGATACTGTTTTTTTTTCCACAACCACAACAACAACAACAAAAACGCGGCATACCGTTAACGGAGTGCATGGAGTAGCTCATCCTTCAACAATGTATCAATCGTTCCTCGCAGGTCAAACACAAACCAGAGATTCGCCCGATACGTGAGAAAATCCGAAAAAAAGCAGTCGAATTATGGAATCACGAAAACTATTGTAGTATTGTTTCGACCGCGTTGGAATTTTTGAACCGATATACGTGAAAAACGCAATCGAGCATCGACGATATACGTTGCCAATGCGTTGCTCTATCTAACACATTCATCAGCTGGGAAAATCGTAATTTAGACGAATTATGTTTTTGTTAGCGTTAAAACGAGATATACTTATGGTCAATTCGTACAATGGATGTTTCTATCAGTATACTGGCGGGATTTGGTATAAATAATTATGACGAGTGCGCGAATCGCTGTGGATAACGATGTTGAATAAATATTCGTACGTACTTGTTATGTAAGTTGTGGTATGACGCGTATAGTCTGAATAAGATTTTGTTAGATGCACCGAAGCGCCAACTGCTACAAGATAAGAAAACGGAAACAATTCACGAGTTCGAAATATTTGTTGGACATTGGTGAATCGTAACGTAACTGCCATAGCAAGGCCAAATGTGAAATATAATTACAAAACCAACAAATTCTGATTACACGCTGACGATTAAGTGGCTTAGCTTATCCTAATTACCACAACTGTTATTCACATATCAGTGATATTGATGTAAAATATATGTTATACCGTATTATTACCAGAAAATAAATATTAACGTTAATATTGTTCGTGATGCCGTCGAATGAAGAATATTTCTCACCTTCTCTCTCGCAATCGTTTGGGATTCGCGCGGATGTGTTTTAAAAAATGTGCTCGTCGACGTGTTTTCACGAGTTGAATTAATACGATTTCGGCGAATGCGCGTCGTAATTGTTAACTAGCAATTATACGTAATACAGCCACAATCGAGCAGCATCATTTTTCTAAATGGCGTGTCGTGTGCCATTGACATCAATGATGTTCAATGGTACGTACCTATTACGCGTACCGAGAAGCATGTCACGCGATATTCTCTAGCATGACCTGCCACGATCTTCGCAAATTCAACAACAAAGGGATCGACATTCCCACAGCATAATTCGATCGTGACTTAGATAACAGCCTTTTCATTGGCGATCACCCCGAGAAAGAAAAATCTTATGTCATCATAAATAAAAAAATTGACCCGAAGTAATTATATATAATTTAAATATAATTATATACAATTATTTTGCAGTTTTATAGAGAGTTGTATGTAATTATATGTAATTTACACGCAAATTAAATATAATTATATACGTTTTGCAATTTTATAGAGAATTTTATATAATTATACAGGGTGAGTCACGTCAAGTGTCGCGAATGGGAGGGACTTAATGGACAACCAGAAAAATTTGGTTCACCAAAATTCTTACACAAACACAAGATACAATTTCTTGGTATAGAAAAGTCATAGTTATCGACAGGGATGTGACTCTTGTGCGCCTTCAACGTATTACCTGCTGTTGTTACTAATTTCTGTTACTTCGATCCTTCGATCTCAACTGGGACTGTAGAAAATTATATACATATATGTATATATATCACTATTTCGTGATCAATTTAAAAAAAAAATATTCTTCGAGCAAGATGTAGAATTTTGATTTGGGTAGCCGTCTGGTAGGGTGATCGATGGATCACCGTATCGTAGATTTAGTAGGGGAGTTTAGGCCGACCGTCGTTCGATGGCAGCATCTGCGTGTTCCCGAGGCAAAGAATTAAATTTGATTAATGCTGAAGAGCTTTTGGGAAGATATTTTTGATTTAACAAAATAATTTAAGGATTCGTCGGAACTCCTTCAACGAGGTGATTTATGTTCGAGAGGACAATAGAACATGTTTGAAAATGAAGGACAATGTGAATGTTCTGTTTGTCGAGTACCTATACACATTAGGATGAAAAGATCTTTAGAACGTTCACTGTGTTGTAGAACATGTAAGCTCTAAAGAAAAAGAAGACAGGTTGAAGGAACATAGAATTACTGGGCCACAAACATTATGGAAGGAAATATTCAAATTGAAAAAACATGTTTCGTTCCATTCGCATGATCATTCAACAGAACTTTTCTAATCGTAGTAGCATCGCGTATCAACCGCAGAAGTGTGCACATTTTAGATGTTTGTGTCCCTGCGAAAGGGTGGAAGGTGGTAAAATATCATTGGAAGAGCAATATATTAATTGTATTTCTCTAATAAATATCCACTTATTTCATATCTATTGACCCGCAAGTCCACTTTCATTTGTTTTTCCATTAATAACTACGAAACCTAACGAAACGCATCCTACATTCAGCAAACGAATGCACGTATACTAATAACATGTTGCGCGCAAACGAAGCGAGCCGTGAGAATAATCATTTGTCGATGAAATATTTCCGTTTCTGCTTTGTTGTAGACAAATTAACATGTTTCTGTTACGTACGACGGAAGTACATTCCAAATTTAACAACAAAACACACCCAATAATAATAATAATAATAATAAGCACTAAAAATTCAAGCACTGAAACGTGATTTGACTATCTACGACACGTTCACGATGGAAAATGTTGTAACGCATCGTAGTCTTTCACAACCATATGTGACACATTTTCTGGGTGGGTCGACGCTCCTTGGAAAGTCACTGAATTTCTTCCAATGACCGGTTAGGCGTTTGATCACCCTTACGTAAAATTTTCACTGACTCGCTTAGGTTTAAGAAATCACTTTTATATATGTTTGCTTCCTCCTGACCACTGTCGCCGTAGTTTATCAGGAGTCTCGCGAAGTCTTCTTCATTTTATCCACAGCCTGTCGAGGCGAGCCACATTTTTAATTGTACGGCATACACCTATGCGATTAACTATTTTATTGTCATCATCACGTAACAAGACGTATATTGTTAGGTGACCATATTCCCTACGTAAACGAATAATTAAACTGCTCCTTATCGAGTTCGCGATTATTTTGTCTACGCGCAGTATAAAAACTCTTGCGGACAGTTAAACAACCAGTTTTTGCGAATCGGTACAACTTCAACGATGATCATTAAATTTTATTCAATTACCAGCTAACGCTGTAAACCAGCGACATAGAAATTTTTTGGCCACGATCGCTTCCCACAAAATAGACTGCTGCTATAATTGCAGTAGTTGTTAAAAGTTGTAGTGAACCGCAGATGAATCGAGATAGTATGAGATCAAAAACGATTGTCGATACGATCGAAGAGCAAATAGAAGGACGAAAGGGAAATGAAAAATTAAAATTCAAACAACCGATAAATTCGCTCGCAAATCCTTGATATTATCGTGACGTTGAATAGTTGTTGGAATCACCCTTGTGCTCTTAAAATGATCTCGCAATATGATACTAATTATTCCGTCATTTCCATCGTATCGTTGTTATTATTATACATCTTTTGAATACCTAAAATTATACAATAATACAAAAAACTACAAGTCATACGGAATTCGAGTTAATTGTAATTTACAAAAAACAAGATATCACTATAAATTATTTTTATTTCACGTTTATCCTCTGATCAAAATTGAAAATTTTCCCTAGCGTTGAAATATTTTTGATTCAATTTTCAATGTACGATGTCATTATTTAATTATCAAAAGAACCAATACCGCATATTCGTATGGTCCGTTGAAAATTATTTCAAATTTTCAAATAACGATACATCAATTTCCTAACCGACATGCTATAAAATATTGGCAAACAATATTATTTAGAGAATTTCTACAAATAATGTTTCATCATCATCAGATAGTTTAATAAATGCGTTATTAACGTTCGATTTCTCTCACTAACAATACCAGTGCAATGGCATATCTTTCAATCCAAAATGAAATGCATAAAATAGGCGAAGGTGTAAAATCAATGTGTTAATTGATGCGTATACAACGTGTATACGCCCATAACAGAATGGCCATATCAAGCGCAATATATTAGTAAGCTCTTTTCGCAAGCACGTCATGGCTCAGAATCATTCGATCACAAATACACTCGAAATTCGTCAAAGCATCAAAATGACGATACAAACGACCAGTGACGGGCAAAAGTAATCAAACAGCCATTATCGAACTGGTTAAAGAATAATTCACTTAGTCGATATGAGAATCCATGGAGATGTACTGACTCGAACAACTTTTCACACAAATTAAAAAAAAAAAAAAAAATCTGGCGCGAGAATCTATTCTACGCATGTCGGAATTAATTTGTCACTATGGCACCACTCACTTTGTTTTTAAATAATTTATTTTCATGTTTATCACTTATAGCCAATATCCGGCAATCGATCCCTCAACAAACGTGTTTCTTACAGGCGCAACTTTCCCAACATTTGACAAAGCAACAACAATAGTTTGTCGCATGCAATTGGTTAGGCACTCTCGTTTTACAAACCTAACGCGCACCAGACCCTACCCGACTGACCAACTATCGTATTGTCTATTACAGTACTTTGCAAGAAAATGACGCGATGTCCGGTAAGAAGCTGTATGGGTATTGTATGGCTTAGAATAATCAGGGTAATTCTATTCCCACAATTGCAAGTATGACGTGACCATATCGATGAACCAATCGCGAGCAATTCAATACATAATATGTGTGCATCACATAAGCATATATCCTGACACGTGGTTTAAACAGTTTTTGGAATAAAAACATAAAAGCAACATTTATCCAAATGCAGTAAATAAATATTATTCTCTAGTACAATCCTTCGCCGGAGTACTCATCTTCGAGTCGTTATGGAAACGCGAGAGCAATCATTTGGAAGGTATGTATTATATTATAAATGAAATTTTTTCCAACGTGCGCGAATAATTCCATTCGCTGCTGAGACTTTTGATTTTTCGGTGCTACAACTTTCAACTGATTAATGCAGTTATCTAATTTTTGTATAATCGAAGTTATCTTATTCAAGAGATGAATATCAAGAACCGAGGGTTATTTTCCAAGTTGAAGTCGAATAGGGATTGGTCATCGGTCATCGGTTCAAATCTCTGCACTGTCGGGCAGACTGTTATGTGATTAAGACGCAGCTCGTATCCATTATCATTTTCACACTCACGTACTCTTAAACATCACAAATCCACCTAATCATTTATAAGATATAGTCTTACGAGGTGCCAGGAATCGATAATATACAATCACTACAGTAACTTCGTACTTCAATTGAATTTAGCCAATTTACAAGGTCGGATTCAGACAGGCGTGTAGTTTCCTTTGGGTGTGTAGAAGATTTGCCCTCGCAACAGGCGTCTACGAATTTCAGTCCATAACAGAGCCTTCTCTTTCTTGATCTTCTTGAGAACTCCTTTATTCTCCTGCGCTCGTCGGGAGAGGTATGGTAGTACTTCTTTTACCGGGCCGTATGGGATGTACTTGTATACCGAATATCCGGATTGACCTGATATCCAAAAATGTGAAGGTATTATGGCGAGCATTAGAATTATAAATCGACGAGGAATGAAAATAAATATCGAACGTATTCCATACCGAGAGGGAAAGTCAAATAATCGCACATCCCGAGGAGTTGGCCGAAGCAGATAACTTTATCCTCCGGTGAGATTCCAATTTCCTTCATTCTTTAAAAGAAACAAGAATTCCATTGTACTCGATTCGAACGATTCAAAATAAAATCCATGATTCGTACGTGTTTACTCACTTTTCAATTGCGAATCTCACGGTATCCTCATTGTGCGAAGCGACCATTATTCCAATTTTTTTAGGGTCTTCGCCCTTATCTTTGTATTGTTTCATTCTGCGCAAACATTCCATCAGCGTTTTGTGGTAGGATTCTGTCGTCGCTTCGTAAGTTGGATTGATTGGATCGGGATAACCCATCGCGGCGGCTCTTGCTCTTTCCTGCAAGTTGTAGTAACGGATTAGGTACAGAATGTCTTTTTCCATCATCGATACCAAGAAGACGAGTGATGCGAATACGATTGTCTCTACGAATATTTCATTACTTACCTGCTCGATGTAAGCACCTCGAACCAACTTAGCTCCGAAGTAGAAATTTTGACGTTCAGCTTGTTCAAGATCGGTTTTCACCTCGTTGTAGGCCTCTTGCAGATACGTTTGATACGTATTGAAGACCACGGCCTAGGAGGTAGACCGAATTGTGATTCAACGTTCATTCAACGATAAGCTCTGCAACGACACACACTTGATTCACTCGTTCCTTACAAAAATAAATTACCTTTTTCGTATTGTACTTGCGCATCATTTCCAGGGTGAGCCGTGAGATTGCTGGTTGGAAGTAAGTCTGCTCGGCATCGATCATTATACGGACGTCTAATTTCTCGGCAACCTTGCACGCGATAGAAAAAAAATAACGAGCATAATTATCATCGAAGGTTGAATAACATTAATACCGACATGCAACTTTAAATTGACATGAAACTAACTGATCGATAATCAAGTACGATAATTCGTGTTTCCAAAAATACGTACGGATACGATGTTATTCAGTCGTCTGACCATGTTCCGGAACATCTCCTCTTCCTTGGGCGTTAGTTGAGTCATCAGCTTTACCATTTTTCCCGTTTTTATATCCGGAACTTGGAAGGTTTCGCTCAACTCGTAATTTTCATCGAGAATACCACTCCACGGGAACAAGTGGATCACACTGTCAGATAGAAGTGAAATGTTATCGCCATGGAAAATGATCTCACGTCGCTAGGACACGCTCAAAGATCATGCATTACGAGTTTGTCTGTCGAACCAACTGCGATCAGCAAACGCTACACTACTACATCACCAAATCACTGAATAAAATCGAATGAATAATTCCAATATGAACAGTCCATAAAACAGACACCGTACAATACAGTTGTGTATGTATGCCGAGCGAAAGTAAATCTAATAACAAAATAAAGTACTCTCAGACTCGATGTAATTCAAGCAAGGAAATGGAAACCATAACACGTTTACAATTACACCCGTGTTCTAATTTTCTTTCACTCACTAAACTAATCGCACGGATTGCTAACAGGTTTCAAGCAGAAATCGCAGATGAAATTAATCATTGCTCAATACATATTTCAATTCCATATTCTTACTTTCTGCGTGTCCGTAGGAAGGCCGGAAACAAAAATAGTTCACATTAGAATGAAAAATCTAATTTTAATTCGAATTCTCGAGAAACGTTAACAAACTATAAACGCATAATCATGTCGAAAGTTCATTGTTCGCAGCGTTATTGTATAAAGAACAATAACGGAGTAGCGCTACAAATAAAAATGACATTGACCATTCTATTAGCCGAGGGCTACGAGAAATATGATTATTATTCGATACGTAAGCTATAAACGTTCGTTAGACTCGTGCTCACAGTTAGACTCTACTACAATCGTTGTTTTGAGCGTACGAGCAAGTGGCTATTTCAATGAACATTGCAAATAAGCTTAGTATTCTGAAGATACGATTCGGAGTCGGTGCACATAGAAAACACATATTCTAGATAGTTGTAGGTAATGCTTACTTTCATCGTAGATACACGACTCATAGAACGTACCCTTCTTTATCTGCCTGAATTTTGTCAAGGAATTTTTGTACAGGTGCTTCATCTCTGATATGAGCCTCCTCGAATTTTCTTTTGAAATCATCAGGTTTCGCATGATGGGCCAAAACTGCTCCTTCGCCACCAACAACATCGGACATATATTGTCGGGCTCGCATGATCACCTCGGACAGTTGTAGCTGCAAGATGATCGATTAATCGCAGTTATTAGAATGTAGCCAATTGCCAAGAACATTATATTGGAGATCACTGACCAGTAGTTGAGGACGGCCCAACGCTGTCAATTTCACTGCCGTGATGCCAACACCCATGGAGGCACCTGAGAAAATCACAAGACGTTACTTCGCGTCGAGGCATGTCGAGTTAAGTATTCTACGGCACGTTGCTTCAGTAGAACGCAGTGAATTTTTCATCGTTCTCAGAACATTATGGCATTATTGATGATGAGTGATTGGCGAGTAACGACGTTATAAAAATATTATGATTAAATAACTCTATTGCCTCAGGAGTAATGATAGGAGACGCAGGAGCGAGAAATATCCTTACCAGGATGAGGAATGACATCACTGATACGTGTGAAATTGTTATTTGGATATTTCAACTTCAATGTCGCTAACTCATCAGCTGTAAAAATAGGCGATGCTGTGTTAATGGATTAGTATAGGCCATGCACGCGTCTCTTACATATATACAATCTCCATTCAATGAATTGAGCGACAGGCGAATGTTTGGTTTTTTGTTAACATTTTTTTATAAGATCAGGCGAGTTAATTGCAAGTCAGCATTCAGTGTTGTATGATAGATCGGTGCTCAATTCACCAATCTGGTGAATGTAGCAGATCGGGGAGCCTAGTACGACCGTGATACTGCTTCGCGTAGGTCAGAAAAAGTAAATGTTATTGCAATATCGTTGATGATCTTGGAATAGCTTGGCGAGTGATAATTTGCATAATTTGCGGTGAATTATACGAATGATCGACCAATAATTTGAAGAACAATGTTTATAGGTATGCCAGAACTCGAGTCTTATTGTTCGTGCATGTGGACAGATGTTGGCAGTATAAAGTAACGAAAATGAGCTATAGTTTATAAATAAACAAATAGATTTCCTACACGAACACAGTAGAATAATTTCCGTCATTGTGTAAAGTGTAACAATTTGTGTGTAGAATATTTAACATTTCAGCGTGTTGATTCGACACAATCGTTAGTGTTGTTCTCACAGTCCATTTTTCAACACACAGAAATGTTATTTGATACTAAAGTAACACTTATTAAATGTTACTTTAACATTGCATCGTGTTACTTTCAACACAGAGCTGTGTTGCCTCATCACTACACGCTAAGTGTGTTGAAATAACACTAATTTTTTGCAAACAAAAGCCATTAACACAAATTTTAGTGTCAAGTTTGACGAATTTTTCTTTTACTGTGTACATTAGGGAGATTTTTTGTCGACTATTTTGTTCGATAGTAAACCACCTGAAATTTCGTTGCAAAAAATATTCCCTGAACGTTACAGCCCTCAATATTATTTTCAAGTACTTTCTCTGTGCCTGAGAATGTTTTCCATTTAAAATACAAGTAAATCAATATTTTTTGAAATTCCTATAACTCAGCCGCATTTTATGCTATCACATCGTACTTGGTCTCGATTTACTCCAAATTAAACGATCTACAAAATTGTCCCGTACGACGAAAGTGTAACTTGTACTGGTGAGCTGGTACAGGTCACTGAATTTAATTTTCACCCAAAATTTTCTTTCGCGACATATCCAACGAAATTTCAGGTGGGGACCGAAATAAAAATAGTTGAAAAAGGATCACTCTAATGTACATGTAAAGCGAATGAACCAGGTCGTTGGACTCGATTCGTTAGAAAGAGTTATTTCCGTAATAAAGGGAATTTTGCATTCACGGTTAGCACGACAAAATAGAGATCACGTTAGGAAAACAAGAGAAAATAGGGGAAAAAACGTGCGCGTGATTCGTTAAAGTACGGAGAAATTTCATAGGAATATTGATATTCGACTCACCAGCTACAGCCTCTAAACACCTGATAAACACATCCATATTTCGCTCGCACGAAGCCTCGTTGAGGTAGAAGTAGGTCCTCGCCGAAGCTACTTTGTACCGACGATCAGCAAATGATTTTTCTACGTGATATTTTTTTAACGTGCCTTCTTTCTTTTCATCCCCCGCCTCTGACACGGACGCTCTAAAAGGAGAACACAATAATGTGCGACGAGATCACTACACTTAACTAGCAACCTACCCGACTTTAAGACAAGAAACAAGTGAAATTTTTTGCAAAACTCATTTTTCTTGTTTGCTTAAAAAATTCTTTGATCCTTCCCGAATCCACTAGTATGACAAATTTTTTTCTTCTGACTATTACAAATAATTCAAAAAAATTCAATAACATTTTTTATGGTGCAATCCAAGTCCCAAGTGCTTTTCTCGAATAACTATTTTTTTCTAGTTACATTGACTAGGTGCCATTTCTCCCAGCGCAGTTATTCCGCTCATCCCCTCGATTGATTCAAGTGTCTCTTCGATGTAATGATCGACTGATCAAGGAACTTACTGAACTTCGCGTCGTTCTGCCTCCTCCTGAGAAAGGTCCTCCTCGACGGAGTAATCGAGAATCGGTTTCACGCCAAACTGTCTTAACCTGTCCAGCGTAGGTGTGATTTTCACTTCGTCTTCACCCGCTACGAAATGACCGTAGAACGTCGACTTCATCAGCACCGCGAATAGTTTGTCCCCCAGGACCTTATTCACCAATTTCATCAACTGCAACGAAAACAGACCACGATCGTTAATTCCCCGTTGAAAAATGAATCTTACGTCGACTTTGCAGATTTTACAAATCGGTATTACAAAAATTAGTAGACACCGCGTTAATAGTCATTCAATTAGAGATACAAATTTTAAATGTTAATTGCATAAAAAAATCAGCAATAATTATTCTCGAGTGACTCGGAGGAGGGAAAAAAAGGAAAAAAAACATAATTTGTCGAGTGATTGCATAATGACAAGCTGTTAGGTGAAAAGTGTCGAGAATCCGGGGCGAAGAATAGAATTTACTATTTGCGCGCAACGACGCGCGTAGAACGTGTAGGACGAGGTCCAAAAATAAAAATATTTTGCAAAGGTGACACGAAAAGTGCGTCGCGAGCATTGGCGAAAATAAACCGCAGGAAAAAACGCATCGAGCATTGGGTAGCGCGAAATGTGAGGAACGAAGACGCGAGAGGTAGTAACTAAAATTTGCACCGATGATTGTCCGGCGAATCGGAACGCAAAGACGAAAAATAGTGTGGTGAGGAGTTTGGAAATGCTTTTTTCAATATTTCCTGATCCTGCGAATTACGAGGTGAGTGAAAATCGTTCGCGATAAGTAAGGTTCACGCCTGTCGATTCGTTACGTCACGGACCGGATTGGTCCAATTGGCGCAATTGGGACAGGCCAAATACTATATAGCTCGCTTTCGTTCGTTCATCGGACTTGACCATTTGTTATGTCAAAACTGTCTCTTGCAGCCAGATAAATAATTCAAATCGAATCAGCGACGCTCGACCGATAAACGGTGATTCAACGAACCACGACACTCGGTATAACGAGACAGTTTCGAAGAACTCAAGAATATTTTCAGAGCTTTTTCCAAAATTCGCGAAATCTCGCGTATTTTTAAAAACAAAATTGTAAAATTGCTGGACAGTTAATCGTAGATAACGACAACAATAATAATAATAAGAGAGTCGAAACGAGTAACAAATTTCGGTGAGCGATAGATATAGGAGTTGTTGGTTTTTTTACACGACGGAAACATTCGAGTGGCGGAAAAAAAAGTCGAAAAAAGTCGAGTGGCGGAAAAAATTGGTATGGTTTTACTGAACTTATCGATGTAACGGTGGTCGCCAATTTTCACTCGCGTCAACGCGCAGAGCATACGTTCTTTCATAACGTTCGATAAGAATGCGCAGATAAGTGCTTCCGCGATGATTAGTACGGTTTTGAATGAGTTATCGCGCGAGTCAAGACGTTCCTCGACCAAGTAATTTCCCTCAAAACCTCCTGGTGTACGAGTATTTTTAGGATCCGTGGGACACCACGTGGATCGTAATACCAAGCGAACACGTCGAACGATTCGGTAATAGTTGTTATCAGTGGCGCGTTCCAAACGTTACGCGTGGTTGATACCCCGATATTCGACCGTCTAACAATAGTCACAGGACTCGATATTTGTCGAAAGATAGCCCACTACTAACGGAAGCTGGTGACTAATTGGCCGAACAAGATCTCGATTCTCCTCATATTTCTTCCTGCTCGGGCAACATAGATCGACAACTCCAACGAATAATTATCATATTATATTGTACTGTATCATTATTCTAGCATATAATTATTATGATAGCACCAACAAAACTTAATCTACAAAATTAATCTACAAAATTATTGTAGAAATTGTTAATCTACAAAATCGCAATTTTGCAGGAAATAGATTTTTTTTAAACGTTTATTAACGAAGGTGCTTGTCGGTCGGGAGGAAAAACTTGTATGATAATAAGCAAGCGTAGAGGCTTCATTTTCACTGAATACGCGTGAAAACAACTTCAAGGCCATTTTCAATTAAAGCACACCCCACGAACTATACGCGTCTACATATTTTTGTATTGAAATATATCATTAATAATACTCACAGTAAAATGAGGTAAGTAAGTCGCTTTTTCCTTTTTTAGAAACGTGAAATGAATTGCATGGGTGATTTTTTCTTATTGGCGATATTATTATTATCATTATTATTTGATGCATATTTAAGATATGAACGGAAAAATTGTTCATCAATAACGGAACGTGTGTGGTGCTTTTATTCGCGTGTATAGTCGGAAAATCGGCGCAATTAATCGTTACGGTCGTGGAGATGTTGTCGGAGGTCGGAAGATGCGTGGACGGTGCAACGGCAAAGCCCCATCTGATTGCAAATCGCAATTCTGTGCAAAGATCCACGTGCTTCTAGATATCCTCGGCGACGAATAACTTGCATTGCATTCTTGGCCTTACGCGTGTCTACAGAGAAGCCCAGGGAAGAGTAAGTAGCGTTCGGAGGTTAATTTTACCTCGAGTACCACGAGACCCAACGACCAGTCGTGGGTTTACCGATGCGAGCGAATGGAGCATTGGAGCACAGTTGCAGCGAGAGGCCGGGGTTATAACTTATTTTCGGATAGGTCGACCCGGCGAACACCACGAGAATGTGCTGGGATGTTCCGGTACCTGCTGATTCACATTCACATTCTAACGATAATTTCGAAATTGGGTTTCCCAGGACGATGAGCATCATCGAATCGCGTTCGAAACAGAAGGCCACGAAAATAATCGACTCGGCAGGTTTTTTGTCAAAATCCAAAACGCTAATGACGACTAACGAGCCAGAAAAACTTGCCAGTCCAGTTTTACAGCGAAGCACGCCCGCGGTGTGGTACCACGTCTACGGTCAATCTGCACGCAGCTTTGTGCAGAAAAAGTTGCAACTTTTTCCGAATCAAATAGCTTCGATCACTTGTTGCTGATATTCTCGCTATGTCGCAACACCTTTCATTGGAAATATCAGGAATTTTAACTACCGCCATTTTCGGACGAATCAACGAATTAGAATTTTTTCTATCTACCCACCCCAATAAATTCAGACATCCTCGATGGTACAGTGGTCACACAGTTTTCTTGGCAGTTCGTTCAGTTGGCAATGGACTGCCAAATTTTTGAGGACAGTACCCAGATCTTTGTATTTTTGAGCTTAGATTAATCGTAGGAGCTAATAATTTGGTTTTCATCAAATTTGTTTAATTGGTGTTGATGCTGGTATCATCATTATTGAATTTAATAAATGGCAGCACCGGGGGTTCGCGTCGTTTGCCAAAATAATTAAGGTCACATCTCCATTGGCGTGAAACGAATATTTGAAATCGTTTTTTGGAAGTTATTCGATCCAAAATAATCAACGAGTGAATTTCGTTTCTTAATAAATTAATTTAACGATATTTTTGGTATAAAAACCTTTTTTTACGGAAGAAATTAATATGTTAGGTGTCGTAAATTATTGTTTTATTATCTCATCTGCATGCTCTTTTATATCAAAAATAACAATAGAACCTGTGATCGATTATTTCCACAGAAAAAAATCATTTGGACTAAAAAATACACAAAAATAGACATACTTTTCCGAATAATTTGGAAGCCTGCTCTAATTGTGTTTTCACATCCATCGGCATAGAAATTTGTTCAGAAACCGCGTTGTAAGAGAGTATAATTTTGGTCGAGTCGATGGAACAACGCAGATTAATGTGACGCGTGTGATTGCAGCGTAAAACGTATCCGAAGTTGGCACATTTTTTGTAGATTGCCATAAACGTGTGTCCTTGAAAAATGCGTCGCGCTGCATTATTAAGAATAACGACGAACGAAACGAGAATGAGGCGTGAAGAAATCATTTCTCGGAGAGGTTCGATGTGCGTAGACGCTGAGCTAATGGAATATAAATGACCGAATTGAACGACGACCGATTTGGGATGTATATAGTTAATTTTTTCAATAGAGAAAAACCGGCAATGGTAACGTGTGCTCGGCGTACAAAATTATTTGTTGGCCATTTCAAAGATCGCGTATAATTCCAAATTGGTTTTCTATTCGCGGGTTCGTCGATGCGATGATTATACGTGTCGTCGTGACGAGATACGTATCGCGAATGTTGCAACGAGGATCCGCGTGTCTCTCGATAGGTAAAACTAATTAATGAGAAGCCTAAAATAAACGAAGGACCTGATGAGAAATAATTGTAACGTGGTTCAACGAACCGTTAATTGAAAGGTTTCGCCGTACTTTTATCGATTCACCGCGACAAATCAAATCTACCCCAGAAAAACGGTTTCGTACAATTATATACACAAAAATTGGTCCAATACATCTTTATTTATAATTTATGTAAAATCGCATACAATTATATGCAACTTTTTGCAATTTTTTGCAAAAATTTTCGATTGTCAAACCATTGAAAATCGTGAATACGAATCCTTCGCGAATACGAATCAATCGCTACGCGGAAATCGCTTCGCCGAAGGTATCGAGCGTATCGTGAGAAGAAGTTGGATCGATCGCTGAAATTTGGTCTCGATATCACCGAACATTTCTCACGTTTCTCGCGGAGAAATGGTAAACGAGAAGTCGAAAAATAAGGCGTTGTGTATATTTATAATTGTGAAAATATTCGTATCTTCGGTTTACTCGGGGAATTTGAGAATGTACTCTAAATATATACACACCGCGATAAGTTATCTCGTTGCAAGCTAATTAATCTACGATCAACATTTACCCGACAATCAAACTTATCCCTCGTCATTTTTTCCGGGCATTCATCAAACAAATCTTTTATTATTTTTACCAACTTTTCATCCTATACGAATGTCGTTTTCGTCGCTACAACGTGATGAATGACATGATATGCAAAAACTGGTGGCGATAATAAAAACTGCAATCATAAAAATTACTAATTGCGGTTGAGCGTATAATAGAAATATGGGCATACAAAGTAAAGTGCAAATACAAATAAAATATAAATCCTACAGTTCAATGATTGATTATATTATAAGTAAAGCAAAGTGAGTACTTACTTCCGAGATTTTTTTTTATATGTAAACATTTAAAATTATATAGAATTATTATTTATAATTCTACCTAATTATATATAAATTATATCTAAATCATCTATAATGATGATATAATTATATACGATCTTTTTTTCTAGGGTGTATAATATAAAACAAATTGTTTAAAAAAATCCCAGACCTCACGTACAAAAAAAGAGTAGATTCTCCTTGTGTAATTTTTGTAAATCTATTGTTAAATTTAACGGTCAAGAAAATGGCAATAGTAGCCGCCAGGCATATCTTTTCGTGTTCTATCGCTGAAATCAGTGCTTATCGCGATTCTTGTCTGTTACAAGATGACCGTCGCTTATCGTTTGATGAAGGAACGTTATCGCGTGATTGAAACACATTTGTTCCGTTGATAATAGGTGTTTGCATAATGCGTGTCATCTTGACCATGGCGCATGTCTCGATGAGGTGAATCGGTGTTGCGCATAATTGTTCCCAGCACGTACGACGCGCCGATACTTGCATTATTTATGAATGAACTGACAGCTTATCGCTACATTACGGTAAATACCAAGTTCTCGACGTAGATATCTCCAACGTTATCATCCACCGAGTGGTTACTAATTCATTCGTGCGTCGGAAATCAGTGAAAACTCAACGACTCGTGATTGATTGTCTTTATTTTCAGGGTAAACCATTCATTTTCAGGTTCATTGTATTCATAATTTCTAGTTATGCCGTCTAGCGCGCGAAACTCATCGTTGTTCAGTAAAAATATCACCATTCTCATACGTTACGACCACAAATGGTAAAGCTCCGAATTATCCAATCTTCGATACAACGACGTAAAACTCATTTTTATGGGGTCCCAAATTTGTGGAAGATCGATCAAACGCCCTCGTTGCGAAATCGTGAATTGCTATGTTGCTGTATTGCTATATCGCTATATGTTGTCTAAAAATAGTCTGAGACAGGTTTGAATACGGTAGGTTGCCAAATTATTAGGGACAGTAGGTAGTAGTAACACAGATCGTTGTATTTTCTAGTTCAACTACTTTTTTCTGTGCGCAAATAATTGATAATAAGTTTTATTGGTATCTTTCATATTAAAGAACCTCTAATTGAGATAATAAAACAATAATCTAGGAGATCTAAACTATTTACTCTTTCTTTGAGAAAAAATAGTTTCACAATAAAAATGGCGTCAAGAAATTTATTAAGAAATGAAATTTACTCGTTGATTATTTTGGACCGAAAAATGTGCAAAAAACGAATTTCAAATATTCGTTCAACATCTCAGTACGCGTATAGCTGTTATATACAAATTGGAATATGTTGGGACAAATTGGGACACGTTGGGATAGGTTAAAATTGGGATCGGTACCAACAGCTCGACGGTGGTTAGAACAAGTTAGGATAGGTCAGCAGAGGTTGAAAAAGATTGAAATAATGCCAAGTTGTACAATGCAGGACGTTGAGATTTGTGACTCGTCAATTATCTCGACAGCGTTTATTCTAGTCACGCCGCTCTCGTCCCAAACTCGTAGGAAGCTATGAAATGTGTCGTGCATTTTGTTATATGTTCTACAACGAGTGCATTGTTGGCTGGAATTTGAGTATTAAAAATTGCATCGCGTGGAAAAAAACAACGAAATTAAAATCATCCAACATCAAATGAATATATTCTAGCTGCAGCACGTAACGATTACGAAATCTGACCGCTGCTAATGAGAAAAACATTCGGCGTGGGCTTAACGATTTCTAATTTTCAGAACATTAGCGCGTTCTTTACTCGTCAAATATTCCGTTCCACATCGTTAATCGAAAGTTTAAATAGAGCGCTCGTTATGTCTGCATAGAAACTTTGACGTTCGATCGAATCCGGCAAGTAGTCGTTCCGTTTCGTAACGATGCACACGTGGACCCGAAGTTCAATGTTGTCAAGTTCCAACGGGCATGTAATCGTAAAGATGCCTGCGGTAATACAACTAATTATGTGAGATATCTAACCAAATAACAAAATCATTTCAACATCCGGCTGATACCTCCGGCGAAATTCGATTAAACCTCACGAAAAAACAGAAAATATTATTATTTCACACCGATCTTTTCTACGAACGTCAGTCTCCTCGTCAACTGTAAAAGATATACGAGAATAAGTAAAATCGTACATTTTCTACGGATTCGAATTCACATTTCAACTCGTCATGTTCCGATCGAAATAAGGTCAAATTCGAAGTTACATTCGTCTTCTTCAGTTTGCATCGTCAGCGAATGGTTATTATTATTAATATAATTAATAATATTATTATTAATATGAATAATAGTAGTTAATAGTAATATCGATTATTATTGATATTATTATTAATTACTCCGTGATATGTAGTAAGTTTCATCGGATCGATCGTGTTGTACGCGCGGGGAAAATAACGAGACAAATGAACGCGACGCGCAACGTACAATGCGATCGTCTCGGCCCGGTGACTGTGGAGAGGAGGCGAGCAACGACAGATCGTCCGAACGGACGTAATACTATAAACGAACGGCGAGAGAAATCGACTTCGACTAGACTTGGAGTACCGGTTTTATAACCCACGCGGTACATGCCTCGAAATATACCAGACACGCGGTAAGGTAATCTCAAGGTCGTCGAGTCGTAGTAAATATACGCTCTATTCTCTACATCGCGCGGGCATGGCCGTTGTCGGCCATGACAGGGCCTTCGCCGTAATTGATTCGCGGTCGTACTCCGACACATATTTCCCCCGACATCCGTTCTTATGCGATCAGTGGGAAATTTCCCGTTGCCGAGCACCGATTACGCGTGCTCTCGTCATGTTCGCCTGGTTCGGGTGGCGAATTAGCGTCGAAATGATTTATCCACGAGTATCTCGCTCTGGACCGATCATTTCTATCGCGTTCGACTCTTCTGATTGGATCTAACAGGCGATGCGTCGCGATACGAAGCGTGGGCTACTTTAACGAAGGGACGGCGGCGTCGGAATCGAAATCTGGTTCGCTACAAATAACGGAGGATATAATTAGACCTGGCGGGAAAAATGCTAGCAAGACTATGGATCAAGGCCGGGTAGTGCTACGGTAAAATCGATCAGGGTCTCGAGGAACCTGACGATGAACTCTGCAAACACGTTGATTTTTTTTCTTGCGAGGTTAGTTTCGAAATCGGTATATGCGATATCTGCGTAGCTAATAGACCAATTCGGTTGAATTTTTACACGCATGTTCTCGATGGCGTTGTTTATGCCGTGACGTAGCACTTTTTCGATCCGCATCCCAGTTCACGTTTTATAAATAAAACGATTTTCGGGCGGGAGAAAAAATCACATGTATATTTGGGTGGCATTCGAACTGCGATGCTTCCATGTCATACGAGAATTCGTGACGAAGAGTATTACGTCTCACACGCATTCGTAATATTTGCGTTTCGTCGAAATAGTTTGAATAAATAATCCCGATGCTGTTCTGTCCGCTGCGGGGACTTTGTACGTTTTCGAGTCCCGAGTGCTTCGCCCCTCGATTTTCGCATATCGTGGACTCGCATTCCTTCCTCTGCTAATCTACTCATGTTTGTGTTCACTTCCGCAATTTTCTTTTCAGAGCCGGCTTATTCGACACGTGGGCTGGGATCACGGGTAAATCAGGGATACACGTATGAAAACACCAGCGCGCCCATGATGTTGCGTAACCTACTTCGTAAAGAATTGGAAACTACTAGAAAGAACGAGAAGAGGACAAAGACGGAGAGAAGAGCGAATTCTCACAGATTCATTTTTATGCGTGACGGCGAACCGTATTGCATAACAAACATTCTTACCAGGAGTAAAACTGTAAAATCGTAGAGCAACGATGTGTACATATAGCGCCGTCTTATAACGCTCGTCTGATGTTAATGATTGTGGCAATCGAGAAAAATATGCACACAATTTATGTTTCCTCTGCAATCGACGTATATCTACAGGTGCTTGTCGGCTCCTCTCATTCTATTCTCCGACAAAGTTATTTTTTGATTTTATAGTACAAGGTCGTTGTAAATTCGGATAAAAATAATGGCGAAAATGCGGAAAGAATCCAAAATACATTTTTGGTATATAAATCGAAATACATATTGACGAGTGTGAAAAATGTGTATGATATGGTTCGCAAACCGCACATTTTTCTCTCGTGTAAAATTCGATATTCCATTCGCGACTATCAGCACATTTCAATAATTTGCAATGCAGTGCAGCGATAAAAATTTGTTTTCAGCACCTAGCTAATCGAAGTCATCCTCCTCCTGGTCGCGATTCGAACTCACCACGATTAGAATCGATGGTCCATCGACGAATGCAACTCATTGAATTTACATCATCATAGAAAAAATCGGTTGATAATGATGATACGCGCGAGAATATACCATGCATCTTGCCCACGATAAGTAATCAATTATGACGCGCGTTGGTATTTCGCGGTGGGATAAATCTAACCGACGTTGCAGTTTGTGGCATCACGTGTCGCGAAAGAAGATAACAAAAATATTATGTCAGGCCAACGTAAGTTGCATTACGGGATGGTGACCGTTTGCGATTTACTGGTCGCTGCATACCTACTCGAAAAAGTTGGCGACCTCCACGAAATTCGATACGAACAAACAAAATTGAAAATGAGCCGATCAGAAACCTGTTGGCACGAGTTGCCATCGGATGTAACAGTGGTACGATGAAAATATCATTCGATAGTTAAAGGCTAACCTCGCGTAACGTAGATTCTTATGGAATTATTCCGTTTCTTTATCGTTATTTATGAGCCATAGAACGAATCAAAGTAATCGTTTGTTTCTCAAGGTTACGATATTTCATAACACGTAATTGGCACGACTGTGCTTCACACGCAAGCACTTAATTACATATATGTATGGATACATCTACATTAGACTATTGAAAAAAAATCGACTTTTTTCCTTTTCTGAAATATATTGAATATATTGTTGGGAATGACGAAAAAGAGATTCTGTGAAAGTTAGAGCTCTTAACATTATTATTAAGAAATGCCGCATCGCAAATTTTAATTTCCCATTCGATCAACATGGGGAAAACCTTCTTTACACTTTGGAATTTTTTAACACAACAACGCATTGTCGTTTTCACAAGACCGTAGCATGTTCTCGTAGGGAATTGAACGCTCTACAAAAAAGGTCTCTAGTAACTTTTCGATAAACCTACTCTTTCTAAAGTTATTCGGGGTTAAAGTTGGATTCATGATAAATTTGAACATTTAAGGAGTAGGTTCATCAAAAAATCACAATCGTTAATTATTAAAATTTTAAAGGCTCACGGAAATGTGCTGGTCCTTTTAATAAACTAAAATTGTGTATATTTTGTTTTTTTCCGCTCGAAATGTAAATCACCGATAAATCACGGTGAGATAATCCTCCACGCTTCTACCTATGTACCTACTTCTCTTCCCAATCGGGACGTTTTGTGACTCACGTTGATTGAATCTGTTTGCTTCGAGCAATTATACTTCGTTAATTCCAAGAGCGTTTGATGTCGGTGACCGGTGACGTGTAATCGAGACGTGTTACGCGTATCAGATTACGCGATAGATACAGGCAGACAGAGACAGATACATATGCGGAGAAAGTGTGGGGTCGTCTAGTATTACTACGATTATAATTGGCATCACGAACCTTTGCCGAATGGAATGTGCGAATGCCAAAGTTTCGGTGCCGCTAGATTTTTTCCAACCCACGTGCTGCGATACGCGAAGTCAATGTCAACCACAATGCAAGAACGAGAGCCCAGCACGATAAATTAAAAATGCCCATATAAATTGTACCCTGTTTTGAGATTTTTACTGTGAGAATCGGAAATGAAAATAATATTCGGTGATCTTTGAGAAATAATCAGATCAAGTTTGAAAAATAATAAAATAAATTTTGCAAAATGGGAAATAAATTTTTAAAAATAATAAAATAAATTTTGAAACAGAATTATGCAATGATTCCTTTGGATAACAAATTTCTGGATAATTTCTCGTTTTATTTATTTTTCTGTTTTATTCCAAGATAAAGAAATTATTAAAACGAATTCTAAGAAAAAGCAGATCGAGTAATGAGCCGGAAATATGTGGGAAACTCGGGAAGAACAATCGAGAAAATCGTACCTTCGGCTGGTTCACATCGACAAGTTGGCTAACTGACGTGAGTGTCGAATAATCGATAATATAGGTTTACGTAGGCTGCAGTAGCGTCGCCGCACCAGCAAATCAATAATCAATAATCGATTCGATTAATTACACGAATTATTTCAGTCTCCTTAATTAGCGAATGACATTTATTAAGAAACTTAGTACGTTCCCTTTCCCTTTTCATTGAACGTTAAACGTATTTTATCAAATGCGTTGAAAAAAATAAATTTCACGCATGCATTTCCAATTACTTTAATCGAAAATAATTCGGTTGATAGGAAAAAATGTATCGTTTTTCGATTTCTAGACGCACGATATCGATTCCTTGGTTTATGATAAATTTTGATCCTCCTGATGGTATTTTTAAAGGGAGGAAATTCAGAGCTGAAACGAGTGGTAGAAGGTAATCGATAGACTGCAGGGTCGTTGCACCGAAAGGTTGTGCAATTTGGAACTGTTTCAGACGTCAAGTCGGTTCTTCGTGCCAATTGGCGATTTTTTCATTTTTCTTCGTTTTCCTGTCTACCGTCTCTGTACAAAGAGACGATTCGGTGGGCAGCTGTTCAAGCGTACGAAGTTCTATAAGTTCAGCAGAGCTTACGTTTGGCGAATGGAACGTGCGTGGTTCGGTAAGCTGCGACGTATCATAAAGATAGAGAAAAAGTACTACGTGACATGAATGATCAGAAACACTTTTCGGAAACAGTTCGGATTTAATGGCGCACCTTGGCAGTCTTACTAACGCGACGCGGCCCCAACGTGCGATATTGATTTCAGCAGTGGTGCAGGCAACGTGCAGCCCTAACAAGAATTCTGCTCGGGTAGTGAGAATTGCAGCAACTACAACGACTCGGGTTTACGCAATATCCGACATTTTCGTGTAACAATAAGAATATCGTGCAAGTAATCACATTTATATAACGGATAACCATCGATAATAACAGATCCACGGAATTTGTTCAATTTTCATCTCTGCAATCAATCACATCTGTTCTGCGGAGAAAAAATAAACGATTTAGTTTTTTGCACCGTTACTAATTAGTTCACGTTTTCCAACGCGACCTCGAAAATCTGGCAAATATTTATACATCATTTCGAACAAAGGTCGGAAAAACGTATCGTCAACGCAGTTGTACAAATACGTGTTTTCTATTAAACAGCCGATCAGCCACGTTTTGCTGGCGGCACGATAAAGACTGGTAAGAAAAGTGCGGATGATGTATCGGATGAAAATTGACGATAGAATATTTATGTTGTCAACAATATTAAAGCAAAATGTCGGTTTTCACGTCTGCAAAGTAGGAAGCTGCGACGCAATTTAATTTCATCGAAATCTTTGGAGCTACATTTGGATCAACTAGATTTTGAAATGTTTATTAATCTAACAGGTACCTAGTGATCAAATTAAAGCTCTTAGTATTTTCTTATATTTCCCGAGGGTGCAGTCAAGCCATCCGTTTCATGATTAACACAACGTTCAACTCTCTAACAGCGAGTTGTGTACGGATTTGGATTCGACGCCAGTCGATACCTCAGTTTTTGTGGCTGTTTCTGTTGATGCTATTGAATGGATGAAACTTGCAATGAATCGTGGAACGTGACCTTGAAATTCTGAAGCGAAGTGACGCGTGTGAGGAAAATGAATACAAGTTTTGAATGGAATAGAATGTCTTACGGCGATTCGTATGCCACTCGCCGTGCGTATATGATATAAGGTCACGAATGAAATTCATGAAAATATATTTATATACGATATAAATTCATGAAAAACGAAAAATCGATTTTTTCAACAATTCCAACTAGACCCTTTAAATGTCTGTTCTGAGAAAATACGTCCAAGTAAAATAGCATCAGATTTCACGCGACCTAAATTTGATGTGGTTTTCCTCCTAAGCACCATTGCACAACTGACACGAGGTTGGAAAGTTTATGATATCATTTTTCCATCTGATACAGGATTCGTATCGACCACAATTTCGAAATTCTTCGCCAGGCAAGAAATTTCCCACATCCCTGGTTAATCCAAACTGCTAAAGGTTTGCAAGAATAGAATAACCCATTTTATTTCCTTAACCGCGTCGATGAAATCATTACAATGAGCTTTTTTCCCTGCTGATAACACACATTATGCATTCCCATCAATTTTACATAGTAATCGTTCGTTTACGCAGAATAGAATAACTTTTTTCCTCGTGTTCGAAACTTAGTAATTTCTACCTAGCCACGGTTAAGAATCTACAGCTGCTGTGCCATTTTGTTTTCACTAAAACGTGTTATTCGTGACAAAACGTCACAAAAAGTCACAAAGTCGAAGGTTTTACTCGCAAGCGATCGCGAGGATAATTTACGCGTGAAAATTGTATACGAAAATGTGATCGTCGATGTTTTTCGATTTGCTTTGTGGTATTTAATTCGTCGAGTACACTGATTGACAGTCTCGATCGTGATAAGATGATTGATACTAGGATGAAAAAAGTAGATACCACCAAAAAATCTAACGCTACGGTAGTAAGCGTATCGCGTGGTAAGTAATAAATTATTGCGCACCTCCGCATCTGTCGGATGAAGTACGAGGCAACGCGTCAGGGGCGAACGCGTGAAAGGTCCTGGATATACGAATACCTGTCATACGAACACGAGACCACGAACGAGAACTCGACTCGAAAATAGAAGGGTCAAAGATGGATATGATGGCCCACTGTGATATGCCGATGTATACATGCTGGAAACCTCCGCTAACCGTGATCCAGTTGCGGTTGATCACAGTTTTTCATTAGCGTCACGAATAGATATCGGGACGCCAGGCATTTTGACGAATGCCCAACGACCGGCGATGCACGTCACAGCCGACGCTGACCGCGCGTGTGTGAGGTAGATCTACTATCGTTTCCGTGATGCGAGAAGTGCTAGTATAGCGTTTATATTTAGCTGAAGATACGACTCTGCTGTCGAAGTAAGGACCTACCTTTGCATTGTTTTCGACGATGAACTCTACGGAGCATAATTGATAGACGATATACGCCCTCGCGAGTTCCATGGTTGTTTTACTCTTGAATGAAGCGATGGGGTCGTTGAATTTTAGGTCAAGAGGGTCGACCTGCCGTCTAGCGGGTTGTACTGTCTCACCACCACCACCACCACCACTGCCACTACCGCTGCCGCCGCCACCGCCACCGCCACCCCCTGTTGATGCCATCCTTGCGTTCATCACGGTACCGCATTGAAAGTTGTTTCTCTCAGCTATTTGTGCGAGTTGTATCGACGAACGTGTTATATTTTCCAAAAGTCCGACAGGGAGTGGCAGGTTTCTTCCAAACTTAGATCCGACACAACACCTCGGTACCGACCTCAAAAACGCCATGATTATAGTCGACAGGTAATTTCAACTTGCGTAGATTCAACACGAGTACCCGTTTGGTACTATTCGATCAGTCGAGTGAAAATCGGTCGAGTCAGTTTCGCGTCGCTTGGGATTTCGGAATTATTTATTTCAACCACGGCTTTCTCGAACTGACGGACGGGGGATCAACCGACCTGTCACGACCGAGATCGGGGGCCCCAATAGCGGTGAGTCGTGAACGGCGACAGCGACCCGCAAAACCAGACGGAATCGTCAAATACGTTGCGCGAACTGGCGCAGTGATCATGCGCGCTGCCTGCGAATGTAGCGATCACGTTCGCATTCTCGCTTCTCATATGCCTCTCGGCAGAATATTTTCGTCATCGTTTTATATTTTTAACCCCTTATTTCGGAATTTTTGTGTCAAGATTGACGGTAAATACGGATTTCAATTGTCACACGTTGCTCCCATTCTTTACACGGTTTGTACCGCGGCGCATCTGATTCGTCTATACTGGGAGGTGTGTTCGCTGTGCGACTCTCTTATTCGTCGAGCACGCCTAGTTCCCTGATATCTCACCGTCAACGCAGGCACCACGTGAGTACCTGTCCTAACCTCTTCCTATCAGTCCGTATCAGTCCCTACGGATTGCCCTTAAACGGCGACGAATAGTTAAAAGTGTAGTTAGAAATTGCGTTGACGTTTATTCGCGATGCAGGCAAAGACGCATGCGATACGAACGTTCGGGGTTGCTTGATCAGGGTTGTTGCTCTCAGCAATATCATTGCCCTGATACTCTTTCAATGAGATACGGTTTGTTGACCGACGTGACAAATTCACTTGAAAACTGTACATAACCTCTGATCGACAGAATTATTTGTTACTTGACGTTTATTGGAAGATCGTTGCTTCGAAATAAACCTCGTTTTTATTTTTTCGCTAACGAAACGGTAATATTGACTACGTACTGATACGTAGATTTCAGAAAGTTTTTCTGCTCAATCATTACGTATAATTTGGTTAAAACGTCAATTCGAATCAATATCCTAAACGTCACGACATGTCATTACCGGAAAAACTCTTAAGAAGCACATTTTCATCTTAAAAATGGAAGAACAGGTTCGCATCGTGATCTATGTTAATAAATACATTTTTGATGATTTAATCATCAGCGCGGGATATGTTAAAGAACATATCAAGGATCAGCAGGCGCGAGGTTTGAAGCGAAGTATGTGCACTGGAAATAATCCAGTATTCATACCTGTAAAATTATGCCAAAAAGGACTGAACTCGTATGTTGTCTCGGCATATGTTTACACGCTAAAACGATCCGCTTATTATCGTCGAACTGCATTGCGAACATTATTAAATTTTTGCCGGGTTAGCACATCAGGCGATGGAAACTATATAATTTTGATCAAATTAAGGATGATTCGTCACCAGTATCTTGACTATAAATGGCAAGTATCAACGAATAGCAAAATCATGGAGCTCTAACTTACTATTTTAAATAATCGTCAGGAATGAAATAATGACACGAATGGCTTTGGAGAGACGGGAATTAGATCATGCTATGTCCTGGTTATCCACGCTTGGAGGAGCTTTCTCGGCACTGGGTGATAAATATGAACGATGCGTAAGGCAAAAAATCTCCTAGTCTTTGATTCCACACTTGATAATAGTCAAATTCTACAAATGATTTCTCTACATTTTCACGGCGTAATATTTTTTCATCATACGCAACATTTGCCTATGATATTTGAAATATTAAATGATCATTTTATATACGACTACCGCAAAGCTGTTTTCATTTAAATATTACAAAAATGCCAATGTGAAATGACAAATAGGAAACTATTAATACTTTGCATGAATTATAGGCTGAGATGGCTGGAAAAATATCACTGGGTCAATTTCGGTTGGCAATACGTTTAGGAGATCCTCTTCTAGTAGCCCGCTGTAAATTATATGCCGCGCTGAGCTTGCTTCAGCGAGGACATATGAAAATCGTGAAAAATATGATTGAGGAAATTTATCAATTTGCCATATCAGAAAAAGATGTACGACTGCAAAACATGTGCAAGGGAGTGTGGGCAAAGTTTCAATATACCTATAAACAGCAGCGGCAATTGAAAAAAACTCGACGGGTAAAACCCTAAGATGGATGGTACAATGATTTATGGTACTATGCTTTGTATATTTGTAAAAATTTCAATTATATTGCATCGAAACAGAATTAAACGTTTTAATTTACTTTATCTGTATATATGGCATGTTAAAAAAATTGTACAAGGATTCTAATCAGAATGTATAGTTACTCCACTCACAGATTTTCCAACTAATTTCCTGCACAATGTGTAGTTTAGAATCATTTAATGAAGTATTGTTTTGTACATCATTTATTTGCTTGACAGCGATTTTTCATTACGGGCTAAACAACTGTTAATAATTCTCAGCTAACAAAATCAACACGTTGAACAGTCACATTTGCAATTTTGTACAAATACATAAGATAAAAAAAGTTATATCTGTAATCATCGGTAATGTTCCACCAATGTTGTATCCAATTTTTCGTAATGTAATGGTTTAAACATCAACAACTTAACACATATGATAGCAAAAAAATTATAATTTGGTATTAGATTGCGAGTGTGGTATTAAACCATTCACCCTTCCATGTAACATGATAAGAATATATTACTCATAGACCTCATCTTATTATTTGGTGTTTGCAATAACAGACGAGCTACATCTGATTTCAGTGGTTTCCTCGAGTATACAGCACCACCGTAAACGATAGATTCTATTTCGTTTTTTCTTTTTGTTTCATATATTTCATCATAAAAACTTGAGGCTATTGAACTATATTGAAGATTATAAATCAAAGTTCAGAATCAACTTACGCTTATCAGATTATCTTGTCACTTTCCGAAAAATGCAATTATTCGTATTGGGTATGCATTCAATTTCCTACTCAAAAAAATTAACGTGGTGAAATAAAATTGATTTATTGACAAAGTGACCGATGGTATTATGAACTTGTCAATTGGTCAAGTAGCATTTTTTTTAAACAGATATTTGGATTTTGGTGTGAAGTTTATCTGGTTGCTGTTCAAGGTTTTTTTTTCTATTGCAAAGCAGTATCTTTGGTCAATTGACTAGCAAAATGACTTCACCGACTTCATTTAAAAAGTGTATTTATGTTTAATTAGAACGGTAGAGTCAATATTTCGCAGTATGTTTCAGAAATTAGATGATCAGTTTACGTATCGCTTACAAACATTAGCGATAACTCTCCAAGGTTGGAGCTTCACAAAAGCAATATCCCATAAAATGTTAGCTGTTCCGATACGATTCAGCTCGACATTTTTTGCGTTTCATATAGCTTATTAAACACTGCTCAGATTTTATATCTATGCAATAAAATGAAAATATTTTCGTTCGATGTCCACAAAATTGTTCCAGTATGGGCTGTTTATGCTTCGACGATCCGGTAACTTTCTCGCCACCTCAATAGTCTTTAATGAGTATTGTAAAAAATTGTATGCCCGAATTTTCCAATAATACCATCGCGCGCAGTTTTTCTAGATACTCCTCGACAATAAACCTTTTTTCATCTATAAGAATAAATTAATTCCTGGTTCATTAGCACACGGTTGTCAGTGGGCGAGGGTACCCATTGGATCCCATGCTGGTAATACAGTCGGCTCCTGTTGAAACACCGCCAACACCGCTTCAGGCACAAATTTCTTGTCAACTACCACTTCAAACACAAATTCTGAGAACCATTCTGCAGTGAGCACGTTGTAACCCTTTTCGCCGCGGTCATCTCCCCAGGAATTCTCAACTCGGAATTTCTTGATTTTACCGTCTTCCTGTAATAATAATAACCGTGGTCACACCATTGCGGTAAGATATGAAGCAATTTGTTCGAGGTTCGTTACATCATGATATTTCATTGTACACTGTAGCCACAGGTTACAGAATTATCTCATAACCGTTCAACGAAACGATCGAAGCGATAATTTTATTCGCAGCTTTGATCAAGTTACTTCAACATTCGGAGTTTCGCCACTTACGAGTCCAAGTAGCGACCCGAGTTTGTGGTCAGGATTAAGAAAAACTTTTTCTACGTACAACATTTTGAAGAACGAATAAATTAATGGACATTCAATTTCCACGAATGTTGTTATGCATTTAAAGGAAATGAGTGATTCCAAATTTGATATTCATTGTAGCATAATTTTTGCAATCGTTATCTCAGATCGTAGCTTACGTCTATGGATACAGCTGTGAAAGCCATCGCGTGATTCATCATGGACTCTCCATAAAGCAATCTGTCAGCCTTCGTCAATCCAAGATAGACATCAGTACCAAATACAAGTTTATAATTGTGAGCCTGTATATCTTGAATTCCTTGTTTTGCTGCAAAGCGTTTACCCACTTCACAACCAAACCATACTGCTTCGTTTTGTTTGATACTTTCTGCGCAGAGAGTCATCAACAATTCTACCGGTTGGTTATTGTAAATTATTGGTTTTCCACCGACAACATTTCCAAGACAGTCAACTGTGTACGCTTTTCCGTAAGGATTCTTGGGTCGTGCATCTGTTACTAAGCAAATTTTATCATCCACGTTATAACATGGTTTAACATATTTCTCATAAAACTCAACGGGCGTGATCGGTCCGATGGAGTTGTAATTTTTAGTCTTATCGTAATATTCCCAGGTAAATTTCTCTGATGGAATTCCTAAGCAAATTCCAATAATTCTATAGATGACAGTCATTTGTTCGACAACTTTATTCTCCAGATCTGTGTCACTTGCTCCACTCGAATACATATCTCTCAAAACCTTGGCGTACTCGCGGAGTTTGCTCTTCAAGATTCCGTTCATGCGAGAGGTAGATTCGCCGTTGTATGACTCTGGAAAACATTTTTTGGGAACAAGCCCGTGCCGATTTATAAGGTTGATAATCATATGCCATTGTCCACCGTCGGGAATGGGGTCGTGTAATAGCCACGAAACCAAACGACCATCCACCTCTTCACCACGTTTCGCTGTTTCAATTACATTTCGTAAGAAATAGTTAGCACGTTCGATCTGTGGAGAAAACAAGAAAATCACATCATATATTTCTGTTAAGGAACATGTACAGACGAATAACGGTAGTTACTGACCTTGTCACAGAAAAACAAATATCCTTGACTAAATTCAAACTCATCCAAGTTGTGTAGTTTCATAAATGGAATTCTGATAACATTGAGAGTTGCAAAGATCCAGCACTGTCCTGAATTTTTCTGATTCGTGATTGGTTTGCCTTCCGATTCGACTTTATGGTTGAAAACATGATGAGTCCACTCAAGATTCTTACGGGAGAGACAAGCTTCGATCGGGTCAGCTTTCGTACAAACATTCTGTACCAGGATATTTCGATCATCCGCGTAGAATTTCGTGCGAAAGTCATCCAACAAATCCGAAGTGAGAACCCCTGCTGCTTAAAGATGAGATCTTTCTGATTTTTCTAATTGGTTAGAATCCGCGTGCAAGGAACAATAAAATGATTCTGCTGACAATTATCAACGAAAACTCAGTCGCTGAATCCTTACTATTCGTCTCTTAAAGTAGTATGATGACGGTTTCGAATAGCAGATTAGATTCGAATTCAAATTACATTTATATTTCTAGGAATACAATGTCCCATCAAAGTCGAATGATTTTCAATCAGCGTATCGTGTTATGAGAAATTTCTCAGATGTTTGAGAAAAAATTACCAGGACTTGTTTGTTCAATATCTGAGAAATACTGATGAATAAAGAAACGGCAAACGAGTTTGCATTATGCAAATTCATGTCCCCGTTGCAATGTCGATCAGACTTCTGGATTCTCAGTCTGTATCGACCAGCATTACAATATCTTTGACTACATCAAAACTTGTGTGTAAAAAAGCATGTAAATTCATAACGGTAGACATACATGTTTATTGAATAAAATAAGTTATACGTCAGAAAAACTGGTTCAACTTGCGCAAAATAACATACAATGAACAGATATATATTTTTATTTGCATATTTTTAAGTTTAAATTGATGAGATATAGCATATTACATATGTATAAACTCTTAAAAACAAATGTAAAAAATCAGTCGCATGATTTCGACTTTCTTCGGTATAATCGATCAACAACAACAAGGTTACTAAGGTTTGCAAATTATGTTTACGAAAACTTAGAAGTTGACTCTCAGAAGGACGTAATTTACCTAGATTTCTCAAAAGTTTTTGACTCGGTTCAACATGTCAGACTAGTAAAAAAAAAAAACTAAGTTCATGTGTACAAGAAAAACTACATCATATACTGACTACCAATATACCAGTATATCATCAAACAAGAGCTCAGATAAAGTAAGGTCAATGCCTGATCTGGGCGTTGAAATCTGTGACAATTTCAACTTTGATAGATACTTAGAGGCAACTGTTGCTAAGGCCTGCAAGTCATTAGGATTCACAATGCATTTTGCAAAAAAATTTCAACAATATAATCACAGTTTGATATCTATACAAAGCCATAGCTAGCCCAACTGTGACTTATGTATCAGTTCTATGGATCCCTTACACTGATATCAACATTGCGAAGTTGGAATCCGTACGGCACAAGTTTTTAAGTTGCTTATCGTATAAAGTTGGCAGTCCGACGAGCTACCTCGACCATGCTATTTAAAATACTGGATGTGTCAATAAATAAAGGATGAAAGTAAACAAAGGATTTGATCATCAGAATAAAGTTGGATTCACGTATCTGCAACCGGTGCTTCAAATAAACTGACCAGATCAATGAATTATCAGGAGAGGTTCAGAGACAAAGAGCATCACCATGACGAAGTAAAATCTAGTCTTGAAAATAGAAACAGCTGTCATAGTACTTTCTCTTGGCAAACTGGAAATCTCTGCAGCTGAGAATGACGCAGTCATTGTTGACCCATTTGGAATCAGGGGCGGATGCAAAATCGAGTAGCGCGGGGGCGTCAGGGGCAGCGGGGGGAGGGGGAGGCTGAGGCCAAAAGGTCGATTTCAAACAATAAATAAAAAATGAAATGAAACAAGAAATGGATAAGAAATTTGCCACACTGTTACACGCGGATTTCAAGATGGCGGAAATTTTTCCGTTCTGTCCCAATTCGATGGAATTTGCGATCGCAACGTAACCTAACCTCTATGCTAAGGAACACTAATAAACGTCTTTGTTTCATTTCTTCCGCCCAGTCAGGTCCCACGTCTACATGAAAAATGTACAGAACACTAATACGCCACTGGAAAGAGTGAATCAGCACAAAGTATTGTTTGTTTTGCGAGCTCGAATGAAAAGATATTTAATAACGATCGTTAAGTTATTTATACGGATTTCGTATTCGAAGATTTTAAGAATGGTGACGATGAATCGCATAGCATTTCACGGTGTAGACATATTGGCGTTTTTGAAAGCCGGTTCCGTTTACGAGGATGATATTGTAACGGAAAAACCGTTGAGGTGTACTTACAAGCAACCATTATTTTGCGAGTGTCAGCTAATTTCGTTGGCAGGTATGAATCGTTACGAAAACGCTGATCGGTTCGGACGATACGAGTAGACTAGACCCAACTAGACTTAACCAGTGCAGCAGCGATACCGTACAAAATGCTCGGCAATGCTCGGCAGCGCGACGAGTACAATGCAACGTTTCGCGTTCTACACAACTCCACGACTACGCACGAGGGGTCATATGGAGAGGGGACAGCTGAAATCTACGTCACCTCGTAGCCACGTAGCCAACTACCAGTGCAAATAGTAATTTTACGTTCGTAGTTGTTGTACTCACCGTCGATATTCCGTAGCGAAAATTACTGTCGTTATCGATAGTTTTCCGTGGGTATCGACGGTAAGTATTGCAGGTACGATCGTAAAATTACTATTTTCACTGGTCTTAGATGGCTACGAGGTTATGCACATTTCAGTTGTCTCGTCGGTAAACGATGTATTTGTGTACAACGTGGAACGTTACATTGTAGTCTTTACGCAACTGCACTGATTAAAGTGCAGTGTACTCGTATCAATTATTGATACATTACTGTTGATGGCTTAGGTATCTGGCCGACCGTGGCGCTGATATTACTTTCTAACAAATTGAAAATGTTAACAATTTGTGGAAACTTCGACCTACAGATGTCTTACCGATCTTTGAATACTTCCAAAATATCAATTTTAGAATGTTTAGAAAATTATATGATAAATATAGTGGAGTTGGAAGAAAATAATATTCAAGCTCGGCGACATCGCTTCATTGAAATGTCGTATCCTAAATGGCTTCAATCATTTCTCATCAACCAAGTCAATCATGATTAGATATGAGTTTCTCATCATTAGTTTTGGTAATTCATCAACATGATCTATTACACGTTCCCGAATTTCCAGTCGAATTAGCAATAACGATCAGTTTATCGATGACTTAAGTTTTTAATATAATAATCGAATTATGTACAGTTTAAATTTACAATTCTGTTTCTAATACTCCACCCAATATGGGAGAAATTAGATCAAACTTGTCAGCTTCGTTACATCGTGTATGAGTTTTATTGAATTTGTTAGTTTGTTTTTTATTTTCACACAGCTAATCGTCCATGTTTATGTATCGGCATTAGGGGTTGTTAGATCATCCGTTTTCGACTCCAAGGAAAATGGGGGGATTCTGCAGTCGAATGCATAACCATCTTCTCGTTCCATTCTGAATGTACCCCTGAAAAAAAATCTCCTTGATGTTTGCTTCGAAAATATTTGTTATCCTGTGATGTACATTTAAACTCACCACATGTGACCGCTAGGAGCCTGTAAACTGACATGACTGCTATATTGAAAAGCTGGTAAGGTTTTGGACAAAACTGGTTCTTGTCCAACGACTCCTCGACCCCTCACGGTTTCAAGGGTGCCTGATAAACTGAATATTCTCCAATGCCGTTCTCGTAACTGGACGCTCATATCTCCCAAATTTTCCAGTCGGATGCAATACCGCCACTAACGATGTAAGATTTATCGTACAAGGCGAATCGTAAATTATAGATTAAATCATGCTTACCCAATATACAGACGTTGTTTGATTTTCTCGACAACCCATGTAAAATGGTATAACTGTGACGCGTATGTTTTCTGTGGTCTCTTTATGAACGTCGGATAACTCTAGCCAAGGATGATTTTTCTTCTGCCACGCTCGTAACGTGTCCTGTGCTACAAATGGCGGATCTTTGTCGGGATGATAGACCAAGAACTTGTCAAATAATTCGTGCTGAAGCGCTGCTTTCTCATTGGTAGAATATGGTAATATATCTTCGTGCGCGATGTAATCCAATCCTGGAATTGCGTACAAGCTACGACTGCTCTCATGGTTGCCCAAGAAAGTTACTGCTTCTGTTTGAGCACGCTTAAATTGTGAGAAATGTCATCAGTATTCACTCGATGTAATTTTTCATCATAACTTGTACCAGACAGTTAATACAGATTTACTCACGATATACGGACAATCTCTTTGATCGATAAGAACTTGATAGAACGTGTGTGTTCGACCTTTGACTTCTTTGCCCACGCTGTTGAATTTCTCGTCGTTGACCCTGTAACAACAGGGGATCTTAGATTTTGCAAATGTCATTGTCCGCGTGAAACCTACCCTTCTTTTTTACTCGGCACATCTCGGTCGTATACTCGTGCCAACCAAGGAAACAATATAACTCCGCGGTATCCGAACACACGATGTAAGATCAATTGCCCAGTTTCATATTTGCCTTGTAATTTTGGGGTTTCCAATTTTCCTACCTCTGCCAATCTAAGACATCGAAGAAACTTGTTACAAAGAATATCTAGCTATACACGAGCTTGATTCTGAAATAGTTTTTCGGCACGTTATAAGAAGATGCATCTCAATTCACGATTTAAAAATGTGATGAATATTTCTAAGATAACCAACCAGCTCGCGAGGTTAGAATTTATTCAAGCAATTGTGGTGCCAACCTGATGTATTTTGCATTCTGTGAGGAAAAAATTTTCGTCGATACATCCAGTAGTGAATTTCGAAAATGCCGACTCAATATTCCATGTGCAAGCTTCATAATGATTACGAATGCTTCGAATGTTATTCAACAACGTGCGCTGCGACGAAACGTTTTACTAGATCCCAGGAGGCAGGTCACGTGACTAAGTATTATTTGACATTTTGCGTACCGGTAACTTCTCGGTAAACTCGTAGTATTTTCAATTTTTACATAATTTTGTCATGTTTTTGCTCGATAAGTATTTATATTAGCGCATTTGCCTATGGGATCTCGAATTTTGCCTAATTCGCTCGTATGTTGGTGCACGAGACTCCGTGCGCGCTTGTTTTGTTTTTCGTTAACGACGTATACATACGATCACGTACGACATGCTGTGACATACGACGAAGGTTATCGCGCATTGCGACGCGAATTCGCGACTGCTTTGACATCTCTGATTGACATCGTATCATTTTTTTCGTCGTTGGTACTTCTGCAATACCTTCGTTTTTAGAAGATGATCACGATGATCTTGCGCATGAGCAGTTAAGCGTTGCGAATGACAGAACGTTAGGGTAGCTTTGTTTGCACCAATCCGATGGGGGAGTGAATATGATAAAAATGGCGAATACCAAACAGTCGCCGATTGTCAGGTGATCGATAGGTGACATAACCATGCGGCGGGTTGATTTATCACTCGGCTTCAATTTCTAAAACGTACTGATTAATTTAGCGCTTGCTTCTTCATCGCGCAACAATCAGATACCCTATCGTCGTGCGTACAGAGAACTCCTTCCCAGAGATACCGGTGAGTTTAACTCTTACACCCCATCAATGTAATAAACTTAAAACAGGGTAATTCCCTTAAATGGCAAGTTTTGATCATTTGTATCAAATAATTGCACCGGAATGCAACAAAGAATTATATAACCAGGCGTTCAGCAAGTCAAGACTTGGGTATATTTTTATGGCAAGCTATAAATTGGTTAATGTTTTTTCTATTTACAAATGACATTGACATTTGTATTAAAATATTGGGGCACTGTAATGTTATTTGCATAGTCCCAGAGAGTTTCTCTGCATAATTTTACTCTGCCTCTCAATTATATTCCATATTCTTCACACGTCGAATGATTCGAACTTGTGTCACTTGGGAGATGAAAGTATGTAATTTATTACCGACGCTGTACTTTGAATTGTTTTATTAACGTAGTACGCAAATGGAATATTGTACTTGGAAATCTAGAAGGGTAGCAATATTGATGATATCGATCGGCTATCAGTATTAATAGTTGAAAAAGTTTTTCTTTTTGCTCGCAGGAATGTCTGAACACTTGGAGTTACAACAACTGGTAGAAGGAGAAGGAGACTGCGAGGCTCCGAAACAACACAGGACCTTATCGTCGCCAAGATGCAGAAGTTGCCCTTATTTGGGCCTCATGCTCGCCACATTGTCATCCTTATTTTTCTCGCTCTGCAGCGTCATCGTTAAAGGACTGGTGGAGGTGAATCCAATGGAATTAGCTGCGTTTCGTTTCGTTGGCGTACTGTTGCCAACGATACCAATCTTGATCTATAAAGGAGAACATCCGTTTCCCAAAGGTCGTAGACTGATGTTGCTGCTACGAAGTTTTGTGGGTACAACTGGCCTTATGCTAAGTTTTTACGCGTTCAGACATATGCCTTTGGCAGACGCATCCGTCGTCGTATTTTCCGTTCCGGTATTCGTAGCTATATTTGCCAGGATATTCCTCAAGGAACCATGTGGATTATTCAACGTGATAACTGTTTGTTTGACATTGGTCGGCGTAGTACTTATCACACGACCTCCGCTACTGTTCGGCAACGCCGTTGAATCATTGACGGACAATCATCCGGAGATGGAAGAGGCCGACGTTTGGGGTGCTGTAGCAGCTTTTTCTGCTACATTGTTTGGTGCCAATGTCTACGTATTGTTACGCGCATTGAAGGGACTTCATTTCTCTGTAATCATGACTAATTTTGGATCGTTCGCTTTGGTTCAAACTGTAGCTGTTACTTGGGCAATTGGAGCTCTGTATCTACCTCATTGTGGCGCCGACCGGTGGTTAGTCGTCGCGTTAGCTCTATTCAGTTTCGGAGGACAAATACTACTGACATTAGCTCTACAAATGGAACAAGCCGGGCCGGTGGCTGTAGCTAGGTCAGCCGACATAGTATTCGCATTCTTTTGGCAAGTGTTATTTTTCAATGAGATACCTAACAAATATTCGATCGGCGGTGCAGTTTTGGTTACTAGTTCCGTACTACTCACAGGTCTGAGAAAATGGGCAATATCGTTACCTGAAACATCGAGTATAAAGAAATCTTTAGGAATTCTGGCAAGTTAAGACAGAAGTCATCAGGAACGAATCATTCAAAAGATCCAAAGTAAGGTCCGAATGGTAACAATTACGCGAGCAAAGCAATTTCATCTAACTCAATACTAATACCACTTGTCAGTTGACATGTTCCATGTTTAGCAAACATTGTGAAGTTGCGGAAGCAGCTCGTAGTTCGTACTTTGAGGAGTCTTGTTCATTTTGCTGCGTTTAGTCAAATGTTTTTTACATCTCGTATTTGGATCGATTTTGATGAAGTGTTGAATGCATTACCTTTGTAATACCTGATGAATGAACAATCATTACTATAGTTATAATACGATGCCTGATTTCCGGCAAATGTGATCGATAACATTCGTTTAAATTGCAATTGAACGTGTTGTTTAAGGCTGGATAGATAAATCAATTGCGACGTCCTTGAAAATCTTAACATTTAACCACTTTAATTGTAGTGGAATTAAAACTCTTTCATTTGTATTTTTCATACCTTCTAGTCCTAAACTCTAGTCAACTCGTAACAAATCGTATTAGCATCACGCTTTGAAAGGCATCTCTTAATATTAATAAGTACTTCTAACATCCGTATTAATAGTGCTAGTTTTTTAACGTTGATGAATGACAGCAAATTTTCGAAAAATCATTTTCAACTAACTCGATTTGTTATATTAAAAAATAAATACGATGATAGGGACCCGATGTACTTTTCTTGTGTTCTTCGTGAATAATCCACGAGATCATTGTGATTGAACGTATTAAGTGTATCACAGGTAAACATCGGTTACCTCGTTGCTCGATTAATTCTGTTTCCAGAATGCTTTAACTCAAGGTTTTAGTCAGAATTCATCGTAACCAGTATTTTGTCTAAATCGTAGTCATTCACCGCAACCAGTTATAATTGATATATAAAAACCTCACTTCCTATTTTCTACCAAAGTTGTTACAAGAATGTGAACAAATCTTAAATTATGATTCCTTTAGAAAAATATTTATAAGACCGCTTGTTAAATTGATTATTCGATTAATTAACGCTGCGGAATGATACTGATATAAAAGTGAAATCTCCTTTATTTATTTATCGATTTAGTTTTTCGGATTAAATTTTCAAATAAAATTGTCATTTTATTAAATATGTGTAGATTCATTGTCTTCACGACTCGATGCACTCATGTTTTTGATACTCCGATACTATAAGCGAACTACGTATACTTAGATTCGTCACGTCTTGTACGTGATTCTACGACCAGATCATGGACAACCGTTGGAAGTTATCATTTTAGGCAACTCAGCGCTCAACATATACGTTACCCATTCCTTCCTCGATCAAGATTTTCAATTCAGCTGATCAGAAGCGAACAGGAAACTTTCCACTCAGCGGCATGCATATCGATGCTTCAACAACTATCACGTTGACATCGACACTACTGGATAGGTGACGATGGATGTAATGAAAAAACTGAATTATTGTCAAATCGCAACGAAATGTTTATTATAAAGTTCCATACCAGGCTGTCAGGAGTGGGAGGTGTTAATATTTGACAAAACTGAATAGTTTGGCTTTCCATGAAACTCAACTTCGTCTTACCATACTTATTTCTCGAGCAGATGATCGTACCTTTCTCTGCGAAGCATAATCTACAAATGCACCGTGGAGCTGAAAAATTCATCGCTGATGATCGAAGGTCGTCAAGAACAGAATACTACTAATTCGTTGTTAATGAACGTAGAATGTAATAAGATTGTTAACGATTATGCGTCTTCCTGAATTTTCTAAAATTAATCCTTGCTCTCCTACTTGTTAGCATCGTAGTTGAACATTTTGAACCAATTCTGGCTCTCCGGTGCTATTGTCAAGCGTCAAGCGAGCTTTTTCATATTCATAAGAACTTATAATGTCAGGGTAACGTTTATAAGTAATAACAGGGTAACTCCTGTTCCCTGCGCCTAGTATCTGGATATGTAATAATTATATACCTGTTTCGTTCCCATGATTTGCACAATTGAATGACCCGAAGGAAATGGGGAGAAAAAAATGATCGTTATTAATACGTAGTTACAGTTAATTACGAATCAATCGTTATAGGTACTATAATACATATATATATATATACACACACACATACAGGCATACATATATATATATATATATATATACGCGTACGATATGCTCATAAATCTAGTTTAGACGACAGGGTATTAAACTCTTCACGTATGAATGATTGATTATGCAATGTGAATTAAGCTATACGTGAATCAGAAATTGCTAATAGTATGAATTCTATCATATGCAACACACACCTAATTTATTCGCCCAATATTTCAATTATTCAATGACAGATTAGTCGGGAAACAAGGATAATCCTTCGTTATTGCGATATCATTAATGAATGTTCAATTAAATTGGACGTTGTTTATGTTACAACGATAGCGTTATCCTCGTCACTGAATTCCCTCCATCACATTGTAATCGATAAACGGTACGATATTTTATTGATGCCAACGAATAGGTACATCTAATTGGTCGCATACACGTGATGATTAAGTAACGAGCTAATCGGTTACGATACCTTCTCCGTAGTAAACATACGATATCACTTGTTCCTCGTCCAGTTTATACAAAAATATTCGAACTAATAAGAATACAGTAATGCCTATCACGAAATACGACTAACGATGTCCTGACAAATCAATCGACAACAATTTATCCGTTGAAGGGTTTCGATCTTTTTGCTCTCATTTTTATTATCATTATTGTATTCTACAGATATTTCATATGTAAATAACACCGATAAATATTGGATCGCGATCGCGATAGATTCGTCGGCATGATATCGCAGGATCTTTCTCCGTTTCCACCCGAGAAAAAAGGATTATAAATAATTATATAAGATTTGTATTTTATTTATGTATAATTTATACATTATTGCGTACAAATTATATATAAATTATAGAATTTTCTTCTCGGGCGCGAAACAAGCGGGAAATTCCTGGGAAAATAACAACGATGTCGCATTAACGATAAAAAACATACATACGTGTGATAACGAGGGCCAACGAGAGAAAAAAAGCGGCGATCAATCGAGGATGCGATGCGAGTTTTTCTTGTAAATGTTTACCGTTACGCATATTATTTGTCATAATATTGATCATTTCGTTAAATATTATTGATACGATGATAAGTACAATATGGTTGTGCATTGCAGTTTCATAGAAAAAGTTTTGCCGTGTGATACAACAACGCAACGCAACAGATTCACGTACATATGTATGCATATCGATGGCGCTTCGACGACGACGACGATATTTGTTCGGATTGTTTGCATTTGCTCGTCCGGCTTCGCTGTTTGTTGTTGACCTTCGACGTTGTTCGTACGAATGTTTGACTTTCCATATTGAAAATTCATCGAACTGGCTTTGTAAGTCTCTTTTATTTCGTCCTCCCTTCTGCTTTTTCGTTTTTTGCGCGGCTTTACGTTCCATTCACGATGTTATCGTTACACTCGACGTTCGTTTCTTACAATTTCTTGTACCAGAACAAGTAGTGCTCGCCCTCGTTGATTTGAAGATCGTCCACGCCTGCGAAATTATTCGTGAACGTTGAAATGGGGGAAACAACAAAGCCGAACAGGACGAACCGAACAGCGGATCTTACCTCCCGGAGCAACGAGCTGATTTCCAGGTGGCGATGCTGGCTCCGGTGGTGTCGGCAGTCTGTAAAGTAGCCAGTAATGATAAGACATCGGTTCTTCCTTATATCCGGCTAGCGTGTGCACGTAGTGACCGTTTGGCCATTCGGAAGCTGCGAACTGGAAGTGGGGAGATATTTCTGCTGCGAGGACCATCACGCCGTAGAACGTCTCGTTCCTCGGTGCCGTAATGGTCAAGTTGTAAGTCTCGTTCACGTTGCTACCGACCCACAATGTGTAGGTGACGTTCACTAAAATCGGAGAGACGGTACCAGCTGGCTCGGTAGGACTCGTCGTATTGCTTCCGGTCGGTGACTGGAGAATGATTTCGCTGTGATTATCCGTCGAGGCGATTTCTGAAAAAGTCCAATCGATTTGTCAAATTTATTCAAATTTATTCAAATTTCATCGCCAATTTACAACTCGTTCCGGCGAATAATCATCCACCTGTGTCGAGTATCGCTAAGCTGTGGCAAGTAACATTCGTAAGCTACGAAATCGCCAAAAGTATCATTTTGCAGGCTGCGAAGGGCGAGCTTTGAGAACGCTAATGGCGCACCATCACCGTCCTCTTTACAGTCCTAAATGGGGACCCGGCTCGTTACCACGTTCTCGTTGCCCGCCCTTCCTAACTCGTTTTATAATCAACCGTTGAACGCTGTTTCGCTTTTGGTACTCCCTAATTGATACTTTCGCGTTGGTCGAGTAATCCACGAAATACCGAGTCCTCCCATCGCTCCAGTGAAAACCGTGATCGAATAATAATAGCCATCTCTCGCGCGTTATCGTTTCACGAAGAGTTTATCACTGTTTCGGAAAAACTGTACAAACCGCGATTCCCTACTTCCATCAAAAAGACACCACCCGGTAGATCGATAACGTCTTTCGCATGAATACTATCCAGCATGCGTATTAGAGTGTGTCATTTTTGTTTTTTGTTTTTCACTTGTTTTTTGCCTCACAAACAGGTTGCATACTGTCGGGAAGGTGAAAAAGGGAAGTCTGTTGAAATTTGAGCTCGTAGGAAGTGCCCCATTGCGAATTTCTATAACATGCGGAAAAAAGTGTTCGCGTTTGGAATTTTATACCTCGTTAATGGCATATTGTACAGATTGGTCCAAGACATATTTTTGTAGAGAATTTAACGCTCTACAAAAAAGATGTCTTTAATGTTTTTGCTAAACATAGCCGTTTGAACGATATTAGAGTTCAAAGTTCGAAATGGGTAAAATTGCCTCGTTTTTTTCATATTACAGGGAAACTATTGACTCTGTCAATACTACTTTTAATATCAAGGATAAAGATGGATAGACTACTCACGAGTAAACTGGCGTTCTACGTTTTACCAAATTTTTGCAACTGCGTTTTTTGATTAAGAATTATAAACATTTAATAATTTACTGTAGCATAAACTTTGAAGTCGAATATCATTTGAATGGCTGCGCTCATCAGAAAATTGTAAGAGACCTTTTTTGTAGAGCGTTCGATTCTCTCTGAAAATATGTCTTGGACGAATTTGTACAATACGCCATTGTCGAGTTATAAAATTCGCAACGTGAAAAACGTTTTTTTTACCATGTTGTTCGAATGCGAAATAGAAATTCTCGTTTCTAAAAGACTACAACCCGTTTGCGAGATGAAAAAAAAAAGTTGCACGGAAAGACACACCCTAAGTGGGAACAGTCGCGACTGGTTGGTAAGTTTTGAAATTCGAATTTTGAAATTCGAATTTCGAAATTCGTAAGTCGTACGCTGATAGAGGCTGGCAACTCGTATGGAAAGAACCGCGAGTATAGCTACGATTTTGTATCGCAGAGGTACGGGATGCCACGCTGATGATGATATTTCGCGAGATCGCCTACCGTTCGGAGTGGTGAGGCGCGGTGGAGCGATGTCGGCGGATCCCTGGCCGCAGTCCAAAGCTCTAACGCTCGCGAGTCCTCGAGCAGAAAGGCCCATGATTGCTTCGGCAGTTGTTTCAACGTTGTCGTCGAAGCTGCCATCGTTTCGTTGCCGAGCAGCGAGCCATGAAACGGCAGCTGATCGATTCCAGTTCTCGGCTGGTTCGTTTTCGATCTCTTCCAGAGCTTGCATCACGAGAGCCGTGGTGTGTACGTTGCCAAAGCTGCCGTCGTGTTGCTGTTGACGAGCCAGGCTCAGCGATGGTTTCCTGACGAAATGGTGCAAATTACGGTGTCGATGGTCCTGAACGATGCAGCGTAGAGCGAGGATCACCATGGCTACCGTATCTGTCGGAAGATCATCGTTAATTCGGTCTTGTTAGCGGAGTAGAAGATCGGAACGCTACTATACAGTAAGCTCGGCTACTATTACCCCTTCGCGTGCGTACTAATTTTTCTAACATCTCCTACACTCTGGGGAAACTTAACGCTGCCAACTTTTTGACCCTCTATAAATTCAGCACTACTGAACATTTTGACTTAAAAAATGGAGAGCTATAGTTTAGAATTGACGTTACAGTACGTTATGCAACGAGGGAGTAAAGTCGAAGATTATTCCCGAGGGTGGGTTTACTGCCTGCGCGAAGCGAAAAGTGCTACTTTACTCCCTAGGGAAAAATATTCTACTCTAGACCCGGTTTTCAGGTTCATAAAGTGAGCATTATAGTCGAGTCGGGAATAAAAGAACTTTTCGAGTCTTGGAAGTGTCTTGGAGGTGTTGAACACACTTGAAATATTCGCATAAAAATAAGTTGAAAAAAATGAAGTTTCAGAAAACAAGTCGTACACCTAGAAAGCTATATTATCGCCTTTTTTCGAACACCTAAATTGCACGGACCGCTGAGCGAAAAGGTTCTTCGCGGTGACCATTTCTGCTCGTATTAGCTAGTCTTTAATCGAAGGATTCAATAAAATAATGATTTTTGAAAAAATGGTCACCGATCAAACGTCTCTATGTGTGAAAAAAGACTCTATTTTCTCTGATATAAAAAAAGTATGCATTGAAAGGAAAAATCCTTTGATCTAGAACTGCCTTTTGAGGTAGGAAAAATGTCTGAAAAATTTGAAGCAGATCGGTCGAATGGTTTTTGAGATATTTTGGTCACCGATTTTGAAAAAGTCGCGTTTAGATTAGATTAGATAAAATGTAATAAATAAAAGGCTCGTTAATAAAAGGCTCCCCCAATTCTCAGAGAAAGTGGCTTGACATTTTTGGAGAATATTTGTGAAAGGTCATATTGTAAGAATTTGTCGGAAACGAAAGTTCGATTTTTTCAACAATTCCAACTAGATGTATCCCCTTAATCGCGGTTCGTGGGAAACGATCGATGAACCACTTACCAACGTTGTGGTCTTGCGCGGCGTTCGCGATATCTAGTAGTCTTCGGATCTGTCGTTTTCTAACGTGAGCTTGAGCACTGCACGCTGCTAGGGTCGAGACCGCGAAATCGTAATCCAGTTGAGGTTCGTGGTGTTGTAGGGTCCCGATCAAATCGTGTCCGTGAAATTGCCTCGGATCCATGCAAAGAGCGTTCAGAGCCAAAGTGTACTGGGCCAAGCGTACCGGAGCAAATGGCATCTCGTGGTGTCTGAAAGAAGAAGCAAAGTTTCGAGTGCTTCTCGGATCGCGTCGGGCGTGGATCAATTCGTCATCTCCGGCATATTCCCGAGAACTTAACGGATACTTGCTGTCGGATCGTGCGGGAGAAAATCGTTTCCGACTAAAAACAATCACCCCTCGAGCGTCCCCTTTGACAGCCCAATATAGGCCTGCGGTTTGCTCGATTTCCTCCACTCGAGCTCAACCATACTACCCCGCGAAAGAACTGAAAGCTGCCGAAGTAATTCCAAGGGATTTTATTCCACCTTCGACGACAAGTTTGCCTTTAATCTGTCGAGGGGAAGACAGACAGAGAGAGACAGAGATTGGTCTCGAAATAGACGGATTCGAATCAGAACCGAACGCGGCTTACCTCGAATGCCCCCCGATGAAACAGAGAGTTTCCGAACGATTTTCAATATTCAATAATCGAACTTTCCAACCGAAGATAAATAACATCGACCGAAGTATAGTGTAATTAACTTTTTTTCATACAGGCATCTGTACAGCGTTTCGTATCCATATTTTTCAACCATTACGAACGTTTTTTTTCATTTTTCAACTTTTACCGCGCTGATTTTACCTCTCGCTCGACAATTTTAACTTGCAATCCTTCTCCGAAAATTCTGCTCCACTTCTCGATATTCTCCTTGTTAGCTACGATGGTCCGCGAGATTTTTGAGGTAGTAGTCCGGTAGATCGGGTTTGAAAAATCGGGAAAATCTTTTTTTACAGATTTCAAAAGTACCGCATGATAAGAGTACAAGGGAGGGAAACATTTTTATTATTCGTCTGTCGTGGTCTTTCGATAAATGTAAATTATAGTATTGTATATTGTTGCGAGTTAAGTGAGAAATAAAGGTTTTTGGTCGCGTCTGTTCACAGGGATCTCGGAAGACGCGAATAAATGTCTTCCGCGTCACCCGTTCGCGACCGAAATATACATCTGCCGGGGGTAAGTCGAGTCGAAAGAGAAATAGATGCCGAAAGCTATTGGATAGTCTTCGGTCGGACCGTATCTCTACGAATCGATTCCACCAGATTAGTTGCCTGAATGCCCGAAGTTAATCTTGGCCCCTGCCGATCCGCGATACGTGGCCAACTTTTTCCACCGACACGTGTACACCTGAATACATCGAGCGAACACGCGGAGCCCGGTGCTGCGAGAGGCAAGTCTTCGCGTTAATTCGGACCAGCGTTCGACGATATCGAAGCGCATCCGAAATTTCCTGGGAGTTGCAACGAATCAGATTAGCAGAGTTTAACGGAGCGTACATTTGGGATTTGTCCAGAACAGTGACTTCCGATTCCCGTGGGCTTTGACTCTGCATAGCTCGAGGGCTTTCTTCGATTCCAGTCGCCCGCGTAATCAGGAAATGCTGATCTCTCGAAGGTACGCGCGTGTGTGTGTCATCAGAATGACACGAGGAGAGACGAGGCAAAACGAACGCGAAGGAAGGTGAAGCGATACACGGATTTCGTACAAATCTACGGCAACCCGTACAAACTCGGAGGTCTGTGTTTCAGATGCTGAGCATGAATCTTCGAAGTTAGTTATCCGTTTCTTTGTCTCTCTGTATTCGTCACGCGTGGCATGTATCGACTGAAAACGAGAAAGGATATCGAGCTGAGCCCTGGAGAAATGTTGTAGATGCCGCGAGACGAACTAGCTCGGTTTTATCAATTCATTGGAATTCGTAGGAGGTCCCACCTCCCATTTCGTATTCCGAAGTCACAGCGATGATAAAGCGAGCGACGCCTCGGTTCTATACCGCAGCACGACTCGAGCGCCCCTCGAATCGGAGACAATTCAACTTTTACAGAGACAACGTAAACTTGGATTTCGTATCGGGTTTTCAGCCGTGTTCCAACGTGGTATACTTCATCGTTGGACAAGCCGCAACAGCGGGAAAATTGTCTCGAGAAACTTTTACTTCGTTCCCGAGCAGAGGAACTCGTATATCGTATTAGTTTCGGAGGACAATGCTTGAAGATTCTCTTTAGTCGCGAGAAATATAGTCGACTGCTGTTGTCCGAAGAGTTACTTATTCATTTATTCACCAGAGTTACTTGGAAACTAGACGTTAACTGAGAGCCTTTGTTGTAGCCTGTAGTCGTCAAGAGTCGATAACTTGGACTCTGCGTTCGACTAACAATGAGAAGCATGGCGATTATGACAGTGCAGAGAATTGACTGGGTGTTGTGGTGGTATCATTCGGCATGCCGGGTCATTCGTTTTTTCGAAGAGAAATTTCACACGCTACCAGCATTTCAAGGTCATCGATGAATAAACGCCGTGTGATTTACCTCCAAAGAAGAAGCACTATCTCCAGCTCCATCTGCTTTCCACTAAACTGAAGTTCCATGGAGGGTTGCGGCGGGATGTCGTCCTCGTGAGAAAGATTGGCCAATCGTAGAGCAAGAACTACCCGTTGAGTGTCGTTTCCCCAGCCAGCATCTTTCCCACGTTTAGCCCATAACCAGGAGACAGCTCTTTCAAGAATAGCTTCGGTCTCTGTCGTTGACACGTCGGTATTACCTCCTGAAGAATCAAACGTAGCGAGCGATAAATTCGATAGTCAACGAATACGTTCCCAAAAATAAAGGTTTTATATATAGCTATACACGAAAAAAATTGTCCCGATCTAATTGTATGAAATATACGTAAAATTATGTATAGTTGCCCAAATATCTCTGTTTCCTCAGGAGTTACGAAAAAAATGTGAGGAGGTGAGAACACACAGGTGAAAAATTCATTTTTCTCAACATCATAGTCTTTGCGCTTTCAAGGTCATCAATGGTTTTCCAAGTGGGAACAAGTTTTCTTTATCAAGACGTTGCAGCTGATAATGTGACGAAACCAACGACTTATAATATCGTGACCTTGAAAGGATTTTGCTCCAGGATAGGTACACGTGTAAGAATCATTCATCCAACGTTCCGAAAAATGTGTCGAGGGTGCTGGTTATCACTTCGAGTATTTGTTACACCAAAATTTCTGCACGAAAAATTCATTTTAATGGGCACAGAGATATTTGGGATGATCACGTTAAATCGCCCATCCTGTACAAACATTTTTTGCAATTTTATGTATAATTCTGTATAATTTTTTATAATTATATATAAATCGTGTACAGTTAAAATCGGACCAATTTTTCCGCAGGTAATTGTATTTGATAGTTTTTTCTCGGGTTAAGGCAATGCCCATCAGCTGTGAACAAAAATGCTCAGGAAAAGGCAATAATAATGGTTAATCTCCGGACACGTAGGATTTCGATATAAGGAAAGTTTTTGAAATTTTTCACGAATCTCGAGTTCGCTAATATGCAAATGAGAAGGTTGCTCGTTTAACGACGCGGCGGTATTACGCTTCTCCGTGATGCATGTACGTCGCGCGGAAGGTGGAGAACGAGATAACGTACCTTTTCCTCGGAGCTCAAAGTTTCGGGGGCAACTAGATTACGATCTTAGGAGAACGGCGCTACGATAGCGCGGGAGCATGACACCTATTATCAAACTTGAACGGGGCATCGCGACTCGCTCTTAACGTTATATGAGAAGTTACGCGCGGCAACGTTATACTACGTGGGAAACTGCTTTAATTTCTATACCTAGAGAGAAAGTCTTTAATGACGTTACGACCTCGTGTTCGTGGCGTTCGCTATTTCGCTCTCGTTCGCCGACGATTTGACGACGAAATGAGCCACGCGATTATTAACTTTTTCTAACATCCCCCGGCAAAACGTTGAACTCGCTTTGATCCTAAGAGTTACTTTTTTGACCGTGCCTTTCGCTTATTAGATCTGCAACTTTTATACATCTTTTGTAGACATACAGGGTGTTCCATCTTAATATTTTCTTGGATGATCTTGTACCGTTATTGTGCATTCGATTGTTCGTAATGCCATTATTAGTGGACAAAAGTCGCTGGTTTTCGTGTGAGAAATTCAATTCGGTCATAGAAAATATGGATTTCTATTTAAAATTGCAAAGTTGACCTTGAAGTCATCGACCAAGGTGAACCAAAACTAGAGAATATTGTTTTCCCCTCGAGATGCTACAACTTTTGTCTGCATCTTTTGACTCTAGCTGGCAATGGTTTCGTGATACGTCCGTCTGGAAAGTTCAATATGTAACACTCTGTACATACGAACTGTTATCAGATCGTCAAGTTTCCACGTCGAGTCAATATTTGTTGGAGTTGGGACAGATTTCGAGGTTCATGCAACTGACATCGCCACGTCGGCGAATCAAATTGCGAATATACAGCATTTAAGAGCTAATCAAGGGCGGAAACTCCAATTTAACACACTTAAACGAAGGGTGGGAAATCTGTGTCGATGCTATGCGGATAGATAGCTAGAAGCGTTGTAGACTATAAAAAGAATAATCCGCCATCCGCGAGTTGAGCTAACGTAGAAGCTGCGATCGAATGCGTTCTCGACCACGTGAATTTATCGTTGTCAGCGGCTTCGTCAATCGTCCGATATCAAGAGCGTTGATCTGCGCTGTATCTCAATCTCGAGGGGTCGATAAATTTGCTTCTTTCGTCCCACCCCGATTGTTGTGCCGCGTAGTATTCTGGTCCCGTAGGCACCGAATATCTTATTAAAGATCCTTTCCTTCGTCGTCTGACCCGCGGTTCAATTCGCTAAATTAAGGATTCCCGAATAATGCTCCTTGAGCCTGACAACAAAGGATTCTGCCACGATACGTATCAATGGAATTTCCCGAAATTATTTTTTTCTCCCTCCATAGACGGCGTATTACTCTAAGCGTATAAAACAGAATTCTCGCCAAAGATGAGCTCATAATTTTAATTTTGAGTACTCGCCGAGTGAATTTCAAATTTTCCCATTTGATTAAATTCTTATTTTTTTCCCATTAAATTATCTATAACTACGCTGCATTTTACGTTATTCGATTGCTCATAGGCGGAAATTGTAGAGGAATCTCCGCTCTTTAAAAGTGCTCACCTCTGATTTACGTTCCGTGCACCGTGTCGTCGATAAAAAATCTTAAACTCGAGTTTTTACCAAATTTTATGGTTTTTTCGTTTTTTCTCCCGAACCATTAACTTTACAGCAAAATTACTTGAGTCATTTTTTATTGAGAATTTGATTTTCTACAAAAAAGTTTCGAAAGTTTAAAGCGTAGAGCTGATAGTTTCCGAGATAAATACGATTAAACGTACGAGAATTTAAAACATCTCTGTTTTATCGAGATTTCTTCATATGTCTAGAGTAATATTCCGTTAATGGAGCAAAAAAAATGAGTCGTCAGAAACGAAGCAGCCTAGTACGTATATTCAGGCCTCCCAGCTAGCGTCTGGCTAGACGCGGCGTAGAACTACATTCGTTAAGTCGTTATTCATATTTTAATCACGGCCTGATCATATTTCCGATAAATGCTTGACAGCAATCAGCCTACGGAATCACCACCACCATCCACCCTGCAGCCACGAGTTAACGAGATTAGTGAAATTTGATATAAATTCTAGCAACCGCGACGGAGACTACCGGATTTTCCATTAACGCGCCTCTAGTGAAATCGACTGTGCTTCACGCGTACTGTAAAACGTAATTCTTCCAAGTTCCATCTTCGTTTCATCCCGAAGAAGGTACACGTTTAATCGCGCAAACGAATTCAGAGCATCGAGATCCGGAAAAAAATATATTAGGGTGCTTAAAAAAAAATTTTACCCTCTCAAATATTTCTATTCAATGTAAAAAAAATCCTCACCAAAGATGGGCGCTCTAGCTCAACTCTAAGAGGTCGCTTTTTTAACTTCACCCTCCCAATCAAGTAACGTCGAAAAAAATTTTTTTTTAATTAAAATTGAAATTACTCGTAATTAACTCGATTTTTCAAAAATCACCATTATATAGTCTTAAAGCTGACTCTTCGTGCTTTCCAAAACTCTGCAATAACCTACGATTATCATAATTGGATGACCAGTTACAGCCATCTGAGAATTACAGAATTTCTGACTGTAATTGGTCTTCTAATTATGATAATCATGCGTTATTATACAGTTTTGAAAAGCTCAAAGCGTCAGCTTTAATAAGGAAAAACTTTTTCCATGTTATTTAAATGGGAAAGTAAAATTAAAAAAGCGATGTCTTAGAGTTGAACCTGAGCGCCCATTTTTGGTGAGGATTTTCTCAACATTATATAGAAACATGTGAGAAGGTCACAATTTTTTTTGAAGCACCCTAATATATATTTATATCTATAATTCTTAGCAACTATATACAATTTTCTTAAAATTTTCAATTCAAAGAATTCAATACAATTATAAATAAATTATTTATCTATCATGTAGAATTTTTTTTACATGATTATAAATAATTGTGTCTAATTTTTGTTCTCGGGGTAACAATTCCAAAGGCACGAAAGCGTTCCTCTTTGCGCGAAGTAAAAATCTGTGATTTGCGATTAAAAACTGCGCTCAAAGCACCGCGCTGTGCAGAGGGTAGTAGTCGTTTTGCAACGCGGAGTCTCGAGGAAATGAAATCTAATTACTCAAATATCAGGCGACAAATTATCTCGAACTTTGAATAAGGTTTTCGTGAAATATGGATCTCGAAATGCGACGGATACGATTGAATTAACTTACAGTTCTCTAATTAGTTGCCAGTCGTTGTCTCGTTTGTTACGAACGGATGAGAATAACGGCAAAATGTTGTTGGGAAACTGTGAGTTCAAATGCCATTCCATGTCCTGTCTACAATTGTAACTAGACGTTGTGGTGCCAAAGTATCAGGATTTGGCAATTGTGTACCAATTTGTGTATCTACCCAAGAAAAAAAATCTTGTATGTAATACAATAAAAAAAATAGCCCGATATAGTTGTCATTATTATATTATATATTATGTATACCTAATTTGCATATTGTTATCTATAATTATATAGAATTCTGTACCAAATTGCAAAAAAGTTGTATCTCGTTACATAGCACTATACATAACTCTGTATAATTATACATAAATTATATCGGCCGACTGCCACGTTGTTATAATTACTAATTATTAATCATGTTTATTAATTAATTATTAAGAAATATTATGTACTAATTAATTAAAGAAATAATAATAATACCTAATTATTAATTATTAATTATGCTTGTAAGCCCGACGCAGACATCGAGAGCGAAAAGAGGACGTCGTGTCGCTCTTGTTCTATTTGGTATACCGTTGACGCTGAGCGCGAAATCCGCTTTGCGGAATTACTTTCGTCGCCGTTGCTGTTTCATTTCGCGCAGAACCAAGTTAATTGAAATTATTCATTCATTTCTCTCAAGCTGCTCCTATGGGCGAGGAACTTTGGTTCACGCCAACCAAAAACCGACCCTCACTCCGCCTAGTTAGTGAAATACAATGAACATTGCTTTTGGCAGAGGGATTAATCCTACGAGGATATTCTGGACAAATGTTCGCAACGAAATGTTTCGAATACTCGTCAAATGTTCGACCATGTATCGACAAAGTTTGTCCGTACGAGAGCACGAAGCACGAGGGATCGTCGTTGGTTTCGTGTCAGCTCGGTACTTCGGAATCGCCGCCATGTTTAAAAGCCTGATTAAGATCGAGTATTGTTTTGCTACCACAACTTTTCTACGGTCCTGGGGGTTTTGACTTGGGATTAGGTCAGGTCGCGTTCCGTTGGGTCACGCGAGTTTTGATCAGTTTATGCGGAGTGCAAAGTTCAGCGAGAATCACTCTCATCCATTATCGTTTGTCAACAGGCCACCGATGGACCGGTGTTTCCACGTTCCACGGCCAACTTATTGCTACAGCCGTCGACACGACTTTACTGATCGACTCGTTTGCGACGGGGACGTCTAGGCGAGGAAAGAAAATGGCATATGATTATACAATATTATATAAAAATTGTATACATCCAATCGTATCCTCCCAATTTATTTTACGTATCCATACATAGTCACATACATACAATCGTTTTAGCGGGTTGGCAACTGCGTCATCCGCCAACATCGTACAAATATAGCTTTGGCTGGTCTAAATTTGAACATTCGCGTGGAAAAAACTTCACGTTTGGCCGGAAAGTAATTTCAGTTACTTACCCCAGGATGCTCTTCGTACATCCAACACTTCAGACTCTGGAACTGTATACGAAGCAACAACAAGTACCAACCCATCGTTTCGGTATCGACTGCCTCGTGTCTTGGAGGAGAACTTTCATCTCGTAGTTATTTTCTTCCAGGTGTATTCTCAACGGCGACACAGAGACGTCAAGTCCTCGACGTATCAAACCTATCAGAATGTCTGTATAAAGCGAGAGAAAGTTTTTCGCTCGTCTCTACGACTGAATTTGTTTCGGGTCCGCTGAGAGAGCAGGGAGCGGCCGTGGATTTTACCCATCGGAACGAACCTTCGTTTCTGCATAATGCAGCTTTCAGAAGAGTCCATATATTCTTCGCGTTGGCACTCTTTTGAATCGAGTCTCTCGTTCTCGATCGTCTCGTGCTGCGAGAGAGCCTCGGTGTACGGTGTTAACTGTTAACCGGATTTCGATTATTTCCGCTCCGATAGACTTATCTATTTCCCGCGCTTGCTCCTACTATCCAGTTTCAGATGTTTATTGTACCGTGAGCCGAGGAGTGAAAAGTGGAGGCCATCATCTCTTGCTGCTCCAATTCGTTGAGAACCCATTCCCGAGCGGACTTTACTCCCCGTGGCTTCCGGCAGGCCAACGCGTTGGTTCGACGAGATACTTCCATCATCCGCCCTACTACGACTTCGTCTGTCATTATCCACCTCCTCGTCACTTCCGTTTCAGCTGTTTTCGCTTTTCCCACCGTTGATCCTTCCCTTCTCTTCTTTCTTCTTCGACCTCGACAAACGAAGGGATAACGTAGCGCCAGAAACTGATTTCCCAACCTTCCTACTCGCCTCCGTTTCGTTTCTCCAACTTCGATCGCGATTTAATCCATCAATCTTTGGCTATTTTTGCAGACAAATTCCCAATCGTGGAGTAAAACTGCGGGTAGTGCAGAATTTTTTTTATACATAATTATATAATTATAAAAAATAATTGAACCGATATAATTATATAGAATGTATACGTGTACAATTATTTAGAATTATGTACATTATGCATATATATATGGTTATATAGAAGTACATTTTATTCGGTTTTTCCGTATTGAAAAGAAGTAGCTTTAAAGACAGTTCTGGCTTCTTAGAATTTGTGTATTTAATAAGAAATTGACGAATATAGAAGATACATATAAGAACAATAAAAATTTATTTTTATCTGTACTGTATACATATAATTGTACTGTATACCTATGTAAGCAGCTACTGCTCCTACCGTTTGTTTTCAGTAATCGATCAGCACTCTGGCCAATTTGCGTCCGAAGTAACGAAGCTGATGGAAACGTAGTGAAATGGATCAACGTGCAACCGTAATCCGATCAACGTTCGATGGCACAACTCGAATCAACGACACTCGACGCTTGTTGTCGTTGGACGCGACGCGTGTAGCCTTCTTGTTTTCGGGCGGGATGTCGGAAGTGCACGTGGCCAGAGCTCGTAAACGCGTCTGTTATCCTTCCATTTCCATCACGAGGCTCGACGGCTATTCGGTTCCATGACCGTACTTTCTTCACCCAGCGTCCGGTAGTTTGAAAGAGAAGGACTTTTATATGCTCCCAGAGGTGAGAGCGGGGAGTAGAGATGGGATTACCACGGGGACTAGCAACGAAGCTCGTAAATTGCTTGCTCCAAAGCTGCCACAGAATTTTACTTGTGGACGAAGCATGGATGATGCATGATTCCAGTGTCGACGACCCTACGTCAGGACAATGCGTTTCCAGCGTTAATCCTTTCGCAGACGCGCGCGTCTCCCGACAATGGATCACGCGCGAGTTCCATTATTATCATTCGAATCGTCATTTACCATTATTTTCTCGACGCTTCAGCTCACATTTTGTGTGACTACAAATGATAGGAAATTTGCCTAGAAATCTTCGATGTCGGTTATTCAAAATGAACATTCATACATTCTCGCCAGACTTTTTGTTTACTCGATCTGGTCTCTTACAAATGTCTAACAATTTATACTCTAACAAGATGACAAATATTTTCCACGTCGTTGTGTTCGATCAATAACCGTTTTCGAGACACTCGTACAGCTACTTTCGTGTTCCAACGAATCATCATCGTACGTCATATTTTACAGTCAAGACAACTGATTTTTGTTTTGGTCTTATTGTCACAGTAAAACTGTTCCCAGCCTACGCCACGTCGATGGCTTTCGTACGATCATTCTCCATCTCAATAATGGTTCCAGAACATAGCGAATGGAAACGCGTCCATCTGGGTAGGTACGTCCATTGAATCCGAGCTGCCAAACCGTTCGAAAACATTCGTCGCTGGGCAGGATACCTCGGCTTTCCACAGACTCGATTCCACTCTCTTAGAGTCTTCGCAGCGTCGCTACGCCTCACTTCGTTTTCACAAAGGATCTCGGGTTAACGACGATCAGAACCCAAGTCATAGATTCCGGTAAAGTCAACGCCGCATGGTCTAATCCGATTGAATCGAGTTCGTCCAATCTTGTTTTATCACTCTCCCTCGACATCCGCTCCACGAAAGTTCACGTGTAGAGATTTTTTTTTTCGCCCGGCAATATATTCACTATCATACGTTGCTCATGTTTCGTTCGCTGTGCATAGGTAGGTGGGACGGAGCGTAATGAAAAAGTTGTTCTCGCGGAAGAGATTGATATCTGCAAGGGAGCTATGCTTCGTGCAGCGAGCAAAGAAGGGAACGGAGTATCATAGATCAGAGCGCAACTCGAGGGCACATGCATCGTGCCGCAGGGAACAACACCCGTCGGAGGTAGTTTGTCCGCGGTAAACAGCAATTCTCACTTTGGCATTGCGCCAGAATTGTAAACTGAAGAAACGGTAAATAGTGGTCTGGTCATACGCAGGTGAGAGCTAGTTCTTCCTTACGTCTCCATTCGTCTGTTTTTCCTCTTCATTTCTCACTTGCCACGATATCTCTGCTTTTTCCTTGATTTCTCTTCTCTCCGCGCTCTCCAGATGTATACGAATGTTTCGCGTGCGCATCGGATGAAAAACGCAAGGATGGACGGGATATTCCGAGTGGCCCGGAAATCAATGGCGCACGGTCGGATTGTTTTTCCCGGAGAGTGCAATCGATTGGAATTCTGGAATTGTTCTCCCTGGCGCGTCGATTCTCATTGAATCGAGGAAAGCTACACGCAATTCCTATACACGAGAGAAACTTCACCCGATGAAACCCCTACTCCCGTTGTTAAATCGATGCGATGTCACCAGGATGCATGAAAAATTCGTGGTATCCCCGCGAAAAATTATCACCTATAATTATCTACAAAAAATTGACTCCATATATTTACACAAAATGTATATATATCGTTATATAAAACTACGTATAGTTATTTACTTATATATATTAAATAAATTATATGTAATAATATATAATCTTTTTTTCTCGGCTCCCTACAACTACGAGGACGTTCTCCTCTGGAATAGAAGACCAACGGCGCAAATTTACTCCCATAGCAGATTAACATCGTGTTTCTGGACTGAACAAACAAAGTTGGAGTTCTCCACGATAATTCGGTATACCGTATGAATTTTCAAGACAAAGTAGCGAAGTAACTCTCGCGTAACTCTTTCTCTGTCTCGCTGTTTATAGCGAGGCAAGTAACGACGTCACAAGGATTAATTGAGACAATATTGTTGGAAATAACTCGATCTTACGTCAGAGCAATGAGGAATGAAAGTTTCACGTAGCTGAGAAACACGATGCGGACGGAAATACGATTTGGTTCAATTATTCGCCTCGACTGAATGGATGTATCCTGTAGATTTGAGCGATGAGGTCTCGGAGCAACATATAGATTCGGCTGACAGGTGATTTCAGTGTTTCCGTACTTACGTTGAATTAGCGACACGAGTACGTCACGTCAGCGAGACGATTGGGAAATTACTCGAAGGTACTGGGTACTCGAAGCGTTTTCAATCAGTAACAGAATGACGTCGTCTCACCGCAACTGCTGTCTTTATGTCAATTATATCTACAATGCTCATTCGTAGCCGGGGTAGTCAATGGTTTAAAAGTCGCACCGAGTGTACCTATATGCCAAGTAGCTAGTCGAGAAAAAAAAATTGTATACATTTTATATACAAATTTATATATATACATATATGTATATATATTTATATAATTATGTATACATGTTGTATAATTATATCGGGCCAATTTTTATGTACTGTTATATATAATCTTTGTTAGCTACGATTCGTTTCCATCGTGCTCGCAGTTAGGAGAGACACGCATCAGCCTCAGTAGTACGAGTCGACGTCGAGTTTGACGCGACCTCTGTATTTCCAATAATGACATTAATCCAACGTGTCTAGTTGCGCTGTGCTGGACTAGCATATCGAATCAATAGAATGGAATTCCAATAGGAACATGACGTCGAAAAGTAATAGGATTTTCAAAATTCGGATCGTTAGTTCTCATTTTTCCTTTGTAGCCCGAAACAAACGAAGCTTTGGAGCTGGAAGAAGAGGAGGACATTGATATTAGGATTTGATTTCTCGTCGGTTGTCTGCTACCGCGAGAGAGAAAGACGAAATTAATCCTCACTTGCCAGACTTAGCAGAGTTGAATGGAGGAGCCAAAAGAGCTCTTCCAAGACTTGGGATCTTTTGTCTTTCACCTCGTCACCTATCAGACACAAATCTGACTCGAGTACCTGTTGAAAGCTGCCTGAATGATGTCGTGACAGTGATACGATCAAAAACGAGCCGAGGAGATCGTGGGCCAAATTGAACGTGGTACATAAACACAAAATCTCTTCGAAAATTCCATAATTCAGATTGCCACTGATATAACGGTATATTTTTGCAAAGTCGATCCTACCAAACGATACGAATTCTATAAACGAGATGTGCGTATTTTTTTGATCAGACTTGAGTTTTTGCTAGGGAAGATGAAAATGTAAGCCCGAGGAGCGACTGGGCGGAGAAATAGCGTCGCGTATGACGTATATTTGTGGAAAAAATTAATAGCAAACGGGAGGAAGCATTAACCTTTTCAGTCACAGCGGGATACCAGTGTCCCGCCTAGACTCTATCGATCTTCTAACGTTTACGAGCAGTTTGTAATCCCTTCGGTAGCAGTTTTTTGATCCCTGCCTTCCCAAGAATCCAGTAAAATAATAATATTGCGTAACTATTTAAAATAATTATTGTTAACGACAAATTAGTATTAAACAAATCGGAATTTTCAGAATAAAGTCATGCCAAGACGAAATAATAGCTAGTATTACCTGAAAGTTCGCCTACAGAGCTTTTTCAGGGCGCGAATTATGAATCCGCTGCAAAATTTGGGAAATTCAAAATGGCGAATTCAATATGGCGGATGGAAATTTGGAAATATGGTGACTTTTGCTGTAATTTGGTATACATAGGGGTTTTTGAGGATGCTGATTTTGAAATTTTGACACTGGATTCGTCATGCGTAATCTCGAGAACCGCTTTACACCAAATTTGATTAAAAAAAAACGATGGCTAAAAAAATTTGTGACTGACGAGGTTAAATGTTTGTGGTAAAAGAAAAAAATTGTAATATCGAACGAGTGGGAGCATTAATTGTTTGTATTCTGTGATTTCCGAGCAGATTCGTACGAGCATTTATTTTCGCGTTCCCCGCACCGTGATTCTGTTGACTCTGGGAAACGCCTGTTAATCTCGTAACGCAATAAATAATAAATCATCCGTACCATTCCATTTTCTACCCAAAGGCTAAAAAGACGAGGAAAAAAAATTGCGCCAGAGTGCCAGCCGACATGCGAATCAATCTTGTACTCCCGCCGTTTTATCACCCGGGGTAAACCTTATATTCTCTCCCCGTTACATACCAACTTGTACCAAGCCACGAGCGACGGACAGCCATCTTTGAAAACTAAATATAGTAATTCATTTTTACTCACCTTCCCCCCCCCCCATTTTTTCTGATACAATACACACGATCGAATATCCAACGACTTTCGTCTATCATCTATCAAAGTTCCGCAACTTTTTGTAGGAAAAAACAGAAGAATCGAGAAAATACCAGTGTAAAACACGAGCTTTGATTAATTTGTTATAACATAACAAATTAGCCCGATTTCATTATACATCCTGTCTCAAAATTGTTGCCAATTTTTTTATGACTTCCTGACATTGTTTAGGCTTTAACTAAGAAATTTCTCGAGTATGAAAGACCTTGGAATTAGGTGAATAGATTAGATTTTTTTCTAACTTGCCAATTTTAGCGCGAGATTCAAAAAATAAAAGATAAAATGTTAATTTCACCATGTTCTCCATCGTTTTTTGAGCATTGGTTTTTTTCCACGAAAATGGCGAACAGGATTTGGTGGAATGGCTCACGTAATTATATAGTTTTTTCTCTCCGATTTTATGTATAATTCTATGTAAGCTATATAGAATTGTGCCGGGGTAATCGTTTATGTATAATTATATAAAATCTTTTTCTTTCGAGGAGACGTGTTTTTATCAAAAAATAAGTTAATACTCGCCTTCCTACTTCGCGAAGACCCACTTTACGTTGGTGCTGAGAAATTAACGGGTGGCTCTGTCCAAAGAAAACTTAAACTTAAGCTTTCGCGACCGACAGCTGCGAAAAGCTCGATCCTGTCGAAGTGGAGGCACAAAAAGTTTCGCTCGAAAGTGAAAAACGCCGCTGAGCGACGTTCTTCCGAACCACATCGTTTTGTTTTCACGAGTAACTTCGTTGAAAATAAATCGACAACCGTTCTCGACGAGCTAATGCTACTTTCATCCATTAGCAATTACTCCTCTAGAATCGCCAAGACTGGATTGTTCCGAGATCTCCGAGCAAGAAACGAAGTGAACGTTCTCATTTACCCGGCGTCGACGAGATTATTCTGCGAAAATGTATAACAAAGGGCAACGCTTTGTAGTTCGGGCGGACTTTTTTGCACGAAACTCAAACGACCGGCTTCAACGTTATTCCCGTTACGAGACAACGAACAAGAAATGGAGAAAAAAGAAACAACAACAAGAAACGAAACAACGTCGCGGCAAAAATTGTCGACGCCAAGTGAATATCGATTCACTCAGACCCCGCCGCTCCAAAAGTGCAGTTCGATCAACCCTCCCTGGCTGTCGACTGTCTCGCCCTTTTATACCTACAACGTTGAATATCCGTCTTCCGTTCGCAGGATGTCGCGTTTGAATAGCGACGCTACCTTTTCCAGGTAAAATATATTTCAAACATCCCCGGCGAGATATATTTTCTGTTCGCTATTACACGGTAAAAAAATTGTATACAGTGCACCAATTTTTGTGTAGAATATTCAATACCTTAGCGTGTTGTTCTCACACTCCCTTTCTCAACCATACAAAAAAAATGTTATTTGATACTAAAGTAACACTTTTTAAATGTTACTTCAACATTGGTTTGTGTTAGATACTTTAAACATAGAGTTGTGTTAGATACTTTAAACATAGAGTTGTGTTACATGCTTTAAACATAGAGCAACACACGTAGTGTGTTGAAATAACGCTAGGTTGGTGTAAAAAAAGTCGTTCTCACGACTTTTTGTGTTAAATTGCATGGACATTTTTTTACTGTGTAGCTACCTCGAAAACATGATGGATTATTGTTTGTTAAAAAATTTCCCACCGAAGAACAAATCAGCTTTAAACTCGAGTGATCATATGCAAACAAGTTTCCGAACAATATTTACATTTTCCAAGCTCAATACAGAATTGTTGCTAAGCCGATTATCATTAATTTACAGGTTCCTGCCATGAATTTTGATGGCAGACAACGATACGAGCGTGAATAACTGTAAGAGGATTATCAGTTATGGGGATATCGCGGAGGTTCGCAACGTGCCTATAATTTGACATTGCACCTCGGTGACTACTATCACGAGGCGTTTTCTTCAGACAGCCATGTAATATTCTATCGCAAAATACGCTCGGAGTGTATGCAGGAATGAGACTTTAACTACACTCGGTTGCCAAATTATAAGGGACAGTACACACATTTTTTATCAATGCATCATTCGAGATTAATCATTTATTCACGTAACATTGATGCTGGTACGATTATTATTGAATTTAATAGGTTCGGGACGTTTGCCAAAATAACTAAGGTTCAAGATACCTGTTGTAACGAGGTTTTAAACGAACATTTAAAATCATTTTTTGGTTTAATTCGATCCAAAATAATCAAGACGTAAATTTTGTTTGTTAATAAATTAATTTAAGGCCATCTGCGTTATGAAAACATATTTTTTTAAAGACGAAATAAATAGTTTAGCTCTCGTAAAATATTGTTTCATTATTGCAATTGAAAGATCTTTTATATGAAAAATACCATAAAACGCATTATCAATTATTCGTCATTAAAAAAAATTAGGTAAATTAAAAATACAAAAAACTGTGTACTGTCCGTAATAATTTGGTAGCTTACTGTCCGTTGGACAAAAATTTTGAATTAGCAAGGAGCACGTATATTGTGAAGTACATATTCCTGTAGCTATGTTTCTGACTCGTGTGCGGGGATGTAAAAATAGTAGAGAAAAGCAATGGCTTGTAAGTTTCTTAGTTCGCTGTGGTGAATTTGTTGCGGGAGCTAAACGCTGGGGCGAAGTAAGCGCTAGTAGATTACGAGCACGTTTTCTTATCGTCGCTAATTCTCTTTACCATTCTCCACGAAATCGTTGCGGAATAGACTTTACGCGAGGAACACTCGAGGGGTGCCGTTTTCTAAAGCACCGGTTGCACCGTCTTCGCGAAATGGCTACGCAACAACGAAGATTTTCATCCATCTAACGAAGTCGAAAAGTTGCTCGTATTTTTCAACATCGAAATTTGCTGCACGATTAAAATTAAACCATCTCAAACTCTGCATCGCTTATATTTTTGGTAGAAAAACTGGTACTTCGTCTCCGTTTACTGCTGATGTAGCTGTAAAAACGCGGTTTAAAACGCGAACAGAAGATTTACTGCGACAGCTACGAGTCGATTGTCTGAGCTCAAAAACGTGGGCGAAGCTGCGCGCAAAGCTGGTGTATTATCTGTTCATGACTTGGTCAGCACGGGGTCCCGCGCTATTGTTCCGGTGATAGCTGCTGCCACCCTTTGTCCACGACGCGCCTGATATAGTTGTGTGGTGTTTGCAATACTCTTTGAGCTCGTAGCATTAGACTGTGTTGGAAACTGGTTTCATGGACCACGCACAACCTCCCAGGAAAAGTCGCCGGCCGATTAACCCTTTCAGTCCCGAATTTGTTCTGCCATCGTTTTTTTCTTCATGAAATTTGGTTACTTCGTCGCAACACGCGAGATGTGTTGAAGAAACACTAATTTTGTGTAAAAAAAAAAAATAGCCGGTAACGCAAATTCTTGTACTTGCATTTTTTTTGCTGTGCGTTGACTGAAAAGTTTCATTAACGGAACTCGCATCGATGTGAGAATCAAAAAACAGGCTCTTTCTATAAATACCTCTTCTCTTTGTGTTCAGGCGTAAAAAGAGGCAGATACGTGTGTCTTATGAATATCGAAATAATACGTGTACCGTCTGGCTTCTGCCAGTTGTAGCTACACGAAACTGAATCCGCAACGAATATCACTGGTAAAACGAGGACAAACGCGTTGAGGAGAAAAGTTATCCAGTAAGACCGAGCTGTCGTCTGTATCTGTATCTTCTTGACAACTTTGGCGACCGTATGCTTGCTTCACTGCTGCAAACTCCAGGGTTCGTATGCCACGTAAAATCCTGCCGGAAGGACATATGCGGAACGCGTTTCGTCGAGGACGTGAGCAGTCTAGTGGCGCATATTGACAAAGTCGAGGTTGACTCGATCGTCGTCCGTTTTCATATTGTATCCAATACCGAGCCGTCTCCAGCCCCGATATCTCGCGGACTATTGACTTTTCAGTTCGGTTGATTAAATGATTTCCTGAACTAGAACTTAGCGGACAGAGCTTTTCTCTCCGATCTGTACAGTTTTTCACGGTGGAGGCAGTTGGAGTCGAGGGTGTCGCTCGAAACTAAATAGTCAACCTTGGTAACACCTGTTCTCAATGGTTCGTAAAACACACGCGTAAGCCTTGCCTGTATCGACCTATTCCCGTGGGAAAGATGTCGCATTGGTTTACTGAGCGCGTTTTCTCGTTGCGGTTTTCCAAATCGCTGACGTACACAACGACCCAAATATACGCTTCTGGATCCCCTCGACGGGCTTCATTCCTCTCATCCCCTTCGTCCGTTCGCTCTTCGCCACTAAATCCAACTGGAAAATGTCTTCCAATAAAAAATGTCAACACCCGAGTCTCGCAGATCGTACAACGAATGAAGAATTATCACTTTTTTTTAATGTCACCATCGTGACAGCAGTATACATTTCAAAGAGCACGTGAATCAGACCACCCAGAAGAAAGAATTATACGTAATTCCATAGAAATTTCCTCAAAATGTTGACTACTGACAGGGGTCACGCGATGGTGATCTTGCCGTTGACCTTGAGCCGAATTTAAAGGTCTCATCGAAGTCTACAACAATTTGATAAATTATTTTGGATTGAAATGTGGCTTGGTATTTATTGAGCAGATACTTTATCCAGCATGACCTTGAAACAACGACGTGACATTGAACAATCCAAGTGGACCCTGATTTGACTTTGAAATGTAGGCTCAGGGTCAACGCCAAGGTCACCATTGTCTGAGCCCTCGAAGCCTTGCCATTTTCGTGCAAAACATTTTTCGATATGCTGCCAAACCTTGAAGATATTACAACCGGGGAAGTTGACGTTCAGGCCCCTCTAGCGAGAGGACGAGACGTCATCGAGAAAAATGTTTCGAACAAAACACGTGTTTTTGATCAAAAAGTACGAACATGCAATAATAATAGACATTTATGTTGAGAAAAAAAAAAAAAATTGACCTTGAAATAACCTTGAATCTATCCACCTAATGGAAAATAAGCATTGCTGTTGCTTGACTCTTTATAAATCGAATAAGTTTTGTCCGAACAATTTTTTTTTTTTTTTTTGGGAGAAATCTATTGAATTCTACTGGGTGTCGCGTTGATAGTTGAAGCGTCGCGTTGGCATTGTACCGTAAAAGCAATTTACACGCGAGTAGCTCATCGTTAATTGAATTTGCTTTGGAAAAGGTAAGAATAAAAATGTTGTTGCTTTATTTTTTTTTTCTTCCCAGGAAGTCTTCGCGATGGCTCGTACACACAGCGCGAAGAGTCCTGCAAGTTGAATGAAGTTCCGCTTGAAGTTTCCTCACTCCTGAGAAAATACCGGCCAGCTCTCTTCGTAAACTCGTCTCAAGAGCCACGAAATAAGTGCTGCTTTTGTTCCCCGGATGCAAAACTCTAACGCTTAAACTTGTCTGCGACTCGTCCCCGGCGGAAATGTCTGCTCGACAAAGTGTATCGGGGATTCGGGACGTTCGTGCCGCGTATCAAAGCGTAACTATGAAAATACGACGCGATTCGCGAGGACTCGAAAAGTTCGGGTGGCATGTTTTGCAAACGGGATTCGAGCAGCGAGGAGCGAAATTGATCGATGGGTGTAAAGTTTCGATGGCATCGGTTTCCTGATCGATGGGGATCGATCCGTTAGAAAATCGAAAACTCCTCGAAAGTTTCGGGTAAAAACGGAAATTCACGACTCGCCGCTCGTTTCATCGAGTCCGCCGGGTTATCGGTGGGATCTGAAATAGAATTTTCCCTCGGCAAAAATCTCCACGGAGGGAAATCCTTTGAGACTCTGACAAAGAACGCTTTCGCATCGAAGAACCCTGTACAAGGTGTCCGACCAAAACGGAGTCGCGCAAATCTATGTATGCGAGTATATTTATCGGAAACGACGATACCGATAAGATATTACGATTCTCCCGTGCCACAGATGGGAATGATATCTCTTTTTTTCACAAACATGTTCAAAGTTCTTTTACGTCTTTCGGGAAAAACTGGATAAACGCTCCACCGGATCTTGGCTCGCGACGGTTTTTGCTCTTCGAGGGTATCGCGACGCGAATCGCAGAAGAAAAAGCGTAAAACTTTGTTCACGAAGGGTTGGCCTGACGCCTTTTACCAATGATATGGTAAAATGGCTGTTTTATGCATTCTAAATCGTCCTTCAGGGTCCACAACTTTTTTTTTCCTATCCAACGCGTCCCCGCCAGAATATTTTTCCACAGCCCAGTAGTATCGACTCTAAAACTACTAAACAACTACCAGCGCCATCGCCAAACTAAAATAAATACTATGACAGCAAAGTTGGCAGAGTTTTAAATATTTTCTGTACTGTGAATTAAATTGATTAAATAAGTGCGACAAAAATATGGAAAGATGGAAAGTATATATTGGAAAAAATTTCTAGTGATATTCAAGTTATTCTAGAAAAAAGTGTCACATTTCTGCTGCATAAATAATTTTTTTTAAATTAATAGTAATTAAATATAAATATGAATAGTAAAAATTATTTTCTTCGGCACCCAAAAAGGTTGTGGCCTACTAGGCGAAAATGAACGCTACGAGATTTAGTGGTAAAAGCAGTAGTTTGGGGACACTGATTCGAGGATGGTGGTGGAAAAGATTATCGGACGTCGATTCTGCGCGGTGTTCCGGCGATTTTGAAAATAAAACACTGTGTATGCCGCCGCGGGGAGATTCGATTGTTTCAATCAGGGTGAAGCCAGGAGTCTACGTGGACCATTTCTCTGCAGAGCAACTGCAGCATCCAGTTCGATGCAAGAGAAGAGAGAAGAAGAGGTCGAAAGGAGATTCAACAATAAGATACACTTTATTAAGCGGATTCGCAACGTTTCTCCTTTTGTCTCTCAACTGATAGAGTTTCCCATAACTCGAACTTCTCTAGTCCGATTGCGAAGCTTTGAGAATCCACGGAGATAGAATAATTCCGGCAAGGCTCTAGTATTTGCCGAGTTTCGCGAGGATCCCGCGTAATTTTGCATAATTCACTTCCCCATCGATTGATCGCGAGGGAGGTAAACCTTTCGATAATCATTTGACGGATACTCGATTGCTCGAGCAACCGTCAGCATCGCGGGACTCGATCAGTTTCAAGCTCAATTTCATTCGATATTCACCGCTTCGTGAATCAATTTAGACCAAAGCTATATTTCACCCTTACTTCAATCGGTTTTCGGAAGTTTGCTCTCTCAACAATTATCGGTCGAGGTTTTCATCATTTTTCATTCACCCTTTGTCACGATCATGCCTCGACGACCACTTTGTTCGACGGAGCGTTAAACCGTTGCAAAAAACGAGGCGAAGGAACACGAAATTGTCGGACAGCTATTATCGATCCCCGCCGAGGAAGTCCGCCATTTCGCGCGACACCGTACTCAATCAAAATGGCTGCCGCGTCAATTTCCATCCCTAGCCACCCGAGACGGGAGCTCGAACGGAATGGCGGACTTCCTCGAGATGGTAAAATACCCGCGAGTGAGAGGCGAGAAAAACACGCACGAATTACAAGAAACAATCGTTCTTCTGTCAAGCCTTGGTTAATCTTGTAAATCTCTCCGCGGGGCTACGAGATGAGACTGCCGCATCTGGAAGTCCGGCGACAGGATACAAAAGAAATTAAACTCACCCGGAACGAAGCTAACAAAACTGTCGAGCTAACAGCCACGCGGTGTTCAATTCCTCCTCAACATTTTTCTCGACACCCTGGGATTTTCCTATTGCAGTCGATTTTGAAGACCTTCAAAAACATTTTCGAGTAAAATTTAATTTAATTTTCCGGGGTTAGGCGTCGCGTTATTATGGTGTTAAGGCAAAAGTTTAGTTGCTGAGACACTGTTTCTTCGTTTTTTCCGTCATTTTTTGTTGTTGCCAACTATTATTAAATTTAATTTCTGCTCATCTGTGTAGCAAAAATGTAAGAAAATTCACATTTTTATAGAACATCCAAATGAAATCTGGTTAATTTTTTTTTTTTATATTTCAAATACCAATCAATCCAAAAATAGGCAACTTTTTGCCAGTTATTTAAAGAATTAAATTTAATATTGATTTACAAAATTAAAAAAAAAATTCAAAGGGTGATTTAAATTTGACTGGAAAATGTTTTTTGAAATACCTTAAACCGAAGTGTAATAATAAAATCCATTCCTACGTGACCCCCCCATTTCAAGTTGGTTCAGCCTCACCGTGACGCTTTTCATTAAGCCATCAAGATGAATATCAGCTCACAGACGTCGAGGTAATAAATAAATCTGCTCTTCGTGCTCGAATTTCGGTAGTTTAATTATTTCTCAGAGGATTCGTCGAGCCTGCATAATAACATGGTTCATATTTTACCAACAGCTGGATCGAAGTCAATAAAATGTCACGAGTTGATTTTTTCACGAGTCAGGTCGGAACACACCGTATTATTTGCAGAACGGATGTCGACCAGAAATAGGAGTTGATAAGGTATAATAATCCTCGGTGCAAATTTGCCGTCGTAAAATCACGTTGATCTTTCAATATTTATTCTACCGGCATAGAACTTTACGTTATTTCACGGATAAGGTTCCGTCTCGAAACAGTAGCTTCGAAACGATAGGAGAGAGAGAGAGAGAGAGAGAGAGAGAGAGAGGTAGCCAGAGAATCTCTACCGTAAAAACACGTTTATCTAGCCGAATAACCAATATCCGGCGCGCATAAAGTTGCAAGTGTACTTTCATAACGGTATCATATATATATATATATATATATATATATATATATATATATATATATATATATATATATATATACATATATGGGCAGATATAGGTGCGCGAGTGTGTGTATCAATAAAATCGATAACGTAGATAGTGCCGTATATCTCGGCTTTTGCTAGCCGACAAATCACCCGAGGACAATACAATCGATAGTTTTATTTTTCCAAAGCGCGCGGTAAATTGCCAGGAAATATCGTGTGCAGCGTCGTATATACACCGAGCAAGCCAAATCATAAATCGCGAGGAGACAAATGAAACGTACAGTAATTGTATCGTGGCGTACGTCGCGAGAACAATTTATAACCGTAAGATTCCCTTCAAATCGTACCCAACGGGGTGCTCGCGTTAAAATATCTATTCGCGTCGTACGTGACCCGAAGCCACAGAAAGTGAAAATGATCAGATATACACACGCTAGAAACGCACACGATCCGATTTCAACATCTTCTCGATTATCGCCGTATATCATGGTGATTAAAAAATACCACTCTTTTCCGTTCTCACCCTCCCAAATATTCGTGTTTAATGAGAAAAAAAATCCTCACCAAAGAAGAGCGGCGTCGGTCAACTTTAAGAGGTCGCTATTTTTATTTCAATCTCCTATTTATTGCACGTCGATTTTGATTTCTAACTATACAATTGATATCGAAAGACGGAAAACTACGTCAAACACTCTGAAAATAGTTCTGGAGAAGGGGGTTCCACAATCCCGTCGTGCTTGAAAGGGTCAAGTCGAGAATAGAACAGCTAGCTGCACCGCGCTTGAGAGGTTCGATGGTGCAAGGTGCTAAGTCAGATATTCGAATAAATAATAAATAATTTTCAAACGCACGTTTGCCAACTGTGTTGCCACTTTGCGTTGAGCCCAACTGATCTGGTCTGTGATACAGGAGTAAATCAAATCGCAGGATCACATCGTCGTCGGCACCAGCAGCTTAAATCGGATTCGCATGAGCCGAAGTGAGCATCATCTACTATGAAACATGATCGCGTTGCGGATGTCACGCGTGATGAACGCATCGGAGGCCCGAGGTTCGAGAGCCGAATGTTTTTATGCCGAAATCTGGGCGGTTCTTCGTGGGGCTAAAACATCATTCCGGTGGCTGGACTAATTAGTTTCTAGTTGGAGCCCAAAACTTGGCCAGTAACAGACAGTTTGGAACCTGGATGGCGAGTGTATAAAACTTGCTTCGAACAATCTTATCCTGGTCAGCGTAGAAGTTGGGGGTGTGTGGAATTTGACCCGGGAAGTCCATAGATTCGTGGCGAGTTTCTCAGCGGGTTGAGGACGGAAGAAGAAAATGAAAATGAAAACGTTAACTTCGCCCGTTCCGCGACGTCGCGTAACATTTGGAGTCTAGGAACGTTCAGCTGAGAAATAACAGGTCTTATCGGTGATGGGATTTGGAAACCGCGTCACGTTCGCGAATTTAGCGGTCTGTCCGCCCGGTGACACGTTGTCCCATCTCGCGAAACTTTTACTCGCACCGATAAATTTTTCCACCGGCAGATATAACGCGTCGTACGAGGTCAGTTCGACCCGATTTTTAGGGCCACGCCGACACACGCTTGGGACAAGGACGTCTGCGGATGAAAAATGGCCTGTTTTTACGACAATACCCCGACAAATGGATCAATCCCGTGGGGTCGAAGTGCGAATCGTAAATTTAATATTCCCTCGTGGTTCCATACAGCCGCGAGGAAATGGGATTCTTCTTACCTTCGGCGATTGCCGTGACGCAAAGCATTCCAAGGAAGAGGATAACGATCTCCATGTTGGCTGGACCCCACATGATTCTGGAACAAAATTGCAAGCTGATAAATTTGCGCAGATGAAGCGGTATCGAGAATTTTGTAATCGACAACTCAGCTTCGAGACGTAAAATTCATTGCATTGACTCGTCAATAGAAAAATATGGGTATTTTTTTTTCAAGTTGCCCATGAATGGCGTAGTTAGCTGATGCTTGGTAGGCCAGCTTTTGTCGGGGCTTTAATGGGTTAAATAAGGGACATTTGCTGCAAGGTACACGAGCGAAGTAGAAAGTTTCGGTTAAAATGAGAAGTTTCACTTTGCGACAAACGATCCGAGCGAAAATTAGACTAGGGTATTAATAAAATGAGAGAAACGGGGTGGAAGCGAGGTGAACAGTTAAACTGATCAAAATGAAATTTTTTCGCGAAAAGCTCGCTTTAGTAAGAAAAAAGATCGCGGCGAGGTGAATGCGCGATAATCGATGGTTGGATTAAAAAAAATGCTCGGAGTACGAGAAAATTAGCTACATTTTGGATTAAAATCGAGTCTAATCGCGATGCTGTCGTCTTTTCAGGCGAATCGATCGAATCTGTCCAGAATTTCGTGGGAATGAAGGAAAGGCTTTTTTTGGCGGACACTCGTGGGGTATTTCTCGTCAGAAGCGTATTTTTATTCCGTCACCCGTGAAACAAAAATAGAGGAAGAGAAAGGATTCGCCGAGTTTCGGCAACGGTTGCATGATCTCTGAACTCCGTGGTAAATGGCGAAACTCCGAGTCGAGCTGCTGGGCGACATCTGGCCAGGTCGTTTTCTCGTGCGCGTGTTTCTCGCGCGAGCGGATTTTTATTACCAAGAATCGAAGAAAACTCCGAGTAATCGTCGGCCGAATTCGGGTATACTCGAATTACGGACAGCGCACGAGAATCGCAGATGGCACCGTGCCATGAGCGTTCTATGATGATAATATCAAAATAAATTAACTGTCGATTCGGCCGGGATTTCGCGTGCCTATTCCAATCTTGAAATACGAGACTCGATACTCCTTACAATTTACCAGGTAGGTATTGATTAATCGTGCTCTTTCTTTTTGGGCAAATTCACCGATTTACTCTGAGCATTCGAAAAAATATATTCCATTTCCATCTATGAGTCTAGTATGCAAAAAAGCCTTCATTTTTCTCCTTATTTCAACGCGTAATTGTAATGAATTTGATGCAGTCGAATCGAGATAGTTATTAAAAAAAATGCAACAAGTATATTTCTTTGCAGTGTTGTCCTTTTTTGAATGAAATGCTATTTCTGCGTACAAATTATAACCAAACACTAATGATAGCGGCGATATTTACAAATAAGTTGTAAAGTTGAAAAATGTATACAGGAAAATCGTCGGTGAGTGTATTTAGTGGTATAATTACTGATACCCTGTAGTTTTATTTAATTTACCCACAGGAAAACATGGAGTCACAGGGAAATCTGCGCAAGTAGTCCAATCAATTTGTCCAAATATTTGCTCTGAAGTAACAAAAATTCCGGTCATTATGAAAAAAATGTTATGAAAAAAAAAATTCTGAGAAGCCTCGGCCATTTCAAAGTTTAACGAAAAGTTGGGAGAACCAAATTTTCTGGTTCCCTACAAGTTTTCTTCCAAGATGGATATTTTTTCAACAAAAATAGTCAGAATTTTATGTTACATAGCCATTCAGTTATCGAATGTTCCACGAAAAAGTATTTGGACGGATCTCTTTTCCTTCGCCGTTGGCGTAATATCGATCTTAGAAGAAAATTTGTAGAAAACAAACTTGTAGAAAATTAAATTTTCTACAAATTTAGTTGGTACAACTTTTCGTTAAAATTCGAAATGGCCGAGGTATTCTAGAAAAACCATTTTTTTTCTTCATGAAATTCGAGATAGCGAATATACGCAACTGCAAGATTTGATCGCCATTTTGAATTTATACTACATTACTTCGAGGGAGAATTTCGTTGCAGATCAGTGCGATTTCTGACGTTTGATTGTCGCGATGTTCAGACGGGAAATTCGTTAGCTTGGATCCAATGGGCCGAAGAAGATCACGAAGCCTTCGAAGAGTCTTTCGATGGTCGTTATCCCCTCATTTCGACGGGCGATCGATGCTCGACCGATCCGTAAATAAATTTAGGCTGATAGTTCGCTTGAAAGTTGCTACCGTTGCACCGTTTCCTTTTCTCGCCCGTATTCCCTCGGGACATTTCAAATTTCCGCCCGCCAAGATATCACTTCGATTTCGTTTCGCCAACGCGTACTAAATATTTGCTCCGCGATCCGAGCTTTTTCCAAGCGCAAATTGAGTAAGCTGCCTCCGCAACGTCACCGCACGCAGATCTCGCTTTGCTTTGCGTCTACTTAAAATGGCTGATGCGATTAAGCAAATCGAATTATAAGGAGTTGGCGAACTTTCTACCATCTTTGCGTTACCTTCGCACTGTTTTTTCCAGCCACGGAGAGGAAAAAGAACGCCTGGAAACTCGCCTCCCCGGAGAAATGACAATTTCTCGCCCCTCGTAATATTTTTGGGAAGGGGTTTTCGATGCGTGGGCAAAAATTGCTTCGACTTTCATGGAAATAACGTCGAAAACAAAATAACCAAAAGTTAACCGGGTAACTTCTATTTTGACTAGTCCCCCTGGGCTGGGATTAACTCGCTGAGATTCCCGGGGGTTTGAACGCTGTAGCTCAGCTTAATGTAATATAGCATAAGCTTTTGGCTTAAATACACAATGGGTTTTCTCGCCGGGCTGGATTCGGCTGAATGTACAACGCGACGCGACGGTAAACTGTCGTCGGCACGCGTTATATCATACGCCCACCTGTGCCTCTCGGCTCTTCGCACAGCCAAGTATGAAATCTTACCAAAATTGGGAAGAAATATTATCCGCGAGAATTAGGTAATCCTCCTTCTATTGATTAAAATTACTCTTTTCATTTTATGCGTGTTATTTCATTCGCACGAAAAATTAAATACATGCAAAAATTTGTTTGTTAAATCTGGCTGGTAGAAAAACTGGGCAACGCAGCAATTTCTTTTCCCGTATTCTAGCAAGGAAATTTCGGAGCCTGCTCGACGAAGAATAGATACATGAAAGTGCCTGATACGTCGAGGAAGCTATGAAAAAACAAATTGAAATTAGTATATTCGCAGTCTAATTAACAGCCGCAGGCTGTTTCATTTGTAAGTGGCATCAATAAAATATTGTCTTCTAATTAAAAAAAAAAAATTATAGTAAATAAAATTAATTGAGTAAATTAAATGAAATTGAAATAAGGAATTAGGTTTTAGGTTTTAGGTACAACGTACAAAACGTAGTAATCCTGTCTCTTTCGAAGCGTCAATCTGATTAATAGTTAACGCGATTAATTAATAATTAACAATTACTGAAATATTCTCAAATTGAGTTTGAATTTTCCTTGAAAAATGAAAGTAGCGAATCGTTATTCGCAGAACTTTTTACTCGTTCCGTAAGAATTTCAGTTTATAACCAGCAATATTCATGAGTAGCTGTTTTTGTTTGAGTTTAATTTCCAATTTTACCTCAAGTTCTCGCATAAAGTAGGGCAATGAGAAGTCTTTCGATTGCTCAGTCGAATTACTTACTTCTGGTTACTCCTGTTTGTTAAACTGAAACGAATAGGAGTATCTCGTGATTTCATATTCGTACGCACGTGCGAATGTTATCTGCGATCAGGCATTTCGTTACTTCTAATGTTTTTCTCCTTTATTTCCGCGGCGCGTAAATAAACGGAGGCGATTATACAAATAAACGGAAATGTAACGCGGAGGGCGTTGGTAATGCAGAATTATTTTGGCACCACGGCGAAGCTGTATCGCGGCAGACTTCATCCCCTGCCCGTCCATATTCATTGGGTGAGTGTTATTTGAAAATATGCCCTTGCCATTCGTCTGCTCTTTTAACTCCCGTCCCTCGGAAACACATTTCACCGTAGAAAATATGAGACTTGATTTTATATCCTTTGTACTTTTCATTTCACCGAACGGAAGGCACCTGGTCACAACGAGCCGACGGCTTATAACTTCCAGCTCGACACGTGATCATATTTTCCAAACAAAATCCAAAGTAATCCTCGAATTTCGTGGGCTATACGCGAATATAGATTTCGCTCGTTACTCTCGTCGGCGCGTTTTTCACATTTGACTGCGCCGACTCTTCGCGCAAAAATTTTACCTGCCCGAGAAAAAAATATTATACATAATTATATATTTATTGTATGGAGTTTATATATAATTGAATAGAATTGTATGGAAGTATAAATCATTATAGATACGTTTATGTAAATTATAAATAAATTTTCTTGTATCATATCGGCCCAATTTTTTACGTATAACGATGATACTTCAACTGAAAGATCGCTGGGAAATCAGTCTGCTGTACACCCGCCACAGAGTATCGTCGGTCACGCGAAACCCGAGGTTGATTTCGCCCCGCGAAATACCGATTTGTTAAAAATAGACCCGATCGATATTGTTGCTGGACAATTTTGATCCGGTCACCAAATTTCCACTTCACAATTTTGATGAGATTCGAAGTGGCACAAAGTTTGAGGATTCGAACGTATATTTTCTCCGTTGGGTTTCAGACGAATCAACGAAAAGTCACGCTTGTGTCGCGTTTTATGAAGAAAAAGATGAAGACGACGGAGTTGGTGACGACATTGATCCTGAAGGGGATGCCTCGCGCGTTTCCTCTCTCCTACACGTCTCAATTTCTTCTCATCATGTCACGCTTCTGGAATTTCGATGAGAGAGGGTCATGGATGGAATACGCGCAAAACAAAGGAGAGATGTGAGAACTGCAAATTGGCAAAACGATACGGTTGCATTTTCTCCGCTAGATATCGAAGTCTGTTGGGTATACGAATCACCTTTAAGGGAGGTCGTACGCCAAGGGGCCCAAAAAATACGCTCTTTTTCCGAATTTTTCACAAAGACAGGTTTACTTATATATTAATAAATATTCTGGCACTCGAATAATATAGTTTCGAAGAATGTACGATCACTTTTTGACGTCTCGTACTTGAACGGAAGCGTTTTTTCAAAATTTTTATCGTGTCCAAAATGGTGGACCTTTTGATAATCATTTACTTTTTTGCGGAAAAAACCCGCTCTTCTTCGGCTAAAAAAACAAAAAAAGATACAAAAATAAAAAAAAGTTTCGTAAAAGTACAAGATAATTATATCATTAGTTACCGGTAGAAAATGGTCGGATCTTTGTCAAATTTTGACCAAATATTTTAAAAATGATATACTACGAAAAACGTGAAAGAAAAAATAGGTAACACTTCCGTTTAGGGGAGGCACCTCCGATCGCTTTCGAACTAAGTGCATTGGAGGCGTTTTTTCACGCGTAACAACTTTTCCCTTAGACAAAATTGGCAGTCTCGCCGAGGAAGAAAGATATTCAATGATAAACAGGTTCAAAACGCATGGTCTGTATGTGTATATGTGTGCAAGCGTGCGCTAACTTTTCACGAGTTGTTTTCCTCATTGCGGTTTACATACGTTATATTTATAGTATCAGAGTCAAACGAGGATAATGACCATCATTACCACCACTACCACTGCCACCACCAACACACCACACTACACCACACCACACCACACCGCATCACACCACGCCACACCACACCACGCCACACCACACCACGCCACACCACACCACGCCACACCACACCACACCACACCACACCACGCCACGCCACACCACACCACACCACACCATGCCACACCACACAACACCAAACCATACCGCACCGCACTACACTGCACTATGATCGATATCAGTAACATTACCATACTGTGATGAGGTCCGACAGCGATCGGAGGTGCCTCCCCCAAACGGAAGTTTTACTAGAAAAAAATCGATTTTTCCAAAGTTCCAAGCATACGTACCCACTTAAGGTCAGATATAAAACGTGGTTAGGCGTCGATAGATCGGAAATTAGCTCTCTTTCTGTGAGGTCGATGAACCACGTCGAAACGCGAGATGTGATGCAAAATCGTGAACTAGCGAGTCGCTCTTTGTAACAGTAATTACAAACTCGACGAGGTGTCTACTCGAAGGAATGTGGCATAATTCGAAGGGGAGAAATTAGTTAGAACCGCCGCGTCATTTGTTGTTAGTATTCGCTGAAATTCGACGTCGAGATGTCGGCGCAGCCGCGAGGCTTCGAAATATTCCAGCCGCATGATCGGAACATCCTTTCCCATGCGACAAGTCCCTGTGCCTCGGAAGTATGTATTAGTCTTACAAACTTCCCAGACGGTATGAAGTTACGACCGAGTATTTGAATAACTACTTGCTCGAGAGACATGGCTCACGGATGAAGCGATCGCATGTTCTCGCGGATGACTCCAGCCTTGTTTCGCTTGGTTCCACTGCTAATACGAGAAGTCTGGAAGGTGCAAAGTGTCTCATCGCGTCGACATCTTACACGTTGATCGAGGGGGAACGTTTATTTTCATCTATGTAAAATTAACTACTCTGATAATTTTATTCCATAGAATTCCATTGCAGCCCGAGGAAGGGTGCTAAGAATTTGCGGTGTAGCTATTAAGACCGGACATCGAAGACGCGCCGGAACTGGGCCGGTAAATGGATACCCTCGTCGCATCATTATTCGATTCATCCCTTGCCCGACGGAACATTGTTTCACAGAAATACCTCCGATTCGTTTGGGTAGGTACGCAGGCGAAAGGGCCCTTCGACGAGTCGGGCAAGCTTCCAAAGCGATGCCCGGAATACATTTGTCTTTTGTGAAAGGAGATCGTCGAACGGATATCTCGTTAATAAGCCACTAGCCGAGATAATACGATAACTCCGAGATGATGGGATGAATCATAATCGTTATTGCCAAGAAATAAATTTAGATACCTCGCGCCAATTGCCGGCTTCTGGGTGGTCGGAAACTTTTGAGTGCTTATTAGGATGCCGATGATCGGCCAACTTTCGAAATCCCATTTCGGCAAGCCGGAATTTTATGTTTATTCATGCCTCCGGGTAGCGCTTTCTAAATCCCTGATCGATATCGTGAAACTTACTCTCTTTCTCGCTCTCTCGAGATTTGGTATTTCGAACGCTCGAAATGGAAACTTGTGAAATGGCAATGAGACGTCAGGAGCATGATGGTAAATATGAGACCTCGACTCGTTCCATCCTGAAGAGCGTCGAGGGAACTTTACACCGACATACATGTATAGTACATCACACGTGCATCGTGCAATTCCGTTCACGAATATCATTCGAAACCTCCCACATTTACGATCACGTTCTCCGAATTCCGAAGCACAATCACTCTTTTAATTTCGACGAGATTGAGGTATTTAATTAATGGCACGAATACTATAAAAAATGCTCCCAAAGTGAAGGGATTCTGCTATCCCTGCAGTTTTTTTCATCGATCGATCCAATTTCAATTCTCCATGTGTGGGCATTATATTTCCAACGGTACATAAATATGCACCGCGGTCTGCAAACTTCCGCGCACCACACCGTACAAATGCTTCGTTCACCAAAATTATTCACCACTGCCACCGAGCTGCACCTTCGAATCAAGCCGCAGCCACTTCGATTCGCCTTCCTCTAATTGATAGATATAACTTCTCGCGCGCAGCAGACTATTGTATGTACACCGCTATTTAGCGATGCTGGCAGGTTGCCAGAGGTTCGAATCATCTCAGGAAATAATTCTTCCCGTCATGTTCCACGATTCGTGTAATGCGCGTCGAAAGTTATACATCTGTTGTGGCCAATGGTGCTCATCGACGAAATCGCTCCCGTGTCATAACGGTATAGTTTTTTATTCGTAAATGAACCGTGACGAAGTACTTCCGCCGAAGTTACCGTAATTCGCGAAAAATTCCCTCGCCGGTATACTTGCATAATATCAAATAAACAATTTACAAGACGAAACATTCTTCAATTACGAATTTAGTAGCATAATGATAAATATCGTTGGTTTTATTTTCAACAACAAATTTCCAGCTACGAGGAATATTCCAAGCTTTTGGCTGGGCCTTTCCCACCGCGACTCACGAGATCGCGAACACAGTAGTGATAGTCGGGGTTTAGTCGGACGCGTTGAAGGAGCCCAAGTAGAAAAATCGATCAGGCGCGCATGGTCCGCCGATCGTGCAGCCATGTAACAAACCAGTATATGAAAAAACATCTGCAATGATGGTTTTGGGTGTTTTGTGAAATATTGCAACATTCGCATTTGCAAGAACAATCTAGCAGTCGTTGAGTTAAGAGCGTCGTGCGAAGTCGCACGTTCCAACTACGTCGCATATATGTATATATTTGTAAATATATTTTTTCCCCACGACTCGAGTGTCGGGAGCGACAGCCTTAAGCATGCACCTTACCGGTTCTACTGTATGTATAGTTAACAGGCTGCCTGGAAGCTGGCTGGCGCCATGATATCGATCGTCACGCGTACCTATAACGCGCGTCACATCGACGCCAGGCGTCCTCAGCGTTCGGCTCGCGACGATTTCGAAATACAGAGTATTTTGTTTTCTGAGAAAATCGCGCGCGCATCTGTTTCCGTGAAAGTGGCGCTCGATACCTTTGCTTTCGAAAATGTCCGAAGCTCCGTCCTCGGGGAACAGTCGGTCCCTTGAGATTCCGCACTCGTATCGACTCCGAGTCGTAATAATATGGACAGTAACGGTCATACGACAAAGAGCAGACATCGAATAGCTTGAATTCACGCGAGCGCGCCTCGATTTCGTGCCGGTTAAAACGATGATAATCCTCGATATCGATGCTCGCCAACTTTCGAAATAATTAATATGTAGCCATTTGTGGAATGAGCGAGGCGCTTCGCGACGCTTAAAATTCCGCTCTCCGACGACAATAATGGCCTGAGATGGAGTGGTCTCGCGAATAATAATTCATTTTTAGCCCGGATATTTATCGACAACCTATGCCTGCTCAAATTCGTGGGACGATCCGGCAGTTCGGGGAATACGTTCGAAAAGCGTGGGGTGAATTTTGAGAAACCGTATCTCTTCGATCCACGAGGCGCGGGACGGTCGAACACGATTTATTACTATTAGCATTATTATCATATCAAAAGTTATTCCGACAATCGCTGTTTGATAAAAAACACCTTTACCAGATATTTCTCGATGCTTCCCAACGAAAAAAGCTTGTAAGCAGTTACATGAAAAAAATTGGACCGATTTGACTGTATATATTGTATATATTATTACGTATATAATTCTCCTATAATCTCCTATACATATGAACATGAATCCCTATTCCCTGTGGTCACGACATCACGCGTGAACGGCTGGACCAATTTCGCTAATTCTTTTTTTATTGTGTTCGTTATTGTCAGGAGAAGGTTCTTATGAAAGAAAAATGAGAAAGTTGCGCTTACGAAAACTTAAGGACCGTACCAACTCTTCTAATGTACCTTAAGGCGTTTGACATAACTATCATTTGTTTTACAGTTAGCGTGGTTAAAAAAAAATAGTTGAATAAAAAAATTGATCGATATATATATTTATATAGATAGATAGATAGATGGATAGATAGGTATATAGATACCAGTTTGAATTCTATGTTCATAGTTAAGACAGAACAACGTCTGTCGAGTCAGCGAGTATAATTATATATAATTATTTGTTCTCGGATTCTGTCTCATTTTCAGAAACTTCGATCTGATTTTTCTTGTCTATCGACTAACGTCGCGGTGAACATATTGAGGGTGATAGCAACGCACGCGTAGATGCGAATTTTATGTGAACTTTCCTTACTTCTTAACGTTTCACCGGACGAGCTGAGAACGACGTTATTTTATGCGCGTCACCGCTGGATGGTAAAAAAGATTAGGATCCGAACGATTTGGAAAGATCGTAAATTCGAGATGATCTCCGTTTAACGCGGGAGGATAATGACGAAGAGAGGTCGATGTCGTGGGTCTGGCGCGAATTGAATTCCGTGAAGTAAGTTTGGAGACGTTGATAAGGCTTTACGAGTGGATAAAGTAATTAGCTGTTGCGTAAAACGAGGTCAACTGCGACACATCTACTTTTTTGTTCTCAGGACGATCCCAGCAACAAAAAAACGAGGAAGACGAAAAAAAGCAGGGGATGCTGGTCGGTTGAATTCACGGGTCGAATATTTGGCCGCGGTTCACGTTTCCACCGTGATGGACGCATGGAAACGAGGATCAATCGACGCGAGCCAACCGAGTTCACGTCCGATTTCGCGTGTTCTCCGATAATTATTAGTCATCGGTTAATCGTGATTTCAGCCCGAATTTAACATCGATGCGCTCCTAACGTGCCGACGATGAATGGACGATGGGATAGAGCTTCGTAACCTAATAAACGGCTAATTGATAGCTACAGCTATTATTACTAAGGATATATCACGCCGGCCACGTCCGTAACACTGGCTAACAACTGACGCCTCGGGTTGCCTCGTAATTAATATCAATTCGCGTCTATCGTCCATTTATCCTGATTAACCTTGAATGTGATTTGCTCCATCCGTGCTTCCGCGTTGATTACGTTCGCTCGCCGACTCGAGACGTTCTCATCGTTTGTATCCAGATCAGAATGTGCGTAGGCATCGCTCTTCAAGCCCTCTGATAACGCCAATCGCCTCCGAACGGACGAATTATGTAAGCAATTGCCAACGCGAATTTTCCCATAACTCGCCATTTGCCACGAACGCAGGATTCACTTGGCTGACCTTGAGGGAATCATGCCGTCATGCTAACCGACGCGAAGTCAATTCACGCTCCAGTTACGAGATGTTGGGAAGTTATTCCATGCCGTACTGTCTGATTACGGTTTAATCGATACATTCCCCCTCGACTGTCGTAATACGTGATATGCTGATGCAAACGACGAGCCTCAAAAGCTGCGAGATTTACGATTACGAACAGTGCTAATTATTCGTGACTGCGCCGGATTAGATGAGACTGTCGGCAAAATAACTTGCTTCTGTGACAAGTATCCGAGAAAAACTGATTCTATCCACTCACACGTAATTGGATCCAAATATGAGCAGAATCCGAGAATATCCAAAGATATACATTAATTAGCTATCTAATTATATACAAGCACACATTCTCAGACGTGATTCTACATTAACAGACATGAGTATGCGAAAATATATACGTGTACACATGTACTTGGATATAACTACGTATTTTTAGATATTCTTGGATCGTGCCAATATGTGGATCCAAAGATAGTATAAGTAAAGCTAATGAAACCAACCGATCGACTATGTCTGTAAGAAAATATTGAAACTTGGTGAAAAAATATGATTGTATATAAAATTTAAAATAAATTATAAAAAAATATATTAATAGTATATATTATATACGAAAAAATTGTACAATTCTGTATCATTATTTGAAAATTATATATAATTATACATCATCTTTTTTCTCGGTTGTACTCGGTTGAGATAAATGCGTCATAAATTTTATATCACCGACAAGAGGATATCCTCGATCAAACTCGTCTCGTCGTAATCACCCGGGTGTTACGAGGTTTAGGACGAAATGGGATATTTTAGATCACGTACGCCAGACGAATTCGTCTGGTAATTACCAATTTAACCGCTGTCGTCAATTATCCCATTTCTCGTCACTTTGGACAATTACGAATCGCAGTCCATCCCAGCCGAACTTGATGAATCATTTCACTAATCTGACGTAGGTGGAACGTGAAATATAGAAGGCCATGCCTACAATTTTGGTCAACGGTGGATTGAGAATTGCAGAATTCGACTCGCGAATCGCATCTCTAAACTCTCGACGCGTATTTCTAGAATGACTAACGAGGTCATTCGAACTTATTGTACCAACCCGAGAAAAAAAGATTACATGTAATACAATAAACGTAAAATTATATTTAAAAAAAATTGTCCGATATAATTATACATAATTTGTATAAATTATCTATAAATTTTATATAATTATATCGCGCCAATTTTTTTCCATTTAATTAGATGTATTCTCTTTTTCTCGGGTATGTATAATATAATAATATAATTGATGCTTCTCGGTGCATAATTCCATTGAGAACGCGCATCGAGATGGCGAGGCAAATTGGGGCCCGGATTCAGTAAGCTTATCGCTGCAATTGGAGATCCGATTACCTTTCAATCCGATCCACGATTCTTGCACAACAGTTGAGACACGAGCCTCGCATGCTCATAGATCTTGTTAGATGAGATAGATCTGTCGGAAATATTGCTTCGGAGCGCGTAAACCTTAGTTTACATGTTCCGGCTAACGCGTTTTACGGCCTACAAACCAGAGTATCAACGTGACAAGATAATCCGACCAAGTGAAATTCTCGGGAACCGTTTATTCGACAAATAAAAATGAAACATCCGTACGCGAGGCCAGAGCGAGCTGATCGTTAGAAACGACGCCTAGTCGTGGCTGCAAATTGTTACGTATAATTAAATACCTATTTTTTCTTGTTCGGTAAATCAAGAGATCTGAATTACCGCGGAGGAACAATCTCGACGTATCAATGTTTCAACAGGCAACGTATTTGTCGGCGGACGAACGACTTTGGCAGGGTAAACGGGCGGACCTAAGGCAAAGCTAACAAGGGTGTTGTACCTTCGCTAATACAGGACGTGGTTATCGCTCGGCTGCCTTGGATGTAGCTCCGGGCGATGCGAAACCTATGCGAATCGCTCTATTGAGAATTAACAGTTTCGCACCCTCGCAAGTCTCTTCTCCGGACTCGAAGCGCTTCCCATCGCGAAGGCTTCCGCTCTTCGGGCCGTTCGATTCGCCCCGGTCCGCTGACGAGTGGACTCGGAGCACCGACTCGCAAACAGGGTTGTTTGAAATTCACGAATTTTTCGCGACTCGATTTACGCGCGACTCGATCTGCGTGGACAATGCTATCGAGCCGTAGATCGCTGTACGCCTGTACAGAGCTAGACTCGGAAACAATTACCGCGGCGGGCCGACGCGATCGATGTCCTCGCATGTTCTCCAAATGACACTCTATCGTGACTCATCTCTCTGTGTACACCAGTCGAAAAGCGTTGCTACGCGTACGACAAAGCCGCGGGCGCGTATCTCCCTACGCGTGACTCGTTCGTATAAAACGGGTAATGTAAATAATTGGCCGTTTCTTGCGGCGGGGAACCGCGATAATGTAATTCGAGAGAACGTGAAATAAAGAGAGGCGAACAGACGGCTCTGACGGCTGTGGGCTGTAGGGGCGATAGAATCGTACGCGTCGATCGAATCTTGACTGTTCGTACGGTTCTCTAATCTTGTCTGGAATTTCAATGGGAAATAAACAAGCACGAAATTCACGAATTTAGGCAGACCGCTTAAAAGGGTACCTACACTTCGAGACCCCCCAAAAACGCTTTTCTTCCGCATTTTTCACAAAGCCATGTTTCCATACTTTTTACCAAATGTTCTCGCTCTCGAATAATATAGTTTCGAAGAATTTACGATCATTTTTTCGCGACATTATAGTCGCGTCGATCTTCGAGAAATCCAAAAAAAGTTGACTCCGCTTCTCCCCGCTTCAACTCCGCTCGATTTCGCTTCACCTAAAATAGCATATCTCCGTAAATAATGCTCGAATTTGTGTCAAATTTTGTAATAATATTTTTGAAATGATACAGTATTAAGAAATGTAAAGGAAAAAAAATTAGATTTTTTGCAAGTTCTAAGCCGCCGCATTGTGACTATAGGAAAAATAGATAGCGATTGGATTACAGAGTTGAAATCTGCATGGAATCGGCTGTTGCTTCGTGTCTTTAACACTCCGAGTAGAAACCTATTTTTCGAACACCTCCTACACTCTGGGTCAATTTGACCCCGTCCATTTTTTGACCATCTATAGCTTCGGGAGTACAGAACTTTTTCACTTAAAAAGATGTCAAAGTATAGTTTGGCTAATGTTAAAGTGCTCCTCGAGTGTTAGAAGTGTCTAAAAAATCTTTACCACGTTTAAAAAATTCAAGAATTTTTTTTTTTAATGAAGTGCTAGCAAAAAAATCGTAACTTTTTTCTGTTTGTAGAGCTGGCTTTTTTTTTAAACGCCTGGGCGCCATTTTCGGTGAAAGTCGGTGACAGGGTCAAAATGGTCCATTGTGTGGTCGAAGGGTTAGCGAAATATTTATCACTATCACTGCAGTGAAAGCGTCGCGAGGGCTTTGAACGACGCGAATTTAATTCCGGGCGACTCGCAGTTGATTAATGGAAAAAGAATAAGTTGGGGGTGCGATTGTTTAAATTCCAAACGAGCAAATAATCGCGAGGGATAACTAACGATCTGTGCAGAGATCAAACGACGTGATAATATCGGACGTGGATTTATGCTGGATTCGGAAAAGTACGGGAAACACGCCTCCTGACAATTCTACATCTATATCTGGCGTTGTTTGCTTCGCCTGTTTACTCCTTGCTTGCCAGACCAGACCAATAACGTCTCTTTTCAATATTCCATATTTGTTCCAATTCATACGCGAAAATCCCCGACTTCTTACCCACGAAATATGGATGGAAAACCAAAAATATCGAAGCACTCTACAGAATTGTTTTTTTTTCTCGGAGTTTTCCAATTTCACGTATTTTTATCACTTTTGCAAGAAACATTTTGCAAGTAATGTGAAATTCTTGTTTCTCGGTAATTATTGATTGTCATTTTTTTATTATTGGTCCTCTTGTGATTTATACCTTGTGATTTATTATGCTTATAATATTTTAGAGTAGGTAAAAATAGTTAGCATTGGAAGTCGAACTGGAATTTAGAGTCTGGTTGCTCGCTACGACTTTTGCTCCAATAATTTCGCGGAATTTATTTCGTTTTCAAGTTTCATCGACGTAGCCAATGGATCTGCGGGTTACGATCGGCTAGATATATTCTCGTAAGCTCGTAAAAACGCAGAAGCTTTCATGATCGTTCGTGTACCGTCGATTCCCCGTTTTCATTCTCTCTTCCGAAGGATATACCTCTGAATCCATGGAATGTATCGCTGTAAAAACTAAACGCGTCAGAATGACGAGTTGAGCCGAGGTACAGTTGAATGTTCCGCGGATTGATCGTCGTCTAGGAATTTTCTGCACCCCCGAGCTGAATATTCGCGCTGTTCGTTTTGAGCTTTACCTAAGATTGGGAATATCGAACGGAGCTTGTCGATTCTCGCGCGTCGCGTTTCTCGGCCCGAGAATGAAATGGCGACGAAAAAATGAGACGTGACCGCGTCAACCCACCAAGTCCCCAGTAAAAACTGGGCTGCAAACAATTGCAAGTGGCAAAAGAAAAAACACGGGTATTTTTTTCTGCAGTTCCCTACGAATCGCACAGTTTGATGCTTTCCAGTTCAGTTTTTACCTGGACCTTAACGATGTCGTCTACAACGTGGCAGCGAACGCAGCGCGGCAGACGAAAGCGCGACGAAATATTACTTCCGAGTGAATTTCATTTCATCTCGCTGGTCCAGCCACGCGTGACGAACGGCCGTGTTCATTTGAAAGTGTTCGGCTCGCATAAATGTTTTTGGAATTGAAAAAATAAAATGGTCGCGAAGAAAGTCGCGAAATTCCGAGTATCAATAACGCGGAAGCAGAGAGACAGAGAGAGAGAGAGACAGAGAGAGAGAGAGAGACAGAGAGACAGAGAGAGAGAGGGAGAGGGACAAGAAATTTGGTTGCCGCAGGCAATAAAGACGCATTCTTTGAAGGTAAATTGAAATTCCTATCGAGTTGCCGTTTTTACATTTTGAACTCACCACTCCGTGACCCTTTTCGCGATGCACCTAGGTACTGCGTGTATGCGCGCACGGAGTCCGATATCGAATAACTCGAACGAGCGTTGTTTGCGAGCACGAATTCTACGGACATCGATAGCACGAAGGTACATACGCGTATAATATACTTATCTACATCGTACGTGGTAAATCACTCCGCGAACCTCGTCTAGCGAGGTTCGTTTATACGGCCAACGTCTGGAAAACAGACAACCACGCCTGAGCATACTCGTAAACCATCGGCAATAACAAGTGGATGCTAGCGATTCCCGGCCCTTTTTCGTCCAATCAGTCCACGGAGTACACAGCTATCGAGTCAGTTTGCAATTTCGACTCTTTATGGAGCCCATCCATTAGAGAATTAACGAACACGATTTAATACTCGTCACTGCAGTCTTGTTACGACCTAATCGCGAGATCGCACTCATCGTGCGATTTGTAAACATCTGACGGGATAATTGTGAAAATTAATTATTCTTCTCATTCTTATTCCTATTCCTATTACAATCGGAGCGCTAAGATATAGATTAAATCATACGAAACTATATCTTTTCAATTAATATTTTTTTAAAAAAACTTGCACGTCTATTCGCCATTTGTCAATTCGCTGCCTTTTTTGCGTGAATAAAATTTACATTTGACAGATGTAGAAAAGAAATCTAACCGTGACAAATCTACTTCTGTGAAAATAACATTTTTCGATGTTGTAAATATTACGTTATTATTCGATGCAACATTTTTTTATTGTTAGTGTGACACAACATGGCCGTCTAATTTTTGCATAGAAAATCTGTTCTAGAATTTTTTTCAGATTGTGGTCGTGTAATTTTTTACGTACTCGTTCCTGTAATTTGCACGGGAGTTTTTTGTTTCCTGTATGCTTCGTTGGTCGACGCATCGGATTTATGGTCAATGTTGGATTGTCGACTCGAAGGAAACGATTTTGGGAGTGATTTGCAGATAATCTGAGCGACTCAATTGAACGGTGCTGTTGTGGAGATTTGGAAGGTTTCGATATAGTTTCGGGTTTTTGGTCTTGCCGTGAAAACGAATCCGTTCGCGAGCGAAAGAAACTGAATCGCGTATCGTGCATGCTACGCGTTAACCGGATGGCCGTTGTTTCGCGACGCCAGATCGAAGGGGTATTGTATTACACGACGCGACGCTGGAAAGGGTGGCTTTTAATTAAACCCTCGTCAGCGAAGAGTTCGACGGCGCATACCGCGCGATCGCGTCATTATTAAACTCGCGGAGGTTTAAAGCTTTTCCACGGACGTCCAGCCTATCGCGATACCTTGCCTCGTTCGAAATTCAATGAGATTTGAGCTATGCAAAGATCAGCCTGATCATGCCACTCCGCAATCTGTCCCCGTTTTATTTTACCTAATATATTCCACCTCCCCAACGAGACGAGCGTAGGTATTAGACGCCTTGATTTTTCTCACGGGCCCAAAGGTTGCCACCGATGGAATATTTTCGCCAAATATGAATTTCAAATCATATTATTCCCCCGCGGTCGCAGAGTCTCGCGAGATTTTTTTTTCCCCGTGATTCCATCAGCCCGTTTCGTGTCTGTTAGATGCGCCCTGATTTCCTCGCATTCGCATCCGATCGCGAACTTTCTTATGCCTCGGATATCGAATCGATAATTCGATAATTTGCTTCTCGACTTTCCTGCTTATTTCCTCCATCCACCGTTTTTCAAAATAATTCGTACAAGGTGTAGAACCAACAACGATGGAATTTGCCTCTTATTATTTACAAAAAAAACCGAAGGAAGAATTTTCCCCCAAAGTTCTGCAATCGTTTATAAAAAATTATCGAGACAAATTACGATCAAAGTGCTTATTTTGAAAAACTGTTTGGAGCATTCAATTATCTGGAAAAAATTATGAGGAAATGGTATACAACGCGTTTTTGTCAAGGTTCAATTTGTGTTCGATAGTGTAAAACGATTATAACGTGGTAGATCGCGGCCTTCGAGATGACGCACCCTGGATAATATAAGGGAACGCGAAATCAACGATTGTTCGAAGGGTGCGCAAAAAAACGAGGCGATTTGAAGCAAATTAAGGAAACGAGCTGATCTTCGATTATCTCAGGTGCGCCGATTTGCTCGCACAGTTCTAATTCGGGGGAAAAGTTCTCGCGTGCGAAAAGCTTCCGTTCCCTGACCGAGCTTGTAGATCACGCCGCGGGGTTCGCGAATTGAATTTATCGGTCGAGCTCGCCTCTGCGAAGATTCCTCGAGATAAATTCGAGTGCTCGTGAAATTTTTCTTTTTTTTCTCCAAATTACCATAAAGCTTTGTGGCCGGCCTCTGAAACGCGCAGCCGTACGGTTCCGATGGCAGAGATGGATGGAAATCGTCGGGACTCTTCAACCCTTGTTTACGAGGGGGTAAGGCTGCCGAAATGGCACTGCCGCTTAAATCGCACCACGCGGTAATTGCGAAGTACAAGACGAACGTTTCGCCAACCAAGTACCATCGAAAACTGCGTCGATCAATCACTTGTCGGATATAAAATGACAGCTGGATAAATTCGTGTCCTTCGATAACCAGCGAATATCTGCTCGAACATGGGAAATATCGACGACTCAAACTATCGACTGAATTTTCGAAACTCTTATCTTCGCGTATTTATCGGTGTGCCACCTCGCTTTGTCGAGATGTCGCCGAGATTTTCAACGACGTTTCCCCGCGAAAGCTGCGGAAGGATGCCGACAGCTCGGAAATTATAACGCGTGGAAGGAAAAAGCAACGGAAAAAAAAATGAAATGATGAAAAATCGTCGCAGAATTCGTAAATCTCGTTGCCTACTGGCAGTTTTACGTCGGGCGGGGCCTCCCGCTGCTAGACGACGTATCTTTGCCTGAAATATTAACTTCCCGGGAGCAAAGCGCGTCTGGATGGAGAATCCATGGATGTGGCGTGAAAATTTCCAATCTCAAATGTCCAACGAAACGCGATGTTGAACGAAGCATCGATGTAACTCGCTGGCTTCGTCACAGGCAGCGATGAGATCCAGCGGCTAGGTCGAGGGATACGCGATAAACGGGGGAAAAGCTCGCGAGAGGGTTGACCTACCGGTAACCACGTGAAATCATCATAAAACTTGGCTGGCCCTCGGGTTAAAAGTAGAGAAGCGTGTAGAACGGAGATCTACTTCGTAACCGGATTTCCGGGGAATCGAATTTTTACCAGCGGCATTCGTCGACGTCGAAGAAAATGAAATTTCCCGCAACTCGAATTCGTCTTTCTATAACTTTCCTCCACTCCAATCGCGTGGCAGTCTCTTCGCGATATATTTGGACATTTGTTCGGGAATTCTCGTATTTTTAGGATCACCTCACAATTTTCATTTACCTTGTCATTCCAGAGAGCAGAAGTCTCGTGATTATGATTTCGTATCATTGAGATGCTAAATTAATTATCGAAGCATTTTTCGTCTGAGAAATTGTTGATTTGATATTATTAAATAATTCAGATGAATGGATTAACTTTAGATAAAAGAAATATGGAACATAAAGATGAATTATATTTTATCAGCTTTAAAAAATTATCAAACAGATACGAAAACAGTAAAAACAAATTAATTTTCATAGTTCAAAAAATTAGAAATCATAGAAGGTAAATCGTTCCTAAGTACCTCTAGCAATTTTTATTTGTCATTAAGTTAAAGCTGGCCAATAAAATTTGAATTTTTTAAGCAACAATCGCAAAATAGTTAACTTTCTCATTGATGGCATTTTGTTCTCATTTTTGTAACAATAATGTGCCATTCTCGTATCAAATTGACGCGATCTCCACAGACTACGCGTATTGTAAATTTCGATTTATATTCAAATAAGCTTCCTAAGCCCCTCAGTTTTTCATAGAAAATTCGTGAACTAATTAACCTATCGAAATAAATTTATTCAAAATACTTTTCATATTTTACGTTCAACTCTTCAGTGGTACGAGGGTTAATTCATTCGACTGTCTTCGATATCCCCATACCACGTACGATATATTCATCTCTCCCTGATCCAGCTATAAACCAAAAAAAGCGCACCCCGTTTGCCCACAGACATTTTTTGTGTGTCAAAAATTCGTTGTATTTATTCATATCGGACGCGGACCTGTGATTTTATTTTCATTTGTTAGAATAATTTTAAAAAGCAATTAGAATGGACGGTTTTATTTTAGTAATCACAGACTTTTTATTTGAACGCACCGTCGTCGGCAGCTGCTATCGCGACGTGGTGTACTACTCTCGTAGATAGTTTTACACTAACTGTATTACAAACATTAGCACTTCTGTAAAATGCGTGTGTAAAAAATCGTTTCGCCGAACTGCGCGATCTTCTGGCAAATGTGACCGTGGAATGGCGAAAAATCATCGGGGTTACGTGTTTCTCGTGCCTACATGTCACGAGTGATAACGACGTAACGACAGATACGTAGGTGCGCAGATGGCTCGTTAACCGCGGCACGTGGGTCGTTACATAATAGCCTTTCTTCGCGGCGGAATAGAATTCCAAGAGTTGGAGACGTGATTGAAGTCAGATGAAGAATAGATAATTATCTGGGAAACTGGAGCGGATTTTCCTTCGTGAAAGAGGCGACCGGGCTTTGCGGCAGAAATGACGGATGTACCCAGTTTCTAGTCGCGAGACAAATCTTCCAAGGATTTCGCTGTTCTCTTTTCCCCTTCGCGAAGATACATCGAGCATGATTTCGACGAGTCTCTCTAGTACAGTGAGGCATTTTCCGTCACCATGTTACGTGTGCAAATTTGTGCGTAGAGTATTTAACAATTCGGTACGTTGGTTCAACACAATCGTTAGTGTTGCTCGCACAGTGCATTTTTCTACGCGCACAAATGTTACTTGATACCGAATTTTATTTTATCGCTTTTTGAATGTTGCTCCAGCTGTGGTTCGCGTTACTCTGTACACAGCGCTGTGTCACTTTATCACACACACCGAGTGTGTTGAAATCATCAGTAATCATCCAGACGATTATTATTAGAAATATTATTGTAGCAAATCGGAGATCGTGAAAATTATTTGCATCTTGCTCATTCGCGGAAGCAACGTTCACATTTATACCCAGATCTACGAGCCACGATGTAAATATACTTCAGTTGTTTTTTCGATCCTGAACATCTATTTTTTCCCCACGGAAAATACGAAATACTAACGCGAATGTATTTTCCTCAGGATTTTTGTATTATCTCGATTTGGTCGGCTCTCGTCGTTTCAGCCAACCGAACTAAGAGAAACCAAAGGAAATTCACGCTCCCCCACGTTTTGGCGAAAATAAAAGATTTCACGAAATTCGCTGCCAGCTCGATAATTTCTTGCTAGCGCGATATTTTTCCTTTTCAAGGACAAATCACGAATATATTCGCCTTTCTTTCAAACGGTATCGTTTATCCTCCTTGATACAATTTTTTTTGGCAAAAATATCTTCCCTCGTTTGGGCAAATTATTTTCTTTTTTCGTCCTCGCTGAAGGATGTTCACTTTTTGCCGTTGGAAAAAAATGGTTTCATTTCGTTTGGTATTTCTGCAAACTCGATTTTTCCCGTTTGCAAGGAGAACGTTGAGAATACATCGTACATTTTTTTAAGCCCGTCCCAATTTCGTTTGCTCGTCTTTTCCGCAAAGATGATACAGCAGGGTGGTGAGGAAGCGTCGTTACGTTGTTGAATAAAATCCGCAGGCTCGAAAGCCCGAGAGAAAGCCTGGAGGCTCCGCTGATTCCCGTCAGTTTCCGGTGTTACCGAACCAAGAACAACCCTGGACGAAAACTACCGCGTCATAAAATATCGTCGGATTCGGATGATTCTCAGGGGAAATGAAGCAGACGTCTGACGCTGGAAAATCAGGGATTGCACGAGAATTTCACGAGTCGAACGTGAGAATTGTAGGTAGTCTCCGCGTTGCGTGGCAGCAATCGCGAATGAGATAGGCAAGAGAAAAAGAGAGAGGGAGCTAAAAAAAAATTCGAAGCATCGCATCCGATCGCAATTTCGTCCTCTCGCGCCAGCGATAGAACTGCAATTGTTTCCGAGAGTCGCTTCATTGTCATCGTCATTCGACCGTCTCTCAAATCTTCGTTCAGTGGCTTTCGCTGTCCTCGTTGCATTTTACTTCGAACTCGTACTTCCGCAGCTCGAGGAAATATTTATTTTTAATCCCACGTTTCTCGTGATCGAAACGATCTTCTCATTTCCGGGAGAAAAAAACGCCCCAAGTTCAACTTATTAATTGCACAGGTCCGCAAAATATTTTTTATGAACGTACTTGACAAACGTACAAAGTCGACGACAGGGTCAAAATGACCCGTCGTCGCAATTTTTCCATTTTCACCCCGAAATAATGGTTTAGAAAGAAAAAAAGTATCACGGTTCATAAAACGCATGTTATTTTCTCCAATGGAACATCGGAATTTTCCTGGAATTCTCGATTACTTCGCGAAAAGTATGTTTTTAAGGTAAACTACCGTGCGAAATTTATTTTTTATCGATGGTGCTGTCACGAATTAAATATTTTCAGTACATATAATGTATAATTATATACATTCGTGTATAATCGACATTTTTTCATTCTCAAAATAAATTCCAGAATTGAGAAATTGTGAAATAAGTAATTATGCCTGAATTAATTTTTAGCCTCGAATTACTTTTGAACGGGTAGATTTATGAAAAATCGACAAGAAACCTTTTTTGTAGACCGTTTGATTTTGTACAAGAATACGTATGGTTTTTGCCGATAGGCGGATTCGTTGTGAAAAAAAAAGAAATTCCAAAATTGTAAAACTAGTAAATACAGACAGTTGAATAAGTTGCTGTTTAAATTCTCCGAAATATAAAAAAATTATTGGATCATTTTAGCATTATTTTCGTGTTAAATAGTTTAGAAGGGGGAAATTGTAAAAGTGCAAAAAAATAATCATTTTGACTCGGCGTGTCGAAACGGAGTTTATATTCGGAATGAGGAAATCTATACGTTCCACGTGAGAGTACGAGGAAAAAAAAAATCTTTTTCATCGCGGACCCGTGTTAACGGGCGAATTAATCGGAAGCTGCGCGAGATGGATCAAGATCACTGGCGGTTAACGTTGAAAGAAATCGACGAGCACAATAGCTCGCACCAACGATTCGTCGACACCGACATGATTCTCGTAAATGTAAGAGGTAGACTTTAACCGGAATACAAATTGCCTGCTCTTGTCGAGTTTTACCTCGGTACCGATCGATTTCCATTTCGCGCAAGGAATATTCGCTGTTTGATGGCTGATCGAAAAAGGGGAGCCTCGTCTTTACGTAGCGAAGGACCAATGTATCACATTCATCTGCCTGTCTGACACGCGTCGCTTACTTTTCGCTTCTCTCCGACAATTTTTTACATATCTGTAGACACATATTGCGCGTATCGGCTTATACGTGTATTCGCATTCGAGCCAAGTCATCATTATCTCCCTACGGATAAAGCTATGAGACGAGACGAGCGCGCGAGGGATGGATATTCGTAGATTCACACGCCCAACTTATATTCCACGCGCATTGCCATGAGAAAGAGTTACCGTTGACAGACAAATTGGATCTGCGAAAGGCAACCGTCTGAGAATTTTCACTTTACTTATTACTCGACATAGATTTTTAGTTTCGTTGTACATTCCAAAAAAAAAAAAAAACGGCCGAGTTTGACGAAAAATAAATGTGGTATCCGATTGGTATTTTGGTATTTCCTCCACTTTCCCTCTAATTTCGAAACAGTGAAGTCTGCTCGTACCAAATTGACTCTAGAATGCTAACCCTCGTTTTTTTAACCCGGATGTTGAAACACCCAATTTTGAAAAATTCATATCTCCGGTAAAATTTCACGAAAAGGGTTCAAAATGGGCTTATTATATTCGTTTTTCATGCAGACTCGCGTGAGCCCGAGGCGACTTTGCTTGGGGTCGGAAAAGTTCGACGAAAACGGGGTAAAACGGTGCAAAAAGTGAAAAATTCGCAAAAATGACCTAAATTCAAAGTCGCCGGGGTGGTGATTTTCCAGCCCAAGTTACCATTCTAGGGCTAACGAACAACGGTACGCGTACACTATTCGCGTGAATTATCCCCAAAACTTCAAACGTATCGGAAAGGATACATTTTCGCGAGTACAAACGAGCGAGCGGGTACATCAATCATATTTCTTTTGATGGGCTCGCACGATTGTCACGGAGACAGATAACATCCGCGACGTCTGTCATCTGCCAAAAAACTCCCTAATCGTTTACCCTTCGGTAATACTATCTGTTATAAACACTGGGAAAACAGTCGCCATGATATTTGGTGCTCTATATAACTCATGCATGGTCAAACCTGCCCGAGAAAAAAAGCTTATAAATAATACAACATTATATATAGTTCATAATTAATTATTAATTGCATACTATTATATTTTTTTTAAATATTACCGATTATCATTGAAAAACGCGTGATTATTCGCCTACAAACGTGGCATACGCAGAACCGATGCAAGGAATAATCCCCGTCACCCGATTTTTTTATACGCGAGAATTATGGACGTAGACAATTTCTCACGTCACAGAATTCCGTTCCCATCTTCGCCGACCTAATATTGGTTCTCCTCCGTTTCGTTCGATGCCTAACCAAGCGTTGAATATTACGCTGAATTATTCACACCTCGATTCCTATGACGAGTTCTTGACGGCAATTTTTTCCCTCTCGCGTATTATACGAGTTTTTCTATCGTACATTTTTCACTTTTGCAAATACGCTCGGCAAAAATTCCCAAAATTCGTAAACATTTCCTCGGAACGAGGGGCTGAAAGTTCCGGCCCCAGGCCGGATATGCATCGCGGGGACAATAATCTCGGTCCATTTGTTAAAACGTACTCGAAATTTCTATTCTCCTCGCGAGCTGCAACAATAAGCGACGGTCGACGTAGCGCGAACAATGAAACGTCGACGCGTAGCCAAGTAGTCTGTTACCGCACGGGAAGCGAGGGTACAATTGAAAAGGGATTGGGAATTGAAAAAATTGCATGCCTGCGAAACATTATCGCATGAATTTCAAATGATATATCGTTAGCAGAAACTCGTAAATAGCACAGCTACGAGTTTCACCCGGCAACATTTAATTACCCATCGTTAGTCGATTCATCGACCACCGACGCGTCTCATTCGCATCAGATGGTTTCGCTCGCATCACATCCAATATTTCCCCACGTTTCACTGCCACGATCGATCCCATTTTTTGAGAATCTATACGCTTGTTAAAAACTCCGACGTTCTTTTGTTTTTAACGTACAGTAACATTTCGTTTTAATACTCAGCAATTTTATTTACCAGTCCGCTTAGAATATTCCAGAATAATTGTCACCCTAAAAACGCCGGAGCCACAAACGTTGCTTTACATTTTTCAGAAGGTTTCGTCGTTGTCTCTGCTCGGTTCTGTACGCCACTAGCGACGAGTCTCCAAGGGAAACACGATTCTGGTCACGAACGATCGAAATTCGAGTCGACAACTACGTTATGAAATGTTCGCGTGCCAGAATTTCGCGAGTATCTCGGGAAACGCTACGACAACTCGGACTACAATTAGGTTTTTTCTGCTCGTTGTTAAACTATCAACAAGGTTGTTCTAATCGTTCTCTCAGCCCGACAAAAATCGTTGGTCAAACTTCTTACCTGGAAATGATCGCGCGAGTCGGACGAAACGTGATGCGGCGGAACGGTCCTGCGAGCGCGGAGCACGAGTAGTAACGAACGTATGTGGTCGGGCGGCGTCGGCGAGTGTCGTGTGGCGTCGCGGTGAAGTAGTAGTTCGGCAGTCCTCGTTGCCACGCGTCCAGTTCGTGAATGCGCAATGCAGACTGAACCGGAGCGAACCCCCGATAGAGCCCAGAGAACACGCACCGTATACTTCGCTCCGTCGCTATATACGCTTTAACCCTCTGTTCGTTGTTCGTCGTCGCTGCGCCGACGTAGAAGGACCGTCGACACTTCTATCACTTCTAGATACGCGGCATTCTTCCTCGACCCGGCCACCTATTTTTTCCGATGTCTCCGAAAATTCTGAGAAAAATCTACACTCTTCTACGTATCAAATGCCCGCTCTGTGATTTTTTTGTGGATTTTTCGGAGCTTCCACGCCGAAGATACGTGTCTATTAAGAAATTATCTACAATTTGATGCATTGCCATGAATTTGCGTCGGACACGAAAATGTTTTATACAAAATTTACAGCTTTTTTTTGCGCCCCCAAAGAAAAAAAAATTTGATCGACACTTTATTTTTCTCGAAACAATTCGAGGTTAAATCACGTGGCACAAATAAATGGCAACGAATTTTTTTTTTTTCAACTGTTCATCGATGTCAAATTTTTTTAAAATCTTTGACACCTTTTGACTTCAAAACCAACAATTATAAATTGGATTTTAAAATTAACCAACAATAATTTTATTGAGTCGAATATTTTCCAGTGTCAATATGTGAGATTTTTTTCCGAACAGTGTCGTATAAAAAAAAAGGTTGGATCGAAAAGTGTTAGTAGGTCCAAAAAGTCTTAAAAAAATCACGGAGAGTCCGTCCAGCGCGTAGAGAAGTGTAGGATTTTTTTTCAGAGTTTTTCGAAACATCGAAAAAAATGGGCGGCTGGATTGAGGAAGAATGCCTCGTGTATTGTATGTATACGTGCGTCGCGGGTACCTACGCTCTTCGTGCAGCGCGCGACGTCGCTCGTTAAATTTTATCCGATAGAAAAATTACTTTTTAACTATATTCAACGGAACACCATCTCGTGCCGGATCATTTTTAATCTTCGCAAAGAAGTTGGTAGCTTTGAGAAGAACTTCATCGTCTTTCTCGTCTCGCATTCGCGGTAAATGGAAGAGAAATTAGACGCGAGGAAATCTCGACTACATTTTTTCCTCCCAGTTTAATTAAAACTTAAAACGTGACTTTTTCCAAATCCGACGATTTTACCCGGAAATATATATTCGATGGGACGAGCATCCGTTTTAAATATTTATGACGGAGCTTCGTCGAACCTCACGTTCTCTCCCGTATATTTCGCTATGCTAGTTGCCCGCGGGAATTTTCAGCGGATGCGAGACGTGCGGATACCGTTCCAAGTCGTTCGCAAATGCTTTGTAAATGGCACAACAATTCACACCGTCGTCGGCGCGGTGGCCTCGTGAATCGTTAATCGGCTCTCCTTTGCGGACATTTTTTCCACCGAATTACAGCTTCAATTCGCTTTTTACGATAGCGTTTTTTAATGCCCGAACTTTTTCGCTTCGTTACCGCGAATTGCCTCGAGTAACGTTACAGTATCGCGGAATGAACCTGTCCCGAATACTTTTTTTTACCGAATTTCGGCTCGCTTTGTGGCGGAGCAATCGGACACGGGACGAAAAGCAAATATACAAGGTGGCTGTTAATTAGCGATGATGACTACTCCTCCCGAAACAAATAAACGGAACGCTTCTCTGACGCTGAATGTACTTTGAGAATTTCTGCGAGTACTTGACAAATTCATTCCACTTTCATACGTCGCAAATATGTCAGACCGAAAAAAAACAAGGAGACTTAGCTACGAAGTGAAATAGATTTTGCTCGAATGAAAAATAGTCAAACAGTCTAGATTTAAATTAAGTTGTGCGAATTATTGTCGCACTTTATCGTACACAGTACAGTAGGTTCTCACATTATTAGGGACACTCAACAGTTTTTCGAATTTCCTCATTGACCCATTTTTTTTCGGCAAATAATCGATAATAGGTCTCATTGTTATTTTTCGTAAACCACAAAAAGCATCTAATTGAGATGATAAAACAATAATTCCATTTGTAAAGAAGTATGTTAAAGGGGGAGAATTTTTTTTTGTATGCCAGTGTTATTTTGGACTAAATGATTTGAAAATATTTGTTTAACATTTTGCTACAGCAGCTATCTCGAATAAATAATACGTAAATAACGCCAGTTGAGATATACCCTTAGCTATTTTGGACACCTATTAAAGTCCAATGCTTAATTCAAAGTGGAGAATACAAATATGTGTGTAGTGTCCCTAATAAATGGGTATCTCACCGCAGCTGATGAAAACTGTGAAAGTTGCTCGCTGCACATGTGCGTTTAGAATTTTCGTGGTCCTACAGTCAGCACAGCATTCGTGGAGGAACGTAAACGTTCGGAGTCTCGGTGTAACGAAGCTACTAAACGGCTAGCAACGTTCCACGTTCCATCGAAAAGAGCTAAGAGTGCAAAGTTCTCATATTTTTATCGATAATCGACGAGAAATATAGATGATAACATTTTTCTTTCGTTCCGAGTGGCACTCAGTTTCAAAGTGGCATCCCCATTATATGATATACGGTGTGACGAGTCGTCGCGTCAGCGCAGCGTCACTCAAGATATCCGACTTTGCTGAACAAACGTTGGCTGATTGTGTGCTCATCGGCTAATGCATCGGAAAATCTTGCGGATAAAGATCGCGACACAACGTAAATAACGAACTTCGCAAGTGCAATAATCTGCGTGGGAGAAGCGCGAGGGTGACTGAAAAAAAACAACAGCACGTAATTACAATTACAATTAGATTGGGTTCACCGCTGCGTGAAAACGACTCGTAAAAACGAAATAAGGGGTGAAAAAAATCTCGACACCGAAGCGACGAGCGCGACGAACGAAGAGTCTCGAGCGAATTTATTTTCGTTGAAAAATGCATTACCGCGTTATCGCGATTTCTAGAGTTCGAGATCGAGACGGATACCCGCGCGCCATTGACCCGCCGGGAAAAATAAGAGGACAAACTCTGTGGCTTTTGGATTAGTCACGCGGCTTTAGTGTCTCGACGTTTCCTGAGTTACGGACGAACTTCTTGCCCGGAAAGCGTCTCACGATTCTCGCGCGTCCAGCCGACGACGAATCATCGGTTTACCCTTCGCCGCGTCTCTTTCCCGGAACTTCGCCGCAATGATTCAACCCTCGGGATATTACTCCCTCAGGCGTTTAACGCCTCGAATCTTTCGCTGCTTTTCCCAACCACTTCTAAAATCTCGTAACGACGAATTATCAATTATCAATATTTACATCTTTTTAACACCAATTCCCATCGTTTCCTTCGCTCACAAATAATACCACTGGGCAAAAAAAAATGCGACGAATAAAAGCACCGAACACATACATTTTTATTGACAAACGATTTTTGTGTTCTTATTTGTTTGTAATTGAAAAAAAATTGAACGGCGTATGCAATTTCTGTTACCTTAAAAAAAAGACTTGATTAATTTTATTGCAAAAATGAATGATTTTTTTATTTACTAGCAGTAATTACATTTTGCCCCACAAATTTGGGGCACAGAAAGAAAATCTGCAGAGGGAGAAAAATCCTCTGTGAGCAGCATCTTGAAAAACCTTTATAAAAATATAAATTATAATAATCAAACAGGTAAATTCAAAACTAATGGCAAATAATTCTTCTGGAAATTTGAATATAGAAAGACACAATTTGCGTCGAAAAATGTTTTGCAAACTGTCGATTTTTTCGCAATAGGATTCTTCTATGCACGATGATATTTGTAAATTTTATGTTAGTTTTTTTACACCAGTAAAGATATATTTTAATAGAAAAATTTGTATTTTTTACCTCGGGTGTAGTTTGCGAGATTTATCCTCGTTGAAAATTGTCTCAGTGTCCTCGAATATTTTTTATTTATCAGGTAAAAAAAATACTCACAAATTCCAAATTTATTACTGAAAAACAATGGAAACTTTTTGTTCGATTTTACCCCCAATGATGGCGTAATAAATCATCGGATTAGCGGTGACATTTCGGAGGAAGGATGCAATCGCTCTGGCGAGATCTACGTTGATTCGATTTTACGTATCGCAATACTTTGCCTGCGTTTTTCGCGCCAGTGCAGGAGTACGATGCGAGTTCAAAGGGTTTTTCCCTCTTTTCTTCCCTCGCACGATAGACTTTTTTTTTTATTTATGCAACGGCACGGTCGATCTGTAATATCCCCGGGGCAAAAGTTCTCGGCAGGTATGGAACACCGCGTAAGTTGCCATTACGAATTGAACCTGCAACTAGAGGCGAGAGTGGGATTCGTTTGGCAAATTTTTAACGTTTCAACCGCAACGTCTGACATGCGGTGTTTTTACAGCACTTTAAGCTAGCACTCGAGGCTCGAGGGATGGAATCGAAAAGTAATATTTTTCAATATCCAGCGAACAGGCCAGAAGTAAGGAATATCTACGTCCTCGCGTATCAAATGAAAATCAACGATCGTCCGTACCACGTGGCTGCTAGGGACAATAAATACTTCTCCGTCTCGCCTCCTCCGCGATTTCATGCCCTCGTCGCCTTGTAAACTCATCCGTTCGTTAAATTCGCCTGGAACTAGCGAATCGTGACGTCGGTGTGACTAAAACGTTCGTTCGGTGAGCCGTCCAGCGAATTATTAAATCGTCATTGTTCTCGCGTGCGCGACGTACGCAAACGTTGTCGAGGGACGGTGCGGCGAATGTACCCACGGAAACGTCGGAACGAGCCCGATCCCAGGCAGCACACGGACATCCTCCGACACGAGCGTTAATCAAAGCTGATCTTTGGTGCTTTTTTCCCCGCCTCAAAGATTATCGTCTGAAATATGAAAATAAATATCTGGAAATATTCTCGCCTTCCGGAGTAGACGAGAAGTCGTTACCTCGTTTGTAAAACTAAAGACTCTTTTTAAAAAAAACTAAGTCCAAGTGAACGAAGTTTTCGTGAAAATTGTCAATTTTTAATTTATAAATTACGAATTACATTAAATTTTTAATTTATAATTTATAAATGCTGAATAATATTATATTTATAAATTAAGAATGACAATTAATTGCGAACTTCGAATTATCATGTCGATAATTTGAATAAGTGTTGATAGCGCAGTTGCACTGTAATATCCACTGGAATATGCACATTTATTTCCCGCACATTTATTTAAATAGAGAAATAAAAAATAGCATGTTTGTACAGTTATATTTATTAGCTGTGAATTATAGTTTATAAATTATGAACGAGCCGCGCGGAATACTCGGTCGCATTTTTTGTCGGCCGTGATCGAGAGATCGATTGGGAATTATCGTCGCAACGACCGGAGCAGCAGTATCGGAGTCTCGTCAGGTTCTCGAGGCTCGGTGGGTTAAATCTGGGGGATTCAATGTCTCAGTTTTGACAATTTACGGAGGTATAAAGGATTCGCCAAAATCCATAGGGCGGAAATCCTCGGCGAGGGCAATAAATCAGATTTCCAGTATATTTCGGTGGAACGTGACGCGGATACAATACTTCGGTTATCCACGGACTCGACACTGTTACCCGCCCTAGAGTAGTCGATAAACAGCAGCGACCGAATGCCTGTAAGTTCAATTGCAAAAAAAAGAGCGCTACTAAAAATGGGGTAACGGCGAAAGCTATATTGCGGCGCAAAATACCTTGCGGCGAAATAGTATCGATCGTCTCGATGCAGCACGGAATAAAGATTCGTTTTCAAACGAACCCATTGGACGCAAATTACAATTTATTTATACAAATTGCTAAAAACTGATCGACGTTGGCAGAAAATCTGACAAAATAGTCGTGAGAGTTGAGAGAAAAAGTTACTTACATGCGATCAAACAACGTAGCAATTATAACGCGGGTATAAATCATTTAATATGTACACAGATTCTCGTATTTTCTAGTTTAACCATTTTTTTTTTTTCAAATAATTGATAACAGATTTTATTGGTATTTTTATACACCATAAAAGAACATCTTATTGGGATAATAAGATAATAATTTACAAGACCAAAACTATTCATATATCCTTAAAAAAAAAAATGTTTTTGGAATAAAAATGTCAAATTAATTTACATTATTTTAATAATTATTCAGAAACGAAATTTACTCGTTGATTACTTTGGACCAAATTACGCGCGAAAAATGATTAAAAATATTCGTTCAACTCCTCGCTACAGCAGGTATTTTGATAAAGTAAAAATAATTTCAGTTATTTTGGCTACTTGTTAAAATCAATAAGAATAAACTTGATGAAAAACCATTTGTTGGCCTGAATGATCGATTTAAAGTGGAAAATACAAAAATCTGTGTACCTACTGTCCCTAATAATTTGACAACCCACCGTAATTTCATTCTTCTCCAGGCAATCTGTACTTTGTACGTGGAATGTGAGATATTTAATCATCTTAAAGCAGGTATTAATTGTTAAGTCTAGCGCGTAACGGTGTTCGGTAACTAATAAAACGTCACCGCGTACGCTACCAATAGACGTTAATTCGAAATTCTAATTGATTATTCCGTGCAGGATCCTCGTATATCTCCACCCTCGTTGCCAGAGGTGACTGGACTTTGTTAAATTAGTAGAATTGATATCTGCAATGTATCCTACGACCCAGATATATATATACATACAGATATACCCCGCGGTAACCAGATTATAACCGATGAATCGAGACCTCGTCGACCGATGCAAGATCCTCTCTATATTTCGACGATCGAATCACGCAAAATACGCTTGCGGAATATCTTCGATAACGAATTGATTGATTTGTTCAAATTAACAAAGGTCCATCCAATTTTAATTCTAAGAAACTGCGAGAAATTCCTAAAAGCGTTATTTCTCGGCAAATAATTTGCGTCAGGCGACGTAAATTATAATCTGTCAGATGCAAGATCATTTTTTGTTTCTGGATAAGGTAGGTAAATATCTAGAAGTACGCCTGCTGAGAAATCGCCGAAAATTGCTACCTCTCATAGTGGAAATGGAAACTTGGATACCCGTGAGTTCATTTCCACTGTGGCGCATAGCAGTTTTCCTCAATATTGCGGGAGCGCCAGTTCTCAATATTCAACCCTTGGAGTGATTTTTCACGTGGTTTCTATGGGATTTTATGGTGCTCCCCCACCGTGAATAATTCTCTTCGATGCCCGCGACGTTTCCGCGACGAAACACATCAATTTTCTGCGATTTCGCAGGAGGTGCAATTCTAGATGTTTACCCTGGATAACAACGTGCAAGGTATTTCGAAGATGAAACATGCTTGATCTATTTTATTGAATACGTTTAATTATAAAGTATCTTCGAATCGGTAAACTGCCGATCGCATATTTTTCAATTAATATGCAAAAAATGTCGAGTCGATGAGCCAATATTCAGACAGGTCTGATTGAAATCTTTGATGAACGTGGAAAGTAAAAAGGAAACATTTTCTGCCGGAGGTAGGTAATTAAAACAGCGAAATAACGGCTCGATTTGAAATTGCTTCGCGATATCCGGGGGCTTCGATGTTGTTTCCAAGTCTCACAATCAGTCTCGATTGAAATAGAAGGGTGCACAGATGCGTAAACGTCGGGTGCGCGATTCGATGACTCGAATTATCGCGGAGAAACGAAACGAGACGCGAACGTGTTCGAATTTTCGCTCCCATATTTTCATTCCTCGACTCGTCACGGTAAACGTGATATCTGAACCGATATCACGTCAAATTGTTCGTGTTTTCGCGACAACGAGCTAATTTTGCTTCAGATTTGTTTGCCCCTCTCGTCTTTCTCTCTTCGATCAGAATTTTCGCAAAAACTTGACGCATCGCGAGCGATTCCACCGAATTCGCCCGTTTTATCGCGACATCGGACCTCGAAGAACCAAAAAAGTCGAAATTTCGAGTTTTCCACACAAAAAAAAAAAGAAAAAAAAAGTGTCAGCTAATTTTTACATATTACTCGTTAAATTTCGAATTCCCCGAATTAATAATTCCCGTTATAAATCCCACATAATTCGCAACCGATCGCAACTGTTTTAGAATAAATTTCATTTTCCACCGCGATAAATAACTGAACCTCGCTGCGTCGTAAAGAAAAACGACCTCGTAAAGGCAGCTCGAAACAGTGAAATTGCGTCGTTAATTATTCAGCCCTTTTCGTTGCTCGTCATCCTACTTCCCTGATTTTTCATTATTGCGAAAAGAACGCATCGCGATCTTTTTTGTTTGTTTTGGTTTTGGTTACTGTAAATATGTCTCTATATTTCGCAAACATTATTCGACGAACGCAGGGATCGAAAAACGGTAACGAAATCGATAACAAACTGCTCGTGGACGTCAAAAAAGGGTCGATAGTATCTAGGTGTCCCACTGTGATTGAAAGGGTTAAAGAGGCAAATTTCTCATGGTATTTCGAAACTTTAACAACAATTAGACGAGCGATTTTCCTCAGACTCGTCTCGCCGTTGCGTTGTGCAGCGAGGTGGCGTTCTTCAACAGCTGGGTGGCGTTTTTCAATATAATGCTAGTCTCCTGTGTCTCGTCGTCCTTTTGAAACTGTATTAAAATAACGAGATACGTGGTCACGGCACCGGCAATCTGGAACAGACGTAATTTTCCAGTGAAACGAGCAGGCCGACTGAAAAATGCTGAAATCTTAAAAGAAAATCTTATCCACGATGCGAATCTCGATAAATGTTCGATCTGTAAGATCCAGCCTGCAGATGGACAAAACAATTGCTATTTGCATCTGCTAACAGCTATTGCTTTTCGCGACACGAGCAAAATCACAACTATTTCCTAAAAACTTCGTATTCATCTCTTCAACTGTGGCAAAAAATTAAATTCGACGTACTCAAATTTGTATTACTGAATTATTGGACTTCAAGGTCGAATGTGACTTTCGTTTTGCACGAAACATCCGAAAGGCACAAGCATCTCTTGCATTCCCTAATTCATTCGACACGCCAATCAGGAACACAGGTATGCGACGAAAAAGTTTTTTGAACACTTTCACCTTGAAACAGACACATTTTGACCTGCTCGTTCCAAGTATAAACTACATTTTAACATATCAGGTCGCAACTTTTTTGTCATTTATACAAGTATACTTACCGTTTCGGCCATATTTAGCCCTTTCACTCTATTAGGACAGCTATTTATCATGTTTCACCGCAGCTATTAACGCTGCGGTGAAACATGATCGTAAAAAAATGATTTCGCAGACCTGCGTGATTGTTATATCGATTGCGTGTCACCGTCAGCTTTTTTTTTACTTTTTCGTCTGTATCTATCTTTATATTCGTATCGAACGAAGATAAATTCGCGAACACCTCACGATCGCTTCGTTCCGCGAATCCAATAATTTCGAATAGGTCTGATCGTGGATCGATAAGACGCGTCATATTTATTTTTATATTCATCGATCGAGCGTGACAGATTGTGAATTTCGCGAATAGAAGTGAGTCGAGTGGGTCAGCGAGTCGATTATCTCTCTTTCGGCTGTAATTGTATCAGTGTATTGTAAAACGTTATTTCAACGTCAGTTCTCGTCGAATTGTAAACTCGCCGATATGTTTTCGCATCACTGATAATTCTATTTCTCATTTTTTTTCTCCGCAGCGTCGAATCACACGGAATTTTCGCGGAAGCGAGAAGAGTTTCGCGTTTTCCAGCAAAAATTTCTGAACGTTGGCATCGGCATTCCGAAACGTGGTATCTCTATCATCGTGAGATTCGTGGATACTCGACGCGGATGATTCGATGCATTCTACAGCGCAATACCGCGTTCTGGATTGCGTTTCCATTAAGTTCGTTGATAAAGCATCGCCTCGTGATCGCCAGACGATAAATTCCCCGACTACGAGGCTAGGCGAATTTCCATACGATACGAGTTGATAAACGTCGACGCGAAATTATTTCACCAATTGTAGTCAAACGTGCACAAATCCACAGGACCTTTGATTTTTGTCAAGGAAAGGAATTTAATTTTTTTTTTTTTTTGACGCACGTCTTTGAAACCCTTTTAAGCACCTTCTTGTACACTATAAGTGATGAATGCACTCGCGTTACTCATTTTTATCAAACACCCAAAAAATTACAGTAGACAAATTAAAAGTCGTCTTCTTGTTTTTGTAATTAACTCATCTTAATTTCAAGCGTAGCAAAATTTCACACCTGTGTTCAAGTCATCGAGAGTTTATGCTGTACAATCACGAAATTTCGATTTTTTTCCTCTAACGAATTTTTGTTACATCATGTTCTTTATTTTTATTCCTTTTTATAACTATAATCGACACATATATGAATTTCTACTGATGTAATCGAAATTTTGTTATATTTCATGTCATTTGTAATATTTCACGTTAAATTTGAATTTACTTTCATCAAATGAGATTTTTTGGTATTATTCAAAGTATTGAAAATCCGATGTAAGGATTTTGATTGCAGATTTCTAAAATGAAGATTTGTAAATTACACGACGATTTGGCGGCCAAGGAATAAAACTAAGGCTGTGACAACGAAAAAACATGATTCTGAAAAAAAGTGACGCATGTATATGCATGTGCTGCATTCAAATATTTCAGCCTGATAAGAAGAAGATTTTACCAGATTTTCAAATTGTTTCACGAATCTCTGAAAAAGTTATAGGTCAAAAATAAAAATATAAGCAGAGTATCGCTGGAAAATGTACGATTTCCAAGCAATTTTATTTCCAAGAGGCTCCCAAAAATTCGTGAATCACTTTTTGGCCCCTGAGTATCGCGGGGTTAGATAGTAATGACGTTGAAGCGAAGACCTACATGCTTGAAACCCGCTTCAGATTTGTTTCTCACCGGCAAACGCTCGAGTCCCAAAAAATGTAGAGGTTCTGTGGATTTTCCCATATACGCGGGATACGCGGTGCGCCGAGCACGATTATTCATCGCCGGGGTGGGAGACGGGGCTAATACTTTTGGCCCAATTCGGTCCCATATGAATTTGGTTTTATATCGCGTCTTTTATCCCCGACAAAACTCTCGCAGCTACGAAAGTCCAATATCCCTTCGACACCGCGCGAGCGTGTAGCTCGTACGCGCGATACGTATGAACGTACGATCCGCAAATATAGCATTGATCGAACCCGTTGTGCCGACTGTTGTTCGTCCACGCGCACGTGTTTGCCTACCCTCGTTGCGTATATCGTTCGAAACACAATGAAATCTGTCGATTGTCGAATCCACCCGGCGATACCTACAGAAACGGACACGAATTACTCCACGCTCGATGCAATCGATGGAAAATATAGCATATATTATAATCACGTTTAAAACTCATTTTACAACCAAACAAATAGACAAATTTTAGGCACAAATCAGAATCCTTCGCTGCTCTTTTCCCAAAAACCAAAAAATTGAAAACTTCCGTACCGAAGAAACCCTTTTCGTTTGTTAATATATTTTTATACAAAATCGCGAAATATTCTCAAAATATTACTAAAATTGTAAACACATTAGGAAATACGGTAATTTTTTTTTAAATTACCCCTTAAACAAAAGAGAAAAATAATCGTAGAATAGGCGTCACGGAGAACTGTTCGATGAATTTACTTTCAGAACTTTTTGTTTCTTTTAGAAATACGTTTCGTATTATTTTAGCTACCACATTTTTTCCGTTCAAAATTACGGTTCGCAATTTGTAACGAGATAACAATAATTGTTGTAACATAACAATTATTGTGACAAAATTGTTTTTATGGTAATTTTGTATCTTGGTAAGTTTTTGTAAGGGAATTTTTTCACAGATAAGGGCCTTACCGAGGTGACGAGAGATCGATCAAGAGCGCAAAGTCCGCAGGCCGAGAACTCCAAGGGTCTGTGCAACAGCTGGAGTGAAAAAAGTTCCAATTGCTTCCGAACGTCGGATTCCCAATGCACCGACAACAGTTGACTCACGAGGATCGAGGTGCCTCTTGCCTGAAACCGTAGAACAAGTACCTTGAATTATCGACGTTCAAACATTTTTCTCGAACATTTCGATTCGCCTCTGTCAACGAAGCAGTGTCGTGCACGCGACGAAATGCAGGAATATTTGGCGAAAAATAAAATCCAACGTGTATGAATCACAGCTACGAAGTGCACTAGCTCGTTAAGATTCGGGCAAAAGCTGGAATAGACAGCATCAAACCAACTATGCTAGTCATAGGCAAATATGAAAATTCATCTGCCCATGAATTTTAGTTTTGACTAAAATTTTGACTGACATGTTAGGTGGACTGGTTAATTCGAGGTCTCACCTCGACAGTAGCCGAATAACACGGCTGGACGATTATCAACAACCTGCCCACGTGTCCGATGCACCACATCAACTGGACGGTCAGAAACCACTCGTTATGGTCGCCGTTAGCCTCTAGTATCAAGAAGTACGGAGTGACGATCAAGTGCAGTAGGCAAGTGAGCACGGCGACCAGAGCTGGAAATCCGAATGTACTGTTCATCTGAAGAACTGCGTCCGATAACGACGAGTGAACCGACAGAAGATTCGACGTTACCTCCGCAACATTAGCAACACCTGGAGACAGGGAAAGAATGAATACGGCGGTCGGTTGGTTTGACGTCTATATGCGATAAAGTTCCAAAGGATTTATGTACGCACAGTGGGCCGTGGCCAAATCATTAGGAACAGCACACAGATATTCATATTTTCCAGTTTAAATTCGAACAAATTGGGTTTTATGAAACGTATTCGCGTGGTATTGACGCTGGTATCATTATTATTGATCTTAATAAGTGGCAGCAGCGGTGGTCCGGCTTGTTTGCCAAAGTAACGTGGGTTCCTTCTCAATTAGCGTTATTTGCGTATTATCGTATAAATCGGTTTTTGAAAGTTATGCGACCCAAAATAATCAACCAGTAAATTTCGTTTCTCAACAAATTAATTTGACGACATTTTTGTTATAAACACATTTTTTTTTAAAGCAGAAGGAAATAGTTAAGATCTCCTTAATTATGAATTTATCATCTTTACAAAAAAATTGTAAAAGCAGAAAATACAAAATACGAAGTTGGCATACTGAAGAATAGTAACAAGACTAGAGAGATGTGAGAGAAGATAATTTCGATGCGTCAACTTCAAGAAAAAAAATAAAAAGTCGTTCATATTTAGATTCAGAAGTCAGCTCTCGAGTGACTTCTGTACTTGGTCACTTAAAAAATCTCGAGCAATCTTTATATATCAAAATATCGACCTAAGAATTTCAGGGTCCTGATCATTCTTACGGTAGAAATTAGTGAAATGGGGAGAAGAAAAATAAAAAATAGATTTTCCACGATTTTGGAAATTTTGAAAATTTTTGAGGGACTTGATAAAAAAAATGTCTGCGCTGCGCTTTGGAGGGGGCTTTCAAAATATGGAGAACTAGCCTATCTTCGTAAGAGGCTCGAAAAAAATATATTCGTATTTTGGGCCACGCGGCTGTCGCTAATAATTTGGCAAGCTGCTGTACGAACTTCTGTCTTCGATGCGAATCGCGTTACTTTAAGAAAAACTACTCGCTGTTCTTTATTCACATCGTGGCACAACAGATCCATAAAACTATGGAACTTTCGGGCACAATTGCGAATTCTCTCGTCGACAATCTGTCACGTCGCGAATTTTTTTTTTTTATGCATCGCCTCGCTCGTTAATTGTTTCGGGTAAAAGAGAAAGGATGCACCGTGGAGCTTATATCAAACAGAGCTTCGCTGCGCTGACAAACGATATCCGAGCACGAAGCGAAAAGTCTGACTCCTCGGAAGCGCGGTAATAAGAATAGGGCGTAGCCACCGTCTCGCATCGTGATTTATTCTGGTTCTATCGCGTTCGTACATTTTGAAGAATTAACGTCTTATTTTTCTGGATCAAGTTTCAACGACTCGGTCGATTTATCCCGGCGTCATCGAAGCACGCAGCGCCGAAGGATACTTTTAGACTTACTATTTCTGATGAGCTCCATTTCCGAGACTTTTCTTATCCGAAATAACGGCTCGCTTCTGCCTTCGCCTTTGATAATTGTTCGGAATAGTTTTTGCTCGCCGAAATCCCCTGTTCGCAGACAAACAATTTTACCAATCATTTCTACGCGTCAATGCAGATTTCCCTTTGCTCTCATAGACTCCATCGCGTAAAATTCTGTGGAAATACCACTGATAATTCCTTTGGTTAATATAATTAGTGAGGGTGTGCGAATACTTCGAATTCACGAATTATTCGTGACAAGTCGAATATTATTATTTGATTTAAACTCGAATTTATGGATTTTTGAGTACTCAGAATTTGCGGTTTATCACGTTATTTTACGATATTTTATCCAGAAATGATAGACATTTTTAGGCACAACATCGCGAATAGATTTCTTAAACAATAACAACAACCTTTAATCAGATAATTATAATAATATCTTACCACCAGGATGGACGACGAATCTCGTGTGTGTATGATGTTTGCAACGAACAAAGTGTACACGGAGGTGGTAAGAGTTAAAACGAAGACTTACCCATGGTCAAATCGTTGGGGAAAAAACTTGCTAGACGTTTACTTCGCAGCATGTTCTCCAAACTCTTGTTCAGTCTCACGTATCTTTGCCCGATGCTGTAAGCGGCTAGTGCTATCTGTATCTCCATCACCATTACAATTACGTACAACAAGTATATTGGAACGTAATTAATCGCTCCTTTGTCTTTCATCTTGACTATTTTCCTCGCCTGAATATCCCAAATGTAGTAATCGATTATCGATGCGATGCTCAAGTAAATTAGAGCACCTGATATCAATAATAAGGAGAATCTTCTCGTTTTTTTTGCCGCAACGATTCCCAATTTCTCGTCAACCTGTAATAGCACCTCGAATTATTGGAAATAAATTAGAGGAAAGCGAACCATATTGAAAACACGAGGCGGTTGGACCTCGCAAATTCGTTCGTTTCATTTTATCTATAATTCTATATAATTATTTGCAAACTATGTATAACTATATCGGACCAATTTTTGTTTATATGATTATATATAATCTCGGTTCCTGGAGTACCTTACATTTTCGGGCACTAGACCAACGGGTCGAAACAAACGAGGGAAAACTGAAAGCAGGCGATCCGAGGGAAATGAAAATGAAAATGAAAAAAAAATATATTGGACGTGGTAATAATGACAGCATGCGGAGGTGTGGATCGGCAGTGAATGGACGAGATGTCTGGGTGAAAGAATTTTCTCGGGACTTACCTCGACCAACGCGTCCATGATAGATTGTATCTTGTTCCATCTGAAAGGAGCTCCCAAAACGGCGACAGACGCCAAAGTCGCGACGGCTACAACGTCGCTACACGTCACAACAACAGCCGTTTTGGATTTCATTCTCGTGCTGTTCTCCCAACCATCCCGAAGGTCTCGCCACAATCCCCAAATCTCGCACCCGATGAGAGACACCAGCAGGCAGATTCTACGATAAAATACCAGTTGCGTCCGAGTAGGATCACCAATATACAACAAAAAGTACTATTTCGCCATCGCCAACTTCGTATCTCGACGAATTGTCTGTTGTTCTTTTTTTTTCAACAGAAAAACACTTTGATTTACTTAAGTTGCCAACGAATTTCTCACCCGTAAGTCACCTCTACGGGACTCAGCCGACCGTGATATCTGTCCGGACTCGTTTTTGCAAATTTCACTGGTAAAGCGCCCCAAACTTTGCTGAGATGACAGACTGGCATCAACGCCTGATAGAGATCCGATCTCATCGTGTTATCGCGAACGTCTTGGTTCTGTTGGACGCGACTTTTTCCGCCTGGAAAATATTCTGGAGAATCATTTTCAACAATTTTCTACTACGAGCCAATTCGTAGCGACTGGCTTGCTGATTTTCACGTTAAATCAGAAATTACATAACGTTGCAACAGTATAAAAAAATTAATAATTCCTGCTATTGCTTCGTTGAGATACACCATGTATACGTTTATTATTTACCCACTTTCGCCAACAGAGAGCCACTCTAGTCGGATTTCCAGTTTGCTCAGTAGGGGAGAGGAGGCTAAAAGTTTCGTTTTTTAATCAACTTCAAAATTTGATAAATAACCTTGGCTTTAGCAGTAGTATTGCAATATTAACATCGCATTACGCGTATACCTTTCACATTAAGACAGTTTTTTGAGTTGCTATTCGTAAGATTTTTTCAGGAATAACGACTCAACAGGCAAGTTGTTACAAATCTACGAAAGGTATAATTTGGGCAGAAACACTCATACACTATACGATTAAATATGTATTGAAGGTCAAGCCAACAGTGTCATACAGACGATTAGTAATTTTTGATAAAATTATAACAAGTAAACACGTTTATGTCTCAACGCTTAACTATAGTTTGTACTCTTTGTATCAATCCCGAGACGCGGAACCTCGTGATTTTGTCCGTTTGTCATTACGTATGCTGGAAAAAAAAGAAAATTACTATATCGTTGATTAAACGAATTGGAGGAAGTTGTTTCGAGGTAACAACGTGCCCCTGAAAAAAGGAACATTCAGCCCCAACAATATTCGTCCAGAAAAAGTAAATTAGAGCAAACTAGACGGTAATTATTAAATTCGTGAGCTATGCCAAAAATACCAATTGTGAAAATATTTACTCACGCGAATCAGTGAGGCGCGCGCTCAGTCTTTGATGTACGATGGACGCGACTGGCTTAACAATGATAGTTGGCGTCGGTGCGCCGCGACTGTTCATTTCACTACGTGTTTACTATGTAATACGTAGTAAATGGCTTTTCCTCGGTGAGATATTTTAATAGAAACAGCTTACCCCGCCAACTTTTAGCCCCGCTCTCCCCTAATCGAAGACGAGGATGTTTGGAAATTGAGGTTGAGGGTCGAATCGTTGGTTGAGTTGATGAAGATAAGTGAGGATTAATGAACGAAATCCATTACTGTTCCCGTGGAAAGTTTCGTGCAGCTTCGTTGGAAATAATACGAAGCGTTGCGTAACGTTTGAAGTTTTGAAGAAAAATAGAGCGGCGCGTAAAAAAACTGGGGGAGGAAGAGGAGCGCGGTAACTCGTAAACATAGAGCTTGTTGCTTCGTACTACTCGAGACGAGAAACATCGGAAGTGATTCATCATCGCGTTAAGTTTCTGGCGAAATTGAAAATACTGGAGTCTTCCTGGGCGAAAACGACGCAAGCTCTTGCGTCGTCCGTCGGCAAATGAACGTTCGATGCGAAACGTTTACGTAGAGTACGGCGACGAAGTGCGAAATGTAAAGAAAACGATGTAAGTAATACAAAAATATACAATACTTTAAAAAATGTAACTCGGTTCAGTTTATGGGAGTTGTATCATTTTAAACGAAAACACGTCGAACAAATTGTATTTACTCGCGCCTGATGATGGTCAACGTCGTCAACGAGCTGATATTTATCAGGTAAATACCACGCATTCTACGTGTCTTCTCGCCGCGTGCTGTGCGTTCAGAGAATATCTATTAATTATTTATGAGCAGAAATGTCCATTAAATCTGTTGCTTGATTTCTTCACTCATTTTTATCTCTCTGTCAAGCGAACTAGCTTTTTTTCGAAACGAAACATAATGGGTAAAAAAATGTAGATTCACAGTTTTCAAAAAAAGGTTTTTTCCTATCGTCTCAAAAGTTTCTCCGAGGTGTGAAAAAATTCGAGCTTGATATTACAATTCTGCGAGGATATCAATCATTTTCTGTTTTTCCATATAAATAGCACAGGGAAAAAAATCGTTTTCTAACGTTAAAACTGAGACTTTTTTTTCGGGGCGCATACTCTTGTGGGAAATTTAATTCTCTACAAAAAAGCTCTGAGCCTGCTGTTTTCCTCAGTTTTAACCAGAGAAAACGAAAAAAAAATGTCAGGGACTATTTATATGGTTTAGATAAAAAATGATTGTGCGTCTCGTAGAATTGAAATATCAAGCTAGCCATTGGGGAGATTTTTCTTATGACTTGGAGAAACTGTTGAGATGATAGCAAAAAAGTTTTTTTTGTGGACCACTCTGATATATGTATATGTATATGAATATAAGTTCACCCAACGTTACAACGAGCCGTTGTCGCCGGTGCCACGAATCGTTGAGTAGCTTTTAACGACCACTTCATTTCCGGCAATATTGGTAAAAACACGAGGGAAAATTAGTAATAAAATCGCCGTCGACCACTTGAGACCGACAGGTGCTTTTTAATCTTTAACATCTTTGCGGAAATGTTATTATTTTCAACATTTTATTCGTCGCATATTAACATTTTCTTGCAGATTATAAAAGTCCCGTCGATAAGCGAGCCTCGACAAGTTTACGACCCTTATCTATTTCAGATAACATTCAACTCCATCCGCGAAAACAACGCGGTTACTCGAAACTACACAAAACTGGCTCAGCATCACGTCATCGTGGCGCACAAATCCGACTCGAGTTATCAAAAGTCCTGATTACACGTTGATGTTTCCGAAAAAATCGCCACTTCCAAACTCGTTGGTAGCATCAAGGTCCAAATCTCGTTTTCGTCAATAAATGAGGAAAATTAATTATAACGCTGTCATTCGCTTTCGCATCGTCGTTAATAATTAATTGATGAATGAACGATTTGTTTACATTTTTAGCTCGTGAGAAAACGCTTCGAAATGGTATACCGCCACTCGTTTTCGGCTCCATCCCATCGCCATATGGTCAAAAATGGTCGAAAATGGTCGTTTTTTACGTCCTGATTCGGTTTTTTGGCCATAACCTGTTTCCTATCGGAGATAAATCCTTCAACCTGCACAGATTCGGATTCCTCGTGAAAAAACGCTCCGGAATGGTATGTTCCCAACTTGGTTTAGGTTCTACCCCATCGCGATATGGTCGAAAATGGCCGAAAATGGACGTTTTTGACAACCTGATCTGGTTTTTTGGCCATAATTATTTTCCTTCTGGAGATAGACCCTTCAACCTGCACAGATTCGGATTCCTCGTGAAAAAACGCTCCGGAATGGTATGTTCCCAACTTGGTTTAGGTTCTACCCCATCGCGATATGGTCGAAAATGGGCGAAAATGGACGTTTTTGACGTCCTGGTCTGGTTTTTTGGCCATAACTCTTTTCCTATTGGAGATAGACCCTTCAACCTGCACAGATTCGGATTCCTCGTGAAAAAACGCTCCGGAATGGTATGTTCCCAACTTGGTTTAGGTTCTACCCCATCGCGATATGGTCGAAAATGGCCGAAAATGGACGTTTTTGACGTCCTGATCTGGTTTTTTGGCCATAACTTTTTTCCTTCTGGAGATAGACCCTTCAACCTGCACCGATTCGGATTCCTCGTGAAAAAACGCTCCGGAATGGTATATTCCCAACTTGGTTTAGGTTCTACCCCATCGCGATATGGTCGAAAATGGCCGAAAATGGACGTTTTTGACGTCCTGATCTGGTTTTTTGGCCATAACTTTTTTCCTTCTGGAGATAGACCCTTCAACCTGCACAGATTCGGATTCCTCGTGAAAAAACGCTCCGGAATGGTATGTTCCCAACTTGGTTTAGGTTCTACCCCATCGCGATATGGTCGAAAATGGCCGAAAATGGACGTTTTTGACGTCCTGATCTGGTTTTTTGGCCATAACTTTTTTCCTTCTGGAGATAGACCCTTCAACCTGCACCGATTCGGATTCCTCGTGAAAAAACGCTCCGGAATGGTATGTTCCCAACTTGGTTTAGGTTCTACCCCATCGCGATATGGTCGAAAATGGCCGAAAATGGACGTTTTTGACGTCCTGATCTGGTTTTTTGGCCATAACTTTTTTCCTTCTGGAGATAGACCCTTCAACCTGCACCGATTCGGATTCCTCGTGAAAAAACGCTCCGGAATGGTATGTTCCCAACTTGGTTTAGGTTTTACCCCATCGCGATATGGTCGAAAATGGCCGAAAATGGACGTTTTTGACGTCCTGATCTGGTTTTTTGGCCATAACTTTTTTCCTTCTGGAGATAGACCCTTCAACCTGCACCGATTCGGATTCCTCGTGAAAAAACGCTCCGGAATGGTATGTTCCCAACTTGGTTTAGGTTCTACCCCATCGCGATATGGTCGAAAATGGCCGAAAATGGACGTTTTTGACGTCCTGATCTGGTTTTTTGGCCATAACTTTTTTCCTTCTGGAGATAGACCCTTCAACCTGCACCGATTCGGATTCCTCGTGAAAAAACGCTCCGGAATGGTGTGTTCCCAACTTGGTTTAGGTTTTACCCCATCGCGATATGGTCGAAAATGGCCGAAAATGGACGTTTTTGACGTCCTGATCTGGTTTTTTGGCCATAACTTTTTTCCTTCTGGAGATAGACCCTTCAACCTGCACCGATTCGGATTCCTCGTGAAAAAACGCTCCGGAATGGTATGTTCCCAACTTGGTTTAGGTTTTACCCCATCGCGATATGGTCGAAAATGGCCGAAAATGGACGTTTTCGACGTCCTGATCTGGTTTTTTGGCCATAACTTTTTTCCTTCTGGAGATAGACCCTTCAACCTGCACAGATTCGGATTCCTCGTGAAAAAACGCTCCGGAATGGTATGTTCCCAACTTGGTTTAGGTTCTACCCCATCGCGATATGGTCGAAAATGGCCGAAAATGGACGTTTTTGACGTCCTGATCTGGTTTTTTGGCCATAACTTTTTTCTTATCAAAGATAAACCGTTCAACCTGCACAGATTCGGAATCCTCGTGAGAAAACGTTCCGAAGTGGTATACCGCTATTTGTCTTCGGCTCCATCCCATCGCGATGTGGCCGCGAAAATGGTCGAAAATGGTCGTTTCTGACGTCCTGATTTGGTGTTTTGGCCATAACCTTTTTCCTATCAGAGATAAAGCCTTCAACCTGCACAGATTTGGAATCCGTGAATTATTCTTCCCTGATACCGGGTTGCTTCTAACAATAGCGTTGTTTTCTACCGAACGCAGCCCGTAGATACGAATCGTGTATCGCGTTCACGCTACTCTTGATTTTGCCGTGGGACAAAATTTCAACGCTCTGCAGCACGGGACGAGAAACATTCGACGATTGACAGGATCTTCGGGTCAATTTTGACTCGAAACGCGCGTGAAATTGCGCATGTTGGATCGAAAAAACATCCTGATTATGCCAATGCTCGTCGATAGTTATCAATAACATCGTTGCACTCGGACACCACGTCGTGGAACAACAACATGTCGTGTCCGGTGGCATTCAACGTTCAGCTGTAAACACAGACTATCCACCTGTCAGATCATTCATTGATTCTCGCAAACTCCATATCCACGTGAGCACGAGGAATAGTTGAACAACAATTACGATACAGCTTCTCGACAGTAAAAATACAGTTAACCCGTTAAAGCAAATGGTAGCAAATACCCATATTTTTTCTTTTCTCATTTGCATATGTTCATAAAAAATGATTCAAACAAATCAGGATCGAAGTTGTTGCCTTGAAAAACTGATCGTACCAATTTTAGGGGGAAACATCCGACGACAACAAAATCCTCGCTAATTCCCTTGCTGCAGAGGTTCAACCGTGTTCGTCACGGTTTCACACTGACGAAACAATTTAATACAAATTTTCGTTATATTTTTTTCCGTAGATGTTTTTTTTTGTCAGAGATACCTACCTTGTATCAATGTATTTCGACAGAGAAGTGTTATTTTATTTTCAATTTAATGGAATAATTGAAGAAAAACAAAACGATGTAATGTATGATTTCATTTCAGTAATCGCAGACCTTTCATTCAGGTATATCGTCTCCTGTGTTTACCGAACGTGACGTGGTATATTACTTCCGGTCGTAGTTTTAGATCGCGTTCAGAAACACTATTGTAAACAGTAACACTCCGGTAAAACGTCTACGTAATAAAAACTATTTCGCAGTCCTGTGTAATCCGACACAATGCAGCGGAGGTCGATGATGGAATTAGGCTTTGAGCCATCGTTGTCGCCTTATCAGTTTATGGATACACATCGATGATGCTTTTATGGGGAATCGGGAGCGAGAAATCCTGGTAATACCTTGTAATGTCGCCAGGTGCAGGTGTCCCCGGTAAAAATGGAGATATAGACCGTACGATAACCCGAATGAACCTTTTAATGACTATTCGTGGCGAAAACAGCCCATTTCATGTACCCGCCCACCTTGAAAGCATCGAAATATTTCCAAAACAAAAAACGCGCATTAGAGTGTAGAATTTGGCTGATAAATTCGAGTTTCGCGCAGTTGGCGCAATTTACGAATTGTAATTGAATTACCATCGAACGTGATAAATCGATAACGTTTGCTGCGCCACGCTGTAATCGAATTGGATATCTGTTGAGAAATTGAGAAGGTGAACAGAACGAACGGAAAGTATACGACTAGCGACTATTATCTGTAATTATATCCGGTGGTAGAGTCTATTTATATTAGTTTGGTGGGTCGGAAATCGTAGATAACACGTACACGCGTTGTTGCTCGGAAATAAGAGTACTATCGGCATTCTTTACTTCACGTTGCGTTCACAAGTGTCGAATGTTCGCGTGAAACAAGCCCGTTAAGTAGACACAGCAATGTTACTGGGTTTCGGTTCAGTTCGCAAAATAATTTGGTTTTGGTTGAGTTTTTTAATCGAAATTCGGTTCAATTTTACGTTCGATCGGGATCGCGGTATGCGCGCGGTTGGGCTGTATTCTTTGTAAAATCTTACTCACTGGCGATGTTATTTCTTACGGCGAAGAGCATGAGGATTCTGGTGGTCGCATCGACGCTGGAGAATATATGGGACCAGAGACGGATGAAAAGAAAGGCTGGATGTGATGAGACGCGATGAGATAAGTGGAGAGCCACGCGGTCTGACCAATGGCTAGTTACTCTACTAACTCGTATGTTAACCGGGTGATGGAAGACACCTTCGGCGAGGGTAGGGGTTGCTCGCACGGCTGGTATAGCATCAGATAAACATACCGCTCGGTTTCCCAACCCCCTCCATCTACGGAGTACGCGAGCTCACCTACATTCTTCGTCAGCTTTCTACGAAATAAACTATGAAAGTTCGTTATTTGCGCGACAATATTTCTTCCACTTTCTCTGCCATTTCCACTTGTCGTCGCTGTTCTTTTCCAAACATATTTTACTGCAAAATTTACTCCATGTTCCTGTTCAATTTCTCCACATTTTTCCAGCCTGAAAACGATTCTTACGAGAAACTAACCGAACAAAAAATGATCTAATGTCCATCTGCGATCAACTTTTTTTTAACTCTCCGCTAAAATGCTGTGACGTATTTTATAAAATGTCCGTTTCATAAATGATCATGTTCCAAGTCGAAAAAAAGGGAGAGCATTTTGAGAAAGTGGCGGGATCTTTGTGTGGGAATTTCCGAAAAAAATTAGATTGTCTGGTAGAAGCTGTCGCGTGGACGTAGAATAATTCGTAGATTTGATCGATGTCTTTCTCAGCAGTTGCGATAATTTATCGAATCACGTCGACGAAGTAATAAAACCTCGTATCGTGAAAGAAAACCGTACGATTCTGTTCATTTTTCGGGAAAATTCTCGGACAGGTTTCTCACAGGAAGAATTACGACAGCTGACAACGAGCTGAATATCAATTTGTTAGCAACAAGCTTAAAGGTTGTTCTGCTATGAAATGTGAATAATCGGAACTAATGGTTACGAAAATGACGTCGTGGTACGTTCAATTATCATTTGAATATTCTATACACGCAGCTTTCAGTAACGGTATACTGTTTTCTGAAACTTTCGAAGCTTACCCATCAATCATATCGGTGAGCGTTCTCGCAATATCCTGAAAATGATGTTTACTTAAACGAGCATCGATACCAGCCATTCGGTATACCCCAACGCGCATCTCTCTCACTCTCCAAGCAGTCTTCAACGTTATAGGTATTTTCGATCACATCGTAGATTACAAATCATTCGCGAAGTGGACTCTATCGCTCGTGATAGCATTGCGAGCCTATCTAAACTATGCAATCTCCAACTTCTAAATTTCCTCTATAGCCCCGAAAATGTGACTACAAAAATGTTATCCTAACTATACTAAATAAAATTATGAAATAAACCTGAAAATGTTACTAAAAAAATATTATTATAAGAAAACTAAATAACGAAATGAAATAACCCTGAAAATGTTATTATCAAAATGTGATCATAGGAATGGTAATGAGGAAACTAGATATCCCTGAAAATCTCATGATAAGAAAACTAAATAGGAAAATGAGATGGCTCTGAAAATTTACTGAAAAATGTTACTATAAGAAAACTAAACGAGGAAATTAAATAGGACTGAAAATTTGATGACAAGAAAACTGAATAAGAAAATTAAACAGCCTGGAAATTTTACTAAAAAAATGTTATTATAAGAAAGGTTGCTGAAGATCTTACATTCGAGGGGAACCATGATTTCATAAAATTGATTAAAAAAAAGTTTAGTTTGTTATTTATCGACTCAAGGATACGTTATTTTTTCCAGATTTGTCCATATACTTGTCGAAGTACTGCTGGAAATTGTACGATTGGGCGAGGGATGAAGACGGGTAAAAACGTATTTTTGCAAAATTAATTTATATGTATATACGTATATAAAGGTGTCATGATTCGCGCGGATATAATTGACGATGTTTTTTTTGCGCAACCGATGTGAAAATAGTTGATAAATGGTTTGTAAATAAAAGCTGAGATTCGTTGGGTGCGTTACAGATGAAAAAACAGCAGTCTTCGCCGAAGACTCTTCAGTACTCGATCGTGATAGTTTTTGTCTTCAAATATTCGTTGAGCGCTTCCTGTCCAAGATCTTTCCCGAAGCCGGATTGTTTGAAACCACCGAACGGCGCCGCGACGTCCGTCTTGTTGTACGTGTTGATAAATACCGTTCCCGCGTCAATTTTCTCCGCGAATCTCAGCGCCCTGCTGATATCCTTCGTCAAGACTCCAGAGGCCAGACCATATTCGGTGTTGTTCGCTCGCCTGATCATGTCATCGGTGTCTTTGGCGTGGAACTTTGATATGATCATGATCGGACCGAACGATTCTTCCTTCGCGACGAACATGTGATCCTCGACGTTCGTTAAAATCGTCGGCTCGAAGTACCATCCTGGACAGTCGAGGCGTTTTCCGCCGTACTCTAGCTTCGCCCCCTCGGCGACACCCTTCTCAACGAATTCCAGAAGCTTGTCCATGTGCGCCTTGTGATTCTGAGGGCCGTGCGACGTACGCCTGTTCAGCGGATCACCGATCACGATTTTCCGCGTTTCCTCGATCACTCGCTTCACGTACTCGTCGTGGACCGATGCCTCGACGAAGATGCGACCGGCAGCTATGCAGTTTTCACCCTTGTTGAAGAACACGCTGCTCATTCCCATCCTCACCGCGTGCTGTAGGTCGGCATCCTCGAAGATAACCAACGGACTCTTCCCACCCAACTCCAACGAGACCTTCTTCAAATTGCTGTCGGCACACGAACGCATAATGGTCTGGCCGACCTCCGTTGATCCGGTGAAACCCAACTTCCTCACCAACGGATGCGTCACGATCGCATCGCCGGTCCGCGAGCCAGATCCTGGCACGATATTTATCACTCCGCGAGGAATTCCGGCCAGGGCCGAAAGCTCGGCGAACTTCAACGCCGTCAAAGGGGATACTTGCGCTGGTTTCATCACCACCGTATTCCCAGCTGCCAAACAAGCTGCCATTTTCCACGAGAGCATCATCAGTGGATAGTTCCAAGGCGTGACCAGCCCGCAAACTCCGATCGGCTCTTTCTTGGTGAAGGTCAAATTGCGGTTGGGTCGAGCGTGAGAAATGGGAATTGTGGAGCCCTGAATCTTATCGCACCATCCGGCGAAATATCGCCACGTCTCGATTGACATACCGACGTGAGTCTTCAGAGCCAATGTATACACCGCGCCGGAATCTATACTTTCTATGGTCGCCAGTTCTTCTTTGTGCTCTTCCATCAAGTCCGCTAATCTGTAGCAAAAAACATAACATATACATACACCAGTTTAAAAAAAATGCTTTTTCTCTTTTTCTAAACTATTTTATTCGGTATCGCGTAACTGGCGCTGGCTTAACATTTACTGGTGATACGGCGTAGCTAGATATAATCTATGTCGTCTACCGTCCCGACACTGAGCAGTGATACCAAAATTCTAACAGAAGATGAAAGTAAAAATCAATGCACGCAAATCGGGCCTCAAAATTGTTGGCAATTATTTGACGACTTGCTCGTGTTATTTAAATGTTAACTAAGAGATTTCTGGAGGACGAAAGATCTCTGAATTAATATGTTCATAGGGGTATGCGTGATGCGTGGCTTTTTTAGAACTCGATTATTATGAAAGAAGGGGGTAAGTAGTACTCACTTGAAAAGAAGCAAGCCACGTTCCCGCGCACTGATCTTGCTCCATTCTCCGTCTTCGAATGCTGCTTTCGCAGCTCTTACCGCTCTGTCAACGTCGGCCGGCGAGGCGTGCTCCACGGAGCAGATAACGCTCTCGTCGTGAGGGTTTATCGTAGCCAAAGGTTTGCCCTCGCCGCTGACGAACTCGCCGTTGATGAACAACTGCTTCGGGAACTTGATGTTCATGTTGTTGGCGTGCATCTCGACGGCGTCGTATTTGACCTCCTTGGAAGCCTTGGCGCCTCGTCCGGCAAGAACGACCGTCACGGCGAATTGTCCGAAGCTCGGTGCCATAAATACATCCGTGTTCTGCAACGTAACGTCGAAGTTCTCCTTGATTTCTTCGACCAGCCTCACTACGTCCATGCTGCCGCCTCCGGAGGCGAAAAAATCCGTCTCATCGTCGATTTCTATGTTGAGAATGCTTCTCCAAATGGTCCTCAACATCTCGCCGTTCTTTTTCTCCTCCTCGGTATACTCGATGGATACCGAGCTTTCGGCAGCTTTTCCCAATTTACAGGCTGGCATCATCTTCGTACCGATCTTCAATCTCTCAAAGTTTACAAATTTGCCATCCGACGCCGTCACCAGAAGACCTCCGCCGTGAACGATACCTTCCTGCCCAGCAACGTCGACCGACTCTTCACCCTCGGGCTTCGCGGTGGCCCATAATTTAGAACCGTACAAACGAGCCTCTTCACCATTTATCAACGTCCACGCTCCCGGTGTGCTGTCGAGAGCACGAACGAAATTGTGAATTCCGACGGCAGGCTTCTTCCAATCAATCTGTCGACAAACGTATCACATATTATTAGGCTCGTCCGATTTTCACCAAAAAAATACTGCATCAATTCATCAAATTAATTTTCCAACGCACATGTTTTTTATTAAAAAATTACATTTGATGTTTATTAAAAATGTGACCCGTGAAACAATTTAATTTAATGGCGAATGAAAATGTGTTCCATTAACAAAATTAAGTTATCGATTAATGGAAATTTATTCTCTTGAAAAAATTAATTCAACGGTATAGAGAAATGTCAATGCACTACGTTTGATGCATTATTTACAACCCGGGATATTATGCAGCTGAATGTGTGCTACACGGACGCTGGGGAAATTTACGCGTGCCAACGATGAGTCGGCAAGTCGTTGCGTATCCCCAGCAGTTATCGCTGAATTGAATCGTTTGTCCTGATCGCTTGATCGTAGGAGGTAAGAAAATTCATCGCGAAATTATGACTCGATAGAATTTCTCACCTGTTGCAGTTCTTTTTTGTTGAGCATCGGATCGTAACTCGCGCCCTCTTCTGGTTGTGGAATTTTAGGAGCGATTCCTTTAGCGACGAGGTTCACGGCCTCGCCCATAGCAGTGACACCTTCCGGGTAGAGGAACCTGTTGTAAATCGTATCCAGCGTGTCATCAGGGTCCAAAGGACACGAGCGTTGGAGCAAGATCGGTCCAGTATCGAGACCATCGTCGGCCCAGAAGACTGAGAACCCCGCTTCTTTGTCACCTTCGATGAGGGTCCTGCGATTCGAAGTCAACAGTTACGAACGTCAACTGACGATAAATTAATTATTCACCAATTATTAATCTAATGCCCTGCCAAGATCTTTGTACAGAAAATTCCTGTTCAAGTGTGTTCCCAATTCTTCTCCTTCTGAAACTCTTCTGTGTACTTACGAGGTCACCTGGCTGGTTCTTAGCCATGGTTGGACCCGATAGGTCCAGCATTTTTTTTTTTCGACAAGATTTTTATATATAGGTACAGGGTGTATCACGTCGTATGTGCAAAAGGGGAGGGACTTATTCGACGCGAAGCCGACTTGACATCCACATTAAACCGCTGTTGATATTTTCCTCTCGTTGTATCGTCTATTCTCGTGAGAATTTCGGGCTACGAAAATCTTATACTCGTTGATTGGCTATAAAAACGTGGCTTCGCGTCGACTAAGTCCCGCCCATTCTGGACACATGAGGTGCTACACTCTGTATATATTTTTTTTGTTGGATTCTTCACATAAAAAATATGCCTTAGTTTCCAGTACTCCTAAATATTGTTTAGTTTAATAACTTTTTCTATATTCGTGACTCTATTGCATAATATATAATATTTTGCTAGCATGCTCTGTGGCAGGACAACGTCCGCTGGTGTTGCGATATATCTGGTGGAAAGATAATCGCGTTTTTCGCTCAAAAATGTAACCGGAAGTGGAATATTGCGAATAAATTATTGTCGTAGCGTAGTGCTAATCAAACGCTCGCTCGCGGTTACGTTGGAACCGGTTTATACCGAGCGATCGGGTTCGGCATTCCACGTTCAGTAGTCAAGTTGGTTCGACATGCGATCGTGAAATAGACCTGAGCTAAGACTCTGCCTGTCACGAACTCGTGACGTGCTGCGTGCACTTAAATCAATGCGGGCTCGTTTCACATTTTCACTTTCAGACGTCGGTTCGACGGCCTTTCCCTTCTATTGCATGGGGATTGAGAGAGAGAGAGAGAGAGAGAGAGAGAGAGAGAGAGAGAGAGGAAGTGCATTAAATAAAATCGTTAGTCACGCTCGTGCACATCGTGGAGTTTCTCATGATCGATTAACGATACAGAAAATCCTGGGGAAAAGTAATGGGAATTTTTTCTGGAAACAATCCTCGGTTAATTTTACAATGCCTACCAACTGATCGCGCTGGCTCCTCGATGTAACGGTAATATTGACGGATGATAGCAGATACTGGTGTGGCGCGGGTGATTAATAACTTCCATGGGAATAAATTGACTGCAAAATGGAAGAACGTTCAGATCGACCTCGATGCTTTTGTAGAGCTCCAATACTTCGGGGATCGTCGCACCTTTGCTTCGCCATGCTTTGATTTTAAATACCGGCGTGTTGTCGGCATTTGCGATGACGGCTAGAAAATTAACAAATATCTGATTGCTCGAGCCGTTTGGTCGAATTCGAAATATATATAAATATGTTAAGGTGATCCAAAATTAAAAAAATAAACATTTTTTTTTCTTCCAAACAGGCTCAGAAGCTTTCTTCGGGCATAAAAAAAGTCCCTGAAAATGGGAGCTCCTAATATTAATATTAAGATAGTCCGCATCGCACTTTTCCATTTTCCATAAGAATAACACAGACACATTTCTTTGCTCCTTCTGATTTTTATAACGAGCTAATTCTGCGCGATAAAGAAAGTCGACGTACAAATTTTTGTAGAGAATTAAACGCTCTACAAAAAAAGGTCTCTTAGTATTTTTCCGGCGTAATGTAGAAAAATCGACTAAATTTACGAAAAATTGAGCTTTGACCTTGAATAACTCTGGAACTAATGAATTTAGAGAAAAATACTAGGGCACCTTTTTTGTAGAACGCTCAATTCTCTGCCCAAAAATGTATAGAGATTTTCTTTATCGCGTACCATTACCTCGGTATAAAAAGTAGAACGAGCAAATCAAAATTTTCCTGTGTTATTCTCATGAAAAATAGAAAAGTGCGATAAGGAGTATCTTAATATTGATATTCGGAGCTCACATGTTGAGGCATTCATTTTTATGCCTCAACGAAGTTTTTAAGCCTGTTTTTCAGAAACAAAAAAAAATATTTTTTCATCATAAATATTCATATACATAATTAGATAATATTATATGTGTATAAATATACCTATGTATATATATTTTGCGATGTATAGAACAATTCGCTTACCCAAGGGGTCCTCGCGGTTTCCTTTGTCGGGTATCGTGAAAACGCCACTAATTTCATGACCGTCCTCGCGCAAGAGTTTGTAAACGTCAGCAGCGAAATTGCTTTGGCCGATAATCGCTACTTTCAGTCGCGCCATTGCTGCCTGATAAACATGGCAGGATTAGAATTTCACTCGTAAAAATATACGAATGAACTTGACGAATGCCCGAGGCGATCTTTGCATAAAATCAGTCGGGAGAAAGTTAGAGAGATGAGACAGTGCAAAATCAGAAAAACTATTACCAAATAACTACTAGGAATTTTACAACTAGACTTCTAGCTCTAACAGGCCGAGCTTATTAGCTGCATCTACGGCATTTGTTACTACGATTATCGATGCGAAATTTCAAAAGCCGCTCGAGCCATTTTTTCTACGTCTGATTCCCGTCACCGAATATCTCGAGAAGTATTACTCGAACTCGCGATTAAGAAATCATATTTATCCAGCAGTGCCAGTATCAACTCTCGACCAACTAAAAAATGTCTGTGATGATTCGAATCGAATGGCAAGTCATACATACCTAATCCAAACTAAAGAAGAAGCAACCAAAAGCAAGCTTAGAAGACCTTAAAAAAGCTGTAAATAAACGTGAATAATGATTAGTGTAGCGAAAATAAATAACAAGTTTGTCAAACCGACGTAAGACGATCGAAGATGCGAATACCGAGTTTGTTAGTTCGAACTACTGCGATAAAAAGTGACAACAAAATTATCTAAAAAAAAAAAAAAAACTGCGATAAAATCAGCTGCAAAAATTGGCAATCGTTCGATAGGAGAGAAAAATGGTTTTCTCAAAGCGAGTTATAATACTACACAAATTTGGCAATAAAACAAACAAAAAATCACCATATTCCGTGTTTGTACGGTGAAAAATGTCGGCTCGCTTGATAACTGCGCGTATTATGCAAACGCGGGGAGACAAGCTTGCAGAGATGTTATTCGACTATGAAACTTGAGTAATCTGCTTCGTTTCGAAATACTCGGAATCTACTGCAATGAACACGCTGATCTAACTTTTTTACCCGTCAATCGAGCCGAAGCACGTGAAACAGCAAGAACGTTAAAAAAAATCGAACGTCCGGTATTTACCTACATTTGGTGATATTTATTTACAAGATTGAAGCGTTTTTTAATTTGTTTATCTATTTATTTACTTATTTTAATGGATTTTTTTTGCTACTTACAGTTGCTGTAGCGAACGTTCGCCTCGTTGAATCGAATATTTTTTTAGCCAGCATCGAATCTTTCGGACTAACAATCGCGATCCTCTTACGTGTGACTCGCCGAGACGAACGAGTTCAATTTATTCGTTCAATTGGCCACGCCGAACTGTACGTTGACCGGAGTCCCCGATGTTGTGACTTAGCCATAAGGTTGACTGAACTACTCTAGTATAACCAAGGCTTATATAAGCCGTCGTCACTATCTACAGGCCAAGACCTTGTTCATCCCCACTACTTTGCATATTCTTGTCATTTCTACCTAACGCATACGCGACATCCCGACTTTGATCGCCCATTGTATCATATTTCCGTTCTTATGTAAGACATTTGCCCCAATTTTGATGCTACCATCTGTTGGACAATTTTTAGACCCCAACGGCTAGTTTCCTTTGCTAGCATCCATTTTTCTCAAGCTTTTTTATCGTATCGGATGAAAATCGATTACAAGTTCCAACTCGTTTCCACTTTTGGCAAACGCTCCTCTAGATTGTCTCCTTATCTTCTGTTTTTACAGCAGAACGAACGAATATTGACATTGTCATGCAAAATACAGCGAAGTGGGAATTTTTCGAGATGAAAATCTATCACAGATCTATCACTGTTCTCCTAATGATTCTGTACCGCTACACGTTGTCGTCGTTACTGAATTGCGATCCACGTACCACATGCGGTAAACCACTTCACGTAGCAGAGACTAGCATTGGGAACACGCGCAAGCCGTCTTGCGCACACCATACCAGGAGGATCGATATAGGAAAGTGCGGAAACAGAGCTTGTCTGTCGTCAATGTTGTCAGCGAACGAACAATTTTTGTTGCCCTGCTGACATCACTCATTATTACTATCAGCCCGAGAAAAAAAGCTTATATACAATTATTTTCTTAAAAAAATGGCTCAATACAAGTTTATTGACAATTTATGAATAATTTTTATAAAATTATTCACAATTATAAAAAAACTCTTTACAAAATTGACAAAAAATTGTACATGCAGAATTATATATACTTACGTATAAATTACCTTTAAAATACATCCGGCCAATTTATTACATGTGATTATACGCAATCTGTTCAATCCATCCACAATTCATGTATTTGGGACTTTTTTTCGAACATAAATTCCTTGGAGGCAATTGGAACGAGCTACATACGCATGCTGGTTCGGATGGACTAGTGCAATCACGATGGCTTCGAGGTCGATAATCTGAAGTACATTTCTACTTATCGCGATCATGTCTTGACCTTAGTAATCAGGTGGCCAGAAATATCTGGTTCTCGTTGCAAATTTCGAACAACCGGGACTCGAATAGATTTCGCTATCGTGATTTTTTTCCCTAGCGTAGATAGCAGTGGAACTCGGACGAAAGTTTCGTTCATCAGCTCGACATTTGAACTCTGACTCGAAATAAATTGTAGACGAGTCGTGTCACGAGTGGGATTCGTAGCGTGCACGCGTAACGAAACGTTCGTTACTCTTCGTTTTCCATTGTGACGATGCAACTTTGCACGGACAATCGAATTTGTGACCCCGGGTCGCTCGCTCTTTTTCCATTCACCAGTATTACGTGACATTTATTTTCTTCTCGCATTTCATACTCCGTAACATTTTTATCAGGCTCCCGAGAAAAATTGGATCGGGTGTCATTGATTTCTACTCCATTTTTTTTTGTTCACACTTCGATATTCGAGGTGATAATTGAAATAATTATTTGTGAAATGCCAACAAATTTTGCGCGCTAGTCGCGTGGGAATAAAAATGCCTCTACTTTTTTGCTAATCCAAGAAAGATCGACCGTTCATTAATTTCGCGTTGGCATGTTTTGTGTGGGTTTGCGGGAAAGAACCAACGTAGTTCACGATATCGCGAGGTCGTGGGTCGCCGATAAGTTATTTACTCGTCGACGTTGTATCCGGTTGGAAGCAGTTTCCACTTTTTCATTAAATTCTGTTCGTAGATTACCCCCTCGACGAACCGGACGATTATCACTTGTCAACAACGACCAAGATCTTACGTGTCGGGCGACCATTCCTCAAATTGCAAAATACAGCGTCGAACGAAACGTGAATTTCGAAGAAGAGCAAATTGCGAGTCTACGGACCGATCCACGCGCATGATACGAGTTAAAAATACACGCCGTCACGAGAAAGCTTCTGTTGTCCGTAACGAGAGACTACTCGTCAAAATTAATGAATTTGCATAGGATTAAGCGCGGCGTCATAACAACTCGTTAAAGACAAAAAAGTCAGCGGCGCGAATGCCGACCGACTTAAATATTATACATCTTTAGCGAATACGAAAGCACCGTCTCCGAAATTCCGGCTCGTCGATAGCGAAAATTACAATCGTCTCACCGATATGAATCGCGTTTTCGGCGCCTGGCGTAAAACTAACTTGGTAGTTATCGAAGAGTTCGCACCGGTCACTCTGATCAGTCGAGCGATCGGCGTCTTTCCTTTGAGGGTGCATAGCTTGGGTGGTAAAAAGGTACACGGGGACCAGATCTAAGGAACGAGCTCGTCCGGTGACTGTTACACGTTTAAATATCGCATTATTGTGCTTTTCTCACCTTTTTCTTTCCTCGCAATTTTTGTTGCCGAACTAGATAAAGATACAACTGCGAAATTCTCAACGCAGGTTTATTCACATTGCGAGCACGCTTTGCAATTTTTTCAGCCCGATATTCACGCTCGTTGCCGAGCTACACGATAATTTACCTACTCGTCTTCGAACAACGTTTTTTTTTTTGTTAACACGATTGTGGCGTTGATATTCAAACGGCTTCGACTACCCAAAAATCACTTCGCTCACAGATTCTAAACTATAATTGGACGCAATTTGTGTACACAAATTATTCATTAGTGAATCAATTATTTTAGCCGAATAGTGTGCACTTCAATCTCGATGTTAGCGTGAGTCGATACAGCACAGTGATCCAGAGAAGTCACGATATTCGAGTATTCGTCAGGTACAAAAGAGAGGTCACAATAGCACGATATTCGAGTATTCATCAGTCGCAAAACAGAGATCGTAATAGCGCAATATTCGAATATTTATCGTTCACCAAACGCTGCTGTTTGATATTTTACAGACCTTCGCAGCATCGCCAGTCGGGTTGACCTATTCGATCGTGTTGTTGATCCTCACCGTCGTTCATCTGGTTCACGTTCCCTCCATGGCTCTGGAAACGAACGAGTCGATGCAAGATATGGAACCGGCGAGAAATTATTCTGGAAAAGATTCGCAGCCGCGTTTGGGACAGAACAAATTCATCCGAGTAATGAATCCCATCGCTGTAAGCTCGATGGCGATCATGAGCAGGATCAACGCGATTTGGCATATCAGGCGTGATTTGCCAGCAGTTTTCGTCAGCATCGATACGATCGACTCGTCCCTGAAGTCGGAACGAAACCGTTCGCGAAATAATTTCCGTACGATTTGGGTATTCGTCGGATTAAACTTTCTCCTCTGCTCACCATCGCAATTCCTCTCGGTCTGCGACGCCTACTTCTCCAAGTCTCATTCGATCGGAATCTCCGTCTTCATGAACAGCTTCAACAATTTCACCTCAGTTACCGCCGAGTTCCAATTTCTCGCCATTTGTTTCCTACTCACGACGAGATTCGAGGCGATAAATCGAAAACTATCGAAATTGTTGAACAAGTACGACGTCGAAGACGCTTGGCCCAGGAACGATCGAACGGTTTCTACTCTTCCAGCAGTGAATACAGATTTTTTACGAGATTTCAGACAAGATCATCCCAATAAAACGAATTATCGAACCATCATTGATCGAAACGCGACGATCGACGATGAAAAAAGTTCCAATGTTGTTGAAAGTCTGCGTCAGAGTCACCAACGACTCTGCAACGTTTTGGACACGGTCGGCTGCATGTTTCAGGTATATTTAAAAAAAACGCGATATACTTGTACCTACATTTTTGCAGCATGTTTATCTCTCTCTCTCTCTCTCTCTCTCTCTCTCTCTCTCTCTCTCTCTCTCTCTCTCTCTCTCTCTCTGGGGCCTCGCGTCTTTTCAGGTGCAACTATTATTCTCTCTCGGTGGCTGCTTCCTCAACAATCTGTTCAACCTCTACTTTTTCCTGACGACCAACAGTGGCAGCATGCTTTTTCCCGAGGCAACCGCCCGGACGAAGATGACGTTTCTCATCAGTGGATTGAAATATGCGTGGCTGGGAATTTATTATGCCATCAGATTCTCAGCAATGGCTGCTGTGGCCTCGAAAACGACGAAAACCGCGAAACAAGCTGTCGTTTACGTATCGAGCATAAGACGTAATCGTTTGGATTCAGCGACGAAAAATGAGGTAAATCTTCGTCGTGCCAATTGTGCGACTATCAAGCTACCGAAAAGTCTCTGTTTTCAGTTGATTTTATTCTTCGATCACGTCACTTCGAGAGACATACAATTTTCCGCGGCCGGACTCTTCGATTTGAATGTACCTCTCATCGCTTCCGTAAGTTTTTCACTTGAACGAAATGTATAGTAGCGACACGAAAAGTGGTAGTTGAAATAGTAACAACAACAACGATATCAAAATAATCATCTTTTAATAATAATAATTACACAATAATCGCAAGTTTTATCGTCATTTCTCTGCAGGCTGTCGCTACTGGATCTACTTTTCTCGTAATCATGGTCCAATTTCCAAAATCATAATCTACAACGTGAACGTTGAGAGAGAATTGTTCCTTTTTCGTGAACAGCAGGTACTTATCGCCGCTCGTGTTGGTCGTGGAAATTTTATTCATAGGTGAAAAACGGACGAGCGAGAGAAAAAATGACATCGGGGATCGATTGGAAATATTAGAATTATTCCTGCATCGTCTTGGAGGATTTGGTCTAAGGCGAAGATATTATCAAAGACGACATCGATTGTCCGAACGACTCGTGAAATCAGGCGCTACGTCGTGATGAACAACGCATTCTGATTACCGTACTTTTTATCTAAACTGATACAATCTAGTGACAATCCGTAACTCTTTGAGCCTGCTGTGAGTCATAGTTCCGATGAGGAAATAGGAAGTTGTTAACGATACTGATTCAGCGGATCAATCTGATTGATACATTTCAGTACTGAGTCCTCGATTTTCGGTCATGTTCCAAGCTTGTAAGTTTAAGGCATTTTTGGGATTTTTTTTTTTGAGGTGATAATAATAAACAACATTATTGAAACTTTGTGGATATATTGTACTACTCGAATAGCACACAAAATCATTTTTACAGTAACAAAGAATTTTTTTTTTAATATTTCTAAGATGGGGCCGGAGATGACTGTCTGAAAAGATTAGACCTGCATGGCGCAGGTGATTTTGGCTCTTCTACTCGTCTGAAAAATGAAAACTAAGAAAATTATTAATCTGTACGAGTGTAGCTACAGCCCCTACCAGAGCAAGTGAAAAAAAAATGTTTTTTGGCAGAATGACGCGTTTTTCAAGTGGGAAATGGGAAAAAATACCCGTGTTTTTTCTTGTTACATTTGCAATTCTTTCCCGTAGAATCGGTGGATGCAAACAGTTTTTCAAAATAACAACTTTCATCATAACATGTTTGATTAATTTTGTATAAACTATCGCAAGTGAAAAAATAAAAAACACGGGCATTTTTTGCCAGTTGGCTGGGAATGGCATAGTTAGTTTGATGCTATCTAGTCCAGTTTTTGCAATCAGAAGTGTCGTTAAATTCGAAGATATCTTCGAATGGCACGTTATACCGAATACATTACGAATAAAGTACCGATAAGAACACTAGGCTGTCTTGCGAAGCGTCTCATCTCAAGGCTATGTATTCGAACCGCTTGTGCAAAGCATATCGTACGTAAATCCTAATTCTCAGCGATAACGCGCTACAGTATATAAAATCCGACACGCGGGTCGTATAAAACAGACTTATCGTGTGATGCTCCGTGAATCTTCGCCGTTGCGCTATACTAGTTGCGATCACCGAAAAAATTTAGCTTTCAACGTTCACTTACAACCGACTTCGCAAATTCACGGTCGAACGTACCTCATTTGCCCCACCGAATAATAGCTGCACAGGCGTTTTTTACATACCACACGCAACTTTTGTGCTCGTACTATGAGTATGTATTATAGTAAAATAATAAAATAATAATAAAAATAGTAAAAATAATACGAAAAAATTGGTCGTGCTGAATATTAATTATTGCATCTGCGATTCATGAAAAAGGCTTGGTTCCATTATTTTATGGTGAATATGAGTCGAGATATATTCTAGTACAAACATTGCTCTGCGATATCTTCACAGCTCTGATCAAACATCAGAATGCAGATGCCTCCTAATGCACGAATGGTATCTATTTCTGTCGTCGAACCTGCGTAGATGCGATTTATTTCGTACAAGTATTATCATTCTACAGTTTTCGATTGTCTTACGTTAGATGTAACAGGCGAAATCGATAATTCCATTATTCAAAATCTTATCAATACTCGCTCGATACACGAAAATCAATCGTCTGGACGAGCAAGATAAAGGCTACGATAGTCTGGCTAGCAAACTAAAGATAGCCCCGTTTACGGAAAAGTATCATCGTGTGTTGAAAACCGATAATTTGGGTGTCGACCAACTCGAGGAAAAATGTCGGGAAGGATCAACTGTTTTATTTAATTTTTTTTCAAACAAAATCGAGATAATAGTTAAGACTCTACAAATACTGTTCGTACATTTCTCTTTCGTCTTTGTAGACTACGAAAAACCCCAAATTTTCCAATGTGGAATTCAACAAGTCACGTTCGCTCGATGCACCTTTATGACAGGACCAATCTAATAGTCAACATTTTCTTCTCACGAGGCGGAAATAAAATTTCCGAGGTATTGTGGTAAAAATCTTGGCAGTATAACAAATCTGTGCCGAGAAAAAAAAGATGATATACGATTAGAATCATATATATTATATAATTAAATTAAACAAATTCGCTGGACATAATTATACACAATTTACATATAATTATATAGAATCGTGTACAAAATTTCAGCAAAATCTCTATAATTTGTATATAATTATATAGAATTACATATACAATTGTCTAAAAAATCCATACAATTTTATAGAATTTTGCATAATTGTATGTATGTAATTTTAAGTAAATTATGTATAAATTATATATAATTATACATAATCTGTTTTTCTTGGGGTATTACTATACATAAAGTTTGCTAATAGTATCAGTGTCGTAGTATGTGTCAAACGATGACCTGAAGTATGATTATTGCTAGATCTACAAAACATATCCTTAGCTGCGAATCGTAAGGAGAAAAAAACCGCGAGCTTGTGTGTTTTTGAAAAAGGCACAAAGTTTGATAGCGAAACAGTGTGTCGATCAGCAATCGACAGACGAAATCGCATAATTGCAACACTTATCAAAAAGAACCAGATCAACGGTGACGAAACAGCGCGACGAGATTACGACTGTTAAAACTTTATTCGGACCATCCGAGGATTTATATAAATAGATAATCGCAGTAGATTGATTCATTATCGAAATCAGTAGGATCGAACAACGGTCAATTGAGGCAAACTGATTAGACGCGAATTAGTCAAGTACCACCGATATGATCGATATGCTTGGGCGCGCAAATCTACACAGCTAGTCTCAGCTAGTTTGGCCGAATAGATGACACTCTGCGTCAATTTCGACGTGAGCATTTATATTGCATCTAGTCATTGATATTGTTTCTACGGCAATGCGATTGAGCTTTCCTAAAAATAACTTATTACCAAGCGTACTAGTGACGGAATCGATAAATTCGTGATCAGACGATGAATCATACGTTGCAACGTTGATAGAAAGCAAGTCCACGGAACTTCAGAATTTTTTATACTCGAGTATCTACCTCAAAAATTTAAAGTGGGTTTCAAGCATGTAGGCCTTTGGTTCAACATCATTACTATCCAACTCAACATACTTAAGGGTCAAAAAATGATTTTTTGAATTTCGTATTTGACGACAGTAAATTCAAATTTTACGAGAAATATTACAAATGGCATGAAAATATAAAAAATTTCCGATTACACCAGTAGAAATCTATATTTGTGTCGATTATAGCTATAAAAAGGAATAAAAATAAAGAACATGTAAAAAAAATTCGTTAGAGGAAAAAAATCGAAATTTTGTGATTTTAGAGCATAAAGTCTCGATCGACATATTAGTTACAATAGGAACGCGGTGTGAAATTTTGCTAATACAGCGCGCGTTGCTACGTTTGAAATTGAGATGAGTTAATTATAAAAACAAGATAAAAACTTTTCATTTTTCTACTGTAACTTTTTGGGTGTTTGATAAAAATGAGCGAGGCGAGTACATGCTTCGCTTATAGTGTACAAGAAATGTGATTGTAAGAGTTGCAAAGGTGTGCTTCAAAATGAAGAGTGAAATTCCGATTTTTGACAAAATCAAAAGTCCTGGAAATTTTCCCACAAAGTGTATCGGTACACTGACAGTACAAGTTCTGGTTAGTGGGGATAAGACGATGCGATGGCGAATGTGAGCAATGCGTTACACGTACAACGAGATACTTCAACAAGACATTCGAATTGTCAAATTTCAAACTTGTACAATCTCCTCGCACGTCGTGTCACCCTTCGACGTCACAATATGTAGACGTATTTTATCGATACCATCTAACGTTGTCAGATGATTGGAAATCTGCGAAGGTTCTGGAAACCCTTTATTTTTGCGTCATCGCTACTTCGAAATCGAATCGTCGACAATCGTCGAACGTATTTTTCACAAACGAGAGCGTCGTTTACTGGTATATCTCCAAAATAACAGCTCAATTAGTCGACTCCTGTACGATCTCCTACGTATCGTGATATCTGGAGTGCGGAGTTTTCTGACCGATTTCTTTTTCAACGAACACGCTTCGATCTGCTCGTATTGTGAAAACTAGACTTTTTAATCATAAAATCGATTGCCTATGGAATTTTTTTGCTTATCGATCCATCAAAAACTATCGGTCGACCGAAGATGCCGGACGAATGGACGAGTTTAGAATCATCGATGATTAACGTTCACGAGGTGGGAAAATAGTCGCCATGATCGGATTCAGATTTGATAAAGCATCGTAAAATCAGACCAACCTTTCATCGCCGATAAGGAAATTGAAATTGAACTTGGTCATCGCAAATAAAGGAGTGGTCCCTTCGGTTGTTTATCACGAAAAAAACTCACGGCTAACAAGGTCGGTTCGAACCACCAGAGAATGCCGATATTTTTTCATTTTTTTGCTAAATTGCTGAAGTAAAGATAAAGACGAGGTTTCACGCGCAAATTGATCCGCCGACTGAAATTGACGCAATTTCAATGGGAGCCACCGTTATTGCGCGTTTCCATTTTTCAATCTAATACGAACCACTGATGAAAATTTACAGGATCGATGAAGATTTTTCCATGCTATTTTTAATGTATAATTGCTATGCATGAAACGTACAATGTTGTAGCACGTTACGAGCGACGTGCAAATTCTCTCGCATTACCGCGAGCATTTTTCGAAAGTGGCTCGAGGGGAGATCAATTTTTGGAGTAGCAGGTCTGATTCATCTGAATTCTGCGGATTGCATGTTAATAATTGATCGAGATATCGCGATTTCAGCGACGCGTATCTATATGTCGCTGTACATCGTCACGTCGATTGGGATTCGCACTCGATCGTAATCTCGGCGTCATCGGAGCTTCACGTTCGCGGGTGGGGGGAATATCACACCTTTAATAGCGCATATATCCCCAATTCTTCCTGATACTGATAAGTTGATAATATAAAACGAGTACCTCGTACTCGAGGTATAGTCTACCATCGACGACCAACCTTTCAGTGAGTACAAACTGACGCTCTCTCCAATTTTTTCACCAACCAAAACTCCGAATTTTCAAACGCGCAAGTAACGCGAGTGGCAATTGTTTTGTTGAGAAGTTTAATTCGGTTACTTTTTCGGATAAATGTCGAAAATTCTTCGACAATTTGTACGTGTGTCGACGGAATTATAACTCGCGAAGCGTCGTAACCCGTCTTTGCCGTGAGATTACGTTACCTTGATAAGAAACTAGACGCTCCGACAAATGTTAATGCAACAAAGACGGAGCCTTTTGTATTAACAGCTCACGAACACTTGTCATACAGACAGAAGCTGACTTCGGATCTCTCACACGCGACGTAGTTTACATTTCGTATCGTGTGTAGCAATTTTCTTAGCGACACACGAACCACCAGAACTACGCGTTTTTTTCATCCCTCTAATTCGAATCTACTTTCGTTCTCCGTTACCTCCAGTACATTCATTTTTTTTACTCGCATTTGCAGAACAATCATGGGACTATTTAGGCTATTCGCTGTCGTCGCCTTCGTAGCTCTGACGCAAACCACGCACGAGGTACGTATCAAAACTTTATTGTCAGCTAATTGTAAAACGATCAACGGCTCGTTTTACCCTTCCCAGATACCAGTGTCCCATTTTTTGGATCCTTGGCTTCCCAAGAATCTAATAACTGCTAAAAAATTATCCGATAATTTGTATACGTGGTTATATTTTGAAACATGGGTAGTCTTTCTAAAATTCGGTATATACACGGATTTTTACGCTCGCGGATTTTGCAATTTGGATTTAAAATGTCAAAAGCGCTGGTGCACCAAATTTCATTGAGAAGACGATGGCTGATTTTGTGTTGCGAAGGCGCATAAGTTCTTGGCTCGGGGGAAAAAAACACGATTATGAAGTCGATACCGATACGTAACAGAGTGCATAATTTGAATAATTCGAACTTCGAGTGAAGTCATGTCGGTGAACGAAGTTATAGCGGAGACCGGGGCAAAATGAGACTGAGAAGTGAAATAGGACCTCTCGTGTTAGTGGACAGGTTTAATCAATTGTCTCGTGTTGTGCCAGGGTCTTATTTTACCCGTTGGTCCATTTTACCCCGCAGTATCATTTTGCCCCGGTCTCCCCTATCGTTGAACACGAACTAGGTTTGAATAAATTGCTCAGGTTGCAGCCGCGGACAATACTTCGTACATAGGTGCGGTGGTCGAATACTATCCAGTAACCACTGGCACAAATGGGTCGACGATCGCCACAGAGAATGCCAACAATTACGTTACCATCATTCAACGTGCTTCAAATTACGTGAGTCACGTTTTTTTTTTGCACACCTTCGGCGAAAGTATCGGCAAGAGTGCTCGAATTTCGGTTCTGTTTCAGTCTACGGATATAATTGTATTTCCCGAGAGTTCATTGACACAAGGATTAGCTATGTCCAGTACGGACAGAAGTTCGTACCCGGCGTACAGCTCCGTCGTTTCCGATCCGTACACCGATATACCTTGCGAGAATGCTACCACCGTGGTTAACGAGGTAAAGTATCGCTTAATCGCCATTTTCCATCGTTAACATATTTCTCAAGGTCACGAGTCATCATCGCTGACACGCGATCTTTCCAATGTCCTTTACTAAGCCGAGTACTTTTTTGCAGGCACTTCAAATAATTTCATGCGCAGCGAAGAACTACTCCATGTACGTCGTTGTAAATTTACATGAAATGGAGAACTGTACGACTACTGGAACCACGACACGACCGTGTCCAAGTGACGGTTACTTCTTCTACAACACAAACGTCGTGTTCAACAGAACCGGTGGTATCGTAGCCAGATACAGGAAGTACAACCTCTTCGGCGAGGCAGGATTCAATACGACAGAAACAGCAGAGAATTCCACTTTCACGTCAGATTTCAACGTCACGTTTGGGCAATTCATTTGTTTCGATCTCCTCTTCAAAACGCCTGCTCTGAGTCTCGTCAACGATCACAACGTTACGGACGTTCTCTTCTCGGCGCACTGGTTCTCCGAGCTACCTTATCTGACCACCATCGAAATACAGTCCGCTTGGGCATACGCCAACAACGTTAATCTCTTGGCATCTGCCTACAACACGCCGGCAACCGGTAGCGGTGGTAGCGGCATATACGTTGGTACCGATGGCAACCTGACGACGTTATTCTCGGAGTCTGCAACCAATACTCTTCTGGTAGCTAGGATCCCATACGTGTCCAGTGGAGTGCGTAACTACACCGGTTTCAACACCACCTATCCAATCGTCTACACCTTCAGCAGCACCGAGATCACTACATTGGATACAAGTGCAACGGTCGCTCAGCAATCCCTCCTTCGCGACGACATGTCACCCTACAACACGACGCTGCTGACCTTGACGAATGGCACGACCACGACATCGGCTGAACTTTGCGACCACGGCCTATGCTGTTCCTTCTACGTGAATGCGACCTTCGACGAAGCAACTGCCAACGCTAGTAGCAATTATTACAGGTACAGATTGTCAGTCTTCGACGGTGTTCGGTCATTTTCCGGTGTGGCTACCGGGGGAACGCAGCACTGCAGCGTCGTCGCCTGCATCAACGATACTCTGACCGGCTGCGGTACCAGATTCGGTGCAAATGATACCGTCATTTATCCAACGACCATGAACTCCATCGTGATTTACGGTAATTTCTCGACGAACGACAATATTTTCGCCATGCCGGACTCGTTGACGACGAGTATCTTGCCATTGAACGTTACCGAGTTTACCTACGTGAAAACGAACCTCACCGGCACTACTTTGGCAAACATTACGTATACTCTCACTGTTAATCAAAGCGAGCTGTTAACTTTTGCGATTTATGCACGAAACTTTACCGGAGACGGACTCGACGTCACGACGGTCGCGAGTGCTACGGAGACGTCGTCCGCGTTCTCATCTCACCTTCCTGCCACAACTAGCTTCTTGCTCTCGACTTTGATAATTATTAAGAACTTATGGATAAACGCTGCGTAGGTATGACGACTCGTTGCGAACAAACGTTACTGTTTTGCCTTAACTACCGCTAGCCAAGCGGAACAACCGACACAACTAACCGTACGCGATTGCAGCAACATTTACTACGATAAAATGGAAATTTGTATCGGAAAACCGACGGGATCGGCACCTTCTGTTATAATTTCTATTACGCGCATTTAAAACGCTCTCGTACTGTAATATCGCACCTGTTTTTCGTGCATTCACGATTAAACGTGATTTTATGAGATCTGCAGATACACGCGGCGATACACCTGCCTTCGGAAATATCAATATAATAATAAAATTCGAAAAGCTCGGATACAATTTGTGTCAGTGATTGAAAATGAGAATTAAAAAAAAATGAAGTATTACGTAGTATTAAATATTTGCAGCCAGTCCAGTAATGTATACATACACATATATATATATATATATCATTTGTAACTTATTGAAGAATACAATATTCTCAGGAAATAATTTTTTCAATCTTTCACGTATCATTCGATTCATCCTGAAATCCAACTGCATGTATATATTTTAACGTTTAATAATAACGGTTACGTTATTATCAAATTTGTTGTAAAATTCATTAACGATCGATTTCGATTCTTACGCGCGTTGACAATTAAAAATGTCAAAATTAATTCAAAATGACTAAAAAAAAGAAAACACCCTGACAAAAAGTGATATTGGAAAAAACATTTTTTTTTCTCCAGTTTTTAAAAATCGAAAAAAAATTAGCAACTATGGAAGACTCACCACCGGACCAGTCTTAAAACTTGTTAAAATGATACCAGTTTAAGACAAACAGTTTAAAAAAAATCAAAATATGCACTCACTTTGAAAAAAAAGATGTAAAGTTTGACACTCAAAAAACACATATGAATTTTTTTGTTGTATTTTGTGTTGAAAAGTACACAAAAAAATGAAACTTGAAAAAAATCGAACCTGGTCCATTATTGAAAAAGTTACGGACAAAAACCAAAATTTGATGTCTTTTAAACGGGTGATGAAAAAAATCTCAAAATTTACCTGGCAGATGTTTTCGAAGGGTACATGAACATATAAAGAAATTGAGGAAATCAAAAAAAAAATTTTTTTAAACTGTGCGATTTGACGTGGAACGCACCGTGTACGGTACACGTGAGTTGTCATCTCTGATAAGAACCAATCGCTGCTTGAAGTAATTTGCGCATGCGTTCGAAGTAATCAGCAGCGACGCACGGCACGCAAGTTTCGCACTGACCAACGAATTATTTAGCCACAGTTGTGCACGAAATGCACGATAAAATTTGTAACACCGTGCGATGAGGTGAGAATTGATAAAATGACGAAGTCAGCTTTACATCGGTGCAAATTTGCAGCGGTATGATAGAACAAGCAAATTATATAATTGCGAATAAGACGCGAAATTGCGAAACTAGCAGCACAACAATCCCGCCGAAATTTAAAAGTCATATCGCATATTTTCGTCTATGTGTATGAATCGTGTTGATTCGTGATTTTTTTTTTTTAATACTCACGCGAGGAAATAATTTATCCCATTCGAGTGACAACAAGGTATTTTATATTCAATTATTTCACTAATTTTTCCACCATTTCATTATTCAATTATGTCGTTTAATTTTTATTTATTTTATAATATTATTTATAATTTGTATTAGAAATTATTTATGCTCTCTCGTTACACGTTCAACGACTTTCCAGGCTATTTGCAGAATGAGCATGGAATTTCTCAGACTCTTTTTCATCTACAACTTCCTAATCTTGTATCAAGATTCTCGCAAGGCAAGTTTAATATGTTTTTACTCCCTGATTATGTGGAAGGATAACGCGTTGGGATTCGACATTGAACCATTCGTTTTGTGAGACCATTTACCAAAGTCTATCGATACAATTTCATGCCATCGCAACGTTCATTTCACAGGTATTAGCTGCGGATAGCATATCCTACGTAGGAGCAGTCGTCGAATATTATCCTGTACGCCATGGAGTTGACGGACCAACAATTGCTACAGCCAACGCTATCAATTACGTGACAATCATTAAACAAGCTTCGAATTACGTAAGTTAACGTGTTCTCGAGGCTTCGTTCACTTATAACGTATTGTTGACGTTTCAGTTTACAGATATAATTGTATTCCCTGAAGGTACTTTGACAGAAGGATTGATCAACTCTGCCACGAACAGAGATTCGTATCCATCTCACAGTTCGTTCGTACCTGAACCATACACCGATGTACCTTGCGACAATTCCACTACCGTCGTTGTCGAGGTACATAAGTTGATACATACATATTTTATTCGTCGTGCACTCCCATTTAATTTGTTTCAAGTTCTCACTGTATAATTCAAGCAACTCTGGTACTTAATAATTAAGCAATAATAATTAATAATTAACATTATTAATAATTATGTTACAATAACTAATAATTGTTGTAAGTAATTCATAATTATATTACAATAATTAATAATTATTAGAATTAATCTTAAAACTTTCACAGTTTCAATGTTTTAACGATACTTGTATACCGATCATCGTTCTCCGTACAGGCACTTCGGCTGATCTCGTGTGCTGCGAAGCAATATTCCATGTACGTCGTGATAAATTTATATGAAAAAGTCGATTGTACGAACATGGGAACTCCAAATCGTTCGTGCCCATCGGACGGTTATTTATTCTACAACACGAACGTCGCATTCGACAGAACTGGTGCCATTATCGCTAGGTACAGAAAGTTTCATCTTTTTGGAGAAGCTGGTTTCAACACAACAACGTCAGCAGAAATCTCCACCTTCACCACCGACTTCGATGTTACGTTTGGACAGTTCATATGTTTTGATATCGTATTCGAGTCACCGGCTCTCAAGTTGGTCCGTGATCATGGGATAACGCATATTGTTTTCTCCACCTATTGGTTTTCCGAATTACCTTATTTAACTGCTAATCAAGCACAAGCTGCCTGGGCGTACAGTAATAACGTTAATTTTCTCGCATCTGGCTACAACAAGCCGATAACTGGTAGCGGAGGAAGCGGCATTTACGCTGGTACTAGAGGAAGTTTGATAGAATTATGGTCGGAAAACGCTACAAATTCCCTCTTGGTTGCGAGAATACCGAAAAGCATACATGAAGAAGGAAAGTACAACGAAGTCGATAAAACGTATCCGATATTGTATAAATTTAGCGACAAAGAAATTTCCACCTTAGATGGAATAGTCACCGTTCCACAACAGAATCTACTTCGCGACAACTTGACATTGTACACGACCAAAGTTATAACTCTTAAAAATGGTACCATTGCACACTTCGTGAAAATCTGCGATCGTGGACTGTGCTGTTCGTTCGACGTGAGTACAACGCACAACGCAGACGTCGCAGAGTCGGGTGACAACTATTACAGATACAGATTTGCTGTATTTAATGGCGTTCGGAATTATCATGGTGCAAATAAGGGAGGAATACAAGTTTGCAGTATCGTTTCATGCACCAACGATACCGCAGACACGTGCAACCGCAGATTCGACCTAACCGATGTAATCGTTCAGCCAACAACATTCAACCGGATTACAATTGATGGCAATTTTTCGACACACAAGACAACACTCTACATGCCGAACTCCTTGACGATGCGAATCTTACCATTGAATTCCACCGAATTTAATTACGTAGAGACTACTATCTCGGGCACAGATTCGATCAATATTAAGTATACTCTGCTTGCGAAACGAAAGGATTTGTTAACTTTTGCTATTTATGGGCGAAATTTTGCTGCAGATGAAAATCCTATCACTTCAGCTGATGGTACAACTTTGTTCGGATCATCTTTATTCCCGGTCCTTACAGCGATTAGCGTAATCTTAACATTCTTATTTATGATCAAGTACTCTTAGATTAAATTGAAGTCGTTGGTTTATGAAGTGAATGTTTTTCAAATAAAGCCCGTTTAATTTAATTTCTGCAGTACGCATTCGTGTGTATCGGAAATGTTTACTATATTTCGATTCAATATATTCAGTGCTTCTGCGATGGATAACGTGGGATCGAAAATTAGGAATGCGTTACCAAATTCAACTGCATATAAATCGTGACTGTATTTTTCAGTTTCACCTCGTATCAGAGATGTTCGTACCTCGATCGCGAAGCAATCGAACCACTGGCAGAGTTGTGAACTTGCAAAGGCTCGAGATTCTTATGTTACGCGATAAAGTAATGAAAGTATAAATAGTTTTAACGAGCAATCGTATATCTTGTACTATTCACCATAGTTGCTTTCTGTCCATGTTTACATGCTATTGAAACATGAAATATGAATCATTTGACAAATCATATTCAACACATTGTCTGTTGCACGTTAATATCTTGGGACCTTGAATTCAGATGCACCATCCGCACCGCTCGTTGGTTTTCTCTTATTCATAATATTCTGAATCTTTTGCCATTCTCTGTCCAGTTCTGCCTTCTCATTCTTTTCTTTGTTGTATTTTCTCGTTCTACGACCATCTGCCATTTTCACACCATATTGAAAAGCTGCTTTCGGCAAGGCTTCTTTATTATTCATATATTCGCTATACTCTTCCGGCGTATCGAAATCCCATCTTCCTATCGGCCCCTTTTTGTTACCAAGATCCATTTTCGTGTAGTCAACTTCGTCATCCGAATCATCTATGGCATCTTGCATCTCATCTAGTCCAGGATAACACTCGGCATATCCTTCAGGCTCGGCTGCGAGTTTGTTCAATAACGTTCCTTTCTTGGGTAAGTTTTCCATTCCTTGCATAATTGCAGGCGGTAATTGCGGAGCATTTGCTTTGTCGTCCACAGAAGTGTCAGCAGGTTTGTCGAAGTACGGACCTTTCTTCTTGTCTTTCAAATGAGAATCCTTTTTGCTGGTGGATGGTACGTAATCTCCGATATCTCCATAAATGCTATCGTCTTGTGGCCGCAGAGGTATTTCCGTGTCATTTATCTCTTCTGGTTTACCTCGACCGTCTTTGGTTTTCTTTCCCTTCTTATTGTGTCGATTTCCTTGTCGCAGGTACGACAAAATCTGAGCAAGTTTGTTGATAACGATGTCATTTGTCGTTAACGTTGGCGTCGTGTCCACAGTTGGAACGTCAGCTTTACTTCTAATCAACGTTGTGGGTATGTCAGCATCTGCGTTCTCGTCATCCAATTCTATAACGTATGCCATTCTTCCAGGGCAATACAATTCGTTTCTCTCGACATGCTTGGACCGCATGAGCCCCAATGTTTTGTATATGTTACGTCCGATCTGCGTCTTAAATTGCATCTCTTCCTCTTTCTTCTCAACCTCTTTCTTTTCCTTTTCCTTCTCTTTTTTAGGCTTCACCAACTTTTCCATTTCCTGCTCTTGCTCTTGTTCCTTCGTTTCAATCTCGCTGCGAACCTTCTGCAGCAGAGCATAGTCAAGACCTTTCACCAAATGAGTATGTTCCATGTCTCCTCCCAAGAACTTTGACTGTTGTATCATCTGTCTTCTACGTTCCGCGGCATCCATCCCAGACTTGACGTCAGGAGCGACAGCGCGATAAGCGCTCGCGGTATTCATGGGATCTTCCGATTGGTAATCTTGATTCGTTCCATCCCGTCGTTCACGCGCTCGATCACGATACTTCTCTGCCAACTCTGCCATTTTGTCCTCTTCCTGTTTTTTCAATTTGGCATAAAAACTCTTCTTCTTTCTCCTAAGTTCCGCTCTATTCCCGCCAGCTATGATCGGAGTTTGTGCCGTTTTTGCAGCTGCATCACGCATAGTACCAGGGACTGATGCCGGGGTGGACGACGGTACCGAAGACCTTGGAGTCATCAAGAGCCGACGGAAATCATCATTAGTGAGCCTCACCGAGAGGCTCATATCTTCTTCCATTAATTCAGACATCTCACAAACGTTGGGAGAGTACCAGTCTGCAATTAAACACTTTTCAGTATATCTTTAATTCATCGTTCATTACCTAACGGTAGTGTGACTTCAACAATCGCTCTCAGTTCGAAATCTGAACCCGAACATCAGCAGTTACATTTCTTTCCATACGTGAAATAAGAAAATATTACTGGTAACAGTAGCAAATCAAGTACAATTTAAGGTTAGGTAAGTGAATATTCACTGTTATTTACATAAAGCAAATACTATGATTACCGATGAAGATTTTTTGTATATATTTGTGAGGTTAAAATGATTCTTTTCCACCGTTAAACATCATCGGATACTCGAGACTATGAATATATTAACGAATGCAACGCAAAACTACATTCGCGTAGTCGTCCTACATGATAACACTGTGCATAGAAGCTACACAACATTATTATTACTATTATTTTACCGTAAGATTATTGAAGTTGAAATAATACAAAACTTACCACAATTAGGTCGATGCGTTAATCAATCGATATCAATTCGATGATATCACGATCCACCGTGCTAGATGACAGCTAGTTCAAAAAGACTAATATAATGTGAGGTTGTGTACGCCGCGCACGCCATTGCAACTGACCGTCCACAGCTGATGTGTAGTACCACACGCACGACACACGATACACCCATATTATTATTAATTTCTATAAACATCCCTCACAAGGTACATTATTCTTTAAATAGGATGTAATCTTTTTCGTCTGAAATCCATGTATCTAATTGCGACACTTTTGGCATACGATTCTCGCAATATGATTTCCAGCATTACGAGAATCTCTGAAACTGCATTATTGGCGCCTTCATCGGCGGAGGACCATTGTTTACATTTTTCCAAGTGTTCCCTTCGAGAGAGTTGCAATAAAATATTCTGCTTCGGTATTTGCGAACATTCTTAATCGATTATTGCCAACTGTTGACCGATTTGTTATCATGTATTCATTTATTATCAATATAATCACGGATATTGGGCATCAATGAGGCAATCAGCATGCATGTGAATCATTACATTGTTGTATAATTAAATGAACGGAAGATCTATGGAGGTTGGGAATGTTAGTTGTATTCTGAGTAATGTTCTTTTTAGTTCTTTACGATATATAGATATATAATGATTATATTACTGCACGTCTTATATATGGGTGTTGTTGATAAATCAGGTTTTTCAATCACACGCATAATTCAAAATGCCAATGAATGTTTTTTAAATTACAGGTGTAATGTTTCGCAGCCGAAAACATCGTTTACAGCATAACTTGACTTAGTGAACAAAGTGTTGTACAATATTTCTAAAAACGTAGATTTTTATACAAGGCCGATATGAAGTTAGCAGTGGACACGTATTCCTCGTGATAGACGAGGTGATCGTTGGAAAAAGAAGTAGATGAAATTTTTTATCGCAATATGACGAAGAATTCTGTGATGTTATTGCGAACAATATAAAAATAATACGAACTCTGATGTAAATTCAGTGGAAAAACGTGCAAAAATGTCGAAGATAGAAATTTTACAGACTAAACCATTTTTACAAGGGAAAGAAATCGACGGTGCTACTCCTCTGGTAGTAAGACCCTACAAATGTTACTTATGCGAATCTGTATTTGATAGAATGTCCCAATTAGAATACCACAAACGAAGCGTGCATCATCAAGAGAAATCGCATGTGTGTCAAATCTGTGGCAAGGGATTTTTCAGACCGGGAGACTTGAGGACACATCTCAATATTCACTTGGGTACAAACAGATGCATATGCGAAATTTGTGGAAGAAAATTCAATCATGTGTCGAATTTAAACAGACACTTGAGAACACATTCGGGTAACTATTCATTTCTTGTATTTTTGCGCTTCGTACAATTTTTCATCAATAAATAGACGCGCATAGTTCTTTCGTAACGTATGGGAAAAAAGTGGGTTGCGTACGCCAACTTGCCACTCTTGGTGTGTAAATCGAAAAATAATGATCATATGTTATTATCAGATTCATATTCATGATTTATCATCCGCTGTGCAAAAGTATATGTATCTTGTAAATTATCGATCATTAATCAAATAATGATTCATAGGAGTGAAGCCGTACCCGTGCACAACCTGTGGCAAAAGATTTACACAAATCAATACATTATCCAGACATAAGGCAATTCATAACAGAGGAGTTGAAAGTTTAAATTGCTGTTTTTGCAACGGACAGTATGAAGTTGGAAATGGCCTCAAAGAACACATGAAACGTGTACACGGGATAAATAACAGAGATTTGGAAATCGTGGTCAGCAAATTTTGATTGAAATTTAGGAACAAGATTAGAATCCATGTTCTAATTGCTGTTAAATTGTTTACAGTTTCTGGAAAATGCTTCCACAGAAAATAAAACTATTAAACGTCAACATTACTGTAAAATTTGCGGTGAAAGTTTTCAATTTGTACATATGCTGAGAATTCACGAGAAACGACACCAGAATGCAATTCCACTGGAATGCAGAAGCTGCAATAAGGTAAAATCTCGTTTCAGTATATTTTCAATTTGTGTAAAATAATAAATATTGCCGAACGTGATTCTGTAACGATGTTAAATTGCAGAATTTTCATGATCTAAACAAAATGAAAGAGCACAGATGTGAAAAATCAAAACGGATAGGGATCGACGAAGTTAGTTTGGTAAACAATGTTTGCGATAAAAAACTTCCCAATAATATGACTCTGACAGAAATTCAGCCATCCTCGAACAACAACGATCTGACTATTTACAGAGAACTGGAAACTATTAATAATTATCATTTCATGCAATCTGAATCTCAAAAAATTCCATCCCCGTCGCCTACAGTAGAAATAACCACGAACCAAAATGTGTCCAATAATTGTGTTGGTGAATCGAATAAAATTGTAGACGTACAATCTACAATTTCAACTGAAAATTCACAAACCAAAGAAACTATCGTATACGTAACTCTGGAACAGGTATGTAAACATTATATTTACTGTATTGAAAATGTGAAAAATGGTCACAGAAGTCTTGTATAGTATCACTTTGTTATTAGCTAGCCAACATGAATACAGAGCAAGTTGTTGAAACTGCCAATAATTTTCTCCATGATCATTTGATGGAATTAGCTGTGGAAGACCTACAGACAAACAACAGAAGCCCACGTGAGTGTGATGATGAAACTGCAGTATCAGATATTATTAATAATTATTGGAAGGAAATAGAAATCCCAGAACTGAACAAATCCGATATGAGCGAACAGAAACAGTCGTTTTTCAAGACTAATACCCCAGGTGTTATCTATGTTCATGACTCAGAAAAATCGGGAATAATACTGGTGAATGAAAATGCGAATGTATTGAGTAATGCAGTACTCGACACTGGAGAACAGCGTCTCGAACAGTGTGTTGATATGGAAAATGGAACTAATATTATCACAGATTCAGTCAGACAAGCTGAAATTCAACGTTCACTTTTTATACTGGATAAACAGGATAATAGCATTGAGCAATTATGTTCTTTGAATTCTAATACCACTGAAACAAAATCAAATTCGTCTATATCGAGTGAAATATTACCTTCGTTACAAATTCAAACGGGAAATTCTTATTGTTGCGATGAGGATATGCTGCGAATGAGATACAATGAAACAGAATCATTTCCAATAGCATCTATGAATCCTACGGTAACGAATGACTTGTTCGAAGAACTGTTTACCAATCAAATTTCGAACTCTATTGAACCAATAAAAAAAATCAAGAATCAATTGAATTCCATCGCATCTTGCGCAGAAAAATCGTTCAACGAGGAGGAAAAAACTTTGACAGCGCCACGAACAGATAGCAGTCAACAATTTAGTAAACTTGTAATGACGAATACTGATGAAAAATTTGACAATTATTGTAACTCTAATAACAGCTCTGACGTACGCATTAAAGAATTACAAATAACACAAAACGAATCCATGCTAGAACCATTACTGAAAGTGATTCAGTTAGAAAATGGTCAACGTACTTTAGGATTAGTGAGAAGTAATTCTTGCAATGAATCCTATTGTTCTAAAATACGTTTTGAACGTAACGATTCTGATGACGCTATCAATACGACCCCCGAATCAATATATGTAACGAAAAGTGTTGGAACTATATCAAACAGTATTCATGATGCGAGAAGAGATAAAAGCGTATTACAAAATCAAAGCGAGACATGTTTTTACATGGCCGAAAATAATCGGGATCAATTTATTGACGTATTTGGAATAGACACGTTGAACTTGGATGACCAGAATCCTTCGAAGGTGGATTTAAGCCAGTTTACACAAGATTCGTTGCAGCGAAATCTTGACGATACTGAATGTTCGAATGGCAACAAGTGTTCTACCAATAATTCCTTAGATTTAGACGATGAGAGGTGCGAAGAAGTTTCTGGTATTCAGAATAGTCCACCGAACCTCGACGAGCCTAATCAAAATGGATTACAAAAAGGACCGATAGTGAGATTAGTACAGAACGAAGATGGAGCTCAATTCTTCGAACTAATTCACCAGGATTTGGAACTGGAAGAAGCACAAGACCTTGAATCATTGCAATCTACCACTGATTCAGCTCAAGATCAGCACAACCAGCTCGTCAATACAATTGAAAATTATACGACCTCGCATGTGGCCTCTAGTGCATATAATGACAACGTCAACACTAAGAATGCCAATCCACAGTTAGATCCAGCACCCAAGGACAAGGAAAAAAACATCCCAAAAAAATATCATTGTGAAGTTTGTAAAAAATCATTTGCCAAAAGGTATAATTACAAGCAACATATAGGAACCCATTTCGCTGACCAGCAAAAATTCAAGTGCAAAGAGTGTGGTAAATTTTTTGCATGGAAGTCTACGTTGAACAAACACATGGTTACTCACAGGGCTGGTGGACAGCAAAAATTTGTTTGTGAAATTTGTGCAAAGGTATATACCACCCTGTCTCAAGTGAATGTAAGTAAACAAATTTCAAAACGATTCCAAATATTGATTCACGTTGCTTCATCGAATGTATACTTGGATGCATAGGAACACGTTAAAAGGGACCATCTCAAGGAACGCAATCACAAGTGTCTACACTGCTCGAAAACTTTCTTCAAGAAATTCGATCTGAAAATACATAATCGTACGCACACCAAGGAACGACCCTACAAGTGTCGTGTGTGTCACAAAAGTTTTCATCATCAGAGTCACATTATTCGACACGAACGCATCCACTCCGGTGAAAGACCTTACGTGTGCGACATCTGCCAAAAAGCATTCACGCAATTAGGATCATTAAAAGCGCACAGACAGCGACATCAAGAATTGAAAATCGACATTTTGGAATACCAACTGGACGAAGATGATCCTCTGACTCAAACTGCGCTGTAGAGCATCGCATGACTAGGTAATACGTATATTCTATGCGCACGAAAAATCTGATGCGGAGTAACGTAGGAAATCCATTACGATATCTGTATGCCGCCACGAAATCAGACGTGTTGTATCCGTAGCCGTCACTTACATTTCATTGCGCAAGTCAGGTGTGCTTGAAATAAATATTTCCTCAAACCTTCTCAGCAAACGACCCGAAAATGTGACGTAATTTAAAATACTGAAAGCTAACACGTTTATTGGAGAAATTTTTATTAAAAAGAAAATAGAATTACACACAGAATTATTAGAAAATGTACCGATTCCGATTTTTATTATTATTAGTTAAATTACATACTAAAATTTTATATCTCGATCTTCCATCAAGCGTTGCGGGCAGTTTTAGTGATCATGAATTTCACATATGAGTGGAAAAACAGTATTTGATGAATTAACACTTCGCCTCTATTTTTCATCGGACATAATTAAAATAAGATCTCAATCGATACGTAATATTGCTTGTATCTAGATACGGTTTTGAAGCTGATCCCCACTTCATATTTATAGTGGCATAATATTTAAGTCTAGGCTCATTCAATCACGTGCTGTCTGCATAGCCAATCATATTGACATGTCCAAGACTTGATTCCAATGTGCTTAGTGTGTAGTATGTAGTCTTGTCGTAGGTCATAGATCTGTGTACGATTCTCGGATGTGCGCAGATGGCTGGGTCCGGCTGTAAACATCATATGGTCCAAGCTTTTCACATAACCTCAAAATCAGAGTTGTGTTAATTATCATGCAGCGGATTGAGATGGAAGATCAAAACACATCTGATCAAAAACTATGCCAAATGTGGGTACTGGAGCTACAAAGTGACTCCACGTGGTTCTGCATCGTTTAACATATTTATTTTTTATAAATAATAATCCTACTTTTACAGATGCAACAAATCATGTACAAGATACTCTTGCCCACGATGTGGCATAGATTATTGCTCGGTTGATTGTTACAAATCTGAAGGTCACGCGGATTGTTCAGAAAGTTTTTACAAACAATGCGTCGAAGACGAACTGAAACTGGATGAAAAAGATCCTGAAACTAGGAATAAAATGATGGAAATTCTGAAACGGATGTACGATCAACAGGAGGAAGAAATTACGGAAATCGAGAACTTGGCCAAAGAAGATTTGGATTCCGATGATGACGACGAAGTAATCTAGAAATTAGACCAACTTCCACGTTTTCCTCGACATTTGCAAATTTCTGATTCACTTTTGATAACAATTCGACTTCAGGTACCTGATTTAGCGGAACGATTGCAAAACGTTGATCTAGACAATGCTGACTCTATTTGGGCTGCATTGACGAATACTGAGAAACACGAGTTCGAAGCACTCCTACAGAGTGGGGATGCTGAAAAATTAATACCTACCTGGGAACCTTGGTGGTCTTTTCGGGTAGAAAGTAAATTAATAGAAGATCTTTCTCCATCCACCTCAACGTTCGATTATAAAACACGTTGTCCGAAACCCAAAACGATTCTACCCTACAATCAGATATCGGTATATTGTATTACGTGCTTTGCTTGTTGTTCGTTGTTATTCCAGAAAGTTTGCTTATCCACGTATTTTCCAGAAATCACCGCCTGCTGATTTCGTGAAGTACAATTTACTGAACATGTTACATGCCTATGCTTTTACCGTGCTGTATTTCAACGGTGATCATCAGGATATTGTCACGGAGTCAACTGCTTGTCTCTTGGATCTTTCTAATAACTTGAGACATAATGAAGTTTTCAGCGAAGCAAGTTTGGCTGTAGAATCTGTTTCTCAACAAGCCCGAAATGTGAGTTTTAAATGATAGAAATCTCTGGTAAAAGATGAATTGATACATACAATTTACGTTACAGTCGCAATCTGTGGTCGTGAACTCAGAAAATCTATCGACGATGAAGAATGCAGTTGCAAGCATCCTTGCCGGACCTGAAGAATCCAATCGTTGCTATTACATGATAGCCGCCTTATCTGACATTCACGAAATGTTGTCAAAAACAATAAAATTGAGTAAAAAAACGGAAAAGTCAGGGCATACGAGTGCAGATTTCTCCAAACGATTTCCAGTCCATGATGTTTCAACAGTTTTACCCAGAGATCGATTGAGACTTTGTTTGAAAAAAATCGAGTACTATTTATCTTGGGTCGATAGTTACGGAAAGTGTTTGTATTTGCTCGAATAAAAATGTATAACAGCAGAACGTGTTTAATCATTCGAAAACTAATAGTTTTGCTTGATCCAACGTTTATCTTCTTTAAGTTCATTGATTTCCAACAAAATTGACTTGGATTGGTTTCTAACTCAATTTTGGCTGATTGTAAGCTTTTCGTGTTTGTAACACTGGGAGAGTTGATAGATTTGGATTTATGTTCATTGTAGTTAAAAATCAGTGTGCTATAGTTCCATAAAATGATAATAAGTATTAATATTGTTGTTATTATTATAATATAATTTATTAGTATTGTTTATTATTATTGTTGTTATTATTATTATCAAAGAATCTATAATCAATGATCATTTATAATAAATGCTCAACTCGGTCGTGATCATTCGGTGAATGACATTTAAAAACAACGCATGCGCATCGATGTGAATAGTCAGTATGCTTGTACTGCCTGGTATGGCTGCAACAGCAGCTGGAAGAGGTGGAGGCGGGTGGAGGCAAGGGCCGAAGACAGTTTTGATTAGAAGACAGGTAGATGTAAAATGGCAGCGAACGAGAAATTATTTTTCTCGAACACTGTCCAACATTTGGCTAGATCATTAGCTGCAATTAAGCCAACACCATGGGAAAAGGTAAATTTTGCAAAATTATTGCTAACTGCACAATTGGTCAGGAATCGTTAACCTAAAATGTAACTTGAAGTGAGGTTATCTTTAGCACGGATCAACAAATCCCAAATATTGCTGTATTATTGCGATGACACGACTCCCTGATTACGTCACTGTTATTTCTAATGAAATCCTCACCGAAAAAATTTACTCATTTGGGTATTACTCAACGCCATATGCGTCTTTGACGTACCGTTCTATCGAATCGTGTGTAATCAATAGTCATTTCAAAAAATTATATCCGTTTGAATTTAAATTCTTTTCTTTCTACCTTATTAAAACTCCATGACAGTTATTAACACCATGAACCTGACGATGCAGTATTTTCTCTGATTACAACGGTCATTCCAAAGATCATCTGCAAGTCACAATATTATGTCACATGTTTTTTTCCATGTGATCAATTTCGAATGACACTGATTATCATGAATTAGCACTCGAACGATGCATTAATTTGAATGCGGTAATCGGATCGTACTCGCTCGACGAGCAAATGAACTGCTATTTTTAGGATAAGTTGATGAAAAAGTTTAATTCTTAACTTTTCAAGTCGAACTGTTTTGTTTGACAATATTTTCAACAATAGTCAACATCCAATTTGCATTGAAATTTTGTTTTACCTATCGCGACGTTTAAGATCTTGAAAACTTTGAATAATTCTTTGCAATCCCTTAGGTCAACAGACTATTCAAATTATGTCCGCAAGAATCTGTGCAAGGTGTATTTCGTCTGGACCAACGAGGCCAAGAAGCTGTCATTGCGCTTGGAATTTACTTCTTGGAATCGGGTCTCCAAAACAGAGACAAAATTTTACCATATCTGTTGAAATTACTGAGAGGGCTTGCGAAAGCTGTATGGCTGACGGAAGGAAGATCTCAGTCGAATGACAGAGTTCCTGTCGCCGAACGGTTCAGCTTTTGTTTGAATACGTTATTGAGTGACATCGCTACAAAATGTGAACCAGTAAGAGAAGAGATCATATCAACGCAGGTTGAAATTCTAGCTGTACTTACAAACTTAATCAGAGGCTGTAAAGATCAGAATGGAAATCGGAGTATGCAAGCAAAATGTAAATGATTTTTATTATCATTATTTGCATTATCATGTTTACGACATGTATTGATGTATACTTTTATTCTTACAGTGTCCTTGTGCAAATGTTTGGTACCTATATTGATTGGCCTTGCGCGGTCAATGGGTCGATTCTGCAGTTCGGATCCACCGTTACTCTGTCGCATCTTTCCGCGCCCGGAGCCTCCATTTATTCCACCTACCAGTTTCTCTGACAAATCACCGATCAATAAGAAGAAAAGTTTCAATAATTTTCGATCGATAATACCACGCTCGTTAAGCGGAAATTTGAACCCTCACGCTTTAGAAATATTACAGTTAACAGATGTCGTAGACTACGCGTCGACTAGCAAGAGACCAATGTTACAATCTTACACTTCAGTACCTTATGACCCAACTACGTACTTCTTCACTAAATATGGATCAAGTTTCAATCAATTTCCACGCATGAGGTTCACTGAGAGCCCAGAAAAACGGGCGACTTTGCAATTCAGCATTGTTCATCTGCAAAGTATATTAGCATTGGCCAAAAAATTACTTACCAAAGACATGCTTACGTTTTTGGATGAAGAAGCTCAGCAAGTCTACAGTTCGGGCCAAGTGTCCATATTCCCTTATAGAACCTTCAGCGAAACAATGAATTTGGTAATGGTCACTTTGCTCAGAGAATTACTTCAACACCAAAGAGATCTGCCGAGCCCATTTACCAGAGATGTGCAAGAATTTGTGAAAGGATTATTTCTATCCGGTCAAACAGAGCTACAATCAAGAAATCACGATGCCAGCGAACGAGAAGACATGGACACAAATTTTCAAACTGTGAACAAATTTAAAGTAAACGTCATGGCAAACTCGGCATGCGTAGATCTATTAGTATGGGCTATTGGTGACGAGACTGGTAAGCGTGGTTATTATAATTAAATTAAATGCGGAATACCTCTTCAAGTATAATATCATCTCAATAACGACCAAATTACTTAGCGCACAATCAACTAAACCATGGTTAATGCATATCGCGATTGAAAACTGCTTTTATTCTCGATTCAATTGTTGTTATAAAAATACAGAAATCAATGTAATTTAAATCTGGTTGCGGCAGTAATTTCACAATTTAAAAATTTCGAGAGCTTTGGTGGAGAGGTATTCATTTTAATAATGGGATCTTATCAAATTGTCATGTTTCCAGCACGCGAAGAATATGATTTGTCTGCATTGTATGCAGATATAAGTTCTATGCTGATCGGCGAGGGTATTTCAATTCCCGTGTGTTGGGTTTTAACTGACTCCTACACTAACCATCTGTTGTATTTTGTATTGATCATATGGTACATGAAATCGAATTACAACATGATAAATCACGTTTTCTATCGCATACAATTAATATTGCAATACTTTCAGTATCAATGCGATATACAACATCCGTTGTGATTTTTGTGATGATAATTTATAACGGTTTGATAATTATCCTTTGAGTATTTTGTTTCATAGTGGTATTCAACCTTGACAATGTTAACATGCTTGACGATACGATACATCATGTTTTTTCAGTGAACTAGTACATATCCTTTGTGTGTTTTAAGACACGAATCAAAATCCAGGCAATCCCAAACATTGGAGTGCTTTTTGACCGCAGCTTTTATGCTTTGAGACTACGAATACAATGAGTCATATGCGGGAAGTCGGCAGTAATCAATAACAAGAATTCAAAATTAACTGAGAAATAAATAGATTTTTTTTTCAAAAAATCTATCACACGAATTCTACATGAAAATTAAATTCGTGAATAAATGATTAATCGATTTCCCAAGCAATAATCTCAATGAATGTGATTTATATCGAACATGAGACATCATCGATATTATCTTTGCAGGTGCGGACAGCCTTTGTGGGAGACTGACGGAGAAAATTAATTCCAGTCATGGCCGTAAATTGGTACTTGCTCACATGCCACTGTTGATGGTTTGTCTCGAAGGACTGGGAAAACTTGCGCAAAAATTTCCTAACATAGCAACAACGTCAATTTACTGTTTGCGTGATTTTTTGGTAACACCATCTCCCATCTTATTCAAACTTCACAACCAACGAAACGAAAAACATGGCAAGGACCATCAATTCAAAGTCACAAGTAGGTCCATAATTTAATAAAAGACATTTTTGAAATACATTTGAGATATGTGAAGTATTGACATTATATTGTTACAGTTCAAGGAAACGAAATGAAACCAGCCGATTCGAAACAGGGCATATCACATACACAAACAGCCTTTGAAAAATTGAGGGATGCTGCTATTGAAAATTTATGTATAGCTTTGGAAGCTGCACATTCCGTAGATCCTTTGTGTGTTCGTGCTTTAGTCGCCAGTGTATCGAACAGACTTTTCACTGCTGAGAAAAGTGAGAGGTAAATATAACTCGATTTCTTTGCTTTAGCCGAGGTTGCTTGGTCAGCAAAGGCAAAATCATCAAAACTTGTATTTCATTTAACAGTGAAACTTCCCTCATTTCCACTAACATCGTTATCATGCTGGGACACGTCGCAGTTGCGTTGAAGAATACTCCGAAAACAACGGATACAATATTGCAATTCTTCCGGCAAATCTTTTGTCGTGTGCCGAGACATGCCGTTGACGATCTGGACATCCTGATCGTCGACCAATTGGGATGCATGGTCATCTCGAAATGTGATGCAAAAGTTTACGAAGAAATAATGATACTTTTCAAAGAAATCACTGTCGAATCCGGGAGTGCAGCTTATACAACCAACGATGAACGAAAACAGTACAGACATGTTTCTGGAGCGGTGATAAACGCGTTGGCAAATATTGCTGCGAATCTTAAAGGAGAAGCGGAGTTGAATGACTTGTTAGTTAGGTTGTTGGAATTGTTCGTACAACTGGGCTTGGAAGGCAAACGAGCTAACGACAAAGCACCAAATCCTCAAAAAGCATCGAGCAGTGCTGGAAATCTAGGTGTATTGATTCCGGTAATAGCTGTACTCATGCGACGTTTGCCTCCAATAAGACAACCAAAACCGAGATTGCTAAAACTTTTCAAAGATTTTTGGTTGTATTGCGTTGTTATGGGATTTACAGCCGCAGATTCGGGCCTTTGGCCTATAGAATGGTACGAAGGTGTAAAGGAGATTGCTGTTAAATCTCCATATCTGATTTCTATGACATCAACGCGTCTGGAAATGCGTGAACTTCAGTACACATCGGCGGTGAAAAATGACAGTGTGTCCATTAATGAGCTGCAGGAACTCAAGTCACAGATACTTAAAATGTTGAATAGGTCTAACGACATTACAACATACGTGAACAAATTGCAATTCACCCAATGTACTTATTTATTATCAGTGTGTTGGCTAGAAACTTTGAGAGTAACGTATAGCCCGGAGCCCAGTATGCAACCTATGTTAGAATATTTGAGCGATACCGCTCTTCAAAAAGATAAAAGTGGAATGTGGCACTGTGTGTCCAGCGTAAGTGATACAGTGTTCCTTAAATTCAAAGATGTAATGCAACAAAAACCAAAAGATGAACGTAGGGAACAGGAATTGGAAAGTCATGCTCAATTTTTGTTGGTCAATTTCAACCACATTCACAAACAAATACGGCGAGTAGCTGACAAATATCTTAGCGCACTTGTCGATGCTTTTCCACATTTGTTATGGAATTGTCGAGTACTCTGGAGTATGTTGGATATCTTGCAAGTTCTATCGTTCTCGTTGCAATTAGATCCGAATGAGGAGACGCCCATGCTGAGAATACCGAGTACGCCTTATACCATTCAATTGATGGATACGCTGGAGGCACGCGAAGTAAGTACATCCAGATGTGATTTTACATTTCATTTTATTGTATCTATCGGCGAGTGGCGTATCGTTCTAATTCGAAGCCTTCCATGAAAAATACCAGAAATTTAATACCAGCATACCTACATCGCAATATTTGTTGCAGAGTATAGTGAAAGATTTTGCAGCGAGATGCAAAGGTATTGTTCAAGAAGCAATGAAGTGGGCACCACATGCAACCAGATCTCACCTACAGGAATATATCAACCAGATACCATCATCTGGAATGTGGCATCATGCTGGACTGGCATTAGCCACAGACTCTGTTCTAGAGTTTACGGATCTTGCCATTCAAACTGCTCCGATGAATGTACGTATGACTGCACTTGAAAATTGAGAGAATATTCTCATCGCGCAGTTCACACAGAAGATGCTGGATACTTTAGATAGATAGGAAATGAGAGTACGAATAATTCGTTTGTTCGTTATCTATCTTGTCTCACATCCTCGTTGGGAATCAGCTTCGAGTAATAATAATCACATGTTTCCGGCATCGTTTCTGTCGAACGAATGATTTGCGATTCAGAAAAATACTATGCAAACGTTATTTCAGCAAATAGTTGTACATTCATTGTCGATTGCAGACGAATTCACTAGACAAACGACCAAAATGCGTCAAGGGTAACAGCTCAAAATTGGTCTCAATGATGTCCATGCGCTCTCGATACGCAGGTGAAGTTTCAGGAATGTTGGCCTTGGACCAAGAAGAATCCCCGACATCTGAAACGAACTTACACGAGACTCAGAACAGTAAAGTGATCAATAAGTTAATAATAATGGTTCAGAAAGCGTGCCGAAACAAAAGTGATTCGCAACACAGAGTTGCATTGTGGCGTGCTACGGCCCTCTTGATTTTCACACCTGGAATTCATAGGATACTGTTGCATACTGTAGCATCATCGCAAATCGAGCTGTTTACCGAAGATGCAATGAAAACAGCTGTAGAATGCTGGCAATGGATATTGACAGCGCGGCCAGATTTGAAATTGAGATTTTTACAAGAGATGCTGGCTGCATGGCAGTATACCGTGGACAAGAAACTTGGTTTGTTCTCTTCGGAGCAAGAAGAAATCAATCCTTTGGCCGTTTACGAAGGTTGTCAATTGGAACCTCGAGCACCGTACGTGAAGCCTCATGATATATGGGTGACTTTCTTAGCAGAACTGATCGAAACCGGAAAATATTGCTGTCAGGAAACGATAGAAATGATCGCGTCGCTGCTACATAGGTCGTTGCCTATGGCAGTCGGGGAATTAGAGGATCATCTGAATCGTCATGTTGCAGCGGTTGGCGTACGGTTTAAACTTCTGTCCTGCGGCTTGTTACTTTTGCAAGGAGATATTCTGCCGAAATCCTTGAGCAAAAATGTACTACGAGAGAGAATTTATTGCAACTGTTTGGACTATTTTTGTCGAGCTCCCCAAACACCGACTCAAAATATAACTCAGCTCGGGGCAGACATTGCGACGTTGATAAGATTTTGGCAAATAATGCACAGCGACAAAAAATATTTGACTGCTAATGGAGTGGGGGACTTTGATATCTATGGGCCACAAAGTACTTTGACATCGTCGTTACAAACGGACATGCGATCATCCGTGACGAATAGCGAGCTAGCGAAACCTGTAACCGGATGGATAAATACAGTGCCGCTGTCGGCGAGCACGAATACGCTTAGTAAAAGAAGCAACCGTAGCAAGAGAATTGTTAATGCAGATGTTTTCGTTAAAGATTATATAAAGAAGAGGAATCTGATTCTCGAATTACTAGCCGTTGAAATAGAACTGCTATTGGTTTGGAGAAATCCTGGAGGTAGACAAGACTTAACGATAACTGGTGAAAATCACATCATGGAATGGAGAGCTAAAGCGATGAACGAAAAAACGTGGAAAGACTATACAAGACTCGCTTGGGAGATTAGCCCTGTGTTAGCCGTATTCTTGCCTGTTAGATTGAAAAATTCGGAGAGTATCGTAAGAGAAGTATCGCGACAAGTAAGATTGAATCCTATACTGGTAGCTCACATCCCCGAAGCTCTGCAATACTTGGTTACCACGGAGACATTGCTGAATGACGCTCCCGAAGTGAGTACCGCGCGTGTCACTCTTAGAACTCTTCTGAATTCAACATAATTATCATCTGATTTCAGCTCGTTTATATGTTGACCTGGGCCAGAGTTTCCCCCATTCAAGCTTTGGCTTATTTCTCACGTCAATTTCCTCATCATCCAATATCAGCTCAATATGCGGTCCGAGTTTTAAGTAGCTATCCGGCGGATGCTGTTCTATTTTATATTCCCCAACTCGTCCAAGCTGTGCGACACGACGCTATGGGATATGTTATAGAATTTATCAAGGCTATCGCTAAGAGATCACAGGTACAAATTGTAGTTATTTGATCGAGGCAAGAACACAGTAATAGTAGTTCTGTAACATCGAGGTGATTACTTATTCTAGGTGGTGGGTCATCAACTGATTTGGAATATGCATACCAACATGTATATGGACGAAGAGAAACAGGTGAAGGATCCCGTACTTTATGAAATACTGGATTCTCTTACGAAAAACATTCTTAGCTCTCTATCTGGCCCAGCCAAACAATTTTATGACAGAGAATTTGACTTCTTTGGTAAAATCACAAATATTTCTGGTGAGATACGACCATATCCAAAAGGTGCGGAACGCAAGCAAGCTTGTCTGAAAGCATTGCGCCAAATCAAAGTGCAACGTGGATGTTACCTCCCTTCTAATCCCGAAGCTATGGTTTTAGACATTGATTACAACAGTGGAACACCTATGCAAAGGTATGTGGACATATGCGTGCGGATATGCGTATATAGCAAATATATTTTGGCAATGGTTACTTATATTCACCGGCTATTCGTAACAAATTTTTTATGTAACGAAATATTTTTAGTGCTGCTAAGGCTCCGTTCCTCGCGAGATTCAAAGTACAAAAGTATGGTATCAATGAACTAGAAAACATAGCAATGGCTGTATCGACAAACTCTAAGCTTGAAATCAATGGGCAGGATCCTCAGAGTATGGGCATAGAAATGTGGCAGGCTGCTATATTCAAAGTTGGAGATGATGTCAGACAGGATATGTTGGCTCTTCAAGTCATTAGTATTTTCAAAAATATCTTTCAACTAGTTGGTCTCGATTTGTACCTGTTTCCATATAGAGTCGTTGCTACAGCGCCAGGGGTGAGCTACTTTTCACAGAATTAATAAAATTGATCAAATTACATTGTCAGAATTTCGTATTCATAAATTTGATACTTGATATCTAGTGCGGCGTGATAGAATGTGTGCCAAAGGCCAAATCTCGCGATCAACTTGGACGTCAAACAGATATTGGAATGTACGAATACTTCATCACCAAATATGGAGAAGAGCAAACAAAGGAATTCCAAAACGCTCGAAGAAATTTCATCAAATCAATGGCAGCGTACAGTGTGATTACATATTTGTTGCAAATCAAAGATCGGCACAATGGAAACATTATGTTGGACGAAGAGGGTCATATTATTCACATCGACTTTGGATTCATGTTTGAATCATCTCCGGGAGGAAATTTGGGATTCGAACCAGACATAAAGTTGACGGACGAGATGGTGTATATCATGGGAGGAAAAATGGAAGCAGCACCGTTCAGGTGGTTTATGGAGCTATGTGTTCAGGCATTCTTGGCAGTGAGGTTTGTATTGAAGCTCGTAAGAAGGCGAATTTTATAGTACTCAAATTGTGTATCTTCTATATGAATTATATTTTGTATTCTCCGTTTCAAAACTATTTCATGGTTTTTGTCTTGTTGAGTGGTTTTGAATCGACACCAGTATCATTGATATATAATATCACTGTTATAATATGTATTTCAGACCATATCAAGAAGCAATTATTTCGCTTGTTTCATTGATGTTGGATACTGGACTGCCGTGCTTCAGAGGTCAGACTATAAAATTATTACGTACTCGGTTTGCTCCAGCTGCAACGGATCACGAAGCAGCTACGTTTATGCTGAATGTTATAAGAAACAGTTTCCTAAATTTCCGAACCAAAACATATGACATGATACAGTACTATCAAAACCAAATTCCATACTGAGTATTTAAATATGTTGTAACGTCTTGTCAAAATTTATATTGACAGATCTTAGTTATAGCCGTTTGCGTTCAGATTAAATTGAATCGTTACTTACAAAAGAAGGCACAAGAAAAATTGCCTCGTGAAGCGCGTATAAAGAGGATTCGCAGTCAATTTGGGATTTCGACGCTAGTTTCAATCCTATTGAGTATAATCTGAATAGCGAACGATACACCATCGAATTTGCTGGAAATTTGTCAGAACCGGAAATTGGACTGCGGGAATTTAATTGGTACCTCTCACACTTCCATAGAAGAGTTCTCAAATTGTATATCGTGCTTCGATTAATACTGAAGCCCCGAAAGAAACCTCTCTTGTTTGAAGATATTGATGTGAACTGATATTAGTTATGAACAGGTAGACTGATGGGAAGAATATTATTTCTTTTTTCTACGGATTCGAATTGTCAAAAAAGGTAGCCCAGTGATAGTGGCGTTGCTCGTTTAACGTAGCGATTGTGGGTTAGACTTATATATTCGTAAAAATACTTGTTCATTTTATTGTAAATCATACAAGTGACAAAGATATTTGTTATCTGATTTGCTATAATCGAGATGCAACTAACTAAGAACCACACAACCGTATGACTTGGTGAAGTTTGCGGATTCAATTCGAAATTATCATAAGTAACGAAGGACACGAACAATACGACGTAATACCCCAGCTTGATTTCACCTCTCGTTAATAACCATAAACGGTACCAAAATTTCGCCAAATCAATTGTGAGAATTCTACATTGGTGAATGCTGCTTTTACGATCAGTAAACGACGAAAATACTTTTTTTGTTCATTTTTATCGTCAAAGGTCAATGATTATTTCTTATCACTGTGAGATGTGACCATAAAAATTATCATCTCAAAGTATCTGTTGGTCGAACAATCTCAAACACAACTTCTGTACAATTCATTATCAAGGTCGCAAATGATGCAAAATTCGTATTGCATTCTTCACAGTACGATGGATTTTATGTTAACGTTTTCTTCGCAATCTAAATAATAGAGTACTACAGTGTATGATCATGGAAAATTACTGTGAGCTAGAGAAACTGAATCTTTATTACTAATTGTTCAAAGAATATACTATATTACATTGTTGTGATTGTTGAATGAAATGATATTACCATTATTTGTGATGTTAACGAAATCTATGTACATTCCATTACTTTATTTATTATTACTCGTGAAAATCTAACGGGATATGTACTACGTTTGAATAATTATATTGTGCGTAATACATCCTGAATATAGTCGAGGAAATATTTAATTTATGGATTCTTTCAAGTTTGAAATCAAATGACTTACAAAACTCTGGATCATACACAGAATAATCAGTCGCACTGAGAAGATATATTTCAGTTGCTTCTGTCTATGATCCTTAGAATTTGTTCCTAATCGATATTCTTGTAATTTATTGTATTTCTTGTAAGTATTATGTAAATATTTAAAAATCCAAATAAAATAGCATATATACTTTATACAACAATTCAAACATTTCATCGGGTTGAACTAAACATCGCAGTAATGTCAACAGGAACTAATAAATTATAAAAATAGTTACATTATTGCGCCTTAGTTGTTACCAAAGTTATCAGTAAGTCACATTCGACGTAGTTCCCTGAGGCTGAATCAGTGGCCCGAAGATGGAACGCGCATAATGAAACATGCTTTAACTAAAAAAACACTCGATAGTGGATATTTATTCTCATAATTTATTTAATACACTCAAATATTCCTTAAACGCGACTACTATTATACAAACATTCAATCCCAGTGAAATACTTTTCCAGGAGTAGCTGGCTTAATCGCTGACACCTCTCCTCTGCAATATCATATAAAATTTATTAATAACAGAATAAGCATTTTGTTCTGTGTTTGTTTTTTATCGTACTTCCTTTGTACGTATTTTTTACTCTCATTACCGACTCGGTTAGAATCGTCACAAAAAAATATGAAATTCAACGAATAACAAGAAAATATTCGCTTCTAAAATATTCATTTAAAAGCGTTGATAACCAACATTTACTAATTCCATCTATCGATAACCGAATACGAATAATACTGCCACAAAAACTTCAAATCTATTATCATAGCAAAATTCACAAATCTATTTCTATTAAAGGAACGACTGTTTACCCTGCTCCAAGTTGCTTATCAACTGAAATGACTTGCGGTGGCGTAACTTCGCGTCTTCCATCTCTCGTATAGTAGTATATCTTTGAAGTTTTGTGATACGGACCACCGGGAATATTTGGAGGCGGTTGAGTTCGCGCGGCAATGTCATCAGCGAAACGTAAACCATTTCTATGACCCCCCTGCGAAACAAATAACAGTATTAACTTGACAACTTATTTTCATAATTTCTTTACAGCCCAAACATAGGAAAAACGTCCGGTTTATAGAAAATTGTTATATAATTTGGGAACCTAACCTATAAGTATTATTTTTATTCCTCGTTCATGTTAATTAATGCTGATTAAAAAACTTACCCCCCGTAACATCGTCCGTAAAAAATTTATCAGTGGACCAACCGAACGGTGTTCGATAGCGCCTGGCATTGTTTCTACTGAAATAGGTCAATTTGTTTTCAAAATATCTGTCAAATACAAAACCAACCCCACGATGTATCAGCTGGTATCAGATACATTCAGCTGATCGACACGAAATTTCGTCGTTCGCTAAGTTTTTATTAGGAACGAGATACTAGCGACAGCTATCGGGGAAACCAATGAGCTTGCACACAAAACACGATCAGCAGTAGGTACTTGCTCTGTCGGTAAGTCGCGACCTGCAATTACCTTACGCATCGTCAGTCACGTGAATATCGACTTTTTAACAAGATTTTTGCTCTATGAACTACCCAAACGAAATCCCACCAAGTTTTTATCAGTTTCGTTGGTCATTTACCTTTATTTCCTCACAGAAAATCGCTTTTACCAATGATGTATTATCGTATAGTATATATTCATTTGTAATCGTCAACTATTTCCGGGGACAACTATAATATCCAACAGTAAAATTTGGCGGTTTTCGAATAAATACAAATGCACTGACAATAGGTATAAATAATTAATGGATTGATTTTATTAGAAACACACTGGCTAAAGTGAACTAACGAAGTTAATTGGAGAAGCCCTATTGAGTAAATTGTTTAGAATAGATAGACTGATAATTTCAAAGTGCCAGAGGTAAACCTGTCCTATGCCTTTGCGTCTCGCGGTGCCCTATTCCTATCTCCAATATGAAAACGAAACTACTAAGAACGTATCCGAAAAATAGGAGGAAAAAGATAACTTTCAGATGAGTCAATGATATTTTTCGGCCATTTTCATGAAAAGACATAACTGGATCACCGATGACTTCTCTTGTGTAGAAACCGTCCCACATTTTGATAATTCCAGTTTCGACTACAGCCGACACAACGCGATTACAAGCGCGCAGAAGTGGACTCGAGTCTGGCATGAGCAGGCTTATCGGATAATTGCCAATATATTGAGGTATCACATGGAAGGACGTCTCTTTTCCACGCGTGATATTTTTGATCTATGGAAACATTCAACGAGCTATGAAACGAATATTTTTCAAATTACCACCATTTCTCAAGGAGCGAACACGCTCTTACGTGCAGTACTGTAGTATATGTTGCTATTCCTTTTTTTCCTTCTCTCAACTTGTCGAGATTCCCGAAATATTCCCTCTCGGATAGTACCTGAAATACCACGTATTCCATTTGCACAGCACTCAAAGTAAGGAAATAAAAAAATAAGGTCAATCACGATTCGTTGTCGTGTGTTGCCTTAGAGTGTACATTAGAGTGGTCCGAAGAAACATTTTTTTTTCAAGTCCTATCATCTCAAAAATTTCTCTAAGGTATAAAGAAAATTCACCGCAAGGACCAGCTTGATATTCTAATTCTTCGAGAACCCCAATCATCTCTTGTTTCTCCATGTAAACACAAATGCAACAGACTGAAAATATTTTCGACGGACCAACACTAAGAGCGATCACGCGGCGTGGAATGATCGTGGCATTTACATCTATAACCAACCTTCCACTTTCGGTAAATTCTTGGGTTTGTTTCCGCGAATTGGTCCCTAATTGGTTGACTACCACCGACTACAATTCCAGTTTTTTCCAATTCATCTAAGGTCTGAATTGGTTTTTGTTGAATGACGACTGTAAAGAATTTGGCCAAACACGCGAAGTACGCTTGAGTCACGATATAAGAGAAGATTAACCAGAAGAGAAAATATAATCTTCCGGATGTTTTCTTTGGTATTTTACTTGGTCCAATTCCAAAGAAACCCAGCAACATATATGAAATTGGAAATTGTTCCCTGATTGCTGGTATCATCAACTTCACAGCTACTGGCAAACTGAGAACTGTACTCAACGAGATCCAAACCTGAAAGAATAATTGCGTCGAATTATACCACCCATCTCTATGCTGATATTTGATATCAGAACTTGAAATGTCGGCGTTTACCTCTTCGCTGAATGGCAACTCCAGATACTTCCATAACGGTACCAGGCTACTTCGAGGAATCAAAATTCGCGACTGAACGAAGATGTGATTATGCGAGTAAGTTATGCCCGCGAGAGGCAACTGCAAAACGCATCCCCAACCCAAATCAGCATTTCTGCTCCTGATGCTCTCACGGATCTTGGTGCCATTCATTTCCGATAAATAATTTGGAGTGGCATTCAAACTCTTCACGATTATATTCACAATATCTGCTTCGATTCCCCGGGCGTGCGTTTTGCCAGATTTCGAATAGAAACTGTTATACGGTGGTAAATTTATGGTGGCTAGATTTATAGGACAACCATTGAAATTCCTGTACGGACGAAGCAATTTATTCGGAGTTACTTCATCCCCACAGCTTCCGTGATCCACGAGTTTCGTACATTTGCCACAATTTTCCGAGCAATATATCGTATAGGTCGATACACGAATATCATCATTGTCTCTCTCTTTCGTTAAAAATACAACGTTCCATTTTTCTATTCCAACGAGATATTTAATTATATTATCGAAATAATTTGTTGCCCCGTCCAAGTCAAATTCTTGCCAAACGTTGATGATAAATTGTCCTTGCACGTTGAACCTCGACAGATAACTTAATAATTTCGAGTCTTCCTCCCAATCTTTTCCTTCCAAAAAGATCATCGCGTTTCTCGTATATTCCGGATGATAGTTCAAATATTCCAGTTCGGAAAAATTTCGAACAATCTTGCTGAAAGTTCCCAAATTTTCGAGAACCTCGTCCAGAGAATTTTCCCAGACAATCTCTATGTTTTGAGCGCGAGCAAAGTATCGGTCTTTGATAACCTTTATGCATTCGACCATTCTTCGATGCCTCGTCAACGTCTTCGCGACAGTGTTGATTTCTTGCAGACGATGCCCGCAGGAATTAAAAATTAGCGATGCAAAAATTAACGCAATCGGCAATTGGCCTGCCATTCCAAAATCTTATTAAAAAGCCGCGTGGACGATGAAACGTTAGAAAATCAACTGAAGAAATCGTGATAGCTAAGAAATCAAGAAGTTGCAGCAAATTCGCTGCGACGACGAAAGTGGAGAAAGTATCGCAAAGTATCGCTCGCGTGTCCCAAATCGCTTCGCAAATTTCAGCTATGGAATAAGTACGATAAACGATCGGGTGAGTAAAGTTTCGAACTGCTGACGAAACGAGTAAAATTGGAGCGAAGCGAGAGAAGATTGACGTATTATCTTGAAATCGTCAGAAATTGATGAACATTATTTTCGATACACATTTCCAAACAAGTGTTTCGTTGTCAGAGGAGAATTACTAACATTTGACAAACTTTCTTCTGCTAACTTTTTGGCTATCTTTCGCTTATCGGTACAATTTGCATGAAAAACTTTGGAAGACAAATAAAATGATGTTAGACGAAACAATGAAAAGACGAACTGCTTGCTTATTTTTTAACGTCGTTGATAAACGTAGGAGTTATTTTCAAATCGACAGAAGTTAAATGTCAATGAAAACGTAATAACGTTGAATTATCGTGACTGCGTCAAATAACACGATAGCAATGAAAGTTGAAAATAAAATTTTCAAGGTCACTGAAGTCGTAAGTTCAAAAGTTCCAGCGATTTAAAAATAAAAAGCAACTAAAGTTCAGGAAAACTTCTAACACTTGATTTATCGATGAAGAAATGTCTGCGCGAAAATCGTTAAGGAGATCGAGTAATTCTGGAACGTGTATGTAATATGATGCAGGAATATAACGAATTTATTTTTGGTCTTCGCGCCGCAAAAATGTATCGATGAACAGTCTTCATTCCAAGTTGAAGATGTTCGAGGTCGCGGGTATATCGAAGCCAAATTTGCTTTTTTTGGTAAAAAAAAACCTAGCTAGTTGTTTTGAATAATGTGATCGGTTCTCGCAAAAAATAATGATTTGCAAGAGGATAGTTTTCGTTTCTCCTTGATTTGTTAATAATTCGCTTCTTCTAATCTACGAGTAAAATTAATCAATTGATAATTAGTCAACTTTCTCTTTTTATGCAACGACGAATAGGTACACCTCACAGAAACAGGCTACGAAGATAATGTTACGATCTTCAACAACAGATCTTCAAATAGGTGAGAAATATATTTTTAGAATAACAAGCATGTACAGTAAACTGCCAATTTTTTTTTTATTGGTAAATAATTGATGATGTTTTTTTTGTATTTTTCATATAAAAGTGCATATAATTGAGACAATAAGATAATAATTTGCGAGAGCTAGACTATTTATTGCTTCTGTAAAAAAATGTTTTTATCAAACGAATGTCGTCGAATTAATTTCATAAGAAACGAAATTCGGTGTTGATTATTTTGGAGCGAAAACGATTTAAAAATATTTGGCAACCCATTGTACTCGCAGGAAGACGAAGACTTTCCGAAAAAGAGATGGATTACTAATGTGCAAGCGAAAATGCGAGTAGGAAATACAATTCCTTTGTTGAATTTTTTTTCGTCGCTTTTTCACCAGTTTCGTCGCCGAAATTTGATCAAAATTCCGCGAGACTCGTGACATCTCGAACAAGTATTCCAGATTTCTAAGCGACTCGAGGTTTACCCTGACTTCGTCTTATTTTATCGAATTACGCGACCACGGAGACCCTCAGATATTAATTCTTATCAAATCTCGGGCGCAAAAAAAAATGATGAAATTAATAGCGCTTCGCTAAACGGTGCTGCAGTAGTAACCCAGTGAGACGCGGTATAGCATACATGCAAATACGGAGCAGCGACATGTCGTTCTACGCGCTGTGTCTCATCCTCGGATTAATATTGACACCGGGTGAGTGTTTCGTGTTTTTCATGCCGAACGAACGTTTTTCCACACGTTTTATCGAATTACACGAATGAAAGGGAAAAAAAATTAAACCTCGAAACTCCTCCGGCGAGATTTGTTTCGTTTACTCTCGACTCTGGTCTATCATTCGAATTCGGCTCGCAACGTTGTTCACTTATAATTGCAAAAGTGTTTACAAATCTAATACATTTGAAGGAATCTATTCGATTTCATTTGCTCGGCAAATAATAGTTACTCGTGTTGTTATTATTATTATTCTGAGGTGTCGTCGATGGAGATTGATTATTGGGAGCTTGCTTGTGTTTGTTGGGTTGATTACAATACTCTCGTATTGTTGCTGAACTCTGAACTGCCAACTTGAGTTATTATTGGAACCTCAGCTATAAATACGCTGCTTCGTCGTTTGTTTTTACGTATATCAAAGTGTTGGCGAAAAAAACAAACGGATTTCGTATCGTGTTATACGTATGAAAAGAAACGCGCGCAAATATTCTATGCGCGAACGAGAGCGTTTTCCAGAAAAACGGAAACGAGTTTATGACATTTTCTGTTTTAGGTCAATCGTTTAATTTCAACGATTTTTTAAACAACGTGGATGCTGGGATCAAAACGTTCATAACAAAAACCCTCTCGGAACCAGCGACGTTCCATCTGTATACGAGGTAAGAATTCAGTTCTTTGATTATATTCGCAGAATCACACGTACAATTGGTAGATATGCAAATGGTTCCATTTGCGAATATGAAATAAAAATGCCTGGGTGAAAATAAATTTCGTCCGAAATTTTCTCACAGATTTGATCGCCTATTGATGAAAAAAATTAATCTGCTGTGCGAATTTTTTAAAAGATATGAATAATCAACTGCAGTTCTATTCCCAGCGATGACGCATGGATATCTCAACGACGTACGATATTCCATGCAGTTTTACTGTTATCCGAGTCGGAACTGTATTTTAAAATTTGGAAAACATACTCGTTTTCCAAACATACTCGAATTCGATATTTTACGGATTTACGTTTGCATCGCAGTATTCATTCGCGTCCATCAGGAGTAAAAATTATGGATCCTATTGTATAATTACAAGTAATAGTTTTTTTCCTCAACATTTTTTTTGCAGAGAAAATCCTTTTGACGAAGAGCAATTGATTATCAATAACACTGAAGTTTTGTACGCTTCTCATTTCAATGAATCCAGACCGACCAAGATCATAGTACACGGATTTAGCGATACAGGAAATGAAGTGTGGATACGTAATCTTCTTGAAGGTAATTACGATGAAATAATTCCTTAGGCATTACATTCTACTAAGCATTAACAAACGATGCTCTATGTATGTATATATTTACGGCCTCCCCGAAGGGTTACCGGCACTTCCTTCTCTTCCTCTCTCCTTATCCTAGTCTCTTAACCTAGTTAGCCTAGTTACGCATTCTCATTCCTACTCCCTCCTCTCCGACTTCCGTTTCCGTTTCATTCATCCCATTCCACTTCTGCCATACCACCCTCTTTCTTTCCTTCGTTTCTCCATCTCTTTCATCCATTCCTCTCCCTTGCCTGCTCCGTCCAAAATCTCTCTCACCCTCTCTGCTACTCCTTTCTCCTCCTCTTCCTCTGCCTCCCTACCGCACACCTCTAGCGTGTGACCCCACGTCTCCTCTTCTATCCCGCACAATCTACACCTCCTGTCCTCTTCCTCTTCCCAGTACCTGCCCTCTCTCATCTCATTTCCCAGTCTGTACCTCGCTACTCTTCTCTTCCTTTCCTCGCTCCACTTTCCTCCTAGGTACTCCGGGACTCCTTCTACTCTTATCTCTTTGTACCACCTGTTGTACCTCGATCCTTGTATCTCCTCCATCCTTTCCCCTTCCTGCTGTCTCCTGTCCTCTTTCTCTACCTCTTCCCAGTTCTCTCTTTCCCTGCTTCTCCCTTCCTGTCCGAACTTGTCCCTAAATCTTCTCCTCTCCTCTTCCCATTTGGATTTCCTTTCCTCCCCTCTCCTCTCCCTCTCTTCTACCTCCTCCAGGCACTCTCTCGCTATTTCGCTCCCTTTTCCACTTCTCAGCTTCTCTTCGTAATTCCATGCTCTCTTCGCCGCCCTTGTACAAACGATGCTCTACTTCTGCGAATTTGTTGACATTTTTCAAATCCGATACGTTTCAGCTTATCTAGTACACGAAGATGTGAACGTGATTGTTGTTAGCTGGGAATTCTTCGCTGCTCAGCTATATCCAATTGCTGCGAATAATACGCAGCGAGTTGGTATATATATAGGAAATTTTCTGGAGTTTCTTAATCGCGAGTTGAACTTAGAGTACAAAGACGTGCACATTTGTGGTCATAGTCTGGGCTCTCACGTAGCAGGATTCGCCGGAGCATATCTGGAAGGTCGAATAGGAAGAATAACTGGTAGATTCATTTATATATATATATATATATATATTTATAAATATTCAAATATCTTTATACTCGGACGTTCTAAGAAGTTTTTGGAAATGTACCACGTTACGTGTATTTTATAAGGACTCGACCCTGCTAGCCCGTTGTTTGAAACTTTTACCGATAAAGTACATCCAGACATGAGACTGGATCCTACCGATGCACAATTCGTGGATGTAATACACAGCAGCGGGCTAGCGTTTGGTTTCGTATCACCGCTGGGACACGCTGACTTTTATCCCAACAACGGAAAATTTCCACAACCAGGATGTTCCTTTCCACCAACGACAAGTAAATCTATATTTCTTCTACGCTATACTATGAGCGCTGGTCGAAATCTCTGGAATACATTAAGCATATTACACAAATATTTCCCATCTGCCTGTTCATGTCGTTTGAATAATGTATAGTATAAGATGAAACTATAGTATAAATTATAGTATAATCTAATGTATAACGTATAATCTGAAACAAGTAGGCGAACAGACTTTACAGATCGGTCGTTGATATTTGACTTATTTTTAGCATACTGCAGTCACTCGAGGGCACATCAATATATGACAGAGAGTATTGGAAGCAGCGTAGGTTTTAGAGCTAGAAGTTGCAGCGATTGGGAATCGTATACGGAAGGACGCTGTGATTATAATCCATTGGTTCTCATGGGAGAATATGCATCTACGGCGTAAGAAATAATAGCACAATGCGGTTCATAGTTCGTTTCCTACCAAAATTGTTCACATAGACAAAGATTGATCACGATTCGAAATTGTTTTTCCAACTTTTCAATTCATCCATCTTCGAATAGTCCAATATACGCGAATCATAAATATCAACATTATGTATTCGAATGATGTTTCAGGTTGCGAGGAAAGTTCTACCTAATGACCAACGAGGCTCCACCATTTGCAATTCCGTAATATTTGTTCAACGCCATACGAACGTACAATCTTCGTGGTCCATGCTATGTTTCTTGCTAGTCATGTTCAAGTTTCCTAATATATAAGATCAAACCTCTCTTACGTTAATAGATACAAGGCACGTGTAATTTTGAAATGAAAATTATTACCGCATGATAAGTTTGGCAATTATACGCATATCTGAGTGTCCTTGCAATTATATGAATTTGAAAGCATGCACATTTTTGAAATTGTCAACCGTTGTTGAACATCTATTTTTTTTATCTGCATCAATTTTCGTTCTCTTTAGCTGAAATGTAATAATCTACTGATTTAATGATAGTGCAGTTAATGTGTACGAAACGTCCGACGAAATAATTGGAAGTTACTCCTCGCCGAATTCAATGATCAATCAAGAGGTAAAACAAATAGCACACTATGAAAACACATGGTAGAAGGTATTGATTAATAAAAACAAGTTTCGTGTGTAAAGAAGATATATTTTGAAAATAGATTTGATCTCTGCAGAACTTACTGATTCGATTGATCGTTCTTTTTCTTTTTTGACTTTTTGTCGCTGGCCGCTGACACGCCAGTTAGTACAGATAATTGCTTTTTTAAACTAAGAAGAATGTCCACTTGCGGTTGCCAAACACTTTTTCCTTCCTTCGCTTTCAATTCTCTCACAAGAAGTCCCTGCGCGCAGAAAAAGGTAATTGATTTTGATTGATTTGAATAATGTTGCTGGTGAAATGATGTTTAAAATACCTGTTTAGTAATCTCAGCTTCAAGAGAAGCAACATCTTGCGGACCACTACCGTTTTGTTCTGATACCTTGGATGTAGGTTTTTTTGAGTTATCTGCACTTGTCTTGTCTCCCGTGGTCGGTCCAGCAGCAGTTTTTTCAGCAAGCTGTTTTTTTAATTGCAGTAATACTGCTACTTGCGGTTGCCACACGGATTTATCTCCTTTGGCCTTCAAATCTCTTACTAGTTGAGCCTAGAAGTGAAACGAAATGATAGAATGTATATCTACAGGGCAAGATATTTAAGTACAATTAAACTGTTTAAAGAGATATGAACTTGTTTGGCAACTGCTGCTTCTAAACTGGCGACGTCACCCTCTGCTATAGTTGTAATTTTCTGAGAGTCGCGTGGCGGGGAATCTTGTTTTCCTGCATATTTCTTTCTCAAAATTTCAACTTGTTGATCCTCAATTTTATTGAAAAGCGGTGATGGCTTTCCAAGTTTATGTCCACTTTCCAACATGCACGTTATAGTGTCTGGGATATAGCCGTAATCTGCTTTCTCTAATCCGAGCTGTGATCGCAATTCTCGCGATGTGTTGGGTATGAATGGCCCAAGCAATGCTGATAGAAGGCAAGCTAGATTGCAGCAAACACCAATGACGGTACCTGCCTTTTTCCTGTAATAATATATGATGAATTATTATGGTTGGCCGCATTCTCAGAAAAAGCCAACTTACTTGTCATCGTCAGTGCCTTTAATCTTGACCCAAGGTTGTTGCGATTGCATATATTGATTTCCATGTTTCGATATAGCTAAAATATGTCTAAGCGCGTCTCTCATTTTTGTCTTTTCCATTGCTGCTACGTAAGATGCAAGTTCTCGTTGAGCAAGTGCGAGAACAATGAGGTCATCTTCTTGCAGATCTATCGGAGGGACTTTTGACGCAAAATTCTTCTCTGCAAAGGAGAGTGCCCTGACGGTTGCGGAGAATGGTTCCTTGTTTATTATTTAAATATCCTCAAAGTCACCAGAACATAAGCATTCATATTTCAGATAGCTCACCTATTTACAAAGTTGCCAAGGTTGTTGAGCAATTCACTGTTATTTTTCGTGGCCAAATCAACCCAGTTAAAATTTGAATCTTGACTCTCGGGCCTTACGTATGCAAGGTAAAATCGCCACACATCAGCTGGTATTCCAGTGTCCCTGGCGTCAGTCCCAAACACACCAATTCCTCGGGATTTTGAGAATTTCGTATCCTCATAGTTTAAGTATTCTACAATCAAGTAAGCCTTTCAATCCGAGCAGCGAAAGTGAAATAAGGAATCCGGTGGATTACTTACCGATTGCCATAATATGTTTTACCAATGTATATCCGTTGTCAGCTGCTAATAGTGCAGCAGGAAACATAACACAGTGAAATGGAACGTTATCTTTAGCCATAAACTGATACAGATTGATATTCTGATCCTTTGGCTTCCACCATTGCTCGTAGTCTTTGGTGTATCTCTTCGTGATGCTCATGTAACCGATTGGCGCATCAAACCAAACATAAAATACTTTATTTCGATAACCGTCGAGTGGAACAGGAATACCCCACTTCAAATCTCTTGTTATACATCTTGGCTTAAGATCGTCCCTCAACCATGGTTTAGCAACTACTCGCGCGGTAGTTGACCATTCCTTTTCTACACTCGATGCCCAGTTTCGCAACCTGGGCTCAATCTGTGAAATTATTAGATATTCCCGATTGAAGAATGGATCATTTCACTTATCGATACATTAATTTGAATGGTCCGAATTTCATCTGACCTTAGGTAGATCTAAGAAGAATTGTGTGGACTGTTGAATAATTGGTTTATGGTTGCAAACTTTACAGCGAGGATTGATCAGTTCGGTAGCATTGACTAGATGACCACAACCATCGCATTGATCGCCACGAGCATCTTCGTACTTACAACCAGGACATATCCCCTCGACAAATCTGTCAGCTAAAAATCTGTCGCATTTCTGACAAAGTAATTGATCCACACTTTCAGCATTGATGAAACCCTTCTCTTTGAGCCTCAAAAAAAGTGCTTGGACAATCCTGACAAAAATGTGAATGAAGTTTAGAATTGTGTCTATGGTAAAATATTAACGTAGTAGCAGACACGAGTGAAAGTAAAAAATAGAGAGAAGTGAAAACGGGGAACTAACTCTGTTTGTTCTGGAGTGGTGGTGCGCCCAAAGTAATCAAATCCGATACTGAACCACCGATATATGTCATTGTGAATACTGAAGTACTTATCACAGATCTGCTGAGGAGTCAAATTCTCTTCAACAGCTTTGGCTTCGGTGGCTGTACCATATTCGTCTGTACCACTAAAGAGTAATATGATTTTAGTTCCTGACTGCCAGCAATAAATTATAATATTTCATCGGAAATGAAGCAGTAAATTACCAAATATAAAGCGTGTTGTAGTTCCTTTGACGACAATATCTGAAATAGCCCAGAATAATCTATTTAGTTATTGTTAAAATGAATTACATATGTTTACTGAACTTGCATTGATACCTAGCAAAAATATCTGCGGAAAGAACACAACCAATAATATTTCCAAGGTGAGGTACGTTGTTTACATATGGAAGGGCGGATGTTATCAAAATGTTCTTTTCACCCTGTTTGGGCAGTCTGTAATAAGCAATGTAATGATCAAGCGTACTTCGATCGTTAATACCGCAAACCTAAGTAAATATTGATCTTCAAAACTATTAATAACTCACACAGGATATACTGATTCTTTGACGGAGGGATATTTCTTGGATGTCCAACTTTTATTGATTGAAAGAATTTCTGAATCACTAACTTTTTCCATTTCATTTTCTTTTGTTATGTTACCCTGAAATTCAAATGAGTGATCATTAGTAATAAATCACCAGAAAGGCACGCGACGATCGATGTGGAGACAAATATTGTCTGAATTTTAGTCAGTTTACTGTTTATATATCTGTTCGATTGTTTCATTAATAGCAAGTAGAATCATTTGAAAAAAAAAGTTGATCCCTCTGACATCAACAACATTAACGTGATTTGTGATGAAAATTTTGCGCACTTAACGATACGAAATTAGAATACGAACCTTGTTTGGGACTGATTTATTAGAAGCCCAATTGGTATACGAATTTTGAGGAAACCAACTGGCAGCTTGGATGCTTGTTATAGCTTTTATACCTTTTTCCCCGTTGTATTCTGCTATCGCTGCCTGTTCAACGAAGAATATCAATAGTACGGAAAGACAAAACGAATGGTTGAGAATTTTACTGAGATATCAATCTTCACAAATGAATTACTTGAATCACTGATAATTGTTGAATTGTATTCATCCATACGTGTACATCAGGAAATTCGGTTGCTATTTCAGCACCGACTTCTGTACTCAATAGAGTCGACCACAATGTCACCCATACAATTGCATCGGCTATAGATAAACCAGATTTGTCCTGTATGCAGAAATTCTGATGATCAGTCACACATTTCGGCTCAAAATCACCAATATTCGGTAATGAAAAGTTGAATACCTCGACTAAAGCTTTCTTGTTTTTCAAATGTGTAGCTAAATGTTCTAATAAAAACCACACACGAGCTTTATGAGATGGATCCAATTTCCCTGACCCTCCATAAGCAACCAATGCGGGCTAGAAACAAAATAGTTGAAAAACTTCTTGGAACGATATTCCTTTCGGTTCATCAAGACTACCTGCAATTGAGCAGCATCCCATTCCATCCATTCATTAGACGCAACGAAGAATTGTTCATGGATCGGTACTAAAAATTGAGCCGCGGCATTAACGCTGAACAAAGATGTTCCCGAAGACAATTGCAAATATGGTAAGCGACCTGTAGCAATATCTAGAAAACATACATTCATAAATATTAGAAAAACAATCAAGGTACTAGCCGTTAATAACTACGTCACATTTCAAATACCATGTTTCATATAAATACTCTAAGCCGTATAAATACGCAGAATATAAAATGATGATGGAATGCTGATTTTTGTCTACGTCGTAGCATGAAATATTGCTCGTAGGTGATGATGAAAATCAGGCTGCGGTTTCATCTACCGCTCGAATTTACAAAGTTTTATGAAAATAATAGAGAAACACACGTGCCAAATAATTGTGTAAAATCTTTTTATTTGTTCACCAAATATCCGAGGGTACAGTTTAAGTCAGTTATTTGTTGTTTGACGAATAAATAACTTTTTAGGTTATATTACACACCTTGCGGTAAGACTGTCTTCCATGTGACAGGAACATTGGCGAATTTAGCCGCGATAAACAATTTCAGTGCGTTCGGATTGTTTTCATTCGTTGTTATTATCATTTTTATAATAAATTATTAATTATCTGCAATAAATACTAAAATATGTTCACTAGACGATCGATACACGTTGACTCGCAAGTGAACACCAGTGAACACTGGTGAACACTATCGACGGACCGACCAACACTATCATACCACACGCGCGCACACACACAGTATGCAGCTGTAGCGCTAGGTAAGATCGCGAAAAGTGAGGTTACCATTGTGTTACTAATGAGATATAATATAAATTCAATGCAGTGTTGGTTATATTATTAGCATTAGTATTCCGATTAAAAAAAAGTTTTGTATGTAACAATCCTGAGACCCGCTGAAATATATTTCGTCATGTATTCATAGATTCATAATTAAATTCATTACATGTCATGGGCTGATTACGCGATGTTTCAGCAAATATTAATAGGCCTGTGGATTAGCTGAACAGCCTTCGGCATATTTAAGCATATCTATTCAAATAAATGTGATGAATGCAAAGAGGCGAATTAGATTTCTCACTTAGGTTATCTATGAAATCTCATACGAACATGTGATGTAAGCTGAATTGCCTGTCTTTGGGGCAACAGGCGTTACAGTCATTCGTACTGTTAACAATCGTTTGTGACGACATCAGCGCTATACGTACATGATTGTTACATGATTTTTTTCCTATAGCTTACGTGACATCATTTATAATAAAATCGTACTTCGCTAGTTGTTTTCCGAACGCACGGGATACCGACGCAGCTTGTTTGTTACATAGTGGGGGTTCCCAAACCATGTCGTATGAACCACTTTGGGAACGGGATTCCCCGTATTAATAGGCTGTGTGAATATACACACTATCCAAAGTGCATTTGCTGATTCACGACTGGTTAGAGTTCACTGATATTTGGTCGTGGGCAGTTCCATTTACGACTGACGATCCAATAAGTTTAGCGACGAAAATGCGTCGCCTTATTTTTTGTGCATTGATATGTATTTTCATATTGACTGCGACCAAAGCGTCAAATATTGTTTTGATAATTGCGGATGACCTTGATTTGACAATCGGTGGAATGGTGAGTCTTATATGTCTGCCAATAAAATTGTATGTAGGTAGAAAAATTATTAGTACGATTCAAACGGTCTTTTCTATGAACTTTCAGACTCCGCTAAAAAATACACAGAAACTAATCGGGAATGAAGGCATCGTATTTTCGAACTGCGTAAGTTACCAATTTATTTGCAAATTTAAAAATGTAGTAGCAAGTTGGAGAATGTAATTTTCAAGATCTTTCATTTCTCTGACGAAACTGATCAGTATCATAGTCTACATCTCTCGCAAGCTACGTCATTGCGTCTATTAAAGCTGTTTTTCAACAAAAACCATGTCATGTATAATTACAAGATGAAGCTATTTGATGAATCGGAATAAATATTTTATGAAATTATTTCAAAGTTTTTTGCACGTCTGATTGTATATATTTTATTGATTAGTTTGTCAACTCACCGATTTGCTGTCCAAATCGTGCATCGATTCTGACAGGACGTTGCCAACATAATCATTTGACAGTCAATAATTCAATCAGCGGTGGGTGCAGCAGCCCTCAATGGCAACAAACGCAGGAGGGAAATACTTTCGCTGCGGTCCTGAAAGCTAATGCCAAGTACACAACATTTTACGCCGGAAAATACTTGAATGAGGTGACTTTTTGAGGCTCATAAATTATTTGTATGTACAAAAATTGCTTGTATGTAGATTTTGCTTGATCATTTGTACAAAAATATTCCGCAGTATGGCAGTCCAAACGCCGGGGGTGTCGCACATGTACCAAAAGGATGGGATTGGTGGGCCGGTTTGGTTGGCAATTCCAAATACTACGATTACTCGTTATCTATCAATGGTACAGAAAAAAAATATGGAAGTCATCCTGAACATTATTTGACCGATGTTATTGTAAGTCTCGAAAATCCTATTCAAGATCTGCACAGAAAACTTCGGCTCAACGAGACCGTACAATATATTTTGAAGAAAAATTACACCAATAATTTCATAGAAAAAATATTCCTTTTAATTTATTACAGGGAAATTTGGCGGTGGAGTTTTTGAAAACGCGTCACGCTAACGATGCTAATGATTTTCTCATGGTGATGTCGCCACCTGCCCCTCACGCTCCGTATACACCAGCGGTGAGATACAACGATGCTTTCAAAGGTACTAAGGCTATGAAAACCGACAATTTCAACACTCCACGACAGAGGGTAACTCTTATCACGTTTTTCACTATTTCTATCAATGAATGTTAATGTCCTGTGATGAATGATTATTCATAGGAATTAAAACTCCTCAGTTCTATAATATTATTTCATGAGCAGTCTGATCACGTATGATACGGGTATATCGATTGTACTTTGATTATATTCGGCAGGATAAACATTGGTTGGTACATTACGGTCGGGCTCCGCTTCCTGATGATGTACTGCCAAAATTAGATGAAGTTTACAGACGTCGTTGGGAGACGCTGTTAGCAGTTGATGATTTAGTCCAGAACGTTTACATGACGCTTAAGGAACGAGGACTGTTGAACGATACATACATTATTTTCACATCTGACAATGGATATCACATTGGTGAGAAGTCAATGCTCCTTTCCCACGGTATTTCTTAACCATTTTCTCAAATAATCCAGGTCAATTTGGTATGCCGATCGATAAACGGCAGCCGTACGAGACGGATATCCGAGTGCCTTTACTGATACGTGGGCCAGGTATCTCACCTGCTACAAAGAACGAACCGGCTAGTAGCGTTGATTTATTCGCAACAATACTGGACATGGCTGGGATAGATGCACCATCCGACGGCACGTCGTTGTTGAGTCATTATCTACATATCGACAGAACGGTTCTCATCGAGTACAGAGGAGAGAGATCTAAAGGAACTCCAAATTCCGGTTGTCCAGCCGATACTGATCCGAATGTGACTGTAAGCAAGATAATCTAAGCAACCGCCTTTGACCATAGTATTCCACTGTTTCCACCCCTAATAGTATGGTCTTCATTGATCAAAGTTGGAAAGAATAAACTCCATTGATGGACAAACACTACTCGGTATTCTTACAGTTGTGCAGTAAGGATTTCGCTTGCAAGTGTCAAGATTCAGCTAATAATACATTCAGCTGCATACGCAGAGTATCTCAGGCGGATGACAATTTGTTCTGCATCTTCGAAGACAATAATGTAAGTGTGCGGAAATGAAAGAATGTAAGTGTTCATTGTTCTCACGGTTCGAATTCAATTGCAGAATTATATAGAGGCGTACGATTTGAAAGCTGATCGATTTCAACTAAATAACATCGGATACACGATGAAGCGGGGTCTTAGACATCGATTCAGACAGCGTCTGAAATCTGCAGTGATCTGCCAAGGTACCAACTGCGTGATAACAGGATCTCAGGCTAAAGTCAAACTCGTCTAATTTCTAGCTAATGTGATTGGTATAAAAAACAATTAATCAAGCTACATATAAACTACACAATGAATTTTTTTACATAAAAATGAAATGTTTTTACAAGTATATTGAGCTTAAAAAATACAATGTCGTTTCTTTGAGTATATGATTTTTAATTTCCATTAAAATGTTCATGAAATATGGATAATCAAATTTTATTCTAAAAGTCCGCTGAAAATTCGTATCATCCAATAATGAAAATTTGATCCTACCCGTAACTGTAAGAAACCTCGCCGGTGCTACAGTATACTTGCAATCACTTAGATAACACGTCGGAATGTTCCCCTTTTCTTCAATAGTATTTACTTTTTCGTGTCACACTAGCAAGCATCGAATTTTTCTTATTTCAAGGAAACTGTTCTGTAATCTATGTGATGAACGAGTGTTTCATATCATCTTTTTTTTTGCAAAACAGCATCCTGTTTTTTGTGGAATTTTTCAAACGCCACGAGGTCTAGAATTATTTCACGGAATATTCAATCGATCGGTCGAGGTCCAAATTCCCAAAACATTTTAGATAGATAAACACGAGCAGACAATCTTCTTGATATTTTTGCATCGGGCTTTTTCCGTTGCGATTGATATTCAAATATTCAAGTCGGTCGGGGCTCGATAAAAATATTTTCTAAGAAAACAAGACCGTTTGTGAGATTGCGCCAGTTCATATGTACACCGAGAGCCTACACGGACCTGGTTCGCTATCTGTAAATTCGTCAATGAACAGCATTTATTGGAATCCAGGGACAATGATCAAAATATTCGATTAAACTATGCAATTGGCATGACCGTTGACAGAGCATAATATTTTCGTCGTATTTCTCATCAGAATACGCTGAATGTATGAAACGTGCTTGTTGCAACGTAACATCTAACGTTAAATAGGTCTCCAGAACTGCGGCGATTTACGGTAGCTTCAAAAGTATCACGAAGACGTCTCATTCCTTTGAAAGTCAAGAGGCGTATAAATCTCTTTTGGAGCGATTTTTCAAAAATTTCAAATGTTTGCACACATCGTTTACACACAGCAAACGTTCACTCGCGATACATAAAAGCACTCGCACAGATGCTCTACCCCAGCGAAAGCAAGACGTCGCGCGGCTCCGTTTATTAGCCAAAGGATTTACGCTCGTGCAGAAAAAACCCAGTCCAAATGCCTATTGATCTGAATTTCTCTCGCCTGAGCGAGTGAATTCCTCCGGCACAAAGTAAGTGAAGTGTAGGAAATTAAGCTTCATTTGTATCAGACGCCCCAATTCGCTTCGCTTATCAAGGTGCAGCATTTTTTTTTTTCAAATTCTTTTTAACGCATCGTGATTATCGACGAGACCAGGACAGGGTGATTTTTTTCAAGGACGCCCGTCATGTGTGAGAATGAGTATCAGGTTTTCGGAAATTTACAGAGTAGAGCATGAAATTTATCGTGGAGTACAACGACGAGTCGTAGGGAAAAAGGTATTGAGAACGGTTTCGGACTGCCTTGGTTTTTCACAATCGACGAAGGAACGCTGTTGCGTCGGATAGCGTATTAGTTAGCGGTAAGAATTAAGTGTTTTGGTGAAACCTGCGTCGGTCGATTGAACAAGCAAACGTTTTTCGGCCCAACTTTGATCGTCGACGATTGTCGGACCTTCAAAAGTGTCCGGTCGACCGCGGGGTATGGATGCATTGTCCAAGGCTCAACAGTTTCCGGTGCTTTCCGATCAATAGGTCCTCCGCGATTTCTTCGCGTACCCCCCGGGGCTCGGTCGTGGCTTATTTACTTACTCGAAAAATTCACGTTTCACTTGACGTATCTCATTCGTAGACCCGGATGATCGTTGCTCCGTAGATCGAGCACGAGTCGAGTGTTACGCGAGTAATAGGAACCAGGTGGTAATAATTCGGGGAATCGAAGTATTACGGTAATTACTGTCAGGCTCTCTCGATCACGGTTCGAGTGTCGCGTCAGTCAGCTCCGGACATCATTATTCGAACGAACTTCGAAGCTCGTTTTCTACGGACTCGCGCCATCGCAATCGTTCACAGGCCCCGCAGCCTTCCTCGACTCTTTGTTATGTGATAATTAGCTTCTGATTCTCAAAAGAACAGCCAGCGCCAGTCGCATGGAACATGCAAATTGATAAACGAATTAGCGAATTGGAAAATAACAAGGTAAAGTTACACTTTGATGAAGCTACAATATTTTACTTGCCGAGAGAGAGAGAGAGTTGGAAAGACGCGATTCTTCGCCTCTCAAAGTCGAACCCTTCGTAAGCCTCGCCTGAAATCAAATCAATGTTCGTTGTGCGAAGGAGATTTATCAACCCTTTCAGTCACGAATTTTTTCAGCTATCGTTTCTGTTTTAAGGAAATTTGGCGTACAACAGTTTTAGAGATTGCTGATGACGATTCCGCTGTCAAAATTACAAGATCAACGACCTCAAACACCCCTATGTGCACCAAATTTCAGACAAACTTACTACATTTCAAAATGTGGATCGGCGATGTTGAATCTGCTTTGTTTAATAACAATTCGTTATCAGCAATAAATATTTTAAATAGTTATGCAATATTATTCTATTTTTTTTAAAACACTTATTGGATTCTTGGGAAGGCAGGGACCAAAAAACTGCTACGAAATCGATACCAAGCTGCTTATAAAGACGAATGAAATTAAATTGCGATCACGTAGTAGTGTATTATAATTTGTCTAGGAACGCGGTGAGATGATAATTATGTTGTTAGTCGCATATTATTTACGGGGGAATTTTTCATCGAAATAAAATATGATCGTTGAACGGATATGCGGAGAGAAGGATGAATCGTAGGTAGGTTAGCTCTACCTGGTGTACGGTAGTCAAGTCAAACACATGGCTATTAACTCGGTCAACATTTCGGGGTACTTAGATGCTTAGTCCTTCCGATGGCTGTGGAAAGGGTCCGCGTCGTGGTCGTACGTAACAGAGGCAGTACCAGAACAAGGCCAAAATAAATACCCATCCATAGTCGAAGCCTACGAGAGGGCTGAAGAACCCCTGCGTTCGCCTCGCTCTGTCAGTTCATCAATATTGTTTTAGGTCAGCGCAAGTTAAGTTTGTAACCCGAGAAATGAGGTTACTAGCTAACTAACCAAAGACACGTAACGAGCAACTGATCATATATTTACAATCGGGTGTAGCATTGTGGCTGTGTGTACAGTTTTTCCATAGATGGTCCGCCGAACGTTCTCGACTCGATACAATAAATGTAGGTAGCACATTTGTTGCACCGTAACGCGTCGTTTCCGGAAAAATATCTGTTCCGATCAACGAATTGATTTTATGTTGTCCATTCTCGTCTATTTCCAGATCTACGAAATGAAAATGTGCGCTGAGTTGATCGAATTCGAATAAGGTTTCCAGATTCGTCTGGTCTTGCCACGAAGCAATGGCATGCGATATTGAATGGTATTCGAGAAAGGTGGAGAGAACTGGGGCAGAGATGAGAATGGCGGGATGAGACCGAGGGGGTTTCCCTCGAGGGCTGTGAGAGGAGCAGAGAACGGGAAATATTTGGATGGGCGACGCTGAAGTGGGGAGAAGAAAGAGGCTCGGAGGGATGGAAAACTCATTACAACGAGGAGGCGGTCCGATATGCAGAGTTCACCGTTCCGCTTTTCGTCTTCGGTCTAGCCAATGGAAATCCTAGGAAGAAAATTACTTCAGCTGAAACGGCACCGGCAAGCAGAGCGAGTCTCTCGTATTTTGCAAATAATCATCGACGTAAATATTCCGACGCATCAGTGCAGTAATCGGATTATTCGAAAAATGCAGCCTCCGCCAGAGAAAAAAAGACTATGCATAATTGTAAAAAAAAAAATTGGCCCCCGAATTATCTATACAATTTATAGTTAAAAAATACAATTTTATTGGAATTTCAGATAGAATTCTATAGAACTCTACATAAATTATACATGATCACATCGTTCCAGATTTTTTTAATTCAATTATATACAACATTTCGTTCTCGGGTGCTCAGATTGTAATTCGTGGTAATTAATCCAGTTCCAGCGATTATTTCGCAAATTGATCGCCTCGCCTCATTCAAAACGAGTAGATTGCGCGTTGGATCGCTGATTATATAAAATTATATAATATTATAATTACTCGAAAAGAATTCGCCCGATATAATTAAACACAATTTATGCATGCTTATACATAATTATATAAAATTCTATGTACAATTGTGTATAATTATACGCAAATTATATAAATTTATTTGTATATTGTTATCGTATGTAGCCATTTTTTTGTATATAGTTATGTATAATATTTTTTTCTGGCGTACGTGTTATAGTTGCGTGTAGTTGTTGGCGAACGGTAACACCGAGAAGACCGGGAGCTTCTATGTAGAACCTGTCCGTCGGATGCTGCGTTACTCCGTGTCGCAGTCGCGACGCGCCGTGTCGTTCGGCAAAAGGTGAATGCGAACGCGTGTATCGTTGAAATAATTAATTAGTTTCGTTGAAAGCTCATAACCACCCCCATCTCTCGTCTCCTCGGGACGAAAACTCTGACCTCTTTGATTATATCACCGCCTCTGCTAACAACACGAGCCGGTTAATGAAAAGCCCAGGTAAACATGGTGGCCGTAAAATGTCGCGCAAATAAAATCCTCGCGGCCACAATTCCGTCGGCGAAAATTCTGCAAAGTAAATGTTGTACTAAAACGGCAAAATTCCAACTCGAGACGCGAGTCATATTCGTGCCGCGTTAACGTTTCCGTCGAGATTCTCTCATCGAACCACGAAGTGTTTGTCTTTACGCTGATATTTTTTTTTTTTTTTTTTTTTTTTAAATGTCAGACCTTCGGCGATGCAGTCATCAGGAATAAGTTTTCGTTATTTTTCCAGCCTGCCGATATTTCAAGCCGATTGTCGTCGTATTATTTCAGAATCATCCGCTATTAATCACGACACGTGTGATATTTCTCTCGAGCAACGATGTCCCACGTTATTAAACGAACCGAAGTGATATTTTAAGGGGATAGGCGCGATGACGTGGGGTCTTTGCCAAACCAGATAGACGAACAAACGAAATCATCCCCTCGTGCGGATGCAGAGTGTTGCCGGGAGTATAGGAGAAGGTTTGCTTGTGCGATATGCCTTGGGGCTCTGCAAACAGTTTCAGCGATGTAATCCAGAGTTAATGGTGCTTTTATAATAGGATGGATCCAGGACTCTGGTCCATCCTGACAACAACAAATTATTGCCTAATAATAATTCCAACGACGTTGCGTAGGAACCGCGAAACGTGATACCAATACATAACAATAGATTGACCCGCTGGTGATAACATTTTCCTACAGTTCTCGGGGTACGCTTCGCGGAGACAGCAGACAACGGGCCAATCCTAACAACAAACGGCGCCCAACGAGCAATCTTTCTCGGATTAAATTGAGGAAGCCACATTTGTGTTGCGAGAAGTTGTTATCTTTGGTAATTAATTGATTACCCCATCGTTCGTCTCGTCTGTCAAGGGGAGCATCGCTCTGGTTGCGTCCACGTCGATCTCTTCTTACTCTTCGTGCCCGGTTCTCGCTTCGGTTTGCTAACAACACCGAAACCTGATCTCCGATGTCTTCGGAAAATTTGAAGGAGTTAGCATTAAAAAAGGAACGACGATTTCCGGTGATGGCGTGATTTTAGATAATTTCGATTAAACATGTCATCAGTTTTATTCTAGAATTGCAAAGGGCTCGCGTAATCCGAAGTGAGAAAATATAACGAAAACGCTTGTTATTATTTGGCTACCCGATTGAAAAAGATTTTATCAATTTGTATGTACAATTATATCTACTTTATGTATAATTATATCGCGCCAATTTTTTTTTAAAAATAATTATAAACAGTTGTATGCAATATTTTTTATTCGGGTATCGCCGATAGCCAGTACGAGAAATGTAGAGCTGAATTTGTAGCTCGCGTGTTACGTGGTAGGTACCTAAAAATACAATTATTCATTTTCAGTCGTTCACTCGCGAGACAAACTCCCAACTCTGGTCTGTAGCCAGCCTAAGGTCAGTAAGCTCTCTCGCATTGCTTCTGTCGCCAAATCGACTCGTACCACCCCTCCGAGGCTCAGAATCAAATTCCGACCTGACTGTTTGTGTCCTGCAGCCGTATACTCGCAAAAATGAATGATATCTATACACCCCTTTTCGAGTTTGCCACAGATTGTGACACAGGTCACGCGATATCAATGAAAACAACAGTTAAAAAAAAATCAAAGATCACTAGAGCATACGTGACATTATTGAACAGCGAGAAAGACGTGAAAGACTGATTGCCATAGTGAAAAAAAAAACGCGGAATACAGAATAGTAATCAAATTTGAGTGGATATCGATGGTAGTCTCATCGTATAAAATTATCAAGATCAGTGATCTAGTTATATCCATTTGAGAAAACGCGAGCATGTTGATAGACATCAGACGTACGAGATATTTGTTGTTGTTGCAGGTTTAGTAACAATGTATTTTCGCCGAGAGCGCGGGGAAGACGATCGTGTATCCGTAGATGCTACCCCAAAGCCATTTCGAACGTTTAATCAAGCTGGGATTTGTAAATGGCTTCCTGCTTGGTAACACCCCTCGCCAATTTTTACGGGATCGTTCCACACCTGGGAGATTTTTCGCCCCGGTGGTCCCAAGCCGGATATCACTTTGATTTCTACGATTACATTTAAACTGACAGGTGTCTCCGTTCTGGGGTAGCGTTATGCCGTTTGATCTGTTTCCATTAGTGACCTCGGAGGGTGGATTTCGCTGGCGTCTGCTACACGGATAAGTCCACGAGACACCCCGTGATTAAACTAATTCTCGCACGCGCTCTTTACATTTGATAATTACCTCCTCTCGCCACTTCGACGATGTCTCATCGATCGTCGACGCGCCAACGCCAACTCTCGTCTACGTCTACTCTTCGGCTTTGCAGCATTTGCTACAGAAATGTACCAAAGAAATTTCCCGATCGTATTCGCGACGAAATTCAGAGATTAACATCTACCCTGGAAAACTGTTACTCGGAGATATTTCATTCGTCGAAGAACCAAACTGCAGCGATCTCTCCGACGCTACGAATCTTTGGAAGGACTCCGTGACAGCTCTCCTCATCCATGTGACACTTTTACGCCGCACCCTTCCATCAATCCTCTCATTGGCCGATCCTCGAGGGTTGAAGGCGTGGCTAACATCCCCCACCACTTCCGCCGCTCTCCCACTTTTGCTACCAACGAACATCTAGCTCACCTGTAGGACGAACACCGCGTTCCCGAGGGACCCGAAGATATCCGTGCTCAGCGATGGATAATCGGACCGTATTACAGCTTTCATGTCTGACGCTTTGTCCAGCCGCCATATTTCGTTCGTTCGACCAACTTTTGCATTATTATTCAAATTTCTTTCATGGCTTTCGCCAGCGGAAGCCCGAGGAATGCCATGTCTCTGCGGATCACAAACGTGCTTTTCCACAAAATCAGTACCGTACAATTTGCCTCGTTTCTGTACAAATATCCGAAAAACTGTACGAATAACTAAAAAAAGAAACTGCGCTATCTCGGTAAAAAATATCTCTGCTTGCACGTTTGTTTTGCGGATCGTAGAATTAATATTTTCAGATTTTTTGAACCGTGAGAGCTGAAATGCTACCAATGCAGAATTAAAATTCGAAACTCGATTTTCTGTCAACGGAAAATACTCGGAGTAAAAAAGTTCGATCCGTTCAAAATTGTAGAAATGTGATTTCTGCCTATTTGAAAGTTGACCACGAATCTGATTTTCATTCGTTTGATGAAATGATTTTTTTCGCATGGAAGACACTTTTTTTTTTCTTATACGTGGACGATGCGTCGAAGCGTAGCTCTTTCACTCGTATGACTGTGTTGTACATTTTGTAGAAATTAACCGGTTTCCCCGACACTCCACTGTTCCGAACTGACGAGAAAGGAAATTAATTTTTACGGCTGCAATAAAAACCTCTGTAAATAATTTCAGATCCGTGGAAAAGATTGGGCGTCCGGTAATCTTATTCACAGCAAAACCTTCGGCGTACCTGTGGCTTCGTGGGCTACGAAAAGCGTGAAACGCCAAACAACGGTTTTGATAAAACTCGCTGTTTGCTCGACAATTTAATATTGTTTGAATAATAAGTTTAGCCGACGTTTTTTACCCGGAAATCACGAGATTACGCCACAACCCGCGTCTCTGCGCCGCTGTTTCCGGTTTCTTACCAAATCCGTTTGTACAAAACTTACCCTTCATTCCCTGCTATGATACCTCGGTTATCGCTACTCCAGTGACAATCGAAGCGCCTCTGATTTCGAACGAGTGCGAAAACTTGATCTGCTCAGCCGGAAGACGAGAAACATTCGCCAGACTTTCCAGCCTTGAATAATATCGAGAGAAAAAATTTTGCAGCGCGATTCGAGCAGTTGGCATTTTTCGAATCGATGCTACGCAACGCGTCAGATTTTCCCTATAGGCGAATGGAAATCCATTGGGAACGTCGGCAACGGTTTCGTGCGTTTCCCACTTGAGCTGGATTTCACGCGTCGAATTGCATTATCTGATCCCACGTCAAGTATTAAGATGAGGGCTAGACTAGGTCATGGTCCACGAAGCAGCGTGGAAGAATTCTTCGAATTCCAACTGATAATTGCACTTCGTTTTTACGTTTTTACGTTTTTCCATAGTTTTTTCTTTTAACAACAGGCACAATAAAAAGTAGATTAACAAGGTTTGAGAATAATTAAATGAACAATGCAATAAAAAAAAACAGGAGCTTGAAGATACTGAAGAAAGGTTACGAGTGTTACGACGGGCACTGCTTTGCTAAACACATACGCATATACGAATACACATGACATGTACCCCGCACGTTCGTACGACTATCTTTAAATGGCAAAATTTGTTGCTCGCTCACTTAATCGTCGTTTGGTCTTCGATGTTCGATCAACACTTTTTTTGTTCGTTGTTCCAAATTTCCCAAAAAGTTACCATATTTCAACGATTGGACCAGCTATATTGAATCCGCTGTTTTGGATTTCAACATTTTTACAGCGGATTCAGAATCAGAGACATGAAGAACAACTGAACCAGCAATTTGCCTGTTGCGGAAAAAAATCCGTTTGTCCCTGCCGTTTTGAGACAGTGAGACTATGCTGCTGTGATGTACCTGTACATAGATATACGTTTGTTAACATACTTATAAGTGCACTGCTCTTGTACATTTTTCGTCTTAGCTCTCATTAACAAGTGTTTCGAGTGTAACAGGCGATAGGAAACTTCTTTGCAGAAAAAAACAAAAAACGAAAAAAAATAGGAAACCAGAGAAGGTGACGACGATGCGAGTGACAAAAAGTCAACGCTCGGCATCAGCGTCTGACTTTTATCGTAAACGTTGGTACAGATAAAATTTCATCACTTAACATGACAATACGCCCTCGACGCGAGTAGTGTCGGGATCTGGGGTAATACGAGCGCGGTCTAGTACCACGCTAAATCTACAGGGTGTGCAGAAGAAGCGTGTTCGAAAAATGGAACTGCCACGCATCGCAACGAACATTTGGGAATTTTTGGTGGAGTTCCCAAGACTTCGTCCGGATGATGATCTCTTTGGAAGGAGTTTCACCGGTGAATTGGAAATTCGAAGGATCGTGGGGCAAATCGTTGGGCGTTTGGGAGAAAACGCGTCATCGGTGGGTCACGGCATGTGGAAGAGGTCGGAAAATGTGCTCCTCGTTAGGATCGAAGGTGGGAATCATTTTCGACACCGAGTGAGTAACGCCTAGACGCTTCAGCCCCTACTGAAATCGAGGATGAGGCTAAAGAGTGCCAGGGGCTATCATGGCGCCCAGAGCTTTTGCAGCTGACGGCTCAATTATCTCTCTACAACGTGGTCCTTACACGGTGACGCCCGCAAACCCCCCGATGTACAACGCGATCCTCGAATATCCTCGTCAACACCCCCAACATCACCGATACCCCAGAAACCGACCGAGCCTCTATTGTGTTGAATTAACCGGCGTTCCCCGCATAAAGGACTCATTGCCTTCGAATGGATTGACTTGCTTTTTTCCCGCTGTTCTTTCCTTGCATTATCGTCTCCACTTCGCGTCCATTCAATACCGTTATCTCTCAACACGTGCTCAATTAATACAACACTCGACGAGCCCCGTGACACACATATATATACCACCGGGATCTAAATGTCCCATCAAAAACGATCCTTCGTCCTTTTTGCAAAAATATGTGGTCGATTCCAACGGAACGTAGAATCTTTTAGGTGTGTAGAAGAGCTCTGTTATTGGGTGTGATATTTCAATGATCAGTAACCATCCGGCTATTCGATTTTTCTATTTCTATGTGGATAAATAAAGCGAGGTACGAGGAAATATGACGAAGAACGATAAACTTAACGTTAGAAAACGAACGATGAAGATTGGAAATTTCATCAATGTTCCCCAATACGATTTGTTCTCCACAGGGCAGCGGTGCCCCTCCCTCCGTTTGGACGGTTTCTGGTTTCTATCAATTAATTAATGACAGTGTGACGGGACGACGTTTCATAAAAATGAGGTATAGTTAAGAGACACGTAAATTTCCTCGAGGCAACGTCTCGCCGGTAATGAGTCCATTAAAAAATTGGGACCTCCCGAAATATGACACACGCCATGTCTTGGATCGATGTAATTGTAACTTCAGATTATTTGTCGACGAAGCGGAGTGAGTTGGCCCGAACGGGTAAATTTTAAATAATGAAGCACGATTCCCATTCTATTTTCGTCACCGCGAGACGACAAATTAACCGCTTGTGGTGGAAAAAAGATGAAAAATCTTCACCATCGCAGACAGTATTGCTAATAGTTGAAACGAATGGAGACAGAACACCCGTCGGGTCATTCACGGTAGATGCGAGTGTCGAGGGATCTCGGTTATTTGTTGGAATTAACGAGTCTCCTTGACGGTAGGCTGGATTCCATGGAATTCAACTTGATAAACGTGAAATCCATACCATTGTCAGTTTTTCTTGGTGTTCATACTACATCGGCCCAGAGGCTTTGCCAAGGTCTCGGTTAACCAGGAGTTAATTTAACTCGGCAACCCTTTGAAAAATCTTCACCTAATGAGTATTATCCTAACACAGGCAATACACCGCCCATCGATCTTTTAAACTGACAATAACGTTATTATTACTCGTTTCTAATACCTTTACCCAACCCGTTTTCACTGCAAAAAGTTTATCTTCTGTGGCCGATGCGCCCGTGACTCGCCTCCTCAAATCCAACGTCCGAAACGCGATTTCTATAGGAAAAAGTATTGAATATATATATTCACCTATAAATCCTACGATGCTTATTTCAGTAGATTAAGTACTAGCTGTTGAATAATCCAAATTCAATGATGTAGATTTTTTTCAGAAATTCAATTTCAATTTATAACTTCAATAATTGAAGTTATAAAATAAAATCGAAAAATGGCTGTGTATTATGTACATATAAAGGTGGTTATGCGACGCAATTGTACTATAATTGGAAAATGTATAGTTTATTTAACATAATCAAACGACTATGTCAAACTTGTAAAAGAGTATGTGCAATAGAGAATAATCTATTGTTGGAGAATTATTTTCAGATTTTTTTTATTCTAAGATAAAAATAGCTGAACCCTTATAGATGGTACTAAATGAAGAAACTAAAAAATAACAATATTATTCTATTTTGTATTTTGTAAAATTAGATTTTTCTTTAAAAATAAAAATTCCTGTGGTTTAAATAGATAAATATCTCATAAACGATAACTGTCCAGATATTTCTTTACTTGAATAATTATTCGCTTTGGAATCCATTCAAATGATTTTTGACTGCTCCACTATTTTTATTCAGAAGCTCTCATTTGAAATGTCTGTACAGCCTATTATAATTTTCAGGCCCGCGTTGTAATTTCACTGCTCTGGCCATATAATATAGTTTTCAAAGTCTGCTCCCAGCACCTCTAACAATGCACGCCAAGCTTGGAAACTTGGTTCATCGATACGCGCGTGTATGGTGGTGTCCGAGCACCTGGGAGATAATCTCTCGACTGTCCAATGGTCAGTCAAGTTGTACATAAACTATCGCGTTACACCGCGGTTCAACGTCTCGGAGATTACATCCACTTTGACCACCTACACCGTTCAGCCATTGACCACCCCGTGGTGAAACATACCTGTTTGCTACCCCTTCTGAACTTACCCGCCGACTTTCACTCGCAGCTTCGTACAAACTGTACGAGGAAGATGGACACAACTCTTCGGCACGATCAGCTTTACCCGCAATCTTGTTAGTACGCGGCACTGGGCGTGAAAACAGGCGCATTGTGAAAAAAGCCGAAAGTAAAGGTTTCTTACAGCTTTACATACCTGCTCAACTGCTTAACCGAACATGGAATATACACTCCTTTTTTCGTCGTAGCCGTAGCAAACTAGCGCTATCTTCGATTGTTATTCGCGCTGGTATATTTATTTTCCTCGTACCAAACCGATGCATTCGACATTTTTGGCATTTCTCGGATTATTAGTCGTAGGATTAGCCAAAGTCTCGTTTCCACGACGCGTCGAGGCATCGTTGTTGTTGCTCCTGCGTTAGAATGTATACGACTCATGCTTCGTTTCATCGCGTAAACTTCGACAGCAAATTCGAACGGGTTTCGTCATTGAGATTCGACCGACGTGATTTTTACTATTTTTTTACTCAATTATTCGTTACTAGTATTCGTATTTATTTCATTGTTAGCATTTTTCCACCTCGGGCGTTCGCCAAAGTCTTCGCGTAGCATCTTCAATATACTAATGGAAAGAAAATCCGTCGGGATGAAGTCGCGAGATTTTCTCTAAGTTAAGTCCCACGAGAGATCCTTGCCAAGAATATCATCGGCATCGCTCGTGGCCATCTGCCAGGCGTGAGCAGTCAACACTCAACTTTATTTGATTACACGAGAACTCATCCGCCTTTCTTGACAATAATACGCGCGAAGAAATCTCGGCTTTTGCTTGCAAATTAATCAGAAGTGCTGGTGTCTCCGTACACTGTGATCTATCATCCAAGAACTACTCCTCTGACAAAACAAAGGATACAAAAAAAAATTGAAGAAAAAAACGAGCGAAAAAAAAACAGCGGAATGTTTTTTAAATTTCTTTCGCTAGTTCGAAGAATCGACGATTTCCCGATAAAGTCAGAGGCCGAGAGCTGGATCTCGTCGCCTCGTATCCCAGAGACCTCTGCTCGTTATTTGCTCGGGTCTCTCGTGGAAAGAAAAAGAGAGGAATCTTCGCAGGTAACATATCACAAAGTCAGAAGATCAGACGAAGGCAAAGAGACGAAAGGAAAAAAAAATCGAAGAACTCGAAACGAGCTTGTTAACCGTAGCGCCAGGCCGGACAACAGAGAGAAAAAAGCGTTTTCCACACAGATAGGTGCTCGTTACACCTTTGATAACAGATGTGCATACTTTTCGACGTCCGACGCAACGTACATCTGTTAGAATCGCGTGGCTTTCGTTATTTTACCAACGTTTGCCTAGAAATTGCTATTTTATATCAATACGCGACGTAATATTAGGGTCAATACGCGGATTTTTTTATTTCTTAGTTCATCCAAAAAAGCATTTAATTGAGATGGTATTATTATTATTTTATTCAGCAACAAGCTTGCTAAACAGTACTAAATCTTGGCAGATTTTTTTCGCTGCAACAGCTATTTTGAACAAATAACACGTGAATAACGCGAATTGCGAAGTGACCTTAGTTATTTTGGCGAACATGCCGGACCACCGATGCTGCCACTTATTAAATTCAGTAACAATCATACTAGCATCAATATTACATAAATAAATTCAAGCAAATAGATTAATACATAATAAAAACCAATTTGTTAGCTAGAATAATGGATTCACGCGTGAAAATAAAAAAATCCTTGTTATGTTCCTAGTCATTTGGTTTTATTGCAACCTGCTGCTGATATAAGCGGAGAACACGGCGACGAATCGGAAAGTTGTTTCGAATGGACCCTCAGCTTACTACTTCGGCGCAGAAAAGTGGTTAAAAAATAACGCAAAGGCGACTCTGCTCTGTGTGACGAGGTTTTGGGAAAAGTTGGATTGATTTGCGCGGCAGCGTTGGCATGATCGGGTCTGCGAAGGATTCGTCCCAGCGGAACCGGCGGACTCCCTCTGGGGGGTCTCTATAACCCGGGAATCAGCCGTCAGATTATTCTATTACAGCGTATCAACATGGAAACTGTTTGTTCTGAAAACAGCGGTGTGCACATTGTTTCAGGCAGGAGGATGAAGAATTTAACATCGCGGATAATTAAAAGAGACGCCGCAGGACACTTCGTGTTGTTCTTGCTGTAAACCTCTTACAATGTCTCCGGAGATTCAGCGACGGGTCCACGATTCCGACCCATTTCTTCCCACATTTTCGCTCCTCTTTTGTTTTTTCGCGCGCGTATATCGTCGTCTCTCCTCTTATCAGCGATAACGACGATGGCGCGTCCGTTGTTCGTTAGACTCCGTCGACGTGAGCCCGTATCGCGATGGAAAAATACGGATGAACGAGCAAACGAACGAGAAAGTCGATCAGTTGCTGAGCTACGAGCCACGCGATTCCAATATTCCGATGAACGGTTATTCTCTCGTTCACATGCTTTCGCCGAGCCGCGCGCGGAGCGGGATCGCAAATTAAAAGGCAATACAAATACAAAGCATTGTGTATTAAAACAAGGAAATGTGGAATAATTAATCGCGACAACGTTTCGGTCATTGTTACAATAACAATTAACGAGTGCGATACGGTAATTAAAACATAATTAATTGGATTGGGCGGCATACAGCGCGAAGGAAATTTTATGCCTCGACCCTCGGGCCACTGCTGTGCGTTATTGCATGTGATGTACTGTTTGTCCGGCGATCCTGACCCCCGTCTACCATCCTTCCAACCGCATGGTCTCCTCCGCGTTTCATACACACGAGCAACGCCATCGCGGAAAAACGAATCTTGGCCAATTATTTATACACCTACCAGTCTTCGTTCTTATTTCTCAATTGCACACGGATTCTTCCGTTTCCACACCATTTTTCTGTTGAGCTCAGAGTGATGCCGCGCGAAGCAAAAAATTCAAATAAATTGTCTCGCAGATTTCTGCAGGCGAAATCATTCTTTCGATCGAATTGAATTTTCCTATTGCAGAAATATACACCGCAAATTGAATATCGTATTTTATTGTCTGCATTCGTATAAAGTATTCAATGTACGGTATGCGCAAGCCGTCTTTAACATGTCTTCATCCAAATGTAAATTTTCACGCGAATTCTGCAAAGTAAATAATACCTGATTCATTAAAAAAAAATCGTGTCATTTGAGAAATAACTTGAATTGAAAATGTGCTTTTTAACGCGTACACATACCCCAAAGTGGTAGTACGATGCGGTTAAGGGTCGTTCACGTATTACTTCGGGCGCGCGGGGGATAGGGGTCTAGACAAAACGCTACCAATTGTGACATGGGCCCCTGGGGATTTCACCGGTGCGACATCACAGTGCAACGTTTAATTTGGGAAAAAAATACTTTTTCGTTTTATTTATCGACACGAGTAGGCAGTATTAATGAATAAATTTAAAAAAGCAATATAATAAGTGTTTAATTGATTGTATTATGGAACTGCCCAATAACATCGAAAGACGGGGAGGAGTAGCTCTTCGTTGTGACATGATATGTGTAGGGGGTTTGTTTGTATGTGACCGAGTGTGACAGGGGGAACGTAATATGTGAACGACCCCTCATTTCCACATTTCCTATTCTTAAGACTCGTATATCTGATATAAAAAACCATCACGTGTTGTTCGTTGATAAAAATTATGCAAAACTCCACGAAGTCTTTATATCTGCAGAAATGGATGGTACCAATACAAAAAAAAATAAATAAGTACGCCGTACACGAAAACGGCGGAAATTTTCGTCAAGCTTAGGGCGGTAGAATTATTCAACGTGCCCCTGAAATAATCCTTGAGAGCTGACCGATCGGGGAAAAATTCCCCAACTAGATTTTTCCAGTTTTTATTGAGTGATTAATACGAGCGATAATTAAATTAGGCAATAAATTTCTAAATAAAGCAACAATTAACGATTATTATTCGTGATAATTATTATTTTGAATAATTAATGAAAGCAATTTCTAACGTTGCCAAGTTATTTTTTATAATCTTTGCTTCGACTCGACGGTAAAAAGTTCCTCTTGGTTTATTTCCGAAGCGTAATCGAGTGCGCCGTGTCGGTCTGCCATTTGTTGGTTTGTAAAACACGCTATTCGAGTTCGCGGATCGAGAAACGGTAGTATTTCATTAAACTTGCATCTGAAATTGTCTTGATCTTCGCTTTGCTCGCTTCGAGCTGCTCGGGTCGCTTGACTTGGATAAACTTTGTTCAAAACTCATGCGGCGGTCTACAGGCGACGCAGCGAGCTATTTCTCTTGAAACCCCCTGGGATATTCGCGAGCCTCGAAAAGACTGCGGGGAGCACACTACTGGGATTGGAATCCCGATTTCTCCCATTTCTCTCCCGCTTAAACCTCCGTTTCCAAAAAAAACAACCTAATCGACTCGCGTCGATGGCGTATCGATCGCCGTACAAAGATGCGATTTATTCGATGATATAGAATCGAGTCGTCGAGAATTATGCGATAAAAAACAAACAAAATGTGGGAATCGGTAAATCGCGCGGATTTATAAGTACGAGCGTATTTTATGATTTTTGTTGCTCTTCCTCGCAGCGTTATAAAATCCAAATGATCTCAATATACTCGACGTCGAAGGGCTTCCCGCTACGTCTACCTTGTATCGCGATAAGTTTATAAACGCTTTGAAATTCTTGCCTCCTGGAATGACTACGAGCGAGATTGAATTCGCTCTAAGGTTTCTCACAGCGAAGAGGAAAATAATAACAAAATCATATAACGGAACGCGTTAACTCGAACAGCCGTTAATTAATTTATTTTCACCGCCGGTCCACGTCTGTTTTACGGGAATTAAACGAGTTGCGCTGTTTATCGCTTCGCATAAAACGTAAAATCCAACATTTTATTCGAAAAATGAGGTTCAATTCCACGACGATCCAGCACTTTCGGTGCGTAACTGTCATTTATTTTCCTATCCATTAAACGTTTTCGACCGACATAAATTTATTTTCTCTTCGGTTGTTTAATCTTTTATTTTTCGAATAAGATTTATCAAGATTTTTCCTTTTTTTCCAATTTCAGAGTCATAGCGATAGATATGATCGTGCGATTTAGGTATCCCTTACTTTCCTCGGTGAATCGAAATTTGTTAACCGCGTTGGACCCGTCATTTTCCCGGAGTAACCTAAAATAGCCGTCACATTGACTGTTGACGGAGAAATTTAACCAGTTTTTGGCGAACGTTGAAAAATGAGCGAACCAGCGGTTATGGACCTAGAGGAAGAGTTTGAAGGGGGAATTGACTTTGATGACTTTGAGGAAGAAAGTCAAAATGAGAACGAGGATGAAAGGCAAACAGAAAATGAGGCAGGAGGCGAGAAGAAAGACGCGATTCAAGATGCAAATTCGGAGCAGAGCGGATCGAAAATCGGGGATAAGTCATTGTGGAGAGATTATATGACCTTGTGAGTAGGATGGTCGTAGGAAATTGTTGTTTGCTCGGAAAATTCGGAATATTCGACAATCACAATTTTTTTCGAATAGATTTTTGAAGCAGCATGAAGATCGTAAAGCGAACGATGAATTTGGTCTTGAAAGATCACCCAAGCACCTCGTGTTCCCGAACGTGGAATCAGAAGAAGACCTCGGGGCTGGTATCGGATGCCCTATCAACATCTTCAATACGGAACGTCGAACGACATTGCCAAACCGATTGAATCCTTCCGAGAAAATCCGAGTATGGAAGAAAATACGAAAAAATCCGCCGGTAAGGATGCCGAGGCTCTGCAAAGGATCGATCCTTTTCGCAGAGCGAAGAGTATTGAATTAACATCTGATCTGCAGGTAGACATGAGCTGTTTCGTGCCGGAGTTCCCACCGATCGTGTCGAAGATTGACAGTGGCATTTGGCCAGGTGTATGGCCTTGCGAAAAAAATAAGCTCGAGGTCGGCGAGAAGAAGGATGACAGACGGAAGAGAAAGAAGAATGGAGGAGACGACGACAAAATTTCGTTGAGCGAGCCGGAAGATGACTTCGCGGATCACAAAGAACTGTGGCATGCCAGAATACCACCGAAGTGCGCAACTCCCAGAACGAATCCTCTGATGGTAGACCGTGCCGTTGGCCTCAACGAGAGCTTGGTCAGCGGAGATTACGTACTGACAGACATCGCGTCGAGGAACCATGGAAACCGAACCTACGCCTACGTTTGTATTCGCGGACTAAAAGGAATGCATCTTCCGGAATTGGACGATTCCAGGGCACGCGCGAAGACTTGGAAGTGGTGTTTGTATCCTACGATGATAGCTTTGTTGGTCAAGACTCAACTCAGATACAAATACGCGTGGAGTGGTAACGTTGACTACATCTACGACAGAGGATGGAATCTGTTCACGCACGTGGGACACATCAACGTGAAGCCGAGGAGAATCCAGAAATTTCGAGAAATCCTCGTTTACAATTACAAGTACGACGTCGAGATCGAATTGATCCAAGCACTGGAAGAAATTCCACGAATCACGGATGTCGGCTGGGATTACGCGGAGCGTAATCAAAGCTGGGTTCGCCAGAAACAACGCGAGGACCCAACAAGGGTAGTATCGAAATTCGGTCAGCAAAAGCTCGTGGACGAGCAAAAAGAGCCGGTTCATAGAGCGACTAGGATTATTGAAAAATGGTTCGACAAATTACCGAATCAGTGCGAGAATTGCATATTTCGAACTACGAAATACTCGTTAGCGTTTTGGAAAGAGGGAATATTTTGGTATCTCTATAACCCGTACAGATGCAACGAGATTGGATTTTGGGACGACGGTGGTTTTGCCTGCATCGTAAAGTTCTGCTCGAAAGACGCGTTGCGCCGGCACTTGATGATCCTACTGCTCAGAGCTTACGCCTACGAGCTTCCGGAACCCCCGTTGTCTTCGGGGTTCGGCACAGACAAAAGAAACTCGGATAGTTTGGACGACGAACAGAGCTCGAGTTCCTCCACGGAATCGGGAGCCAAACAACCGGAGGACGTGTTCGCCGTACAGATATATCAAATGATATACAACAAGTGTGAATTGGTGAACGAAAAATTGCTGGAACGTAGCGCACCCAAGCGAAAAATGCGACCTGAAGCCAATAAGATAATAGATCCTTGTCCATGCGATTTCTCGAAACTCTTCGCCGATGAGAGGAACCCCGAGAACGTGGAGAGTGTCAGATGGCTAACGGAGCTCAAGGTCACTTGGACTCAGTGTCCAAACGCGAAGAAGAAAGTACCGCGCGAGGATTTGGCTGGTAAAAAATTACGGTGGCATCAGTACTACGTTGAGGAAGGTCAGAAATTGTTCTCTTTGTGGGGTGAAATCCATCCTACGGAGGCGATTTTCCCCGCGGAACGCCGGGGCAAACAGGCATACGCTTGCTACGTTGTGTGCGCTGGGATGACGAGGATCATTGCGCCGGAATACTGGACATCGAAGACGTTGGATGCCATAGTCATGTGTGGAGATAGATACTACACCAATAGCACTTTGGAGGTAGAAGCTAGGGGTAAAGGCAAAGAAGGACCAGAGGAGTCCAATTGGACAAGATTTTTGGCGAGCAACTTTTACATTGGCGAGACAATGTTTCGCGGGAATCTGTTAGCGGGTACCGTTGGGCGGTTGTACGTTGAATCCGCACCGTGTTTGCGGCAAGCATTGCAAGATCTGTTCGCGAATCACGCGTTCGGCACGGTATCGTGCGAAAACGTTCGCGTTGGTGTGTTCAAGTTTTGCGGAGCTTACTACATGTGCGACGTCAACTCGATCGGTCCTCCACTTTTCCAGTACGGAAACGGCGTCGCGTACCTCGTTCGGTCAACAACGTTCTCGAAATTCATGACGACTCTCGTACTGACGATCAATTCGTCGGAATGCAGCGAATTCGAGGTCAATCCCATCGAGATTTCGCACGTCATTGACCTTGGAAAATCGGCTCCTGCCGTTACGAAGAGGATCGACGTGAGGAGTGAGAAAAATATGTTGAGAAATCTCGAAAAATCGGGCTGTTCGAGCGAAAGGAAGAGGAAAATGCAGTGTAAAAAACGAAGAGCGGTTGTGGTAGGCGGCCGACGAAAAAGGAAGAGCGTGAAAAAATTGGCGTGCAAAAATCCGGTCACACCTTGCGAGGCTGCGGGATATTTGGAAGCATGAAAATCTCAAGGTCGACGGCGAATTAGGTACAGAAAATGAATCGATCCGGAGTTGTGTAGTTTCTGATGCCAAATAAAGAAAAATAGACCGACTCACGTTATGGAAAATGATAAACGATAATTGTTGAATACACGTGACACGATGAATGCGTTGGTTTTTTCCGGTTTTTTCTACTCGCTTTCCGTGACGATGTAATATTCCGTTTTACATTTCATTGTGGAACCGAGTACAGCGCGCGTTGCTGCAGATCATTTTAACTGCGACTGAAACCTTAGTCTGCATTGAAACCCGTCGCGATCCAATCTCACGCGAAGCCCTCAGAATTTTCTTGGCGCACGGAGACTTGTTTTGGGATCAACGGAAAGATCGACGGCACGCGGTACGTGTAATTAGATCAGAACCCGAAGTTAAATTTGTACTCTTGAGTCATCGTTTGCCTAAACTTGAGACAGGTATAATAAATGTTCATGGAACATCCCGACAAGCAGACGAATTTTTCTTCATAAACCAGTCATCCCGACCTCGCAGTTCTTCATAATTTTCAGGGGCGCAAATTTGCACAAATTTCGATTTCATACAAATGTTGGAGCAAAATTTGCTAAGAACCGCCCGAAAAAACCTCTTGACAAATTACACGGCCATATTATGCGCATATTGACAAAAACGAAGAATATAACATTTACAGAAACGAGTAATGTTTACATAAATAGCAAATAAACATTCAAGATTTTTTACATAACTATTATTAATATACTATCAATAATATGCGAAATTTACACTTCAAGGTCAACAGTTTTTATCATGTACATATAACATTGCTCCAAATATGAATCGGACAGTTATGCATTTAGAAGAGTAAATCTGTAAATTTTACAGATTTCGCAGATCTTTCAGTCATTTTTGCGGGAGTTTTTTTTTCTGGGCGTAACTCGTCATTGAAAATTAAATGCTGTAAGTTGTTACCGCAGTTTGGTCAGCTGGTCGGTACACTCGACGAAAGCACTTAACTTGATCGTCTTTAGGTCTCAACGGCCCAATAGCACCGAGAGCATTAATATTGCAGCAGTTCATTGTCTTTAACCGTCGTTTTCCCGAGTTTATGTACTCAACAAACTTGCTCAAGTTCCCTTACTCAACTCCGCAATTTGTACAGAGCTGAAAACCCGGGTAACGGCTTAGACGCGCCATTTTCACGAAGATACCGTACCTAGCTCGCTGCTCATTTCTCGTATAATTAACATTCTTCTTTTCGCAAAAAAAATAACCTCGTAATCAAGCTCAGACTCGTCACCTCGTCAAATAACATGCAAGCGATATCCTCCGTTTTTTCGTTGACCAGAAAAATTCCAACCACTTTTCACTCGACAAGTGTGAGCAAACTCGCAGAAGAGACTGCATCGATTTTGGTGTGATCAGTTTTGACGATTCGTTTGTTTCCGACTAAATAACGTTTTTCCAGTTACCACCGTAACACTTTCACGTTCTGTAATCTCATGGTTGATCGAATACCTCAGGTACGATGAGATAACACGCTACTAAATATCAACGTCGATAGCACGGCTTGTGATTATCACATCCGCGATAGCGTTCGAAGCTTACCCAGCGATTCGCGTGACACCCAAATATCTCGTGAAATCTCGGCGATTGGAAGATGTCATATTTATATCAAAATTCGAAACACGGATGTGTGAGAAAATTAATAGTTTTGCAAGGATTCTCGGAACATTATACAGGTACGGCGTCATCGTGTAGCTTTATCTAATCAAGCAACGTTACATAGCATACACTCTGATAACGTGTAAGTTTTTTTTTACAATCATGATTCAACTTTATGTCAGTGTCCGTTTCGGATTCGTCCAGTAACCGTGACGTTTATAATAAAGCAACGCGTGGTGGCGATGTTTTGGTATAACAGTGCCGCGCAAACACCATTCGACGAGCCGTCATCGAAGTGACTCGCCGATTAATAATTAACCGGATCGCATATTTGTATCTAACATCGAAACAGAAATGTTGCATCACAGAGTCTCCGTGAAATTGTACGTTTTAATTGCGCTATTGATCGCACCGTTGCTACTGATATGGTTGGTCGACAGGAAGTCCTCGGATGACGATTTATATTGTCGAATAGGAATGAGTTATCCGAACGACGAACCGCTCAGGATCGTCCGCGTTCCGGATAAAGATACGACTTCGGTCCGCAGCGATGGGTACAAGAAAATTTTGTATTGGACGAAAATGTTCATCAGCGATACGTTCTACTTCGGCGATGGTGACGTTTTTGCGGCGTGTCCCGTTTGGAAGTGTATCGCGACGAACGATAGACACATGTTTGACCCGAGTGACCTGGACGCTCTGATGTTCCATGCACATGATATCAACGTGAGCGATCTGCCAAGGCAACGTTCGCCTCATCAACGTTACATCTTTGTCAACTTGGAAACCCAACCGACCTTCCCGATCAGCAACGAAAATGTTTACAAACGCTTTTTCAACTGGACCATCACGTATCGCAGAGATTCGACCTTGATGAAACCTTACGGTGTGCTGAGGATGATAGAGACGAATCAGTACGTCCCACCTCACATTCCAACGCAATGGGTGGACGTATCGGATGGTATAATCGATGAGGATACGCGAGGTCGTATTCGCCGTAAATCAAGAATGGTCGCCTGGATCGTCTCGAATTGCAGCCCTTCGAGCAAGAGGGATGTGTACGCGCAAGCGTTGAAGCATCACATCCCTCTGGACATATATGGAAAATGCGGCGATCTGCAATGCACACTTGTTAAAAATCCCGACGAATGTTTGGAGATGATCGAGAGAGATTATTATTTTTACCTAGCATTCGAAAACTCGCTTTGCAGGGATTACGTGACGGAAAAAGCTTTCAACTCCCTGCGATACGACGTTGTCCCGGTCGTTTACGGAGCAGTTGACTATGCTACCGTGCTTCCACCTGGATCGTACATTGATATTCGCGATTTTAAGGGTCCGGCTGAGTTGGCAGAGTATTTGTGGCACCTCATACAACATCCCAAACTGTACGCCAATTTTTTCAAGTGGAAACGTTACTACAAGGCTGAAAATAATTCCAGTCGTTACGTGATCTGTGAACTGTGTAGAAAGCTCCACGAGCCTTCGCAGTATACGGAAGTTGTGGAAGACGTGTATTCTTGGTGGACGAAGGGTCAGTGTTTCCAACCTCCAATGTTCGACGGAGTTTAAAGGGTTAGTATAATCACGTCGAATTGTTCGTGATTCGCCAGCTTCCATCCCCACGGATTTATTAACACGATCGGTGATTTATCGGGGAGCAGGTTTAACGAAGACCCGCGAGTTGTGACGTGAACTCGAGAGAGACGAACTTTCGAGTGAATTGGTCGCAAGATATCCGTTGTTAAGGCGTTTCTCTTCCAATATCTAGGAGTGACCGAGTTTATGGACTCGTTAACAATGTTGTTTTCGTTCGAAAGCTATTTCCAGGACTACAATCGAGAGGTCAGAAATGCCCGATATAATTACTCATAATTTATAAATAATTTACGTATATTTGTACAGAATCCTATGTAAAATTGCATAAAAACTGTATTTTTTGCAATATAACTGTATACATTTCAATATCATTACGTATAAATTATATACATATAATTATAGCGAGTCCACTTTTTTAAGGTGATTATATGTTGGTAATCTTTTTTTTCTCGGGAAGGCAGGTTTTTGTAGGACTTGCCCTACGCACTCGTGATTTATAGATTAAGATGATTCGATCGCTATTGTAAATTATTCGGAGCCGATTCATTTCTCAACTGACAATCGACCACAGCAATGTGCAGTGATTACCAAACGTTTGACTCGAGACAAACTTGGAAACAAATAACATCGACACCGTTTTATGCCCACGTTAGTTTTATTACTCGCGCTGATATCGGAAATCATCGTATACCCATGTCTCGGTACAGTGGGGATCGAGCTTTATTGTCTCGTCGTTGAGATCCTCGAAGACGAGGTCCTAGTTATGCCTATCAAACGTGACCCAGATAATTTTCGGGAAAAGATGTTATCCGTCCCAATCGAATCGATTACTTGCTCTCTGATTCACAATCATGGCTCAACGACTCGAACACGATAAGCTATCGTACCTCGAGTGACGAGTGTCGAGCCACGTTCCGCGTAAGCCATACATGGACTGACTATCTCTTCGCGATACAGAGCACCGAGCGTACCTGACGAGTACGCTCAGTTTACTGCGAATAGCTAATATCAACGCTCGCGCGTATCGCGTCAGTAAATTTTCGGACCGTCGAGACACTGCGTTTTGTCGGTCCACCATTCGTAGAGATTCCGCACAACTTGTCGTGGTTTGTTCGGCTCGTGCAGAGCCTTGCACAGCTCACATGCTATATATCTCTTACCCTCCTCGATTTTGTAAAAGGACTTCCATTGAAAGTAAGTCAAGTATCGCGCTTCGTCTTGCGACAACTCGAGGAGAAACTTGGCCAGCTCCTCGATGGACTTGAAGGAGAAAAGATCGATGTAAGAATTCGGGGGTAAAAACGTTTCGTAATCCGCACGACCGTAGACGACCGGTATGACGTTGTACTGCAAAACGGCGTAAGCTTTTTCCGTCACGTAATCGTGACAAAGCGTGTTTTCAAAGGACAAGTAAAAATAATATTCCGATTCCAGTTTTCGGTAGCAGGATTCCTCGTCGCTGCGAGGACATTGCAACTTTCCACAAGCACCGTAAACGTCGACCTCCATGTAATTCTCGAGCTGATTGGCGATCTCCTCACGTTTGCTGTTCGTGTTGCAATGAGACACGAACCAGGCGGCCATTTTAGTTTTATTCCGATACACGTGTCGAAATTCCTCGGGAATTTCGCTTTTGGATACGTCGATCCATTGCATCGGTATGTTCGGTGGCATCACGTCGTTCGTGGTGATATTTCTCACGACAGCGTAAGGCCTCATCAGATCGCTGTCTCTTCTGTACGTCATAGTCCAATTGAAGAAATCGTTGAAACGATCGGTCTTCGGTATCGCATGAAACATTTGCGTCTCCATGTCCACGAATATGTAGCGCTGATGAGGCGATCTTTTTTTCGGAACAACCCGGAAATTCATCTCTGGACCGTGGAATAAGACGGCGTCGAACTCCTCCACGGGCAGATAATTCTTGTTGTTCGTTCCGATGCAAGCCGACACTGGACATCCTTGAAACACGTTTTCCGCATCACCGAGATAAAAATTATTGCTGTGGAACATTTTCGTCCAGTAGAGAATATTCTTCGGTTTAATTGCAGCCACCGAGGATTTCGACGATTCGGAATAAAGTCTGCTTCTCGTATATTCCTCGTTCGTCGCGGAATACGTCTGCACTTCCACGCTCGAGGACACTTCCAGGCGAAATACATTTTCCTCGCAAAATTTCCGCTCGCGAAACAGAAAATATATCAGCAGTAAAATGATAAAAATGAGAACCGCGTAAAGTCGCAAGGTAACGACTCGCGTCAGCTGCGTCTTCATAATTACACCGGCACAGCTGGAATGACACCGGGCCAGGTTTTTTCTACGTGTCCACAATTCTATCGCAAATACTTAGTCTAATCTAATCTGAAAATTGCCTCCTCCTCGCACCATTCATCTGTGTTTTGTTATCTTCAAACTATCAATTGGTTTTATCTCGAGCGAACGTACCTTACAACGAATACGTCATTATTGCAATTAACCGAACACCGTACGAAACATAAGGATCCGAGGAACGAGAGATTGAGAAACAAATTAATGCAACAAACCTTGACTCACCTTGAAACGTTCTGTAATTCTACAATTTTCGTAATCTAAAACGGGTGATGATCGTCATTTAAAACGGGTTTTTTTTCAGTCACGCAGAACATCGAATGAGTACAAATATTCGTTGATTTTTGGGTAATATTTCTCATTTGCACAATAATTTATTCGTTTTATACATTCACAGCGATATTTACACTTTATCGATTATTTACATTGTATTTACATAGTATTCGCGTATTCGATGTCGCGATTATTCCCGGCTCCATAGCATTCGATCGTAAATACGGGATTTCAGCAATTCGAAAAGCCCGACAACGAACCGATTTATCCCCTCGTTTCGTTTCAATTTCCAAATTTTTTAACAAATCGTGGAAAATTCGCGATCAGGAGAGACGAAGCTGCTTTTCGCTGTACTCGATATCGGCGTGTGTACCAATCGTCTGCTAACTACGCGACTTCCAGGTCGGAACTGTCCGTTTCCTGGTCGTTGGATTCCTTCACGACGGCGATCTGTGGCGTCACTCTCAATGGCGATATTACGACGGCATCGTCGCTTCGTTGACGCTGCTCGATTTGAAGCTTACGAAGTCTTTCCTGTTCCTCTCGTTTCTGTTTGCGCCATTTGGCCCGCCTGTTTTTGAACCATACCTGAAACACCGCAAAAAAAACACGTGAAAACAAATAAAAAGAGTATAAGCAAAAAATAGAAACAATCAAAATTGACACAAAATTTCAAAAAGAGCCACGATGAGTGGTTTGTTCGAATTGTCCGGTAATAAAGAATAAAGATTAGACGTATTCGTGTCTAGCAAGAGACTTATGATTCACTAGCGCGAAGAAAGATAAGCTTATCACGCGGGAATGAAGACTCTGAAACGAGGTACGTGACTTTGGTCTTTTTTTATGAAACCAATAAACAGATTTGTTCGAAAAAAACGTTTTTCTTTTTTTTACCCTTCCAGTTATTGCCGAATTTGCCCGGTTCTCCGGATGAAATTATCGAATCATTCGACACGCCAGACCGGCGAACATCTTTATTAGAATTAAATACGAAAGATCGCGTCACCTCGTTGTCGTGTATGCGGTAGGCGCGGAAGAGAGCGAGAAATTGAGAGACGATGCGAGAGATCAAAGCTTTTGAACCCGTCTACACGCTCGGCCAACACGCCTGTCTGAATCGATTAGGGGAAGAGCTGACGTCCAATTGGTTTGATGATCTAATGATATTGCACATTCTCCGAGAAACTCTCATTTCATTTCGTTGCCAGGTTTCCACCTGGCAACGTGAATATTACGCGGGTCCTGCTGATTGATACTAGTTTTTCGAGAGAAGACAAAAATGAAAAAACAGATTTCCCAAATTCTCTCCAGGAATCGGAGATCAATTCAATTCTACTGGTTAAAAGGAACAGCAGAGATTAAAAAATAAAAAATAACGATTCGAGGCCGATGCTCGTTGTTTTCGTCGTCTGACTATCTGAGAATAATAGTAATTTTCGTTTAAACGTAACATGAATTGCAAATGCCTTGAATCGACGAATTATTTAATTAATATTCGGTAGGATAAATTTTTCTTATTACGCGTAATAAGTCCAGTGTAGTCGAAAATCCGTTCTCGCCGATTTGTTCGAGTCTGCGAAAAACGGCGATATCGGGAGATTGAACGATAAAAATGATAAACTGTTCGGAAAGAATAGCGGATGGGAGGAAGATGCGCGGGAGGCATAACGTGGTGAACGGCGTTCGAATTGCTCAACGCTTAACGCGCTGTGAAGTGCCGCCTGAGCAAACAAATTTAGTATTTCTTTGAAAATTCAAATCCAAGGTAAAGTAAAGCTCGTCGATGAAGTCGCGCACTTATAGATTCTATTCAAATAGTACTTATCTCCACAACGCGTCGTCTTCCAGCCCGTTGCTCGACCCGTTGGTAGTATAACGTTGCGCGGCTATGTTGTTTCAGAATCTCGAACAGAACCGGCGTATCGAAATACTACGGTGTACCTAGTTGGGTTTACCAACGCGTATAAGAGAAATCTTCCCGCCACGTGGGTGGTCGTTAAAGTCTAGGGAGAGATTGACTATTGCGAAAGAACATCGACTGTTGGTATAGGTCAGTACCTGCGGGAGATTAAAAAAGATCCTCGAGGATTCCCGGGGATCATCCGTCAAAAATTGAAAAAAACAACAAAAAAACGAGTATTTCCCGCCGAACGAGAAACTGGAGGAAGGAACGTCGATAATCGAGGTATTCTCATCGTGATTTTTACGTCGAATTTTTTTTTTTTAATTTCTTTATTAAGCGCACGCGATAAACGCGGTGCGGATAAGATGAGGCATAAAAACGGAGGGGCAAACCACGGGGAAGTTGCATCGTGGTCGATTACCCCAGGCAGTTGTCGAAGTGCACGGAGCTCGTTGTGATAATATTAGCTTGAACTTGAAAGGTTTGAAAAGGGTGCTATACGGAGCATAGCTTTCGAGAAGCATCGACCGATGAGCAAAGAGTTTCGTTCGTTCTCTCGAAAATAACGAATCCGATGAAAGTCATTTGACCATTTGGATACCCCTCGCTTCATTTGAATTTGTACTCATTTACGCGATACACTGGCACGAAAATTTGGACGAATCGTTGAAGGTAGCGTTTAGCCGGGGAAAAGATACGACGGATTAGGTGAGTCTTGATTTTTGAATAAATTGCCGAGAAATAGATTTTTCCCGCTTGTTTGAGAGAATTTTAACAACATCAGCATATTATAGGCTTTGTGCATTAGCGCGACAAACAATTGACTTCCGTCGGTCAGGCGGTTTGCTTACATTGTAAATTGTGCATATCGACTAAGCGTGGGTCGGTCAAATATTTGTCAGAGTAACCGAATATCTTTTCAGTTTGTCAAAAAGTAATTTGTCAGAGGTGTACCCTAGCATCGTGACGGTTCGAAACCCGTCGGATATGCTGACAAGCGAACGAATTCCACCCCGACGGAATCTTTCCCGAAGCGTGTACCAAGGAACCTTCGACGAACCACGGGCAACGGCTCGTCAGCGTTGTTTGTTAAAATAATTCTACCGAATCCGTTCACGTTTGGGGATTTTAAAAAAGGGAAAGAATTTCAAGGGTTTCACAAATATTTGGAGACACCGTCCGGTATTATTTCAACGCGCTAAAATGCGTGCATGGACAACAATTTTCATTGTTGCGAGCAGAACAAACGCTGAGATAGCGAGGACAAGGAGATGGAGACTATACAAATTGTGAACCGATACCTGCGAGCTTTTTTGCCCCGAATTGGAATATTTTGCCAAAACTCACCTCGATACGTTCCTCCTTCAGATCGACTTGCAACGCGAGCTGCTCTCTCAGGAGGACGTCGGGGTAGTGAGTCTTGTCGAACGTTGCTTCCAATTGCTCCAGCTGTTCTTCCGTGAAGATCGTACGATGGCGTCGTTTCCGTTTGGTCATGGGTCCGACCCCGGGAACACCGGAGTTCATGTGATACGGATGAGTCGCGTGATAAAAAGCTGGTTGCCCGTGTAACGAGACGCCCGCAGCAGCCATAGCAGCCACGTAGCCTCCGGGATACAATCCTGGATACGCGGCAGCTGTAACACCAAAAAGCACCAAATTATCGACTCTCGTCACATCATCCACATCTTTATGTCACCCCCGCCCCCCATTTGGACTTATATTATTCGCTAAGAACGATACTCGCGCGACGACTCGGGAGTCGCGTCGCTGTACCAGGATTGCGATTAAGCTCCGCGTGCCGAGACATAGCGACGTCGAGGCCCCGCGTATATTCTCCGGGGAGACCTTATTTAAAATCTTACAAAAAAGCTGCTTACTCGCGTTCCCCTCTCTAAACGTGCTCTCGTTGCCACTGACAGTGCTCTCTCCGACTACATCTGTTCGTCTGTCTGCCTGTCCCTGTTTCTAGTGCCGTACAAACCGTCTTAGTATGTTCTCGAGGAAAAGAGCTTTGCCCTCCATCGAGGGCACTGCGAGGTTCGCGTCAGATTTGCAAGCGCGCGCGGGCATCCGAGCGAAAGGAAGACGGATTGCAGGTCCGGAGCGTCGATGGTAGGTTCCTTGGTACCGGGCGTCACGGTGTGAAAAAATCGCTTCATATTTATATAGATGTGTGTGTGTGTGTGTATGAATGAAATAAATACACGCGAGAAAATACGTAATGCTTTCGAAGTGGTAAAAGAAGGCGCGCGCGCGCGACGCTTTAAGATTTCACATCGGATTTGTCTCGTCTCAAGTGCAGGGAATTATAGCCATTGGAAATTCGAGCCTTCGCCACTTCCTTAAGCGCGATTCTCTTCACATTTTTTTTCCGCTTTCTTTAACTAACCCTGGAATCGAGCTTTTCTCCGGATAAATATCAGACAAATACTTTCGGAGCTTCAATTTCTCGCACTCGACGCGGCGCTACGTTGGGATTCCTAATGCGAGGAGCACCGATCGGTGTCCGCTCATCACACGCCAGAGGCTTCCCAAATTCACACTGGTCCAGAGAAGCCCTGTCGCGAATTCTATACCATTCGTGTTGCTGTACCGATAGACCTGGCATTTATACTGATATACCTAGCGTTTCTAACACACGGCTTACTTGATTAGAAACGATAATTAAGGCTGTTCAGGCGAATTGAGACAAAAATTAAGATATCTCACCGAAAAAGGATGATAAAAATCTGAAATTTCACGTGCGGAACAAACGAAACTATACTAAGCATACCATTTTCAGGTTGAATAGGAAACGCGTGTTTTATTTATTTAACCATTTGTCCCAACTAAATTTTGAAATGATAAGACGTGGGGAGGGAAATTTTAGTAGGGGAAATATATCGGTACTACCTGAACATCATTGAGCAATACGATTGGCAACGAAACCAAAATCGAAACTGGTCTACGTTTAGCTGTACATATATGACTGTAGATATTAATTACCTACCGAGAAAATCGGCTGACGTGAAAGCTAAATGATGAAGCTGTTGTTGCAACGGATGCAGAGCAGAGTTTCTCGCGGGTGAGATGACTGGTTCGGTGGTAGGCATGGTTGACAAGCTAGCAGAGCTCGTTGGTGTCACGTTGCCGACCGATCGTGGTGCGAGGATACTGTCTATCGTGAAAATGGAAGTTGGCGAAGACATAGTCGACGAGGAGCTTGGTCGCGATATCGGTGGCCTGTATATCACTTGATTAGGACTCGTAGGACTGGGAAGATTTCGCGACAGGACGCATTGTCGATCCGATGCATGATCGTTCACCGATGCCAATTGAGCGTCGGATTTGAATTTCTGTTGTAGCGTGTCTACACCGTAGGTATAGAGGTAGGGATGACCGTAGCCCGCGATCGTAGATCCGTCCTGAAGAGGACTCGAAGGCTCTGTCATGGGCGATCTGGATTTTGGGGAGTCACCAGAAAAAGTGCTCTCTACCATGTTCCAAGACAATAATCCTCTCGGGGGTAGCTGAGAAAATCTACGTTTCGCGTGTCCAGCGACGTTCGAGGGATGAAGAAGCCGACACTCGCGGTGTCCAAGACAACGTGCGTGCTTTTGAATCTTCTCTACGGCTTCAGCTTCTCCCTCGTCCCAGTCGTTTCATTTCTCCGTCACAAATTTCAAACGATGAAAATTCGCACTGTTTCACCATCCCGATCAATTTTGTACGACGCAACGACTCGTGATCTACGAAGATTCATGACCGTTGGGCAGATTCGCGTCACTGTACTTATCGACGAAATTCAACTGTTTTCCAAACTTTCGTAACGAGAACGTTCTCTTTATTGTCTTGTTCACTTCGTTTCTACCCTGTTTCTAGCCAAACGCGTATTTTTCATCTGACGGCGACGCGATTTTCTTCAGGATTAACGACGGTACCACGGATTACGGAAGCGTTCCCCGACGCGACGCTTAATATAACGAGGACACCCGGTCCTCGCCGACCGTTTCGATGACTAGAAGAGACAAATGTCCAGAGATTCGTGGTACCACCAGCCACGTAGTTCTTCGCCCGTACGCCACCCTTCACGTTCGAGCTACCCCGTCAGCTCCACGCCGATTGGCTGCTAGGCGTGGCTAAAGAGTCCATCCCCTGGAAGCTGCCTGAATATCCTGGATAGAATTTCGCGATGACAACCGGAAGAGCATACTCCTCATCCAGCGGAGGCTGCAGCCACCCGAAGAGGGGAAGGCGAAGCATTTAGTGTGGATAATCACGACGAAACGCCCCGTGTATTACGGATTTTTGCACGCTCCTCTCCGGCCAGATTCTTATTCCAACCCAATAACATGCAAAATCCAATCCCTCCCCAGATTCGCACTTACGATTACTACTTACTATTTTTCATATCGATTACGCTCTCTCGCCAATATTACATCGTAAAAAGTTGTCCGTCAAATTTCACTCGAAAATTCGTATTAACGACTTTTTATAACACAAGATTAGTGTTATTTCAACACACTCGATGTGTAGTGCTAAAGTGACACGAACCAATGAGTAGCATTGGAGTAACGTTTAAAAAGTATTATCGTAATATCGAATAACATTTTTCTGTGTTGAAACTGTGAGAACTGTGAGAACAACACTGACGATTCTGTCGAATCAACGCACTAAAATATTCTACATAAAAATTTGTACACTATGCACAATGATGGAAAAAATTTCTGTGTACCTCCTTCGCGTGATTTAAAAATAAAAAAAAATGAATAAACGGCAGACCGATAAGCGAGAGAGAATATTAAGGCGTAGATCGTATATCTAATGTAATCCGCAAAACATCTCTTCAATTATTCAAATCCCATCCATATGCCCGATTTAATAATATAAAACCGTTGTCATGGGTATTTTGGGAGGTGGGGGTTGGGAAAAAATGTTCCGCGCACGAAATTCTGCCCTCGTACACGTGTTTACGAACCACGCGCGTATACAGAGGGGGGTAGGTAGATAGGTACGCGGGAAGAAAGCGTGTAAAACGTAACCCTGCCCGAATGTCGAGCTTATTCCAACGCATAAAATATATGCCAGCCTTAATCCTAATCCGGACGTTAATCGTGGTCGAATCCAGAGATCCAGCCAGATCCCATGCGCCCCCCATCTCTACACCCCAAAATTACCCCCGACACACCACAAGTCGCTGTTGGAACGTATATTTTCAGCTCGCACGATCGCCGTTATGAGACGGGAGTTCCGTGAGCCCGGATAGGTACAACGACTGTATGCTACCGTACTCTCGAAAATCATCCGAATACAGATGGAACCGAACGTCCGTTACATGGATGGCGGATCATGGGGATGAAAAAAATTGACGAATTCGGTTAAACGCAGAGCGCGCATTAAAATCAACCAGCGGTCACGTCGTCGTACGAGATCCGGGGAATAATACGTATACCCACGTCGACGCATCCGCGCTAGACGTAGTTGCATGGGATGGGCGAGGAGGAGTTGGATCAAGTAGCGCTACGGATCAAAGATCCATTTTGTGCGGCGAGGATTTGCTGTTTGCAAACGCATTCGTGCCAATATGGCGGTAGCATCCTGTTTTTCAAGCTATTCTAGAATTTCCACGCGCAAATCGACGGCTCTTACGAATAATAGCAGAAATTTTCTACTGTACGCGAATAAAGGCAGCATACCAAAATTTCCACGAATTGAATCAGCATACACAGTTTTTCTATTAAACACAACTTTTGTGTTATTTTATTAAGTATGCGATACAACAAAATTATTGTACAGAATACTAACTAATATATTTGTCAATTTAAAGCATATGCGATTGGTATGATATTTAAATAAAATTTAAAGATATATTTTAATGATTTTGGTGATTTTTTCGAGGCAAAAATGTTTTATTGTTATCATTACTTTTCGTGACGATTTTTGCCGCTATTATTTGTAACGGCCAGCCTAGTAAAAACATTACATATAATCTATGTATAATTTATGCGCAATTATGTATAATTATAGTGGACCAATTTTTTTTTTTACCTAATTATGTATAATTATATGTAATCTTTTTTTCTCTGGCGTCGAAGTACTTTACTCGCAAAATCATCGTGGAAGGTTCGCGAACGATCGCGGCGTGGCTGTATAATTGTTGGTTTCGAGGAAGCTCATAGCGATCATCTCCTCGATTCGGAGATTCATGAATGTAATCAGCGGCGAGCATTGTCGAAAGGATGCCTGACGTCGCTTCCCACTATTATCATTGCTCGGATGTTGACGACTACAGCATCGCTGGCGCGTCCGACAAAGCAGAAGTTAATTACGCTGTCAACGCCAGAGGGTCTCCCTTGTATTCGTAGATCTTATCAAAATATCACGGACCATAAATAAATCGAGTGATAACCCGCGGGAAAACTACCCCGTCTCTTCGCTGTTCAACAGCCACCTCGACAACATTGATTGATATTCGATCCACCCGAAAAAAAACACCGATTGCATATAATTATACACCAAAAATTGGCCGGATATACTACATAAAAGGTATAAATAATTTACATACAATTCTATAAAATTATAGAGATTTTTTTGGCAGTTTTATATAGATATAATTATACGTCGATTATGTATCATTGTATCCCGCCGATTTTTTTTTTCCAATATAATTGTGTATAATCTTTTTCCTCGGGAATGACTTTCGTGAAGTGGGAAGAGGATCTTCTCGTTGTAAATTAATATCTGACAACGAAGTAAACACGTCGGTGTGTTCCGTATTTCGTAGAATAATACCTGCGATATCAAAGATCTTCGTCGTCGTCAATTATTCTCGATACGGTCGTATTCACCGACGTAAAATGTAGCCGTCTTTGCGAAGAAATTTCACCCGAAGACAATTTTATTCACAGATCAAAGCATTTCGCGGACACTTCGATTGAACGGTGTATCGTTCACGACGTTCTATCGGAATTCGCGAGAGACGGTTCGGCGAACCGTGCATCGGTCGCGTACACCGTTCATTTAACAATATTTATATTTATGTGTCGAAATCGAAGCTTTTTACATTTTACCATGAATATTCGATGACTAGCGTGGCTGAACATTTCCGACTCGTTCTACTCGTATTCCCGCCTAGCGTCACTTTTTCCAGAAATTCTCGGTAAAATGAAGCCTCTGGAGATAATCTCCGCGGGTGAAATCTCTCTCGGAATATTCTCGTCCCCGAAGGGCAGTTAGAATCGCGCATATTTCATCGAGTCGCGATGTGCCAACTGTCTTCATCCGTAAAAAAGTTCCACACTTTTTTATCAGCACTCGTTATCAGAACTTTACCATTCGTAGACTCGTGACCGAGGGAAGCAATGCGTCGTGCTTAATGCCATATTCCAACACCTTAACCAGCCATATTGAATCCGCCATTTTGAATCTCAAAATTTTCACAGCGACATCAAAAACCTCCGTATACCAGTTTTCAGATAATACTAGCTATTATTTCATCTTGCATCAATTAACTCTGAAAATTCTGCTATTTTTAATAACAATTTGTTATTAACAATAATTATTTCGAATAGCTATGCGATATTATTGTTTTTTTAAACTTATTGGATTCTTGGGAAGGCAGGGACCAAAAAATTGCAACGAAATTGATAACACGTTGCTGATAATCGTTAAAAAATCGAAGGTATAAATGTTATACCGGTGTCCCGCTGTGACTCAAATCGGAAGGCCGCGACTTTGCACATCGCGAAATTGTATTTTTTGCACGAAAAATAATTGATAAATACACGATTCCGGTGGTTATGGATTTTGCGATGGAACTCAGCGACGGATCTCGTCATCTTAAAATGGGTACGGACTTCGATAATTCGGAAGGTCGTTTGTTCGACGTTTCAATACCGCAGAGCACAGCGGTTGTAGCGCACGGAGCAACGATATTTCCAAACTATCGCGATCCTTAGCTCTGCGAGTATTCCCAAGTAGGTTCCTAAGCCCTATAGCTTTTTCTGCTTTTTCGAATGTCTACGATTCTTCTCGGGGCGAGCAGCGAGCCGCCCGTCGCGTTGCTACAGTGACGCAGTTTCACGGCTCCGTATTTCACCTTCTCCGAAAGCCTTCGATTTTCAAGCCAAGAGGCGCTCACTCGAGTGTGATAACCGAGCAACAAGCTCGGCAGGTGTCCTTCGCATCCACTTAACACGCTGCTTAGACGCGAAAACATCTGTTTTGTCTGTTTTTCCCGTCATTGTCACGGAATTACCGGCATCAGATTTTGCCACTGATTACCCGATACAATCTATCCCTTAGGTACAAAAATCTGCAGAACCGGATCTCCCCCCCCCCTCTCTCTCTCTCTTGCTCACCCGATTTCCATTTTTTTCTCCCTTTCTTCGATTTTTCCACCAGTAAGGAATAATCTTTACAGCGCTGGGAAAAAAGATTATACATAATTTGTTTATAATTTGTTTATAATTATATACAGCTAGTTTTTTTTTTTTTGGTATAATTATAATTATATACGTTTTTTTTTTTTTTTTTGGCGCCCCGATTTGGAAATCGGTAAATCGCAAAGTGGAGTCGTAGATTTTACGAGGGGAAAAACGACGTTGCGAAGAGGCAATCCGGCGGGGAAACAGATCGCTGGTCTTACGGATGCCGATTTTTTACAATCCCAAATCAAATATTTCCTCGACAAATTTTCACCCCGCAAGATCCGCCCGCGCTAACGATCAAAGACGCCGATTTCTTACGAATAGAAAAAAGAAGAAGACAAGAAAAGGGAAAATCCACAAAGAATCTAGCATCCGCATCGCTATTTTAACTTACGCGCCGATTATGATTCGTTGCGGTAAATATTTGCTCTGATCGGCCCGGCTGCCCGAGCGAAAATCGACGGAGAGGATTCCGACCGCAATTTCTGTCGGGAAAAAAGAAAGTTTTCGACCATCCATCTTATTTCCATTTCTCCGCAGTGGTGATAATTTTTACAAAAGTTACGATACGCTTCATCGCGGAGTGATTTGATTGGTTCGCGTAAGCAGGATTATTCATTTGTAGTTGGATAATAATTATTGCACCTTCGCAATTATACGGCAATACGCACGAATGATAATTATCAACGTATAATTGGCTCACGCTTTTCGCGGATAGTTTCGATTGGTCAAAGGCTTATCGGTGAATTCCGAGCGAGTTGGAACATCACGAGACGACGTCGCTGCTGCGTTCTCCCGGGTGTTGCACATCGCTCGTTGCCGGAAGGGATCGATTGCCAATTAATATTCCATAATTGGACATCGGACTATGTAAATGCTGTACAGCCGTTATAGCGTCTGTCACATTTTCCACGAAACCAATTAACAGTTATCGGTAACTCTGCGAATTGCATTCCGTCAAATTTTTATTTCTCCTCATATCCCGGAAAGGGTGGTTGAAATTCACCTGTCTCGTACATTGCATATTTTTCGCCTCCTCGTTGCGCGTTTATTTACTCAAAATGGAGTAAATAAACGCGGCTATCAACCGATATACCAGCTAGGTACGAGGATGATATTTTCTTTACAGTCACGAGCAGTTATATAATACGTACGTATACCATTGTTGTCTTTAGATCGAAACTGCCGCCGATATTTTACCGATGACGAGCGTTAAAAAAATAATTAGAAAAAAGTAATAAAAAAAAAGTAAAGAAAAAAAACTAGCGGCAAAAATGAAAGGAAGCGCAGGAAGAAACGAGAAGATCGTAAAAATAACAAGTTCTCGATTCGCTCCTGGATTTTACCGCTTAGAAATTCATTACGCTCGAGTAGCGAACGAGCAAAACGGCCGAGTAATTACTCGAGAGCTGGGAGTATTTTGTCACGGTATTAATTTTGTTGTGATTCGAGGTTGAGATTCATGGGGTCCCGGCATAAGGTTGAGGGCCGGGCGTGGAAGAGACGAGGGAAATGTAAGGGTGGTTCCCCGGTCGCAAAATAGAGGTAATCCCCGGTGACACGAAAACCTCATCGCGCGAGGCGGGTGTGAGCCGCAGAATCAACACTATCCTTCGGGATTAGATAACGTCGGATCCCGCGAGTAGCCCAGTCATAGATGCCTGGGACAACCGAAAAGGTAGATCCAGACGTAGCCGCCGGTTCAGGATTGTTGTCCTACTGCATTATCGTATCACTTAGTGAGTTCCACGCTGAAATAACTCTTCGCCTAAAAGCTTCGCCCACGGCACAGTCCCGCACCAGAAAAGTCAAGTTGTTTTCATCTAAGTACAACGATTCACGCCTCTCCGTCATTATGCGTCGGAAAAAAGTAAGAATTTTCGGACGAATAGTCATAAAAATCGCAAATCACGATTAAGCCTCGTAGTGTTTCAATACTTCCTATGACCAACGATGTATACATATATGTAAATGAGTCGTTCCACAAATTTTTATTTTTCCTTTTCTCAATTCATTACATTTTTTTGCACCCTCCGAAAGAAAACCTTCCACAAAAATTTTGAATTTCTTTTCATCACAGAAATCGAAGCGAAGAACTTTTCTATGATCCCTCAAATCGTGTCACGTCCGTCGAGCCAGGACCACAACGTAATAGGTACGCGAATTGCGCGAGTGGATGTTGAGAAAAAAAATGCAAAAAAATCGGCGTCACCCAGGTGCAAGGAAGACTGTTATCGGGTTTCGTTTGACAAACCCCATGCTTTCTAATCAGAGTAAACGTCGAGTTGCAACAGCCTTGATACGAATCGGACGTAAGTGTACGGCTGTTCGTAACTACGCGGGCGGTTTGTTTATACATACTGACGCTCCCGTATCCGTTATACGCTTCTACGTACGTACAGATTATTCTATTACGTAGTATCAACAAAGAGCATGATAGGGAGTACCACCCCAGTCGGCTCGTACGCGATATTGTTTGGTCTGAAAATACGCCATTGTTTCAGACCGATAAAGAATTCAACGTTTGGATAATTACAACAGCATCGATTGCTGCCTCCGGCAAAGTTAGGCTGGCTTACGCAACTTAGCTCACGTTTTTTGATTCTGAGCCGTAAAACTCTTTTTCGAGCGGTCGCTTGTTAGTAGACGCCTCCTCGTGCTGCAAGATCTGCGATCAAGCGGACGATCGATCTCGAATGAGCGATCACGCGGAGTCGATGATTTTTTTTCTTGTTTTCTTCTTTTTTCTTTTTTTTTTTTTTGGTTTCGCCCAATGAAAATCCGCGCGAGACACGTTTGGTCGGTGAAAGCGAGCGAGAAAGTATTAAACGCGAATGGAGCAGAGGAAGAGAATCATCGGTGGGACAGCAGCTGCGGTCCTTTGCCTCCATTGAAAGCAAATAATCCCGGATCCTTGGCCCAGGCCAAGACATCCTTGTTTGCCTTTTATTAAACTCTTGTTAAACGCTGCCTTTTCATCTCGCACAATTGAATCGGCAAAATACCGAAAATAATACTCCGTCCTCCACCCGCCCAAGGTCGAGAAGAGGGCGAGTGAGAAAAACGAACGCTTCGCGGAGTGTGTTTACCCTCTTTCCGTCTTACTTCTCTGAAATGGACACCGTGTAATCGGTGCCTTTATGTGCGCCGTTTCGTTGCCGAACGACAAGGATCGAGAATCCGAAAAGGGGATTCGCTGAGCCGCGTCATTTCTAAGCACCGACGATTGCTACCCGCGTGTACCATTGTCGCAAACCGACGATGGGATCCAATGAAAATATTTGGATGTTTTTGGAAACGCGTGGACCAGCCGTATTGTGCCCGGATAGGAGAATCGTTTCCTTCGTTGCCGTCGAATCGCCTCCTCTGTGCGTGGCCTCGTCTCCGTGCCTCCGCAGCACGGTAGGCAATTTTATTATAATGTCGCGAGAAGAAGCAGTTCATGGTTCTCTTGTTCGGCTACTTCGGGTTCCAAACTCTCTCTTTCTCCGGCGACTGCGAGAGTAACGAGATCCGAGCGACAAATTCTACACGGACGATGTCGAATTTCTGAGAACAGGAGCATTCCTCCAGATTACTGATTCTCAATTCAATGACGCGCTCCTTCGTGAAATTGTATGTTGGTACGTGCAAGTATTTGTCTTATTTTAATAACAAGTGTTTGGTAATATGTAGCTAATACATAGATGAAGTAATCAAGTAGCATAGCGAGGAACAACGAATTGGATTTTGCATCAGCGTAAACTAGGTAGTATGGGGAAAAAGTAGCACGCCATGTTTCGTTTATATTATTTATTTTTTGACAACATTTCCTTTATACTGGGATAAATTTGTAAAAATAGTCACAAGAAAACAACTTGAAACGGATTTAAACAAAGAATTTTAAAAAAAAACAAAAAAAAAGATTTTTGTATATTCGTAAAAAACTTATTTGTAAAAATTGCGGGCACGTTGATTGTTTTTGTCCTACCCGCTGTTATATCCGTCAGGCATCGAATGATTTTCGTAATATCGTTGCCGGACCGTCGAAATAACGATCCGCGCAAATTAATTGAACATTTCCACAAGACAACGCGAATTAAACGATATTTTCCATACCCTGCGACCTTCTCTTGCGAGACACACCACTATTAACAAACAGCGGAGGTTCGATTATTGTATACGATATTGAAGTTATGAATTTGATGAACTTCGGCGACGTGCCGCCAACATGCTCGTGGTCGTGATGAGATTAACAACAACAATAAGAATAACAATAAAATAAACGATGGATGACTCTAGTCAGATTTATTGCGAATTTTGTTGCTAATGAAACCAGGCATGGTACAAATTAGAAGAACTGATTTTTCTACGCTATCCAAACGGTTTGCTAGTACGATTTGAGTGTGTGAAAATTTTATACGACTTCCAATGACACAATCATTTTGCGATGGTATTTTATTTTCATTTTTTGTCCTTTTTTTTCTTATTTATGGTCTATTTATTGACTAGCGATGATAATAAGGTAATAAATACAAAGAAATACGAGATTGCAGATGCTGATCTTACAGTAAGAATAATTAGAGCCTCAAATACTAATACCCGACTCGACTACTTCTTGCATATACTTCCTATTTGCTACACGTTAAGTAACGATTACCGCGGAACAACAAGGCATAACAGCAACGAGCATTGGTAGAAAAAGTCGCCGAGTCACTCTTTAAATTGGAAAGTGTTTTCAAGACATGCTCGAAATCTGCATCATGCATCCGATAGTCTGGTAATTTTAAAGTATCGAAAAATCTGTTCCCGAAAATAATTTCTTTCTATCGTGATTTCACATTTCCTTCTTCCTTTGCCCCCCTCCTTTTCATTCAGAAATAATTCCGGTATCTCGTTTTCTTCTCTTGTTTTTTTCAGAATTTCTTCGCGTGAGGCTGTACGTTAATTTTGATTTTTTCCTTTTAATTATTTTCTTTGAAACTTTGTAAGAGAATATACTTGTAAAAATACTTATAAAATATATTTCTTTGCTCCCCTACAGTCTATTCACCACGGCGTGATCATACGTGATCTATCTTCAACATCCAAGGAAGAAGGTTGCCACTTGTTTCGTGTCTCGAGTCTGAGCGTAATTCTCATGTACCGAAGGTACGGAGATGAAGGATGTGGAGTGATGTGTATAGAAACTCGTAAGTATCAAAATTTTCATTTTATAAAATGACGGTAATGACGATGAAGTAAATGTAGGATCTGTTGTTTCGGATTGATAGGGCATGCTTCGCTGATGCCAGAGTGTTAATTGATTTGTTTCGCTTATTTCTCTCGCCATTGAAATTTCAGTAGAAAAAGTGGAATAAAACTGGCAGAGAGATACGAAATTTAAGAAAAAAAAATCATTGGCAGTTTTATGTATAAAATGCCAAGTAGTGACGACGACTATTATTGGCTCGATGAACCTTAACTCGATCCTGAACTATCCGAGGATTGTTACTTATGCTTGAAGGATTTGAGCGAACAATGTTACTTGTTCTACGAAGCAAAACGAATAAAAATCATCAAACAATCCAACGGAGAGGCGGTTCCAAACTCCTTCCATTATGATTCGAGTTCATCGCACGATCAGTAACATTTTGCAGAAATACGCGAGACAAAAGATTAATATGATACAGAGAGAAAGAAAGAGAGAAGGGGGAAAGGGGAGAGTTAGAGAAAGAGAAACGTAACGGTAACGCGAATCGTTTAACTAAAGAAAATACAAGGCGGAGTGGACCTGCCAAGAACACCGTGAACAACGACAACCCCGTGCCAACGTATCGACGATCGGTTTTTTATGGAAAAAAACGATATAGAGAAAATGAAAATGGTTGACTTATCTCTTTCGAAAACGATGAACGACATACTGTAGAGAAAATTGTAAATTAAAAAAATAACGGGCCTTGTTCCAACAGTGTCCTCGATTTCTGTGACTTTACTCCGAGGATACGATAAAGCATTTACGCACTACTCCTATCTTAATGTACGATTTGCTCGTGAATCCTCGACTCACGACGACTACGCCACTTCTTGTTGCAGTTTTTGTTTTTCTGGTAACGGAATCGTCAACTCCATCGCGACACCAGCGCTGCTTCTTCGAAATCTCGAGGGGATGTCGATGCTGTTGCGTGGCTTACGCTTGCTCAAATGTCGTTCGACCCATTTGAGCATCGTCAGCACGGAATCGGTACTGGGAAGTCGTCGTTCGGCGGATGTACGAATTATGTGAGAAGAAGCAACGCGAAATGTGGCTGCCATTCCTTTCAAAGCCTGTGAAAAAAAAAACGTGGCAATTACAAGAATCAAATTTTTAACAAGCTACTTATCGGTGAACCGAAGAGCATTATCGGATCACTCCACGTACCTTCATTGCGTCTTCGTCGGTGACGTCGTCACCAGCGTAAATTATACGAATGCGTTCGCTCCAATCCAATCCAAATGCGGTTCGCAGGATGTAGATGGATGCACGACCTTTGTTCCATTCCACTGGAGGTTTCGCTTCAATGGCACAATGAGCCGGAGATGCCTTGAAGCCAATGTTCTCGATCAAGTGTCGTGCCTGGTCGAGCATTTTGGATCGACCCTCCATTGGTGTCTCGCGATAATGGAAGGTGAGAAGAGCCCCTTTGTTCTCCACCCAGGCACCATCTTTGCAGACCTAAAATTCATTCGCATTAATTTATTTTCGGCGCCAATGTCTCATCGACGAGGCTGATTGAGATTACAGTCATAACCGACGATGATCGCTGAATTAAATTATTAATAGCACTAAATGATAATCGAAAGCTAAACACACGGTATAATAATCATCCGTCGGCAATTTCCTGTACACATGCATGTCGTCCTATACCTATAGATACTTCAAACAAGCTACAGATTTAACGTGTTCAGGTCATCTTTGATGCTAACACTTTCTTGCGATTCAAATTTTTAAATAATAGATATCATTGGAAGATCAAAAAATGCAAGAACAGCAAAATATTTGATCTCAGTTAAGTAAGATCGTTAGAATGGGATGTTACCACTTTGTCCAACGCTTAGCGTTTTTGGATTCTTATTTTCTCCGAATAGAACTATAGGTAAATTATCGATTGCATCACTTTTCCAGTACAAATAGTCCATGACTCTGATTTCCATGCGGCCGGTGACCTTGAAGAGAGCTATGAATAGTCTGGAACGTAGGTCTATAAACGTCCACGTGGTACAGAAAATTGATCGACGACCCGTCTGCAAAATCTATTCCAGTACCTCGTAATTCTATGTGTACTTCGTTACATCCGATATCCACTCGAAGGATTCTTATCAAGTGAAGTATTTTTTTTCAAAAATAAAACGTTATCACACCAAGATCTCCAAAGTTAGTGGATTCAACTTTCTCTTCGATACGAATATTGAAATTAATGGATGATGATTCGATAATATAAATCCTGAGAGGCGAATAATAATAATCATGTACAATTAACATAAAACATCAACGATGATTTTTAAATAATTCCCGTATGAATAATAGGTATATACTTATTGTGAATATTTGTTCAAACGACACTCGAAATATTCTATATAATCGAAATATCGTCGGCTATGACAACGTCAAACCGGTAAGGCACCGTTGTTTGTCGTGTCTTGATCAAACATTACGAGGAGACTTGATTCCGTAACATAGGATGTTGCAAGAATCACGTAATTCATACCTGGTCCTGAAGAGTTTGCATCAATCCAGCAACCTTGTCCTCGAACTCCGTTGGCATCGGGTGAACGAACTTGCTTCCATCGGGATGAAGAATCTCGAGACCATGATTACCCGCATAAGTGATGCCCTCGATGCCAACCATCGACTTGACATTATTCACGTTCCTTCCGCTGATAATCGCGATGTAAACATCTGACATGTTCGACAACCTTTGCAGAACATTTTTCGTCTCTAATGGTAGAATAGCCAGGTCCGGATGGGTAGCGATCGGTGCCAAAGTTCCATCGTAATCCAGGAGGAGGGCCAACTTGTGATTATCGCCAATATACCTAGGGGACATGCGCCATCACTGGATCGTTACCCGGCTTTCATCGCGAGTTATATCATGACACAGCGCGGGCCCGCCGACATTAGAAGCGCATATAGCTGCTCGGTTTCCAAGTAACTCCACAGATTTTGCACCGATGTGGATCATTTTGGATTGTTTCGTTTTCAGCCACCGTTTGCATGTATGTACGTGCATCGTGACTTTGTAGACGGAATAAGATTATGAATCGTGTGGTTCCCAATAGCAAGTGAGAGACCATGCCCCACAATCGCCTCATGCTCTCCGAACTGAGTATTTTCACGACGTTGTGTTGTCGATATTTAGTTTTCGATTATTTTGAAAAAAATTTCTTGTAAGGTAATTCTCGAGTAGGTAAGTACCATACATTCGTTCACGTGACTGTACTTCCCACTGAGCTGATGCTATCCAGAAAAAGTCGTGAACAGTCCTAGTTCACGCCAGATATAAAAATTATTTGTTCACGGTAAACCATAGCACAGGTTCATTAACCTGACAGATTTTGATCGCTATTATACTAACGTTTCTGAAACGTAACACGGAGATTGAATATATGCTTACTAAATGCTCTGCGTAGTCTGAAATTCGCATCGGGCGCCAATGCTGAATACTTATGAGTAATCGAAGTCTTAAAATAAAATTAATACTGAGTTGAGTGTTTGAAAAATAAGAGGAGGACTTGAAGAATTCTCACGAGTTGTGCTAACATTCTTAGATGTTAGTTCGAGAAGAAATTTTTCCAAACTATTTGTTCTCTCCGATGGACATCGAAGATACAGAGCTACTTTGGTAGTTCTCGAAGCAATGATCGAAAGGTGTACTAGTCCGGATTTGGCGTAAGATGTGTCGTATCAACGAAAGTATGATAGCGAGGAGTAATTTTCGAAATTATGATGTACGGTGATGATTTTGAAAAAGAGAGAGAGAGATCAAGGGCAGGCGCGTCGAATTCGATGAAATAGTCTCTTACCCTCCCATGCTGAGTGCACTCGATCAAACTCGACGAATTGTACCGGAGGAAAATAGATTACGAGGAAAGATATCGTATTTGGGTGAGATGATGTGTGCCCTTTATAGCACATGCGTTGGCTGGGCCCTGTCATGCAAGGATTTCTCGTCTATGGCACCTACTTGCTCAAATAATCGTCAAAGTCATCTATAGTCACGGGCTGCATGGTTGTAGCACCAACGGAGTCTCGTTCCTCTAGCGAGCCCATCACTTGAAGGAAGGATTTCATCCAATAATTCACGTCATAAATCCTTTCACGGCGTCGAAGATGGTTCATACGGAGTGTGCGCTCGTCGTCCGGCATCGTGAGTGCCCTGACAAATTTGACAATCGTTGATCGACTTCGTAACCGACGATTCAGAAGCTAATCGGAGAGGGGTTTTGTCAAACAAACGAGCCCACAAACCTGTGAATGACTTCGGCCGCCTCGTCGATTTCGTACGGGTTGCAAATGAGTGCCTCGTGCATCATTTCTCCGGCTCCGGCAAACGGAGATACTATCAGAACACCTGGTGGTTCCTTTGTCTGACAAGCCACAAATTCTTTTGCCACCAAATTCATTCCATCGCGAAGAGGTGTTACGAGGGCGACGGCAGCTTCTCTGTAGAAAGCTGCCAATTCTTCCTGGCTGACGCATCCGTAAATATAACGAATCGGAGACCAGTTTGGAGTAGTGAAACGGCCGTTTATACGTCCGACTAGCTGATCCATCTCCAATTTTAGATCCTGGTACTCGCGAACGTCAGTTCTGGATGGTACAGCTATTTGAAGCATAGTCACCTGTACGAAACGACGAGTGGTGAATAAAACGAACCGAAAGATTTTCACAATTCTCTTCTACGTCAACCACGTTACCTCTTCCCTGTGCTCCGGATGTTTTTCCAACAACATCTCAAAAGCTTTAAGCCTGTGGACCAAACCTTTGGTATAGTCTAGCCGATCGACCCCTAAAACTATTTTTTGATTGGTTAGCATCACTTTCGGTGCACTTTCCGCTAAAGCTACGAATCTGTCGAAAGGAATCCCGATTGGAAGTGGTCGCACGCGCACGGTTCTTCCTCCATGTTCAACGAGAAGATTTTTTCGATCGACTCGACAACCCAGACTTCTTTGGCAGCAGTCTACGAAGTTCAGGCAATAATCCTGGATATGGAATCCGACCATGTCGCAGCCTTCATGAAAAAAAAAACAATAGGATATAACTTAGCGTTGCCACCTTCCTTCACAAAAATCAGTCTTTTACCATGATTGAAGCATTCGGATGGAAATTTTGATTACAAAAAAAACATCGACTTTGGGCATAGATTCAAGCTGAGCACTTTGGTAAAGCGAATCGATAAGCATAGACCTACCCAGCATTCCTTGAAGGATTTCATCGGCCCAAGGAAAGAGTCGGAAGATATCCCAAGGTGGGAAAGGTATGTGAAGGAAGAATCCCAGCTTAGCTCGAAGATTCTTCTCTTCCGCAGCTTGTCTGACCCAATTCGCAGCTAACATCAGATGGTAGTCGTGAATCCAGACGAGCGGTGTCCCATTCGTAGTTCCCACTTGTTCCCTGTGAATTTGCTCCAGAGCGCTGACCTAATCCGTGGACAAATTCGCCACGCAGTTGGTTAGTAACTATTCGTTTGTTTCGCCGTATCAACATATCGATTCATTGAGAGGAGGAAAACTTACTGTTTTAGCAGCAAATTCCTCGTTGACCGTTGCATAAGCTCGCCAATGCTCAGCAATAAACGTTGCTCGATCTGGCATCGAATGGAATAATGGCCAAAACGTCCCGTTACAACAGCCATTGTAGTAAGAGTCGAAGATCGTTGGTTCAACGTGAACGGCAACTACCTGTAAAGGCAGAAAATTATAAATTTTCATCGATAGAAATAAGATGGAAAATAAATGCTCAATCGAGAAGTGTCGAAGGGTTCGCCGAACACGTAGTAACATAACGACCGAAGCACAATATTGTCGATACATTTACAAACGTGCAAAGTCCATTAATAATTGGATTTTGCTCCGTCGAGCCTTCGACATAACAACTGATATAGTTGATCGCTCGTCGTGCTCATTGTCAGTAGCATCAATTTATAGTTATTATCGTTGGGTGTTCTGATTTTTGGCAAGATATTGAAAGCATTGAAAGTGACGCAAACATCACAGGGTAGTGACTAGTCGAGATAAGCTGGATGCAGACATCAACGTCAGTCACTGACACCGAGTCTCGACCGCGGGTATCGACCATTAATACACAACGATCGAGAATGAAGCAACAATCCCACATACATGCATATAGATAAGACGGACAATTTTGTGGTGGGAGCTCAATTTTTCACGACGGAGTTTGGTCAGCATTCATTCGGTCATGTCTGATAATCAGCTGTCGCGATCACGCGTTGTTGTTATAAAGCTGTCAGAAACTCGTGGCCGAATTGATGTTGCCGTGGCGTGAGATCTGTTTCAAGGGCGATGATTTCAGCACCGAACGATACAAAATACGTGACACAGATTCCAGAAAATAAAGACACAACAAATATTACCATCATATATGTTCGATCAAATGGCAGTCGATTAATTCCTTGTTTATATTACGAAACTACTTCTTGTTTAGGCTATAATTCAGATATGATACGTCTCGTAGACGAGACTTGTCATCTCGTGAAAAATTTCTGTGTCGATAGATCACGGATCGTTTATACTCTTGAACTTCTCGACTATGATTTCCAATTCCATCGTTTGACGACGACCCTTATCGCCGGATCAAGTCATATTCAATGTTTTTCCACGTACTAATCGAGTATCGGATCCCGATACATCATATCTCACCTGCTATTCGAACAAGATCGTATCGAAGCGAAACAAAACGTATGGAAAATTTTGGGACCGCAGGTTCCAATCAATTGAACATAAATAATTGTTACTTTTCGCACGATGAGCTTGGACCTTCTTCAAAAGTCGATCGACACACCGGAGCCAACTTCGACGTCATTCGAATTCACCGAATGTTTCGATACCTTATTCATCGAGGAATCACGAGTCTTAAATGTATGATTGACAAACCGGCCGATTGCCAATAATGCATGGACACGAGTAGTCCGACGACGAGGTTATGCAACGCTAAAATCGCGGACCTTGAAGCTGATCTTCACAGCATGCTCTTGACCAACTGTCCAAACAAAATCCTCGTTAGATTTCAATCGTAGACTTTGAACAAACCGTTTTTGGACACGTCGTTTCGCGAATTCCTATTAACCATTGAGATGAGGGGCCATTGAAATGCAAATGAGCCGAACGAGGAGTGTTTACACGTGTTGAGACTTTAGCGAATTATTGAAAAATGAAGCGTCTAGTTCGGCAAACAAGTCGCTTGCGGGACCGAAATTTGTGTTTGTATTTCTATTCCCCCATATTTAAAAGTGTCGCGTGTCTGACAACGAATGATCGGGTTCGAAGATTCGCGACGACACGTGCATCGATTAAACTATACAATACATCATTTTAAACGACAGCGCGAGATAACTTTTCGAAGATGTTCTTCACGGTTGATCCACGGTAGTCCGCAGTTCGCGTACCCGGATCCATCCGCACGTGAACAGTTATCGAAGAAAAGAAATTGTATACCTCGTACGTAACATAAGATTCAACAAAGTGTTATTGAGAGATCGCGTGTGTGGAGCGTCAACTTCTTATTGACTCTGAACGTAGCGTTAGATAAAATACTGATCGTACGTCATTCGAACTGATAACTTACTGGCCTCCGTATAATACGTATATAGACTATCAGCATCCTTAGGCCGAGGTTCATTACACGTGCACGTGGTCGAAGACATATCGAGCCTACACTTTTTCCGTATGGCGCGTTGCTTCTTAGAAATAATCTCGACCCCAAAAAATGCAATTGCAACGCAAAAAGTAAACATATATGTACACGTTTGATAAAAAAAAAAAACAGACCCTTTTTGTACCACGTTCAATTCTCTGTAAAAATATGTCTTGACTAATCTGTACAACATGTCGCTGTCGAGATATCCAATCCCAAACATAAAAAAACTCTTTTTCCCGTGTTATTTGAATGGAAAATAGAAAAACGGTTCGCGGCGAACCAAAATTTTCATTTTCAGGTATACTTTTAATTTTTGGACCTGATAAAAAAAATGGTTTTTTTTTAAACACTCTTATATGATATAATATCTATATAACATATTGTATTGTAAAATAGAATAAAATCTATATATATGCGTGGAAAATATTTTTCAACATCCACATTAGGGAGTTATTGATACAGTTGTCGATGACGATTGCTTGAATTTTCATTCAAAAGTTTGTAATCATGTCAACATGATATCGGCTTGTATCTAAGATGTGAGTGAGTGGTAAGACTATTGTTGGTAGATTACTGTGGAAAATCGGGGGAAATCCGATTGAAGATAATTTTATGAATTTGTGAAGTGAAAATATTGAGCGAAAAACAAATAATAATATGAAAAACTTGTTCAGCACTTGCGAATAACAATATTTCATTATCTATCTACGAGGATCGTTCATCGAATTTTGGCATTTCGGATACCGTAATCGTGCCATCGATTCCTCGCCTTTAATCGGTTATTCAAATCAGTCGAACCAACCCGAACCCGTTGTGCAGTCTTGGCAAAATGACAATATTCACCCGGATCGGAATTTCGGGACGTTATTTACAACTTCCCGAGGTCGATAAAGCTCCGAACACGCGTAGACCGCGTGCATTTCGCGAAGGCTTCTCTCTCTTTCTTTCTCTGTCTCATTCCGGATCTCGAACCCGTTGTAAACGTCGAGTTATCGGTAGAAAATATTATATCACGAAGCAACGATCGACGGAATTTTTCAACGGCAATCGAAAATATCGTCGAACAATTTGTCACGCCAACATAATAAGCCGGTCGTCCGATAACTACACGCATGTTCGCCACGCACGTGCGTATGCAATTTGCGCGCGTGTATGCGAGCTTATGCGAAAGCCGTCGTTAAAAATTCTCATTGGATATTTGTACGAAAAACTGTAAAACATCTCGCCTCGGTAGTTTTATCGAACGCGAGGGAACGACTTTAATAATATTATTGTTGAAACGAGTCATTTATGAATTTTTAACGAGACAGAATGATAGCAATTGAATCAAACAGTTTTCTCCGATTGCCGTTATAATTAATCGTTGAGAAATACCATGCCGTTATTTTCATCTCTGTTCGTAGATTACGTCGACGATTGACCAACAATAGCTGACGTCCAAACATTTGAGAAAAATATAATCATTTTTCTATATCAGTAGACAAAGTAAATAACGAGATAGAATTTGTATACCGAATTCGATTACACTCGGCGTTCACGTGCTAGAGCGATGATGTTTTTATCAATGTCGGGTACAGAGTTAGGATTTGCTTTGTGAGATCTGGATATCTGGATATCTGGATATCTTGCAACACAAATGACCCCTGGTGTAAGTAGGATTACCTGAGCGTAACATGCTCACGCTCCGGGCTTAGGATAAATCATTTTATGGTAGTATCATTTATGGGTGTATTGCTCTTCGATATCCTCTTCACCGGGTAATTCGACGTCTTATCAATCGACGAGAAATCCCCTAGGGATTTAAAAATTGACAATACCGCGTATAATAAACGCTATTTTTTACGACTTCAATGCCAGGCAAGAGAAGATAAAACGATGCAAAATATTCCATCCCCACCTGTCCACGGAAAATTTCAACAACGAGCAACCGATCGCAACGTTCGATAGATAAACAGCGAGCGACTCGAACTGTTGCGATTGTTCATCGATTGTTCACCGATCATTCATTTTCATCTCTTGTCTATTTTTCCCCTCGTATTTATTATCCTAAATTTCAGAAAAATTATAGGGATACCGACGACGCGAAGCCCGATCTCGCCATTATTTTACGACCTGTGTCAGTAAATGCGATAAGATTCGCGGAATTGTTGACGATGCAACGAACAGTTGGGGTAGAACGACCGGCGTCTGCATAACAAGCATGACCTTAAAATTTCCCTGTTCTATGCTTATTCCAATTAAATGATGCGCAACGATGCATCGAGAAATGACGAAAAAACGAAATTACATACAAAGAAATTTTCACTCGGTTCACAAAAGAACGGCCGCCATTTCATGGATTTAATAATATGAATAGTCATTGATGTGTCGTTCTTCGTGTACGTTCTTATCATATCTAGTTCAAACCCCGCTAATCACTGGAGTTTATTTCTCGTATTTGTACGGCACGGATACGTGGCGAAAATATATCGGAGAAATTTACGTACGAGATGTAATTATTACGTTGAAAAGGCGTCATCGAAAAATTGAGAAATATCTGTGTGTTAGAGGGTGCATAGACATGTTTTTGTTTGCTTATCTAATTGGGTCGATTTCACGAACGTCAAAGCAGAGCTCCGCGTTGTCATTAATTTCATAAAATTGATTTTATTGCAACACGGCACGAGCGAACGTTACGTAAAGTCACAGACTGCCGGATCAACGCTGTTCTTCGTAATCATTACGCGAAGTAACAAAAATTTCCTCTACAGATAACGCGCTAACGATACGAGTCCTGATGAAGTCTTCGAAATATATATTCAAACATTTCTTATCGCGATGGATTCGTGAAAAAACAAAGGTTGAGAAAAAAATTAGCCGTACGTGAACCAATGGATGTTGTGATAATTTGATACCAGCATTATTTTTATACATTTCGATACATCGTTGTGTTCTAACAGCACCAGCGTCATCAAAGTTATTGATGCAATTCATTCCTCGTATCTATTGTAATATCATCCAGAAATAGATACGTTATTGACATTTTTTACAACAACCTAACAGCATGAAAATGCGAAACGTGGTAAAAACCTATTTGGCATCTATTTCATCGCGAAGGTTCATATTTTCAGGTCAACAATCCGCTCGTACCGACTATCTCGATACATTGACGAATAACTGATAACATCTTTGCTCCGTTCAAGAAATTGTACAATAAGCAGAGGAGCAAAATCATCGTTGCAAAGAATTTACCGCAATAACAGCCTGGAAGGTATATTTCCAGGAAAAAATAGATCCGTGATCCCATTGCAAAACGATCTATTTTGCCAGAAGCCCATTCTCTCAGGCACATCGTTTCCGGGTCTATTTTTCCCGGATCTGGTTCGTCCGTCCGTCAGGGGAAGATACAAAACCATCATTTTCGAGTTACCGAGTCACGTTGCGAGGGTCAAGTCTTTTTCACGCTTACAATTAAATTTGTTCTCTCGTCACATCGATAACGGTTATGGTAACAGCCTATCGGAAATTACGGAGGAGAGTCGTAATTTACCTTACGAGACAAAAGACCAGCGGTTGGTGTTCGATCGTTCGGATCTGACTCGGGTATCTTTTCGTCCCGATCTTCCATGTGCATACCGGGCCAACCAACCCAAACGCCATTTCCACTTATGACGACCGGTGCGACTGCTGTGACGAGGCCTCCGGCACTGAAAGATACACGAATAAATAAATTTGTGACACGAGTTTATCTTGTCACCAAAAACTCGTACTTTCTGTATTTTACAATTCTTGTACAGTTCGAATAATCGTGGATCGTGGAGATGATTAAATTGGACTCCTCTCAGAACATTGCACTACGATGTTACGTCCTCGTTATTCCGGAAAAAAAATCGACCGAGTTTTGCTGCTACCATTAACAATACGCGGATCAAAGACTCGACGAATAAACATCAAAGTTTTATGACTCTTTGCCGAATAGTCTCTCTAATAACAATCTCTAATTTTAAAACGGTTCAACGCGTCTCGATCATCGATAATTTTCTAACTGGACGTGACAGATTTGTTTTAAAAAATGCAACCAGTCACATGGAAGCTGATCGCTTTGTTTTCGCGATCGTTATGCCTAACAACAAACGGGAATGGATAGGAAATGCTTCCAGGTTTTTTTCCCAACGTGTGCAAAGAAAGGACTATAAAGAGATCGTCAACCCCGTATTTACGTGCGCTCTTCTCGGATCTCGTTCGATTCGTTTGTTTCGTAATCAAAAATGAAAGCTTGACGAAACGATTGCGCATAAATTTATTAAAAAAACGACTTGGTGTCGGAAATAAAAACGACCTTGGTGACGCATCGAGCAATGCGATGCATTATTCATGGAAACGAGAAAGAAAACGAGTTGAGAAAATCTGTGAGACATACGATAAATCTTCTGATTTATAGCGCAGCGATGAATAATCTATTTTCAAAGTCCATTGGCCTTTTGATGCAACCGAATATTTATGTTTTCAATAGATGCGATTTGATGTCGGTAAGGGCAGCGGTTATCGCTAGATTTCATATTTATCTGTCGTGTGACTATGAGAAAACGGCGAACGATTTTTCAGTCGTGAAAACATTTTCACGAGTAACACGGTCGACGTGAGATACATGTAATCAGGAAATTCGCGTTATTTCCGCGTTGTTCGTGGTGTGTATTCAGAAATATAACGTCAATCGTTTCAAAGAAAAAATAGCTCGAACAACAAAGTCGTTGTCAGGCGATTTCATCAATCGATCCAAAATATTATTAGCAATTGCATCTCGCCGTTTATTTTCCAACGCGCCACGATCAATTATTACTTTTTCTCAGGTTTTATTGTCTTTGAGAAAGAAAATTTCCATTGCTACGCGTCACATGTTCCTAACAGCTGTATATACATGTGTGCTTCATAATAGCACAACTGCAGCAACGATTATTTGTTTTTGTCTCAATTGCGAACAGAATATTTCACTGGACACTAAAGGGCATCGACGTTCGAGCGAACCAATAAGCCTTGTTCCAGGGCGAGACGTTCGTTCGGCGAAGATATGTAACGTATCGTTTGCAAGACCTAGGTCAAATAACGAGCCACTCGAGTAACAATGCCACGGCGTACACGTGTTTTTTTTTTCTTCATTTTTTGTCTTATCGTTACTCGTAATTATTTCGTACCTAGAACAGAACTAACTAACAATAAGAAACAAACTCTCGAAAATCCAGCTTGTATTTCTATCACTCGATATTCTTACTGCATAAATAAATATGAAATAAATAAATAAATCCCTCGTAAATAAACGACCGTAACAACATAAAAACACATATGTTCCAACTACGATCAACATTGTTATCCTCGATAATGGATTATTACGCTGCTGCAGTTCGAAAGATGCGTTGTTTCGTGGACAACCCGCAAAATAATCGGAATCCCAGTCAATATGTTCGCTGACGCACGAGGCTCGCGAAGATCGACGATAACGAAAATGCCAATGACGATACGAACGCGTTTGGTACGGATATCGAATGTTTGGGAAAATAAAAGAAAGAAAGAAAGTGAGACGGTTCCTTCCAGTGATGATGCATTTCGTGTGGCCATCGACGTCACGACGCGATACATTATCAGTGGAAGACGGTTAAGCATCGGTAATGCGAATGAGAAGAGGGTAAGTACGAGTGAATTTGGTCAACGTGGGCGATAATCAATAAACAAATGGGGATCGGTTACGATATCAATCAATAACAACGGTCACTCACCTGGCTTTTCTCTCGAGTTGACCGGTAATCTCGTTCCGTTTGAGAACGAACGGCAGTCTATTGCTGACGACGATCATACTGCCGGTGGACGTGAAGCTGCCAGTTCCTGTAGACATGTCGTAGCGGTGTTAAATGATTGTCTATCGGTAATCAAAAGGAGGCGAGTCCTCTCGTGTATCTCTCTTTCTCTGTCTCCAAGCACGAGGGTGTCTCGTATGGAAGGCTGACAGCGTTGACGACGGTCAGTCAGTCAAGGTGGTAACTTCCTGACGATTTTGTGAAAATTAAAAAAAAAAAGTCCAAAGAAAACGACAGCGAATTATGTATTAGAGATCCATGGCAATGAAATGATTTGAGGCGAGTTGAGGTTGCCAAGTTTGAACAACTGTGATGTACAGGCGAGCCAAAGTGGCACTGAAGTGACACTGCCAACAGCACGCGGGTTTATTCGACTTGGCGGTACAGCGAATTAGTCCAAAGTGCGCGTAGTGGGCCGGTATCAATGGAGGCCGCGACCTCAGGTCTCGCGAAGGCCCCAACCGCGATATCTTAACACGCAAGTGAAAGGTTATCTAGTTATCACACAATTTTCTGATAGACCTCCACCGCCTGTCGTGTCGTAGTTGCGCGCGTGCGCGTTTGTGCAATCTTGTACCTACATACGAACGATAATGTATCCGTACGATTGTGTTATTGGACGAAGATATTACAAAATACGCACGCGAATGCGGTTGTCAATAAGCTTTTGACACAAGGCTCATCTTATTTCGCCTTTGTAAATATATATATATATATAAGTAGGTACATAATCGTTGAACGCCAGCTGACCGATGTCAAAAGAAACGACAGCGTTCGCGCGGAAATATCAGCGACGCCGGTAAGTCGATGCGCATGCGCGAATACGAATTTTCGGGGAATACACGACGCGTAATGTCTTATAGCGTGTACCTGGGACGAGTCATTGTTGATTCGAAAAGTTCGAGCCCGCGTGAATTTCGAAGAGGGTGGAAGCATTACCCTACCGCGCAGTAAGTATAATATGCGGTACGACGCAGTATCTACCCATCGCGGTGGTACGTCACTTGCGCTGTTCTGGCGAGCACGTCAGAAAAAAAAAACTAAAGTACCGTGTGTAAGACTTTAAGTCTTACAGAGAAAGAACTCTTGTGGATACATGCCAAGTTGATACGAATGACTTTCAACCACGCGGATGGTTAATGGCACTCGTCATAATCCACGTCTTAACGTGATCTTCCGGTTAATTAAAAAAAAAATATACGTAGCGATAACGAGTAAATCTTGTGAGATTTCGATCGTTGCTTTTTTTCATTCGAATGGTCCGTGGGAAAATTCCATCGCGACTCGGAAGCAGATCGGAATTCGACTCGGCATCAACGCCGCGCCATTCCAGATTTTTTGTTTTTATCATTTCAGGTCTTTTTATTCAAGCGTAGTGATTCTGGCTTGTTTTCAATAATACCTGCAGCTGTGGAGAACGCGGGCGATCGGACTGTTATGACAAGCGCAGTGCACGCGAATGCAAACATCTGAAGAGGAAAAAGTTCCGCAAAGTATACGCGGTATTTCCCCGGATATAACATCCACGAAAGAGCAATACGAGAAACGTATTGAGAAACGAGAAAATATAACCCAGATGATATATATGAGAAGACTAATATCGAAATCGCAAAATAAAGCAGATGATTCGTACTTTTTTCCTTTTTCAATGATATAATCAATTCGAAGCTACGAATGTTAACACGATGGATTATAAAAGTTTTGTTATGTACTTGCAAAGAAAAAAACGAACTTTAATCTTCTATCGTTTTTGAGTAAAAAATGTGACGAGGATTATCATACTTTTGTTCCAATAATGAAACAACCCTGACCGTTGTGTTAGAATACATGCTCAGCCCTTCCATGACTTGGTGCGCACGTGAACGTTTCATGGCTGGTTATTTTACGTTAAAAATGCTTCGCACGAGTCGAGATGACGAACTTCATTATATCAGCTGAGGGGAGGGGGGCACCTTGTTATGAAGTATCGACGGAAAATCTTGGCTAATCAAGTGTGAACAAGCGCAAACGGGAATTTTACTATAGCGTCGAGAGACGGAAATAGCTCAAATTTAATGCCGGAAAGGAACGTATCTGCTGTTGCGTGGTGTTTCCGATTAGTTAAAATCAATATGAATGAATCTTAAAGCTGTTTATAGCCCAATGATACGTATTTTGATATTCCTCGATTAATCTCCACCGACGGAACATCCTAAAGGAATAACGTGCGCACCGGCAAAAACACGTGTTCGTACGTTCGGTTTGTTTGTAATATACCGGTATGTTGACAAAAATATTCTTTACCTACGAATCAGCACACATGCCACATATTATTTGATAATGTCGGTAAAAATTAATCGAGACGCGTTCAAATATGTATCATCAGACTGCAACGAAAATTATCTTCACGTGCAAATTGTCTCGAGCGTTACGTAACACGCTGTAGAGATATAATGTTATAGATCAATCGGTAAATGTTAAATACGTTTCGTGGAATTATAAATAACCTTACAAGCATCCAGCTTTGTTCAAATATACAGGAATCTTGATGGAACTGGAATAGAGATATGTTCATTTTTTATATTTATTTGATTTATTCGCTTGTGTTGCAAATCTGGGAAAATTCCAGTGTAAACGAGTCGCGACTGCAGTAAAACTTTGAGGATACTCGTCGAAATCTGATAACAGGTCACTTGCAGCACGATGTTTTGTCATCACCATTGCACGTGTAATTCTGTTTTCAAACGAACTTTTTCTTACAATTATTAAACACATACGTGATAATATTTTCTAGCTATTTATAACTTTACAAAGACTATGCTCGCATATGATTCGTCATGAAGACGTGTTATACTATTCACTCTGCGAGTATGAAATATGCATTTATGAAACGTAAATGAATAAATATTCTCTGAACGCGGTAATATTTATTTCTTCGACCAACAATTAAAAGCGTGACAATTTCCATTCGTCCGAAGTGAACTCGTCGAGAAATGAGACGTCACATCTGTTTCGTTGGTATGAAGAGTTCGTGATACCGAGTCGTCGAACTAAGGGAACGAGCATTACACGCGTAAGAATGCATAAAAGTGTAAAGTTTCAGAGTACTCCGTACGTTCGGTACCGTCTGCAAGCAAGTGCGGTTGATCGATAAGTTTACAATTCCGAGCGCAGCTAATGCGTGTCGCGATATTAAAAATGACGTGAAAACAAATCCGCGACGATTAGCGGAGTTGCGCAACGTAATATGCAGCAGACAGGGAATCCTTTTATTATTTTCCAAGAATGCTCGATGCGTAAATAACGTCAATTAAAAATAGTTACGATGACCGTATCGACGTGCGACGTGGCATAATGGAATAACGCGGCTTCGCGACAGAGCGTATTACAGGCCACGCACCTATGGTGTGATAAAACGTTCGAATTGAACCTTCTACCCCACATCTGCAGTCCACAGGCTAATCGCGTGAATGAGCACGTGATACGTATCCGCGGATATAAACAAAATCGAACACGTATACGCGAAACGATTAACAAAACTCGCGTAGTTTTATGTAACCAGCTTTTTATTATTAATATTTCATGTATTAGCACACATGCAAGTAACTGCACGCAGGCAGCAGCAGAGACTCACGCAGTATCGTATATTTGTCTGCGCGCACATTTTGTCTGACGCGCAGTACCCGTGAGTCTGGTGAGATAGGTCGGGAGTACCAACCAAAGCTTCGACCAATGTTAGATACTCGCTAAGGTTGTCATCTACCCAACGCAAAGTGACCTTGATCTATTCAGAATGCATTTTCCCGCGACCGCCGAGATAGGTACACGGTGTTACCAACAATATCAACAACGTACACCAACATGAAATACTTGAGGACGATAAAAAACGACGAACGTCGTGGATAAAACATCGTTCGCATTGTAGTCACGATAGCGAAATTGGTTCGGAGATTGTTTTTTGTTTTATGGAAGGGTAAAGCTAATTCAATGATACGGAGTCAACGTGATGTGCTCAAGGTCAATGCCTCGATTAATCCGAACGATATACCCTGACGACGAGCGAGTTTTGCTTTTGTTTGTAAAGAAACTTACATCAAATAAACAGATACTGAATAATGCACAAGCATCCGGGGGGCCAGTTGTCTTCGACGACCGAACAGCAGGGACTTCGTTAGGTACATCGCGTTATACGTTGTCGGTCGCGCGATCTCATTACTATAATTAACAGACGATAGCGAAATAGTGCAACGATTTATTTTTATACGAATAACAAGCATCGAAATGTGTCGAACGATCGGAATTATTGTTACGGGAGTGTGAATTGTTTCGAGGACGTTTATCATTACATGCGGAAAATATACAAGCATCAACGAGGTTTACTGTCAACGCTAACAAAACCCCGCCCTGAAATTCGTGTGTACACCGGCGTGTGTCTAAATGAGAAAATAAACAGCCGGTGAGAAATGGAACGAAAATACAACAACACCACACGCACGTCAATACGAATATAAATTCATTCACGAATTCGAAACGGTTACGTTACGTATACACATACACAGAGCGGACCGCATCAAGATTAGGTTTTTACGAACAGATGTCAACCTACGAATTCGCGATAAATACCGTAGATTCGGAAACGATAATGTATATGAATGGGATAAAATTATTTGGAAATTATCGAATATGCATTGAAGAAACGAACAAACAATGATTTCTCTGTCAAAAATTGAGTCTGATCGGGATCGATGTGAAAACAAATGAAGAATCAGCACGATAACGTCGAATCAACATCGTCGTAACACGCAGCAAAGGTGTGATATTATAATAAAGATAAAAGCAGATATCTGCCAATTGTAACTCGAAGGGATTTGAGTAGATTTGGAGAATGGATAGCATCGTACCCGCGCGTGTTCTGCACTCGTCGTAAATAAACAAGCAATCGTATCTTTTTTAATGCTCGTGCGAGATGATAAACGACCCGGATCTAATCTCCGAATATAAATTAAACCGATTGGAATGAATAGTTGTAATTAATGCTACGAGTGTAAAACTATTATCTGTAATTACTCACTAATGAACCGTTATCTATTATATAATCTTTTAACAACAGCGCCTGAGTCCTAAGAACCTAAGCTAATATTTCACTAGCCACAATAAACACAGATGACGAGATCGAAAGCACGTTGGACAGTGATATTGACAGGACAAAAATGTTCTGCGTCGACACACGAGACGTTCGCACGTCATTTGTCGTCAGTATTTCGGTGATATTACTTGCCAGATGAAAATTGTTACCTTTTTAGATTCGAGGACTCACTGTTCGACTATCACACACGCGTAACATTTACGAAAAACGTTTGCTGAAACAATTGCGTGTCGCCGGTATCTGACCGCAAATTTGTATGAGACGAACCTTCGAGAAGTTACCAATGAACACTGTCCTGCTGCCACCTTTTACAAAACAATGGCGCTAAATCGATTCGCTGGTGCAATGGTAACGTGGGTATATCGCGGAAGTGCTGCCACACGCCGAGTCCCCTACCGCTGAAAGTGAGCAGTGAGCGAGATTTCGCGCTAGAATTTCGTTACGAAATTTCGAACAGCTGTCCTACACGCGTTGGACCCAAAGCTGTTTTGTAATCATGCAACGTGATATTCAATTTATATCGCTGTGCATCGCGATAAGCACGGAAATCTCGGGCGCAAACTTGTTTCGGATGCCGTCGTTATCAACAATTGGTTCCTAGGACGCATGCGACTTATCTTTCGTTGCAGCTACCTGTTACGCGACCCAGCAAAACGATGGAAGCGTCGTGATTGCCGAATCACATTATACAGAAACCCGAACGATGCCAAACCATTGCAATCATATATGTTGTAAAGACTTTCGATTTGCACGAATAACGTACGTTAGTATCCTGATCAGGACAAGATAACGTTACGCAAAAACTAATACCTGCAAGGTTCATGCAATGTCCAAACGTGATGTTTTACAATAGTTCAATCTGCTTCTAAGAAAAATTGACAAATTTCAAAGTTTTTCACAAAAGCTACGAGGAAATTTTTCGCATGATTCTTTGAGACGTCATTCAATACTTCATACTCTTACAATACCATTATTACAATCGACATTAATAGAATTGAGTCAAGAGTAACGTTAAAACTAACGGGAAATATCATTTATTACAGAAAAGAGTGACTTTAGAATCTAGCTATGATTTATCGTAGTGCATCGAACCATGCTATTCGTGGAGTATGTTCCACGTCGGACTGAAAATAAGCTCAATGGCCATGACCCCGAAACAATTTGAACTTGTTATGGATAAAATTTTAACACAATTTCGGTATTGAAATAGTACAGACTCACGTGATGAATACTGATAGAATAATCTGCTTCAGCTTAGTATATCAATTCATTGAAATTAACGTCAACGACTCGTTAAACAAACGTTGACTCGTATTTCCATGATTGCAAATCATTGTAAACTTCGTTTATACAGATACCGGACCGTGTGCTGTCGTACAAGCTTTGTATCGACTCAGCGTGATAAAACCCGTAATTACGCATAAAATAATCCCATAACGTGACAATAAAACAGCGAACGAAAATATTTTTCTCCATGTAAGACTGCAATGGTACACTAATAATTTGATAGTAAATATTTACAACTGACTCGTTCTAAGGCGTCAGCATGTCTGGTATCACTTTATATAGCTGCAAGATTCTTTTGTTGGATCTCTACAGATAATAAATAAAACGTTGATTTTCTCTGAGGCACCTATCAAACTTAGTGAATATAGTTCAAATGTATACGACTTTAGATTGATATTCTTATCAAAACATGCATATGGACAATTATTTACGATTATTATTATCAATAAATATGCATTACTCCTTGTATCACCGTTGTTATACGATATAAAGTAAACCGTATTTTTATTTTTCTAAGAATGGCATACTTATAGTTCCGTCAATTTCTTCAAGTGTACAAAGCCGTTTATTGATGTATATTAAGTTGATTATTGTTTTGTTAAATCTAAAGAAATAGCACTTGACATGAACAACAATAATTCGAATCTTGACGAATTTCGCAATGCTCCATTATAAATCAATTACTCTTATGCCACATTCAGCTATATCACTGGACGTGCTGCCATCAACGAACGTTGCTGCGAGTCTTCAAATTCCCACGTTTTTATTCCAAATTTGACTCCGTTCATGGACAGCTGGCAATATTTATTACGTCTTACAAAGTGACACAGAGTCATCAAGGATAATTCCAATTCCAGTGGCATGCCGATGAAAGAAGTCGAAATTTTTGTCTTACCGAAACGTCTGTAAACCACTTCAACAATACTGCCTGCCCGAAAAAATGGGAGTAATTATTTACGACATGTTTGAACACAGAGTCTACTATCCATCTTGATTAACCCTAATAATTCGTGGTTCGGAAACAGAGCGTTTCATGTTTCCCAGATAACAGATATTTGTGGACTACGATGCGCACTCTACGGTACATGGAGTTATGTGGGTGCATTTCACAGATATGGTGATTGTTTTAATCAAGCTTTTTCGCTGTAACGCTCGGAATATAACGAAGGAAAACACAATTCCTTACATGTTGAGATCAATAAGTTTTAATTTATAACTATTATAAGCGATTCTAACAGAACTGCTAGTTTTTAATGAATCGGCACCGAATATAACTGAAACCAGTTATTAGTATGCTCAATTAGACTTCTGATAAGGTCAAAGATAATGCGAGATATGAAATAAAATAGATACAAGTATTTGAAAACTCACTTTTCCAAAGGATTTTTGCTTCTTATATCCATAGTATTCAAAGTCATGAGCTTTCTCGGCAACATCCATCATATTCCAATCATGTAGACCTATCAACTTGCGACCTTTTTTCAATTCTCCGACAAATATATGCTCGAATCCGGAACTCGACGCTATTCCCGTCTTTATTTGCCTGGGGAATTGAGAAAACCATGTGTCCGTAATAGCATCCCTGCGAGTCTGATTGGATCCATTGATATAGCCTTTATCGGACAAGAAGTCCAAGAGATGATTGACTACTTCCGTTTGCAAGAGTAAATCGACGAGATCTTCTTGCTCTTGTTCCTCTTCATCAGTCACTATTTCACGTTTACGGGTATCCGGTATGTAATTATCGAATAACGTTCTAAAACGTTTAATTATTACGTCATCAAGGACTTCGGGTTCGACATTCAAAAATCTGTAAGACGAAAAACAGTTATAACCGAACATTCGCATAACGACGCACAATCAACGGTTATATCATCTGCTCTTACGGTTCCGATGATATGTCAACATATTTTCTTTTTTTTATTTGGCCCTGAAGATTGATGTGCACCTTTCCAGTTAAATTCGACGTCGATTTGTCATATAATTCCTCCGATATTCGAAGTAGCTCGCTGTTCGGCACATCTTCTTTTGTTTTTGCATTACACCCTGAAGCAAAAAAAAATTTAGTTTTGTTTTTTTGGTGTTCATAAGTTCCATACCGATTTATGTATAGGAAAATGACATCTAATATTATAGCCATCAGATATCAGCATTTAAGCTATATTTCGAATGATATCTAATCTCCGTTCGTTGAAAGAATAGACCAGGATCGCGGGAAAACTCGTCCGATTCGGTCAAGTTACTTTGCATAGGCAAAAGGGTCAAAAGTTAATAGATAATACTGGGGAGCGCATTATCACACTCCCTACTCTCTCTCTTGTCATATCGCGCGCCGATGCCTGGCGCGAGTCTATTCTCTCCCGGAACGGAGATTATTAGTCTGATATCGTTTTTCGATTTCTCAACTCCTAGATATAGAAACCGTGCGCTTGTATAATTGGAAATGAGAAGGTTAAAGTTGATTGTTCAAATGACGTTCGAAATACCAGGAACAGATTACGCCGATGTACAGCGTCAACACATCGATTCATCGAATGGAGAATGACGCGACAGCTGTATCGGCTGTAACGGGACATCAGACATTTTGCACATAACCTATTGATGATGCTATCCACATACGGCAAACATGATGCTATTTTCCTTTCAATAATTCGCACGTCTGCTGCCAATTCTTGTCTATCAAATTTATGTCACATTTGAAATACTTCATATCGATTATTTTTGCAAAATGGCGACAATTATCGAACAATTTTTGAAGGTTTTCTCATAGTTACGCTCCTCCTCTGTCTCACACTATATCTCCCAAGTTTCTTTTCAATAAACAAATGCACTGTGTTTCTAGCGAGAAATTATATCGCGTGATCGTGCAATTATTTCTTTTACGTGACTCAGACTTACCATTAAGTAGCACGAACGCAGTGACCAATAAACCAATGATTAGTTTATGGTCCATCTTTTATTTCTTGCAGATGCAGAATTCTAATCTGCATGTAGCTCTCAACGTGCAATGTGATGCAACGGTCCAACACTGACTAAACACCAAATAGCAAAGCCTGTCTGCTCCTACCCCAGGAGTGGTCGGTTCCTAGAAGCTCAGATATCGTTTGTCAAAATGATAATTTACATTAGGTTATCGCGGTCATTGTACGGCAATGATAAAAAATCTCTGTAGAACAGCGTTTAATTCTTCAATATCTTCAATGGAACCAAAAGATACTGAAAAATTATGAAAACCATCTTTCACGTGCATTACTACTCTAATACATCAAGCATTACATTTTATACGACATTTTAGCCACCACATGAAAGGCACGATGTACCGGTATAATAATTTTTTTAATATATTTCAAGGAATATCACAATGTATTCCAAACTATGAATTTTGATTTAGTTACTCTACCCGAGTTTTACCATTTGCAGCATAGCATGTTCTGTTTCGACATTTAACACAATAAATATTTAATGTACAACGAAAAATCTAGAATGATAATGGATAGAAATTAGATTTGAATGTTAGTAAATTCATTAAAAAATATTAGGGTAGTTGAATGAGCAGCAAATCTTAAATATAGATTCTTTCTATTCATGAAATAATATTGGAAATGGCTTAAGAAAAATCTTTGGTCTTGCACAAAAACCCTAGTTTTGACAATTGTATCATTTTTACAAAATTCATTGTGACCTTCATCCCTTATCCAAATATTCTTGCAAAGCTACGGAATGACCATCGAGGCGTTTCAATTTCACCAACATATGTAATGCCACACTATAATGATTTATCTTCGTGCATAGCGGATTACCCAGCATCGTTATTTCATTCAGATTTGGCAGAATACACAACTCTTGCAATTCGTTCTTATCCTAAATCAATTCAAGATTTTCAATCGGGGTTCCAGATGATTGGAAACGATCCACGTGTAACGAACAATGTCTACGAAATACGAGGTAACGAAATATACATACAGCAATTTTATTGTGGGCAATGAACAGCTTCTCGATGTTCGCGAGTCGCTTAGAGAAACGAAGGGATTTTATCTTATTATTCTCCAAAAACAAGGCTCTGATATTGTTATCGATATGAAAATCTTTTTCTGACATCACTTGAATTTTATTCTGATCCAAAATTAGGGTTGCAATTTCCGTGCAACCTTCGATTCCTAGTGGTTTGTAATGTGTTCACGTTAGATAAGTGATACATTCACAGCAAAAAAGAGTCTCTGATTAATGCCACATACCATTGACCTCTTGTAACTCGTTGTTTTGTAAATAAAGATGCTTCAAAGTAGGCATATTATGTAATTCCAAATAAAGTAAGGATCGAATACGATTATGATCCAAGTATAAAGTACTCATATTTGGAAAAAAATGTTCAAGTCTTTGCATGTTTTGATCTATTGGACTGAACCTCTCGATACGATTGTTACTTAGGCACAAGGTTCGCAGACGTTGCAAATTGTGCAATCCAGAAAGAGTGGTGATTTTATTTCTCCGAAGATCCAAACTCTCCAATTGAGGTAACAACTCAGACGATAAATTGATCTGAAAAGCAATATGTTTTAGAAATGTGTAGGTTTATTTGGAATATTTGATGTGTACGCAAAATTAATGGATGAACACTTTTTTAATAGCTTGACCGATGATGTTGAGATGTTTCAATTTCGAAAAATCACCGTTGTCTCGCATGATCCTTAGAGAGTGTTTGTCTAATAAACCACCAAACATGTTATTTGCCTCAATAATATCCTTCTCAGTAATACACCGTCCATTCACGTACTGACATATTCATTAAAAGAATCCAATCAAAACGTAGTTCTAAAAAATATGGGAATGTTGAATTCCAAAAATTTGATTACCTCGATTGTTGGTAAATGAAATACTGTAAATTTCATGCAAACGCTCGACGATTCAATAGGATTATTGGATAAATCTATTATTCGTAGCCCTTTCCAACTAATCACATTGGATATTTCAGTCATTTTACTGATTCTATTGTGGGAACAGTAAAATTCAGATATACTCTGATAAGAGCCCATAGCCGTTAAAGATTCAAGGAAGTTATCGCAAAGGTCCAAGTATTGCAAGACTGGTAAGCATTGCTGCGTCAATCCTTCGATTGTTGAGAGAAAATTACCACTCAGGTTGATTTTGATCAAGTTCCACATCGGTTCCTCAAGCCCGATTGTTTTACATAAATTGTTGGAAAGACAGAGCTCTTCCAGTTGTGGAAAATGTGTAGCAAATTCGAGATTGTTAAATTTATTATCCGATAGATTGAGATAACAAATATTTTTCGATTCCGAATTAAGAACAGTTGGTAATACAGATAGATAACTGTTAGGATCAGAAATAAGAACTGGCCCAGCATTAGTTGCCGTTTTGAATTTGATCGACTTTGATCTTTCAGATATTCCCAACAACTCAGAGAAATCATCATCTGGTTTTCGTTGAAAAGTCCCCAACAATTTCCCATTGAGATATTTCAATGCAGGCATTATTTTCCGCACTAGAGATACAATGAAATTTCTTCTAGTAACGTCGCTAAAAGGGTTGTACTTTATGTTGAGCCGGACCAAATTTGGTGTTGAAATTTTCAAGGTACGTAGAAGTGATTCCAAGTTGGCAATGCGATTCCATGCGACATTCAGATCGGTTAGCATTGGTAAGCTCGTAAATATGATGAGAAATTGAAGGTCGTTGAAACTGATATCCAACTTTTGTACATATTCAATCAGAGCTAACGTGGGCAATGATGTGAGTTCGTTGTAGGAAAGATCCAGTTCTCTTAAATTTGGTAAAGGTGTTGTTACATCAATTGCACTAATCTGTCGATTCGAAAGATTTATCCTTTGAAGATTGTAAACTTGAACTTCTGTAAGTGCAAGGCAACTGGATAAATTTCCAGAATCGATGTATGACCATTCAGCAACGTTCTGAGTGACCAGTTGACCAGTTTTTGGATAAATGTTCTCCGATATGCTGTCTAGTAAATTGTTTCCTGGCACAAGATGACAGAAAACATATTCATACTCGATGATAAAACAGAGCTTCGCATTTCCAACATTTATGAGAGAAAAACGACCACACGTATCGTTATATTCAGAAAGCTTTGCATGGTAATTGTCCGTATTCTTCAGCCTGCAAATAAATACAATATAAAATGACTGAAAAGTTCGCCAAAATTGTGAACCATATTTCGCTTTTTACTTGATCATTGAACAAGAGCTTGGAACTTGAACAAGAATCGCCAGACGATGTGTGTTAAATTTACAAATTGGATACAAAGACCCGTCACTCTCAGTTATTGTCGATAACCAATGGGCATCAGCCGTTGCAAGGCAATCAGTGACTACAACTTCTTGCTATAAAACATTCGGAATAATTTTCATAAATTTATGATCGAACATTTCAAGCGTGTACAACTGTACTTCTGCGAAACATTCATTTTCAACAAGATCAAAAGGCCACATCTCGACGTCCACAACACCAACGGGTATCACTAAAAATTTGATTAGAACCTCAGATTCTTGTTTATCAGTGGTGAGCATATTTTCCAAGCATTGGAAATGACGCAACGCTGTCGTTTCATTATTGATAACATTTGTGGCTCGACGTACATGAATTCTTGATATTTGCAGATGCCTAACATAAGTGATATTTGTAACGACACATATATCGAAACGAATCTCGAAATACTTACTTTTTTGCATTCGAGCAGAGTGATTCGTTGCATATATTTTGGCATAATTTCATAATTATGCTTTTATCGTCTGACTCAGTTAAAACGATATTTCCAGACTCCTGCATTTTAAGACTCAACTGTCGTTGCAATATCTAATCCAGAAACAAGCATGTGAATCCAGACAATATACATAAGTTGGCCACACATAATGCTTACCTTCAAACGCAGAATCACATTCCTTTCCCATCGTTCGTCATATCCATCAAAAGCTTCCAAGCTGGATAGAATTTCTTGGGCTGGTAGGTTGCTCGATTCAACATTGCAACCATCATTTTTCGACACCTACGATGACTTGTGCACATCGTTAACAAATATTTAATAAATCATCAAATATTAAAACACAACCTGTAATCGCATGGCGTGATACATTCTTTGGCGATAATCATTGATCCTCTGTCCATAACATCTGTGATGCTCATCAAAAGATCTTGTATAGATGTTCAATTCTTTGTGCCACAACATGTTGTAGAACATCGTCCTAGTTCTAAATTAATACAAACACACATCATACAAACGGACATAGAATTAGAATGAGAAAATCATGCTTCGGAAATTTGAAAATTCATAAAAGAAAGATAAATGCACACTTGAAGAAATCTGCAACGTGGTAACGTTCGTCGAAACTAATATTGAAGTAGTCCAACTCAACGAGGCCAGTTAAATTACGAATAACATCGTATCGATAATTGCAAACGGAAGTGACAGGGCATTCCCCGTAGAGGGGATCGGCCAATGTGAGCACTTTTAGATTTTCCAAAGAGGCAAGATTTCTAAGATCCTATTCGATCAAAAAATATGGGATGCATATGCGATGAAAGACACGACTGCTAATAATCCAGCAAGTACCTTTAGCTTGTACAACATGTTTCCTGCTAAATTAATAACAGATAATGCAGCATTATGGCAAAAAGCATCCCCAATAATCTTTATTTTATTACGAGCCAAATTTATTTCTTGTAATCCCAACATGGTATCTAAATTCTGTAAAAATGGATCAAAACGATCAATTTTTCTGGCTTCGTGTTTAGGATCCACCTCGTTAAGCGAAACATTTGAACTTATAAGTCACCGTGAGTAGGGAAATATTGTTGCCAGATACGGATAATACTTTTAAACGTGGGTTATTCGACATGTTAGGTATCGTTTCGATTTCATTCGAGTATAAATATAGTTTTTCGAGGCGGGAGCATATCTCCAAATCTGTAAGATCCTACAATTCGAAAAGGTGGCGGATTCAATTAACTGCAATACAACTGGTTCGTAACTCTTGAAAACAACACCATGATATTGAGCTTTACCTTAACACGGCATTCAATCACCCATAATTCGCGCAGACAACACAGTTTCGAAATCCCTTTCAAAGACGTAACAGTTGGTTGTCCAACGATAGTTAACGTCTCCAGATTTTGGTTGTTCAAATGAATGCTCTGCAAACTCACTTGCTTTTCAAAAAATATACACAATTCATTTTCATTTTTATCCTGTAACTTCGATAAAACGTAACCAAATTTCTGACGTTTTCGTAAATTTTGATTCATTTTTTTTCCACGCGTATCCATGTTAATTCTATTCAAGAATGACCATGCATTTCCTTATGGTTAACCAATGCACATCATTTGCAACGAGATTTACGACTCAAATATTCAAATGTTACTTAATTTTCATTTGTTTCCAATAAAAACAAACCGTCGATTTCTGAAACAACTTCAATTCCTGTAGCGACCAATTGTTCGCGAACACGGCAGAAGCAATACAATAAACATACTGATATGATTTCAGGAAATTGCTAATAAATTGGTGTTGCGAACATGATTGTCCAGTGGTTGTGGTATGATCTGGCAAATATGACGGGTAATAGTGCAGTAATATCAGCAGTACAGTAATGACCGTACCTGCGAGGATGGAAATTATAAAATACCGTTAATATTACAGATACGTTACATTATATTCATCATTATCATTACAATTGGTTGGAACAATCCGAATGACTTACATTTCGTTATAATCGTGCACTTGCATTGTTGACGTAATCATTCAAAATAATAAACATTATGAACGCTATCTTCAGTTGAAAATGTGAAACATGAAATGCGAATGTCAGCTTCCTTGTCCTGTAGTGAAAATGAAAGTGAGGAAAAACTGCTTAAGCACGACTTCAACTACAACTAACGCTGTAACATACAAAGTTGAAAAAGAAGGCTTCCAAGTTTATAAAAGAATATATCGTCTTATTAATATCGCCCAGATCGACCATCACGTCCTTTATCATCACGTCCTTTTCGGTTGCGGTCCTTTGACCGTGATCTCCTTTCTCGCGAACGAGAACGGCGCTTGCGATCGGTGCGACCTCGCGATTTCGAACGGGATCTGGAGCGACCACCACCACCACCGCCTCCACCACCACCGCCACCGCCGCCGCCTCCGCCGCCACCTCCACCACCACCTCCGCCGCCTCCACCGCCTCCCTTACCACCCTTCTTGCGGCTGTATAAGTAACGACGTAATTCTCGGGAGATGGGCTTTAAGTGCATGAAATTGCAAAATCCAGATCGGGTGCACTCCCTAGAATTCATTAAAAAATCAATACTAATAGTATGAAATACCAATCAATTGTAGTAATTGTTCAACAAGTTCACAATTGTTCAGGCAGATCAGCACAGAGGATCAAACTCATGGCAAATATTGCGCAAATATATCTTCACATTTAGAAAATTATCTGCTATAATAAACAGATTTTAATTAGCTTAGACTGTAACTTTTCCATTACGTACAAAAATGTTGTAAATTAGTTGTCATCTACATGCAAATGTCATATTGAGTCGAAGCACTCTCGCGAGTCGGAGAAAATCCAAACTTTTAATAATCACATCTTACCCCATCTCATACTGTCGACAACAAGCTTCTCTGAAGTCGGTTACGGGAGAAAGTTCTGCATAAACTGGTCTTCCACCAAACCATCTATTGTTCAAATCGTTCACGGCTTTCTCTGCATCTTCTTCTCTTCGGAATTTGATGTAAACATTACCAACAAGGTGGTCTCCAAGATTATCACAAACGTTCATTTCTTCGATCTCTCCATATTTATCTTCGCATTCGACGAATACATCCTCGAAAAAGTTATCATAATGTTCTTGCATCTCCTCGTCGGATACATTGGCTACCACTGGAAAACGCAAATGAATACGTTAATCATTTACAAAAAAAAGCTATGTCAGCGAAACTTTGCATTAAAATACTTACAATGAGAACCATCGGCACTTTTTGCAGAGTTCTGTGGATTTACGTACAAATTCTGCAGCAAACATGTCTATGGAAACAAGAAAATACGAATCAATCAAATTATGACTGGAAGTCTCCATGCCTATATTAAAACACAACGGCATGGTCACCAAAATGTCATGGGTCAAATATAATTGAGCATCATGACCAAATATCCATGTAGTTCTGTGATTGTGTACAGCTTATTTACATAGTTACCTGACTGAATGTTGGCTTGTTATGAATCCGGGAACATCTGTCGCCGTGCCGACATGCTCCAATTTTAAAATAAAACGAGCAATTTACCCTGCAGAGCGAGAATAAACAATTATTTAGCGTTCGCGCGTAGGTTAGTTCGCAAGGAAGGAATAGATTCACACTAGACTCACTTGTCCTTCTCGGTACCGAAAATCGAGGCAAGGTACTCTGCCATGATTCGCCCCCAACAGACAACTCAAAATGTCTTTATCAGTCGATGGGTGAATGATGGGTATGCGAACACTGTAATAGAAAATAATCAAATAAACGACGTTCGTGCCGAGTTTCGGTCCAATCACCTAGAATACAATCGGTCTCTCTTTACCTCGTCGCGTCACCGTCCCCGTTAAATGGAGGACAATGGACGGGTCCGACCAGGTTCGACTGGGTTCGGCTGCGTTCGGCATAGACGTGAGTACATACGTAGACTCGTGTCCAACTTGTGTGGCGTCGCCACAGGTTCTCAACCGAATTGAATGTTGTCAATTGGTTCTCAATGCTGATCAAAACTGAGTTGGAAGATGGAGGACGAAAACATTGCTTTTACAGCTGCGATCACAAAATTAAACAGCGAACTGATTACTCAGGTACTGAAATTTGTAAATATTCATCGGTTGATAAAATTCGGTAGTAAATTGTATGTTTTGTTTAATTTTTCATTCCAGTTTGTTCACGCGTGCATCGACGAAATTTGTGGACAGAAGGCGGTGACATTCGCGCAATTTGATAAGAGCATCGAATGGAGCGAAGATGAGTTCAGAATAGCTCATAAATTTGTTGTTTCGCTATTCGAGAAATCAGATTTGTTGTATCTCGACGATGAGAAGGTTAAACCGTTTGCTCTCTTCTTTTATCGCTCGCATACTCTTTGTCGATCATGTTGAAATAATTTGAGCGTTTTATCGGCTCTATCATAGATGCCGGAACAGTATGTTCAGTTACCGACGGAGCTGCAGGTTTACGTACGTAAGTGCGCGACCGCGCGCAGACAACAATTGATCAAAGCTTTGACATTGAAAAATTTGATTAGAACGGGACCCACACTGGTCGACATTGATTGGAGATTAAAGGTAATGCGATGAGAGATCATAAACTTAGAAAACTAGGATGAAAATAAACGTTTTGGATTGTTTTGCAGTGGGTGATGGGATCTAGTCAACTAGCAACTTTAAGAGAACCTCTTTTACAATTGGACCTTACTCTCCAGGACAACAAGAGTAAAAGAATTGTTGATCTAGAATTAAACAGAGATGAATTAGATATGTTAATAACTCAACTAGAAGCGGTTTCAGAAAACTCATAAACGTTATCTGTAAGATTGTTAGAATACTTGCGACTAATTTATACTTTCAATAAACTTTTTTGATTTACGTTGACGATTCCAATTAATTCACGAAGCACTAAAACAAGGAGTTCGATGACGAGCGAACAGATTTCATATCAGTATTTTTGTGCAGAGCACACAATTTAACGAAGTAGAACTGCATATTCTCTCGGAGAGTAAACTAACAAGGTGGATTTGTTCTGTTACTTGATTTTTGGAACAACAGTTGTAACTGTGACTGGTAGTTGGGAAATATGTCGCTGGATAATGAACAATTGGATCTGAGAATAATATCAAATGAAACAGATGGTATTCAAGGACCGTCAGAAGGAAGACCAGAGACGCAATAGAATGAATTACACTTACTTCACAATTTATTATAGATTATAGGTAAATGTAGAATAGTTTAGTTACTATAACTGTGGCGGGTCAGACATTGAAAACTAACTTTTTCATCCTTAAACGTCCACGAAACGTGAATACGTGAGAATATTTCATCGTTTACGTTCTACAAAACGTAAAGCGAGGGAATTTGTAGTTTCACGGACGTTTCAGAATTGCGATAGAATTATTGACGGATAGTGGAAATCAGTCGATTTGACAAATTTCAACACAGGTTTATTTCTGCGCTCACCCTGAATGATTAATTGGAAAAAACATTCAATCAATTTCGTTGTAACCATTATTACAGATAATAATTAGAAATCCATCATACGAGTAAAGTTTACTATACAATTTGCAATTTTGCCTCTTTCGACCATACTTGGCAATATATTATTGGTATATCATTTAAAACCAATGTGAACAATGGTCATCCGCATTTCTCACTTAACATTTCGGGTTGTTTTTTTTTGCTTCTTTTTTTGATTCGGGGCGTACGTACGCGTGAATTTTGCTTCATTTGCATTTTTTTCTAATCATATACTCTCTACGCTACGAGCCTAATAAGATTTCGTAATTGTTACATTTACTTTTCGAGATTCGTATAAACGTAGAAACATCGTATGAAAAATGTTGTAAAAGGTGGTTGGTTTTGGGTGGTTGTGCGGATTTATCGTAATTGTATTTAGGCAATATTCAAAGATTATCATAAAATTACGATAGGCTTTGTAAGTATATCTTATTTCTCCTTTTCTTCGTCACACGTTGGTGGTATTAGAATTTCGAGATCATCACTGAACAAGAAACACAATCGCGTGTTTCGAATCACAGTTCTCAATTCTATATGCGGTGAAATTCATGTGTTATGTGTGCAGCTCTCTTTATTACAACTTAAAACGTTTCAATCGTATAAATACAAAAACATTGTTACATTACTTAAAAGAGAGAAAAAACATTACAAAGAAAGTAACTAAACGTACGCGTAACAATTGTGAAGTGAATTCTGAAGTGGCCAACGCGTTGCGTTCCGATGCACGGCGTTGATGGTTGTGTGTGTGTGTGTTTTTTTTGTCGTTCTTCTCTCCATTGCTATTCTGCTTGTAGTCTTCCTTTCATTATTTCCTTTTTCAATCTCGCTCTTTCTCATGCTCTTTCGTTCGTGGTGCACATCTGTGGGTTTGTAGTGAGTGGGTATCGTGTCGGGAAGGCACCACCCTCTGAGTATTTCCCTCGAAGCACTCGGTGATGTACTCCGTTCGCTGTTTTCAGGCTGATTTTCATTTGGCGTCCGCATCGATATCATTACGATCAACTTTGAGCGACGTTGATACGTATAGATTGCGACCCTCAATTTAGCATTCCTTGTTCCGTTCATCTTACCAATAATTAATGACACTTTAAAATTTCTACATGGCAGGAAAATTGTCACCTGCGATGGGCACGGCCCAAGGATAAAACGTGTACACCACTTTCTCACTTGTCTCACGAGAAACAACCGCTAGCACGTGGCTCGCGATTTCGGTGATTCGATATTTTTAAAACCATTTAATTAGATTACTTTCTTTCCAATTCTTAAACTATCCATTCATTAGTTTCTTTCGCATTGTTTCCAAATGTTTTCCTATCAAATAGTTAATAATTAATAGGTCTACTATAAAGTCTGTATGCTCTCACAATGTTACATAACGATCGCTTTCTTGCTGTTGCTCGTAATAAAAGAACGTTATTTTCGGTTTAGTTGCAGGAATGGTCCAAATATATATATATATAATATACTTTTTTGGTTTTAACGAGAAAAAAAAATTTCTTCTTCCCAAAATACAATTCGGTTTACTGCCTTTTAGTTCTCATTGAAGCTTTGGTAGTGCGTGTCGTTAACGATCTCCTGCAACAAATGAAACGATTCAATAGTAATAACGAACTCGTTAGCACACGAGTGATCACAGAAATGATCTATTTAAAGAATAATGACACTCACGCTTGTGTTCACGCTATCGATGGCTTCGTTCACTGCTGCTGCTACTGCCTTGTCGCTAATATCGATTTCCTGGATAGCCTGGAACAATAAATGATGATTATCATTGGGAAATGGGCACAACTTCACTTCTGTTGGAATAAATATTTCAAGTCTTTCTTCAACAGGAATCAGATGGCCCCTCGCTCTGTAGTCTTCACTTGTTAATTTCTCAACAAATATCAGAACCACCTATGCTCAGCGAGCAAATAGCCGGTCAATGGGCGATCATCACGCTCGTGATGATGTTATTTAAATAAATCATAGACGAAGGATTTTTCTCAATGCAGTTGTTGCACTAAATACGAGTTCAAATTACGTTTCTGTTAGTTTGAGAGTCTCGACTTGCCTACTTTAGTTTCGACTGATGCAAACGACGAACACAATATGCACAAGAAGCAAATTTTGTCTTCAAACAGACAATCATGGGAGAAATTGCAAAAATTAGAATTGACATGTAATCAAAAAGAAAACTTTTCAAATATGACATTCTGAAACGATGAACTTTGTAGCGAAACGTTGACTTCAATTTTAGGTTCAAAATGACAAGGGTTGCAACAAGTTGCCTTAAATCACCTTCGTCACAGAGGCGACATCTTCAGTTATAGCAGGTTCAGGTGGTGGGAGCACTGGTGCCTCGACAGGTGCGGGAGGAGCTGGGCTAGCCGGGGCTTCGATTACGCTCTCCGTCGTTGCGACGTCAGTTGGTTTCTCAGCAATTACTTGTGGCTCAGGGATGCTCTGTAAAATCAAAAGCAAATTTAAATAAACGAGTCTGATACGTCCAAAGTTGTGGCCAAGATGTAATTCCAAATATACTGAACGATCTGACTACTTGTTTGCATATTATTGTGTAATGGATCATGCCGATGAAGAAACGATTCGTAATTTCATTTTTACAAAACATGAACTTCTAAGCATGATTTGTCTTATTTTCACTATTGAATGCAAGTTATTCGGACTTCTGTGGATCTTATAGGGCGAAAGGCATCAACTTCAGCGTCATTTTCCAAGAGTGTAAAATTTTAATATGTTATTCAATTTTATCATTCTTATGTCACATTGTTGTATTGACTCTCATGGGTTTCGTTAATGTTCTATGTCGAAAAATTCAAATATTCAATACCAGAAAATCTCCAGTAGAAACGAAAGGTACGTATCGACGTTAAAATGATCGGCACTTTGTCAGTTGCAGATAAAAATCATCCGAAAAATTAGCCGATTTTCAAGTTTTCATAACGGAATCCCTGTTCGCGAAATTTCGAATAATCTTTGAATAATGACCACATGCAGAAAGTCATATCTCGAGGAAGTGAATCCCGACGTCATGCGCTTCGTACTTTCATCCTATTTACAATCCCCAGACGAGACAATCCACATGCTGCATACAGAAGTGGCAAACAACAGACATAGATAAATAATCAGAAATTCGTATTACCCTATTCTTAATCATATCTCAACTACTTATAGCGTCTCTCAACTACGTCTATCAATGAGTTTGTTTCTAGTTTTTAAGTTTGAAATTGGATTTTCAAATAATGTGTTATTGATAACAATGCTTGTTGAAAGTTATCTACTCAAATTCATTCTGCTGCTATAGCCAATCTACTTGGCTATATCCGTGATCCAACAAAATTGTGTTAATATTTCAAGAAAACCAAGAGGCAAACAACACAGGTATTGGGAATTGGGATACAGTATTAGATTGTTAATAAATAATGTTCTGGGCTGAGAAAGGGGTTTTTCGTGACCACATAACATACAAAACATAAATCGGACATGTAGGTAAGTAGACAGGTAGATAGGTAGGTAGGCAGGGAGGTACACCGATCAGCATTTGGGTGGCATACGACTGTGGATAGATCGATTTCCACAAGCCAGAACTATACCAGCTATGAATATATACAACTGTGGAATGATATTCCACCGCGACGCGGGCCAAACTGGTTATTCGAATGGTACGCAGCCTCGACAGAGAGTTTTTACTCTCGTAAACCCGTTATCTTGCAAACTCAAAGAATTGCTTTCAGTTTCACCGCAGGTAGAGCCCGAATTCGGAACGAAAATGTCGACAAGTTCCATGTTAAAGGTTTTGCATGCTATGTTTCCTAGTGTCATGCCGAGTCCCATTCAATGATCGTTTCGGGACATATCGCGAATACAACCCTCGCAAAGGTTCGTCTGGTGAATTATGTTAAGATCTATCCATACGGGAGTGTTTGAATGAATGGGGGAACATGTAGCGACAAGGAACTGGGATTAGATACTCGAGGCTGTCACAGAATGTTGGAGCTTGTACAAAGAGACAGTTCAAGACAACAGTTGAGGCAGTCGATCAAGCGATGGAACTTGCGCACCAACGTTTGACGTGATGTATCATGCCAGGATTTCCATGTTAGTCACCTGGGCTTTTTCCGGCAGGGCGGTCGGCGCAGCATTCAACAACGGACAATCAGATGTATTTTCCACGCCGTTTATTCCCTTGGTTTCCGCTAATCTCTCCTTCAATTGAATCTCGGAATCATTGTACGAACTAAGGCTTTGTGACAGCGACTCCACTTCAAACTCCTCGTTGCTCAGGTCGCCAATTATTTGCGATTGGGAGGATTCTTTGGGTGATATTAATGTTGCGGAATTCAGGATTCTGGTTGGTGATCCGACGAGCGTAATATTATCATTTATAGGAGATGTGGGAGTAATGGGATCAGCGAGATCATTCGCGACTGTGCCATTTTCTTTCGGTAGTACAGGATTGACTGATAACGTTACGTCACAAGCTGCTTGATAAACGTCGGGTTCGATCATGAGATCAGCAACGTTTCTCGCAGGAGAGGAGAGATTTTTCGTTATTGCTGAACAAATTACAATTTTCTCTGTGAGTTCGGTTAATTGTTTGGGAGGAATCGGAAGATCGTCTGTCAGGTCAAGTATCTCTTTCGGAGGCAACGGACACGACGGGGGCTCTGGGAAAGCTTCGTCTGTCGAAACGACCAAACTTTCAACAGGAGCGGGTGGCATAATATCTGTGAAATCTGCCGAATTATCGACAATTTCTTGTGGAACGCTGCTCACCGAATCGACGAGTTTTTCCGGTGACAGAAGACAAACTACCGGTTCGGCGATAGGATTGAGACAAACATTTTGCGTCGGACTTGGGGAAACACCGGCAAGCTGGTCTTCGACCTTTTCTATCGACGACTCAAAACCACTTCCTGACTTTTCGAGATTGGGAATCGACGGTTCTGGCAGCGAAGGAGGAGCGACCTTCTCATCCGAGTCCAAGTTTTGCGGAACAATCGGTTCGCTCTGCGTTTCAGTCGGTTGAGCACTGGTCGCTTGAAGAAAATCTGTCTCATAAGCGTTCGATTTGCCAAGTTCGTTTTTCGTAATTGATTCGACAGTGCAGATTTCATCGGTTTCAACAACCTTGACTTCGTCGTGCATTACGGGTGAATCGGGTGATAACTGAAAATCGATGGTCTTGACCGCGTCGAGAACAGAACAAACGAAATCATCTTCGGGAATTATGACAGCTGGTTTAGCTTCAACGAGGGATTCTTCGGAGAGTGGAAGCGGTCCTTCTTCGGATTGAATGACCAAATCACCCTTTGCAGCTTGTAGCACGTCTGCTATAGATTCAGTCAATGAAGTAACGTCGTCCAAGGTTCCCGAGTCCAGCTCGGCTGTTGTACGATTCTCTGTAGATTGCGATTTTGGGAATGACAGAACGTCAGTCTGTTCGAAGCTGGTTTCGGACTGTTTGAGCACTTTACAGCTTAGTTCAGATATCGGTTCCGGTGATTTTACTGTTTCTGAAATAATTTGGCAATCGTTTGCTACCACTGAAATTTCTTTCGCTTCATCCTTCGCAGTTGTAGATAAATTAACGATTGTTTCCGAATCTACAGCGGATGCAGGAGTTTCAACGACCGATGCGACTTCGGTTTCTATCTCTTTGCTCGTGGACAAAGATTCGAATGACTTAACGACTTCGGGGCTCTGAGATTCTGTAACGTGTTCGGATTCTTTGACGATTTCGGTTTCTGTCTTGGAAGGGGATCGAGTCAGTTCGACGAACTGTTTGTCGATCTGTGATGTAACGATCGCAGCCTCGGCAGGTACCTTCAACGCTTCGGCAAGTGCCGAAGCGTTTGCGGCAGCATGCTGAGCCCGTTGCATCGGAGATGGATCAATGGGGGTAGGCGGAGGGCTCGAAGGAAGAGGTGGTGGGAGTTCCTCACTGGTTTTCCTCTCAATGATAGACGACGTCGCGATTGGCTGAGGTTGACTGACATCTATCGGGGCTATGGTCTGTACTGGACTGACCTCGACTTTATCAGCGATCACCGGCTCGACTTTTTCAATTTCCTCTTTCTTTTCTTCAACAGGGACGGGAGTAGGGGCAGGAGTGGGTTCCTCTTTCTTTTCTTCGACAGGTTTGGGAGAAACAGGGACAGCCTTCTCTTCCTCCTTGGTTGCTTCTTGGGCGATCGGGACTTCTGCTTCTTCCGCCGGGCTGCTCACCGCCGTCTGCTCTTGGACAGTGGACTTCTCGGCTGCTACAGCAACTTCAGTTTCTTCGCCTCCCTGTAACGAGACAAAAAGTTCCACGGTTTAAATTTGAATTCGTGATCACCGACTCGATCGAGTTCTGCACGGAGGCAACCGTTTCGAAGACAGTAAAAACACAGTATCTCGTTTGTTACAGAATCAAATTTTGAATAAGAAACAAGAGAGAAAAATTGGAAAACAAGAATCATAACGTTATTAGCGTCGCTGCATCACCGAATGGAGGTGAATTGCAAAATGAGGGTGAATCTGTAAAGGAAATGAGTTGGAGGGTGGCAATTTATAGGGGTTGTTTGTTCTCGACACAAGGGTCGAGCGTATTGTCTTTCAGGGGTATCTAAAAGTGCCAAACAACATTAGTCACCACCCCAGAAAGTTTCTGGGGTCGTCGAATTTGCAAGGGAACATCAAATGGAAGTTCCAACTTTTCTACACCATTATTGATGGAAGGATGAAAGAACAAATTAAGGAATCGTACAGCAGTTATATGTGAAATGACGTTAAATAGAATAACTGGAACGATGAAGCGGTCAGTGGAAAAAGGAAGATGTCAACTTCTTTAGCACGTGACTCCCAAGCGAGGAGTCCGCAACACGATTCCTCGGTGCATCCCGAAGAAGCTTATTTTTATAAGTCACATGCATACCGAAGAAAAGTGCCAGGCAAGAAACATCAAAATGCAAGAAGAAGAACCTGATAATGATCCACAATACACGACCCCGTTGATAAAACATTGTGATTCCTGGTTGTAAAACCATTTATTACCGATCTAACTTCAGTATTCGATATCCCGAACAGGGAAAAGTTTGCCGGAGTACGAGAGTCTAGATTTAATCACGTCCAGTCACGTATTCCTATGACTGACACGTGCGGAGAGATTGGAGCGAGTGAGGAGGGGCTTTTGTTGCTGTAGCCATTTCCGAAACGCCACGTCACGTTCGCGAATTGTGTACAAACCATTGATTCCATCAGAAACCGAATACCTTTTTCAGTTCCTTCGCTCCATACGTGAAATATGTTTCACCGATGCTACAGAAGTATCGAGCAGCTGGTACGATGACAAGAATAAAAAAATGTTCACCATTAATGTTCAAATAGTAAAAACAATGAGAACTACTTTATGGAAAACCCTTGGAAATAAGGGAGAATCGAGTCTTGCCGCTTCTGTGATTTATCTGACATCGGATACAAATCCGGACGACTTGGCATGACGAGCCGTATCGAAATACGGACAGAATTCGCTTTTGTAACTAAGTGATTGAAACACGTGTGAAATCGAGACGAGGAAACGCTATAAAGTGTCCCGACAGCAACGATCGATCTCTCCGCATTCTCCGTACCCAACTGGAATACAGTTGCATTTGATCAATGAAAGTGGTTCGCTTTTCAATTTCGCTCTCCGATACAAAATCTCGTTCCCTACTATTTCCACGGTCTATTTGAAGTCAGCACAGTCTGTTCAATGGAAGATCAACAAGCAATATCGCAGAGGAATGCGACTGGCGTAACAATATTTGCACGCACGACCAGAAGCGTAATAATATTGCGAGGAAAAAATGCGAAGCGTGGTAAATTTTTATTTTTATAACTAGAAGAATGGAACAATTTTCAATCATTGCCAATCAACAATGATTTCTATATCGACAAAATTGCTAACCCATGGATTTTCTCATTTGCAATATTTAGCTGGCACAAAGACGTGCAATTGGTTGCTGACCCGGGCATCCAGGCGCGAAATTTCATTAGATCCTGTTGACGGAACAGTTTCATTGGACGTCGCTCGCGGAAAAGCTTTGATCCCCGTCATCGAGCGAATGTGTGTAGGAAAAAAATGAACAAATAAATAAACAAAAAAATAAGTAAATAAATAAACGAGTAGATAAATAAATAGATATTTAGATAAATAGATAAATAAATAAATAGAATGATTTTTTTTTTAAACAGGGAAAATTTGATCCAACACAGAATATGGTAAGCAAACATAGGCAAAGGTCGAAAATAATCCGCTATGTAAACCGATCGATTTACCTTATCGGCACGAAAAGTTTGACAAGTGTATTTGCTGTTCGTCAACGTTTGTCGATACGTTTTATCTGACGTGTTCCGACTGGCTGGTTCGCGTGTTTCCTCGTTGCACGCACGGCGAATAGAGGAGATACGAAGTTTTGGTAGTGAAATGAGGCGAAAGTTGAACGATCGTTGTGATAAATTCACCGCGGCAGGTCGAAAGAAATGGGGGAGAAGAAAATATTGTAGGCAAAGGTTTTCGTAAAAATTCGATCGAGATTATCGCGTGAAAGGGAAACGAGTTAGGACAATCATCTACTTGTTGCTCGGCGCTGGCAGGCGCACATCCCGTTTACACGTTCGCATCCGGACATTACTTTTTTCCAGACGCAACCCCGAAATAACCGTGATCGAGGGGGGAAAAGTTCCACGCTGGACGGATAAAAATTCTCGTACACGCGCCACTCGAATTTTTCGAGGACTCGGAATTTTTTTTCCTACCTCATGAATGAGACAAAGGAAACTCTGTCGCGTTAACTCGGGCAGGTAGCGACGTCTATTTTAAAATCAGTTTGGCATTAAAAGCATTCAACGTGCAAGCTCTTCTTTTTATTCGCAAATTCGACGCTATTTCTGAACGTCGGCGACCTAACGAGTCTTGCGACTCGGAGAGTTACGTACAATCGCAATGCGCGCAGACGCATTGGCGAAAATTTCGCGTGAATCGAACGAGCAGCCATGCATTTTTTTTAAAGGCCAGAGAAAAAGAGGAAAATGAAAATGCAACGGTTTTGATATTTTTACACAGAAGTTTCTCATCTGCAGCTTTTGGGCGACCGGATTCGCGTGAAATCCAGTCGGCAAGACGAGACAGCTTATTTTATTCGCACGATCTGGCAATGAACTCGAAAGTGAGTTGGAACCAGAACGCCGCGTGGGTTGGAAAATTGTCGACGCACGTGTGACTAACGAGATTTCAAAGTTGCAGTCTTAAAATATCACCAAACGCTGACAAAGAGGCTCGAGGTCGGATGTTTCCTAGATGACGTTGTTCCCTCGTAGTCTCTCGTCGACGGCTGAACGCCAAGAAAAAAAAACCGGCCACCCCGTGTTTTCATACCTCGAGAATGTGGCAACGTAAAACAGGAGACAACGCACGACGAGATGATTACGAAACGGTGAGGTGAATTTTTTTTCCGGACGAGAGGACTAAAACGGTGATTTCTGAATTTCGTGCCTATTTTTCCGGACATATGGTGAATTTTTTTTCCGGTTAAAACGAGATTTGAAATTGGTGGAGAAATGGGGGGGGGGGGGGGGGGGAGCGATTAATTAACGATCAGTCGTACCGGTTCGGAAACTTTGCTCGCAGGTGATTCACGAGGATCCACGGGAGCGCCCAATCCTAGGAGAGGAACCGAAGCTAAAATCCGCCGAGCACCTCGTGCCAAAGCACCGGCAGCGCGACATACACCGCCGCCGATCGACCGGCCTGCTTTGAGAATGGACTCCATCTTGTAACCGATATCTGAACACCGGACACAAACGAGAGTAAGACACGCTCGAGCTTCGTTGAGTCGGTTGAAAATTGGAGAAAAATTGCAAAAAATCGAACAAAACTGACAAATCTACCGTGAATTTGGTACAAATACGGTGAACTTTCGAACTTTTCCCGGACCCACGGACCGCTCCGGTCGAACGATGCACGACGACTCGGTAAGATCTCGATTTAAACGCGAAGTTATAAATACTAACGCTCAGATTTCGTTCGAAGACACGCGGTTTCATTGGCTCGACAAACCGGCGGCGGGGGTTTTCGGACTTCCTAGGCGACAACTTCGCCGACGTTCGTTTTAACCACGTCGAAAATGTGTCTCACGGGTCGCCTGTGTGTTGTCATATAGCGTGCACATCTCGTGCTCGAGTCAGTGTCACATGAACTGTTCACAATAATTTCCGATGAACGGTCTCGTCGCTGCCTTTGGGCAAATCACTGAGATCGATTATCGCCGAAAATAATAACAATAACAATAAAAAATAGATTTACCCAATTTCGAGGAAAAAAATAGATTACACGAGTTCACGCCTACACGGTAAAAAAATTTCCGTCGTTGTGCAAAGTGTAAAAATGTTTGTGTAGAATATATAACATTTTATGCGTGATCACATAACAATATTTTGTGTTCAGTCCATTTTTTAACACACTAAAACGTTAGTTTATACTCCAGTTACACTTTCTACACGTTACTTCAGAGAATTTTAACATTGGTTTTTTTTGTTGCATAGTGCTGTGTTACTTGATCACTACACACGAAGTTTGTTGAAATATCACTAATTTTGTGTAAAAAAAAAAACAGTTCGTAACACAAATTTCTGTGTTAAATTCGACGAAAACCAAACAAACGTTGCTGTAATGATCATTTTTGCGCACGATTCCAGTTGTAAAAATTGATATACCGAAGATACAGTAGATTACCAAATTATCAGGGAGAGTACAGAGATTTTCGTATTTTCTAGTTTAACTAGCTCGTTTGCTATTTTTTTTGCAAGTAATTAATCATAGATTCTATTGGTGCTTTGAAAAAAAATATTTTTATGATAAAAATGTCAAATTAATTTATTAAGAAACGAAATTTACTGGTTGATTATTTTAGATTGAATAGGTTCCAGAAAAACGATCTGAAAATATTCGTTCAACACCTCGTTACAGCAGGTATTTTGGACAAATAATACGTATATGAGGCTAAATGAGAAGTAACCGCAGTTATTTGTGATGAACGACCGCTGCCACTTATTTGAATTGATAGTAACGATACTAGATATCAATACCGAGTAAATAAATTTGTGGAAAACCAATTTGTTAGCTCCAATGATTAATTTAAACTCGAACGTACAAAAAGCTGTTTACTCTCCTTCATAATTTGGAAATCACTGTAGTCGAGTTTTTTTTCTGCGGAGAAAAAAGCATCTGACTCTCTTAGCCGTGAGAATTGTATACGTGACGCGATAATTCCGCGTGGTTTTCCGGACTGGAGTATCGTATGTAGCGCTGGTCAACATCCGATAAATTAGATGAAAGTTCTGGCAAGAGTTGATAAATCTCCTACGCGCTCGGCGCGTATCCAACTACGCAGTGAATCGCGGAGTCTCGAGTTCTCTCGACACGTGAGAAGAGTCCCAACCGCGAGAATCGGCTCCGGTATCCGCATCGTCGTCCTGAAACCCAACTTCTGTTTAATAACTTTCGGAAAACTTTCGACGCCCGTTACCACGACCAGATCGTGTTCGATAACCATTTCCGTTTCCGTGGCGACGCTCGAGAGAGACGTACGTCCAATAACTTTTGTCTCCCGAGTATGTACATCGGAAATTCCATTCGTACGAGTTAAAACAATCGGATACCGCGTGATTCTACGAGCTGAAAATACATTTCGGTTTGCAGAACGAAAAATGCGCGGATATTTCCGTAATTCGCTGAATACACTTCTCGAAAATTTAAATGTTCCCGAAGCATTTGCAATCAAAAATCTGTCTCGTTTCAGGTGCGTCGTTATCTCATAGGGCAGTTGGGAGAGAAGTTTTTGAAAAGCGAAAAACGAGTAGGTACGATTATTATTCAGCGAAAATATTATGACCAAAGAAGCAACAGCACGGAAAAAAACACGATCCGAGCTGAATTTTTCACCCTGCAGCATCGAATATTCATCGCGATTGACATGACCTTGAGGAAAAATGAGTTCGCATCAAATCTATTCCATAGGAAGTATCCTAGCCGTCGAATCATTCGTGGTAAAAGGTGGAAGGCCGAGTTCTAGATGGTGCGGCAACCCTACGTTGGGCGTAAGTGCGAATCGACGGTGACAAATTGGTCGAAGTCTTCTCGACGGGGGAAAAGCTCGCCGATGGTGAAAAAAAATCTGAGAAAGCGCGGAGCCGTGAAAGTACACGGTAAAAACCGTTTGTAAAATTGAACACAAAAATCTGCGTTGACGACTGTATTATATACAACTGTATAAAATTGTATATAATTTTATATATAATAATATATAATTATGTGTAAACTAAAATGTTAATTGCTCTACACGAAAATCCCAACACTTTGCACAACGATGAACATTTTTTTACTGTGTATAGTTAGGAGAAATGCGACGAGGGAGAAAATCGCCAAGTCGAGGATCCCAAAGATGAGGAAAGTTTCGAAAGCTTCCGCAGCAGGCAGCATCTCTCGAGTCTCGTATTCCGCAGTGCCAAATATAATCGAGCACTGGCAGCATCGGACGATCGAGCAGATCTCTACCATTTCGTTATTCTCCGACTGAACGTTTTTTATTTATAAAAACATAAGGAAAAACTTCCAGCGTCCCGTTTTAGCATATCGTTTGTTTAATTTTAACCTTATCAAAATATTATTCACGTTGCGTGGAGAGTGGGAGAAGTACGTACGCGAGATGAAACGAGGGTTTTCCCTTCGTCAAAAGATACTCTCCCTCTTGACTTAACGCGAACCGTACGCTTAGTCACGCACGTCCGTTTCTAGTCGCTCGCAGAGATATGCATGCGACGGGACGGGTACGATCTTGCGCGTAGTAACGACCACATCTATCACCTTGTCCCTCCCTTGGGCACTCCCTTCGAAACCCGCGACGCGAGCCTTCAACGAGTGTACTAAATAATTTTAACAACAAAACAAAAATCACTGAAAATTTCCAACATCCATTTTAATTTTTCAGAGTAAAAATCTATCAACAGAATTAGAATTCTTCGACCTTACTGCAGCATGATGACCATTGAAGAACTACGTATTTACATGAAATAGAATGTAGCAATGCGAATGAAAAATCCTCGGCAAGTTAATTTTCCATTTTGTTGATAATGAGAAAATCAATTTCAAAAAAGCATCACTTTTCGAGTTTGTAAATTAGGCTGTGTAAATTCGAGTCATTTTGTGAGAATAAACGAATCAAAGAATTTAACTTTTTTGCTGGGACTACAAAGAGTTTGATTGACGGAAATGTGATCTGCAAAGTAGATAAAAATGCTGAGTTGAGGTAGCATGAGAAATAAGCTTCGCCTGTTGATCCTCTTCGATTTATATTGTTTGGAGAGCTCTGACAGCCCAGGAACTTGCGGTGATCAGAAACGACATGAGAATCCACCGAAGATACGCCAACGAAAAAAGAGACGTCAATCAAAATAATATATGGCGGTTGGGGAGAGATGAGAGCGGATAAAAAAAAATTCTGTAACAGCGATAAACAAGCTGAGACAATAAAAATGACGCGACAATGAAAAAGCAGCCACGATTCTGAGTAATCGACTCGCGTTGTTGCGAAAGACGACAACAAATTACCACGAGTTAGACGTATTTTTGGCGATGCGATTCACCGCTTTGGGACGAAGGTCCAACTCGATCGATTTCACCGGACGCGACGCGCTGATTGACCGCTAGGCGGTAGAATTACAACACGAGTGTAATAAACGACAATTGGAAGAAGAAGAAAAAACCCAGAATTTCCACGAATTTCATTCATCTTACGGGCAATCATTTTTACTTGTCCTCCAAGACACGTGGAGACAGATTTGAGGAGCGCGATATCATCGGATTTCGCAAATATTTACCGACATGTCTTCGACATTGATCGACGAGCGAGTAAAGGAGTGTTCTGCAAATACTCTTAGGAAAACGCTGAGGGTTTATTAATTGTAGCAGCTCGTTTTTGTCGACTGTTCGCGTCCGGTCGGCGCGGGTGGTGATTCATTTTCGGTTTTGTTGAATGAAAAGGCAACGAGAAGAAAAGTCGTTATCTGACGGGATGCGCGGAAGCGAAGAGACTTTGTAGCCGAGTTCTAAGAGTCTATCCGGAGGAAAATGTGCCCGGCGGCAACTGGCTCTGGCATATCTCGTTACCCCGCGTCTGGAGCCACGCACTTCCGGTACACAGACTAAACGCTTCGATCGTAATTAAAGTAAATTTTATAGCGGCGTAGCGTTCTTTGATCGTGTTACAAGAATTCCAAGGTTCCGAGGAATCAATGCAACAACATTTTCCCATCCCGAATGACACGCGGTGCGGGGTGCATGGAAATATTTAGGGCAAGCTGCCCTGAATTTTAAAAAGCAGATCCGACCCTTTTTTGCCCCCAACACGGTCCACGGAACGATCTCATGTTTTCCCTCGAATCCGCATAATTCCTTGTCGTCCAAGTATCTCTCGCGAATATGAAACAGCGCTGCTACTGCGAGGAAATAAATATTTTCAAAATATAAGCAAACGAGTGTGCAAATTCGTACGTATGCATCTACTTGCGATTAATGTTTCTTTTATGGAGACCACGATCCTCCAATTTTATTCGTACTCGCGCGAGTCGAGGATCAACCAGCTGCCTCCAAAGACTCCACGAGTTCGTCGGTTGCCATGGTCACAGCTCACGCGTCCCGGCGTCTCGACGCTCGATACTCGACGACGCCTAAATCCAGCACAGTGCATGTACGATGCCCGGCTTTTTACCAGGTCGAATGGACGCCGGAAACACCGCGGTTACAATTGACCGTTGCGAAATCTGCGATAAGATAATTCAACCTATGCGCTGAATTCCGCGTGAAAAATTGCAGAACATTCGATTAGGCAGGGAAAGCTCAAACATACGTAAATGAGCCGTTCCACCAAATCCTGTGTCGCTTAGTTAACACCTAAATAATGTGAGGCAGTCGTTAAAAAATTGCCAACAATTTTGAGGCCGCATTTACGCACAGGATTTAGTGGAATGGCTCACATACATTGTATGTAGGTAAAAAAAATTATTAAAAAAAAAAAAATGGAATATTTTTTATCTTTTATGCGGTGAGCAAAGTTGGACGAACTGTGCGAATAAAAATCGTGGAAATAATTTCGCGAGTAGTCGAGGAGATGAGAAGGCGAGAGGACGGATACTCGGTGCACGATACGGGCATATCGATAAACCGATATCCGTTCAGATTTTCATCATATAGATATCCCACTCGGCGAATACGTACGGCGTTAACTTGGCAAATTTCCGGGCTCACCGACCTCGGGAAATCGATTCGCTAGCCGCTTCCGGTCCCGAGTTACGATTCCTCGCGCCTATAGTCGACGGTAAGGAGACGAGAATGAATAATGACGCCCTCGACGTTATCGATCGCCCCGCTCAATTTGATAAATGACACGATAAATGACATCCACATACGTGGTTATTCGCGAAACAGCGCCTTGGGGACGAAAATAATTGACGCGGAGAGAAAGAGTTTCGTGATAAAGCGAACTGTGAACCTCGCGATACTAAATATCGCACGTCTACGAGCATCGGTAACGTTAAAGGACAGTTGTCGAAGCCTCTAGACTCTCTTGGCAAAATGCCAAATGTCGTCGTTTCGCTCGGCATCCACTCGTCGAAATTACTTCGCGATTGAGTAATCACGGACATTTCGCGTATCAATCAACGGCGGAACTCGCGGAACATTTATCTTCGATTCACAAGCCTTCCGCTTCTTTCCACCAAAATCGATCGTCTACATTCTGACACCGGAGTTATCATATCTACATTATACAGTTGACCATTAGAGCGAACGGTAAGTAATTCTGCCAAAAATGTTGTAGTTACCAAGAAATATTTTTTCAGATTTCACTCAAAAATTCCCCAAAGTTCCTCGCCAAAACTCCTACAATTTTTTTATTCGTGAGTGGATCCATGTAGTTTTTTGTTGTTTTATTCTGTACTAAATTCTTGTTTAAAACAAATCATTTTTTGTGGCAAAGATCTACAAAAAATTTGGTATTGTTAATTTTGTTGCAGCTCTTCTGTGCCCAAAATTTATTTTGTACAAGATTACATTACAGAATATGCTAGCAAAAATGTTGTGAGAGTTTTAGTGAGGAATTTTATAGTCAAATCTTAAAGAAAAAGTACAATAGTCAGCACCTGCGTCGTTCATGGTTAAATCTTGCAAATGACTCAGCCAATCCATAAGAAAATGGAGATGCGGCGAACACCCTGTATATAAAATATTCCTTGGACAGTGGAGAATTTTGCTCACAACAGCGTCTTGCTTATAATTTACGAAGTCTAGTTGCTGAGATGTGTAATCCTAGTCGGTATACTAAATAGCAGCGCGGGGCGAATCAGCTTAGAATTACCATAGACGCGTAATGAAAAAAGTACAAGAATAAGTTATAGCTGGTTGAAATTTAATGGAGAATTATGGCGCGTCTCTAATTTCATGAAATGAAAACTCCTCAGGACGAGGATCAGAAGCAGGCGTTAGGCACAACTGCGCCCATCTGTTTTCTTCCACGAGGATAAGCAACGACCTGCGATGAGTCAGATGGGTTGCACGAGCACGGAGAGCCACGTAATCTATACCAGCCCACGGCAGACGCGATTCTCGTGCTGTCTGTCTGTCTGGAACCGGCGCACACACAATACGATGGTATTGGATTCGACGAGGCGGTAAAAGTACGATCGATAATTGGACGTGGGAAAATCATGGCGACGAGCAACGCATCGTCGGATAAAAAAAATAATATATATCGGCTGCAGGCAATTAGGATAAATCAGACTGATCCCATACGAGGAAATCGTTATCTACGAACGAGTTCGTTTATCACAATTAATAAAAGCCAATCAACGTGTTCGCAGTCGTTTATAAAATATCTTCGTGACAAATCACGTCCCGCCGACTTGATTGGCTGGTTGAAAAAATCGGGTTATTTCTACTCATCTCTTGCTCTTGACCGGATCGAGATGAGGCGCGGATTAGCCTTCGGGCAAGATTATTAACCCGCGTCTAGCACGTTCGAGTTCGAATTGTGGGAAGTACAGAAAAACTCCACGTCAATTCCGATCTCTCGGTACCGAAGCTTTTTAATAATGCAAGAAGATGAGGAAACCGGTTTTACAGAGGCAACGAGCAGCGATCGGTCGACCGGGGTCGGTTCTGACCCCCCAACCGATCCTGCGCGCCTCGTAGAGTTACGTATTGCGTCACTCCTCAGGAAACCGTGGCGAACGTGTGCGTACTCAGTCCTGTCTGTTCGCGACAACACAACAAGCGCAAGATCCACAAACGGCAGATAGGCCTTAAACATTCTAACAATCAACGTTACGTGTCTCGGCACATTTTTGGACGAGAGGCGCGTTTGAGGAAACGTCGTGGTTGGCTTAGACTAAAATAAAAAAAAAATTAGAAAAAAAAAGGACTGGAATACTTTCGGGCACATCGACCGATCCGTAGGCGATCCTTTGTGCGTATCGTTCCACCCGTGGCATCGAGAATTCACACTTTTTAACGGCATTTGCCGCCGAGTATCCGGGAAGTCTGGGCCATTGAACGTGTACCAGCGTTGAATCGTCAAACGCAGCGCACAGACAAGTACGCGTCGCCGCTCCATGAACTTTTGTCGCATCGGGCGCAATCGATTGCGGCGTGAAATTTTATCAGTCTATTTCGTACCCAAAGACTGGGGAAATGAAACGAATTGATAAATTCGTCAGCCTCGAGGGATGGTGGTAAGCCGAGAGGAGCTGATCTCACGTTTCGACAAATTACACCATCCGTAGCATTCTCTCAACCCAGGAGAATACTAGAGCATAAATTCTAGACGAATTTAACAAGACGTAACTGATATTGACCAGTCTCTTCACGGGTCAAAGATAGATAAAGAGCCTTCCGCTCCCCAACATTTCTTTGATCCGTCCGACGTTCGTTCACAACTCCGAACATCGTCAAAACTCAACGGGATCTTCATCCGAATTCCGCCCACTTTCGGCGGCGGACGAAACGGTTACCTCCGATGTAATGCTTAGATGTAATTTTACTGCTAATTTCACAAGCAACGAAGAGGCTCGCTCACCTCCGCCAACGGTTCCTCCTTTGTAACGTCACCGTTCTTCGGTGCATCCTCGCGCGTCGTCTTGCTCTTATCCCGCTTGCCGAAACTCAGCGATCTGAACGACCATTTCTTCTTCATCTGTGTGAGAAAAACGCAGAGAAATTAGACGTTGGGTCGCGAAGGAAACGAAAGAAAAAAACTAAAATCCTAGTAAAAATATGATACGCGAGTCGCCCACTATCGTAGTCGCGGTACCAGTGTGTTACAGTCACCTTGTCTTTCTTCTTGGCATCTTTACCGCTGTCCGGAGATGCGACGCCGTCAGGACTGGTCGGTGTGTCTTCGGTGGGTGTCGTCACTTCTCCGGCTTCGGTCTGCGGCGCCTCTGTGTGGGATTTTTGTTCGCCATCTTCGACCTTAGCATTGTCCTGCAACGAAAACAAGCCAAACGTAATTAAATGCGACGTTCCGCAAGTCGTATTCACTAAAAACAACGAAAAAATCGCGCCGCATTTATTTCTTCTCCTTCATTCTTTCCACTCCTCGCGAAGATTGGATCAAGCGATCGCGATGGGCCGAATCCCACGACATTTATTACGCGTTCTTTTTCAATTATCTTATTCTTTCGTTAGACAACAGCCGAGCGAGATGCGTTGCGCAACGGAAGAATTTCAAAGGATTCGTTGAAATGGCAGGTATCCTTCAGTCAATCGAGCCGTGTCGTCATCGACTCGGATGAACGCGGTGATATCTTATTTCACGAAAATAAATTAGGGATGTGCGAATATTCGAAGCAACGAATTACTCGTGACGAATCGAGTCAAATAATTCGACCGTTTCGAATTATTTGAATTTTTTTAATATTTGTGGAATAATAAAGAAACGCAATTTTATGTCTTAAACATTAATTTTATTAGAATAAGTATATTCTAAATTTTTCATTCAATAAAATCAGTTGATTGAAAAAAAATTGATCAATTTAAACTAGTTGAAAATTTGAAATTATTCAAATAGTTCGAATTATTCGAAAACTCGAATCGAATACAACTATTCGGGGCAACTATTTCGCGAGATATCGAGTAATAATATTAATTTGAACGGTCTTCTCGAAACTCCGATCGCACGTGGCTGTAGACAGAGCCGAAATGCTGATGGCGTCGAGTCAAAACGGATGGGAAACAATCAAATTTCATTTCACGGCCGAACGCGTGTTACTCTATAGTTTTTGTTTCCGCGATTCGTCGAATTTTCGACATCGTTGATCGTTTCGAATCAATTCGGTCGCCCTTTTTCCCCAACCTTCGGAGTGTCGCATCGGTATTTCAGTTTTTTTCAGAGCATCGAGCGCATTTACGGTGAAAAGAATTTAAATAATTCGTTGTCCGTTCGATTTTATTCCCGTAGCCGGGTCGAAATTTGTTATTTTAATGATATATTTCCCGACGTTTTTCTTCCCCGTCGTTCGCGACGCGACACGAATAGCTCGAATTCAGCGTCGTTTCTGGAACATCGTTTAATGAACCAAATTTCCTAACCCTCGGGCCACTCCCAGCCTTTGTTCGGATGCTGATGACCCTCCATCCTGAGACTTCCCCGACGCCGAAGTGCTTCTCGCTCACCGTAAACTAGGCCTTGAAAAGAAACACGCTACGACGACGCGTCGGAGTCAACAACCAGCATCGATACCCGCCTCGTCAGCTCGATTCATTTTAATTTTCCGCCGTTATCACGCTCGTTAAGAAGTGGAACGTTTGAGGGAAAATAAATAAATAAATTACAATAAATGAATAAACGAGCGAAAGAAAAAACAAGTCCGACGTGGCGAATGAGCGACGATTATTACAACAACGGCAAACAATCGTCTAATTTCGCTCGAAGTCGCGTGAAAAATATCGCGCACGGTGGGAAAAAGAAGGCCGAGCGTGATTTATTTTTAGAATCGATTGATATTCGTGTTCGTCAAAGTTTGTCATCGAAGTTGACCCAAATTTCGTAACAGTTAGCGCAGCTGGTCGATTATTTGTACACGCGGCTGAGAATCCTTCGGTGCTCCCCAAATACGTCGGAAAATCAATAATAGAGATCATCGTCAACTCCCTATGACATAATAAAACTGCGATGCGTAATGGTAAACGGCAAATAAATTTCGCGTACTAATTAAATATACGAGAAGCGTCGACGCGTGACAATTTTCTGTCGCGATAAGTCGACGCGAGGTTAACAAAAGGTATCGTATCCGCGCGGATTACAGTAACTGTCACTCGCATATTTCTTACACGTGAGAAAAGCGAACGTGTTCGAAAGGTGGGAGGCGTCGCGCGCTTTGCGAATCACCGTATTTCATGCCCACGGGATATGAAGGCGAGCATAAGAACGATCGAGAAATAAGTATCGCGAGCGAGCGAGCGCGCCTAACCACACCACACGACGCCACCGCGATCGTCTCTTGTTTCACTCCTGTCGAGACTCGCCCGAGAGTTGAATATCACCGGGCGACGAACACGCGCGGCCGCGTAACGTTGGAATTTTTACTAGAATCGGCAATCGTTCGAGCACAAATCCATGATTTGTGTCGTCGCGTCTTCGCAATTACGAGCAGATGCAACGTTCGCGGTCGGTTCTCGACGATGCGAGAGACTCTACTTCGCGTCACATATAACCGACCTTGGCCGTCACGTGACCTTGCATCGCCCAATAGCCCGCTCGACGTTCACGCATTTTCTCTAACCTCTCAGCCCGCCGCTCGAGTTCTACGCCTCGTGTTATTCCATACACTCAATAATTCACCCCTCTCGTCCCATAAATTGTTGTCACCACTCGGAGATCTATCGGCAGGTGCGAGCCGCGCCCTCGCCGACGTAAACTCGTCGATATTCCACCTTCCCACGCAAAAATATCTCGATCTTAATCGTGCTTCATTTTGAAGAGTCTAAAACACATATTCCAAAAAAAAAATAACGCCTAAAAATGAAACACCCTAACAAAATCGTTCGCAGAAAAAAAGTCCGCTTGATTATCAACGAATCGAGATTACGAACGAAGCTCCGAAGCTCCGGCAGAATGACGGGGACTGTGCAAAGTTGAATTCTTTCCATACTAGAAAACGCGCAGCCTCCAACGTACAAACGGTTTCTTGCGGGCTGAATTTTTTTACGTACATTCGTTCGAGGTTACGAATAATACGTTAGTTAACTATAGGTAGTTATATATCGGAGGTCCGCCGAGTTAATTGGCAATATTCTTTTTCACTGCGAATATCTCGCCAATTGTCGACAAAACATTTGGATAATAGAGATAATTTGCACAAAAAAATAATGTATTTTTTTTTTGTTTGAGGAGTGCCGATTGCATTTAGTACAATATTTCAACTCTTACGAGAAACTCTTTCAATCGTTTTGGGAGCAAACCGTTTCAGCTCCACATTTGTCCAAAAAGTTCACAATTTTTAAGATATTCCTAAGAACTTATTATTACCTGAAAGCAGATTCAATTACGAATAGAAGTATCTCCGTTGATGGACGTTGAAAGTAATCTTTTGCTCAATTTTCCTGGCCGAGAGCGAGACAGAGCGCTGTAATTTTTTACGGAAGTTTCTTTCGACGTGATTTCACGCCGGGCGAATCTTCACTACGTTTCGAGAGATATGTATATCATCGTTACCGAAAAGTGAAAGATGTTCACAGTTGCGTGAAATAATCGCTATTATTACCGCAATATAATAAAATTCAGCTGCGTCAACATTTCAATGTTATTATCATCGCGAGAGAATTTCGCCAACGTAATGTTTCACCTTCGCCGACCAGAAAAGTATGATTTTTTCGGGGCTTTTTCCGAAGATTTACCGATAATCTCTCGCAACGTTCGATAATGGATCGTTAAACAAGGGCGGAACAATGGTTTGCGCCGGTAAGTATACAGCGCTTAATTCATGGGACTCTCCTCTACGGTGAAATTTACAAGTTGGAAGGTGGAATCGTTGAAATCAAACGTAGGAGTATAGGGTTATAAATAGATAGAATCGTGCGAGGGAAATGAGCGTAGTTAAAGGAGAATACCGTCCTTGCCGTATGGCAACGATACGCATAATTCTATAAATAATCTCGGTTCTTTGTTCTCACAAGTTGTTTCAACGCGGCTCGATCGTGCATACATGCATCGGATCGTAGAGTCCACAATAATCGTTGGCAACCGAACGATTAGAGCGGCGTGAAGATAACTCGCGGGTCTCCCGATTAATCATCATCTCAGCACTCGCGCGCGCTGGATTACGCGGCTGAAATTCTCGACGAGACAATTTCCATCGCGATAAAAGAGGTATAAAGAGGTGAAATTCATCGTCGAAATTCTGCAGCCTCGATGGACAATTAGCGAGATTATACGATAATTATCGATCCTTTTTGTCCGTTAATTACGGATTAATCGAACGATCGCGGGTAAATTCATCGAGATAATTAAGGTTCCGTGGCAAAACAACGGGATCGTTGCGTTAGCTACAGCTTGGTGTATCTTGGCACGCGAGAAATTCCTCGGCACGTGTGAGAGGAGAGCATAAACAAAGGGAAGCGTCGTGAATCTGGAATAAAACGTCGAGGGAATAAAATATCGTGCAATAAAGATGAAATCCGAGGGGGTGCAAGGGAAAACGACGGCAGTGGGACATCGGGGATGGATGAACGTCGCCAGAGAAATTTATTGGACGTCGGAATTCGTTCGATTGTTACGGATCCGAAGAACGGCGCGCCGCCATGTTGGTATCGCGTTGGGATGAGCCACGGCTGAGTATTCGTTGAGCGGATGAAAAATTCCTTCGGGTTTTTATGCGCATTCTATTATGCAAATGATCGTTTATTTTTGCAATATTGGCTAGACTATGTAAGCCGAGGTAAGCTCGCAGCGAAGTACCGCCGCGGCAGGTGGCACGATGAAAACAAATGTCCGTTGAGATTTTAATTTTTCGCGCCGTCGTTTGTCCTGTTTCGAGTTTATTTGTCGCGTCGTCGAGAAAATAGTGGAACAAATCCAATGGAAGTTGCATTTTTTTCACACCGAGATCGTTGAGATTTACCTCGAGACTCCACCTCAACGCCGAGATTTTTTGACAATGGCACGACGAGGCGTACGATGTATATATATACGTGTAACGATCCCCGAACCCATAATTAACCGCACGCACGAACGAAATTTATGTCAAAATGTAGCGTCCTACGGTTGCGTGTCGAAAATTTGGGGAAGGGAGAAAAGAAATGGGCAGACGACGCCCGTGAAGACTTGGACTTAATGGCAGTTCTCACGGTTCGTGCACATTTTTCGAGGACAACGATGAGTAAATCACGAGGGATACGCGATCGTAATCATAAATTACGGACAATGCGCAAAAATTTCGAAAAAAAGGAGAGAAGAAGTGAAAACCTGGCGAATTATGTATCAACGATGTTGCAAAATTTATCGAAGATTGCTGTACCGCGAGCGAACAACTTCTTCGGGCAGGTTATACCCACGTACGCGAGAACGTTGCACCAACTCGAAGAATTTACAGGATCTCGACGTACATATCAGTTTCTCCGCGTTGCACCTACCTAGCCTGATTTCAACATCCATTCCTACGATAAAATCTACTCCAAACTGCAAGTTTCTATCTGACGGATGAGAAGAAAAATAAAACCTCGCGTCGTGACGATGGAGAGAAAATTTGGATTATGTAAGCGACAAACGATCGAATCGCGTTCGTAATTTTTTACGAACGTAAAAAAATGGATGTATCACTCTCAAAAGTGTAATCTTTCGGCGCGAAGACATCAGATACCGAATCGATAGTGCGTCATGCACATAGGTATACAAATAAATCGCGTGTCACGACTTGGGATGCATCAAAATGTATCAAATTACACGTACCGATGATATCTTATAACAACGCACGACGGAGGCTACTCCACGTGCAACATGCAATCGTATTTGCCACAATAATTTTCAAACGCAGATCAATTACAAGTGAAAATATTTGTAAACGCGGAATGTCTCGGCGAGATGGAACAAAGATGCGTAAAAATGTGTAGAACACGGCAGGTTTCAATGATGCATCGTTGGAGTAAACGAGAAGGGAATGAAATATTATGAAAAATAATGGCAGGCCAGATTTTTCCAACGGTGCGCAATTACTTTTTTATCAGCAAAGAGAAAGGAAGGTTCTGATTGGATGCCAGATCAATGCGCCGAGTCACTCGCGCTACCCGGACGAGACAATAAACCAGAAAGGTATCTATTTCTTGCACGAACAAATTTAACGAAATTGTATCGATATAAGTTTCATGTAAAACGTTGACTTTTAATCATTATTCTGAATAATCCAAGTTAAAAGTGCCGTAGGTATTTTTTTCTCTGCCAACAAACTAATAAAGATCGGGGAAATGTGTTTCTGGCAAAATAAACACCTGGTAAACCGGAATTATCAGAAATCGAAAAATATTCGTGTCCAGCGGCGAGACTGGGCGCAAAAGTTGAGGCGTAAAAGAGACAAAGATGCGGTGAGAAAGTGAGATAAAGAGAGAAGAGAGAAAAGTGGTAAGGTAACGTTAGACAGGTGTGCGCATAGCTTGAGAGGAAGTTGAGTAGGGAACCACTACACGGACATTCGCGTTGGCTGCTCTTGGCAAAGAGGTAAATAAGGATACTGACACGCGTGTACACGTATTCGATGCAGGGACACCTGCCGCCGAGATTTGACGTCGCGATCTCATACATGCAAAAGTCGAAGAGACTAAAAAAGAACCAAGAAAATGGAGAGGATAAAGTGCAAAAACGAGTCGTAGCCGGGAATGACGAGGTGTGTTGTAACGTCGTGGCGAGTCCCACGAGACCAACAGACGGAAGAAAAGCATAGCGTGATCGGTGTATCGAGGCACTTTGCTTCTCATACGTTTACGCAGTACAATTCCAATGACGGGGATCAGCTGGTAAAAAACGACCGAACCTCCATATAATCGGACGTACGAGTTATATCAATGCTCTCTCCAACCTTTAATCCAGATTCCGAGAAGTCTGAGAAATTGCAAAATTCAAGCACAAGGAAAACTCGCAATTCTATGACACGTGTAATCGAAAAACTACATCCTGTATAAATTAAACTGTTTAAAAAAAAATCGACTTTGAACGTAGAGCGTTCAAATCCCTACAATAACATGCTACGGTCTTATAAATCTGACATTCTGTTTCAGAGTTAAAAAATTCCACGGTGTGAGATAGTTTTTCCCATGTTAATCAAGTAGGAAACTGAAATTTGCGATTCAGCAGCTCTTAATATGAAACACTGTAACGTCCACAGTATTTCTGTTCCGTCATTCCCAACAATATTTTCGATATATCGAGGAAGAAAACAGTAGTCGATTTTTTTTTGACAGTCACAGACACTATATATGCACATAATTCGACATTTTCAGCTCGACTGCAACAGACAACAAAGTAGAGATAGCAGAAAATTATTCGATGTAACGCGTTACGCTGTAATCTATTTAATGACTGGTAATAAAAAGTTTCGACGAGTCTAATTTTAACGGGAAGAAGAGGCGTGAGAAACCGCAATTGAGAAATGATAATGCTTTCGCGAGCGATATAGTGTAACTAAGCTTGCGAGCTTATCTCGAATGGCTGATCCTCCGAAGGAGGAAAAAACTAATCTGTACGTACGTTTGGCATATGAGGATAAATAAAAATGTGAATGATAAGAAAATTATGATTCCTAAATTCACTTCGCGTTGCGGATCGAAGTTAACGACGACGATAAATCTACGAGTTATCGTTGTTAGAAATAATAAAAATATACGCAGACCTTCGATTCATTTAAAAGTTCTTTGCGAGCCGGCGACCAACGATATGAAAATAAAAACACAAATGGTCACGTGACAACGATGGCCGCGGCCGTCGATTATTTGCACCGCGTGTTTGCACAGCCATTCTCTTCTCCTGGTCGCTCGTGCCAGCCGTTCGTTCGGAGAGCTCTCGCGCCAACTCCTGGGAGCGGAGCACATTTTTACGTACGACACGTGCGCGCACGAGGAAATCGACCCGATCTATGATTCATTCGAAAGTTAAGAGGCTGCGCCCCCCGCGCCAGGATTGTATCTTTCGCTCGATAAGTTAGGCGCGACGACACGACGATGCGGATGACGCGAGGGTAATAAAAAAAATAGAATAAAAAGAAACGAGCGCTCGTTTCGAGGAGGCCCTAGCTTTGTCTAGGTCAGGCTACTGCCCTCGACGACATAAAATACTCGCGTAATTACAAAGCCGCTATAAATCATTCGGAGGTTTAATTCGTTGCCAGTTCAAATTGCGCGACTATTATACGAGCGAACGTCTCGGAGAAAATTTTTTTTCATCTCCGTGAACCCGTTCGCAATCGTCTCGAAAAATCTTTCGGTATAAATATATATATAATCTAAATCACGTGGTACGACTCGGCTACTATAGCTGAGATAATTATGATGAAAAACCAGACGCTTTTCACGAGAAATAAGTCTCATCAGCTTCGTCTTTCCGCTCTCGACCAGTTTCTTCCCTTTTTTTAAAAAAATTGTTGTCATCTTTCTTCTGCATTCGCACGCGAGAAACAGATAACTCACCTTATGAGTGTCCTCATCTTTGTCTTCCTCCTTCTCGTGTTCCTTGCTTTCCTTGTCCTTCTCTTCGGCCACGTCGGAGTGAGGACCTGTACCGTTGGTAGTCGGTTTATTGTCAGTTTCCTCGATTCTCTCCAATTTCCCATCACCAGGCGCTGCAGCGTCACCGGCGACGCTGCTGTCCGTTGGCAGACCGTCCTTCTTAGGCGTAGTGGTTATATCCACGGATCTTTTGCTTTGTCGCGCACCCATTTTTATATTCTTCTATTTTTCTCTATTGCTTCCTCGCTTGTCTTGATATTCTCGTGCCTTCGAGCTTAACTGTAAAGAGAAGAACACCGGATGATCAGAAACAGCCCGTCGAGCCCAGGTGAGAAATGAAAAATGAGCAACGTATATTACAATGTTTCGTCGCATATTACATTTATCGGAGTACACATAATTTCGCAAAGTTATGTATTCCACGCGCACGCGGACTTTTGTCGTTGATTGTCATCGATTTATAGTTGTGGATTGATCGCAAAAATGTGATTTCGTTCGCGATGAACAGGATGAATGGACGAGTTCATATTTAATTAGGTGTAATTGAACGTGCATTAAATATGAGCCGCGTTTGGAACGTGGCTGAAGGAATTATTTAAACTACGCGTCGGATGGGTACCAACAGTCGACTTCCGGTCTGGCGTGACGACTGGATTTCCACGTACAAAGCTCGGGTCGATGTAACGACGATTTCGTTGCGAGACTACAAACCATAACTTTTCAACGCGAGCATCAAATGTTATGCAGTTAAAGAAAAAAAAATGTTTCCCATTTCCTAGTTGTAATTTTTTGTTCCGAATACAAGAAGACGAGTAAAAATCAACGCCAATAAAGTACAAAAATCGACTGCATTGAATGATAATTCTTTTTTGTGTGTCGAGTAGCGATTAAAAATTGATACGCGTTAACGAATCCAAATATTTGCTTTCGTGGTCCGTTGGCTTTAACATCGGTAATATCTTTGTTAGTCGCGGTTAAGTTTCAACTGTTCGAGCCGGACGAGATTGATAGAAATTTAACGCAATTAAGAAGATTGATTTCGAGGTTTGAGAGGAGCGATGGCAATCATTCGTGCTCGTTCTTCGAGAAAATGAAGCATTTTTTCCTTCCAGTGCCAATTTCGCGGGGGAATTTTCGCTGGACGTAAAACGTGATGCCTACGGAAAGCACGGGCGACAACGAATTCATGAGCGCGTACAACGCGGCTGGTTGGAGGAGAAAACGAGGCGTAATTTCAATGAAATGAAAAGTCGTCACGTGTCGTTTGAGGAAAAAATTGTTAAATTCTCGGGAAAAGGAATTGGGGTGGGTAGGAATGGCGACAATTATTTTACAGCTGCCCGTTCACGGTCCATTACGCTACGGCGTTGGCTGGGAGTCTGGCCGGAGCACGATCGATCGATGAAAAGAATAAAAAGGAAAAAACATTTCTAAAGGTAAAAAGGCTCGGCGAAGTTATCTCGAGCCGAGCATATATATATATATATATATATATATATATATATATATATATATATATATATATATATATATATATATATATATATATATATATATACATACACATATATATATATATATACATACACATATATATATACATATATATATATATATAACAAGCAGAAATTCGAATACTGCGCGGATTAGAAGCAGGGAGAGAAGCATGCATCCAATTTGTTGCGATCGATACGCGCGAAAATCGCACCTTTTGTTGTTCGCGGGTCGCGAAGCCTCGGGAATATCGTACGGTCACGATGCGCCATATGGTTTGTTTACGGTAACTCCGACCGCGATGCTCGGTATTTCCGGTAACGATCGCGGGAGGGAGGTGTGATAGGAAACGAAAAGAATGAAGAATCCCGACACCGTTTTATATTTAGAATGTCTATCATTCCACGAGACACCCGAGCCAGTAATTCGAACTGATAACATACCGCGTCTCTGCCACGCGGTACGCGGAACGATAAGCGCAAAATATTCGGTGAACGTCGCAACACGACGATACCACGAAAATTTCGACGATTATTGCCACACGCGCCAAATTATTTATCGAGTGTTGCGACGAAACGTATACGAGATTGTCTTTATCAAAACAGTTTATTTACATATTTATCAACGGAGATAGATTTTTTTTCATACCCGGTTTTGCTGTGTTACTAACAAATTTCTCTTATCGTTATTCGGCTGATATTTATCATGCATTTTTTTCCACGATCAGATATTTCGGTCGGATGGTATTTGTACACGAAATTTATTGCATTTGTCTGTACGAAGCGACGTATCAAAAATTGACGATATTCACGATGAATCGTCGGGGAAATTTGTAGAATAATAATCTATTCATACGCGTAGGATAAATGCGGTATAAATAGAATAATGCTGGTATATAGTCGCGCTATCAATCCATTCAATAGATTAATAAGCGCATTCAGCGGTCACTGCCGTCTAAACTCTATTAAACTATTAGCCAGCCAGTGCGACTCGCGTGGTTCGCCATTCGGTGTGCAAGTGATTCTTCGTCGCGGTCGTTACTCGCGCGTGTCATTCTCACTTCATGCGTATCAGGAGGAAAAAAAATCTGCTCAAAACAAAATTTAACGAGAAGAAAACGAAGCTACCATAGACGACAAATGTTGGATCGGCGTGACGCGTCGAAATATATAATTGATAAGTATTATCTAGCCCGCATGGAAACGAAGCACATCGTGGTTTACATGCGCGTTTGTTGGAAACACCTGAAAATAATTGAATGTTCTCCCAATTTTAAAAAAGATCGACGTATTCGAATAAGCTTTTGACCGCTGATATATCCTGGTCCAACTAACAAAGATCCGAAAATAAAAAGCAGACACCAAAGAGCCACAGAAAATGAAATTAAAAAAAAAAAAGTGAAGTTTCAATCATTGGCGAAATTTATGGTTCTTATCGTAGGTTATACTATCTACGACGAAGGAACCATAACCATCCTCACCGCTTGGTCCGTCTCAACCTTCGGGTTAGAGTTATTTTGGTCCATGGGAGATAAAGCCACGCCCTCCGAACAAAAATGAGTCGTCTGTGGGTGACCTTGAACGCGTGCAGCGTGCAGCGCTCATCGGCGTATGCACGCACACGCGTTGTTGGCTTCGCGTGAAAGATAGACTCTAACGAACTTTATACAATCTAATCTCTGGAAATATTTTCAACGTACGTTGTGTATCACCCTATTCGTTGTAGACTAGAAAGGGTATCGTTTGCATTGTCACCGTTGTTTGTTCGAATTCAATAATAGCGATGGGTTGTTTGTACCAAGCAGTCGCACACGGGGGGGAGCTAATCGCATGAAATTTTTATCTTTTGCGAAGCGCGCGAGGAATCCGACGAGATGGGGAAATTGAGGGAATAGAATTGCGAGTCTAAATTCGTTCAATTGTCCTAGTTGGTGAGGCGATGATAAAAAAAAAACAATCGTTCACGATGAAGATACGGCAGTGCACTCGTCATCACGGATATAGATGACGTCCCCCGGCGTGCTACAGAGTCGAGATACAGATAATGAAAACTGAAACGACAATCGGTATCGAAAGAACGATAAGATCGAGCGGAAGAATCGTTTGGTGATGTAGATTTTGGTGGCTCATCGACTGAAAAATACGGGGAAAAATACGGGGAAGAACACGACTGGTCGGAAGATAATTTTCGATATTACTTGAACGCGAGGAATTCCGTAGGTCGCGCGTCGCCCAGCGCAAACATTTTCTCGACCTTTTCCTGGCCTTTCATCTCTGTGCATTCACAGGTATTCACAGGAACGCGGTAGGCGCGTACGGGCACAGTTAAACGCACGACCATCACCCACTGTAGCGTATCGTGCCTGTAGAAAAGACTGGACTGAATTTAAAATGCATAGCAGGTATGCTATGCAAAAATCGACACAAAGAACGGCCAACGCGGGCAGTTGGCTGAAGTTGTTAACCGTACGAGGTACCAAGCAACTAAATCTACAGACAAAGAGAGACTAAGAAGTGATCCGTTTGCGACCGCGTATCCTGCGTTTCTGGTGAACTTTCACCTCTTCGTCGAGGAGCAAGCATATATTAAAGCATAGTGATAAAATGAGAGGAGAAAACAAAAACATCAACGATAATGATGAATAGAGCGAGGAAAGAGTCGGATCGATAATCCAAGCTTTTTCAATGCAACGAGACGACGTCCTCGTGTCGCGCACTTTTTTCATCGTTGATGCTACGATGTGCGAGAATAATTCAGGGGATAAGGAGTGAGATTCTTTTTTCTAAACGCTATGCGAAACGTCATTCGATTTTTTTTTAATTCAACTCGTCGTCGTTAACCACTGGGTCCAATTCTTTTGTTTCTCCAGTAATCAAAGTCAACATTCTCGCTTCGTTTTGTTGCATTGCAACGATTCTGAAACGATATTAATGATCGTGAAGTTTTACGTGGTACGACAACGAAAATGATACTGGCAGTGATGACATTATTGCCGTGAAAATGTGCGACGTAGGTGGATTGCGATTGGTAACGATTGAAAATCAGAAGATATCGCGAATCACCGACGAGCACCACCGAGAACGATACTACGCGAAATTAGGAGAATGAATCCGATTAGAAAGTCAGATCTCGTTTCATCTCGCGTATCCTTTTGAATAACGCCAGACTCATATGTCGATCGTAAACCAATATGGCGACGACTAAGAGAGAAGTCCTGCTGCTGCTGCTGCTGTGGACACGAAACTCGAGCGTCGCACGATTTGTGTGCACGAGACTCGCCACGACGAAAACAGACTCACGACTAAAACGCGATTATTTGCGACTCAAAATGTGCTATTCGACACGCGACGATGACAACTTTTCAATACCGATTGTTCTGCCGCGTACCGGCTTTTACGACGGTTACATGCGAGCCCAATGAAACGCGTTCAAACTTCGTCGTACATATCCCATAATTTCCGTCTTCGCGCTACGGCTAGTTACTTTTCAATCGTACACTCGCACCCACTGTCAGAAACACGTATGCATCGTATACATACTATGCTTTCACGCTCGATCGGATTTGCTCTCTCGTTCGCGAAGAGATATAGGACCGAGTGGCAACGAAAACAAAGAAGATTCAACACACAACCGATATTTGTCAGTACTCACTGGCTTCGAAGCTTGTTGACGAACGTTTGACAATACAACGCGATAACACTTGTTTGTCGATTTTCGTATACCCTCACTGAATTTTAACAAGTAACCTCGTCACAATCACGGCGGCCTTATCGCCGGGAATAATATAGTTTTTCAGTTTAGTTAACGAACAAAAGTCGCGGTGGCGGCGGCGAACTATACGACACCGGATCCTGGAACTGTTCGCCCAGTCAGCTTGGTAACGCGCGGGCAACTGCCGACTACCACGACGGACACAACCGATTCCAGGGTAGCGCACGAAGGGGGAACGAGCTGCCGTTCGTATTCTCGCTCGTTCGGTACGGACGAACTCGAGTTCTACTCGTTTATTCGTTCGTACGTTGGTAGTGTTCGTCGTTGCCGCTGCTGTCTCTCGACTCTGCTCGAATTCGTTTCTCGCTCGTACTCGACTGTCAGCGGCGCAATTCTCTCGTGGCTGCGTTGTTTCACCGGTGAATCACTTTCCCAGTACTTTTATCGGTAGGGAACAATAACGTATCTCGCAGAAATGATGCCAGCAACGGGAGGGATATATCGACGTGACGGATTGTTTCTCGAGCCACGTCCGATCTTTTGCGATGTTAACCGACGTTTGCCGAAATTGATACGAATTCAGACTTGGAAATAGTCGTTGTCAGTCTTCTCGCGAAGCGAAGATCACCACCACTATCTTCCTGCAAATACCTCGTTGTAAATCTAACCGCTTTTTTTTATATACCTGGGTAAACGACGGAGTGTGAATCTCGGGCACGCACATATACAATACACACGCGCGATGCGTCTTTGTTTCTTCGATTACTTCGTTTTATGTAGATACGCGAAACCAACCCTCGACGTATGTGTCGAAGATTAATGATGAATATTCATAAATCTTTAAACTGTACACAAACTCAACAAATTGCCGCGCACCTGGGGACGTATTATACGGGCTCGGCACTATTCCTTGCTCGTTCTCGTTCTCGCTCTCGCTCTCGCTCTCTCTCTCTCGGTCTGTGCCTGTACTCTCTCCACCGCGGACAACCAAAGAATGAGAGCCTGTGCCGGGTTACTACTCGGCCCTACGCGCCGCCGAGCTTCGGCCGGGGTTTACGCGTCCGGTGGTGGCGCGAGTCTCTGCATGAAATTTCCACTCGTATGCGGAGGGAGGACACACCGGGACAGCAACTAGGGAAACGAAGGGCGCGGTCCTTCGAGGTCTAACTGTACAATTTCTTCACCGTCCTACAACTTCGTGCTGTTCAATGGATTTTCGACGAATAAATTATTACCAATTGGAATTTCCGTTGTTATGAAAACGTAGCTATACGAATTCTTGCAGATGCTTTTTTTCTACCTCTCTCTCTCTCTCTCTTTCCAATTGCATAGACCAAATTTTTCGCACCGACCACGGAACAACTGACGAAATTCGTCCATTATTTTATGAGAGTAGAATCAAGAAAACGAAATTAATAATTGAAAGAGGAACGCGAAATTATCGGAGGATTTTTGGCAAATAACCGCAGATCCGCGCAACTGCATTCTCATCCGTATACGAAACTCGATAAACAGGTTTTCGCTTCTTCGCCGTTTATTTCGCTCGCTGTTCGACTTGCCGATATCCTTCTATTTCTCCTCATGGAAAACGATGACTATATTTTCGTAACGTCATTTAAAATCCAAATTCATCGGCAACGAATCAGGATCGTCTAACTCAGGATCGCCCCACCAAAAAACGACTAGGATAAAAGTAACGATAACTTCCAGGCTGGACATGAATCCCGAGCTGAGCGGAGGAAAATGTTCCATCGATAAAAACGGTTCGAATTATTAAGGAGCAGTGTAATATCGGGCAGATTTCTCCTGTCCAGAGAAAACCAATTACTACGCGAGTATCTCGTAAACGTTGCGGAGGGAAAAGCGATACAGGATCGAGAGGAATGTAAATTCGGGAAAATATATTGTTGTAGTCGTAAATAATCCGGAAACAACGATGATCGCATACATATTATATTACAAACGGAGGAGTCTGCTCGGAATGTGAGAATGGCCGTTTTTACCTGACTGTTTCGACCGTTCGACGGTAACAAATATCCGAGTTAGTCTACTGCCAACGTATCAATTTTTGTTTCTAGGCTTGTTCGCTGAATCTGTACCAACACGTCGCATCGTATCAACGAATGCCTGAGTCATCTCCGCACGAACAATAACCGAAATATGATTCACGACGCCTGCAGTAGATTGCGAGACAATCGTGAACCGGAAACGGGACTCGGCTGTACGATACTGAAGCAATTGAGGGACTGTTATCAATGACATGCTGCACCGCAAATAGTCGCACGTATGTGACGAATTTCGTGTCGCGACGAGAACGGCATGCGGCGAAAAATTATCACAGCGTTTTCACCTTACGCGAATCATTACAATCTGCGCAGCGGCCACAGAAACAACAAGAAACTAGAATACATTTTCCGTGACCGCAGCGGCTGCGTTATCGGTGTGACATAATCTTGGCATTCCCCGGCAAAATATACGTAGGAATTTGCAGCCGTTGCTTAGCATTTGCGTCGAAATTGGTCTCGTGTTCGTAGAATAAAAATGCTGTCACATATGATTACCGAAATTAGCGGAAAAACTTCTCCTCGTTGTCGTTCCGCTTTCTTGTAACTCAAATCTCTGAATTCGAAGAATCCACGACGACAACTCGCAACATCGTTGCGAACCTACGGTCAAACTTTCAACGCCAAAACCTTTCTCGAGGGTTATCTCAACGTAGAAAAAAAGATATCGATGCCGCTCTAATCTTAAACCGGAGGTGAAAAAAAAAAATTCAATACGAAGGTCTTCTTGGAGGGTAGTGAAAATAAACGTGTAGCCGTAGCCCGAGTAACATGGTTGCATCCGCTACAAATTCGCCCGAGTAATCTTTGCGGAATGTAAACAACGTCTCAATTTCCAATAGTAGAGACGCTTTGTCTCCTTGAAGGTAGAACCAGCTCGTGACAGAAAAATTTATTGCGACAGTAGTCGGCGAGCTACTCCCAAGGACCGGAAACTCGAGTGGGTACACCGAGAGCGGATGTCTTGTCTTTGCTGATATATATATATACGCCCGATGGAAAAAAAGAAAGGAAAAAAAAAATAACGAGAAGCCAAAGGAATTTCTAATCAACATCGCCGTGAATATTTTTCTGAACGAGGTGTGTAGTCAGAAAAATAGCAAGGAGCGCCGGTGTTCGTTAAAAATTTATCATACCAAACAGCGTTCCATGCGATGCGCATCGTTTTACAATTGTAAATCTTGTTATAACGAACCAGAAACATGAGATTCGTACGATCTGATTTTGTTGGGGAAAAGAGTGGAAAGATATGTACTGGCTTCGTGAAATTCAATGCGATTATCAAGATTGATAACGGTCATGAAATCGGTACGAAAAATAGGTGCAGCTCGTTTGTCCGAGCGCCCTGTGATTCATCGGCAAAAGTGTAACACGATGTTTAATTGAACGAATTTTTCTGGTTTATCGACGTTATACTTTTGGCGCGAGCGTCATTTTTCGATTACAGTACCATCGAGCGTCTGATTATATATCTAACTGGGTTTTAGATCCAGTTGTAAAACGTTATATTACCAAGGAAATTCAGTGGCAGTGAAATATCGCGAGGAATGGAAATATCAAATTCGTGAATGAAGGCTACAAAATTCACTCGTGAAACGAATGAACGATCGTGTTACTCGACACCGTCCAAATTGAAGCTCCCTCTTGAAATTCTATAATATCTCTCCCCGTTGAATTACGTCTTGGCGGGATAATGATTTTTCAGGCAGAACGGATTCCGATTACGAATCCAGAGTCACGCGTGAAACATCTTTACGGAGAAAAATGTGTCGTCGTTTGAACGACCGAAGGTGACGCGTCTAGTATTTTTTACGAGAAATGATTACAAGCCGCATTAGCATGACCAAGACGATTTTTCTCAGAACTGATCAGAGGCAACGATGATGAAACGTGGTCGTTATCGAAATCGTACCCGATTCGTGATAACAACGTTCGAAAAGTGTCGAATTCTAAATGCGAAGTCGTATAAAATATCTAAGTCGTTTCGATAAAATAGTCGAAAACAGCCGCAAACGACCTCACTGGCGATGCGCGCTTTTTGTCGATTTCTCCCTTTCGGATAAAGACCCTCCTATCTACTTCCGCGTCCCCCGAGGCGACCGAGACATTTTCCACCGGGGATTCGGAGCCAGACTACGAGGTAAGAAAGCGATATCCGAGGTGTGTATGCTGTATTTGGTCGGAGGACAGCGAAATCTTGGCGAAAACTGGAATTCGGTGTCACTGAAATTTAGGCAAAACAAATCGGCGAAATACAAGGATAAGAGGTAAAGGAGAATCCAACATTTTCCCACAATGTTATGATCCGCGGTTTGAATTTGGTGAAGAAACAAAAAACCCAGATAGTAGATTATATAACTCGGAGTAGACGTGTTTCTGATGTGAGAAAACGCTCGGGAGAACGTTTGAAGAAGAAAGAGTTGTTGTACGAACGATGAACGAAGATCGATGTGACGAGCGGGATTGAACATTAATTTCAATGAAATGTCCAACTGATTCAATTTTCCTTTGGCCTTTGACACGAAGTTACTCAATTTACCGAATCTCAGTTGGTTAATTCAATCTTTCTGAATCTCTGTAATCTTATACGACGTTCCGCGGCAAGCGGGAAGACATTGAAAACGTAAGCGTCGTCGCTCGTTGGGCCAGTTTAGGAGGCCTCCCGAGTTAATCGTACGAGACCTATTATCCCTCGTAAATGAATAAAGTGGTTAATAAGCGTCGAAAAGAGGTTGGAAATGGTCCCACGATCAGAGAGAGAACATGATTTAAGGGACGGAACGACGTTGCTGAACAATGGCGTACGTGATAGCAGAGGAAACCCTTTGGCTGGGGTTGCTTCACGGCGAGCGTCAATTGAGCGTGCATCGATGGATGATCCATTAAGGAGATCGTTTCACCCCCGACATGCAGAGGTAACCGCAACCCAATAATTGCTGCGATAAGAGACGACCAGGCCTCCGCCCCGTGTTCGCCACGTTCTCTCTCTCTCTCTCTCTCTATTCGTCGTCCTCGCTTTCGGATTGTCGGCCGCATATTTTCATTCCCGGAAACGGAAGCTCCACCCTGGCGGACACGTAGGTAGCTGGTCCTCGTGTGAACGTACGAAAAAACGGTGCGAGCATCGACTTCCGATTTCGCGATCGACTGTATCCCGACTGCGGTTGAAAATTACGATGAACCGAGCACGGTATCAGCAATTGGATCGAGCAAAACCAGCAGAATTTCGCTCGTTGCATTTTTTCGGTCTATCCTGCGCCCTCGTTGCATTGCCCTCATTTTCGCGTTCACCAAGCATTTCATTGAGATAATGTTTCCCTATTTTTCCGCCATTTTTTATTGACATAAATTAAATTTTTTTCGTCAAGTTTCAAAAGACTACGTGTAATTTTATTATTTATTTCTTTCGAAGTCAAAACATTTTCATCGTTTTCGTCGTAATGCCCGAACATCCTTAACAAGAATAATCATCGTTGCACTGACGTAGCAACGTAATTTAATCTTGGATGAATTATCAGGCTCGTGCTTATCGCTGTGCAGTAGGTAATGTCTATAAATATTACATTTTCGCGTTATATTTAGAAAAGCACTGGATATTAATTTGACATTGTAGTTTCCAGTCGTCTCATGTTGGGCAACTCAATAAAAATGTTCATAATTGAGGAATCGAAAACGAGAAATAATGATAGGAATACTTTTCGCTAAATAATTATAACGAAGCCTTGATGATGGAACGTGATCGAGAGTAGCTGTAAAACGTGGCAGTTTGATAGATTTGAAACTGTAATACGAGGGAACGTTCCCATATAATCTCCATACATTACTCTATCCGAGCAATCAATGCGAATGCTCGGGGTGTCGAATTGAATTAGACGCACTTCGTTGATGTTCAGTGGCGGGGATGAGCAAGTTTTACTGATCCTCGCTATAAAGTACGAGGAGTTTTCAAACGACTGGGGTCCGACGACCGAAGAATGAGAAATTTTCATAAAAATGGTCGGTCGTAACAGACGAATGAATAAATTTGCAAACCCATTCTATGACGTAGACGCTTTTACTTAGAACTCGCTAATTGCTATTCGCGACAATTAACGAGGTCCTCAACGAGCAGCGACGACGACGTCAAGGTCGTTAGTCGTAGTTGAATTTGACTAAATCTCGTCGAGTCTCCACCGCCGAAGTGTGACGAAAACGGACGAAAAATGTCGTAATTCACAGGTCGACCGACTCGTGCAGTAGAGCTTTTCCACCTACGCGACGTCAAAAAATCGAACCATCCGATTCGGAATGTGAAATGCTGAATTACGCGTGTCGAGACAACCTCGTCCGCAACCGATCGGGTTTGCCTGTCAGTTTAATAAGACTAAACTTCTGCTTCCGAATGAACATTTGGAGGCGCGTAGGTTGCGGAGAAAGAGGGATAGGTAGAGCGAGAGGGTTTCTGCTTGTATCCGTTGTGGCATCCGTCGGAACTGTGGCCGAACGAAGCCCGAAATAATATTCATCCGAGTGGATTACGACGTACCTATCCACCTACAACACACCTTGCCGCCATCCTCCTATCACACGATCGCTGTCTCTCTCGCTCCTCTGTCCGCGTGGAAGTGTTTAATATTTCCGAAATATAAACAATTTAAACAATTTCTTCTCCGCATTACTATTACTTATCGGCAAGCCGTGATGATATCAACGATTCGGGCCGTTTTTCAACGCGCAACGAGGAAACTGCGATGTTTAATTAAAATTCGATAACGCGTACGAATAATAGCGCTACGCTTGGTATTTATGTGCTTCGCGTGTTGTTATGAACGTTATTTATCACGGGATAAACGAAAGCCAACGAATATTCGACGATTTCTATACTTCGTAATGCTGGGACAGGTAGGAGAGCCGTGGACGTGCCAAGCACGTAATAACACAGTCAACAGGAAACGGAAACGATCATTATTACACTATTCCCTCTTGTACTGAACGGCTTTCACGTACTTCATCGAATACCAAAGAGGAAGTTATCGACATTTTGTTTAAACATTTCTTCGTTCGCCTACGTGTTCCAAAACCCCTCGGTTATTTGTTCCCAACGCATCGGAATCGTATTCCTCCGCTTCGTACCAAGACTTACTTATCTCCTCGTTCAGAGCTTCGAAAAATCATTCCAACTTCATTTTTACTTCCCCAAGCTGAACTTTCGAGCGCTTCGCGCTATTATTTTATTCGTAATAACACAGAAAAGTCGTTGACACAAATTATTGTGTTACATTCGACGAAAAATTTGTTACTGCGTAGCTTTTAATATTTATACAGAGATCACGTGATATTCTACAAAGAGACGAGGCTAGGTGGTTTTAAAAAGTGACGGCAAATCGGCGGCTTCTTTGACTACACAGTAAAAAAAAATGTCCGTCAAAGTCGACACAAATATCTGTGTTGACGACTTTTTTCACACAAAGCTCCAACAAATTTTAGAGTAACATTTAAAAAGTGTTACTTCAATATCAAATGACATTTTTGTGTGTTGAAAAACGGACCGTGAGAATAACAGTAACGATTGTGGTGAAGCAGCACACTAAATGCTGAATATTCTGCAGAACAGATTCGACACAATGACGGTAAAATTGTTACTGTATAGAGATAAATGTGAATTAAGAACAATAGTTACACGAATATATCCGCGATGGGACGAAAGTGCAAAACCATTCTGCAAACGCGGTAGAGCGTAACTACTGGGGTACGAGAAGTTACGTAGTTATCTGGTTTAACAGTTAGCTCCAGCTGAGTACCTAGTCGTGGGACGAGCGTGTAGGATCTCTACGCGCGCGATACACTCGCGTGCAGGCAAGCACTTTGCGCGTTAGTTATATGGCCCGTAGACGAGATAAGTTTGCGAGAATATGAAACGATGAAAAATGTGTAACGCGTTTTCCGAGCGGATACGTTTTTTAGAAAATGGATTCGACGGCGAAAAAGGCGAGGCACGCTTCATCAGATGTGTCGTGTTGGATGTAAGTTTATCGAGTGGTGTGGATCAAGTTTGCGAAGTAGGTACGAAAATTCCGTTCCCGCGAATCTTTCGTCCCCTCGGTCTATTTTGCTGCCAACGAAGGCCACGCCTGTTCCTATTTGCGAGGGTGATTTCGTTGCTTCCGCGAAGATATCGGCGAGGAGGAAATGACCGGTAATAAAAATGTAACGAGGATTGGAACGCTCGTCTTGAGGCAGGAGGTAAAATATAATATCTGGGCGTTCCCGAACACCCGCTCGCAGTCGTAATCCGAACTCTGCCTGCCTCGAGTATAATTTTCGTAAATTGATCTTTTAATCGTTAGGAACGAGCGCGAAGGACATGATTTTTACTCTGCGAAGGTCACGGTCGAGGTTGACCGTTGAGCACGGCCACACGCTCGCCTCTTATCGCGGAGTATCGATGTTGGCGGAGATTTGTCGGGGAGAGCACGAGCGCACGCTCGATATATCGCACACGTGTGACATAACTACTAGTCACCACGGATTCGAGAGAAAGAAACGCGACTCCGCCGCGTGTCGAATTTCGCGAGCGACGAGGAAAAGAAAAAGAATGAAAGGCGAGCGAGATATGACAATGGCGATGGCCAACAGAGGTGGACATGTTCATCAACAAATTTCATAGCGATGTCTGTAATGATAGATTTTCAATAAAATTTACGATGATAGCCCATTTTTTGAGTATCTAGCAATAAGCGAGAAATAATCTGAACTTGACCGTGTGGATTTTTGGTACAGTTTGCGAGTAATCGAAATTCTGAGTAATCGCGATTCTGGACGAATCTTTATCGCAATTCTACTCCTCGTAATGGCGATACGAGACGCGGTAAATCCAATGTCAGGATCGTTTGTTCTGCTCGGTAAGGTGGAGCGAGGTGGACTAAGTAGATTTTTACGTTATTTCCGGCACGAGCCCCTGTTGGTCGACCGGTAATCGAGATAACAGGTGAAAAATTTATCCACCAAGGAGCTACGTGTCCGGCTTGCTCTATGGGTAGTCCGATGGACGATATATCACGAAGTAGACGACCAGAGAGAGTCCTTCCGATAGATATATTTCCGCGTAATTTACCTTTCTGGCCTCACTTTAGCAAATCAGTCGGAAAATGTCCCAGGAAAACGAAAGCTCGATCATCTCGGGCGACTAACATAAAACACAGGCGACTCGCGAGCAACGTAAAGATTGGAAATTTTGCGTTTGCAATAGAAAATTACTTTCCCAGCTTTGCAATATGCATCACATCACTATTTTGGCCATTTTTAGAATCCAATAGATTTTGCAAATCCAAAGTTCTATTCATTGTAAATGAATTTGCGCGATGTGAACACAACTGATTTGGTGGTGTAAAAATTGTGATTTTCAATATTTTCTCAAAAGTTTATACGATTTTACATTTTTTTCTACTCTAGTACCTACAGTTTTTGTAATTGAAAAAAGATTAAAAACTAAAATAGTGATTTTTCATTTTCAAAACTGACTACATTCAAGAAAAATGTTCAACCTAACTTAATTTTGCTCCGTTGTTCATTTTTTTTTAATTACAAGAACTGTACTAAAGTAGAAAACAAATGAAAAAACGTAACATTTTTTGGGAAAATATTAAAAACGACAATTTTTACACCACCAAGACAGTTGTGTTCCCATTGCGCAAGAAACCAGCACGATATTGTCGGTTTTGAACCTTCTACTTTTTCCCCATTACGAATATCACTTTGGATTTGTACAAAAAACTGTATAATCAAGGAAAATTATTTTTTCTGTTGGCTATAGCTGAGATCTCTGCCGTAGTCAACAGAAGAAATAATGTTTGTATTTATACAGTTTGTCGTGTTTCATGAAAAATTAGGCCAAAGGGATGCAGATCATTTTGGAAGCAGACGACTCACTCGTTGACAGATTTTTAGGGAATGAAAAATTCGACGGAGACATAATTTGAAAGCTGAGGCAAGAAAATGAGTGTGTCGAATATGTGTTTTTTTCCCTTTTAAACTGCAAGCCTGTATCCTGTAGCGAGGTAACGTACATGTTGATAGGTGTCGAGGAAACCCTCCGGCCATCTCATCTACGAGACGATAAATCCACGGTGTATCTCTATTCACTTTCCAAAGTTCGGTCGTGGATCGCCCAAGGCTGGAGTTCGCGACGATGATGCGACGATCGCAAGGTACATCCCCTGTCATGCTTGTTCCCATCCATGAATTGACAGTAGCTACGCGAGTGTGCGATGGTAAAATAGGAGGCCGGTGATCGATGAAGGAAACAACGATGGTGCAATCAATGCGCGCATTTCGCTCGGTATGCGTGTACGTAGAGTACCATTTCTACCCCTACGCATGTTCGAGGATGATGGTTCAGGTTTGGTACGCTGGCCGGTCGGTCCGTCGAGAGCGGGTAGTCATACTGCTCTATACGGGGTCTCGTATTGATTCTACGAGGATGATTCATGGGCCTCGCCACCCTCCGAATCGCGCGCCGAGGTGAAGGGAGAGGACGACGAACGTAACCGAGGGGAGATATCGGTTGTCTAGCCACGAACCGAAAACGGAGAGACGGACGTACAGGGAATGAAAGATGTATATAGAAACAGGCGCGGAGTGAAACCACACGCGGCGGAGGTGCGGGTGAAATTGCGAGCGAAAGGGACAGATCCGTAAGTTCGTTAAGCGTGTTATGCTGTTTTAATGAGATTAGAATTCACAGGAGCCACACGCGCGTCGTCTCATCTGTCTGCGTGCAGATGTGTCGCGAGGGTTGCGAGCGTGACGTTGGCACGACGAGGAACCTTGGATTCGAACGACCGGAATTGACGTGGATATCGAATGATACCGTTCCTAAGGCGCTACACCAGTGTAACACTTCCAAAAAATCGATTTATTTTTCACCTCTCAGGAGAGGAGAGCCCCTTGTATATGGGCCAGGTATAACAGATAGTAAACATCGATAGTTAAATCTCCATTTTCTTTCGCGTCTATCTCGAAATGAGATGTTTAAAATTTGTTGGCATTGTCACTCGAAGAGCAATGATCCTATTGTCTCGAGATTTGAACCGAGTACTCATGAATATATTTACTCTAGCGAGACGTAGGATATTTTTGATTGGATGAAAATTGACGATTTGGCATTGAAAAAACGACCATTTTATAGACAATAAAACAGACTCTTTGGTGTAGTTATACGTATATTCAGAATTTTACATTGGGCCCAAGTTTGGCACCAACGCGATACGCTCCTTTGGGGAAGAGCCACCTCGAGAAAGAAGTTTGTTACGACTACTATTCGGAGAAATGGCAATGAAAAGGAACGTTTTGCTAGTAATAAGAGAACCCTCTTCGTAGATTTATCACTCGGTGGAACGAACGACGGGAAAAGTAGATTCGGTTACTGCTGATCAGAGTTACGAACTCTCGAACGCCCTCGATTGGCAAATCCAATATACCGTGACTGATATGACAAATGCATCGGTGGTCGATCGAACACTCGGCTGTTTCCGCGAGAGATCGGCTTCACGAAAAATGTACTTCTCCGAAAATACGCGATAGGTAGATGCGCTCGGAAGTATGTTCTGTCGATAGGAAACGCGACAATGAGTCACGACACAGAACGAGCGCCGTCACGGCCCCATCATTATTTTATGGGGGTTGCCCCTATGTTTTCCTTCGTTTCAATGCTTTTCTGCGTCCTTTCCGATTATTCACGATCGAGTGAGAGATCGAACGATAGTCACGGTTCGGTCGCAGACTGACAGTTGGCAAACTAGCGCTTCGGCTTCTCATCCGCGCGCTTTCGCCCAATTCGTTACACATCCTTCCAAAAATAATGCCAGGCGAGGAGTAAACTTGGGTAAAACAGGAATATGGACCAAAATTGCGAGGATAAAAAAAATTCGAAAATTCACTACGCGAAAAATCGGAGACAGTATCTGATAAGCTGCCAGGCAGCTTCGACGACTATATATCCGCAAGCGTACCTATGAAAGAATATCTGTACAGAAATTTATACTCATTCTATTCGAAGCGTGCGGAGAAAGGTAAAAAAATATACGAAGTTCTCTCGATCGGATCGTTGGACAGATTTATACATTTCTCTGTCTGCCGGAGGCTCGTGTCAGAGTCTATGTAATGTAATTTGTGTTAAAACAACGTGGGACTAGACACGCGTCAGACTGAACGCGTGGGGACGTCCAGACAGACCTCAGGCACTGCGGTCATTCGCTTTACTCTGATCAAACAACTTTGCATGTACTTTTAATAATAGCCTCTCTGCGCTCGTAATTTTCAGAGATGTGGGCGTCGACTAGATTCGTTATACGATCGTCGTTCCGGTAAACAGACACGCGACACGATCATCGTTACAGAGCTGTTTTCATACATTCTAACGCAGAAACGAAAAACAAACGAGTTAAAAAAAATTCGAAACACGAAATACCGGTGTATAAAATTGCAGAAAGTACATTCGCGTATGGTAAAGTAAACGCGAGTCTCCATTTTTCAACGACAGGGAATTCGCCCAGATTCAACGTCGACCCCTCGGCTGGCTACTACATTTTGGGGCGTTTCCAGGTACCTACAGCATTTTTGCAACCCCATGGATACGGATATTCGCGAGGTAGAGATTGATTGGCCGACCTTGGACGAGGCCAGATGTGTAGGCGCGACTCGGCGCACGCGACTCGTAGCCCCACGAAAAGTAAAAGCAGTCCGCACAAAGCTCGGCAAAGCCGTTAAGCCCAGCGAGAAACTCAGCCCCTTTGTCTTGGAAGGTTATTTCCGACCAGAAATTACAGAAAGGGTTGGCGAACGAACGTGGATTTCCTACCCAAGATACGTCGCGATTAAATTACAGAGATGATAAATACAGTAATCTGGTTCGCCATGGTGCGAATCTCGATCCTTGTTTCCACGCCGAAAATCAATTCCGTCGATTCGTCGATTTTTCGGAGAAAAATAATTCTACACAAATTAGACTCTATTTTTCCCTTTCTATCGACGTGGAATTCGAAGAGTCGAAGCAACGTTTCGCCGCACTCCAAAAATATACCTACATTCACGCGATATCAGATTGCTGCTCTTGTTATAAGCCGCGACCTTGAAAAATCGAGGTAAGTATTATAATACCAATGTCAAAACGATTTGTTCAGAGGTTTGAGAAGAGCCAAGTTTCGAATATCGTGTAGACTTTGTACAGAGATTATTTTCGAATACGTATATGCACTGGGGAAATATCGCGTCGACTCGTCCGGGCTGCATGTAAGAAACTGTGTGATCCGAGATCCACGTTGAATTTTACCGCGAGTAATATAACGTTGGAATTTGCTAATGAAACGCGTTATGGACGATAGAGATAACGCCGTTGCGGCGATTGCCACCCGAGTTTCTCATCGTTTCTCGGAATGTCAATAATATACGATGGCATCGTGGAAACAGAAACGTGAAGCCATAAAAAATCGAATTCCAATCGAATAAATCATCCGAACGCGTTTGTCACCTGCCTCGTTGGACGAACGAAAAACACGAATGACAAAGCCGCGCGAACAAGAATTCCCTCGCTCAACAAAATTACGTTCAATTGCGACGAAGAAAAACAATTCTGCCTGGATTTATTCCTTGGCGAGAATATGAACGAGCGAAATTACGCATGATTTTGGTAAAAGCGTCGGAAGATGAGGAAAATTTCTAAAAACCTTCCGCACCGATTGATAATTATGCCCAACGCATTATCCGCTTGTTGTGTCAACGGCGGTATTCCGGCTCGGTTGGGTCTTTTACTTCCGGTTTTCTTCTCCGGTTTCCATATTACATTACCGACAGGGTGGTCAGCGTGTCTAGTCTATTCTACATGTCGATGCAAGGGGAATTTTTTTTTTCATTTTTATATCCATCGCCGGATGCGAGTGGCTGATTAAAATTACGAACCGATCCCGAATGTCGCCACGATTGGTCGTTAAAATTCGACCAGCGCAGTTCTTTGATCACGGTGAAAATATCGTTATTTCAAAACGTCAATTTTTATTTACTTCCGCCTATCCAAATCCACTCAACGATTCGCGAGGGACAAAAACGAGACGGAATTGAAGCCAATTCGTTGCCAAGTTATACGACTCTCGTTGTATGTGGAATGCTTACGTCGATCATTTTTTTCACATTTACGATTTTCTTTTGTTCCATTCGTATTTTTCAGCCGTTTTTCATAGTCGATCCAGATTTCGTGTCGCAAAAAATATAGTAAAAAAAATGAAAAAGAAAGGAGGGCTAACGTAAGATGTGCTGCGATTGCGTAACAACCGGAACGTCGGGAATCTCGTTAGCTTCATTCCTGTCCCTCGACACTTGCGGCGAAACTACCCAGGAGATCGTTGTTAACGGTTCATTTGAAATTAGAAGAACTAGCGTACCCGAAACAAAAGAAGGTGAGCACGTCGGTGCGATAATAGCAACGATCAGGTGTGCTCCAAAGACAATGTATCTGGCATCGATAGATCGAAACTGTTCGACGGAATGCTTTATACGTATTTTTTGCCGGCTTCCAGGATAAAGAAATGCTGATGAGATTTACTCGTTATTCAAATTCATCGGGCGGAAAAAATCCCGAGGAAACAAAGGTGTGCGAAAAATGCAGGGGAAAAAGAATGGAAAGGAACAAAAACGGTTGGTAATATTTCGATCGGTCGAACGGAATAATACGGCGTTTACATCGATGATTCAAGATCTGCGCGACCTCGAATCTAGCAGTCCACTTACACGGCTGCAGTAGAAGGCAACGATAGTTATTTCATACCTGTGCGTAGAAACAGACCAATAAAACGAGGATATCGAAGAGAGATTGCTCCTGATCGACGTCGAAATAACGATACGTTGAGCGTCGTAGAGAGGCGGATAATGGATGACGTTAGATGTGAACCGAGGAGAATATGTATTATAAACATGAAATCTCGAGATCCGAAGAGGAGACGATAAAATCCGAATGTACGTATCGAAGCTCGGCTTCGGAGAGAACGGAGGAGCACGAAGAACCGGTGACCCGTGACAAAGCGAGGAGAGAGCGAGACTCCTCCTGGCGAACACGCGGCACAGAACCTGTTAATTCCTCTTGACCTGTCTTGTCTCGGGCTAAGAGGAGAGACGCTGAGACATTGTCTGTACTCGACGAAACAAGGCGAACCTCGCAGCAGGTGTCAGTTTAAGCTTCCTGCTTCTCGCCAACCAGATTTATCTCCACACGAGCACGAGAAATTCCATGCCACGTCAACGGGCTCCCGATTACCCCACTCGCGTTTTTATTTATTCGTCGATTTATTTACTTTATTCCACAGCGCCGTTTGGAAAGAGATGTTTCCGCAGTATGCCCGCGCAACATCTCGAAAATATTCATTATTCGCGGAAAAGGAATTCGCTATGGAATGCGAGAACAACGAATAAAACCTATTTCACAGGTGATGGCAAATCGCTCGCGACGTCGAACGATTTCCGCGTGCCAAGCCACCCATGGGATTGGCTGGTTTCAGCGAAAACGCGTAGCAATCCTCGCACGTCGGATATAGCAACGTTTCCTGGTATCTTCCACTTCCATGTACTTATCGTAAGATCTCTGATTTATCTCGCTTCAGGTCGGTCGAGAAATTCGTGGAATAAAAACCGTGTCGCAAGATTATATTGCTAAGCAGGAAACCGGGGATTTCAGCGAACGCTCGTTGTAAAACAGGATCTTGACCGCGTTCTTTCATCCCATGTCGTGTGGGACCGCAACATATTTTTCTGGCTCACATTAGACGAAGGTTCGCCACATGCCCAGGTAGTTGTTCCCAGGCGTATACCTGTGTTGTACGACCACCGCATACCGCGATAATCCAGTCGAGCTGGCATATACGCATACATCTCGTATCAGCTGATATAACGCGAACTTCAACGAAAACGAACACGCAATGTAGTCTGGTGAGGTCATAATCGACTTCGTTCTCGAGGATCGTTATCGATACCAGAGCTACCGTCACCACTCTTCGTACCAATCAACATTGTCGGGTGAAAAAAATCAGCCGCCTACGGGAGCGGAATTCGCTATATCCAACGTACATTAATGACTCCATCGTAATGACACGTGTGTCCGTGTGAATGCGCCTAAGCGCTTAGAAAGGCGCCGATAACCTTGTTAAACGCGGGAACGACCTGTTGTATTCTTTGGCGGAGTGCCAGCAGAACTTCATAGCGACCAAGTGATCTAGCCGACAGGTCTTTAACTCACAGACCCTGGAGCTCACGATCAGTCAGTCGAGGGGGGCGAGAGGAACATCGTTACAACATGAATTTTTCTCGCGACGTATTGCAACAGGATGTAGTCGACAATTGTTACGAGAAAAAACGATTGCACTTCAATTTTCCATCGGATTCGACCGACATCTGGAGAGTTCAGAGCAACAACCAATCAACTCCAATTTTCACGACATAACTATGTTATTCGATGCAACATTGAACCAAGTCCAAAGTTCCATAATTTGCCAAGACATACAGTCTCTTTTCCCACCAACGGTTCTTATAAAATCCACCCCTAGTTTGCTACAAGACGACGAAGTGCAGATGAGACAATGACGACATGTTCTATTTGTGACCCTTTCTCCGCATATTTCGACATTACGAGTAGCTTGCATGTCGTCATGTTTCTATGTATAGTAAAACAATATTTTGTAACCTAAGTTCAAGATATTGTGTTTTATTTAATGAACTGCCTATTTCAAGAAGGTTGAACCAGCGAGACAAAATAAAGTTATCTCAGCGTTTACTGGAATCTATAGTACGCGTAGAATTATTACGCAAAAAATTATGAAAATAAATGACAAAGTTATGATTTTGTAGCTTAGAACTCGATCGTCTCAGCCTTTACTTTTGTGGAGCTGGTTGGTTGTTGCTTTGAGCCTTCCATATAAAAATGACAAACAAGTGTCGATTATATTGCAGCTGTACGTTGCGTTCAACGTGACTCAACGGTGAAAACAGTACGAGATTTTCCTGCGGTTTCGTACTCCGTCGCGGTCGGATACACAGTAAAAAAATGTCGGTCGTTGTGTAAAGTGTGGAAATTCGTGGCGTAGAATATTTAACATTTTGGTGCGTTGATCCGACAGAATCGTTAGTGTTGTTCTCAGAGTCCGTTTTTCAATGTTGTGTGGTAATATAGTAACACTTTGTTACGTTGAGCTGTGTTACTCCATCGCTACACACGAAGTGTGTCGAAGTAACGCCAATTTTGTGTAAAAAAAAAACCGCCTTAACGCACATTTTTGGCGCGTGGGGGAGATTTTCTGTCGACGCTTCAAATTCTCGACGATATTTCGATAGAGCCAAACTCCAAGTTCATACGTATTTATAAATCTCTTTCGCGGATGTCCGATGCTAGAGAATATAGATCGTCATCTGAGATAATCAGAATCCTCCGCGTAGTTAGATTTATTGGGGAGAGCGAAGCAGCATTATACGGAGAACGCGACGCTTTACTTATCGGATACAGCGAACCTATCTCATCGAATAAATAAAATAAAGGGCCTTCTACTTCCTCGACCGACGTCTTTTCCCCTTCGCGTAAACTCCCAACGATCATAAAACTTAACGACATTCGCGATCTTTGATAGTTGGGCTCGAATATTCGACGGGTAGCTACGCTTTTACGGGAAATGCAACGATTCGCGAATGTCATCACGGTTACAAATCCGCTAAAAGCCGAACAAATTTGTCCGCGTAATAAGTTATTATTGATACCGCGACACGGATAATGATAATGATACGTGAAGTTTCAACAGACAAAAGTATAAACATGATACGATTGAAAATATTTGTTCAGCGGTGAAAACGTGCAAGTAGCAACGGCAATTCCTAGCTGCGCTATACTTGCAGATCTTCGTCGTATCTCAACTTATCTAACAAAGATCTACCTTTGTAAGACGCGATCGAGCCAACGGGTCGGATCGGACAGTGTATTTGCATTCACGCGAGAATCAACATTTTGCAAAATGAAGTACATGAAATAATCGATAACCAATTAGCGGAGCCGTGGGGAACTCGTTTTTGCGCTGAATTATGCATGAGACGGAACACAACGTGCACGACAGTTCCATTCATAAAAGTCTATAATAACGTTAACGCGCTGGCTGACGTACATTTTTAGACCCGCAAGACTCTACTAGCCACGCGATACCTGAGGTCATCCAACGATTCTCAAGGCTCGCGGATGTATTTTTAGCTGCTTAGGATAGGTCGGCAAGGAAAACATAATACCAGGTCAGTGAAGTACATCGCCCTGTTCGTACAACGCGCTTTGCATGCTAAAAACTGCGATAAGATCACGAATTGTCGAACATTTAGGTGAAAATTGAGCAAATTTGCTACGCGACGTTCGTTTGTTTGGATAGATTCTCATCCAATAAAAATAATAATGCGGGAGAATATATTTTCCAACGGAAGAAATGAAAAATGTAGGCTCATAGTACGTAGCAGGTAGCTACGTAGCAACTCGTGCCAAGAATCTGTGGAATCATTTGCAAATTTCATGGACAAAATTAAAAGTGAAAATGGCGACTCACTTTTTGGGGAACATTTCCTCCGAGTAAATGATGGACGTAACAGTCCTCGACTTTCCTAAGATCTTTCCAGCGTATTTGAACTAACGTTAAACATTCCCGTCACGTTTCAAGAGCGCGTTGATTGACTTGACCCCGAACGTAGTACAACGGCGTAACTGTCTCATTGTGCACAAATAACTAACTTCATTGACTCGTTGGAGTATGGGAGAAGAGGAGCGGGAAGAAAAGATGGGATATAAAAAATATGGGTGGAAAAACGAGGCAGGAAATAAATCATCGCGTTCCAGACGTCCACGTCGTTCGAAACTGGCCACGAATTAGGGGAATTTATGCGAAATTGCAGTCGCCGAATGAAATTATAACGAAGGTAGACATAATTATAATTATTGCTGAGTAACGACATTTTTTGGTATTTGTCCACATGCCACGCTTTGTTGAGATTTCGTGGCATGAGACCCACAGAGCTCCTCCTCCTCTGTGTCATATTGTGAGCAGGGTTGCAGATAACATTGACCATTGAAAACTTATCTTGTTATTGGAATAAATTTTCATTAATCATTATATTTATTCTTTTAATACAAAATATGACCATTAACAAATTGAATTCACGAATTAATGTTTTATTTTTCCATTTAGAATTTAACAACCTCGATTGTGACCGATCATATTCGCAAATAGTTATACTTGATGGTGTAACGAGTCGACGAGCTGTAACAGTGTTACGAGCGTTTTCAAACACGAACGACGCATTGTTGGTGGAAATAAAAATTGGTCTCTTTGTTACCGAGGAGATGGACTGGAAATCGCTCTTCAGATGTGAGTTTAACATGTTTCCGACGATCAACGACACGATTCACGAGGAGGGACTTTCGTTTGGAGGGGAAAAAATTGATCGAGAGATTCGGTGAGAGTTTTTTCACAAAATGGAAGTTTAATCCGACGAACGAGTCGTTCGCCACGTAGTTCGTCTACGATGTAAATATGTACAACGGATTACGCGCGTGGACCTCGAACTTTTAAGTCTCTGTAATTCTGTCATAACACGATGTCGAGGAAGCCGCGGGAAAAAACGTTTTCTCGCAACAGAACAAGATTTATTTTTTCGATTTTTTCTTCCTAGTTTCAAGTTCTTCGACATCAAACCTAAGATAAAAATCGTGCGTCTTATACGTTCATCTTAGTCAACGACCGTCAATTTTTATTTCAACTCTCCTCTCGGATTATTGCACGTTTTTGTGGTGAAAAAACGCAGCAAAAAGACTCGTGCAATTTCCCGTATCGATTGAACGGTGTTTGGTTATCCTGAATGACCGGTTATCATCAATGGTGGTGGAGTATTGTGTTTTGAACGAGACGCCAGTCGTCGTTGACCGTGACTCACCCAGAAATGCCTGCCTGCTTGTTACGTGTTGTAAATAATCTCCCGCGCGCAGGAATAATGTTATCTGCTACCAGATTTATGCATTCGGAGCGGCAAATATTTGGGCGCGATAAGAATATCGTATTTCCAGACGAGCAATTAGAGTGTAGGCAGAAGTCGGGTCTATTGTCGAACATTTATCTCGAGCGACACTCCGTCAACTACTTAAACGGTGGTCCTTTCGAGGAAAAAAGGACGCGGGAGGTCGAAAAGCTTCGCCGATTTCTCCACACGGAATTCTGAGCGATTTCAGAACCGGCGAAAAAGCGAGTCGTTGATAAAAAGCGAAAGATAGAGCACGTTATTTCGAACCGTGAAAACTTGACCGATTCGCTCGCGAGGTGCTAGTGACGCGCGTAACAAGTGCGAACAGAACACACCGCGGCTCCGGCGCGATTAAACTGGTAGCATCAATTAACGTAATTAACTGTAATTAATTAGGCGCCGTCTGATCTGGAAAGAGTAATGCGGAGGATACAAGGCCATCGGAGCGAATTCATTCATTTGGTCTTATTTCGCACGTACGATCCAACGTCGGCTACGAGGCACACGCACAACGATCATGCGCTGAAACGATAACAATTTCCAACAACTAAATTCGTTTCTCCATATTTTTCCGATTCTCCACTCTCTGAGACAATTTACCTAAATTACTACCGTCACACGGGATAATTTTGTAGACAGGAACGCAATATATAATTTTTCCTGAAATAGTCATAATTTTTTTTTTAAATTGACCAAATGGGACTCCTTTTTTATCTTTCGTTTTTAAACAACAAAAATACAATAAAAATATTAAATCAGATCTATGAAACTATTTGGAAAAAATCGCTTTTTTTCACAATCCGCAATTTTTAATTGATATTATTGTTTCTTGTCTCAAAAAAATTTGATTTACGTTACTTTTTTTTTCAATTGAAGAAATTGTTTTTATCTGTATGTACTATTTGAAAAAAGAGCCGTGTATGTTTGGGTAGATTTCTCGCACCGTTGCTTACATCTTAAACTACGATTCTGTGGTATTCGAAGCTTTATAAGCGGCGACGTTCTATTCAGCAACAAAGTCCATCAAGCGTGTCGCGAAACACGTTGCGAGTATCGTAACACACCACGCGTGCAGACGCTTTGTTGCCTTTGTGTACGGTTAAACGTGAGATAGAAGCATACCCGGTGACCATAAAACGAAGAAGGAACGACGGATTTCGATTGTATTAGTTTGGAGGAATCTATGACTGGTTTCTGGACGAAAAAGATGGCTGGCAGATGATGAGAAAAATGTTGGAACGTCGGGCAGCCGTGTTTACGGAGATTCGTATCGGCATCTCCCACGGATTTCGAAGAGGTTACCGTACAATGGGGTAAAAGTTTCGTTTACGAGCACCCTGCGCATTATAGAATGGTCGTTACCTGTCACGAAAGAATATAACAACTAAACTACAAAACGGACATCCATTACTCCGTACTACGGTTCTACGATGCATTACGATTCTTCCACCAGAACTATCTCATCTTATATTTCAGTTCACTGCCTCGAGCCAGGAACACGAAATAAAAATAATCGTATTGCTTTTCAAAGTTTTTATTAGGAATTAAATTCGAATGCCCTTTCATCTTACGGTCGTTAACTCCGAATTATTCCCGACGAATTTGCATACAACGAAGAAACATTAGAGTCCATGATCCATCCCCGTACATTATTTACTCTGCAATACTGCGAACGTGACGAACAGTGTAAAACATTCGATACAAAACGGCAGATACGTATCAGATATCATTGTGAATTCACCGAAGCGGTTGTTTTTTCGAATTGTTTTGACAGTAGGTATGTCCTCAACGCGTGCTCTCGGGTGAAAAAATGTCCGTGGAAAATCACCAACAGTACTCCGTGAACAATTCAGGATAAAAGAAATATTTTCTTTTCGTTTCGTGGACAGTTTTTCCTCGATGTATGCACCGAGGTGAAACAATATCTGTGTAAAATTGACAATGTATACTCGTCCAACAAGCAAAAATAAAATTACCTTTCTACCTCCCGTTTTTTCAAAGCGCGTGTGGCCTCTCAGTTTTCCAAATAAACTGGCGGGTATTCGACGATGATTGCGATAATATTTACGCTATTTGAATTACCGATAGACAAGCTTTTTTCATTGATCTGGTAGTTTGATGTAAATCTCTGGAATGCTTTTATCACTATACGCCAATGGTTGTACGGATTGATTTATCAACAGATTATTATACATCGAAATAACTTATTGGGCTAGGGATTCTGATAGTGAGGACGAGCAACCCTCGGCTAGATCGGCCTGCTCTGTGTATTCTCTACGAGTATGGAATGCGGGGGAGTAGGACATGCACGCCGCGCAGCTGCCACCTGGTCGAGTTTCTTTCTTGCTCGCGAGTCAATGCGTACGATGGTGCTGCGGATGGGGAACGGTAGAGGGAGAGCTTAGGGATAGAGGTTAGAATATTCTCGTTGCCCTTGTCCCTCGTGTACACAGCCATCCATCTACGCGGCCAGCTATCCGTCCGTCCGGCCGCGTGGCCGCGCGCCCCGAAAGCAAACGAAAGGCACGCTTCGGGTTCGCCGGGCTACTGCTCGAGCGGACGATGCTCCACGCGGTTTAGCGCGAGAATGGAAACACAGTGACGCATGCTACTGTACATTAATAATTAATGCAGGCTGACTATCTCCGCGTGAATCGTACGACCCTCGCGTAATTTCTTTATATTTCTAAACTCGATGACTCAACGGACTTGTGAAGCGTTTACGGTGAAAGCAGAATAACAACGCATAACTGCGGTGCACGGAGCATCTATCTTAAACGATGGAATTCGTTCTATCCGGTTTTCCATGCTGAACGAGCGGAACGATACTACGTTGTCTTTGGTATCCGAGGTGACCTTCATTTTCGAGCGGATGTTACTTTTAACCAAATTAGTCCATGTACATGTGTATATTAAAGTGTTTGAGCCAAAAAAAGTCTTTAAGTTGAAACACTCCAATTTATACGCACGTTGCACGTGTAAGATGGATTATCTAGAATCAGCGTCATGATTGATACATAAAATTGAAATCTATACGGATAATTGGGATGCGATGCCTTTGGTAAGATTTCGTCTCGCGATCCTCGAACTACTGACCCGAGACCTGCGATCGTGATTCACGCCACGCGACCACGACCTACGACTTCGCTTTAGGCGTGTGGTTTAACCGCTCCAAATTGAAACGAATGGTTCACAGCATCGAAAAATAATGATGTCAGGGAGCCCGTACTTTGTCACGATCTCGTAAAACGTAATATTTATTGCGCGGAATGGTCGTCTCGAGTTTTTACGGTTCTCCTTTTTATTTGGAAACAACCATTCCACTGGAATTTCTGGCACAAGATTCGTGAGAGGAGGCAGGAATTCGTGGATTAGACAAGGAATGTTCCCTCATCGCTTCGTCGTGAGAAAAAATGAATCGACTCTCCAATTCTGAACGTCGGAACGACATTCGGTGACGTCAAAAGTCAAAGGCCAACCAACTGTGCTACGCAATGCAGTGCGCGCAGCTAACGCCGGTAAGCGACGACGCATGCGCGGTGTACCCGTGACGCCGGTCGCGTTGTCGCGTCGTCGTCGAGAGCAGCAGCGGCAGATAAAACGGATTTTTACCGCGCGACAAATTCCAACGTTGATTGGTAGCATTGTTCCTCCTCATTTCATACAACCTAATATTCCTCGTGCGTGTCTATGTAGAGAAGCACGGAAAGCGCCTACGTTATAACGATGGGGTCGCATACCCCGAAGACGCTGCTGATTACTTAATTGCGAGTGGCGCCACCTTGGAAAAACTCAAAGCGTTGGGCATTTCGAAAATGGAGATCGGATATCTTTTTTCCTACGGTCAAATGCAGCATTCCACGCTGTTAACTTCCTCGCAAGCCCCATCACGAAACATGATTTTCAAAAACTCCAAGACTACACCGTAACAAAAATTCCACCAAATTCAACACAAAAATTTGCGTTGACTTTTTTTTTTCTTAAATATTCTACGCCAACATTGCTACACCGTACACAATGGGGGAATTTTTTTTACTGCGTTACTGACGGAGACCAGACACGATTCCACGACACAACAAGTATCCATGATAATAATTATAATAATAATAAATCTACGCATCTCTCGTTCGGTGTTTCCATCGTACGCGATATCTTCGACTCCGACTTCAGAGTTCACCAGACAGAATAATCTCACGGCCACGACACGTGACACCCTAGTTTTGCCCTAACTGAGAGCAAGATTCCGAGGACGCGAGAAGACAGATGAAAAAAGAACGACCGCCTCCGTTATTTCGCTACCGTGATATCAATTGATGGAGTAGCGTCGTTTGCCAACGAGATGATCGACAGCTAGATATTTTGCGTGGAACAGGTTCGACGTCGATTCTGCAATGATTCGCGAACGAAAGTCATAGGATGGCATAACGTGACGTTTCCGGTACTTAAGTCTGTTAACACGTTGAAAAGTCTATTGGCAATGCGTTGCGAATCGTCGCTATAGCTTGGCTATATATATATTACAGGATGTGGTGTGCGATTATATGTTTTACTGCAGCTGTTACTTTCAGCGCAATGACTTCATTCGGAGTAATATGAAAGGGCATCGAGGCTGCAACGGGTTCCCTCGCATAATATATTCCGGGTGGTTATCTTCGAAACGTGACATTTTTATCAAACAACTATACCCACAGATTTTCCAGGTTATTCTCCAAGGACGCGCTATATTATATCGATTGCGGATTCAACCTCGACGAATACAACTGATAGCGGTGGAATGATAACAACGAGTTTGCCCTTGGAAAATATGCATTCTTTCATCCTGTTTTCGAAATAGTAGCTGCATTTTTTTTTTACAAATCAGCTGTGGATCGTGCGAATGAGAAATGCGTTGCAGTGTTCGCGTCGATAACTGAATAAATAGCGATTAACTCGAGGAATATAAGGTAATAAAATGGCATTCCATTCCTCAAATGCAACGGTTATCGACGTGTATCTCTGACGACGAACGAATCAGACCATGAACACCTGACAACGAGCGGATGGCTGCAACGTAGCAGAGAACAACGATTAAAAAAATTGTTTCCAAAGGTCGCAAAATCGTGGATAATTTGCTACACGCGTAACATTCATTTCAATCTCTCCGTTTAGAGTTTGATTTGTATCGCGTGTATTTTTTTCTCAAATGAACAACAATGATCGCTTCGCGGCAGATCAATGCGTGTCGAAACTCGTACAAAGTGTAAAATTTATGCAATGTTGTACCGTTTTTTGTTGTTGTGATTTCGCCTCCCTGTACCAATAAACCAAGTCGCGATTTTACCTGGGAATCTATTTCAAATCCCACAATGATACATCTGACTTTTTCTGAAAAAAAAAAATGCTCGTTAAATTAACTTCAGACCGTAAAAATGTAAATTCCAACAAATTCCAGGTTTCAATATTGTTTGGTAGACGGGAAAACTTCGACGCTACAAACTTGCAGTTAAGGTAGAGAATTGACAATGTAGAGTCGAGTTAGTTAGAGTCAGAGTATGAATAGAATGTATATCTTTCTCGTGCGATCCGTCCATAAGCCGTTTACAGGCTTGAGCATTGGTTTTGTCTCAATCGCGATTCCAGGTAGAACAAACTGGTGCACAGCAGGCAAGCGAGCACGTTACGTTATACGTATACTGTCGCAATTGATAAGAGAGGAACGGCATCGTATTACCGTTCAGAAAAAGACACAAACTACCGCTTGACTCGAAGTGAATATTATGCTTCAACTTGGCCATTTCTAAATATTTTTTCATCGATTTTTTTTTGCTCCATTTTCGTTGGAGAATATTTTTTCGGGAACTTTGAGATAGATAGGCGAGTAATCTGGATCAAGGTGGTTTTACGCTTGTTTGGGGTTCGGTTCGAGGGTGTTGAAAATCGATGAAAATCACGTTTGTGTTCGAGTCTATTCAAGGGTTGATTAATGGGTAAAATTTTCAAAGGTAAAGACAGACTTTTCTCGCATTAGTCTGCGTCGCGTTGTCGTTTGATTTTCGGTGAATTCTGACGAGGAACCATCGTCCCCTCCGTTCTCGTCGAGCTTAATTAACCGAGGTGTTATTTTCGCACAGGAAAACATAAAGGACACGCTGATTCGGCGCCGGTTGTAAATCGGTGGAGGAATATCTGCTTCTCGTTAGTTGCCCGAAATGGAGCTTTTAATGTTGGCGTCGAATTCTGAGCCGATACCGGTTTAGGTTGGGAAGAAAATCACCCTTCGATTCTCGAGCATTCTCATATTCGAAAGGAGACGCGTGGAAACAATTGAAGCCGCACGAAGTACCACCTCCGAACAAACGAGCATGAAAGGTCGAGGGACGCGTGGCGCTCGTGTTTTGTTTCGCGAACCTTTTCACTTGCGCAGCACGAAATCGAAAAGGCCTGAGTTTTTTTTTTTTGCGTAATGACGCGCGTTGAATATCAACCGACAGCCATCTAACTATGGATTCACTTCACCCAACTCGAAGGATAAGAAATGTCATTTTTCATACTTTCCCGACCCATTCTATATCCTCGCTTCTTATGCGAACGATAAGCCTGTAGCTCGAAGAAGGGAATAACGGCGTATCGCGATCGAAGGAGACGACAATATGAGGGCATCAAGCTGTGCTGCTGTTTTGTTCGGCAATAGCAACAGCGTTGAAACTTGAGAAGATTTTCGATTCGCCCCGCGACGCGAGGAGAATTGTAAAAATATAAAAGAAGAGCCAAAGTCTGAGCGATCACCAAAATCGTGGACCACAACCTTCGACTACTACCCGAGGTATAAACATCTATCGCAACTGCGATACGTACGATGCTAAAAATTGAAATAGAATCGGAAACTAGGGGATGGAAACGTGCATTTTGATTCGTGTTAAATGCGAGTGTAACATCATGATTGAAGACATTTTTCCGCTTATGAACATTTTTCATCGAGTATTTGCGAACAATATTCCCAACTTGATTACTATCTTGATTCACGACTCGAATTTAACGTGCATTCCACATTTTCTAATTTCACGAATCAGAATAAATCGTATTTCGACGAGACTGCGACTCGGGGTGAAACGATTGTATAAACCGTCGACTCACAAGCCAATACGAGACTGAAATTCACGAAATTAACGTGTCATCAAAATTTTGGCTCGAAAAACCTGTTGAAATTATTTTTGCCGGCAGTTTATCGCGCGAGGAGTGAAATTTAATCCGTTCATCTCTCGATAGATCTGGTTGAATTCTCGGGCTCGTTCGTCAAGAACGTTAATTTCATCTTAGCATCGTGTCGTAGTCTTGAAGGTGGGTAACATCGCGCGATACTATAACAGCCTTGAAGACGCACGCAGCCCTCGGAAGAACCAGTTCTGGCGTTAAATGTGGCGGTAGTGATGCTCACACATTACCATACGCCGTAGAGCATTCTCTACCCGAGTTATTCCCCCGTACAAGCGATGTTTGCTCCCCAAGTTGAGAGACGTTGGCCAATGGGTCCGGTCCCTTTTTCTTCCAACTTTTCGTTTTTTTTTTCTTTCATTTCTTCCTTATTTTATTTGGTCATTTTTTCCTACCGCGGTCCTTTTTATTCTCGTGGACAGGATTGGATACCTACACCGAGTGAGAGCACCGTGGCGAATCGCAGGCCAATAACGAATTTGCTTTCAAATTGACGGTCAAAACTTTCATTAATATAAATCAAAATTTAAACCAGTTCAACCTTTTTAATGTACATTGATCTCCACGCTATAGATGTACTCGCATCCGATCGATGGTTCTAATATGATTTATTTCAGCCACGCATTTGTCTCTAGTTGAGAGGAACCGATAAATCTTGAGAGTAATTAAGCAATACACGACGAAAGTACGGAATGAAGATTGAATGAATTTTAACTAGATATTCGTACATCATTTAGGGCGTACTTCACCAATTAGTCGGTGATTATTATCCAGAACTCCAATACTGGAAGCAATCATCATGCGTTAGGCGACACATCCAGACTAACGAATGCTCGTTGGATTTCAATTGCAAAGCTTTCATGACTAATCGACGCGTGGTTTCCCGTAATCTTTCACCTCGTACTCGAGATCCCGTTAGAATTTCTCCTCACTTCGTGTCTGCTAACACAAAACACGTCCACGTAACCGAGGTGAGATGAGTACTGTTGCGAGCACGAGGTTGAGCAACGCTCCTGCATAGGCGCGCCGTCTACGCTAAGATATTTTATAATCGCGCGTTTGAAAATTGTCTTATCAAGTCGTGGGTCTCGTCGACAAAATATGTTACCGCGGAGAACAGAGAAGAGTGATGTAATAAGAGAAAATGTAATAAAAATTGCATAAGCATCAGGTGTCACGCGTGTTGTGTGCCACGCCAAAGAATTTTTTCCTTGAGGAATAACTGAAATAGTAAGTGTCGGATGCAAAGGAAAGTCGACGATCGTTGTTCCCGGCGCCAGGATGGAATTAAAAGTCGAAGGTAAAGAATATTAGCGCACGATGGCAGGATACCGTACCGTTGGATTGAATTCCGAGCACAAATCAATTTACTCATTCACCGAGTGAGATCATATTACGGTTTACTTCCTGCCAACCCAACGCTTCCGTAGACAAGTTGGCGAATGAAATCGAATAGCAAATGATTATCTACGCATAGAGTGAAATACTCGTGGAAGTTCCTAGGACTCTACACAGATGAGGAACTGTAGCCAACAGTTAGGTGAGCCGAACGGAGTCTTCGAATAGAAACCGGAACCGCGACAGTTCGTGCGCGGAATTCTCCATGCGACGACGATAGCACAGAAGACCTCCGCGCGCATACGAATCGAGTGACGATGACTGTCTACTTACTACGCGGCGAGTGTTCGATACATACTAGTCGTTATACAAAGCTTTAGCGTTGTCGCGGTTAAGGTTGTCCAGAAGAGCGCGCGTAATGCGAAAAATGGACACTCGAGACAATTGCCGGGCTACTTTGCCGTTGGGTTATTGCCAACGATCGAAGGGATGCAACGAACTCGGGTGGGGTTCGCACGCGAAGTACGCGTGCGACGGAAAAAAATGTCTTCGTCGACTGACATAAATGTACGTAGTAACAATTGTTAAAGCTACGGGAAACTCGAGCTAAAGGTATGTCGACAAAGAGCGGTAAACGATTCTCGAGAACAAAATTAGTTCATGATTTCATATTGATAAAATGATTTTTAAGAAAATTAGGCGAATTCCGATTATTGTCGGTCACCTCGCGAGTGTAGCTGACAAATGGCTTACGAAGGCGAACCACTGCGTTTGAAAGAAGCATAATACTATAAGCCAAATACGGCTACATAGTAGTCTACGATGTACGAGCTATATCTAGACTCTGAACGGGGCAGTGCCACGGCAGGCAGATGGTTGGATCAACAGTGGCGTCCTCGTCCACTGGATACGTACATTTCTCGTACATTCCTAATCTACTTTTTTCTCCAGTCACCTCGGATCTTTGATCTTTGTCGGTTAACGCGAGTTATCGACATCTCGTAATGATACGAGGAAGGCAAGCAATAGCAAAAAGCAAAAAAAAAATAAAATTACAGGCACAAAGATTTTAGGTATGATCATTCCATAATGGGATGCTGGTAGGACGTAACTATTCGCAATTCGTTGTTATCGGTATTTGTTCATAGAATTTCAACGAATATTTCATTAATGTAGGATTCGTAAGAATAATGAAAATCGATGGTATAATACAGTGCCATCACACCAGAAGCTTCGTGTCAGTGCAGGAGGCTGTACGTTTGTCGAATCGAACGATTCTTAAGAAAATTCATGCGCACTACTCGCGTATTCGGTAAATCGTCGGGTAACGCCATTAACAAGACCGTTTGATTTGAATCTATATGTTACAATGTCCGAGGATTCGCTGCGAATCTTTGATATGTACTCGAGAATGGCGTGTCAGATAAAATGTCGATTGTATTGTAATCGACAAAAGAATTTTACGCTTAAATTCGACTTGACCGGGCGAGGTGACGTATAATCGGCGTGCTGCAGTTTTTACTCGCGTCTCGATGTGGGGTTGGCAGTTGGGAGGTGGCATGACGCCACCCCTCTGACCGATTGGCATTGCGCGGTTCGGATACTCGTAACGACGAATTGTCGAGCGTAGATGATTCCGGAGACCAGTTTTCAAGGTATTACCGGTATATTAGTAAACTTATTTGTCGAAAGAGATCAGGACTAACCACGTGTGATAGGCATGAGACTGACTGAAAACCGGCGTCACCGGGAGCGAACGAAGCCGGCTTCGCGATAGACGCCGAATAAGCGACACATATGTAACATTTTACAGAATAATCAGACAAGAAAATGAACGGAGACGCAACGTCGTCGAATATATAACGCCACTTACCTTTTTATTCAAATTATCCTGAAAAGATAGGCTAAAACACACGTGAGATCACTTGGAGCTACGCAGCAACTTCACTTGACTATGCCGGGAGCTTCGCCACTACTCCTGGCAATAGTAACGCCATCACGCAAGGCAACAGAAAACTATAAACGTGCGCGCGCAAACTCACAAATGTCATGTCAATTTCTATTCAATGAATTTCATACGGATATTTTGGATCCGGGTGAATACGTTATATTACATGGTATAAAAGTTCGGATCCGCGGGCTGATGATATTCCTAATTTTTAATGGGACGTATTTTACACATCGTGCCGTAAAATAATTGTACTTCATGGCGTCGAGATGAAATTCTGATACAAGACCACGTGCGTGATCGAAAAATTACTCTCCGCTCAAAATTTCCCCATGAATGATTTAACAAACGTGAATATTTCAAACGTTTCTCAATAAATACGGGATTTCCATAATTATTCAACTAAATTTTTATAAAATGCGTATTGTTAGAACAACTTACGTTTTTGGTTGGTTCGAAGCTAATTCTGCGTGATTTCAATCATTGTTGTCTTCAATTTTCAGACGTAATTGAAAACGTTGTTCATTCGTGAATTTAGTATCGTATATGCGATCGTGAAGTACACCAAACTTTCTGACAATTCGTAATTACACGATTGACTCGAACCAGTAATTTGGCAAAGACGTACCTCGTTCGTTTCTGACACAAGCGAGGCCTACGATTCTCCGACGCAAAATTCGAAACTAAGAATACAACTACGAGTCGTCGTAAGCTTAGCAATTATGAAATATTCTGCTCACCGAGATGAATGAAGTTTCCTTTTTTCTTAGCGAGCGATCATTCAGAATTTCGGTAAGTCGTCGTTTCAATTTACACTAATCTCAATCAAAAACCAATTCAAAAATAATCCGCTGACTTCCATAGCATCCTCAGATTTCGCGAATGTAGAGTGGCGTAGTGATACAGTTACTCGCGAATGATCAACGCAACGCCATCTAGAAACGCAACGCCGAATAACTGTAGTTCCATGCATTCTCGCTGCCGCGCTAGTATCGGATAAAGAAGAATAATCCATTAATTCGACGACGATGGTATGTGGAATCGAGGTATTATCGATAAAATTAGTATGTTTGTCTAGATCATAGACATACTAGCATATCTAGTTCGATAAAACTTTCGATACATTTCAAGTTCGATAAATATTTTCGATCGGCTTGAAAATCTGGCTAGATGAATATGAAAGAAGTTCGAATGCCACCCACCGATTGGTGTTTCAGAATACAGTGGCGGACAGTAGCGAATTTTTCGGTATTTCCGGTGTGGATGACCCCATTTTCGGTTGACGCAAACATCTTTCTAGTATGACCGTGGTATACCCATAAATGATTGTATAATACAGTGTTACTCAATCGGTGGATTTCGCTACCGAAGCTGTATCATGAATTGCAAGCACGATCTACGAAGCAAACGAATGGAAATTCGAGTAAAAAATTCTAATCTTGACAATGAACCTCGTGTTTGAAAAATTATATATGTTAGTATAGTCAAGACGAATGATGAAGTAATTGTTTGATATGAAACTGTCCTATATTCAAAAGTTCCACCTTCGAACAAATGAAGGAATGTTTACTATTTAGGATAAAGTTGTATAACGTTTTGAATGGTTTCTTATAATTTAACATGAATTACTCAAAACAAGAAATTAAAGTTTTGCCTTCATGTTAATAAAAACCACGTCTAGTTACTGAAGGTTACGTGAATTACGATAAATTATGCAAAAAATATTAGGATTGTTTTTTTTGTTTTGAATTGATACGCAATATTTACAGCAAACGAGGTCGTGAATTAGAAATGTTTGGGAAACACTGTCGTAATCTTTCGAAGATGCTACATGAATATGAATCATGAATGGATGATATCGTAAGATACCGCCGGACAGCGTTGAATTTCGTAGTAGAAATTGGTTCGTAGGTTAAGTGACACCACACGAGCTGCCGGATGTACATTTTTCAAACATTCGAAGAAACATAGCTGTCACGAACGATAGTTTGCAATTTGGGTAAGCGTGTCCACATTTGATAACTGATATTTTTCTAAATTTGAACTATCAACATCAGTTTTACCTCATTTTCAAGACATTACCAACGTGGTGTTTATAAGAAAAATTATTCCTTCACGTTTTGACATTTGAATCTATTCACGAGTAACAATTCAAATTACGAAGCTGTTACGTCTACTTTGATTTGTTGAGAAGAGAATAATTCAGATTAATGTAGTTACAGTTTTATTCATTCTTTCTGCTTCTCCAGTATTACAGCTTGATTCAACACAGCATTATTTTCAGCTAAACTCAGATGCAATGCAACTCGAAGTACCAGTGCAGGTTTGATCATCATTATCATTGATGATCGTCGTTTGATCATTGAGCTATAACAATGTTGTCAGACACTGTAGAATATTTAAAGGACTCTCGATTGGTTGCTCAAATCCAAGAGTATTTTGGAGTTAAAATACATTATGATGGAACGGAAAGTAAAAATGCAAGTTTTGATCAAAGACGAATCAAGGGAAATATCACCAGTGAAAATAGTTTAGGAACATTCAGCAACCTTGATAATCTTGAGGAAAATCATAAACTGAAGAAAAGAAAAGATGGAGATGAAACGAGCGACGATGACGTAAACACCACAGCTCCCGAAGATCCACCCCATTTTACCATCACAAATTATATCTGGTATTACTTATTCCTCTTTGGTACAGAACTTGGCGATGAAATATTTTATTCAATGTTCATACCATTTTGGTTTTGGAACATTGACGGCGCGGTTGGTCGAAGAGTTGTTCTAGTTTGGGCTATCGTTATGTCGATAGGTGAGAGTTTTGAACCCGGTCCATGGTCAAGCTATAATTGACAAGTAACTGCCACTAACAAGATTTTTCGTTCAGGTCAATGCCTCAAAGATATAATTTGTTGGCCAAGACCAGACTGTCCACCAGCTGCCAGATTACAAAAAAAATGGTCTCAAGAATATGGAATGCCTTCGACCCATGCCATGATAGCCGTCTCGATTCCGTTTAGCGTACTATTTTTCACCACAAACAGATATATTTATTCCTTACCTATTGGATTAACCATCGCTGTTCTTTGGTAATATACTTTTATGCCATCTTGATTAAGATTCCCGCCACATAGTCACCCACTAGCTTATTTGATTCTAAACTTAATCATATTTTCTCATTGTAGGTGTTCGTTGGTCTGTATGAGTAGACTTTATCTTGGGATGCATACAGTCTTTGATGTTTTAGTTGGCTTAGCCTTAGCTATATTGCTAATGATCATTTTGGTTCCATTGGTTGATGTGACCGATTATTATTTTGTAACGAAAGATTGGGCGCTGGCTCTTCTAGTCGCAATTGGTATTGCCACAGTAGTTTATTATCCTTGCAGCGACAAGTGGACCCCGACAAGGTGAGAGATAAAAATATGCAACTTATAGTAAGAGCAAAATCATTGATTTGCAAGATAAAATGAACAGCTCGGATTAGATTGTGAAAGGTGATGTGTAATCTTCAATATTTCAGAGGTGATACTACAATGGTAGTATCTGTTACAACAGGAGTTCACGTTGGAGCATGGCTCAATTATAAAACCGGGGCAATGTCAACACCACCGATATCTCCTCCATATTATATTATTTGGCCGTCCTATCCAATGCTTGGACGTACTGTTTTAAGAACAATTCTTGGTTTTTGCTGTGTCATAGCTACGAGAGCTCTCTTTAAATTTCTCAGTTATGCCACTATGTGCGCTATTCTCCGGGTCAATTCGAAAGAACTGATGAAAAGCCAGAACTGTTTGGAGAATCGGAATAAGGTACTCGTGGATTTGGTCTATAAATATATAACCTGTTTCATGATTGGGTGGAATACAGTATATCTGTTGCCAAATGTTTTTACAATGATTGGAATAGAAAGACCAATGTTCTACACAGAAATTTGAGGCTAAGGCATATTTCAAGAACAATACATCACAAGCATACTAGGTATCTGATGATGTACTTACCGAATGATTACCTAGTATCATACAGTATTTTTACGCAGAGGCTCAAGTTTGGTGAATCGACATTTTGAATGAAAATATCCCAACGCACTGAATCAAAAACAATATCTTGGATAATTTTTCAATAATGACCCGATATGGAGCTGTACAGATAGAATCTTTCAATCTTATAAATCATTTTTTACACCGTCGAATAGAATATTTTACGATTAAAGAAACAATGTAATTATTCAATTATCTGTATAAATAGTGCACTTATATAATGAAAATCGTGATCTGAAATGATTTCATTTTCGTCTCAAAACAATATTGCCGAATTAACGGATTTTTCCTTGTTGAAAGGTATATTCGAGAAAAAGATTGATTTATGAATAGTTTTCGTTGTATATATTATATGCGAAAGGTATCTTAATCTGCTGGCGGATGAATATTTCGTTTGACATTTTCTGTGCAAAATATAGACGTCACAATTTCCAGTAATCGTAACCAACTCAGATTCCGGGCATTGTTCGAACTGAGTAGTCAAAGTTACGGTCATATTAAACACTATCAATCGCTGTACAAATTTTATTTTTCGTACAATTAATTTGCGACAATTGGCATTTGGATAAGTCATTAAATTCCAAGTTAACATTTCTGCGTATGATTGTTAATTCAGATATTAATGACGAAATGTCACCGTTTTTGGTATTGTTGCAACAATTCATAGGAGTAATAGTTAAGGAATGTAAACAAACTGCCGTGTCCAATGAAAATGTATCGTGATGCATGGCGATACAAATGATGTATTGATCAAAGTTTCAGAATGGAATAAACGTACTAATCATTCAATAATTTTAAATGTAGGAATCGTCATGAACATTGATATATGTTATTTTTTATCGATTACTTGTACCACAAATCGAACAAGATGGATAAACATCACCTGTAACAAACTAATAAAACGATAATCACGACTTACTATTGAATTTTCTTAAAATGATCATGAATTAGATTTATTGTTCACGAAAATTACCATCTTTTCACCATCCTAGAATTATTAACACTGGATCACAGGCATGTCTATGGTTAACATCTGCAAAATAAAACGAACCTTCTTTTTTCAATTCTAAATTACACTATTTCTAAGCGACAGACTTGAGTTGCAAAGTTGCCAGCAAATACTCGAATCTCGAATCAGAAACACTTACGTTGTCGTTCAAATTCAATACAGCGGATACGCTGTCTTGTTCAATGGAATATGGAACAAAAATGTCTATGAGATATCCAGTTCTGTGAACTTCGACTATGATTCGATCTTCGCCAATGTCTACTAGCAAGTCTTTGGCGGATAGCTATAATGAAAAATAATCATTGTAAGAAGACAGTAAATAATAAAGAAAATGTATTTTTCAAGCAACTTGCCAGATTATTCAATTTAAATTGACCAATCAACTTTTCGACATTCCCTTCTTTTGGTTCCCGAATAATTCTATATTCGGGTTTCGCGTACGTCTGCTTGGCATCGCTACGATTGTCAGTACTCATAATGTTCTGGGACATTTCAATTGTTTCTGTTTCTAACTTGGTAGATGGTAAACTAGTTCCATCCAACTCTTGGACCAATGGTGTTCGCGTTGCATTAACAACATCCCTTTTTTGAATTCTATGCTCTTGCAGTTTACCCATGGCCTACGAAAAGGTCATTGATACATTTCCTCGGGTCAAATGTCATTGTTTCCACAATTACCTTTCGATTCTTCAGAACCACGCATCCTTCCGATGCACTTATACGTTTTTCATATTTATCAGAAACCCCCTCCATGACAACAGATATCATGAATGTCCAAAGTAACTTGTTTTCTTGGCATTGTTTGAAAAATGCTGTATTAATGGCTATGTCAAAAGTAGATCTGGGCTCTCCAGCTGGAAACGGTTCAATGAAATACTTATTGCAAATCCACCGATCTCATATACTTGACGAATAATTTTTATACAATTATCAGCTTCCATTCTCTCTTGTCCGATGCTCATTGGAATTCGATAGTTGGATGCTTCTTCGTCATTTATCATTTGCAATAGTTTATCATCGGTTATAGATACGGGCGCAGGTATTTCGGTTGTTTGACAAATGTTTAAGAAAACTTTCTGCCCACATTCCGTTTTTACTTTAACGCAGGCACCTTCGTGAGAAACATAAAGGACATATAAATAAACTTGACCTATAGACATCACCTTTACACCAATAATATATATTTTACCGGGGGTAGGCCTAATGGTAACAGAGGGCTGTTCGTTCTTGTTGAAATTCTTGAACAGCGTGCCAAAATCATCCTCCTCTTGATTTCCCTGCAGTATCAGTTAAGTGAGGTTAGGTTCGTTTTAATCCTTGATAGACAAAATGCCCTGATACGGCAGCATTGACTTACCGGCAATAATAGATTTTTGGTTATGATTGACTCGTCAATGTCGAGTAATGATCGCTTAGACATTGTTCGTTATAGATTTCAACAAAATTGAGGACACCAAGAACACCCTACGCGACACCGGTAGTCAGTGACAGTAGCGGCCATTATTGTTTGGCAGCAGCGTTTGTTTATATACTGCTAGAATGTGGACCATACAATCGAACAGCGGCATGTCGGTGTGGCGCAGAGTGTTCGGCTCATCGCGCTCGATGGTTCGGCTCGTCTCAAACTGTTTCGATAGACCAAACGAACCCGAAGCACCGTTCAGGTTCGTTTCCCACCCAATGAGGCTGTGAGATTGATAATCTTGAACGCTGTCGAACGAGACTACAAGTTCACCCGTTCTTCCGAAACATTCCGAAGATTGTGCCATTGCGCCATGCGGCCGTTCAATTGTAGTGGTGCACGGTCGGTCCACGTTCTGACAGCACGTGTGCGGGTTTGTTTTCATACGGCCAGATTCCTAAGCTACAGATAGGCCATCTCATTAATATACATAAGTAGTATATACTACTTACGCATATTAATGCATTGTACTTACCTATGTCGAATATTCGAGATAGGTAAGTACAACATTAATTGTAGAATATGTTGCTTGAAAAGTGACAATTAAAGAACACGTCAAATCTGGAAGTGAAATTGTTTCAATTGATGTATATTCACTATAATAGGGGTCAACGGGTGTAACGTTTAACAAATAGGAATATGATACAGGGTTGAAAAAAGACTGCAGCGTATAAAAAACAAAATACGAGGTATTTAAACAATTGCAACTACATTGCAGTAAATATATCTACCCAGTATTGCGGATGCGACCCCTCAAGTTAAGAAAGCAGTGTAAGATCACATATAATAATATTACCGAGTTTGACAATTTGTAATTTGTACCAAGTACCGCAGTATATTCCACAATGTGAGATAAATGTTATCATATGCGGAATAGAAGAAACATGCTTATAATGTGGTATGAGTTTTATACTATATGTTAAAATAACAAAATATCCATTGAGAAATCTAATTGGATGTATCGAGGTAAAATAACTCGGTTGATTTACATTTCAAATTTACAATAATATCTGTCGATAGGAAAAATTTGAAAGGCATATCTCACGAAAAGAGCATATAATTGAGACTAAAAAATCATTGTATGGTTATGACTATCAGGCTTATTCGTATGGTTTGTAACATTATAAGTGACATATGTAATATAGATTATCATACATACAAGCAGGCACTTTTTTTTCTCTCTGCTGTGCACAACACACAGTCCAGCGTTTCACACTATATATCTACGTTATCGGTAGATTATTTTTTTTATTAGTTATTCAATGAATTTCGACATATTCGGAATAACCATTAAGATCCGATGTATTCGACACAAATCCGATACGCTCTGTACTTTTTCAATGTCAATTCGATTACCTGCAATGGTATTTTCACCTGATATATTAAGCGTTAGATATTGCTATCGCATAAATGGTAACGCAGATATGATAAACGTGACTCGTTTCATCAAATCTCTACAACGTGGTTCGCGAACTATGAAAACATTGGCAAGATGTTGCAGGAATAAAAAAGTAAATATCAAATTATCCTCTCTGAAGATTTTAATTAACGAAGCTTAGGAATCACCTTTATTCTTAGTTACCATATTTAAGCTCGAACGGGCGCAAGTTTACCAACAATTGCTCGTGGAATATTCCGCTACGACTTTGCGAAATGACAACGCAATTATTACGTTATTAACTAACAAATAAACGTGTAATTAGTTTCCACTTCTGATACGTAGTATAATTATAACGTCCAACAAGTTGTGCAGCTGTAATGGATACTTGGAAATGGAAATTGTAATATTCTTTGCAACACTGTGTTACATTACATTACCATTACCCCTGTCTGACATCTTTCGTTTGCAATAGAACTTTTGTAAAAGGTATTAGTTAAGTACACGTGACGTTGGCGAATCGGATATTATGTACAGTAATATTTTTCCGAAATAAGCAAATGAAATTAAGCACGTTATTAAAGTTGGCGTTATATTAGGAATATTTGTTTGTTGATTTCCAATCGAAGTACGCTCTGCACGAATAACTTAAATGTACAATACTTAAAACAAAACAAAATAAAATAATTTAACAAATACACTGCGTACAGCCATTTAATAATACTAAGTTTGCGGAGAAATAAATGTACGGTTTGAACTATTATTGGCAGAATTAACAATCAGTGATCATGTATCGCAGTGTAAGACGAGTTTTCACTCTTGTGTACGCGGTGCGTTTAATGATGAAATCGTGTATGAAGATGATTCACAGATCTTCCAAAAGATCTGCCGAGTCACTTATTGCCGTAACTATTTAACTGATAAGTCTTGAGACCTTAGAATTGCTCTACGTATATTTGCATTGTACAAAGAGAATATCTAATCTAATGTGATGCTTGTATGAAATTTCGTTTGCATTGTAAAATTACTTTCCTAAAAGATGTGTATCTCCGATGAGATGGATTATACAAAGTTAAGCGATAAATTTAACGAATCTGACACAACTGGCTCAAGCTGCCAGGCCAGCATCTTTAGCCATGCTATAGAATATACTGGCCCTATTTTGGAGTAGTGCTTCCGGTTTATCAAACTCCCTGATAAGCCCTTTATCCAGTACGATAACCCTGAAAATAAAATGTATTTGCTTAGCAATACTGTTCTGTCGGTTTGAAGATGCACGTTTTCGTTATGTCTACCATTTGTGAAAAATACAACTTATTCTTAATGCTCGCTAAAAATGAGATATATATTGCATACCTGTCCGAATCAAGAATAGTGTTGAGCCTATGCGCAATCGTAAGTACAGTACAATTTTTAAACTCTTCTCGTATGGTTCGTTGGATTAGGTCATCAGTTTCAAGATCAACAGCCGCCGTTGCTTCGTCTAATATCAAAACCTTTGTTTTTCGCAGTAATGCTCTCGCTAAACAGATCAGTTGTCGTTGTCCGACGCTCAAGTTGTCTCCTCCTTCAGTAACTTCGTGCAGCAAACCAGTATGCAAGCCTGTCGAACGGACGATTTGATTCGATACTTCCAAAGAAGAGTACTGGACATATTTTTACTAACAACAATTCTTTTTACCTTTGACGAAATTTTTCAAATGAGCATGTTCCAGTGCTCTCCATACCTCTTCATCAGAGTGTTGATTGAACGGATCCAGATTTAACCGTAGCGTACCAGAAAATAGTACAGGATCTTGCGGTATAATCGTTAATCTCGATCTCAAAGCATGTAATCCCATCTTCGATATGTCTAAGCCGTCTATAAAGATAGTTCCTTCGGCAGCTTCGATAATTCTGAATAGTGACAACGTTAACGAAGATTTTCCCGCGCCGGTTCTACCAACGATGCCCACTTTTTCTCCACCAACGACCGTGAAAGTTAGACCGCGAAGTACAAGATCCAATCCTTCCCTGTACCGGACTTTGTACCCACTGAACTCGACCCGTCCTTCGGATGGCCAATCTTTAGGTGGACCTTGGTTTACAATTTCCCATGGTGCTTCTCGAGGTGTCTCGCCATATTCTTTTATTCTCTCCACGGCAACTATATTCGTTTCTACGTCCGACGTCATTCTGACCAACCAATTTAGCGTTTGTGTTATCTAAACCAGAACGTTATAATATGAAAATATGAAGATGTCATTCATTAGGCAATCGCGAAGTAGACTCGTAATTCACGATGTGAGACTTATGTCCAAATTCATGCGACGCACTCACTTGTAAGGCATAGCTCACGGACAGTCCGACGAGACCAGGGGTCAATGTATTTCTCTGCAGCACAGCGAACATAGCCGCAAAGAATATAATCATATTTCCAACCATCTCCAACCGGACAGCCAACCACCTGAAATTAAAAATATACATAAACTCTTCTAACAATGGAAACTTGTCGTCGCGTTGTAACAGTATTTCACTGACCTGTTGGCAATAATACTGGGGTAATAACAGACTTGATTGAAATCCACTCGACTTTCCGATTCTTGGATAAATCTTTTCTGAACACCAAATGCTCTGATCGTCGATGCACCTGTCATTGATTTCAATGAATATGAACAAATCTCACGGATAGCACATTTTTTCAGAACATGTAACTTTGTATAATATTAATAATAATAATAACAATTCGTTTCACGTACCGGTAACCGATTCACCAAAATGAGAATATATGGGAGATCTGGACACAGATTCCAATCTTTTCAGTTGCCGAGACGTTGCAACGTAAAACCGTTGAACGAAATAATATAGTATCGCTATGGGAATAATTATCGATACGAAAATTGGTGTGCTGAAACTAATGACCACAACAGTGGCGATTACCTGTAATGGAATGAAATTAATTGGCATAGAATCACTACGGAGGATTCTTAAGTAATGATTAGTCACATGACACGAAAGTTCTGTGTAGCCACACTCACGACAGGGAAATGAAACGTGACATTTTTTTTGTGTTGAAAATACTTCTGCAGGAAATGAATCTCGAATGTTACGGAAAAATTATTTTGTAATCGTTATAACAAATGAAATAATGATCGTGCGCGAAATTTGGTGTGACTTTGAATTTTTCGGAATTTCTGATCGACTGAAATTTGATTTTTTCAAAATGGTAACACGATCGAATATAAATGATTTCAATATACGTTACAGAATAATCGAATTACAACTAAAAAAAGAAATAAATCATGCTGATATACTTTCTGTCTCACGTAATACTTCTGATTGTTTATGTGTAAGTGAATCAGGTGATAAAATAACTGGCCCACCAACTTATGTAGTAGTGAAATAAAACTAAACTGCAAGCAAAAAATGAACCACAAAATAACGTTATATACGATAATCTTAAATAACATCAGCTTTTACTTGGTGACAAATGTGAAGTAATATTTTGCAACAAGACACAACTATACAAATGACAAATAATATTCGATTCAAACGGATACTGGTCTCACAAAACACAGATCATGCGCGACGTATGTACGGGAAAGAAATGTCCAATAAACAGATCGGATCGGATCGGATCGGATAAATTGATTAGGCAACGATCGCTAGGATAACGTTTGCATCTTTCGGCATTCACGTAGCATTTGAAACGTGAAAAACATTCACCCAGACCTGGATGGATTTATGAAACGTTCATCGACACAAAACCGGGATGAAAGAAAAAACATTTAATCAACACACCAACCAAGAGAATTTGAAAATGCGGAAGAAACGAATATTTGTAGTCCTTTCACCATATTACAACGGATCAACCACAAGGCATGAGCACATTTTTCGTAACAGTTCAATTAGCAACTCATAACGCGAAAACACAGGCAAAAGTTAAAAGAATATTCTCGAAAAATGATTACACTGAAAAAATCAGGTTTAATAATAGAATTTAATAAAGTTTCCCAATATACACGTACATGCACCTAGAATAGAGAGAAAAAAGCAGAGGGACGAGTATTCATGCGCACCAAACTAATGTTTCCCATTGTAGGGATTCTGCATCGTTGTTATCACAATTAACATTTTTGTCCAAGTTTAAACGAGAATTCAGTCGCCTGAAAAACCAAAATCGTTGAGATCCCAACTACCAGACACGGAATAAAAAACGTAATTCAATGACGGCTATTTGAAGTGAAAAAAAAAATTAAGGCCGGTGTGTAGTAAGTAGAATGTTAAAAAAAAATAAAAAATTATAGGCGCAAAGAAAAACGTGACTCATTCGCTACAGATCGTTGTTCGTTGAGATTTTGTGGATAGCAGGTTTCTTACAGGGATTCTTAATATTCATCTCTTGGTTTCATACTTGTAAAGTAGAATGTATATGAAATAATGATAGCTGTTCGTACAGATTAACTCGGTCTAATAAGTATGAAAGTTATCTAAACGTAGGTATGCATCATTTCATAGAAGGTGAATAATAGACATGCTCACGTGAAAAACGGCATTTCACAGTTGCACTGATATTCTGGTATGGCTAATGTATATAGTATGTAAACCATTGAAAAATTAGAGGTGGATATAAACCGAGATTATCCACAAGTTTGTAGCGAGAACAAACTTTCTCCGCTCAAACTTGACAAAAATTACCTCAAACAAGCAATAGATGCTATCTGAAATTTGTTGGGGGAGTGAGGTATCCAGCACATCCACATCTTTGGAGAACCTGGCGATAATGCGACCAGTTGGGGTCGTGTCAAAGAAGGTCAATGGAGACCGCATCACTCTTCTCAGCATCATTATATGCATTTGACGAGCAGCCAGCCAACACCCCAGCTGCGGAGCCAAATCACACAAAAAGCTCGCGAACGCTATAACATCAGACACGGTCAACTATCATTGTATCCGTATCGACCAACACCTTTGGCATTTCATATAGTCAGACATCCAACCCAAGAAACTCAACATCGTGACAGAAGTCGAAATTTACAGAAAAATGAAGAAATGACGGAAGAGTTTTCCTAATTAATCAAACTCCTGCTGACTCTCCAAAGATGTCAACTGACAAGAACACGACGATTAAAACTTTCACCTTTATCTAGGAGAATCGAAGAGGCGTGACAAAATTTTGCCTGACCTTGGAACGAGAGCGGTCTAATCTAAAATCTACGTGAGAGTAAAAATCCGTTTGACGAAGAAATTAAGGTTCATGGAACATCGGATGTTAACCGACAAAAATATCATCGAGCTTTCGTATGCTATTCGACGATTCTAGCGTCGATAGCGTCAATAGCGTTGCAGATGCCGCGTGGCAACGCGAAGCTCGCTGCTCCATGTTACAGCGTTTGAATCCTATCCTATACACTCGGCCGTTAATGATACAAAAATGGCTAGAGATATGTATGCATGACAACTGTGTGAAGTCGATGTTTCAAGTACAATAGCCAAGGGTAGTTGATAAAAATATTTGACCATGGTGCGTGACGATGCGATGCTTGATGATTATAACTAGGGCTGCGATACTCGACTGGATAGAGAGCAGCTGAGTGGAGCAGCTAGCTGGAGCTGGTTAAATCGACCAATTAGCTGATAAATATTGGCCAGATAAGTATTGTAACGCTAGTTATAGTCCGAAGTGTGATGCTGCAAAATGCCCAAGTTGAAAAAAAAACAAAAAATCTCGGAAATTATGATAAGGATACGCTCGCTGGTACAATTTCGCCAAAACACATTTGACGGATAAAAAATGTATGGTAGTTGCTGTGTGATTGCAAAAAAATAATTAAAAACTAAAATAATTTTAAAAAAATAAAAAAACTATTAACATTACTGTAACAGAGATAGTGAAGTTTGCTGTGGTGAACCAAGGTATTTACAATATGTAACATAATGTACGGAAGAGAGGTGACGAGATAGGATCATATTATATCGCGTGAAGCACATAATCTATACAGGAGCGATGCATTTGCAAAAACAAGACAATTTCAAGCATGTATGCTGTAGGTAAACCCGAGCATGCACTGTTAAAACGAAAACGATTTGTATAATTGTGTCCGTTATTATAATACTATAATACATGTCACGTTATGAAAACAAAATTAGCGTTACTAATAACAATTCGAAGGTGCATGCCGAAAGTTTTTCCATTCGATATTACCGGCTGGCGGGAATATGTACAATGTTTGGGAAATCCATAAGGAATACCGATGAAGGAGCCACCGAGGAAGTACGACCAAAACAACGTGGACAAAATCGGGAAAACGACATTTACTCGTAAACGACTGCTGGTTGTACGTCGTGACTGTAGCTACAGGTTCCACCGTTAATACTAGTGATTATTTCGCAAACAACAAAAGCTTACCCTAAACACACTGAGCAAACACTGTGTGAGATTTGCCGGGATTGTAGTGTCCAGCACGGCTACATCTGCGCTAAATCGGCTTAGAATACGACCAATTGGTACAGTATCGAAGAGAGACATCGGACCACGGAACACATTGTACAAAGCCTGACGATGAAATGTAGTAGCGGCTCGCAGGGTGCCAGTGGTTATCGATAAAATCGTACAATATATACCGATCGCTGTAACACATCACTGCTACTATATTTCCATGTAACAACACATTTCAAATCGTACGAAAATTCTATCAAAAGCGGCTGCACAACTTTCAGAGTGGCTCGATCACGAAGTCGCTGTTTTTCTTACGATTGGTGATTCGCTCGAGCCGCGTTTGCTTTCATCGACTAAGTATTATTTTTTCACTACTTCCAAACCTCTTCAAAAACATTTAGTACGAAACTCTTGCATGTTCGATTGTAATGAAGCGGTTTCAACTTTTGCGAGCGGATATTATTATACTTTTACTTTTATGGACTTGCGCGTCATTTTTTCCTTTTAGGAATAAATTTCATGATCGAGTAACCTTGAATGCGACGGACGGGTCTTAAAATCGCAGGGCTCGTTTAACTCTTCGACTGCATATGGGGTCATTTTGACCCCAAGATTTTTCTCGTCCAAGTGTGTCGTAATTTGTGTTTCTCTTGGAAAACAACTTTACGGGCATACAATAAGGATCATTTACTACAAAAAGCGTCTCTACCACAAAATCAAACAAGGCATGTTTACCAAAATGCTACGATCTCTAAAAAAAACTGGGATCCAATTGACCCCATATGCAGTTGGAGGCTCGTGGCGGAGATGTGCAGTCGAAGGGTTAAGAGGGTGTAGGATCCGATGAAAATTCCTGAGTGATGTTACATTTTCATTACGACTTTATCTGCACTAGTCGTAATGTATTTTCATCTTCCACCTGCTGGTTAAATTGGCAAAATATGTAAAGTGCAACATTCCTCCAATTGTGAGAATAGGCTGGTTTCCGAGTACTACCTAAAAGCTAGCCCAATCTCGACTACTAATTTTCGAGGTACGAAAATCGAAGATTACGAAGCGAGTAGCATGTATGAGTAGAATATATAATTTTTTTTCAAATACGTGGAGTGCTTATGTAAAAACTGATACAATTATGTGATTACATGATCGACAACGTTGCTGTCACAACTAGAATTTGTGGCACGTAACAATACAGAGCTACAAACATACTGACGCGCAAATATACGTATAAATACAGGCATCGCAAAATATGAGAGTTATCGAGATTCTAGTATTCAGCCATTTCATGAAAAAAAAAAATGTAAAATACAAAAATTAAGAAAATAATAAAACAGAAAACACACGTACACGCACGGACACAGGCATTATCGTCACAATTAAACTATCGTATGCAGGAATCATTTCACTCCGAACATTTGGAATACTCCTAGACATCTGAATGGTCTGTGATAATCTCACAAGCATTTTGGCATACAGCAATTTGGGTTGTACAATACTACATCTGAACGGATGACCGGAGACAGAGATGCTACGCGGTGATAAGCTGTTTCGATTAACGACAGCCACGGAGGACAAAGTCGATGGAACACAGGAGAACTCCTTACACCAAAAATGTTAAATATCATTACCGAAGACAGTGTTTGTATTCCCTGACGTATATTCAGGGGCAAAGTATTGTCAACGATATCCACATCCTTGCCGAAACGATTCAAGATTCGACCAATTGGTGTTTGATCAAAGAAAAAGAGTGGATTGTGGAAAAACCTGGTCAGAATAGTGTTGTGTAGTACTGTAGATGCGTGTATAGATCCAACAGCTACCGCAAAGGAGGCGGCGAGTATGGATAGTGCTAGAATAATCAGTAAAGTAAAATGTATAACTGTAAAGGTTCAACTTCCAAAATAGTTTTTGTTTGCTGGAAAAATTGAACATATCCTGTAAGGAATGAAATTATTTTTCAAGTATGATAATGATCACGATTCAATCATTTTTTCTAAAAAAAAAAGAAGACAAATTTCCTAAATGGTACGATTGCTGCTCAATGTTACAAGTGGGATAACGAAAGTAATTGGTATCGTGCAACATGTAGTAACACTGACAGTTAGTTTGTCTGTTCCGCCGCAAGCAATCGTGCCGTTCAATTTTCTATCCCCCAAATCAAATAATAATGGGTATTGTTTTAAATAAAATGCCTAGCTTTTCAGCAGTACGCTGATAAAGTTAGATTGGTTTTTTCGCTGTTGGTCTTATTCCTTCACTTCGCGTTGACTGAATTGTTTCAAACACTACTGAATATCAACTACGTTACGATATAGTAAGTTAATATTTCTGCATTGCATTCCTTGTGATTACTGGCATGCTCGGTGTAAATACAGCACAATGATGTGAATATGAGATTACGGTGTGTTAATATAGCACGTATTTGCCCGTTGAATGTGCATACTCTGTTAGTTGCAAATTAAATTTCATACGTCACATGAGAAATTGTAGCTAGCTACGTCAATCATTTGTATACATATTGGTGGACCACCCTTTATGAAAGTGATATTTCTAATCAGTCAATCTGGTTGATGATTCTGTATTAGGTGAGATGAAGTGAGATCCATTAAAAATCTCACGTACCGATACGAGGCAAAGTAACCAGGCTCTAATGTTCGGCGGCAATACATTGTCTAGAACATCAATGTCTTTTCCAAAGCGATTTAATATTCTGCCGGATGGTGTAATATCAAAGAATCCAACCGGAGCCCGTAGTATACCATCAAGCAACTCCATGTGCAGTAACTTGCTACTCCGAATGCAACCGACAGCCATCGTAAGTTGCGCGAGCAGTACAAATGTCGCTGAAATTTGTTTCAATGGTACATGTAATGTTTCACAGCGATGTCACTCTGATACGTCACAGTGCTCCGAGCCTTGAGAATCTTGAAAGTCACAAATAATTCCTTGTTCAACGTAGCTTTGCGAAGCACAAATCTTTCGTACGACTAAACTGCTTTGATTTCCACCAGGGAAAAGCTAGATACTTTCGATTTTATTATCTACCTCGAAACGTTGATGATCTGACAAAATTTTAATGACAAATTGTACCTGCCAGTGACACTTCCAATTTTTTTCATTACAAAAACAAAGAGAGAATATTTACATTTTAACATTATACCATGGTAATGTGAGATGTAACTTATGCATGCACATTTTGAGAAAATTACCATTTCGCCAGTTCAGTTTTAATGAGTATTTCTCTGCAAATTTAAGAGTGAGAGGCTGTAAGTAACATATAATTTTTAACTACGAACTAAGGAAATGAAAGAAATTAAGAAATAAACACATTGAATCGACCACGATATACCAATTTCTGAAACTTTAGAGTAGTTTGCTTGAAACTCAGGGATGAAAACTTCATTTTACGTATTGTTTCTTATCTCACAATTTTGCAAAGAATTCTCGCTATTCAACTGATTCGTCTACGTTTTCAAAAATATTGACGTTATGGTGCTGTTGCTGAGAATCGTTGGGCAAACAGGATAACATGAAAAGATTCTACCGTGCTAAATTTATACATGCCATATAACGTACTTCGACATTTTTAACGTTCTGCTGTTTAAGAAAACTCCGCACTTAGGAAAACTATTGTTTTCATATGTCTTGTCTAAATTTAACTGCTATGAAGTCATTTTAATTATAATGTTAATAGGTAAATGAAGGAAATTATAATGAAGTATGAAAGCCCACTATATACAATTATCTGTTTTAGTTGAGATGATAATTCAGCAAGGTTGATTGTCAAAATTCGTCATTTATATCAGCCACAAAGTATACGAAAAATTACTTATGGCACATTCAAATTTTGGCAACGGGGTGTTTTTTGAGTGTGTTGATGGATAGAAATAATGATAGCAATACAGTCGGAAGGTTTGGTGAAAAGTCCAAAATTTTCGTTAAAAAGTGACCAGCATGCTCTAGCTGTTCTATGTTATACCTACGTGGCGAGTATAAGGAATGTAAATCAATGTCATGTGTGTTTTTTTGTAAGTATTATGCTGAATTTATAAATTCCAATTGGAATTATTGACTCTCAAACAATGGAAATGTTGGTTGAATCGAATGAAACAATATAAGAATTGAAGTTTGAATAAAATGAGATATTTTTTTTCCAAATGGTGGATCTGCTTCGAGTACATAGATGCCACAAAATTGTGTCCACAAGGTCAGTGATGATTTTCTCTGAAAGGCATGTATACTGCTTCTACTAATTGTAAGCAATTTTGATAAGAAGAGATTTTGTCAATGTAGACAGTGTGATGCGTTTAAATACATCTGTTCCATACTGTGGCTTATTATTGTCAATGATACTAGAAATAGATTAGAATAGTCATGAAAGAGAGAAGCGGAAAATGAATGCACGGGAGAAAAAATATTGGATTATAAATAAATTGTACACAAATCTATACTCTATTTGATTTCAGAGCAAGTAAATTGGACACAGCAAACGACACCTGGTACTTCTTGAAAAAATAATTGTATAATGGCTAGGATAGAAGTTGATGCAACAATTAGATAAAGAATATTACTTGCATAATCATGGATTGAAATTAAATCATTTAAGATTCTAATAATTCTTGGACAAATATAGCGTGAAGCGAACATGGAAACAAATTTGTTCAATAACATGTTTGGTGGTGGGTACAACTTTATGAGTTTCCACATGCGAGCGTGCATCACATTTTCCTGAGGATAACCACGTATGGAGATTTGCTAATGTGGGCAAAAATAAAATAAAATAAAATGATCAAAGTTCAAGGAAATGATAACAGAATTTATCAAACACATCGCACAAGGCAATATTTATCATGAATGTTGTTTTTTAATAAAATTAAAAATCAATTGAAGTAGAGATAGTATTAATTCTCATTATCGTATCGATTCTCGTGTTGAAATGACCATTTAGATTTCAAGCAAAGAAATTTGGTTGTCAATAATCTGGCGAAAATTCCGGAAGTATCAGCAGCATCTAACTCGATACAGCCGTTTCGTATATTTTGAACGCCAGCGACTTAGCTTCGCAAAGAAAATCGATTTCAAACAGTGAATTTCAGCGGAAATTTGGGCGTATATATAATTTCAATATGGGCAAAAGAATTTTGCGTAATGTGTAAACCAACACATAATGTTCATCTGCGTAATAGGATTAGATAATTTGTTAATATGATGCAATTAGCTTACCTTGTCCGAACCCAAGTGCCCCATACACACCAAGGTACATATCTTGTTTCGCTGAATCCGTACCGTTATCAATAGTCGTCATATTGTCAGTCGACCAAACACTAAGCCATACATTTGAACCAATACTAAATGTTTGAAAAACCCCGTTCATAACGATCGTCGATATTGATAAGAACCAGCCTATCGAACGCAGATAATGAGAATATACTTTCCATTTTACCTGAAACATGATAAATTCCAAAAATCTGGTTAGTTGTTCTTTTTCTGGTATTTTTTAAGAGACAAAGATGGAAATGAAAAATACTTACACTTCCCGTTTCTGCTTTTTCAATTTCGATAAGTTTTTCTCCAACTTTGAGTGGCAATCCCTCTTTTTTGTCCACACTATTTTGACGAAACAGACTATCCGAGGGTTGACTATCCGTCGAGTGTTGTCTGTAACAAATTCATCGCAAATTCTATTATAATCATTTTGAACTGCGGCAATAACATTAAGAAAAATATAAACGAATATATTTCGCTACTTACCTTCGTAGGGAACCATTCAACGAACGTTTCTCGCTCAAAGATCCAGATTCGCTGTTGCTCTCAGATATTCGAGATCTAGCTCGTGATAATTTCTGAAGTTCTTCTGCGCCAATTGTGGATTCCAGTTGTTGTTTAATTTCATCAAGATCAGCTTCCGATACAACATCTGCTTCCACTGAGAATAATTTCAAATATAAATAAATATAGGATCAACAAATAAAACGAATATGTTACGATTATTATCTCTCATATGCAGTCCGGCAAATTCTATGCGCAAGACTTACGAATTATTTGATCAAGAATTATTCGGAAACATCAATTGCTCAATTGTTGATGCAAAGCGTATAAGTGCCTAGTATACTATATACCCAAATGAATGAAAAAAAATTCAATAAGACTTCTTTTTTTTTAAATCATGCAAAATATTGTCTGTCGAACGGTATGGACAATAACGCAATACTTCCCATAGAATTAGATTTTGCAATACATTTTCGGCATGCCGATATTAGTTTGGTTCAAGATATTATTAAAATTTGAAAACTCATGCATCTACATTGTACGAATGGTATGGTCACACAATTATATCACGGTCGCTAAAAATTAACAGAAGTTGCAAAGCAACGTTTTTCATAAATGCAGAAATATCAGGTCTGGTAAAAAATTGCTTGTCTTGTCATCAGACTTATATAGTGAGATTTTCAAGCAAGCTTACTGCTGAAGCAATGATAAAACAAGCCGGAAAAAAACAGAGATTATAATTACTTTTTCATCAACTTACGATTTCCAACTTAGACCCATGAAAAAGGAATCATGTATTATTAAAAATATATCGATTGTTTACTGGTTGGGAGGTTCCCAATTTAGTATAGTTTTTAGATGTGATACATACCTTCTTGAAGGTGTTGAATCAAGAATTCAGCAAAGGCACCTTTTTTCGCCAGTAATTGCTTGTATGTACCGTTTTCCGTAATTTCACCGTCTTTTAGAACGAAAATATTGTCGACTTCTGGCAAGTAAGTGATGCCATGTGTTACCAACACTCGAGTCTTTTTCTTCAATATACCGCTCGGGCCGATTACATTCTCGAATATATGTTTGCCGACGTGAGCATCAACCGCACTCAAAGGATCATCCAGGAAGTAAATATCCGCGTTATTGTAAACAGCTCTCGCGAGTGAGACTCTCTGTTTTTGACCACCCGATAAGTTAATACCCTTTTCACCTATCTCTGTCTGGTCTCCCGCAGGTAACATGTCAAGATCTGGTCGGAGCGCACAGGCGTCAACGACGCGATTATATACATTTTTGTCAAGCGCTTTGCCAAATAAGATGTTATCTCGTAATGTTGCGTTTTGTATCCAGGCTTGTTGAGATACGTATGCGATTGTCCCCTGTTGATATTCCATAATTTACATGTTATTCATAAACGGAGATGTATTACAATAACAGAGCTCTATTATTTTTTCTACCTTCGTATTCACTCTTCCACTCAGTTGATCCATTTCACCAAGAAGTGCTGAGACCAGAGAACTCTTGCCTGCACCCACAGAGCCAACAAATGCTACTAGTTGGTCTTGTTGAATTTGAAGATTTATATTGCGTAGAATTGGTTTGTCAGATTCCTCAGAGCCCCAAGAGAAACATCCATTCTCAATGACTAATGGATGTGCTAAAATTATTCATATATACATGGTCAATAATTACGTATCATTAATGCAAAATCGATCGAGTCTTTGATGGATATGTTGGTCTCAACTTACTCTCAGACGGATCATGCTGTACATTATCTGGATCCAACTCTTCAATATTCATAAATTTGTTTATACGTTTCACAGATACGGATGCCTGAAATTTTATGGTACAAATAATTGACACAAGTAAATCTTTCTACCCTGCCTACGGATGATGTAATACTTCAGATATTGTTTCTGTTTGAAAATCTCATAAGGTATAGAGCACAAAAACTATTGAAAATTTGCTCGTAACAAGTTATACATCCAAATTGCAATTGAAATAAGTTATTGGTCAAAATAAAAGACTAATTATACTACGAATGTAAAAATCATTTTGACGTCTTTTTTTTCACTCAATTTAATTTAAAAACTCAGTAGATAGGACGACCCTCGCGTTGAAAATATATATTTGTTATTCGAATATATTCGTTGCATGAAGACTTACCTGAACCATATTGCTGATCATCATAGGTAACATGGAAAGAGGAAATCTCAGTATATTGAATAAACTGAGAGATACGAAAGCAATTTCACTATCTAGAACGTTGTTCTCATCCGAAAGGACAAATGTAGCAAACGTCACCAACGACACCTGAATGAATGAGTTTTCACTTTACAAAATGATTAAACTAATACCAGCATATTTTTTTAATTTTAATTTCGCGCGCTCGACTGTCTACTATTTGTGACGTAACTTTGAATTATAAATCCAATAAGATATATATTGGAATTATAGCTCAGAAGATATAATAGAATGTAATATAAATTAATTACGTTAAATTGTAACAGATAAGGTCATGATTTAATAGCTGAATATTGATACTGTAGAGTTATGCCTAATTTAGAGCTTGATGTTCGATATGATGCTCTCCAAGATTATTCAATTTGTGTTAAAATACTCGCGACTTACCAAGAAAGGAGCACAGGACCATATAAAACTTGTTCCTGCGTTAAGGTATGCAGCTTCCTTCAACACTTGTATCTCTTTGTTTCTGATTTTCAAAATTTGCTCTTCGAAAGATGGTTCCCATGCATATAACTTGAGAACTTTAATCCCGTTTAGGACCTCATTCATCAGTTTTACCCTTTCATCTTTACTTTTCATTTGTCTAATTTGTAGTGTTTTTACTTTATTTGCAATGTACGCATTTACTGGAATTAGAATGATCATAACCGCCAAACCAGCAAGTACAGAGGGACCCAATATAACCCACAAGAAATACAATGCAAGTGCAATTTGCAATGGTGCTGACCAAATCATATTTATGTACGCAGTCAAGTCCATAAACCTTTGGGCGTCAACGGACATTAGATTGACAATTTCACCGACGGTGGATTCCTTGCGGGCAGAGTTTGACATTCTCAATGCTTTTCGATAAATGGCTGCGATAAGTGCTGTGCGGATACGCAAGCCAACCAAGAACATACGGTTGAAGTACTGTGATAAAACCAACGTCTGAATAGTCGCCGTTAAGAGGAGCAGAATGGAATACAAGTAGCCCTTCCATAGTGGTTCGTTTCCAGAAACAAAAGCAATGAGCAATCTAAATGAAAACACAAAATTTTGAGCATGGTCGAGTTCGTTAATATAATGCTATAAGAAAAATAAGCATTTCCCATGAAAACAGTACAAAAGTAGCCAAGTATAAAAACTTCCTATCATGAAATTGCTACGTACTTCAAGATTTGTGGACTGGCAAATGTCAATATATCCTGTGATAGTTTTAGTAAAGATCCAAAGACAAAGGTTGGACCGAATGCTCTGCAGAGAGCTGGTAAGATCGATGCTATTTTCTTTTTCTTTCCACTGTTGAAATCCACTTGTCCGGATGCCTTACGAAATGATGCTTTGGAACTTTGAGCACTAGAAACGTTTGCCTTTACATAATACATGTGGTCGTAATTTATCGAAAAATTATGCTAATCTTACCCAAAATACGTCCATAGATAAGTCCTGATAGCATAAAATACAAATGATATCTGTTTTGTGATATCGATTTTGGACATAATGTAATTTTAGGCAGTAGAGAGTTGATGATGTTGATTTAACGTAATTCATTACATGGTTTTAAGAAAGTGATATTTAGATCATTGACATACCTTTCAGTTTTTTTTAACGTTACATTCCAATATTTATCAAACACTGGTACAATTTCCGACGCTGTATCTTCAGGATTCATAGACCATAAATCGTCTGTTTCCAGTGGTTTTTTGAAACCTTTCCATGTCATTCGATCAAACCATGCAAAAAGGACTCTTGATGGAAATGACGACGCTTCCTCTGGACATGGCCGAATAACCTGAAAAAGTAGCACCGATTAATATTCCTTATTCGTAGGATTCCAATTTTTACATATATTATTTGGCGTTACATTAAAAACTTACCGGAGCATACTCGGAAAACTTTGGTTCAGCATCAGCGAAAAAGTTCAGTAGAAAAATGATTAAAATCAGTGGATAATAAATCATGTATGATACAAAGGAATATGTTGGCTCGCCCTGGAAAAAATAATAAATCCTATTCATTCAGATTGAACAAAAAATTGAATTCCAACTAGCATGAAAGAATAATGAGTATTTCAGAAACCTTACCTCGTATCCATTAAGTATACTTCGATATTGTACAGCTCCGCATAATGCAAGGAAAAACCAGAATAAATACAGCAGGCCTGATGTACGCATTCCATATTTTCTGTTATAAATAATTAAGACAGCCACTAACGCCTGTTCCACAAAAATATATATGTATATACATCGAGTAATGTTCAACTTATGTAGATTGATGCTGAGTCAGCAAAATTGAGTAATTTAATTCACTTACAAAAGTAATGATTTTGATTATTGGCGTGTAATAATCGACTTTGAATACGTCGACAAATGAGCTATTTCGTATTGCCACTCCCAAATCGATAACAGTGAGTAAAATTAATAATAATGTAAGTACTAGTTTTGAGACGAATAACCAGGTACACGGTATATTTCTTCTTTTACTATTCAACAGGTAATAGACTTCTATGGAACAAAATACCCAGAGGAATGCACAAGGGGTCCAAACTAAAACTGTCTTTTGAAAACATTCCGTGAGATCTGGATTGTCCGTGTACCATGTTAAATTTGCATCCTGGAACAAAATTCATTGAGATATATCATTATCATTCGTTAATAATTCATGCTATCACTTTTGTAAACATTTGAACTACTCGATGTAATTCACAAATGATATAACACAGGTTTTCATTTAAACAAGTTTAGACATTTTCAAATCAAGGTGGAAACCAATCGAGTGGAAAATATACCTTTTGTCATAAGCAAATACTTCAATTTCATAGCCATAATATGAATATGCATGTAATTTGGATAATGTGTGGTATAGAAGAAACTAAATTGAATATTAAATAAAATATGCTTTTTAATTCAACAATATCAGTACCACAAACAAATGTAATCCGAATCAATTATTCAAAATCTATCCACTTTTGTTCTTAACAAGGCACGCAAACTAATAATCATTTTAATAAATTGAATACCTTATTGAAAAAATGTTAATTCACACATGATGGGACATAACAATGTGCTCAAGTTTTTAACTAAAAGCAGATCCACAAATGAACCCCGAAAAAAGAACAGGAGCAAATCTGAACCATTTTCAATAGTAACCAAAGGAACTCTTCCCTTATTTTTTTCTGTAGCCTTGAAAACAGAGTACTGCCGATCACAACTAATGACGTGTTCATTCAACAAACTGACCCGTATTTGCAAGATGAATGAGTATTATATTTTCTATACACGAGTATCATTTTTTTTCTGAATACCAAACAATAGCAGTAATAAGTAAACAAAGTGAGGTTAGGCTTCTACATTGTTTCGATCATAGTACAGATATAATTCGCGACGAATATATTGAAATTATGTCTTGATTACGTTTGATGTCAACGATAGCAATCTGACAAATTGAAATTAACTCACCCAGAATTTGGAACCACAAAACTCATCCATTGTGTGGTTTTCCATAATGCCAGAATGATTTTTCAGTCAGATCTTACGGCCAAATACGGTTGTATAGTAATTCAATCATTCGTCTTTGAGTTTACACTGTAAATAAAATGAAAATTACTGATAAATTCTACAAGATTCACTTCACATTCGTAATGCGAGCACACATCATTGCACATGTGATGTGACTGGCTAACTTCGCGCATTAATTTCACTTCATGACTCCAACGGATTATCAGATTGCATGTGCGAGATAGATGAACCTACGTCGCGTAAGAATTGGCACGCATTGCACAACACACAACTGCGGAAGCATCCATTGACGTAATCAGTTTATACAGTTGGTATCACTCCGCGCGTGATTAAAGCCATTCGAGTGATCGTTGACTGCCGCATGCTGTGATATCTTCATACGCAGGTGTCATGAATGTTACATACGTTGAAAAGTATTGTGAATGTGCCGAGATCAGTTAGATTATACGATTAGTTAGATTACGACCAATAGAGGAATAGGAAGTATTCGACTGACATTTCTACGTGCAGCTTAATCATAATCAATTATCAACAGAATCTACTAGACAGTAGATACTATTGGCTTGGTAAGACTGAAGAAAATGGCTACTCTGCAGCGATTGGATTGTGATGATTGTATACACAAAATAAATACCTGAATAAATGGGATGTAAGATACTTGGAATTCTGGTAATCATTGTCAACATCGTAACTTGTTAATGATTGTAATCACGTCAAACAATGGCCATTGGATTGATATCAAGTCCAGTACCTTTAGATAAAATCGCTGTACGTATGTTCCCAAAGACCAGGTGAATGTACTTCTTACTTCTCAGGGAATTATGAATTTTATGTTAATTTCGTGATAAAAATCACCTCCGCTCCAACAGATAGAGTTTGATTAAATCATTTAGCATCGGGGAACTTTGAAATGTCCAAGGAGTTGTTGATGTACTACTTAGCATCGTACCATTAAAAAATACACAAATGATATCATGCACTACATTATATCCATACATTAAACTCATCTCTGCCGTACCCTCGGATAACAAATACCAAATCTTTACTGGAGAAGGCAGCAGTCGAGATATATTGCAATCGAAGGCATCATTTTCATCGTGCTAACAATTCAATTTAACGAAATAATAACTACACGTTCTTTTCGTTCGAACACGCATTTTTTGTTTTCCTTAATTAATGAGAAAAACGATTAAATTGATCGCGATTGGAGTTGAAAATAGCTACACGAAATTACATCTAACTAGAAGAATAAAATCTACTCAAAATTTATGTATTCATGATTGTTATTTTGTATATGCTGTGCAAATTTTTGTATTACATATTAATGAATCAATTGTTGGAAACTTGTACAATGGTAATATGATTTTTAATGTTACAATTTACAACTCTTTACTAATCAGTACTGTACTGTAGCTCACTCTAGAATCTAGAATCTGAAAGTTTTTGCCGAAGAGAAAAGGTTCCTGATGAATGTTTTTGCTTGCAGTTTTACAATATCTAATCGTAATAATACCGTTGAGCGAAATGAAATCTTTTGTATCCAGTTGCAAGTGGTTTGACCAGTGGGCAATGTTTTAAACACGATGGTTAAATGATGAAGAGCGCAACTTAATGTATCGTAGTAAAACATGTAAGTTTCTCATAGTACACGGCCCTAATGAAATAATGATGTGAAATTAGTGGTGGAGAAAAATAGAAAGTATGCTGTAACTGTTTCCGTACCATCGAGCACGTGATGACTTGCAATAGTTAGGTCAGCCTTGATTCGATGGCCACCTTACTGTTTTCACATTTAAAATATTCATAGTAATACATTCTGTTTCTGCTTAAAACTCATCATATTCTGCTCTCAATATATCGGCAAAGCATGATTCACTGATTTGTTTAATATTATTAGTATTAGGTATACGATATAACATTTTCTCGCACAGTGTCTTTAGAATTTTGCAAGAACTAATTGGGCGGCGTATTGTCCTACATTGAAATTGTCCTACATTGAATACAGAGGAATGGGCTCAGTATTTTCATTGGCGATCAATTGTCGGTAAGATAGAAGAGCGATCAAGCAAAAGTTGAAATGACCTCGTTAAAGCTAAAAGCAAACGATCTCATTGTTTCTCTAGATCCAGATAAGAGCGAAACTAATTACAGATGGTAAACTTTGCATAAAGAAATATTTCCTGATGAGAACATTTGTTATCCATATTTCAATCGGAATCAGCTGTACGTGTTTTCGTACTGCAATAATTGCTACAAGTCCTTCGTTATGCTCAATTCGTGTGTCATCTCTTATTTTTGTTTGCGCGTTGGAAGCAGATACGACAGATACCATTCCAAGGCTGGCGAGAGAGACAAATAAGTATACATATATCTGTATGTCATGCTTTGACTCAAATGACTAAGCAAATTTGTAGAATATCGCAATTGCCTACATGAGAATTACGTCTCGTCATGCAGTGGACCAACATAAAAATATTGGTTGATACCAATAATCCTACCGTAACGTTATTATTGTAAAAATATAATATAAAAAAATACTGAAAATACTATTGTTAAAAAGTTTGATACCGACACTTTAATATGTTCTACCAATAAATCTTCATCCTCGATATATATCTAGCGACATTTGTATTATGATAACAAGACAAATATTAGTTTTAAAATACAGTCTGCTGTATGCTCGACTTAACACTCGGTCTCTGTGCTCGAGTCACCGGCGAAACAATTGTCAATTTGACCTGTGAATTGACTTCAAATTAAGCCTTATGTACTCTGAAACGAGTGTCCATTCGCGTCGGATGCCTGTTCATTACGCATCTTAAACGGGATACCAGTTTGTTTTGTTGATCCACTGTCAGGCGAACCGTAGGGAGAAGATTGACGCCACTTTTATCCATTTTTTTTACCTCGTTTAATTCTTTAGAAAATGTAATTCGAGAATGTGAAACACTGGTTTGCAAAACTGATATAGTAGAGCCACGTTATTCTGAAATCTCATGGCTATTGGCGCTATTTATTTGTTTTGAGTATTCTTCCTCACATCATAAACAATTAATCTGAATCTAAATTAGCTTCGATCGTTTGATTATTAAGTAGTTAACATCTTTTCAATATTCCAACTACATTACTCTTTCATCGCAATCACCTCGAGCATGCTACAATGATCCCAAAAACCACAGAGTATCGAAATGGTCTATTCTACTCTACTGGGAAATGTCTCTGCTCTCGAGCACTCGTTCGTTAATCGGTAACTACATCAGATAAAGAAACGAATCACTTTGATATTTTTTCGTACACTTCGAAAACCCGCGAATGATCCAAAATATTTACGTCCTAATTTTTTTATAAAAAGGATTAATAATCATAATTTCATTTCATTTCTCGTGAACGTTGACAAAACTTTTTTAAACTGAAAGTTGAAAAGATATTTGTGAATTTATTTATTGTAATATAATATGCCAATTTATTGTATATCTATTATATATAGGTAAATCGGCATATTATGCGGATCTTTTTATTAATTACGTCTGAATCAACAATTCTTTACATATACATATCTTTGTGTAATCAGTTGATAAGTGTAAATTCCTACAAACAAGAACAGCATTTGTAACTGTTCAGTTTGCCTTGGAAGGCAAGTTTATCGAAATATATTTTGTGGATGTTATTGTTAGTTTTGTGAACGTAGAGAGCATAGTATAGCGTAGAACGTATCGTGTAGTCTATATTATTAAGATAAAATGTCGTACTGCAATTATAATTATGCAGAACTTTGACAAAGCGACGACAAACCGGTTGTTCACTCTTTACCCTTTCTAAAATTCAGGGCTGATGATCGACCAAACGGTTATTTTCAAGTCTACTCTCATTTACCGTTACGATATCAGAACGTAACGTAACGTATAAAGACGACGGAGAAAAGTGTTATACGTGACTAATTATCAATCGAGATAAAGCGCGGTGCATCGATTGGTGGGGCAAATGTTGAGTCAATGTTACTTTTCAAAAATGACTCATATTCTGTAATAATACGTTATATCTATAGCCTAGAAGGTATTTGTTCCAAGTGTATGTTCAAATAGTAACATATTATTAATAACTCACAATGACCCCGGCGTTCGATAATCGGTATCGACGATGGAACCAATCACTATCAATATTCCTATAATTGGGATTATAGCGAACCGCGCCGATTTTATAAATACACGTGATAAACAAAACAAAGAGACTGTTGCGAAGCTAAGATTCAACGTTGTATTTATCAACAAGTTTTTCTGAGGAAGTGAAGAGTTTTCACCTCTACCATTTATTTTTCACGAAGACCCCAGCACGACAAATAAACAAGTTACGATGTAAGACATTTGTCCGACCAATTCCACTCGCCGGTAATTCTACATACGTGTCCGGTCGGAATGGAATTTGCCGGTGACAAATTATGGGAAATCATTAGTCAACTGATTTGTTACGAATGAATGGGGTCACGTCTTCAACCTCGGAGAAACAATCGCTGCAAGTATTTTTCCGAAGGTTTCATACACATACACACCCACGTTTCCAACGGATGACATGAGATTAGCAAAACGAATGTACGAAGAAAATATTTGTTGATTCCTAAAGAAATGTACATCACCTTTCAATATTTGATCAATCGATCGATGGAAAAAAAAGTGGCCTCGAAGCTGTATGCACCATCCGGTCTTCTATCAATCCAAATCGCTGACACACAAAACCGTAAAATCGAGTTAAGTCACGGTAAGAAAAAATGGAATTAGTACAAACAACAACAACAATCACTGTAGTGGAATTTAAATTCACTACGATGGAATCTCAAGTCTAATTGTTATAAGACAATGATTATCGGCGTTCAATGAACTCGTCTCTGTAGGTTCGTCTCGTTAATATTAGCAAGTTAATAGTAAAATGGTCCCCGTTAAACTTCCCGATCCCGTTCGCTGGTTGATCGGCGGGCGACTGGGTGACTATCATCATTCGACACCTCGGTGAACCAACCGAGTGAACAACAGCGGTGGGGACAACCGTTGTAATCAACTAAAACATGTATATCCCTTTTGTCAGCAGAACATTCCCGCCGTATCAAAAGGTAAATAATGTTTCAACTTCTCTGTAAATGACTGGTGGTTCAATAATTAGTTTGAGCAGACTTATTTGTTTTTCTACCTACATACAGTTACGAAGTTGTAGATTTTGGACAGATTCTGAAAATATTCTCCATTAAATTGCGACGAAAACGCGAATCTAGTAAGATAAATGAAAGTAATGGGCCTAGACAACACTTATATTTTCTTTCTCTTACGTGAGATCGGTTTTGCAATTCGTAATGAACGTGTCTGAATCGAATCTACTTCTATTGTTACAATTCCACTTTGTATAGACACACTGGATTCAATAGTATGTGTATCTAGTTTTACCACCACGTATCATTTGAGGCTGCGTTTCATGTTCAATTATCACGAGTACCGATAGAGATCTCGATAATAGTACCTGTTACGAAATGCGTAAGTATGGATCTGTTACAAAAATACGTGCTTCCGTCACGTCAGCATTCTGAGTACGAATCATGCGTTCTTGGAATATTGCAAGTAGAAGGCCGGCTGTGGAAAGTCGAGCTCACTTTTCTGATTCCATTCGGCATAGATAAACCAGAATTTGTATACTGATTATTCGCGATAATGAACGTGGGTGAGTTTTTTGTCAACGCCAACCGCCGGTATAGTTTTTTAAATCGAAGGTACCTAAATTAAACGTAAAGTATACCTTACGTTTTCGCATTCTTGCCGAAACAAAGTGAAAGAAATAAAATCAGACCTTGGAAGATTCGTATTGGTATGGTTGAATATCGTACAGACCGTTTAGATGTATGGACACGTGACGTCGTTCGCGGTAGGGGAAATTTACCGCTATATGCCGTTAGGTACAACTAATCGGGGAAGTACCGGAGGCTGTCTCTGCGCCGATGTACATGATTTTTTGCAGATTTATTTGAATTACTGACATTCGAATCTTTTCTATTTCGTGACAGGTATAAGTCCGGGCTAATTATTCTACGCGGCATGCTGTCCAGTATTTATAATCGGGTCGCAAGCTCACATAAAAAATGTGAAGAAAAAAAAAATAGAAATATGAACAAACATTGGGATTTTTCTCTCCACGACTGTGGCAAGTTTCATTAGAGTTTCGTAACACGGGCTAGTTTCGAGGTAATGTACCGTGTAATTTGCTGTACTGAGAATACTGCGAGCAATGGTTGCACACTATTTTTGAACGTTTCAGGACTCTATGAAAATGAAACGAAAAATAGCAAGTTCTGCAAATATTCCGACCTGATGGATAATATTATTGCGAAAATTATTTTTGTTTCTGACAAGTATGGACGTTGTACGTAAAAAAGTATTAAATATGTATTAATGTAACGTACATCAGACGTGATGTAACCAGGGCGGATGTAACTGCACCCAAAGTCTATTATTCACATTTGGTTAGCTTATTCAAATTAACTTGTTTCCGTTCATCGTTTTCACGCCGATTTTGTTGAAGCTTAACTCTGAAATGTCCCCCTATCTCATCAGTCTGCAACTGTATCGTGTACTGGGACTAATGAGGAGCATTTCATTCTCTGCAATCTGGGAAAATTTAGCACCATTTACATATGTTCATAGTACAGCCATATTCTTTTTATGTGTGAAATTTTTTATTTTTCCTTATTATTCCTATAGACAATAATTTATTAAAATATAATAGTGGTTACTGCAATATTTCAAACTGCATTATTTTACATATTAATTGCCATGAATAATTTGAAACTATGAACCTTTATTGATTTTATCTCTGCGTTTGTATAATGTGACCAACAACGGATAGACGATATTCTCCATGCTTTGCATCCGCCCCTGATTGATAACAATACTAAATATATGGCAGCACAATCTATTCACCGAATGACGGATTCAACGTTCGAATATACGTTCTATTATTTGCATGGAAACTCGGCTGAAAAATTGATGGATCCATAAAGCTGAATATGGAAAATAATATCAAAAGAATGTTAATGCATTCTACATGTGAGATTCCTTGAGAGAACTTCCCGCGTGAACGAATTGTCAAAGATGTAATGTCATTTATACTCACATTGTGTGAATCTGGGTTCAATGATCATACAATTTAAAATTAGGTCAGGCTAATGTTTTGTAAATCAATATTTTTCGTGAACCTTGTCCTTTTCAATGTAGCCAATAACAATACAATCGATAAAGTATTTTACGGTCCAAAGTTTATATCTCAGAGAAATTGATAATGTCAGTCGAACAATGTTGTCGTTATGACACGGATTATCGTTAATCGCAAATATGAATTGTTCAAGAATTTTGAACGTATATTTCACGATTTGGGACTACTAAATAAAAAGGTTAATAACTCTGGCTGACTAAGATTGCTTCGGTATTTCTGAACCATATCTTGAACTTTCAGGCGCCTTCGAACATGTGGTGGATGATAACTGAAATAATTACAAAAATATCGGTTGGAAACTTAATTCGAGAAACTTGTAATATTTCATATTTCGATTCTCAGTTTCGCGACATATATCATCAAGATGTTTCAGCGATAGATTATTATGACTCTAATCGTTGAAATCGATACAACGAAAATGAGTCAAATGAAATGGAAGACGTCTGTAGAATAAAAACATAATCAAATTTACCTGTCGTTGTCGAGACGTTTTCTTCGACCCATGTTCAGCGCCGTCTGTCTAACTAATGTGCCCAAAACTCTACGAGATAACACCATACCGTCAACTAAGGGTGTAGCTAAATTTACTCTAGAGATAGGGCCTTGTAATCTGACCCTCATTAAGCCGCTGGAAAGTGCTTGTAAAAAGATTACTTGGACGTCGGATGGTCTTACAGAGTTAGAAAGCTCAAGACCAGTGTGAGTAGATGACAGAAGATCAGCTAAAATAAATATTTATACTATTAATTATCACTTTGTCAAGATGAAATTTCCATCCGTGAGATAAAACGGTTAATCTGCATAACTTTGAATAAGAATATTGCAACAACGCGTGCTGTGTACAGTGATACATCAACAACGCAGTCATAAATAATGTTCTCAAACATTATTGAAAAATTCAAATATCAAGCCAAGTAAGAAATATCCACTCTCATATTATTATTCTCTCACCAATAGGAAATTGTAAATGATCCTCCAGACTCTCCAACCATACTACTAATATTCTGGTATCTGTCTGCATGGGAAGATTATGCTTTGTACTTCTCCGGGGTTTTATTGGATCTCCACTAGATGTGCTAGATGGCCCAGAACCAGATAAACTTGAAGGCTGTTTGTCAAAGTCAAGCGACAAAGCACGCGGGTTTTGAACTCCAGCTTGCTGACTGACTGAATAGGTACGAGTTCCAGAACTCTCGCTAATACTTCGCTCGAACCAAGCTGAAAGTAAACTTCTCATATTACATATATTTTGGCTATGATGTACTATATTTTAGGTGCCGATATTCATCCGGACGCCCAAGTTCTTTCATTTAATTTACTAAAATTTAATAAATACTGCTGTGCATCCACAACACCCTGATTCGCAACGTGATATACAAATTTTTTGTTTCACGCTTAACCACACTATATGAATATCAAACAGAGCAAAATTATAATAGTATAATTTTTGATTTTGATTTCAGTTATGTAATTACACACATACGGTTATGTCATAGTTATAACAATTAAGAAAAGCTTACTTTGCCCACCATTTATGTCACTGTTGTAGGTTGAGTCATCCATGGAATCTGAACTTGTATTGCCAATTGAGTGCGTTGGTACTATGAACGCGACTTCGGAACTTACATCAGCCCAGTATAGAATATGTGTATCGCCATTGTATAAAGCTCCACCATGATCACTGTGAGCTGGTTGAGGTACGTTCACCGGTACCGTAGCACGCCATGATGTAGACACATGACCTGTCCATCCGGCATGGCAGGATACTGAGACTGGCCAGCCAAGAGAGCTCAAAAATTCCAGAAAATGTGGAGACACGTTGCTTTCATTTAACTATCGATGGGACAGCACATGAAAAGAGTAGGTAGATATAATTTAATTTTTTTGATCCAGCGATTTGGTGCAATTTCACCAATGTTATTTTACGAACGATCTTAATTATTGAATAGGTGACGGAGTTTTTGCTTTTATAGCACTTACCACGTTTGATAAAATCTCGTCTGCTAATTTCTGACCAGCTTTCACATAAAATATGTGAACGGTATCGCATGTTCTTGGACTAGTATGATCTAAGCTTTCTAGATCAGTACAAAATCCTGGTATAGTTGGGTCAAGTGCGGTGAGTCCGCTAGTACTAGAGTTCTCGTTATTGTCATTATCCAAGTTCAAAAAACCAAAGTGACTTAAAAATAACCTTGCCGTTTGAAATTCATGACAAATTTTCGGTGGCGTGCACTCGTCAATTTTGTAATTCGCATTTTTTCTCAGTTCATGACTAGATTTTGACTCCAAGTTGATTTGACGATCGAGTAGTTGTGATAGAAGATGATGTTCATTTTTGACAGAATCGTTATCGTTCATCACTGCATCTAAACTTGGTATTGACTCGTCCCTGATAGATGGGAAAATATACGATGATAGATCAAAAGTAAAATTAATGATATTGAAAATTAGTTTAAGCTTACACCCTGCAATGTGGAATTCTGTCGACGTTATCTGGGAAAAATCTTGGCCTGTAATCGGGTCTCGGAGCAGCTTCAGCCAATGGAAGTGGGCGACCAGGATTTGTATTAGCACTCCTTACACTGGATTTGTGTCTAGGAAGATGTCTGAGCTGCATCGTCCAAGCGTGTCTACCAAACGGACCTCTTATTAAGACTGTGACAGTGGGTTGTGGATCTTGATCATTTCCCAATGGCTCTTCAAGCAATGCTAACATCGTAGCATTTTCCGCTACAAAATAGCGAAATCTTTCAACAGCTGCTTGGCGAGCCACACGTCCACCTGTCCAACTATTACAGTGCCGAAGTAACGATACTTCATCGAGAAGAGACGAAAGAGATTGAGCTCCACATGCACTTGGAAAATATCCGACCTAGTTGTAAAATTTTCTAAATAAGATATCTTAGATTCGATCTTCTGTGAAAGAAACAGCAAAAAAACTCTAACAGGCATTGGACTATTGCATAAAATAAATCTGACCTGCTCCAATATGATGGTCAGCAATGCGTCAGCCGCATCTCTAACTCGCATGGATGCTGGCTTTAATTCCTTTTCATCTTTCATTTTCACAGGTTCACCTGGCTTACCTATACTTTTGGTCCCTGAAACACCTAACTCTACGACCTCTAATACAGTTGTGAGGCAGTCCTTGTCCTAGAAATGTTTATAATCAACATTTACAATTACTTAGAATGTCATAATCTCTACAAACCTGCAATAATTGCGGGTGAGCAGCTAGCCACGTAGTTAAACAATTAAATGCTGCGACAATAGATGAGTGTAAGTCTTTTGAGTGAGCCGGAGGTGGACGCCAACATTGGTAGGCAATGTAGTCACATAACCATTTAACAGCTCGCTTACATTCCAGAGCATCTGTACATCATTAGACATGTCATTAGAACTTTCACATTGATATCGATTGTTACTTATTATTCATTTTGATTTTTTTGATTACATGGAAAAAGTAAAAACTGTAGGACTTGACGAGATAACTGTATAGAAATTAGTCCAACCTGTAAGTTTCCGTGCTGCTCAAGATAATAATAAGATTAAAATCTCTACCTTTGCAGTCATTTAACGTAGATCAAGAAACGAAACTGTTTTACCTGTCTCTCGTATGTGAGTTCTTGCTAAGCCTGTTAATAACTCGAGTGCTGCCAGTGATATATTCAAATCCGTTTTCCAAGAGGAGATTAGTCTGTGACAGACCAAATATGTAGCTCGTACAAATAGAGCATGTGCAGAATCTGTAACAGAGAAAAATCAAAATTGCTGTTGAAACATTTTTGAATGATACAATTGGAAGACATATCTAATCGCGAAGCATACCTAAGTTATAAACGGCTGTTCACACAAGACATGGATGCATATTATTCACAGCACTACGAAATGCAATAAAGTACTTACCAAATGCAATGCTTTCCTCTTGAAGGGTGACGATATCAGAACCATCGCCGAGCGAACGTAGATCGCTGGAAATGCTTACTTGACTGGTAGAATCACTCGCGACTATCAAGCGGGTGACGATGGTACAATGATGAATGCGCAACGAAACACAACCCAAAATTAAAATAAGAAACAACACGTCACAGAAGCGTGAGAAGCGAATAAGAGAAACTGCGTGGTAATATGATTTTCAAATTCAATGTCTAGCATCAAATCCTACATTCAACTTCGTCATTGTCGATGGCGTGATTTTAGATAAATGCATTCATGTGCCATTATAATCTGCACAGAGTATTCGCATTTCCAAATCGTTTTCGTGAAACTTTAATTTTTTTAATGACCCGTGCATTCCTTTGCCCTACCTTCTTTATCATTTGTAAAGTGATAAGGAAGAGACATAGTTAACTGAACCAACGTTCAGTCGTCACACTCGAATAAGATGTAGGTAGCAACAACAACCTCAATAATTCATATCAAATTTATCATTGATATCATAGTATGCATCAAACATTCAACGAAAATCAGTATTATTCGACTGCCATCAAATTTCGATAGAATTGATCAGGAGTTATTTTGAAAAAGAATATCATCTAATACAGCACATACCTGATGACAGTAAATTTGTCGTAGTGTCACTCGCTATTGTATCAGTTTGAGTTACTTGTTCGACCTCCTCAGCAGCTGCAGAATCTTGCACACTTAACATAAGTCCTCCTACGAATGAGAAAAACAATGAAAAGTGTGGAATACTACAAGGAGACAATAGAATAAAAAACCTAATGAAGTAGTTATCACGAATCAAGTCATACCTAGAAGCATGTGTGTATTTTGAGGATCGGATTCTACTTGCAAAGCATTTATCAGCAAGTTCATGAGCCGTGGTTTCAATTGAGCAAACGTTACTTGATTTCTTTCTTGATTCCCAATGCCTACCAACGATGGCAGTTCTTTAATCGGTAAATTCTGTATGTAAAAAATAAAATATGAAAAAAATAAACAAAGGTGATATTTTTTTGAAGGATTTGTAAAAATGATTTCCCATAATACTGCTTCATTGTCATCCCACCTGTAGATTCAATGGGAGAGTCAACATGGATATTAATAAGTGAATAGATGCTCGTCTCAATTCAACTCTTGACACGGAATTAGATTTCAATTTCAATTCTTTTTCAGGCAGTACAACTTCCAATGCAGATATTACCGCAGGTACTAAAACTTGCACACCATCAAGATCCAGGCGAAATAAATCTGCTGAATTCAATAATATACTAGCTAGCGTTTCGCCGCACTCCCGTGTCTAAAATCAAATTTGCGATGTTTAAAACATGGATGAACAAATTTCTCATGTTCACAACGGTTAATTCGTCACAAATTTTTTTTTACCTCGTTAATTTTCAAACCATGATACATGGCTTGATAAAACCTGGCCAAATACACTGGAAGAATTTCCTCGCCTGTTTTTTTAGCACAAAATATTCTGCAAAGAGCTCCCATAGCTTCGGCTCGTCCTGATTCGTACCGATCGATGCCAAGGGATGTTGGTATTTCACTTACAGATTCTTGTAAGGAGCTTGGACCATCAACAAGAACAGATGACGGACGTTTGGACGCACCTGAAGGCTCTGAGAATTTTTCCGACATTATTATCATCTTAGCAATATTGATTTTCCAGTTCGTCACTTACGTGGCAAATTCTGTGACCATCCATCAGTACCTATGAATGCTGCTTCGAATAACCATTCACTAAATAAGTGCAAAATACTGTTACACTTTGGTCTTCCTGGGGCCAAAGGAGGCCTTGCATCTTGACCTATAGACGTGACGGCTGAAAATATTCAATTCATTTAGACTTTGCATATGAAGAGCTGGAAATTGTAAATGCAATATTCTGTAGAATCGTAGTTGTACTGGGCTCACATGTAATGCTCGACGTTGACGATGGTCCAGAGTTAGGTGTTGAGGGAGGCGGGTTGTTTGATAAACGACTCGTCGTTAATCCAATCAGGGAAGCTTTTGGTATTCCTAAACAATAAATTTGTATGAGAACATAAACCTTGTCGAGTCAATATTCAGTAAGACAAAGGCTCGACAGAGAAAATTAATATTGCATAAATATAAACGTGAGAATTTTGTAGTCTCAGTTACGTAGAAGCGGCGGTCTTTCAGATTATTTTACTTCTCGGTTTAATCAGTAAAACATATTTACATGAAATTTCATTCGGAAATACCTTCTTATTAAATATGTATAATGTTTTGAAACCTGCAACGATCCATATCGGTTTCTTTGAGGATACCGAATGACTATATGTCCATTGAAAATGGTGATAAATTTCCATGAAACCAAAACATTGCTTTGGGATTGTCCTTTCCGAGGTATGAATGTATATACAAATAACAAATAGTCAAATGCAGAGCAAGATCAGTGCAGAGAATGTACCCTTCGTAACAGCAGAAGGTGTGACGCTGAAGCTTTTGGCCAGTCTGCGTTGTGTTGGGGGTGTGGGGGATGGTTGCGGCTGATCCTTACCACCAACTTTATCTCCGACCAAACCCCCACCACCGCTAGCTCCAGATATAATGCTGGTAATGCAGCACTCCTCCCAACAGCAAGCCTGTGAAACCCCTGAAACATTCGTATCACCGTGCGACCACAACCGAAATGTGAACAAAAATCGAAAGAGTGCTCTTCACCAAAATTGTACAACCAAAATTGTGCAAGTAAATATTCATTGTGCATCCGATCACCAGCAATTATGATGACAATTAAAAAAGTGCCAATAAAATATTGAAATGTGCTATAAGCGACGAAAAATTAAAAGTATTGCACAAAGTATCATCATATCATCAGATGTCACGAACACGAAAATTTGTCTTACCTAAAAATGCGTCAACTTGTCCGGCAATGCCTTTAATCGCTTTAAGAAATATTTGCGGTAGTCCTTGCAGGCAAGGATGGTGACAAGGATCAACGACATTTGGACTGGCAATAGCATATTGTAAAAATGCCTGAGTTTGCGAAACCACAGCTGGTCTGCACAAATCCACAGGATCGCCAACACTACGCAATAATCTATACCATGCCTGTGCCACAGCTTCATCACTCATCGACGGAGGCACCAAATGCACATCTTCATCGCCTGGCAGTATCGCGAATTTCAATATTGAGCATATCAAGACTATTGTAATCAAGACTCACTGATTTTCAACTCCGGAAACGTTGGTCCATACATAATTTGCAGTAATTTTGCTGTTAATGCTAAACATACACGGTTCCATTGTTCTATAAGTGCTAATCTGTGGCGCCAGCGCAAACACGATTCACGTAACGTGCGCCACAAGGGCGGTGATGGAAAACTGCGTTGACATGCCACTAACCATACCTTCAATAATAACAACTCATGTATCATTTTGAATGACATGATATCTATTCGATAACAATACACAAGACGTACCTCTAATAATACACCAAGAACCCTTTCACATAGTTGTTCTCCAGCGTCTTCTCTTACGGCTGGTGGAGCGAGCAACGCGTCGTTTATTCCAATTAGAAATAACAACAGACTCTCCCATGTCTCTCTTTCTAGTATCGCTGGACCACGTGCTACTTGCTGTAATGTTCTCAAGACTCTGTGACACAACACTGCTTGTCTGTTAATTGTGTCGGCTCCTATAAGCAAATGGAAAATTTACTTGAAGATGCATAAGTAATTTAATGATATTTCAAAAGCATCCAAGCTAGTAGATACAAATGCACGCAATGAAAACAACGTGTTAATTGAAGCCATTACCTATATCCTGATATAAAAAAGGCCAGACTATGAAAAATAAAAATATGGAACAATGTGGTTAGAGTTTAATCTGTGAGGTTTATTATACAAAGTGAGAACCAGTTGGTACGATTAAGTAGGTATATTAAGTAGGAAATGAAAAGGAAAAAGTTACGTGTGCTTGACTGTGATATAATATACTAACATATCAGCACAATTTAGAGAGAAAAATATATAAGACAATCATACCAACTGAATTAACAATGGGATTGATAAATATTAACTCACCTTCTCCTTTTCTAGGTACAAACAAATTATGGAAATGGCTGATTATTTTTCTTGCATAAAAATTTGGATCCTCCACGATAGGTCTTGGTACAGAAATCTTTGGTGAAGAATATAGAGCGGATAGCCATTCGCAATAAACATTCACGCAATCTCTAACAGTGTCGTGCTCGGCTAACGGCAAGGAAAGTCCAAAACAAATGACTTCCATACACCATTGAACTTCACGGTCTGTGTTCAATGGACTCTGTTCAGCAGCCTGGGCTATGCCAAGATTAGCAGCAAGCTGGCGGACTATGGACAGAGCAACTTCACGACCTGCGAGGGGATGAAATTTCTCTAAAACGCTCTGACTTTCTTCCGAGCCATTTTGAATCAAAGCGCTCAGAGAAGCCCATTCCGAATACATTCCTCCGCCGGAATCCTGCAAAGATATGACAACCAAACGGGTAATGTTTCACCAATACAGATACTATCAAATAACAAACGAGTTAATAATCGAAATCATTAAACCCAGATAGAACTAACAAACGCAACCAGTGCAGACAATAAACTGTGCAATATACTGGATGGTTAACGTGTAAAAATAATTTTCTTCAATAGCAACATTAAAGTAGATTTCGCAACTTTGTTAAATTACTATTTATAAACAATAAACGCGCAAATTATTTATTGTTGACAATTTACCATCGAATACGACCACGTAATTTTTTTACCGTTAGCTCTGAATTAATATTAGTGTACGTGTCAAGCATATAATCTATGGTGAAACTATTAACCCGTTACCTTTAGATTAACTCTGTTGAATACGCCTAAATTCATAGATTACCATGAGCATATGTGACGTACGGTTTAAAAGGAATAATATTACACCTCGGAGCTGTCAAACCCAAAGGCGAATACCTAGAGAGGTTAACATATAAATTCAGATTGCAGCCTAGTAGACTTTCGGGATTAAGAAGGCGCAGTGGCGAAAACGTGAATTATACGGCGCCGTTGGTAGCTATGTAAAATAACCATGCAAGATCAAGCGAAGATCGCGTAACATTGAAATCATACGGTTGCAATGGCAATCTATTATAAATCTTGCTATTAATGGCCAACGAATAATGAGTATAATGAGAATCCAGTCTTGAGGTGACACTGCAAACGGCAATCGAAAGCTATTGACATCCGATGCTTTCGATAGCAAATGAGCGGAAATATGGGATTTAAAACCATTTACAGAATACCGTCCCACGAGAACCGCAAGAAGTCAGTCGTTTCATATGTAATCAAATGATTCGATCACAAATAATTCTTGTTTGGAAGACAAAAATATCCGTTCTCGTGAAGAATGTTCTCTTCTCATTGGCGGATCGTTTTATTCAGTTTTTTTTCCCTTCAAATGTGGTATTGTTACAGCATAAGCATGATGTCATCAGTGTTTGACCCGTATGAATAATACTGCAAGAGGGTAAACCAATGAGGGATCAAGTTCGACAGTGATCACCAATCGAAACTGGGAATCTCTCGTGGCGCTAAACGAGACACCCATGGATGTTTGAGAAAGCAACCCTAGTGAGGTTAAAAAAACTGTAAAAATACATGGCGCATCATGAAACAGACGGGATGAACGAGCGGCACGACAACAGTCAATCACGGCTCTCCTAATCAGGAATTACATCGGAATTACCTGCTTGTGATTGGCTGTTTCCATGGCGCTCGTTCATCCCGTGCGCTTCGTGATGCTACATCTCCAGGTTCAACAGTTTCATATGTACAAAATTACAGCCGTTTGGCGGCGGACGTGATAACGAACCGCTGAAAATTCCCTTTTTGCCATTTTCATCGTGTTCTAGCCATCGGATGCCATCTGGACTATGCGCAATCGATCGAAGTCGATCCTTGCAAATTTCAAACAGTATCTGACAATGCATCTACGCTCACTAGAAGTCGAGCAATCCAGAAAACACAGAGAAGATACTTGACGATGTCACGTTTCAACAAGATGACAGAATATCTGATCCGCTATCACCGTACTATATTATTTTTTTTCCGCCTCTCTGGACATGTTTTTATGGGGATACACGAGGCTGGATCGGCGAGTTCCAGAAGCCTCGCCAATCTTTATAACTGTCAGGTCCAGCTATCAAGTGGACCAATTGTTTTTCTTTCAGTAACCTGTGCTTCAATCGCTCCACCATACGGCCCAATAAACCAATCTTCAGCGGTGGTTGGTGCTTTTGTGTTTTACGAATTCTCATAATACCTTTCAATAATTTCAGCTAATTCCAAATTTTTTGTTCAGCTCCTTCGCGAATAGCGCAAGTTACAAGTAATATCACGGCAGCTGTCTTGAGCTCGTGTGTTTTTTTGAAACCAGTCTTTGGCAGGATCGACCATATTATTTCCGTATCGTTGACATTCATTTGACAGCCATAAACGTGGAAGTAAACTGCAAGGCGAACAAGTTTGATATAACACGGAATGCTTCATCTTGTTTCAAATTCGATAAACAGTCAACAACGTACATTTAGGGCAACTTTCACAAAGTTCAACTCAATTAATAAAAGTTACAAATAACATTCACCCTTATGATTGTTACCGAAACTTGGTTTCAAATAAGGAACAATCTCTAGTGTTGTGGAAACAGTCAAACAATTAGACTGCATGAAATCCTTTAAATCTGGGCTTCTTCGAATTCTATCAAGCTTCGTCGATCGTTCTACTCTTGTTTCATCAACGCGAGATCCATCGTGGGTAGGTAGAGTTGACGATTTTGAAGTGGCGGCATGTTGGAATCGATGTGAGCAGAGGTTATGTCGAGGTGAAATTTTGTACTCAATTTGACATCCGACATGACAAAATGAAATTTTGTACTTGTCGATGACATTTCGATGCAGTCCGTAACCATAAGACATACATCGCAACCCGCTCATTATTGAATTAGGATTAAATACGTGTCTATCCAAGATTAGAAATGATATTTCCTACGTACACCTCATCATGACATAGTAATACTACAATCACACGGCAGCACGTCTGTGTGGTGTACAGCGTTTGGCTCGCTTCCATGGACCTAGGAATGATCAGTCGCCTGTAGCGGTTTGATGATAGGAAAACAAATCTTTTCATTGAATTTCGACAACACGAGTTACGCCGTTGCACAATACATTCGGTTTCCGGTTTATTCGCGTTAATGAAGTGCTGTGTATGTAGTTTCTGCTAGAATTCACTGCGCGTGAAGTTATCTACCGAATACACGACAAATATCGACGAGATAGTTGTCATGTTTATTTTTCCATGTGGTATCTATTGAAAGAAATGTTTTGAAATATGTTCGTCGCGACACGTTTATAAGATGTTATCAAAGATGGCAGAATAATGTGAGGGTCAACGTTTCAATTGCGGAACACCGTTACGATCAACAGTATTGAGATTGATTTAAACTTATTGCTCATGAAGAGAAGAGAAGAAAACACTAATTTGCAGGACAATATGTCAACCGAAACAGTGCCTGTTCTCGTTTGTGCAAACACATCGCATCCATCCACAGGTGATATTTATATTGACAAGGATGAGGTAATTCAATTTTAACAATTTTATCGTGTCAAATCCATAGAGTCGATTCCACGGACAATAGTAATTTTCCCGATTAATTTCCGAATTAGTAGTCAGCCCACATCTCTCACTTTTCGTATATTTTAACATTTTCAAGCTGCGCCCAATGATTCTGAATCATCAATGACGTTTGCAGTATACAAACATTGTACAACCGAATTAACTAATATCAAATAAGCTTCGCGATAGTATGAATAACGATTAAAAAGGTCAAATAATATTTACATGACTGTTCACTAGCATTGATATCTATTTTGGACAATGCTTTCAATTACCATGATTTTTAATGTTGCATTGATATGTTACTATTGATGGAAAATGTATCAAACTAGTTACCGCCTAGTTTATAATAATGAGTGCACCTTGCAATTGATTACATTGGGTAATGATATTATTTTTTATTAGTTCAAGATAGGTAGAGCACGAGAAAATGATGAGGTAATTGCACACGTTGCAATATCACGACAGCATTGCATTTTCCACCATAAAGAAAATGGAAATTGGGTAATTGAAGATGTCAGTTCGAGTGGTACTCGAGTGAATGGAACTCCACTTGGACATGGACAATCACGTACGATCGTGGTTGGAGATTTCATTCAATTTAGTCTGTCAAATGAATTTTCATACACATTCGTTCTTAGCATAAAAGGTGAACCTTTGGCGAAGAGAGCCAGAATGGCTGAACCCACAGATATGAATGATATTGTATCGAAACAAAAAACCTTCGAAGAATCACAACAAATGGAAAGAAGAGATCTCGCAGAGAAAATGAAAGCGAAACAAACGGAGCAGGTAGAGTTAGAGCGTGAATTGCAGAAATTATTGACTGATAGAGATGCAGCATTAGGAGAAAAAGATCACTTGAATAAACAAATCCATTCGTTGGAACAAAACATTGAAGAAGTGAAGCTCGCAGAAATGAATTTGGACCGTTTGAATCGTGAGTTATCAAAAAGATTGGACAAAGAACGACAAGAATTTGAGCGAAAGTTAAACGAAGAGAAAAGTAAGATGCAAGAAGCTCTAGAGATCAGTAGGCGAGAAAAAGAACTTTTAGAAACAGAGATGCGAGAACAACTGGAGAAGTTGAAGAATGAACAAGAAGTTGAATGCAGGAAGTTGACAGAAACGTTGAGCGAGGAGAAGAAAGCTGTACAAGAGAAGTTACAAAACGAACAAATGGTATTTGCTGAGAAGTTGAAACAAATGTCTGAAGCTCTGAGTAAAATTGAAGCTCGAGCCGAAGAGTTGCAAACGGATCTTGAAAACGAAAAAGGTATTAATATTTGCCATAAATATAATTATAAATTGTTGATCATCTAATATGTGCAGTGTATATTACTTGAATTTCCTTCATATAAGTAATAGATTTTCGAAACCTTTAATTGCGTTTTGATTTTTACAGCAGCCAAAGCAGCTGAAATTCTCGTACTTGATACGGTAGTGGAAACCGTCGAAATTGGTAATAATGATTTGGAACAGAAAATCTTGGATACAATAGACTTGACGATCGATAAGTCGCCTGAAGCAAAAATTACTCCTGATGCTGGGATCCCATCGGCTACAATAGTGGACGTTTATAATAAAGTAGGAGATATCATGGACGAACAGTTGACCTGTAGTATCTGTTCGGAATTATTTGTCACAGCGATTACGCTGAATTGTACTCATACGTTTTGTCAATACTGCATCAACACTTGGAGAAAGAAAAAGAAAGAGTGTCCTGTGTGTAGGTCATCGATCATAGCTATGAATCGATCATTAGTTGTAGACAATTTCATCGATAAAATGATGGAAAATCTGTCAATTGAATACAAAACACGAAGAATGGAAATCATTGAAGAAAGGAGAGGTAATCGACATCGACTTTCCTCTATCACACCGCATAGCTATGCCTTTTTCCCTGTACTACAACACGTAACATGTTTTTCCTACAAATTACACGTTTTCTACATGGAATGTCCCTACTCGTTATACATAATAATATGTAATTATTAGGTGTTTATATATTGTGTTCAAACAAGTCCAATACCACGTTCAAGAATAAGCCAGGCAATATTGTTTTATCAAAATGCTCAAATATTTCAGTAGAAATCCACACTGAATAAAAATCAGTTTTATTTTCAAATAATGGTCATATCCCAAAATACGCGCTTCTGGCAAGAAATACATAGATAATAGCTATCGCGATTGAAACTCAGAATTGTGGAATTGATGTTACGTTAAATTGCATCAAGTAGTTATGTATGTTCTAGCCGAAGAAAAAATTGCGAATGCTCCGACTACTAAAGGAAAAGGGAAAAAAGGTAGATCCAGAGGTGGAAATAATAACAACAATGTTAATGACTTGGGAAATTTGAGCAACATTTCTGCAGCATCGACTAGGTCAGTAGGTTAGTGTTTTAAATTATAATATATGTGGATACGAGTGATATGCGACTGGGGGGGATGCTGGTTTAGATGATCAGTATTTGATGAACATAAAAAAAAAGAAAATTTATTAAACATGATTTCTTAAGATCTGGCTATGTTGAGTGTTCATAAAATAAATAATTCTTTCTATTCTTTAACCAATTCGAGTCAATGACACTGAATTGCACTTTCAAAGTAATCTCAAGCTTATATCTCCGGAAATTCGACATGAATATGATACAAGTTGATTAGGAAGTTATATTTTGTAGCAGCGCATCCTCCGACAACAGCGTCATCGGAGCGAGGCTTGCACACTCAAGCCGTATACTTCGTCGGGAATCGACCCAGAGCAACCACGAACGAGACGATTCCTCAAGTTCATCAAGTCAACATGACCGCTCAGGTATAGCAAGTCCATGGAATGATTCATGCTATAAAACTCTTGTTTCTGATCATATTTTTATATAGCTTGAAGTTTTATGTTTCTGACGACGTATCAAATGTATGATAATACTGATTAGTACAATAATACACTTGCTGGTTGCACTATATAGTTTTGTTTCCGTGGAAGGACATAGGCAGAAGTTTGAAATTTAACCCTCTATTTTACGATTACCTTTAGAATTTGATTTGGTTTTATTCTAGGAACCACCTCAGATTATCAGAGTTCCGGTGCAGGTAGTTCCCAGCAGCTCAATCAGGATAATGTCGAGACCAGCTCGAGCTCTGGCACCGGTAAATTCAAAGTCTGATCAATTCAATCACATCGAGACGCATAATTCAGTTATACATTAAAATTCTTATCTGTACACACAGACGACGACAACACCAATCCGCTTCAGTCAAGTTCGACCAGCAGTTCGAGCTCCCACTCCGGCGACTCCGATAGTGCGGACACTGAGGAACAGACAAGGAACAGAGGTTCGCTGCACGTCAAAAGTCATAAGTTGAATAAATTTTGATGGAATGTTATGCGTCATACATTTCCAGCATCTGCATTCGTTAATCGTTGAGATGCAAATTGGTTCTCATTGTCATGGTATTGATTATTAGTCAAGATGTGAAATATTTAACCACTACGTATATTCAATACTATGGAAATGTCATACATGTAGTAGATTGCTCTTTCAACATAATTCGACTGCAGACTTTGCTATTTCAAGTAATATATTCTATAGTGAGGATTAAAAATTTGATCTGTGAGCAAAATACTAATTTTAAAATGATATAAAGATGATTTAAGTTATGGGGTCAAATTTTAATGAAAAAAATCCATCTAAACCAATCTAAACCAATGTCCATAATTGATGTTTTAGCGAACGACTCGGACGACGATTCTGACAGAACCAACGAATGGTGGAGCAGCGACTTAGACGGCAGCGAGAGCGATTATTCGGAAGGTATTCCTGATCGTATCTTTGCTGGCTATCAGTTCTGTTACCTTTGTGGAAATAGCGATCACTTTGCTCCTGAATGTCCGTACAGGTGATTTTGTCGTAGCCCGATGAAACCTGAGATTATGCCGAATCTTGTGTCATGAGATGTATGCAATATTTATCGCCATTTAAATAATCGGTCGTGTAACTCAATTTATTGTTTAACAAAGCAAGTCATAGATCAGTATCAGTATACTTCGAAATCCATTAAAAATCCAACAATTTCGGCAGGTTAAAAAACATTCATTATTCTCCAAGATGAAAATCTTCAGCTCGTTTTCTTCATAATTTTATTCATTACTTTAGCGAATATGTAATCTGAGAATAAAATGCGTACATTTCTACGTTTCTTGAGACAAGAATTGATAGTAAAACAGATACCCAAAATCGTCCGGTAGAGTATTTAAAGACATTACTTTAGACTCGGTAGGTATATAATGTTAATGAATACTGATTACCTCGAATACTCACCTAGCATTGAAGATCTGATGAGAGATGACCAATAAATATTCAGTATAATGGTAATCCTATATTTGGCACACATAAAATAGGCATGATCATTCGAGTTTTTTTTACATCCAAGTCAATTCGTTCTAGTGACATTGGGCATGACCAGAAACGTTTAGCTATCATCTACGATATTTTTTCGTTCGAATTTTTCTTTATACAATTCGTTTGATAAATTTATTTTCTAATATTCACAAATTTCAGCCCAGATACACTGTCACTAGTGCCAACAGCTTACATTTAAGGATTTTCTGATTTTTTCGCTGTTCATACTGTTTGATATACAGTATTGCTTGAAGATGTGTACGATTCAGATCAAAAATGTGAAATTTCGGTAACGGCATTAGAAATATTGCATACGTCCTCGCCAACGATTCAAGCATAAATGTTCAAAATCCAAGAGAATTGTTTTGTTTAATGTTTGTTACATCCTATGTTATAATACAAAAGAAATAAAATTATTTTGTAAATCTTTGATTCTTTTATCAATTACGAGGCAAAAGAAATCGTTTTGCGTATCGTGTATCAAAGCATAAATGGCCTTTATTTTATTGTAAACAATTTGAAATGTTATATCTGCTTGTATTTGCAATTGATCCTTCATCCGTGACTCTGTACTAGCTTCATAGATCACTGTGCCTTCAAAGTCTTTAATATCGCGCCATTGAATTTCTTAAGCTAGATATCTGTATATGGGACATGTGCCACTTCTATTCAGACCACAATAACCTACGAATTTCCTCGTTTATTATATTTGTAGTTATTTTTCTAGTCTCTCAGATCTTCTTGATGTATGTAGACTTTCTTGCACTTCTATAATCTTTCTGATCTTCATGAAGCCTTCAACCTTGACAAACCTCTGTATGCAAGATTCTTTCGCATTTCCAACCTTCATGTAATTTTTTGCAATCTTTATGAATCTTTTACAAGCCATTAGGGCCTCAGTAATTTCCCTGCAAACCCCAATACGATCCATACTGTTTTGCTCAGTCTCTGTAAGTTCCACGCAAGCCTTATGACCTATATAGTGTTAATATTTCGAACAAAGATATTAAATGGAAGGCTTTATGAAATAACATTTAAGTTTGCTGGAAAATAAGTGAATTTCGTCATTGTTAAACACTTTAGAATATTTAATACTGCGAACATGTGATATGCATCGTAATGAAATTGATATTAAGGATTTCAAAACATTTTTTTAAACTTTTGAAACAGCATTATTGCTCAAGATAATTTATAACGTGGTCCTAATAACAATTATAATTGCGATTGTACTTTGTAGTTACTAATTACAATATCAAATCGTATTTAGTCTGCAAAAAATAAAAATTACAAACGTATTTAGTAATAAGTAATAATATGTAGTTTTATTGTTATTTTTTTGCATATCCATTCACGTTCATCGACACTATTGATACACGCATCAAGGCCACGCTTAAGCAAGTTCGTTATCACGACATGATCTAACGTATTCACCAACTATTTTTTTACCTTACTACTTTTCAAAGGGAATGGAAATAACGATTTTATTGTAAGATCAACCTACAAAGTAATGGTTGACGATCCTACCATAAACCTTGATTTACTGAAGTATAATTTTTTTGTGCATTGTACGAAACAGTGGAAATGATAAATGATAAGAGATCATTCGAGAGAGTACAATTACCGGATGCGTAGACGAACTTCGGTAAGCAATTAATAACAACACCACTTTACCGTCAACAAATCAATTGTTTTTCAACGACAACAAACATTAGATTACACGCAGATGATTAAACATTGATCACACCAATCTCTAGCTGTTCTAAGCCTCTATGATACACCTTGTTAATCGAATAAGAGGAAATAAAATTACCGAAATTCAAGTGAATTAAAACTTGACCAAGATCATCGTGGAATTTCATCACATGTGTATTTTACAGCTGATAAATATTTCTGTATCCGACATCAGTATATAACGAATACACATAGCACAAATGCTTCTGGAATTTGATGATCATCATTTCGATTGAAAATTTAAGATGAACATTTTTTGCTCGTACGAAACAAAAATTGGAAGCCCGAAAAAAAATGGATATCTTATATCACTTAACATATTATCAGGCTTTGGAAAGCTGTTGAGCATTGTTCTCTACGAAAAATAATCAACGAAAAAGTACACGTTGACATGTAGTATATACACGCATGTTACTGAACTGTTACACGGCTATCGGTGAGGAGTACTTATTCTTCCTAATTTGTGATAGACGATAAGGTATATTAAATACTTTGAGTTCCTCAGATTTAAATAATTTCAAATAACTTAACAAATAATTTTTCACTTAACACACATACCTATATGTTAATCAGTTTTCTTCGCCGATTCGGTTTTCACGGAATTTTCTATAGCCTTCTGCTCTTTATTTTGTTCACATTCAGTTTCTGTTTCTCCTGAGAACCCGAATTCGTTTACTCTCGTGAGATCGATCTTGTAGATCCAACGTTGGTATAAGAATATGAAGAAAACAATATCATCTCGGAAACATCCTAGCCTATAGAGCGTTGGCATTTTAATGACGAAGGCAAAAATGTCGTCAATGAAGGTATTCAAAAATTTGTATGACATCATGCGCCAAGGTAGGTGAGCTACGCTTTTCAATTTGTAGTTAATGAACAACTGTGGCGTCATCATGATGAATCCAAAGGTCAGTAAGAACCCATACAGCATATTAAGTACCCAAGAATACCATCCTTTGTGCTCAAGATACAGGAGCGAATAAATCGCATAGCCGCCTAAGAGCGGGTACAACGCCCATGACAGATATCTAAACGCGAGCCGATCATACTCCTTTGTAGACGACTCAACGTACGATCCTTTATCGGTGAAAGATATCCTCGGGAAAATTCCCAAAATTCTAGAATCTTTTTTCACACTAATGTCCACAACCTTGTTAATTTTCCATATCTCGATACATAATCCAATACCGCAACTAATTCGTACGACAGTATTAGTTTCGTTATCCAAAACGTAAAGTAGGACAACCAAGGATTGGAAGACGTTGAAGAAAACGGAGCGAACAGACAAACCTTCCAGCGATTTACGATTATTCCAAAACTGAATATCTACAACAAAAATAAAACCACAATTACTCACACATCAAGATTATATTGTCCATGATGTTTAATGGGGTTAAGTGAATTGAAGCACTGATATGACGTCTCGACAAGTTTTTACTGTGTAATGGAAATATAAAAACGCTGCAGAGATTTTCAAGGTTGTAAATCATCTCATTCTAGATCAGGGCCTTTAGTTAGGTTTGACGCAATAATATTTGATATTTTTTCAAGTATAAGTAGACAATGTATCACTATCAGTGGATATGTTTGATAAGGCATTTCGAATAAGTACTCTAATGTTCGGAACCAATGAGAAAAAACCGTGAATATCTGCTTATCAAGATCAATAATGATTCCTCTGATAATATTTGCCGTTGAAAACTTACCATTTTTAAAAGCTAAAAGCTCGAATATACTGTGTAAAACAGATACAGCGATTGTCATTCCTAATAGGTAGGGATTCGTGTCTAATATAGTTTCTTTTAAAGTATCTTGATCACTATCATCCTCTTCCGCTGTATCCCCTAAAAATTGAATGACATTTTAAAAATTTTTTGGTTGCAAAATTCAGTGAACCAATGGCAGATCAATGAATAGGCATAAATTATCATATACCCATAAAGGATGAGGTCCATTTGTTTCTCATAGTCTGAGCCGAGTAAAGTTGCCATTTGAATAGAGATAACGGTTGGTACGTCAATTGCAGTTCCAATTCAGTAACTGTCTCATTAAGGGGCTGGTAATCACGTTGCATATTCCAAAAATCATTGTTGAAAATAACAGGCTTGTATTTATTACCTCCAGGTAAAAAATAAATATCTAAAACATAATATGTTGCACAATTGACATAAAAAATGTTGCAACATCGATTGAAAGTATCAGAACGTGAAATTATGCTTAATATTTCGTTCGATTTATTCAAAAATGACTTACATTCGTCGAGAGGTGGTGGGATTTGACCCTGAATCCAGTTGGTCTGATCAGTCACTACATTAATAGTCAAATTTGGGTGCCAGTGTGAAACGATCTCCTCTTTCATGAGCTCAGCTTTCTGCAATGTTATTGGCATGAACAAATTACTCAATATTGAATTATAAAAACAAAATAATAATGCATGCGTTAGCCACACGGTGTATTCGTACAAAGTAAACATGCTCAAAAGATAACAACAATGTTGAGTAATTAGGAATATTAAAAATAAATGATAATTATATCGGTCAATTCCTTCTCGCGAACGATTCTTACTATCATATTTGGCAATTAGACTAACCTTAATTTCTTCTTCAGTGGCTGTCGTTTCTCCTGTTAATAAATTGTGTGTCTTTTGATATTTAATTTTTTTAAACTTGTTTAGCATTTTTTTCGAGTAAGACAAGTATTGTCCAGCATACGTGGCTTTGCCCGCACTAGGATCTGGCGATTTGCCATTTAAAGTAACATAAATATGTAAATAAATGGATCCATTAAGTTTCAACTGATCCGTTGGGGCAAATTTATATTTAAACACTCTGCTCCCATCTGCGGCGGGACCACTATACCAATCTCCATAAATCAAACCAGATTCTAGCCAAATTAATGCATTGGTATTTTTAAAATCTTTAAAATTTTCTGCTTCTGATAGATAGACGTGTAGATCAAACACCGTTCCATTTTCAAAAATGTTAACAGCAGGAAGCTTGGCAGTTCCTGCTGGTGTTCCAGGTGATCCTGGGGCAGTCGTTTCAGTTGCGGGTCGCCGAAAGAATGAACTAATGAAATATATAATAAGCGCCCGAACAATCAACGATTTGGTAACAGCAAAAAATGATTCCCAGCGGGTTGGTTGATATTTCTGCCTCTGTTGATCGATTTCAGCATTGATCTGTAAATTCAAATTAAAGACATCACAAGTAGCATTTATCATGATAACAAGTAAAAGTTATCATTCAAGATGAAGCTGCCAAATGCTCTTATGTTCAACAAAATATTTTTTATCTTGTTAATCATTGAAATAGATGGTATTGTTACATCACGAATCTACTTCAATTATGGTTTTATCTAGTTTCGACGGATCATATTTCAAGGATGCATCTAAGTGATCATGAGAAACAAGTTATTGAGGTCACAAATGAACCATTAAATCGTATGATTTGTAAGATATTGCTGGTGAAATTTACCAACATACCACAACAAAAAATGAACAATCAATGTTGAAATCAACAAAGCGAAAGTCCATTAAACACACAACAGGTAGTCGTGAAATTAGGTTCTGAATTATACAACATGGCAATGACATGATTGCTCATATGGTTATTGATTTCGTTATTCTGTTTATTTATGACATGATATTTAAAGTTCATCAATTTCGCATCGTTAGGCGATACGAACGACTAATTTTCAGCGTAATTCTTACTTGTTACAGCTGACTTCGGTGAATTGGAAGGCAAAATGAAATGAGAATTAATTCTAATACAACTCGTTAATTCGTAAAGCGATAATTTACTGGAAAGAAACCTTTACTCACGTCCCTGTCTCCGTTCGATTCGTCAGCTGTCACTAGTTCTCTATTTTCCAAATTGTTTTCCATGTTTTCTGATGTATTCTCCCGTGAGCAATGAATTTCGTTTTCCTCCTCACCCGCCATCTTCGTTTACAGCCGCTGATTAGAGCATTTTACGCGACGGAAATGATACTTCGGTAGGAAGTGGTAGCAACGAGCTCCGCACACAGCCAATGATCTCTGTGGCGCACATGACGCATCGACAGTCACATAGGTCGACTGGGTCGACTACCCATCGTTCGCGAAACGACGTGGACCATCCATACCACGATCCACACATAGGTAGTCATTTTATCGAATCCGATACGTCGATCTTATGTGCCTTCATGACGAGCGATATTTGAAATAAGTCCAATAATATGCTTACTGCTCATGTAACGCATGCAAGATGCTATCAATTATTCTGGAAAAAATAGTCAGAGTCAGACTCGTTATGGGATATCAATCATTCAACGAAAACGATAACGCTTCACATGATAGACAATTTGCAAAATTTAATGATCGAAATTGTTCTCTCCTCGCATGTGTTTGATAGTCATTGACGAAAATAAGTTGAGATACATAGAATAAGGAACCAGTGCTGACTTATTGTAAGTTGCCGATTTAGAATTTGAATGTCGAACGGATATGAATACGATGTACTACGCAAGTCGATAGACTCTGAACTCTTTCAAGTGCTCTGCAGTACGCGTCGTCTCTCAACTCTATATTGTGGAATTTTTCTCAGTTTTTCACACCCATATAGATAACACATTAGCGAATCATTCTACTCGTTTCGAGTAAATTTTCATGCCATGATATCGTTCAAAATTCAGTGATGTCAGCGCTGTTCGAATACTTGCAAGATGCATATCCGATGCAGATCGCTTATTACACGTCTCCGCAGTCTGCTGTGCTCTATGCAGCTCTATGTCGTTTCGTAAGTTATTCATGACGTATAGGTATATGCATATATCAAGCTGCCTCCACCCAAGTCAAGGTCAAGGTCGCGATGATAAAGCCGCATCTGTCTATTCTTGAGCCGCGGCACACTTAACCTTGCTCGGAAGTGGCGAATCGACACGGGATTTCTACAATTGTAAATTATTGGTGTAAAATTGATGATCCGACGTCACTAGCACGTATGATAAACATTTTCCCGAAACGCTTGCTACCGAGCGGCGAAATAGGAATGGAACGATCGGATGATAAATTCGTTCAAAGAATTTTATACACGTACATTTCTTATGTCACGTGGCTCCGTATAATCACGTATATGACGATGGATCATTGAAATCTACGCGTGAAACGCGTTGATATATTCCTCAATTGGTCAGAAAAAGATTGTCATCGGTATTTGTTTTAATACGTATTTTACGGAGAAAAACGACGGAAAAACGTTTGATTATGTAACGTGAAATATTTCGAAATACAACTGAATACAACGACGCTGTCCGCCATGCTGGCGTCTGCGAGAATCATCGTTTTCTGTCAAAAATGTCTAGTTAGCTTATTTCCGGCAGTGAACGAAAGCGAAATTGACGTTGTTAGACGTGAAATAACCATCGCGCTTTACTAGCACTTCTTGCGATCGAAGTTTCAGTCACAAAAGACGAGTACGTCGGAGTTTTTCGTTGGCAAGAGATGGGAACCCGTGAGAGGTGCCAGTCGCGACATGGCGGGTTTTCGAGAAGAGGATAAGGCGCTGTTTCCCATTCAAAGTATCTCTTCTATCGTGCAAATATTTAAAAATCAGTTGGAAAATAGTTCAGAGCCAGACCTGGCATTGTTGTCAATATTAGTGGGTGCAGTTGAGAATTCGTTGACCTGCAATCGGACATTTGCGTCGCAAGAGACCGCTGTTTACGACGAGCCGAAACTTCCAGCCGTCGAATTTCACATCGCCGAAGCTTTGTACACGAAATTTCACGCTGTAATTAAAGGGGCTGTAGATCTTACCGTATATGATTCAAAATATGCGACTAGAGAACTTGTCAAAAAGGTCTCCGACGTCATATGGAATTCATTGACCAGGAGCTACTACAAGGATAGGGCCCATCTGCAGAGTTTATATAGTTATTTGACAGCCAACAAATTAGATTGTTTTGGAGTCGCGTTTGCCGTTGTAGCTGGGTGTCAGGTATTAGGATTCAAGGATGTGCACCTGGCCATGTCCGAGGATCATGCTTGGGTTGTTTACGGCAAAGACGGTACTGAGACAGCCGAAGTCACGTGGCATGGTGAGTAAAACTTGAGTTAACTTACTACGTTATTGTCTTGTTAATACGAACAACAATTGATGCAACTCTATGGAGAGCATTAATGCAATACTTCGTTTCGTAAACATAACATTAACTTTGACAAGTCACACGGGATGAGTCACGGATAGTTGTCAAGTACATTAAACGTCTCGCACGAAAAGCCAACTACGAGCCTTATAATCACAATGTCGAATCATACTTTTCGAAAATGACATTCAAACACTAGATTCGCTTTGCTAACATTAATCAGGTTTGAAATGTAAATGTTTCCAGAATCCTTTGCAATGTGGATTCTTATCAGTATATTTAACCAATCAGTTGTTAATATGTATTGTTCCATTTGTATACCGAAGATGATAATATTATTTCAATATTAGGCAAAGGTAACGAAGACAAACGAGGTCAACCTGTAGAACCTGGCATCGCATCTCGATCGTGGCTCTATGTCAATGGACAAGCAGTTGTCTGTTCGAGAACAATGGAAGTTGCTACCATTGTTTCGGCGATAAATCCGAGCCTAAGTGCGACAGCTGATGCAGCTGAGGTTGCACTTTTACAGCAGGAATTGCTGTGGCTACTATACGATTTGGGACATCTGGCAAAATATCCGATGGCTTTAGGAAACTTGGGTGATTTAGAAGAAGCCGCTCCCACACCAGGACGATCACCGGCCGTCAACTTGTTTCAGGTATGTTGTTTGAGAGATACCTAAACAAAATGGGTGGATTTGTAATATTACAAATTTAAAAAAAATCGAAAATACAGTAGTAACTACTCACATTTGCAGGAGGCTGTCCGTTCAGCAAAAAAATATTATGGTAATGCACATGTGTATCCATATACTTATCAAGGAGGATATTTATACAGACACGGATTACATGCAAATGCTCTTGCATCGTGGGCTGGAGCAGCGGACGTTTTAAGAAAGTAAGCACCGGTCGATGCACCTTATATCACGATTAATCTGCCGATAATTCGTTGGTAAGGATAGATCAATGTAGATCAATTTAGTAAAACGGTGTTGTGTTCATTTCAGGTATGATTATTCGCGAGATGATGGTGAGATATATAAAGAGTTACTCGAGATTGCAAATGAACTGATACCGCACACGGTCAGGGCAGATGAGCGACTCTTGCACCAACCACGTTGTTTCGCGTACTTGTTGAGGTTTTATGATGGTATATGTCAATGGGAGGAGGGTGCCAATACACCAGTTTTACATATCGGCTGGGCCAGGCCGCTAGTTAATACTATCTCGAAATTTGACGCGAATATCCGGGCTCAGGTTGTCATCGAGTGTTACAACGCGGAGAAGAAAGCAGAGGAAGAAAAATCAGAGAAGCGGGAAACAAGTCCGGATGAGACCTTGAATAACAACAATAATAATTACTGCAAGACGAAAGAACGAGGAAATATAGCTCGCGATTTGATTAAAAGTTTGGAATCGAAAGTTCCAACCACTCCTGCACATCCCAGCATTCAGGCATTGACAGCAGCGTGCAGCGAGAAGATACTGAACAGAGATTATTTGTTGCAAGGTGACGGTGAACCTTTCGTAGCACCGCTAGAAAACGGCATTCCTGTAGCACCGTCCACTTCACAAGAGTCGGTGGATCCGGAAATTGAAAACGGTTTAGAGGATGAGAAGCCAAGGATAACGCTCTACAGTCACAAAATGAAAGGGCTGAAAGACTTACTTCTAGCAGAAAAGCTGAACACGCACGCGATATCCTTACAACTCACTGCGCAAAGTCAGGTACAAATTGGTAAAAAAGGTAGGGGGAGTGACGAAGGTGTCAATCAGCGTCCAAAAAGGACACGCAGGGAGTAGCATTCGAACGTGTATTTCATATAAATTGAAATAATGTATCTTATATCTTCCTAAGAAATCTCTTTACAACAGAAACAACCAGGTGACTGGCGCAACGGATCTAAGTGCATTGCAACTATTCGAATTGTTGATCAAATAATTTGATAACGGTATTATATGTACGAGTACATAGTATAGACCCAATGTATGCGAAGTCAAATTGCAAATGTATCAAATTACAGTTAAAATCTACAGGTTCTTGATCATGACTCGGATCGATTCATTCTTCAAATAATGTATAATGAATCGCTTTGGGACAAGATAAGATAATTAATGTTACAAAATTAGTCGCTCGAATTGATTCCTTGCGCTAGTCGACAGTATCAAATGAATACTCCGTTATCTGTTGGTGGTGCATAATAATTATATAATATAGATTTAGTCAGCCAGTACAGATAGTATGCTTACACAAGAAAACAGAAAAGAAATGAAAAGTGAATAACAAAACAGATGGTTAGGTATAAGTATTATCGAAAAAGTTTCAAATATTTTGTAGAATAGTACAAAAAAGTCCTTGATTTTAAGTCACATAAAATAGGTGCTTGTGTCATGTCTTTTTGAATGATTATTACGTGGCCTAGTAAGGTAAGAAAAGGAACGATTTGTAAGTATTGTAAAAAATTGTCATTATGTTTTTTACGAAAAGTCTCATTTGGAATGATTCGTTGAGGATATTAACGAATGTGATAGAAGTCTAGGATGACCACGAATTGTCGCATGCCATATTTCCACATAGCTCTGAATATGCATTGTGTTTTATGAAAAGATTTGACATCTGCATCTGAAAATGATAAAAATATGGTACCTGTTCTGTTGACCTTTTCACCAACGAGTACAAGATATCTCATTGTGCAAATTGTAATTTGCAAAACTGGGGATTTCTCGTCCGAATCAGTAAAAATGTTAATTGTCACGGTGGTAGTTGCCATCAATAACGACAGAACGATAAACTTATTAGCTTAGGTCTATTCTCTTGTTGCACTTTTGCTTATTTATTGATTCAAGTTTTTCTAATTATCTAATCGCACTATTAATTATAAGTATCAAGTTGCCGTTGATGTTTTTGACGATGTAGACGAAATTTTGTTAGTATTACGCTTTTATAATCTAGTAGAAGGAAGAAGAAAAAAACTACAACATTCCACTCTGCAAGTGGTGCAAAATAATTAAGTTTATTTAACTACGGTATTTTAAGCATCAAATGCTCGCTTATTTTTATAACTATTTATTTCCAGAGTAATGATGAGTATTTTTAGATTTTGAAGGAATTTTGTTCGCGACCTTTTTAATAATACGTTCATACCGATGAAAAAAAAAAGAAAAGTAATGTAAAACAGCACAAGTCGAACCTTAGTTTGGAATTGCAATCGCATCTGATGGACAATGGATTGTAATCGAGTGACGTATGAATCGGGAGTATTATTAGTAATGATTATTGATGCGTAACTTGTTATCGAATGCCAGTGGCTTGTAGGAATGCAAATGAAGTAAATAATTTCATCGCTATTTTTCTAATTCTTATTAAGATTTTTTGCGTGACGAGTACACGTGGATTTTTGAAATAAACCTATTTCTTGAAAATTACCTTTCAATTGTTAAATTTTAGTTTCCGAGCTAGAGTGGACTATCTATCAACACTCTGGCAATATCATACAAAATAATAAATACTCCTTGATTAGCGAGTTATTTTTTATTTTTATTTTTTGCCAGCGATACGTGGATTGACAGAGCTACCAGAAAGATTTTTCCTGTCAATTTTTAATTTTCAAATCTTATCGAACAGAGCTGTTTGCCAGTCGCTGATTCAGCAACGTTGAAAGTTAAACTTATTCGCTTTTACCCGTCACAAAATCCCACAAACTATCTATACGATGGAGAAGTGATGCAATTTTTTTTCTACACAATTTGTGGACGATATAATTTTGAGTAATATTTTACAACTGACACACGTGAGACATTTTATCTGAATAACGTTGAAGTACCAGGGTACAGATTTCTATGTATTCGTTAAGTGTCCAAAGTATTAGAATACCTTAAATCACGTTCGCTTCAACCGACTAAACAACTTAATTTCATGAAAAATAGGCATCACGCGGTATTATTTGGCAAAGAAGTCAGGTCAAATGGTGGTTATAGGATAGATTACTAATGGGAATGAAAAGATAAAGATCTATAGTGTTGTCATAAATGATCACACAATAATGAAAGGCGCTACCTTACTGTGATGCAGAATCTACTATATTATTAGTGAAGTAGTAATAATATAGATATATGGAATATAAAATACGAAATGTTGAACAAGCTGACTGTCTCTCCGCTATATGTTACGAAACTTTAAAATCGTTCGCTGAAAACATTGCGAGTACGTCTGTGTCAACGGGTACTCCGCATTTTGTTGATATCTCTCACCGATTACATTTCGACGAACAGAGAAAATAATGTAAAATATTCATTGCATGCAGTAAAAACAACAGTCTGTTCTCTTATTCGTGAGATCTTGAAGCTGTATAAAATTCTTTATATTGGTGCCTATGAAAACTGACGTATGTTTGGAAAACAACTGATCAGAACGTAGATTGTACATCATATTTAATCTATTTATGCCGCTATAATAGCAGTACGTTAGAATATGACAAAGTATACATGGTAATTAAGCGAGGAGAGTAAAGATTGACGAGTCAGTGACACGTGGCCAATAATATTGAACAGAATCAAAAATCTTCGAGACTACTTCAAGCTACAGCGAATACGTTTAATGTGTAAAACCTGCGAGAAATGCAAATCTCACGATAGAGAATTGGTACATAACATATGATAAAATTCCAAAGTGGAATGAATGTTTGTTCCGCTGAACCATAGAGACAAACGAAAGATGTGTGCTCGAGAAAAAGATTCATGCGTTTATCTAATAATAATTGAATGACTTATTTGAAGAACGTGAAATCACTGCTGGCACGCTAGCTTCTTCCATATGTTACTACATGAACAAATTAGTGCTTGTGAAAGCAGCATTTATATGTCGAACCAAGTTGATCATTTGTCATACGCTACAGTGGTATTATATTTTGATCGTTCGAATGTTACCACGCATCGAAAGCATACATCGGATAAAATAATGGATATTACAAGTACATCGCAATGATATCTCAATTAACATTGCTCTGCTACTGCATGGTAAATGTGACATGTTTCAGCATGGTGAAAGAATACGCTGAGCTGAAAACTATTCGCGTAGTAGCAAACGATTCTTTTATTTTGTCTCTTCAGAATTTCAAGAGCTCATAAATATCTTTGAAGTTCTAGTTTGGTATACCCCAAATCAAGGGTACGTCGTGGTGAAAATTAACTGTTCATTTCCCTACGTTGTCGAGCCCGGGCATACGATGTAAAATTTAAATGTTTTGTACAGAAATTGCACATCGTAATTTGATATAAATAGAACAAAATTCACGATAATATGATAATTCTACAACTTTTTTGAATCTCGAGGACACCAGGGTGTAGAATTGCCAGAATTCAGTATACAGAATACGAATTGACAATTCGGCAGAAAATATTAACGTTGTAATATGAATATTTATGGGGAAAAAAATCAGTGTTAGAAAAAATGATTAGTGCTCTGCCTTGGATTCGTGGGTATAAATCGCATCCTGGATTTATACTCGGATGATGAATATTAGGAACGAGCGCAGACGAAAAAAGCAACAATCAGACTTGATACTTGCAAATAATCACCTTGGTATAAATCTAGGCTGAGTGAAATAACTTAAACCTGGTTATACGACATAAAATGTGGCCACTAATAGTACAACAAATTTGACTCACTATATTTAGCTATTGAATATAATGGATTTGTTTTGAATTCCATGTTTTTCTGTTGAATTGTTAAACGTTCGGTGTAACGCGGAATATCATGACTGACTTTAGATTGTAATTTTTCTCCATGTTACACGGTTCGATTATCCCCAATTCCATTATCTACGTGTCCCTTTTTCGTCTCAACATTTTATATCTCGTTAAGCATCATTTCACTGTAAATTCTCATTTGTAATCTATTTCGTCTTAGACGAATAAAAAGTAACCAGAATTATCGATTCGTTGCTTGCCATGAATTTCATCTTATTTTTGTAACGTTATCTCATTTTTGGTCAGTCTTGATGATGGAAATAGTTTCAACACATTAACCATCTTCCAGTAAGTGCTAATCGCTGTTAGCGCACAAGTTTGCTTAATGTGCCGCTGATCGATCGATCCATAACTTAATCATCGATCGATCTACAGGTTGCTCGAAAAAGATCCTGATTTGTATGAAATTTAAATTCTGTATGAAACTCTAACAACCAGAAAGAAGCTATAAAGCTTGTCTAAATTTGATGTTTCCAAACGATCCCGTGAGCAAACTCTGGTTCAGTCATAAAATGAAGATATCTAATGGCTAAAAATAATTGGCAATTAATGGATGTATAACCATTTGGGATATCTACTGTAACTGAAAACCTTTCGAATGTAAGCTAATGTATTCATTTCTCATTGATATACATGTATGTCATCCTGGGAACTATAAGAGCATAACTGCGAGAAACTTGAGGTTTTTTTGAAAAAATCATGTATTAAAATATTCTAAATTCAAGTTTACGATTAGATAGCAAACATCAAACACATCTTGCTACCATTTCATTACCATCATTTATTTCTTAAACAATTCATCTCGTAAAACCATACTTTTTGACAATTATACTATTATAGTTCCAAAGGTGAGGTATGACCGAACTGAATTTTTGAGAAGTCAAACGTTAAATGCTGTTGCACACCAAGAATTTTGAAGAACTGTTAGAAATTACAGATCACGTGACATATTCGATGATAATAGGTAAAATTAGGCAAAATTTAAGACGAGAAAAGGTATATTTTAACGATCCTTTAATTAAGTGGTATGATAGAATTACAATGAATTGGAAAAATTATAGTTACGAATTTACATGAAATTTATAAAATAAATATTAAATTGTAAATTGGGATTTCACGTCGAAATCTGATTCGGTGAAGCTAACTTATTACGTAGTATTTATTTAATTATTTAATATATTTCTTCGTAAAAATTACTTTCTTTAAGTATGTTACGTTAATTTTTCAAACTTTGATACTTTTAAGATCGAGCTGCGTATTTCTGAGAAAATTCCGGTTGTACGTCTCAATTTCAATGCATTTTTTTTAAACAATTGTTTCGATACTTATTCATCTAATTTTTACATTCACATTTACGCTTAGTCTTCGAACTATTATCAACTGTGACCGTATCATAGACCATGATTATATCGATGACACTTCCATGGAAGAAATTTCCTTTGCAAGACTATTAAATTGCGATTCATAAATATATACCGGAGTCCAATAATTAATCCAACGATTCACTTTGGTGAGCGCGTTTTATGTACTTAAAGCTTTCTTTCAAGCTACGTCGGTGATGCACTAATCAATAATATTTATAAAATAAAAATAACAATAATAGTCATAGTAACGATGAACATTTTCCAACGCCAGTAGCGACGAGGTGACGATAAGGAATCGGAGAATCTATCATGAATGTTTTATGTACGGCTTGGCTACATACAGTATGGAAGAGTCTGGTGACGAAGAAACCTCCTTACCAAGAGAAATGAACGTGTTATCACTCGCATTTCAATTTCTAAGGAAACACACGAAATATTATTTATTGATACTTTCTCAGGATCCACGGTTTCTTTTCATTCCGAATACTCTATAGAGAAGATAAAAAAAAGTATTATTATACGAGATTTGATATTAACGACAAAAGAACAAAAATCAATTGGAAGCTATTGATGCAGCATCGTTCCCACGTTATTGATTCGTTGCTGTGTGCGAGTTACATTACTTTTGTCATTTCTGTAACAATGTAACCACAGTAGTTATTAGTAAAGAAGTTTAGAGCGAGTTATACAAATTTTTTCAAATGTCTTGTTTTCCTGTGGATTATAATAAACTATTTTATTCTAAATTCCCACTGTTTCAATTGATTTGACAACCTGCTGATCCAATCTACGGTAATGAGATCTTAATCCTAAGCTGTTCAATAATGATAACTTATGGAGCGTCGAACGAATAATTTATCATTATATAATCATAAAATTGTGCACGAATAATCATGAATCGTGACGTATTCGACTATTTTCAAATAACTTGACTCGATGCACGTTGTTATAAGCACGCTGTTTTCTCCTTTCCGTTGCTGATGACGTACTTTTCTAATTTTCCAACGCGAATACCGATGTCCAGCCGCGCAATACCAACGAGATTCAGGATACAAGAGTTTATTGTATACTTTACAGAATTTTAACAGAAATAACATCGCCTCAATTCTGTTTTGAGCTATGGAAACAATGTCAATCAACGGTGAATATATATGTATATATATATATATAGGAATGTCGTGAAATACATAAGTAGTAAATCTAAACGGGGGCATAAAAAAGTGAAATAATTTACAAATTGTGTGAGGGTAATAAATCTTAATTTAACAGTAATATTTGGTCATTGATCGTTTTCTAAGGTAATGATGAGAGCTTGCGAATAATGATTCATTTTTTTCAACCAAAATCGTCTTGAACTTGTGTCAGTTGTCACAGTTTCACAGATTTTTTCATCAATATTATCGTTATTTACTTTAAGCACTGATCTTGTTGGGTATTCAGTGGCTAAATATCAGGAAGATTTGATCAGATTCATGCATTGATCTGCCATGTCAAACAATCAGAATCCCCGAGTAAAGTAGAGTGTACACGTAGTTGATAAATTATTATACAAATATAATACAAGGCAACGCGCGATCAATCAGCTATACCCCGACGTTGTACGTATGAAAATATTTACTCAAGGATTCACATAATATTGCATTGATGAGTACTTCATTTTCATATATTTATATTTTCTTGTAACGGTAATGTTATAAGATTATTCTGATCGTCTCACATTTTTTTTTATTATGACTGGTGGTTGAAGTGGTATAAGTTGCATTCATGGGCAAGATAATAGTATTCAACCAGAGAAAAATTCGAAGAAAAACAAAAATGGTAGATTGATCCAAAGTTTTGCGTAAACGTGATACATAATCTGATGGTGGAAATGAGTAATTTAAAACATGGCACACGAGTCGATCATAGTTGTGATCTTTGATTTTCCCAATGTAGCGTACCCAAGTTTGAGAAGAAAATGATAATGAAACGATATATCGGATTTTCATCGGTTCCAGATGGCAAAAATAATAATGTTGTTTGTTTATTATGTTAAATAAAAGACTGTATCTATAATAATATATTCGAGTCGTATTGCAACTAGCTATTTATAAGTATAATGTGAATTAATATCCGAGGCTTTGCGAAATACAGCAGATAAATGTAACGAGATAAATAAATAAGTGCAGTCAGCAACCTTTCCAAAAGGTTTTCGTGCAATGTATTCTATTTTGTTTAGATCAGTCTTTATTTCCTGTACCTTTTCAACAGGTGTACTGGTATATACATTTACCTTCGGATTGATAATCTTATTCAACTGGTCACGTTACACTTTACGTCGAGGACAGCTGCACCGGCTGCTCTTGAAGTTAAGAATATTTTCAATTTCTTACTACAATGCAGTAAGCCGTTGGCTATCTGTCACGTATAGTTTATTTAGATTCGGCTCAATCTGACGGAGAGCGAAGGACTCAACTATTCCTAAAATGCCAATATGGTTCTCATTCATATTTTCAAATACGCGGTGGTCTACGCCGATACTCAAATTTTAATATCGTCTCAAACGTGAATAGATAATGTTTGGAACAAAAATTCATCAATGGAACTGCGAACAATTGAGAGATCGTCTATACATTTTCGAGTCGAATTGAATTTCGACTCGTTGCGAGATAACGTTCATCGTTGTTAACGACTACGTTAAAGTTTCGAATATATTTGCGTTTGTGTCTGATGCTGATTAACGCGTAATCATTCTCATGTTCTTTGGTAGACTCGGATTAGCTCTGGTATATGCAAGATTACGTTTATGTTTTTATCGAGCAATCTATTACTCAGATTATCCCTACGATACAGTATCTGTAGTCTATCTGTATCGCAAACTCAGACAAGTTAACGTTCTCTCATTCTCCATCGACATTTTACTGATGATCGATAGTTTGGAAGAACCATTCCGTGAAGCGTCGCAACTGTTGAGCAGCTGCATGACTTTCATCCTGCAATCGTCGATTTTCATCCCGCAGACGACGTACCTCGTCTTCCAAAGAAAGACGGCGTCTCGTTTCCCTTGCAACTCTCAGCTCTAAGGTAGACAAATGAGATTGCAAATCGCAAACATTCCTAAAGGCAAATAATGGTTTGCATCAGTTTCATTCTTGGCTCCAATATTTTTCAACCTATTTTCCCCTCCGCAACCAATACTCACGAGATAGTTGTGCTTCGGTCAACAACTCGCTCGTCCATCCAATCTTGTCCGAGTTGTTTCAAAGATCTGGTCGTTGAATCCATCAAACTAGACCAATCTATTTCACTTTCCAATTGATCTTTCGAATCGCGTGCCGATGTCGAATTGTTCTGTAGTTTTTGCGACGAGTGAGGAGTTTTCGTAACGCGTGGTGAAAGCCTGAGTACCGAACATTATATTCAAAATGACTTCGAGAAATCCAAACAGAACGCGTCGGTTTGATTTTGAATGAGAATACGAAATAAGAAACACATTGAAATATTTTACCTTTCTTCCTTGGATAACTTATTTTCGCTGGGTGCTGGACTTGATGCTGTACTTGCATTAGAAATCACTGTTGCGGGGCGTGCCATCGTTAAAATAACTTCAGAAATATTTCCATTTTCTTGACCATTGGTTGGTAAGACAGTAAGTGTTGTGCTATTTCCGCACAAATTTTCACGGGATCTACATCGATTTTGTATTTCAATCATATTATTGTTTGCTTTGTTTGAATTTTGATTGTTTGTTATCATGTTAGATAGATTGTTATTTGGTACATGATTATTAGTACGCGCGTCGTCGGTTATATAGTCAGGATTTATCAGTTTCATCAGATCCTCCTGCAACGTGCTAGATGCCAAATTAGCGGAATTCCGATGCGAATTTCTAGCACCAGCTTTTGGTCTTGGGCTTTGATTTCTAGAACTACCACTGGACGGCGTCAGATTTCCGCTACGATGTCTGTTCGCTCTACGCAGGCGAGGAGAGACATTACCCGATCCGTTAGATAGCTCATCTTCGCTGGGTAGCGTTGAAATGTCTGTTGAATTTCCATCGGTAATTCGCATTTCTGGTGGTAGACTAGAGGTGAAATCCTTCGGTCTGTACTCTATACTCACTTTGTGCGGTATAGGTCTTTCGGAGATGCTTGTTTTCAGGCACGTCACTTTGTCACCAACTTTAAATTCATGAGGAATTTCGTACCTAATGAGATCTCGACTAACGTCGATCTGTTCAACTCTTTTATCGTTCTGCTCCGGTGTATATTTAGCATCGTTCGGTGTGACATCGCTCTCGTATCTGCTGCGTCTCTCATTATGTGGTTCGTCAAATTCGTAATTAACAAAGCGTTTCTCGGTTCTTTTATTGTCCTGATGATCGTATTTCCCATTTTTGTCATTTATTTTTACCTCATATGCTTCAAACTTTGATGTTCGCTCGTTCATTTTTGGACCTTGTTCATATTTTGAGTTTATCTTGTCGTGTTGAGAAATCTGCTCGTAATCGTTGAATCTGACTAGATTGTTATTACTTCCAGATTTGGGAAGACTATAGACGGCGTTCTGAGCCAACGGCAGTGAGTTTGACATAGTCAGTTTCTGATGTACGTGATTATCGTTTTTATGCAAGTCTCTCTGCGACGTATACATATTCTCTTGTTTAATTTCATATTTTTCCTTCTGAAGTTTAACGTAATTCGAGGTCCGCTCTTGAAGCGGCTGAAGATTGTCGATCTTTTGAAAATTCTCGTGTCTGTTACTTTCCAGGGTTTTCTGCGACACGTAGGTAGCCTCCTTTGAGTGATGCTCGTGATTGTGATGTTTCACATTACTTATTTCTGAGAAGTGTCTCGTCGACGAATAATGCGAAGTTTCTTTCTTTACTTCCTTCTTCTGACTCGTTGTATTTTTGTTCGGTGTAAGAGGTTGATAGTTGTGTCTAGCTGGCAGAGGTGGCGGCGTGCCATCAACACGCGAACCTGTATCTTGTTCTTGTGGTTCGAGTAGTTCATACCTGATCACAAATCAGACAATGAATATGATAATTATTCGAGTGGTTAGGAGACCAATACGAGGGTGCACGTTAACCGGCCAAGCTTAGGGGACTTACCATCTGTCGTCAGCGCTACTATGTCCACTGCTGCTACTCGTCATAGTACCTTCGAGAGGAAATCTTGGGTCATTAAACGATCGTGAACTAGAACCAGTACCATATCCAGAGCTATTACTTGAGCGGGGAGGACTGAAAGAGCGATCGTAGCGTCTTTGGTGCGACATGGCGGTTTGCTGGGTCGGAGTGCTGTCGGGATTACTGACATTTTCGTAATCACCTTCATAATTGCTTGATAAATACTGACAATTTTGCAGGCTGCAGCCTCTGTAAGAAAGGGATAAAATGTTTTAATATTTAACATACGTATCAGCAGTTGTAGCAATTTCATCAAATTTTCTGAATCAAAATTTAACACTACCTTCGAGGGTTTCCATTGGAGGTAGGGGAGATAACGGTAACGGTAACTTGGGCACTAGTCTTCAGTAGATCCACCATTTGATCGTGGCTCAGTGTGGAGACAGCAACCTTACAAATCTCGACTAATCTCGATCCTTGTCTTAGTCCAGCCTGCCAGGCGAGACCCATATTCTCAACTTGGGTGACGACGCCGTCCGGTTGAACATGGAAACCTAGCTGACCAAGGTTGTTTCGCTTCAATGATAACTCTGAGGCTGCAAATCCTTGAGTGACAGCGCGAAGTCGCGATACTATTTCCATAAGCTCATCTCGCTCGCCATAGTCACCCCGCACGTGTATTGTAACGCATTCGCCTTGATGATAATAGAGCCGCAAACTGAAATTCATTGGAATATTAATATAATTGCTATGCCTGCACGATCATAATGTCTCATTACTTGGCGTACCTGTTTGTTTGAGCATGCCAGCCGAGCACACCGACGCAAGGAGTAACGAATACGATTTGTCTCGAATGTTCCTCGATCAAAACAACAGTGTCTATGCTTATCCCTAAGTAGCAGTCTGTGTTCTGATTGCTGTCCTCCAAAATCACTTGCCAACAGATTGCACCTCTCTGAGCCGCGTCGCAAGAGAGACGTGGCCGAATTGGAGTTTTCTTTTTGCTGCTAAATGACAGCATTGCTAGAGAAATATGAATATCATAGTTATACTTGCACTGTATGGCGATCAAGCGTCGCAAATCCTACGAGAACCAAAGAACCATTCTAGGCTTTCATGCTATCGTTTACCGGAACATATATATTTTCACGTGGGTACAATATTAAACTAATTATATTTTATACATTTCGATATCGATAAAAAATATTTTATTTCCAGAAAATAAGCTGATTAAAGATAAAATCAATTCCATTCGAAAACATATGCCTCTGCTACTCATTCTGCATTTCCCATAAGTCATTTGCGTGATGTGATTTCCTTGATGGTATAGAAAAAACTATATTTTTCAGTACACTTACAGAATTTTTGGCCAGTATCGACGACGGTTGTGGATGAATAGTTTGCAGTCAAATCCTTCAGGTACTCCTGTCTCGTTCTAGTAGCCATAGTAGCAAATTTTTCAGATCTGTTCAAGTTCATAAAAATTATGAAAAATATAACTGATTTTTGTCGTTTACAACGCCCTTTTAACCTGGGTTGAAATCAATTATAAATGAGCTGACCTGTGCGCTGCGTTTTCTGCATTGATAACTTTAGCCAGAATAAAATCCGCAAAAGTTTTTCCTTTGTTGAAAGTAGCGCCTGCCACCACAGGAGGTCCGAATATTGGCACTTCTTTGCTTCTAGAAACGGCTACAGCATATTGTGTATTTTCCGAGCATGGATTTATTGCCCTTACGATAATGAAAACGTGCTGGAATTGTGACCGTATTCTACGAGGACTAAACGGTAGAGCACCTGGTTCCTGTATAATTAAGAAATCAGTGTTTTCTTATTATATTCAAAATAACAACATTGACTATTCGTGATTGAATAAACTATAATGACAACTACACTATATATATATATAATGCACTTATATTTTTGGTAGAAGTATGCGAAGTAAAGAATGATTCAAGTGATTCATACCTGAAATACTATTGTGACAATGTCGTTTCCAATATGTCTTTTTCTCAGCAACTGCTGACGGTTGTTTGGGGTGAAGGGGAGCATCGTGGATACATGAAAAGTAACTTCAGCACCACGATGGTTCGCAGTGACAGCATGAGTTCCAGTGGAATCAGTTTTGGTATCCAATCCAGCTTTGTATCCTTCAAAACCTCGTAGATTTATTCTTTGGCCTAAAAAAGATGCAATGGTAAATCAGTCCCTCAATATCTGTGCTAGTCGAGTTTGATACAATCAGATGAAACATTGATTTACCCATGGTATCTAAAAATTCTAAAAATGCTGGTCCAGCATGCTGATTATTATACATCTCTTCTTCCGATCGTTGTCCAGCTCTGCAGTACAGCACTCCAACTTTATATTTATTAGAGAGACCCTGTTCATCCAACCGAGCAACAGCCTCTTCCGCCGCTGGAGTTCCCAACTTCAAACAGCCCATCTGTACTTCTGGAGCAACTAACTCTAGAATTTCTCTGGTTGGAGATCTTCCTTGCGGTCTTATGCCCAGTGCCTCTTCCGGAACCGTACCGCGCAGGGTTAATAATTCGGACGTTCTCACGATTATCCGATAGTGATTTGAATCTTTGCGGATACTAATAGCTACCGGACCTAGTTGTTCATCCATGCCGAACCAGTTTTGGTGTTCGCGTCCTACATCAGAAAAGAGTACGCCACATTTTAATTTCAATTCCAAAACAGCCATTTTTCCAAAACCAAGTACCTCGAAATAACACTCATAATTAGTTTCCTACCTAAAAAGTAACGACGGTAATAATATGCACCATCATCGACGCTCTCGATTGGCAATTGTCTCTTTTGGAGCGGACAAGTGTGCTTCCAAAGCGTTTCGCCTGGCGGAGGTTCGAGAACCGATACGCCGTAGGCCAATGGGGGACGGTGAACACCATTTAAATTTGGACATCTAGTCAACCCAACTTCTCGTTCACCTTCACCGCCAATTTCATTTCGAAAAAATGGACATGACTCGAGAAGATCATTCCCTGCAATAGAAGCGTCTCGTTAATATTCTCCAATCTCAAAGTGCTATTATTTGAATCTTCCTAATACAATAATAACATTCAAAGAATTGCCACACTAGCTTCGCAGGTGCAAATGTTTCACCCAACGAAACACTCCGCTTTCAAGTCTTACACTTGGTGGACAATTTTTTAGCATTACACATCTTCCTTTAAAATTTGCATCCCAGATGAAACGGATGATCGAGACTATACCTTTTCCGTCGCCCGCGTCGTCTTCAGGGGCTTCATCTGGAGTCGAGGCTCTCAACGAACTAGCCGCTGATGCTCCAGTCGCCGTATTCCTCCTCCTAGCCAAGAGAATACCCCTCACCTTGGCTGCATATCCGAGATTCGCAGTGAGGGATTGACAGTCGTAGTGTGCAAATGCTCGCCTCCTGTGTCGTTCCTCCACGTCGGCGGACACCGACGAGGTTGGAGGCGTTGTGCATTGCTCCTCCATTCCTCTCGGAGGTTTTCCGCCACTCCAGAAACGATTGAGTTTCAATCGAAGTTTCGGGCTGGATCCGGTTGGACCACAGACTTCATCCACATCCGTGGATTGCCCATCCTGAAGTCGCCGATGGAACTCCGCGTTCGACGTCGGAGTTCGTTGGTCCGAGAGTCGAAAATCTTGAAGCATAGCAAAGAAGTTTTCCCCGACCGGAACAGACTGAGCTACGACGTCGATGCTCCCTAAAACGATGGAGAAGAAAACGAAACGGTTTTATAATACATAAACAAAGATTCGCAAAGACGAGGTGAAAAATCGCGAATCAATGCTCTTTCATCTTTATCGTGATCGCCGCATCTACGTATGTACAGATTATGTCCGAGGTCGCCTTATAAATATCGTTGATGATATACGTAATGGAATTACCGTGGGAGCCATACTCTCGGCGAAGAGGTGTGTCAGGAACACGAGAAGCTGGGTCCGGGCTGTGGGGCAGTTCTAGACTGGAATTCGAACGATGAAGCGTCAGACCGCGTCCCACGCGGCTACCCAGTCCTCCACTTCCACCACCTCCACCTCCGCCGCCGCCGCTGTTTACTGGAAGACTGGCGATCATCTCATCATTCTGTAATGCAACAAATAGAAATGTCAAGTTATTAATCTCTTCAATATATTCAAATATCATTTTCCTCGGAACGCTGCTCAAAGATACTTCGGTCAACGTAATTCAATAAAAAAATCCATTACGTTTTAAAATCCAATTGAGTTCAAACGCTTTTCACAAAAAACTCGCGTTTCACCCTTCGTGAACACGAAGGAGCTAGACAGCTATGAAAACTTTCGTATTAGCCAACCCACGTGTCACAAAAATTGCCTGCTCGGGCTCCATGGATCTTTTCTGCAGAAAATTAAATTTTCAACAAAAAAGCATTGATATAGTTTCGCTTTGACGTTAATAGTTCGCGCGAAAATACGAGAAAAAAAACATGAAATTTGGTTAAAAAAACGAGTTTCCGCCTATGGCCAATCGAATAACGTGAAATGTCGCGCACTTATGGATAATTGATTTTTTTTAAAGATTTACGCGTTAATCAAATGGAAAAACTTGAAATACATTTAGCGAACCATGAAATTTTTATTTCCAGCTGTAAAATTAGATAGCAAAAATGATCGTAGTCTACGGTAATCGAGGGACCTGTTGACATAACGTTATCACGATTATTATTATTATTATTTTTAATTTTAAAATAGGAAAAAACATATGTAGATCTGATTAATCTTTTAGTCTTATCGATTTTTACCGTAACACTACAGTGAAAATAAATAAACTTTTGGCCTATATGTACTACACTGTTCATTTTTCCATTACATACGTGAATAATTGGATGAAATACGGTAATTGGATCCGGAATTTCCCGATGCCCCAACATTCCTGTGATTTCAACGGTAATTTTTAATGAAAATTTAATTCGGTGTCCGACTGTGCGAGAGAAAGGTCACGTGTGAAAATATAGCCACTTGTCCGTGCTCTATGTAACTCTACAAATATACATGCACGTATCTGTTTTTTACGAATGTGTCGGTGAGTTATCTCGTACGTATTGTAATGTATATAAACGAAGTTCGCGAGAGGCGCGTGATGGTGGCGGGCTATTCTAAATTTAAGTGCTTTTAGCCCAGCAAGCAGCGCGAAAGCTAATTAAAATCCTCCCAAGAGAATACTTCGTTCTGTTTCCTAGATACACGTATACGAGGACACAGAAGAATGCCAAGTATTTGTATTTCTGTGCAAATGGAATAGAGAAGTCCGACACACAGTCGAAGTCGATGAAACGTATAGGTGTAAGTGAGAACCGCAGTCAAGTTTGTGACACGGACGCGCGTGGTCTTCGGGGCTGAACGTCGTTCATTTTGTCGAGTGGGGCCTTTCCGGTGGTTTTCTGCTACTTTTTAATTACGATAGTGGAACGTTTTTCTGCTGCGACTGTTTCGGGTTTACTACGTGTTTTTTTCTCTGTCGGGTTCCTCCCGTTCCCCAGCTTTCTCGAGCTCGCTGGTCACTTTTTATCTGCTCGAGGCACGCACTCTACCTTTAACGTGTCAGAGGTGACGAGGCTAGCTTAATTTACCAGACGCTAATTTTCAGAATTAATTACCGTGGCATGTTTACCGATGCCGTGCAACTACACGTGCTCTCGAATGATCGACGACATCGACAAATCTGATTTTCGGATCTACGAAATACCGACGCGACGTGTTTATCTACGCTCAGTCATCGATTCTGTGGCCGAACATGCGTCAAGAATCGATTTCCGTCCGGAGGAGAAAAAGTATTCTCGAAGATGGGTGTGCGACGTTGTAATTATCTGCGTCGTTAATCAGATTCTGGATGACATGGTTGAACGGATCGGGTAAAATGAATTCTTACAATGAAGCGTAATTAATTGTAAAATCAGTCGCCTCAAATCATTACCGACGAGTCATTCAGCGGTTTCATTTCCATGTTAGTTGAATTCGACTCAACACATTGGAACACAATTGCGAGATTGAATTGAATTTTTTTTAATTAATATTCCGATTATCGAATCAAAACGCGGGCGAGTAGATAATCTGGAAAATTGAGTGCGACGCAATTGGAATTATTTGATTAAACTTTGCAAAAATATTCCGTCGTTTTTGTCCGAAGGAGGACAATTTATGGTAACAGCGCGGCGGTCCATCCGCCCGTGTATCTGATCCGCGCGCGTTAATTAGCCGCGTTCCACTTCTACCGAGTTACGCGCGCGATCCTTGGTATGTTTCGATCACGCGGCGCGTAAAGCTTTGGCCGCTACATTTTTTTTCGCTCCAGTTCGCGAATAAAATTTTCGCCCCGACTTCTTACACCATCGTACCCGTGGGTTTTCTCTCTTTCTTTTATATTCCGCTTATACGATAATTGTCGACAATTTAACCGCAACTCGCCTCGAAGCATCCTCATCTGTTTTTTACCCTCGGCAATGCTCGTTTAAATTTCAGATCAAACGTTCGCGACGAGGCGACAGTCGCGCGTTCAGAAACATGCAGTCGTATTGTTTAACGGACGTTGATCGTTATACGGCGAGAATAATGGGCCGAGAATCGGTGGAAGGGAGGCGAGGAAACCTTTGGTATTTCGTTGCCATCGCGAAGGAATTCCACGGGACTCGAAAGGTAGCGAGTTACCTCGGCTCTGTTAAAAATATTTCACGAACAGTCCCCCGGTACCAGCCAATTATTCATTGGTCAGCGAATACATTTTATCGCTGAGAGTCGATGAAACATGAATAACCAACGTATTTTTTATTTCGTTACTCCAGCAGTTATATCTAATACTATCTCGAGAAGAATCGCCAATCGCATCGGACCGTGTTTATAATCGTCATTATTACAATTATAATCATTATAATCATTCGTATACTCGAACGAACGTGTCGTATGTTTGTCATTAGATATTCGACTACGTGTATCGTGTGTGCAGCAGTTATATTTATCAGTGCTTCATCGATGGGGGTCTGAGTTTTCAATTTTTGGGGGATTCATCCTGCTCGCAAAATAATCTTGCATAGCTAGCTGCTTCCATTTTATCGATAACTAATATTTATCGCGGCAACGCGAAATCTCCCGCGTACTTGCATTCACGATCCAAGCCTTCCTCCTGCATGGACCGCCTACTACGCCAGGTACGCGACGTGGCGTGTCATCCTCTCCGTAGGTAGAACGAACAAAGTAACAAAGAACCATTGTCGAACGATTCAAAGACGAGATCGTCGCGCCGGTCGTTGGTCGATGAGAGATGGAAGAAAACTCGATATGATTCCTCGCACTCTCTTTCCCCGTCCATCCGTTCCATCCGTAACGAACACGGAGGCGTCGAAAAAAATAGTAATTTCGACCATCGTCGAGGAAATAGTAAACAAAATAGTGGTAGTAATATCAATGATAATATTGTTGTTAAACGTTGACTCCTTGGCACTCGTGAGATGGAGCGAATGAAAAAGTCATGGGAAGAACGCGTAAAAGCATGCCACGTGTAAATCCCCCAGGACCGGAAACCCGAACGAATTCGATAACGTGTCTCGTAACTTCAGAAGCACCGACGAAACGTTTACATTACTGGCACTCGAATAGGAATGTTACTTGGTTCTCTTTTGGGTTGTATTTGTTCAGTTTGTCTCGTTTGTTATCAATATATTTAAAACGACGAGACTGGGTAACAGTCGTTAGCCAACACTTTGTCCGGGGCGCAACTTGGAAGACAACCTCTCGAAAGCGAATCGAACACGCTAATGCGGATCTAACGGGGGACCACTTCGTCGGTTCCTTTGTTTTCGTTTCATCCTACCGTAGTCATTGGCACTCCTCTTTGGGACACGACGCGTTTCGAATTCTCGTGCAAGAACGATCGATCGTCGGCTATAGCGCTCACCTCGAGGAACCAGTAACGCCGATCGCGTTTCCGGTTCATCGGATATTTACAAAGATGCGGGATGAACCGGGTCGAAGAGGTGGATTTCCGAAGTTTCTCGAATCTCGTCCGACATTCTTCGGATACTCGGTGCCATTCTCTGGTAACTGGTGCGTTGTTCATTTTAATTGCGAAAAAAAAATGGAGAAGAAGAAAGCACGAGAAAACGTAGCCGGTACGCAATTGCGAATGAAAGTTACCAGTAGATCTATAACACGCGGAGGGAATGTGCTGAACAGAATCGCATTAATTTGTCGAGTAGGAACTGGAAAAGCGATTATTTCTCACATTTATTTTTTTCTGCGCTTTTTTTAACGAGAAAGCTCGCGTGATTAACCGTCGTTGCGAGGCGCTCTGTATACGTTGTTCTCGATATACGAACATTCCGGTTGAAAAAAACGACTCGGTTCGACCGGGCCAGGAAAGACCCAGTGCCTAAGGCGTTTCTTGTTATCTCTTCGACCGAATCTGCTCGCGTGGCGATCACGAACTTCGGAAAAATCACTTCTCCGCGAGCGATCAGCGTCACGGATGATACACTGCTACATCGTGGACGCTCGGACAGCCGAGACGTGGACAAAACTGACAATGAAATGAATATCTGGAGAGATTTTGAACGAAAGAATTTGACGTCGAATCCGTTGGTCGGCGAGGATTCGGCGATAGGACCAGTTTATTTTAATATTTCCGTTAAATTCAGTGACCTTGGCTCATGGACGCCAAGGAATAATGATAATGATCGGGATGAAACACAGCTGACCGGTGAACCAGTCGGATAAGATTGAAAATTCCAATATCTTCCGTTCATAACGAAGTTTGAGGACAATGACTCGTCGGCTATTCGCGGTGAAGAAGTTCGAGCGTCGATGATATATCTCGCGATTCTCAAGGTCGTTCGGAATCTGTTTTTCAGAGAATAATAAATAAAAGCAAGAAGCATCGCGCGGCAGCCTCGCAAAAACGCCTCCAAATGGGAACGTAGAAACGAAGTAATATAAAAAGAATACAGACGTGTCGATGATACTGGAAATAAAATGTGAATCCTCTATATATAGAGGATATTTCTTCGAAAATTGTTTAGGAAAATCTCTCTTTATTTTTAGGTGCTGTCTTATATAGGTGCTGTCGCACTTGTTGAGTAGCCGGCGATGCGAGGATTCCAGTTCACGAACAAAGGAGAGCTGAGCAGTAATTACGAGAATAATCAGAATTGGAACGAAAGAGGCGAGCAATATTTGGCCCCAGCTCGTATTTATCCTCTCGACGTCTTAAATTTCCAGAAAGTTCGTACACGCGCGGGTTGGCAGGACGTCGTTATCTGTCCGTTAACACGCGAAGCTAGCGAGTTCGAAAAAATATCGACTTCCGGTTCTTCGAAAGGCTTCCTTCCATAAATACCCGTGGCATTTCGTCATCGTGCAACACTTTTCAGGACGCGTTGTGAATCTCGCAAGACGCTTATCGTGTGTTCCCTACGCGACGAATGGGCGGCATCGCATTGCCAACAACGACACGACGCAGGCGCGGCTGATTACGAGGAACAGCATGTACCCGTAGAAAAACTTGTTAAACGCGACCTTGACGACCTTACTCAACGTCAAAAACTCACATCGACCTAACCTTGGTGGTAACGTTTCGCGCGAACAGCTGTAATTTCCGGTCGTATTGCGGTCAATTGAAAACAGAACGTTACGATAAAACTAAAGTATGAAATGCAAGCGAGAACAAAATTACACGTTACGCGTTTCTAGCTACATTTACGATCCAATATTTGTATACGAACAATAAAAATCACGGTATTGGTAAATTCACAATTCTCTAAGTACGAATGGTACAAATTTCGGAACAATTTTATCGCAAGAAAATAAAATCTGCGAATCGAAAAAAAAAGTAGGATGCCAAAGATGACCTCTGAATTTCAAGTACTCTGAAATTGAAACCAAAATATTAAGATTTACGCGTTAACGAAGTGGGAAATTTTCAGATTCATTTAGCGAGTGCTTAAGAGGTCATTGTTGGTGAGATTTTTTTTATCCCTTTAGAGCGTCAATGGAGCGAAAAAAAGTGTCGTCGGAAACGAAGCATCCGAATCAGGGGTATTCGCTCGTCAAAGTACGTACAGAGTTCGTTTGATTATAGTTGCACGGAGACGCGTAGTGTGTCCCGCGCATGAACGAGCGTATGCGCGGTGAGCACCTCTTACTTGGACCTCGCGCGATAGGGTGAACCGGTACCGAGCGCATGCCGTTCGCTTAGTTAGCCTATAATCGGAATATGTGCCAATAGGAGTAGTATACTAGGTATACTAGGTAAGTAAGCAAAAGCGGGTGACGAGAAACTATCTAAATATCAACGAGCAGGAAGATTCGATCACTCCGCGCGACGATATCAGCTACGCACGTCGCGGCGTTGGATTACGAATAAAATTGTGGAACGATTACGAAACGTGCAATTTTTTCTTCTTTTATTTCTTGTTTTTTTTCTTGTTTTTTTTTTCTTCTCTTTTTTCCGCAGCACGCGGAGAAAATGAAAAACGCGCATTTATATCGTACACGAGTGTATCGCGCGGTGAGAAAAATTCTTCGCTCGCGCGTTGGGTATTTCATGCAAATTTCCGCGTACCAAGTCGCGCGACGGAGAGGGAGATCTTATCAGGGGACAGCTAGCATCGGGGAAACGCGCGTTTGTACTTTTATTTCTCTTTGCTCGCGAGCGGGGGATCTTCGCGGCAGGAATCTTATATAGGTACTACGGGGAGCGACCACTTGGGCTCGAAGTAGGTACGGAGTGGGTCAATGACATGCAACGATCGAATGAAATCGTTATTACAACGCAGCATTACATACACGTGACGCAGCGGTCAGAAGCGAAGCGCGCCGGGGCTTCACGCGAGATAAAACTCGCAGGCGGACAGAACTCGCGTGGTCTGTCTCTTATCTATCGCGAGATCGATAACGACCACCCGTCGCTCGTTCTGTCCCAAATCAATGATTTTCACTTCTGATCGGTTGGAGAAAAAAAGGAACGTCACGTTTGACGAACGTGATACCTACGCGTAGCGAACACCGTTGCGTGCAGCAAATCTGTCCGATAATACCTACATACATCGCGCGATAATGATCGAGCCCCGCATTTTTTCCGATCGATAATCAAAGTTTCATCGCCGAAAGAAGAGTCGAATTTCGCGCTGGTTCGTCGGAATACGTATCGCCATGCTCGCCGAAAACCATGTTTTTATTACTGTCGGATGACATTGATGAGAAAATGAGGAGGCTGCGATGTCCACGGTCCGATGCAATGCGGTGGCCGTGGCTACGGAGGACGAGGAAGAGGATACGGAGGGGATAGTATTCTCGTATTCAGCCGTCGCCGCGGTGTATCGAGTTCGCTCGAAACGAACCACGACGAAGTTTCACGCGAGGATGTCGTGTACTTGTGGTGTACGCGATGCGTGACGACGAGTGTGTGTGCGTTGTGGGAATATGCAAGGTGCGTGCAACGGATGGGCGTTCGTATCTACAGACCCGTGGCCATCGCGTAGTGAATCGGGGTCTAGAATCGAATCGTACATCGCGTATCTGTGCATCGTACAACCGCAAACGTACGTCAGCTCGTCGTTAAGTATTGGCCATTGGTAGACGTGATAATAACAATAACCAGACATGACCGTACGGTGTATACCTTGAGGTATACCTTGGGGTGTGGACGCGGAGTTGGTTGCGAAGCTGAAGCTAACTTGGCAGTGAAATGAGATTACGTTCAATTCTACGAAACGTTAACGACGTTTGTTCTCTAAACTTGTTTAATCTTGTTCATTTTCATCCAATAAAATCGACGCAATTCACGCCTGCGCACTCCGCCTATTGTAATTTCGTGAAATTATCAATGATTTATGCGACGAATGGATAATCTACTCGGCGCAATTGTTTTTTTTCTGTTTTATTGCTTTCGTAGCTCCATCATTTGAGAAAGATATATATGTTTCGACAATAAGATGATATCGTGAAATATGAGCTGGACAGCTGGACGGGTAGTGAATTTGCAATTTATAATTGAGTTCTCCCAGAGTTTATGGTTCAGCAAGTAACGAATTTCGCGTGGGATCCTCGAAGGACACGTAAAGATGAAGATATAGACGCGAGGTTACTATGCTACCTACGTATACGGAAGAAACAGGTTTGCGTCGCAGATTTCATTATGTAAGGCATTCGTACGGTATGTCACTGCGCGTGTGTAAATGAGAAACGAGAACAAAAATGTGGCATAGGTACGAGGAAACGAGCGAAAAATTGAAACGATTGTTGTTATTCCCGGTGTTAATTTCTTCCCGGTCGATTATAATGCGCGAAATATTTCACGGAATGTTGGTGTAGGTGTTGGGATCCCGAGAGAATTGATCTTGTATAAGAGGATTTCCGGGTGCAGTGGCGAATCATTGTCCGAAAGGAAAGTAAAGCCGTCTTAATCTTATCGCTTCGTTTTTCAACAAACGTCTCGCGTCGAGCGAGTTTCCAGGATCCAACCCTCCTCGCATAAGCCGATTCCTTTTAGCCCACGCGCCTCCTGCCGTACGATGCAAGCGATGATTATGCGTGTTGACGAGCGGACTAGTTATGGAAATGACACGCATTCTTCGCATAATCCACGAACACGCGCGTGTTCGACGAACGGTTATCAAAATACGACGGATTAAATTCCAAACAAATGAAGAAGAAAGAAAAAACTAGATTGACGTTCGTGCGATGATAAAAATAAGACAAATTACGGGATTATTAATCGAACGAATTCGGTAACGTGTGTAGAAGATGTGCGACGAATTTGAGCTCGAAAGAAAGTGCTGAGCCGCGCGAATGCGATGATGGGTGATAAGGATCGGTCGCATGAGGCGAGAGATATGATCGTCGACCGAGCGTGTTCCGCGTTAGTCGCCTGAAAATGCCGTGAGTTGCGAATCTGAACGGTTCTGATCGGACGTCCTTTACTCAGGCGGTAAGGAATTACAACGTTTCATAACTTTCGCTCGGTAAATCATATTTTTCACGAGAAAGACGATGATGCAGCATGAGATACGTTTGCATACGTTTCGCAACGTGATCGCGCCTCTGACTCGACTTTGCGATGACGCGAGCGGAAAAAATCGCGAAGAACTCATCACGACTTTACAGGAAAAATTGAACCCTCCAATACTCGCGTCGCTTGCATAGCTTATCTTAACGCATAGTAGCTCGGGTCACTGTGACCCACGCAAGTACCGAAGGGTTAAGATGGTGTGAGATTCTAAAGCCCTAACAACTTCGATGTCACCGTAGAATGAGACACGCGGTATTCCAAATCCGATATGGAAATAAGAGCAGAAAAAAACAACTGTTATCTCACCGCGGCATCGGCGAAGGGAGGTAGGTATGCAGAAAGAAGAATAAATGAGGATTGAAAAAATCGAAGAATTGCCTTCAGAGCTGCCAGGTAATACACGTTAATTACGAGGCTCGGCCATCGCGAGTCTGTCTGCTGGTTCAGTGTATGATGATGGGTTCTCGTATCTAGGGCAGTTTGGCTTCGGGCGATCGAGGTAAATCCCGGTAAAGCAAACTGTGTAAATAGTTACTAGCTCGCGTACGCGGCAACGAGTATCTACACGAGTATTAGATGATCGCGATCCCGGAGTGTACAACAATCGACAGGACCTATTCGATTGATTGATCGTAGAGGGTATACCCTCCTATAGGAGCTGACAATGAAACAGGAACGAAGAGCGATTTGCGAAGGGTTGAAAACGTTGCCTGCATTTTTCTTCATCTCGTATTATATTTCTTGGAACAAGCCTCAGCGATAAGCATTTAATGGGAATGTTTTCCCTCGGCCATCGAACTCGTCCGTTTGTACTGTACGTGCGTCTGTGTCCACTCGTCGGAGGACCAGCGACAGCTGGCTTGGTCGTCCACCGACTTTTTTCTCACCACCCTTTTCGCCCGACGACGAGACCTCTATCTCTTCCTCTTATGGTTTCTCATTCTCCCTATATTTTATATCTCCCAGCGACACCATTACACCGCCAACTCCATTCTTTTTTTTTCTTCCATTCTCATGACAGATGTTTTTCACGAGCCAAACCTTCTACAACGCTCTCGGTGGTGGTCCATTTTTTACCTACAAACGATTAACATGACGTTTTTTTCTCTCTCACGAAGCTCCTCGTGAGAGAGTAATTTCGACGGTCTGATCGAAAATACGCGCCCACGATTCGTTGCTCGCGGTGAAATAATTACTTCGCTCGAACATTTTTCGTCATCTTCGCAAATACACGTAAGCCGAGCAGTTTGCAGGGTATCGCGTGTGTCGGAAACGGTCGGGACCACGTGATTGGGATCGACGTAATTGATTATAGGCATCGTAAAAAAAAATAACAAAATCGGTCAAAGGAAAAAGGGACAACGAATTCCAACAAAACGTAACTTGACCGAGAAAAATATATGTTATACGCGAGACGCCATTGCGTGTGTGACTAACCAACCGTTCTCGAGATGAAGGCGTAACTCTCTCCGTTACTCGATACGAAATCGTCACCGTAAGAGAATGTGGAATGTCGTTGAGTGTGGCGGACAAGCAATGCCAAAGTTGCATTTCAAAGTCACTGCCCAGGCCAACCGTGCAGGATATCTCAGTTCCGCGAATAGCTAAGATAAAAATGTTGAAAACAAATTTTAAGAAATGCTACGTAGCAGACTTTACGTGAATTAAAATAGACGATAAAAATATTATTCAAGCTCACCATAATTTTACTCTCCAATTCGTAATATTTCAGCAACTCGCTATCAGAGCAAAAATTTGGGAAACTAAATTTATTTCAAATCAAATTGGGCAATACAATCTTAAGTTACTGCAATTGTTTGATAAAAAACCCAGCACGTGGAAAATGCTTTAGGATCCTGGTAATGCACTCGATCCTATCCTCCTGACGAATGTTGGACATGAATGTTATTTGTCCGAAATTTTTTAAAATGCATTCGTCATTGCTAGATCAACGATCAACGATCAGCGCCAAGGGACCGAAGACGATAATCCATCGTGACGAAGGTGAAAAACGGTGATATTTCCGGAAAAATAGGCCTAACATATCGATTCGGTCGTATTTCGAATCAAGGGGATCGGAATGTGGCCCTGAGAATGGGGCCCGAGGCCCATCGGTTTACTCGAGCATGAGTCATCGGCTCACTACTACGTGCTGGACAGACCCACGTGGCCCCACTATATCCTCCGTTCCTTACTCGCGTATTTTTTTCCTTACGTAACGCTTTGTGGCAGGGTCGACAGGACCTTGCTAGGACCTCTCGCGATCCCTGGACATCGCATTCCAGAACGCGAGGTTCCCGCACCAGCGTAGGCTTTGGCTAAATCGAAAAACCTACGCCGTTTTGGGGGCGTGCCGAGCGACAGGCGAATAATTCTATAAAAAAAGATGACGATCCGATTTATCGAGTCCGGCGACGCTACAACTACGCGTCGATACACATCAGCGCGGCGTGGGCACGCACACCTCGACGGAAAATTAGAATAATTACAGGCGTACGCGTAAACTTGATTGCGATAAGCAGGTTCTCTCCTAATGCCGATCAGGTTTTTTTTTTTACTCGCAACATCGATTCACTTCACTGCAACTATTTCGACTCGGAATAGAAACGAGAACCCGCATCGAATGAGAAATTCGAAGCGCGAACAATGAATTTCAAATAGATACACTTGTAAAACGATTTCTCGGAAGTTGATTCATTTTACGAGGTAGCTGCGCGTCGAATACTCCGCGGTTAACGATTACGTCTCGATTATTTCGAATTATCGATACCTTTTTTTTCCGACTCTTCAACGTCTTTGATAAACGATGTAGAATGTTTCGCAAAAAATCAGTGCAGCTCATACTTCGAATGACAGCGCTGTTTCCGCTCCACGGTAATCACTGGCAGTGCACGTGGATTATGACCCTGGCATCGCGAAGATATAGACACTGATGCGGGTAACAGTAATCGGAAAACTTTGATCGTATCATAGCAGAATAATAGGCGAGAAAAATCGAGCAAGGAACCGCTCCGTACAAGAAACGGCGTGAAACTGACGGGGAAAGTTGGCGATGCTCCATTGTTCGTCTACGACTGGACCGAACCTGCATCGACGTGATTTCGTCGCCCTCAGTTGTTTCTCGCTTCCACCTCGCTTGTTACGCGTGCCTCGGCTTGATTTGCAACGATGAGCGGTGCGACGCCATTGGACGAATAATCGCGACACGACAGCTGCCTCGAACCCGTATCCTCTTCTGGTATCCTCTCTACTGCCAGACTTTTGCGCGAAGAGGCTCTTCTGCAGAGTATTTGGGTCAGACGGTATCCAGAAGACGTGGCTGTCGTGATTACTGGCGATCAAGTGTCGTTGCAACAGTTTCGAAACGAACGAACAAATGATAGCGACGTTGTATACACTTACTCGCCGTTATTAATAAACATCTACAATCCGAACCCGAAATTATTATTAATAAAACTCAGACTTTCCCGATGTTGAAATACAATCAACGACTAAATATCTAATTTCTGCCCGATCTTTTACACGGAAAAATTGCGATACGGAGCAATCGTAATTGCATTCGAATTCCACGAATATATTCATAAGTACGGGATCAAATGGAATAGTTACGTATCCAGAAGATTTCTCTTCTCAAGAAATCACGCGACATTGTTACACCCCGCGCACAAGTATAATTTGCAGCAATTCCATGTCAATTTTATCCCAGCTTTCTTTTCCTCAACTTGAACATACCGGAGCCATCCTATTCATCGACGTCTATTTTAGTCGCTACACCGTAAACAAATTTCCGTCAAATTTAACACAAAAATGTTTGTTGTTTCAACACACTCCATACGTAGTGACGGAGTGACGCGAACCAAAATTAAAGTAACATTTGAAAAGTGTTACTTTCTCATCAAACAACATTCGTGTGTGTTGAAAACTGTGAGAACAACACTAACGACCGTGTTGGACCAACACGCTAAAATGTTGAATATTCTACACTCAAATTTGTACACTTTAGACAATGACGGAAAATATGTTATTTTGTAGTTTTAATCGTGTACCGTAAATATCACGGCGTCCGCGCGTTTGTGAGCAAGGAAAGAGCTACACCGAGGTCTGCATACTATTTGTGTATTGATAGCAACCATTAGCATTCTGATTGCTCCAGATGCATGTCGATCCTCTCGAGACTAGTATAACGAATGAGCGGCGGATTTGCAAGCTGAATTAGATCTCGAGGAGCTGCTGCAGCACTCGTGAGCACTGGCGTCAGCTACTTCAAATTTAGTATGGCAGGACGATGTCTTATTTTATTTCGATGCACGTTTTACACGTGCTGTTTGCTGAGAGAGGTATCGTGAGGGAGTTATGTAGATGCATAAAAAAAATACGAATCCGCATCGAGTCACGTTCGCGTGTATTCGCTTTTAAAATCAAAACCGTCATCTACGGAGTTCTACTGATTGGAAATTGTTCGAGAAATAATTATCGATGATCGGAGTTCGTACGTGTAAATAATCGTATTCGAGGTATAATTTTTCAGGCGAGGAAATATCGATACTCGTTTGTTTGACGTTCGCATCAGATAGTGGATACCTAGTCGAATCGAAATGATTGGGACTCAAGATGGATCGGGAGAGTTTAAAAAGTAGAGGAAAAAAATGTAACGAAGAAGGAAGAGGTGATGTTAAAAAGGAGTACTCATCGGGACTTTTCACAACACCTCGGACGCCCGATGATCTAGCTTGACAAATGACTGTCGACGTTTCTCTGCTCGACAGAGACGAATCGTGACAGCTAACGAGCGTTTAAAAAATAGTGTCGATATCATCCGGAGACGTCAACGTTCTTCAGCCGTCGACACGTGGGCGAGTTTTTTTTCCTAGTTTTTTTTTAATCATCTCTCGAACTTAGCTACCTTCGTGACACACCGTCGATCTATTCGATCGAAAACACTCGAATTTATCGATGAAACGTTCCACAAAAAATTCTATGATAAATTGGTGGATCACGCGTTATATTTTTTCATTCATGCATATGTCTCGTGATTAAACCGAGCCAAATCCAATTTGCGATAAGATTCGTATTTTTAGAACCGACTTACGAGAATATTGACGTTATCACGAAATGGTATTGGCATCGACTTTGCCAGTTTTGATTATTTTTTGTAGATACGCAAGGTAACGTCTGTCCATTCTCGGATTGAGAACACGTCAAAAAATAACGTTCGTCATTGTGAATTCAAAAAAAAACAAACCCATAACTCGAGGCGACTACAAGTCGGTGAGAAATGTACAAATAATACGACATCCTGGTAAAGCTCGGCTCGAATTTTATGTTAGAATTTTGAAAGGATTTCGTATTTCTGAGGTTGGGCATACCGATGTTCGATGACATTTCAGTGCATTATTGTTGCCTCGGCGACAGGATACCTGGTACAGGTATATTACACCGCGGTTGTTGCTAGAGCCATAAGTAAGTGGCACGTACAATAAAATTCGTCTTGTACCTTTGACGTGATAATTTTATAGCCGAAACACGCCGAGGCGTTAAATCAGCCGAATCATTAATGTTTTGAAAAGAAATATAATAAAACAAAATTACGCTCAGCAGATTTATCGTCGGTAGAAAAATTCGACTGCAGCGTTGAGTTTACTATTAAAATCCCGCGAGGTTGTTGTTAGACTTGCTTTTAATACTCTTTACCACTGCTCGACCTCTGAAATAAATAATCAATTCTCTTGTCAGCTTATCGCGGTTTTCATTCAAATACAAACTCGTAGAGGTAATATTTCATCGGAAATAATCCGCCGGACCCAAGAATTACCGAAAATTACCCTGCAACGATTACGATGTCCTCCCAACAAATACGTGCGAGAAGGCATAGTGTCTCGTTCTCGAAGAGAAGGTTACGTATTCGCGAATGAATATTATCAACGGAACGATAACGTTGAGCTAACCGAATCGTGGCGGTACTTCTTCAACTTCTACAGTAGCCACCAAAAATTATAGCAACGATGAGCAAACTCAATATTTGAGGTCAGCAACGATTTTCCCATGGACATCTTCGACGCGCATGCATGACCGCCTAATTTATCTCTCTTTCACACGTTTCCCGCAGGAAAAAGTTTCCCAAGTGAGGTAACGTCGCTTTTGGAGGGACCCGACTTCGGTGGGGCATGTTTAGTGTCACTCACCCGTTCGCTTGTGTGGCTTGTTTACGAATGGCGGGACAGAATTCATAATATTTGTGATAAGAAAAAATTACGGGTGACGAAAGTATCACGAGTCTCACCTACACGAGAATCCGATACTCATTTCTCAGAAAAATCACCGTGCAAATATTTTGCAGGTCTTCTCACTCGCCGATTTGTTTGCATACGAAGCCAACTTGGGTACCGTCGTGTAGTATGCGAACCGTTATACGAGGCTCCATGTGGTGAAAAAAATCTTTTCTATTCAGGTACCACGCGTATGTACAGTTGAATCGATACATCGTAACGCGATAATGATGAGGATGATGTTACGAATTTCTCACGGTTGATCGACAAAAGATTGGAGAGTAAAGCGAACGGTTGTGAACGTCGCGAGGTCAGTGACTGACTGGCTTCGGGGAGGTATAGAACCAGTACATGTGTGTACATCGTGCATAAAAAACGTAGCTAAAACCAACGAAAGGGGTGTAATTTAATACGCGATAAAACCACAGCTAATAACCAAACCTGGCTAACGCGTCGTTAATATGAAATATCACGACGACGGTGCCCAATGTTCATGCACCCCGTGCAGCGTCGTATATTTGTGCGAACGGATCGAAGGAACGACAAAGAATAACTCGCTGATTTGAAAACGAAACTATGCCGACGCGAACATATTGCCAAAAAATATCATCGATATCATCTTTCCAGATTACAGTAAGATGCACAGAGAAACTTGAGGTTCTCAGTTGTACTTCGAATCTGGGGCACGGAGTTCCATTTATCGATTAGACTAATTGCTGGGTACAATTTCCAGTATTGAATGAAAATTTCTGGCGATAATTTCATTGTTAAATTGTTGGTTAAAATATGTGTGAAGTTTGTCAGCGGACGAATGAAAGCGATAGTCGCTAGTCGAGTCCAACGGAGTTGAACGGCTGTGTTCATCCGGAACAGAACCTACGGAGGCGTTGTCAAAGTTCGACTTCCGGCACAGTGGTAGCAGCGGAAGTGTGAAATCGAGGCGATATCCGTAAAGCAGAGAGCTTTGACGACGAAACGAGAAGTGACATGGTGTCGAAAAGAGGTCGTAAAAATTAAAAATTAGAACTAGCTCCTTGCTTCCGATAGATCGTTGATATCGCGTCAATTTTCACGCGCCGTCGTTTGGTAAATATATTTATTTCGACTTTCGTTCAAGTACGACTAGTCCGCGTGGGAAAAAAAGAGGAACCACAACGAGCAACGAACGATGATGTTATTCGCGGAAACGAAAATACACGCATTTTTATTAGTGAAAATGGAACAGTTCTAACAAACTCGTTACCCTGCTTAATTAGCACCGTCACGTCCCATGAAATGCGTGTCACATAATTTCACTCCGCGTAAATCATCCGGAAATTCGTCGTCGCGTAGTCCGATATTAGCGCGGTGAAGCAAGTATATGAAACGAGACACGTCACGATGTACGTCGTTACGACGCCGAGTTATTTTTCATTGGAATTTCCTTCCCCGTCGAACGTGGGAATAAGATATGAGAAACAACTATGTGAAAATTATAAAATTTCACAACCTCCGCTCGACGCGTTCTCGATAAACGATTTGCTGATCTGAAAATCACGCTGCATTTTCGCGTACACCTTTTGAGACACATACACGTGGATGATGCTCGCGAAAATACATATATATATATATACATATATTATACTGTTGAAAAAAAAACTGTCTTTTTCCTTAATATATTGAAAATATTATTGGGAATGGCGAGAAAGAGATACTGTGAAAGTGACCGCTCTTAATATTAATGTTAAGAGGTGCCGCATCGCAAATTTCAATTTCCCATTTGATTAACAGGGGGAAACCTTTTTTTTACACTTTGGAATGTTTTAACTCATTAATGGATTATCACATTTATAAAACCGTAGCACGTTCTTGTAGGGAATTGGATGCTCTACAAAAAAGGTATGAAATAATTGTTCGATAAATTGACTCTTTCTCAACTTTGAATCCAACTTCAACCGCGAATAACCTTAGAAGGTGTGGGTTTATCGGAAAATTACTAGAGACCTTTTTGGTAGAGCTTTTAATTCTCTACATAAAAATGGTAGGTTCTTAAAAATATGATAATCCGCTGATAAGTTAAAAAATTCCAAAGTGTAAAAGAAAGTCTTCCCCCTGTTGATCAAATGGAAAATTGAAATACACATATGTATATATATATATATATGCACGCGCCCCTCGACATGTCAAAAGCTACGCGCGATGCGACGACACGTCGCTTTATACAGGCATAAATAAGTATCCGTGTAGAAACTATTACGGTAATGCGTTGCGTGTTGCCCCAAGGGTATTCGAAGCCTAGATATAAAAGATATTACGGCCAGGGCACGTCGAAGAGAGTCTATAGCACTATAGTCTGGCGGGAGAGCAAGAACAAACGCAAGTTTGTGTGTTCGTTGGTCGACGTTTCGTGGTTGCCGGTCGAGTTGGCTGGCTTTTACGGATTGTACGAAGTCTTCGCGGAGAGAAAGCACCGAGACTCGAGACACAGAGGCCACGAGAACTTGGAGTACATTACGAGTGCGCGCGTGTGCGTGCGCGTTTGCGTGTGTATGAGTACGCGAGTGTTGGTAAGAGCGTCGGACTCTGTAGGACACGGCTGTCGGTTGTAGCTTCTGCTGTAACGAAACGACGACGACGCGTACCGTAACGTAACGTCGAATGAATGCGAGGTAATACTTCGGTCATGCATACGTTCAACGACAAACCGAACTAGTTCCTTTGTTGCTGCGAGCATTCAAAGTCCGGCCGAGGGAAATAAATTCGTTACATTTGACAACGAGATGAAACAGAAAATAAACGTTTCCTCGTCTGCTACATCTCCGTTGTAGCTTAATTATTCGATAGAGATTTCCTGGATTCGTTGGGAAGTCGAAGAAAAAAGATACAATTTTACGGACCGATTGAACGCACTCGTCGCGAATTTTTCCCGCGAATGCGTGTAAAGTTGTGCAAAGGGGGGATGGAAGAAAAAAACGAGTCGCTTCGTCGAAGACGGCGAACGGGTCGACTTCCGGTCTCGACCCGTTTATATTCATTACAATCGTTAATTAGCATCACGCTTTATAATCCAATGGCAATCGGGACGAAACATCGCGATGTATGTACTTTTTGTATCTCTTACGATTTATTCTTCATTCTCCGTTGTTAGCGGTTAGTTGTTGGCTTATGCGCAGATTGCAAAATCCGACATAATTCTGGCTCTATCTTCGCGACGTATACGTTACACGTCCAATTATACAGTATGGTCCACGCGACGTGTGCACCGTTATAACTTCCAAAGTGTGGGTTGCGCGAAAAAATGTTATGTACAAAAATTACATGGTTTAAAAGGAAGAAATTTTTCAAATAATAAATAGAAGTACTCGTCAACTATTAGGTTTACGACTAATAAAGGTCGATACTTTTTTACTCAAAATTCGATTCTCTACCATATTTTGCTATAAAAAATATAGTCTTCCGTTTAAAAAAATAAAGTTGGTCTTCATATCTTCGAAACGCCTCGACGTATAAAAAAAATTGATGCACTAAGTAATGCATCGTTTCAAACCAAGTAACTTTTGTATAAAACGTTTTTTCGTGCAACGCATAGTTTGGAAGTTATAACGATGTGCACGTTGCGTGGACCACCCCGTATTAGTAGAGCGCGATAGATATCTGCGAGACGATGCGCGATTCCCTCTACCCAGCGCCACTACCGTCAATAAACGTCACGTCGAACGAATTCTCTTCCACGCGTAGCAATATCTGTCCGAGAACCAATTACATCTTCGTGTATAGAAGTATGCAATGAAATATAAACGATGGGGGAGAAAACAAATCGCCCGTGCGCGAAGGGATGATCGCGCGAGTACTTAGGCGATTCGTGCGTGTAACATAGGTGTAGTTATTCTCTACAGCTATGCAGAGAAAGGGAATCGTCATGCGAATACCGCGCGATGTTGGAAGTGAATTTGTTACGGGGATCGTTTTTGATCGGCATATGGTTCTACCAGTTGAACCCACGTGGGCTGCTATGAATTGATTAATAAATATGCTAATGGGTATCGTTGGCCGGCGAACGCATCTGTCAAATTGAACTGGATGAGAGAGTTCTCTCGACAGAAGAACGCGAGAAAGAAGCGTTCTTCGATTAAAATCCAATGGAAAACATATGGCAATTAATTGCACGACTCGATTACCTACGAGCAGCGAACGCGTGTGTCACGCGTATCTGACTCACCCTCGGAACGGATTCAATGGCCTCACCTCTTCAACCAAGAGAATAGGTGCGCTGAAACGACCAGGATAATAATTCGTAAATATTCTTACGACTGCATTATCATGCGTATTCTTCGTAAATATTGTAATGATCGGATTACCATTCCTATTCTTCGTCGTAATATCATTACGACGGCGAGACAGATGCATGCAACGACGGGTCGTGAATGCACATCCGACGAAAATGTAGTATTCTCGCGATTCGTCGCGTCGAAGAGACTCCATTCAAATGCCATTAATTTTCACCCGCCTCGAGTAACGACGATTGAGACGCTAATAATTCTAGGAGCAGATCTCGCCTCAGAAATGTCGACGACGATTTGCAAATACCGCTGCGCCGTTACTGGATCCTTTTTTTTTTCTTTCCATCATTCTCGTAGGAGAAAAAAACGAGCGACCAAGTCTAAATAAAGTTCCGAAGCGATAACGCCAGGAAACAGAGTGGTTGTTGCACAAACGAGATGAAGGTGTCGAGTTGAATAAATCGAGTAACTGTAGATGTTGATTACGCCTCGCGCTTTCCTCTCGCGTATGTTTAACCTGAGAGATAACGGTGTAGATTTAATTGCACCGAACCTCCGATTGTTTCGCGTTACGCGACCCACACTCTCGCGAAGATCGTCTTGCGCAATGGCAAGAGCAAATCGTTATAATATCAATATCTGATATGATTTTCCAACTCGAAAAGTGAGAGTAAATTTATGCACGTACACCTTTTGCTGATACGTGTCTACTCTGCTAAATATCTGCGATTGTTTCTCAACTTTCCGCGAAAATCGTTCGCTTAATCGTTACAAATCACAACAACGAAGCATTTCACCACGGTGTAGAAATACAAATGAAATCGGAACTAAATTGTGAAATCACGTCGCAATTTCGTGTCTCAGAAAAGTAAAGGCTTGTTCTCGAAATTCGAACTCAAAGTAGCCAATCGTGAGTGTGTACATTTATCCTTCGCGACGTTATTTTTGTTATCATTTATTTTTATCCGGTACGTTTATTTCGATTTTTGTAGTTTTTTATCGCTGGAAAGACCTTGGCTCTCATTTGAATACAATGTTATCTCGTTGATACGCTGTTGGCAATTAAACAGCAATCATCTTTTTCCGCGCGTAACTAGAAACATAAGGTCGATTCATAATACTCGAGTAGGCGAGATGTTCCAAACGTTGCACATTTCTGTATATCCGTGGAACGTTTTCGGTGCTCGTGATTCGTTGGAGAATTGTGAAAGGCTCCTCTGTCGCTTGGATCCGAATTTCCAACCCGTCCGAAATGCATTTCTTTGGTCAGATTTTTAGCAGATTCTCAATGCCGTGGATAAAGGTTCTCCTTCGGAGTACCTAAGTCTAGCTACGATTTTCATGGGCGTCATCTGGCAGGGTAACGTTTATCAGAGTATGCGACGAGTGCGATGGACCGACCTCGAAGGGTCGGTGCCGGTCAAATGAACCGAGAGAACGAGTCGACGAGGGAACGAAACGCAATGCAACGCCGGTGGATCCGACAAAGATGGTCGAAGGCACCGGAAGTCCCCCACTTGGCCTCCGCATACTTGTTGGCCCGACGGCAAGGCGACGCGGGACCGACTGTCCTATTCCCCCCGCATCGCCCGAATCCCGACGACCATCAGTTCGGTTTGCCCTACCTGCAGCAAGGAAAACTGGTAGCTCATCGGACGAGCCAACGATTCGAATGAAAGCACCGCACGATTTTCGCGGGGAAACGCGAAAGCTGCATTTTTTTACGGGCTCCACGATCGTTTCCACGATTTCACGACGGAATGGGGATACGATGGAAGAGAGGGAGAGAGAGAGAGAAAAACAAACGGGGTAAAAAACGTTGACGCGATAAGTTCCGCTGCTGCATACGCACACATGCTTAAGAGACGTCTCGTAACGTAGGAAACGCCAGATATTCTCCCACGGGTTACCGCGTTACCGCGTTACCGTCGCTCAACACTGGCAGGTTTTGTAGTCGTTCTAGCGTGTTAGAGATCGAAGCCTCCAAGGCTTCGTTCAAGTTTTTTCGTCTTCCTCCTTCGGGGTCTCCGAAGAAGTGGAACCTGTCGCGGCCTCGAGCCACACGGGTGTATTAGAGCCCGTTGCGGCGTGTGGCTCTAGTGGGCTCTAGTAGGTTCGCTTCTCTCCTCGCGCTTCGTAATGGTTAGCGAGTAGTACCTACCGCTTCGGTGCCTACCCACTGATCTGCAACTCCCTCGACGACCTAACATCCGCACCAATACACGAAGAGACCTCGCCGTACTTTTACAACAACGCGCCGTAGGCATACACCAGCGTAACTTTTACACTCGGCTCTTGGCGCACACGCGTGAACCTGTTCGTTAACAAGGTATACGAATACGCACAATAAACCGCGGAGAGAAATACCCGGTGAGAAATACCCCCGTTACTATAAACAATATCGTACGTGATGTCTATTCTCTCGATCTCGTGCTCGCAGGGAACAATATTTGATCGCCAACGATTCGTTTCCGCGTGCATGTATGTATATATACATATACTTGGGCAATAGTCACGTTGCGTCTTAGCGGTGCGAGGAAACGCGGAAACTCGGTTCGTTATCGATATAAATGAGAGGATATTGCGCGAAGTATCGAGTCGTCCAACCGTAACGCGGAGGGCACGTGATGAAAGTGACTTTGTCAGAAAAAACAAATGTCCGTAATATCGACAATCTTGAATCGTTTCGTCTAGCTTTACTTCGTCGCCGTGTCCATCCGCGTGCATGCCGAATGATCAACCGGTTTTTGTACCATCTTCCATCCGACATATGTATTATGGTATTTTTGCAATTGTCATACAAATTTTCGAGAGATTTATACTCTTACGTATTTTTGGTATCCACAGTTTTACCTCCACATTCGATGCCTCGGTACAACGACGCGTGTAAATCGCTTTCGCGTTACCTTCGTTTCATTTCTATAGAAATATACTCATATATTCCTCCACTCGATTCGCTGCCTACTCTCGGGGTTGGGTTCCACGATGAGGCATAAATTAGCCGATAAATCTCAAAGTCAGAAGAGCAACGTGAATCCGCAAGCGAAGTACATCGGATCGAGCTTTCACTCGGTGAGGGGGGCAAGAATTGCTCCTTGCTTGTGCTGAATAGAAATCCGAGTCACGATGCGAACGGATAGCCGAAGGAATTGATTCCACCTGCGATATAAATGCATTTTTCTAACATTCAACTGACAGAATACGATTGAAGCGTACGCGGCATTTGCTCTATTTAGAAACTTTTTCCCGTACCTACGTAACGATACTCAAAGAGGTGTCGACACCTCCCGAGGTAATTCCCGACTGCTCTTGGAGACTCGCGTGAAATGAAGAAAACATTATTTTTTTTAAAACAATTAATAGGAAATTGCAAATTACAAATAAAATAACTACGTTTCTGTTCTTTAATTTTTAACGCGATACGTTGCACTGGAAAGTGAACGTAGCTACGCGAGTTCTCGTTCAATGTCATCGAAGAGAACGAAAGACTACTGCTACTATTTTTTTGTCATATTGCTTCATACGGAACAAGGTATAAAATGCGTGATATATTTGCCAAATGGGCGTGTTAGCTGAAAACCAGATCTGTATTCCGTAGACGCGAGTTCGCGCCGTGGATTATGTGCGAATTGGAGATTTTAGAGCAGTTATTATCAGAACTGTGGCCAACGCGTTGTCTTTCACGAGCAGTTCTCGTACGGATGAAGTCAGCTTTGATGACTTTTCGCAAAGTTTAACGATCGCGGCGAGAACTGAAAGCAGCGAATAACAATTTTCCTCGAATTACCGACCATATAATTCGTGACAATCGTTGAGATAGCGACAGTGAACTCCCCTCCCCTCGATTACTCGGTGCTATCTCGGGTCATTACGTTTGAGCGGTCGCGACACTGATCTTTCCCATTTGTCACAGCGTATCTACCTATAGAGAGATCATTTCGTCGAATTGTTTCTCAACGCTCGAGCTTGACAAATTCCTGTACTTTCACGTACTGTTGACCTATAATTGGGACGTACGGTAAAACCCGGACATCCTCTAAACAGCACAGTCCGGCTTCTTTCCTCAAAAAGGTTTGATATTTGGTTTCGCGCTCGACGAACAAAGAACGCACGATACACACGTTTTCGAGGCGCGTAGCGGCATCCCGTCGAACGGAGAAGCTACAATAATTCAAGGCAGCTGAAACCCCGGTGAAACCGTCAAATCTCGTGAAAAGGCAGGTGCGCGGAGATGTCGATGCTGCAGGGTTACGAGTAGAATAAAACGAATGGCGCGAGTTCCACGTCTCACACGTATCGTAACAAAGAAACTCCTTCGTGTTTGCATAAAAACAGGATAATAAGAAGTAATACGGTAAAAACGGGAACAACAGTAACGCCAACATCTCCTGTCCCATTTTACATTGACACAGCCGCGGAGTTTAATTTAGATTATTTTTTAACCCGTAGACACAGCACAGTTCTAATTATCGTTATTATTATCATCCATTATTTATTTTTAACCAGTCTTCAGGAACAGCGTAGACGCAGAATAAATAACGATGATGGGAAGAAGAGAAAATATAAGGAGAACGTCTCGTTAACTTTTATACTCCCATTCTATTTTATTTATCTTCCCATATCACTGTTTATTCGGTAGAAAAAAAGGTGATTATGATAAAATGGTGATTTCAACATTTTTGGAAAATGCGAATTTCATAGGAAGATTCTCGCTGGCTCGTCGTTGGTTATCTGTGGGAATGAACAGAAATGGATTACGGCTACCGCAAACAAGCTTCGTTGCGTATTTCACACATCCAGGGACTAATAGAGAATTGGAACGCGCTAAAGCCGCGTTGTCCTCGTTGACAGTTGCTGGTAGGTCTTCTCACTGCTGTAAACTCGTCGTTCAGGATTACCTAGTTGCAAGGAAAAGGAAAAGGACGGTAAAAACTGGAAGCGAGGAACGGTAGCGTTATTGCAGTCCCAGGATCGTAAAGCCTTCGCGAACATCTGTTACATATACAACGTTCAATAAAATCTGTACAACCGTTCAATTTGTTGGCCGATCGTTCGACGTCCTCGCGTATCTTCGCCAACTACTTTCAGCTGTGCGTACCGCCGATTTACCGACGAACGATGCCGCGTGGCGGGAAAAAAACGCACGACCCATTGTCGTGAGTATTTTTCTAAATTTGTACGTGAAAAGTATCAAGGTCACGGAAGAGAAGTAATAGTAGAGATTAGAGTAGTAGGTATGTCGAACGCGGCGCACGCCTTTAGGTGCCTCGTGTAAACTCACGTGACGCGCGATAAGGTAAGCCGGAATCTTGACGTAACGAGTCGTATCGTCGTTCCGAATGGAATAAAAATATCTCCGGTGCAGGGTTTCTCAATCGTTGCGATGGTGCAATAACCGTTTGGAACGATAATAAATATCGCCGGAGATAGTTTCCTGCGATGAATCGCCGCGTGGCGCGACGTTTATCGATAAAATGACATAAAAGCGTGATTTTTTATTACGTTGGTAGGCGAAGTCGACGTTAGAAAATCGAAGCAAAAGCGGAGACTTCCGAATTTTTGGCTGATAAACGTGACGAAGTGAATTTTCGATAAAGAAATAGGGGAATAGGCATGAATCATTATACATTTCGCGAAATAATTTAACCGAGGTATATGGAAACGTAATCGGTGCTGTTCCTAGAAGCGAAGATAACGATTTCCGGTGAACAAACGTTGGATATCGCTCGTTGGAAAACAATCCACGACCAGGCTCGTCCTTTATTTCTTTCGTTCGTATTCAGGGGTTCCTGTGCATTTTCTCGAATTCGTGCCGCCGCCGACATGTTTATTGGCCCAAAGGTGAAAGGTTTCTGGAATAACGATGCCACACGGCGACGAGAAACCGAGCAGGTAGCAGGGACTGAATTTATTTCTCTGTTTCGATGGTCCGAGGCTCGCGAGAAGGAAGAGGTAAGCGTATCGACGAAGCGAAGAAACGGAGATCCAGGAGCAAGTTGTGCGTACTTACACACTCGCGTATGAGCCAGCATATGCCGTTACTCGGGAGTTAAACCCAACCGAACCCGAACCCGTTACCGACAAGGTCTTACAAGCCGGGAACCCATGGTCAAAGATGTCCCCTCGCCTCGACAGTTAACACCACTGACCCAATACAATACGATACGTTTGCGAGTAATCGTCGAGGCACGAAGAGATCGCGGAGACGTCGACAGCGCGTAGATTCCGCGTTCTATCCATTTATTTCCAACGTTTCGCGAGAACTCGAAAAGAAGCTCGCCCTCCCTGAAGTTGGAAATACCGTCGCATGTCAAAAATCACGATAGACCATTTTTTGCAACGGTAGAGTGCGAGTCGTGTTTTGCATTTCAGATGGTTCGCGATTGCGAACGGCGCCTCGCTGTCTGCGTGGCTATCGATTGAGCGCGAGTAGAGAACAACGGCGACAGCTAAAGAAGGAAAGTCGAAAAAGCTGCGGTAATATGAGGGAGGAAAACCAAGCTTTCGGTTGGTAAACAACAATCGGTATTGATATCAGTGTTTTATAAAAGAAAGCACGAATCGCGGAGGAGAGGTGAGCTGCCGTGGCGGCGCCTCCTCGATGATATCTCGCATTGGAGGGAGATCGTGACGAGAAAATGTACGTGAACGGGGTCAGAGGGAAGAGGGAAGGAATACGACTATGTTTCATATCCGAGCAGCACCCTTGGGTCTATGCATGTCAATTCAGGATTATCCTGTCGACGGAAAGCGTTCGCGGTATTATACGTGGAGGGTCGTTGTCACGAATCGCAGACGCGCACACCCCGATAACGTAACTTTCGTTCTACATTTTTTTTTTTTTTACTACTACCGAATGACCCCGCGCGTATAGAAGCGGAGATCAGCGTTCGTCTTCCTCGCGCTTCTTGTTATTCTCTGCTCGCGTCGGTGAATTGATAATCCTCGAGGAAAGAAAAATTGAAGAAACCGCGAGCAGCCTTCGAACATGTACTGTTTTATAAGCGTATAACTGAATCCTCGAATTGGTTGATAGCCTCGGGCAAGACGGAACCGAAGGTTCGATCGGGCGATCCCGAAATGTGAAGAGCGTTGATGTACGGTAAATTCGTATTTTCGTTCGATCCTTCGCGGCTGGTTGCTCCGTTTAGCCCGGATGTTCTCGCCAATCGGGAGGCAAACTCTCGATTGCGTGGAAAAATGTTATCGTAGTAGAGTCTACGGTCGGGATATTCGTCGAGAGCATAACTGTAAAACGTTAACGTGCGAGGCTTCGACACCGCGGCAAAGAGACTTGGTAATAAAGAAATTCAGGTCCATCGCGGGAAACGTCGCCGGGAACGAGAGAACCATTTGGTGTGTGTACATACAGATAAGTAAATGCAAACGCGAGGGCATACAGACCCATAATCTGCCTACGGTTACCTGAACTGGACTCCTGGATACGATACAACGGGGCGTAGCAGACGTATGGATTGCGTATCCCCGGTTACCCATTACCGCGAACCGGTACTTCGATGTACCACACTTCTATATATCTATATTACGCATCTGTACCGCGTGTATCGACACTTCGCGTCGCGATGTTTGTACCTGCGAGACGTGGAATTACGCAAAACGAAAAAACGACGTGGAAACTGATTGTCACGTTACCTCTAAACAGAAGCTATCGTAGGCTCTTACGAAAGAAACCGCGTCGAGATGTAACAGCGGTAGCGGTGCAACGATCGTATCGAGGTCTCCCGAATCTCCGTTAGGTAATAAAGCAAATCGTTACATCGATTCTAGGTACTATGCCCGACGAGTTCTAGTCATACTCCATCAGAGTTAACACTGATTTCTATTTTTCCAAATCATGCGATTTGGTTTCGTGCGAATTAATCGTGAGACGACGAAGAGGGTGGAGCATTGGGATGGGCACGAGGACGAGATGGGATCGAATGAATATTCGATTGTATCCCCGAAGGTTCGAGTTTCCTACGTATTTTTATCGTCCGAGCGGGGAAAAGTACGCGGCGGGTTGTAAAAATGCTCTCACAATCAGACAAGAGAACGGTGAAAACGCGAGTATAGAAAGGGGAGGCCGGTATTTTCATTTTGGCTACCGTGAGATATAGCACTTCTTCGGTGTCAGATATCTGTGAGGTTGAGCAGAGTGCTCCGAGATTAATTTATGCTCGGCTCCCTTATCTCGCGCTTGCTATCCTTCGCCCTCTCACTCTTTCTCTCGAATGAAAAACTGGCGAGAAGAGAGAACGAAGTGACGGGCGAAAGGATGAGAGATCGAGCGATGCGTCGGAGGGCTGTTCCCGCGGAAGGGAACAAAGCATGACTGGTGTAAACATTCCGATTTGGCTGAATCGTCGAAAGTGAAGAGGTTAGAGGGTTCGTGCTCCAAAGACTCCCTTTCAGCTTTCAACCCCTGAAAAATTCCTACGACTATAATTTCGACCCTCGAGAAAAATAAAAAACGCCGGGCGTACATCCCCAGACAATATATATATGTATGCACACGCGCGCGCGCACGCACACCTATTATACGTATATACGAATGTATATAATAGGTGTCTACCTACCGGGCATTCGGTCTCGAAGCAATCAACCGAACATTTTCCAAATTCCACGACGCACGGATTTCCGATCCCTGTCAACGATCTATCACATTTTCCGGATCGAACCCAGCGAAGAACACAATTCACGAAAACGCAGGATCTTGAAACTCTCGCGGATCCACGTACACGAGGACGGATTTCATCTTCAGCCGGCTCTCCGCCAACGCGTCGTGGCAATCAACTAGATCAAAAAAATATTCACCCTCGTTTCTTTATACACGTATACGAGTCTGTGCGCGTTTCGATCCGTTGCACTCGGCTTCTTTTGCACTTTACTCTTTGTTCCCTCCTCTCGAAGCGAGCGCCAGCCTCTGCCTGCCTGGCTGGGCGCAGACCTCAGGAATGCGCTAATATCGCATTTCTTTGTAATGCCTACGGACGAGATTATACACACCGTGAAAAAAGATGCACGACGATCGGGATCATCTTCTGATTCGAATTGATATTATCGATATCCAGCTGCGTATCGCTGTGAAGAGAAATATATTCGTTGCATCGACGAAAATCATTGCTCAGGGTAACGCCAAAGACCGAAACTGCGCAGTAAATGATTGTCCGTCAAATATAGCACGAAAATCTGTGTTACGACTTTTTTTTAAACACAACATTAGTCTTATTCCAACACCCTCCGTGTACAGTGATAAAGTAACACAGTTCTATGTTAAGAGTAACACGGTTCTGTGTTAAAGGTAACACAATCCAATGTTAGAGTAGCATTTAAGAAGTGATACTTTCGTATCTAATAACATGTTCGCGTGCTGAAAAACGGACTTTGAGAACAATACTAACGATTGTGTTTTCACACTTTACACAATGACGGGACATTTTTTTGTTTGGCGTGTAATTAGAATGAACTCGCCATCACGGAATATATTGGAATGAACGAAAATTTATTTCAATTCGTCGGAATATCATTTATACTGGAAACAGAACGAGATAAGATTCGGCGAGTTCATCTCGTTAGCTCGATGAATTTTCTTAGGCGCAGCGTACTTGATGTGAATTGAGTCAAGTCGGTGAATGAGAACTGCGGTAATCGCCACGTCTTCGTACTACTGCTTTACTCGGGCGTTTTGACCGCGAAACGAAGCCAAGCGTTTGAGAAAAGGATAAAACACCGGGTGCTTTAAATTAGATTGATTGTGAGAGCAGACGGCACCCGGTATACTCGTGACAATGAAGTCGTAAAAGTAACGCGTGTCGAAGGTTAGAATGAATTCGTCCAAGCGTCCGAAAGTCCTCGTCATTTTAAGAGAGGGCAATCGTCGCATCCGGCACCGAAATAAGAACCCCGAAGGCAGCCCAATTGCCAGCAGTTGTTTCCTGTCGGTAAACACTGTACGCCGCTCGATAATGCCTCAGCCTCCAAACGCGACAAATTATTGCTGCCACTGCCTCGTTAGCAATCTCCGAGTATATCGCGCCATTGGCAAATCGGCGCGAAACACTTTCGTTGTATCAATTAACGCGGAACGTCGACGATCGAATTGAAAACGTTGCGCTTCTAGCTGCCGTGCGTTCCCACCCCGTCCGATAAAACCTACTACTAAACGGGGATATACGCACGTGTGCGCGTTTACAAACGAATATATTTCCAGCATTAGTTCCGTTTGCCCCCAACTTTTCACGGCCGAAAATAAACTTGGCCGTTGAACGTTTTCGTGGCAAAGACATCTTTGCACTTTGTCCTGTTTCCAAAAAGTTACGCGGTTTATTCTTACATGCAACGACGAGACGTTGCAAATTACTTCGTTACCGATCGATATTCAATTCCTATATTTATATTTATTATCTCACCGTTCGCCTACCTTTCTGATTGATTTCTCCGGAATTCGGTAGCGAATACGCGGAAAAAACGTACTATAAGCAAACGCAGCGCGCTTACGTAAGCGGAATACGTATACGAACAAGAAGTACGAATGGCGAACCGCAATCGTTAATCTAATTTTCACAGCACGTTTTTGCCAAGAAATACGAGATGAGCGTTGAATAACGTAAATTATCCCGGAGCTCGCGTTAAATTGCTACAAATTGTTCGGTGATACGAATTGTGGCGAAGAGATTTACGCGTTTCAAATTATAATCATCATATTTCGCGTCACGCTCGTCAACGATTAGGAAAAATGTTGGTAGAATCGCGAACATCGCGGCAAAAAAGTTTTGCCATCAGAGGGAGAGATTTATTTTAGCGGAGGAAAGATGAGCCGTATAAAAAAAAAAAAAAACAAGAACCGGAGAAGAAGGTACGATATAGAAAAAAGAATCGAGTGGAGCGGTCTATCGCTGTTTATCAAGCTTCTAAGAGTCAATGCACTCCACCGTACTACGGCGTATCGGATGGCTCGAAAGTTGCGCTGTCGAGGTATGGCGCGGCATGGTTCGTGGATGCCGTAGCTGCGGCCGCTTCGACTATCGTCGTCCAGGTATGCGGTAAAGGTCCGGCAGCGTGTAGCTGCCACTGTCAGTCGGTCGTGTGGCGAGCTTGCGTATACACCGAAGCTTATATTTATGCAACCGTCATCCACGACGTACCACGATTTATGGATGTGCCGAAAGAGCAGCCCGTCCTGTATCTCACGCGTGCGTCGTGAGTCTCTAGCTAGAGAGACACCGATACGACGACACACGAGCGCGGAACGCGTGGCTCGTTCTTGGCTCTCTTCGCAACGCTATTGGTCGTTGTCCAAGATTTCTGAGATCACGCATGTCTGCATATTTTCAGTCGAGGCCTGTGACCTGATTCGAGTAAAACATCTCGAGGCACGAAAAACCAGTGGAATCACATCCTCATCAGCGTATGGCGATTCTTTGAGTTTTTCCCTACCGTTCTTTGGTTCTAGAAGTTATAAGAGGCAGGTCAGTTATGCGTTCTCGCGTCGTTGGAACGAAAATCGACGGGCACATGGTCAGCTGTTGGGCAGATGCTCGTGCTACGAAATTCTTCGGAGGAAAATTGGTATAGCAGAGGTGACGGTGGTCGACGCATTCTATTCCGGACGAGGTGGAGGCGAACCTTCTGCTCCGGAGCTGGCGCGAAAGATGTTTCGAACGATCGGACAATTAGGCCCCGACAGGAAGTCGACGCATTCAACGAAACGACATTCCAGCCGACATGCCGGGCCGCGCTCCGAAGCACGGTTCACAATGCAGTCAGGTATAGCGAATCGCGGCTCGTAAATTCTCTTTCATTCAACAATCGCGTTCCTCGTTCGATACGCGACGAGGCGATCTTCTCCTCACTCGAGCAGAATTCAATTTTTGCAAGAAAAAGATTCTCACCGTGATCTCTGTAAAGCGCAGAACTCGTCTCTGCCAAGTCGTGATGTTACGGCGGATTTACCTGCACGCGGAGTTTTGGCACATCTGTACGCAAGCCGCACCGCCAGGGCACACCGCATTTAATGTTACACACGTTCCGTAGCCGTCATATTCGTAATCCTTTCGAACGGTTCCAAAGGAATTTCACGCAACCGGAAATGGACACGATAAATGAATTCCATTGAACGTGACGCGCATCTTGAACGTTCATAAATAAATTGACTGATCGATGATGCGATGCAGAAGCGCCATCGCGTTCTTTCCACCCTCCATCTTTGGATAGATAGACACATATTTCCGCGCTACCCGTGCACCTAGCTCGATATAACATCATCGGCTTCGTCGTTAAGTGTCAAATATTATTACTGCCATGCGAGTTCACTCGCGCCTCTACCGACGTAACACACTGCCGCGATGCGAGTAAAATATCACGCCTATCGCATGTTGCTTTTATTGGTACGTAACGACAAGCGTAACCGGTAAGCTGCAGTCGAAGGTCGCTAATTTCTATTCGGAGCGCGGAGTCACGCACCACGCGAAGAAAGACGGACGTTCGAACACGGACGTCTGACACGAGAGTCACGTGACTATTCGCGAGAAAGATATGGTTTCTTGACGCGCAACGTTCGACGATCGGATCGGTCTAATTCGGAGTGTTGTACGTAGTTATTCCATTCTCGACCAGCATGCCTATAGCGTTCACAGTCCTCTGGCGGATTTACCAGCAGGGTTAGGTATCGTGAGTAGGCTTGAGCTAGGGCGGCGAATTTGGGCCCAATTTTTTTTAGCCGTCTTACAGAAATCTTTTTGATGTCTTTCGGAAAAAAAGTCTACAAGACATGTTTCCGATGATTTTTCCCTCTTCCCGTTCATTGCGTATTCAACCTCTATATTCTATCGTAAAACACCCAGTTCCGGCCCCCAAGCAGTAATCAGTCTCTGCCCACACATCGTGTAAGTGAGAAGAAAGCGAAATTGCGGAAAATATATGTCCCACTTTTCCCATTATCCGCTCTCGTACAAGTCCGGCTGCTGGTTGGGAGCTGGGTGTTTTACGTAGCTATCGGTATTTGATATTGGCTAGGTATAGCCGAATAAAAAATGCTTGCAAATAAAAACCGCGCGAAAAGGTATCGTAAGAAACTTTCATGTCGTAATTGAATTTATTATTTTGGAATTATTTATAAGCGCAATGAAGATTATTTAATTACGTTTAAGGAATGTAGATTATTGTGCGAGTAACATATATCATCAGGCCTTTTTAGTCTTACGTGATTGAGCTTCGAATAGCTCAGAGATATACCCAAAAACTATTTCCTGCGCGATTTCAATCACATTTTTGGAAGGTAAAGATAATGTAGGAACTGACAAGTGTGGAGGGAAGGGCGGTAAAAATTTAATGGCCTGTACTGTTCAGTCATACTCGCGTAGGTGAGCAGCACGGCAGATATCGGAGGTGAAACTCGAGCGAAATCCAACACACCCACGCAGCTTTGTCGAGACGAAGAAATTGTGATACCCACGCTGGGGATACCATTGAGATTCGATACGGATCCCCCCGAAGGCATGACCTTGTCAATGACAGACGAACGAACACATTTCCGATGAGCTTGAACCAGAAATGATTTTTCTTTACTATTTTCATTCGCAACATTCGGCTAAAGCCGATTATCATGAAGTTTGAATAGCAATCAGGCCACGCGAATACCGTGTCGCGCAACGCTAGGCTCCGATAGTGATATCGTGTCGAGAAGAGGGAAAGTCTCCGGTTACAATCGAACTCGTTGACAACAAGGATAGGGGAATTGCTGACATTTCGAGTTCGTGGCTTTTGTCCTCGGTTCGCACAGACCTGACACAGTAGCCGGTAAACGTGTAACGAGATTACGTAATTCTCGATAAATCGATCGAAAATATATTTAGTTATTCCGATACTAGTTGTACATCATCTTTTGGCGTTAGAAAAAAAATTCTCTTCCCTTCTTAGTCGAACGATTGCTGAGGTTGTTTAGCTGTGCCGTCAGAATAACGGGATAGGTTCGACCACGTGGTGAAAAATTATTGGCCTCTGCCATTTTTCGCGTGGGTGCCACTTGTTAATTTTACAATTAGACACGAGCTGGAGGAGCCTTGCCGATGCATGCAACGAGACGGAGTAACTGACATCGAAGACGAGGTAGACGAAGACCGTGGATGAAAATCGACAGGAGTATTTGCGGATTTGAGAAGATTTATCTTCTGGATACTACACGTCGTTTGTTGGGAGTTATTTTGATTGGCCAAAAGAGAACGGAGGTGTTACACGCGTAAGAGTAACGGGAAAGAGAAAAGTTGTGGAAAACCAACGAAACAAAATTTGTTTTTAACATTTTATTGCAACACGAGATTGTCGACCTACGAGCCAATGATCGATTCGCGATCCTTTTCGATGTTTTATGCAAACGAGCGGCGGCGTATCGCCTCCGGGTTTGTTGTGCGAAAATAAATGTCCAAATTCGTGATACTTTCAAGTAGGTAAATCGGCCAACGGACACATACACGAATGATTTTTTGCCGATTCCATCGTTGCGACGACGTGACAAAGGAAAGTGTATGTCTGCTTAGCGGGAGATTATCGGGGGAGGGTCGGCTGAATGACCTCGAAACGACTGTAAAATTAGAAATACAAAACGCATGCAACGACGCGGATTTGTATTTTTCAGCTTTCGTTCCTCGATCGGATGGCATAAGATTCCATACGGGACGTTTCACTCATTTTTAAGTGGACTCGAAACTTGTATTCATTACGCTGCGATCGCTCGATTACGATACCAAATAGATAAGAAATCTGTTTATCCGCGAAATGTCGCAACGGGGTAAGCCCATACATTCAAGGTCGTCGTCATCGTTGTGACCGACGATTCGGTGCCAGTAACGGTATTCTTCGCCGAATAACCAAAGTGGAAAGTAAAATAATAGCGAACCGGTAGCGAGCACCTCGTCGAGCTATACGCCCGATTGCGATTGTTACACGTTTCATTTTCTTACCTCAACTCAATAAACGATACGCGAGCAGGTCGCACTCTCGATTGTAGTTGTAATACAGGATTCATTGAACCGGAACGTTGTAAATACGAAGTTAAACGTAACCTCGCCGCTACAGAGAGACTTGGCGTATCATTATTTCCAGTAGAGTAGCCAAAGCTTCGTTTTTTAAGTCACGCGTAGGAAAAACACTGCATGCTCGGGATCCGAGACTTGACCACCGATGAAAAAAGACGACTAAGGCCCCCGGTATCGAGTTAGATGGGTGATTTCGTTGGAAACGCAGTAGCCTATAGCTCGCTGATGTTTGTACGTTTTATTTCTGTGAATGCGATGAAAAGGCGGAAAACTAATCTCCAATAACGGTTCGCAACGCAGGAATCAGTCGCGCCGATGAGAACCCCGAGACGTGTCGATGAAATCTAAGAGACTGAGCGCAAACTCAACTGAAAAATAACAGCCACGAATTCGACCGAATTTTATTATTTTTTCTACGCATTGTCGACTTTACTCTTTGGCCATAACCCCAAATTGTCGGACCAGGAATAACATTATCTCGTCGATCTGGGTGTAGCGTATTGTTTTCGGTACGACTGAACGTGATTGTCCTGAATTTCGATAAGGAACGATTATACTGTCATTGATAGTCAACGATAATCTCGCGATACGAGAGAGTTACGATATCGCTTCTTCCGCTTCATTCGTCATCATCTATCCCAAGTATATCCGACTCGTTCGGATCCGCGATTTCGTATAATCGAATGTACGAAATTTCGCGCAATCGAATGACTCAACGTTGGTATCGTCGATCAGAATACGCAAAATTTACTCTGCATTTTATAAGCTTCGACATCCGCGTACGCATAATGCATAATGCTCGTCAGCATCGCGGGTCGATGGTGAAAATAAAAGAGAAATGAAAAATGAACGTCGAAATTCCACAAATTCTGTCTACATCGCGCACAATGGGCCATAAAGGACTAGCTCGACTTTTGTCTCGAGGTAAGATCGTCAGTCAGTCGGTAAACGTAACCGAAGTTGATTCATCGTCTCTCTAGCTAGCATCGTTCTCTCGAGACGTGCACGAGAGAGTACGACACACGACGACGACACGACGACGCGCAGCATCGTCGTCGTTGAAACATTCGAAGAATTTTTATCACTGGTAGACCGAGGCTTGTAAACTACGCGTTTGTCGGTTTCTTCTTCCTTTCTCGCATGTGTTTTGGCCTCGTTTTAGCTTCGATTGCAAAGCAAGCCGACAGGATATCGCGTATACAAACACCGTATCGTCCGGATCCGTATTCCTTCTCTGATTCGCCTGCCTCTCGCACGATAATAACAGTTTGCGGGATAAAATAAGCGAGTAGTGGTCAGTTGAAATGATAAAGCAACGCGCGATCGTCACATCCTACCGACATTGAGTGGATTAGACACGTACGAGTAAACATACCGCGCTTGTTTCTTTGCGTCCGACTCGGAATGAATCTGTCAAATGTGTCATATCACCTTGAACGACCGGCGAACGATCGCTGGAGGAACGAATTCGACGATAGTAGGATTCGAAGTAGTAAAACTTACATTTTCAGGCTGAGATGAGCGTCTCTGCCGCGGCACACAGAACAGCGGCACGCCGTGTTCTCTTTTTCTCTCCAATATAGCGGCTTCCCGTTTCGTTGTCGCAAAACAATACAACACCAACACGATACACCACGGAAACACCGTCTCACTCGCGTTTTTTCATTACCGATGATCGGTAATCTCGGCTAAAAAATATCAATGGGTAGTTAAAACTCATCGATTTGTTCGCGCACTACGATGATTGTATCGTCTCCGCGGGTCCTGTACGAGAGCGAACCAATATACTCGATACCCTGTCGTATTTACCGCGATGAGAATCGACGCGTGAACGAAGTGTACGATATCAACTAGAGAGAACGATCCTTCGGGTTTCGTTGGACCGGGAAAATTTGAAACTCTGATGCGTCAGAGTTTTTAGGCCATTTCTCCAACGCGTGATATTAGTACCTACGTACTATACGCAAAGGATGTTGGAACAGTTGGAAAGTTTAACGCTCCACAACAAACGCGCGTGTCCGCTTCTCTCTTCCGTAAATCCGACTGTGAGAAAACAATCGTGATTTTTCCCCCCAACTTCGACGAAGGAAATTCCGAGACGTTTCTCTTACAACTATCACAATTTCGCGGCAAGATTTGTCATATCCGAGAATCGTATCGGTTGAGGTAAGTTGAAAAAACGAATAAACCCGTTATCGGACACGAAACACGGAAGGGAACATTAACAGGTTGCGCTACCCGACGCGACTGAAGCTCTTCTCTCGCGGACCAAAACGAAGCAGCCCCCACCGTTCGATGCTCCCCCACCGTGGCCACAACAAACGCGTGCCTCCGCTTCAAGGGACTCGACACGAGGCTACGGCTATACTTACGGCACACAATGAAGGAGTACAACGTGGAATAACTGTGAGTACGATGGAGTACGAGCGCGCAGTACGAGGGACCCCGGGCCATCTCTTCGAGACTCGCTCGTTCGTGCTCGATCCGCCTTTATAGGCCACTGGTCCTGGTTGGTTACTTTGTTGTTATTACGGTCGTCTGTAGCGGAAGTTGCGGAAATCTTTTTTTTTCCTCCACGGCAGGATCAACGAGATAATCGTAATGCCGTTAGATGTAGTTGATACGATTGTCAGCCGGCAGCTCTCTTCGTCGATCGTAAAAGTTTGAAACGATATCTTGACGGTTTCGATCGTAATGGGGGGGTGGGGGGGGGGAGAGTCTGACGAGTGCAAAGAAAAATAATCAGGAGTCGGCTCGATCTTCGAGGAAGAGGGATGTGCAAACGAGAAAAACGGGAAGGAATATTCCTTGAATTTCAGACGACCTGGTGTAGATAAACAGAGATTTCCTTGGCCTTGAGATGGTCGAGCACTTTAGGCCCGTTGCGCGGTGTCGTTTGATCAGAAAGGCTCCGTATCATAACTGGCAAACGAGCGGCTTATCATTCCGGGAGTCACGTGATCAGTTCCCCCGCTCCTTTGTAACCCTTACTACCAGGAATCGTATGGTTCCCTTAAATATTTACACTTCGAGCCGAAAATTTCGGAGCGATTTCAACAGTCATGAAATATCTGACTGCCCGACTTTCGTCCCTTTGTTCAATTTTTTCCTACGTCTTTCTTAAGCGATCCGCTGTTACGTGCTAGCGAGTTTTCTGCGAAGCTCGTCCGAGGTACGCGTATTAAAATCTAATTTGACGATACGCTTCTCGACTCCTAGAACGCGGCAATCTATTTGAAACAATCTCCGTTGCCGCACGGACGAATTATTCTTACGCATCGGAGCGTTGGTAAATAAACCGACGAAAGTATATATATATATATATACACACATACGTATACATACATATATATAGTCGTAAAAATGAAAAACGGGTCATCGTTCGAGCGCGCGAGTAAAAAAAAAGAATGGAAACAGACGAACACGAATGAAATAGACAAAATAATGGTAGAACGACGGAACTGTCACTTTATATTGCTGGTTTAACGCGCCCTCGCCAGGAGGAATTTTAATTTTCATCTCTACTGTTTGTAAATTGTAACAGCTGCACAAGTTTGGTAAGATGCGTGGACTGTTGCAGAAGCAACGCGTGTGGTATAATACCCAAGATAAGATCAACCAGTCTTCTCGACAGTCTGCCCTGGTCCCGCATCTCTCGGTTCTCTGGAACAGAGAGTCCGTCACCCGACACGCACCCCCGCTGCCCCTCGTGCCACTACCTCTACGATTTCACGGCTCTAATTTCGTTAATACGGCAATTATTATTGTTAAAACGGTACCAGATCGTTGGTATTTACGTTTGTATTCAGTATCTTCCCACTTTCCGTGGCACACTTAAATCTCTCGTCTTTTCATTGACGATAATTCGATAGGTGCGTTTTGCACGATCTTCACCGACTGTGATTTCCGTGTGACTAAGGCGAGCTGTCCAATTCATCGGTTCATTCCAGAAATTGTTGTGATACGAATCATAAAGTGCGGTGAACCGTAACGCATTGATGATAAATTTGTACCAGGATTCAACTTAGCACGCCGTTGATTCAAATTGGCGAGTTTGTTTTATTTGGGACGAAATATTTTACGGCTCAAATCTGGAAATAACAAAGTTTATGGGCACCCATCGCGTTCGCTTTGTTTCGAATATTTATGGGCCAACAGAAATACGTTTCGTAAATAGGAAGCATCCCAACTCGATTGTGAAGCATTGTTTGGTACTGCAGTTTGTATACATATATCGCGTTAATTTATACCAGCCAGCTGAAACGTATGATAGGTCGCCGGACTACGGCCCGGGTTAATCAGACCGAGCCCAACCTGCCCAACCCTTGAACCGTGGTGTCGGCAAGTTTCATTCAAATGAAACCACGAGGGGACCCGGAGTTCCGGAGTAACAAAGTGACAGTGACGACCGTCGGTCTAGATCCCGGACCCGAGACCAGGCTGACGAAGCGAGCGGGTATGGGGTGAACAGAAGGGGCTGGTAACTGTAGCTCGCACCACTATTTAATTGCGTGGGTGCGTCCGTGCCGGAAATCGGTCATGACACACGTGCCTGCATGAAAATTCTAGACAACTGAGAAATGCAAGTAGGTATCGTAGTTTCCACCTGGATTTTCGAGTATTTATAGATTCGCGTACATTAAGACAATAGTAGGTATACGAATGGCGAGGAAATTCGAAAAAAAAAGAAAGTAGTCCCGGAAAAGCACGAGCCTGTAATTTTTAACAGCGAAATTTCAATGGTTGGCGTACAATTTTCCAAAAAATATTTGTAGAGTGCCAATATTTTTCGCGACGAATTTCGTTCTTGCATTCGGATCGTACTTTCTCTGGCGCATGACGAAATGCGAAACAAGATTAGATAATCGTAATTTCGGATTACGTAATTCTTGAACAATATCCTTCGGTGACTAACAATGATCGCGAAGTTGACGCAGTGTTACGAGTACGAATCACTAGGAGGCAATGGATGTATCTAGATGCAAACTTACCGATTGGCGTCTCAATGATATATTATTGCGAAAGCTCGCAGAGCCGCGGTAACGCGTTTTGATATGAGAGAAGTATCGAATTGCGTCACGATGCATCGAGCGTGAAATTAAAGAAATGGAATCAGGATTGATACACATCGCGAATGATATGCATTAGCGGTCGTTAGATTCTTCTGTGAGAAAAAGCGATGGACAATCTCTTCGTTGTGATCTCCGAGCTTAACGAACGGTGGATGTAAGAAATCATGGATTTTAATTTGGAAATGAGATCTCGGTAGCGTGATGTTACTTGTACGTGATCGATGCTGAATCGGTTGATTGCTGTGAATTGAACGTATCATGCTATAAATCGAGATAAACAGTCAACGGCTTTCCTCCGTCGAGCGATAATCTCATCAGTTCCCACTATGCAGGCTTCAGCGTCGCGTTCCTACAGAAATAAAGGAGCTTTCATAGTCGAGAAGGCAAGAAAGCAAATAATCTGCGGAGGGTTGCTTCGTCAACGTAATTAAATTAATTAAGACTTGCGAATTGTGCGTTTATCAATTTGTATCACCAAGCCGTATACCTCATCTTAATTTTTTTCACTGTATGCGATGTCGATATTTTTCTCAGTAGAATTTCCAACTGTCAGCTGAACGAAGAACACGACATAAACGACCAGCTGTTCCGAGATATGTGAGGAAATTCTGGAAAACACGATAGGCGCGAAGAGAATATCCGTAACGCTTACGATTGCATTTTTTCTCGTTTCCATACTTTCTGCCAGTGAACACACAACACGCGTGAAGGCGTTGCTCTTGGTCTTAATACAGTAGCAATTTCTTTCCGAAGCGAGTCCGACCTTTGGTTTTGATGATAAAAACGTATCGTTTGCTATTGTTGCAGGATAGAAAGTGGGAACAGCGAACGAAAAATATTGCCTAATTAAGTTGGCGTGCTTTCGCCATACTGTTGTGAAATTAAATAGTCGGTCGCTATGACTGGTAGAATCTGGCGGAAACAAAATCTTTTGCTGTTCACCAACTGCTGTCCTATTTTTCCGTTTACATGGGTGACGACACGATGACTTGTAAATATGCTTCGTTTATTGATAAATTCACTTACCTAAGAAATAGATACCATCCGGATTGATTTTATTATTCATTGTTTATTTACAACTATCGTTTAGACCATATTACTGTAGTTCAAGACACGCGATCCTTCTGCATCTCTGGAGCCGCTCTCCCTTCTTATTTTATCGACAATTAATCTTCTTATATTTCCGTTGACGTGAGGTATTGGATCTGCATTTCTTAAAGACATTTCCATTTTTTGTAATAAATCAATCTCGCGTTCGCCACAGACGAAATTTGTTACATAACATTTTTTATGGCTGCCCAGTCTACCGGTTCGACCACACCTAGACATTTTAAATAAATAAAATCAGAGCTTGTAATCATTTTTGATTTTGACTGGAGCAATGTCGTATATGGTCAACGACAACGATGGCTCACCTGTGGATATAATCGGATGTATATAGTGGGAAGTCGTAGTTTACAACATGTCTGACGAATATAGTATCTAAACCTCGTGCACTCGCATCTGTTGTAACTAGGATGTTAGTTACTCCTCTGCGAAAGTCCGAAAAAACTTCAGACCGCATCTTAGCTCCTAAGTTACCATGAGTAGAGAGACAATTGATTCCCATCTCTCTCAAGAACAAGTTTAGCCACTCGCAAGTTTTAATTCGATTGCAAAAAATAATCATCGGATGTTTTTTGGCAACAGTCGATCTGGCGATTTTAAGGATTTCTACTGGCCTCGATGACAGGTTCAGTCGAATAAATTTTTGCGGTACTGCTGGTAAAAATTTGTGTAGGTTCTCGGTAGTTAGCTGAACCAGAGATTCAGTCTGAAAATTGAACTTTTATCAACGCGAATCATCATTGATGACAACATACAGGAATGAATTAAAATTAATCTTACATTAATGATCTCCTCCAGACCTTCGGGCATAGTTTTTGGCATAGTTGCCGAAACCAACGTTAATTGCGCATGGTTAGGTACTTCATCGTTTTGAGTTGGTCCAGCAAAACTGAACTATAAAATCACATAATCGAACAATTATCCAGTCGTGAATGACAAATAATTTCTCGGAAATATACTTGAAAATGAAAGAAACCATAGTCTCCTTTACAGACGGAATTAAGGTGCTCAATTGGCTTTGGAATCAAATTTTTCTAGTAAAATTTATGAAATGGAGCACATACAGTGTTGAGATTTGAGACAACTCACTTTAATTTTTTTTAAAAAGTGTTTCAATTGTTCGGAAAAACTGTCATCGAGCAACGTATCTGCTTCTTCTAAGACGACATGGCGGACAGAAGACATATCATATACGCCCGTTGTTGTAAGTTTACTGAGAGCTCCAAAACTGCTGATTAGCAGATCAACATAGTCGACTGTTGGATTCAACATGAGTTGTTTCGTACGTCCGCCAGTGATAGTTCTCGTTTGGATATCTAAATTTTTTGTCAACATTTTCGCAACAACCTGAAATTTTACTGTTTTTTAGCTTTGCGGCGAAGTTAGGAGGTGTTTCACGAATTTCAAACACAATTTACTTACGCCTATTTGAGATGTCAGCTCTCTGCTTGGACTAATAACTAAGACTAATGGTTTATTGGTGCCTCTATCCGCCAAACTGTTCTTCCATCGAAGTATTTGTTCAATTATGGGAATTAGATATGCCAGAGTTTTGCCACATCCTGTTTCTGCAGCTACAACACTATTTTTACCATTTAATATGCCTGGGCACGCTATCTTTTGAATTTCTGACGGATGTTGCAGACTCATTCCTGCTAAGTTCTGCAGTAACTGGCTGTTCAAATTCATTTGGTCAAATCCTGAGATTTCCAGATTTTTAATCTTTTGCTCGGGCTAAAATTGGTATCAAATTGACTCAAGTTAACGGAACTTATGCCAGAAAATTGTATTTTTTTACTCACGTCTCCGTCAGGATAAATCACGAAATAGTCTCCAACAGCTTGTTTGGAATGCCATCCTTTGGTAGCGAGTGTCGGTTTGAATTTGTCAAATTTCTGACCATAGTAGAAGTTGTACTCCGATCTTTTACACTTAATTATGGGAATAGATGTCTTGTTATCCACGACATCTAGTTCATTACCGACATCGATAGCTGCCAGACACTGAAAATAACGTTCGAAGGATCATAAGACTGAAAATTCGATAGCGTAACAGGTTACGAAAGAGGTTAGGTTACCGTGATTCTTCGTAATCCCAATTTTTGGGATTTTATCGCTGGGACGAGGTAATCGCGACAGCGTTTATGAAATAGCGACAAGAAATGATTCATCGCGTTGCATTCAGCACTCATTTACAATGATATTAGCGCATGTTACACTTCTTGTTCGAGTAATATGTACCGGAACATAACATAATTATACTCAATGACTATATCTGAAATATAACTGGCACGATGTCGGCACGGTCCTAATATTCTTATGCAAATTGCACTTCAAGTTTCATAATTTGTTGCACGAATAAGTAATAAGCAATTGACTTTAGTTAGGTGACCAATTCCGTGCACTGCAATGAATCAACGGTCCGTTCCACGCGTGGCTGTGTCTGGCTGTATCGTCGCTACCAACAGCAATAATCTGCGATCATATTGTTTATCAATTATGACAATGAACTCTTTTTTGAGCAGTCAGTGCATAAGCGCAGGGAGAATCTTCACGCGCGAATTAATTCGACGTTTGAGCATTATGCGAAAAAAATCTTGAAGCACAAATTCTCAGATGAACTGGACTTGTTAACGCCTGTACGCGGGAGAATTGGAGTCCCATTTAAGACCAGGACTGTGATGTCTACTGTTGCGATGTCATAACTAAAATTCGGTGCTTTCACGTAAAAATTGTTATTTTTATAAATCAAAACCCTTGCATTATGAATGCAACGAGGAGTTTGCAATGATTCTGCAGTGTTAGGTTTGATTTGGAGAATGCAAAGCTCAGACGGTATTACAGAATGACTTTCTTATCGACATATGCGATAGACGTTTTGTTTGCGTATTAATTACGCGCACGTGGCGAACGGGAACAGCAGTTGAGCAACGCTGGCGGATTAAACAAATCGCGATGCGTGTAGACAACGAAGTGTACAGATTCAAATTCCAGAAACGTTACAGTCGATCAGGTGACAGTTTGATTGCAGTGACAGTTTGATTGATGAATCACGACAGAATCGGAGACGGAAACGAGGTATGTACGTTTATATCTTCAACTTTGGACTCATCATATTTGTGTGTTCTTCGAATAAACATCCGAATTTGTTGATATTGTTATCCACATTACAAGTAGTAAGTGAAGTATCATTCTAGAAATATAATAATTTTCTCAGAGTCAGCGATATGGCACTTTGTGATTCACGAATGCTTAAGGAAACTTTTGTAACGAAAAAAAAAACTGTTAATTATTACGGCAGTTAATCGCTGTGCGTATCGTTATTGAAGTTGGGATTGATGCTGTTTTTCTTAATTCAATTATGGTTGCAATCACATCGAACTTTACTTGATTCTGTAGACAGATTCATTAGAACTGATCCTCTTTGCATACATGTTCGATAACAAAATTCAATCAGCCTGCTGTTACAAATACTTCCTTGTTTTTTTTTTGTCTAGTCGTCTGACATAATGGATGCTTGGTCAAAAGAAACGTTGGCGAACATCATTCTTGGCGAATTTCGTAATTTCTACACACGTGCTAAAGAGATTGAAAATTCTATTGAAGTATCTCTGCAGAAGAATCTAGATTATCTACGTCAGCTAATACTTCAGGCTTCCAATAGCAACTCAGCACCTCTACTTCTCAAAACACCAAAGGTTACTTGTGGCAGATTGGCACGGCGTATCGAAGTAATCCATGAGGATAAAACGACGGATTTTGATCCCATTTCTACTGTTAGGACTATTTCATTAGATGATGAGGAAGTTGCAGCGGTGAAAAATGAAAATAACGACTCGGGGATACGCCGATCCAATCGCAATGCATCGAGGAAAGCTTCGAAATCTATCAAAGTTTTACAATCTATGGGGCTAATGGAAGGAGTAGAAAATGGCAAAAATGAAAATAAAACAGTTAGTGTCTCCCTACGTTACCATGTATACTCACGAAATGCATTCGTTAATTTTCATAGTTATTCATATCTGTAATCACATACATCAATCGTCTCTTTCTTTTGCAAAACAACATAAAATGGACTAAGGTACTCATTATATTGTTTGTGTTTTATAGGAACCTAAAAACCGTCATAAGCAATATACGGTGTTGAGTAGTTCAGATGATGAAGTTACAAAACCAGTGAACCAGAAAACATTTAGTGAGAAATCTTCGCTGAATAAGGATACTGCAGGTGGCACCAAGGACCCAATCATTCAGGATGAGACATTTGTTGTGGTAACTTCAAGCCATACAGGACCTCAAATCATGAAGGCACAATCATCAACTGCGAAACGTAAATTTAATGTAACGAAGTCCCCATCTCCTTGTGATTCGAACGAACACCATATGTCTGATAGCAATGGTGCTGCTGCTACAAAAGCTCATATGATTGATGATTCTTCGGAAAAACCGAACGATACGTTTGAGGCATCGGTGTACGAAGATCCTATTGGAAAATCTGCACCCATTCATAATTCAACTAAAATTGGTGACCTGACATTTACTCTGGAAAAAAAATTACCTGAATCTGCAAAACTGTTGAAGAATGCAGGTCGTGATAACATGAATACAACTGATACCTTCAAACCAGTATCTGCTACAATAATAACAGCTCATTTAGGATCTACTTTTACTGTCTCTGAAGAAGAGGATGAGGAGAGTTGTATTGCAAAGGTTGAAGTACAACCTAAGAACACTTTACTTTATGAAAATCGACCGGCAGCTGCCACAGATGTTGTTTTTCCGGTACAACCAGCTCCGTCTATCTCGAATGTTGCACAAAAGTTGGCTCGCAAATCTTTAGCAAAAGCTAAGAAAATTTCGTTAGCAAAGCAAGTGAGGGAACAGATGAATGATAACAAGGAGGCAAGTAAAATTCTCACGCTCTCTTATATTTTCTTATATTAAATATCATCCTAATTGCGTTTCAACATTATAGAATGGAACTATGAATAATGCTTCAAAGCCTAGTCGAATCGTCCTATATAACGGAAAAGTAATGCAGATGCAACAACTTCGTATAACACCAAATACACGGAGTCAATTAGAACCCCCATCTGTACTCGTAGGACGCGAACAAACTACTCCATTGAATGAACAATTGCTTTTGCTTTCAAATGTAAGTTGTATCTTTGATTAACCTTTTTCCGCCTCGACACCTTGAATAAAATTATCTTTATCTTCACATGAAAACTGTATATTCCGTTGCAGCATACCAAAGGTGCATCCGGATCCTGCAGTAACGTAGTCGTTAATATTGACTCATTCCTGCAAACAAGTAAACACGTGCAAAACACTAGCAGTTCAGAGAAGAGAAAAGAAAGCAAACGCAAAGCTACAGATGACGACCCCCGGAAAAAACGAGATGAGGCACAGAGAGCTGCAACAGAAGAAAAAAGACGGTCAGTTCTTTTCCTAAACTCATTCAAATATGGCTGATGTATTATGAATTCAGCTGAAATTCAATGGTTTTATGCTATAACGTTTTCTTTCATCATTTCTAATAGAAAACGGGAAGAAAAAGAGTTGAAAATCAAATTAGCAAGAGAAGCTAAGGAGAAACTTGAAATGGAAAAACGTCTTAGAGCTGAAAAGGAACGAGAGGAAAAGGCAAAGCTAGCACTGCAAATGCTTGAGAAACAGCGAGAAGAGGCAGAGAGAAAACGACTTCTTCAATTACAGCGAGCACAGGTTTGTACAAACAAACATAGATACCATAACTGTGAAGAGGACGAAACCATTTCAATTCTTGTTTTTCATTTTGCATCTGGTTCACCACTCAAATTTGAATAATCGTACTTCACTTACGTACCATTAAGTATCAGCGGCTAACTTAGTTACAATATCATATTTCAGGAAAAGGAGGAAAGGCGTAAAAAAGAAGAGGAGCTGCGATTACAGCAGCTACAAGAACAAAAAGAGACCGAACGATTGTTGGAAGACCAAAGGTCGAAGGAACAAGAAGCAGCAAAACAACAAAGTCGTTTGGCTGAAACAAAAGCACAACGCGTGGCAGCGGAAATTGCGAGGATCAAGGCTCTCAATCAGGCTAAGGTGAATACTTCTGCAATCCACTCGAGAGTCATTTGTTGCCACTAACGAACCGTATGAAAAAAGTTGCAGGCGAAACAGATAAACACTACGTATGATATTTCTAAGCCAGTCGATGGTCCAACATCCTACAAAATGGACAGCGAACCAGATGATGAATCAGATGACGAAAGTGCACCCAAGCATGAAATTCCACGTTGGGCTAGATGTAAGTGAATATCATCGCAATAAATGTTATTCTGGAAACAGTCATGACGCTAATATAATACATTTATCACAGCTGAAGTTCGTAGACAACAGTTGAAGCTACAAGAGTATATTCCGATGAGCGAGGTAAACAAATTTTTTGGCAGCAAACAATATACTCCAGATCTCTCTGAAATATTCCAAGAAATTGATAAGAGACGATTGGTAAGAACATCCAGTGCTATTTGGCGAAAACCGTGATGCGCTTCCATGCTGTATGCAGAATAGTCTTCCTAATGCCAATGATTTTTCAAGCCAAAGCAGAATAAACGACAATAAACATTTTAGAGCGTTCGATTAACTACATAATTCTCATCAAATAAAACGTCTCAATGAGACTGCAGTTATAAATAGTCGACTATTTTGTAGTCAAATTATTCTGATTTATTTGTGGTAGCAGATTGGGTCGCTTGGTCAATTTTACCCTTAGTAATTTTTTTACGAAACAATGATAAATGGACCTTGCGAATTTGTTTCAATCAGTTCATTAATATAAATTGAAACTTGATTAACGTTACAAATATTTGTTTCCGCGTGTATAAGAAAAATTGAATGTGAATAATTTCTGCCTCGTTCCAAGGGCAATTACGAAAAAACTTTAGAATTATCATATTGATATAGAAGTTGCGAAGTATTCTTCAAAATAGTAATGTGATCTTTTTATGGATGAGCGATTAATTTATTTGTTATATTAGTGCTAATAAAAGATTTACTTCGTATGAAATTATATTTAGTATATTATAATTAAAATTGATCACATACTTTATGGAAGATTTTATCTGGTCAACATTTTTTATACAAATAAACTTATTTTCACATGTTTTGTTCATTAAAAATTTCATGAGCCTTAGGACTATTTTTATTTTTAGACTCAACCAGTTAATAATTATTTCGCTGAAATGCCACTTGGATAAATTTCCTCACAGCGCATCGCGTTCTTATTTGATTTGATTTCCCACATATTCCAGGAGATAATACTGCAAATCTTATTACTGATTCAGCTGCACGGAAAACCAATTCTATAAATTAATAATTTGAATTAAAAATGGAATTACTTGTTATTTGTTTTGTGTATCTCACAATACAATGAGAAATATAAAAAGAGTGAACAGAGTTCAAGTGTTATTTTTTTTCCTCAATATCTGTAACACAAGGAAACTAATATAGAGTCCAGTAAACGCGAATAATATTGACGCGATGCATTTGAACTATGTCACGTGGTAATCATTTTACAATTTAATGATATTCTGAGAACAAAAATAATTCGTGACTCATTGTGATTTTATGAATATCTGAAAAAAGCTGCACTCTAATTCCTTATCATATCACCAATTCGCATCGTATTACGGTTGGGATTAAAATTTACTCATCACTATATGAAAGCATGTTTCACGTCGGAGATCTAATGTTAGAATTTTGGTTGCGAATCAGATTATTTTTGATACACTATTTTTGGTCGGTAGATTACCTGCAATTGTAAAAGCTGTCTGGTGTACCAAAAAATATTTTCGCGAAATAGAGGTTCAATAAACTTCAACTCCACATGACTCGCTCAATTTGGGTACTATGAGCTTCTGATTGAGTATTTCGCAATATATATGATCGCTCCGTGATGCAATATTGAATATAAAGGTATTTCACGAGTTTCAAAAACGATTTACTTACTCTTAATTGTGATGTTAGCTGTCTGTTCCCACTAATGTGTTGCGGCCATAGAGGTATAAGAATAGAGTAGGGGAGCCATAGGCTCTCCTGTAAGAGAAAGTGTCTCTGGACGATAGAGAAAGAGAAAGTCGGAGGACACCTTTCTCTTTCTACTACGGCATGCGCATAACGTCTGGGGCGGCGGGGGGAGGATTCGGGAAGTTTGGTTTGTATTCATGAGAATTGGAAATTGGTTTGCTCAGCCTGCTTACATTCAACAGTTCAGGAGGTTCCTGATCCATGCCATATGTTGAAACTCATCAGGAACTATTTTGCGCTGAAAGGTCCGATTATTTACAATGGTACAGAAATTATTAATTGGTATTTTATTAGCCAACTTAACGATACACAATACCAAGGAGTTCACTGTGCATGTAAGATCAAAAATAGACATGTACATTTCCAAAATGAAAAAATGAAAGTTTACCTTGCAGCACAAGTTTTAAGCAACAGTACTTGCAAAGCATTAAACTTCCTGGAGTTTTCACTGAAAGATAGCAAGTTTGTTGGATCTTTTGCCACATCACAGTTTTGCCAAATTTTTAATGATATCTTTGATGCACTTAAGACAAAGAATTTGTTCTGTAAAACTCCAGGAAGAAACGCTATAAATGAAGAAAATTTACAAGATTTGAAAAGTAAAATTGATAGCTGGATCGCATATATAGAAAAATTAGAAATTGATATAAAAATTAAAGTCAAGCCAAAGAAAAATACGACTGATAACAAAGAAAACAGTTCCCCGAACTGTGTAAATAATAGTGAAAGTGCACAAATTATCCGTAAGTCTGTGTTAACTGCGACGCAAGCCCGTACTGGTTTTGTCGGTTTTATTATATGCCTGAAAAATCTTCACAGCCTCTGTGAGAAACTTTTCAACGAGAAAATGATAAATTATTTTCTTTCGTATAAAATCTCTCAAGATCACGTAGAAATGTTTTTTTCAATAATACGACGTATGAATGGGTTTTCCAATAACCCCACAACAGTGGAATTCCAGTCTGCATTCAAGAAATTGTTGCGGAATAAGATTGATGTTTCAGTGCCAAGATCTGCAAATTGCGTACCACAAGATGAAACGTTTCTTGCATCTGAGGCAAGTATAGACTGTGTCCTTAAAGATTCAGAAGTACTTGATCTTGATCTTGACGAGATGAGTTTTTTGAGAAGAATATACCAAAGAAGATAAGAAAAAAAAAACGAACTCAACATCAATCTTTTCCAACTAAAGATTTTTTGCATGTTAATTATAATCTAGTCGAACACGATTATTCAAATGCACACAAATGGGTCCAAAGTGAATACCAGGACCATGTAATCAATCACGTGGCTGGAACAGTAGTTTATTCAATAAAAAAACGCATACAATGTAAAAATTGCTTGGAAATGCTAAATGGAACGATTACTCAAGAATCTGCTTTAACAAGATTGAAAAATAGAGGTGGCTTAAACTATGCGTCAGATGACGTTTCATTTATTTGTCACATTGCTGAGAAAGTGATACGTATGCATAAGAACTGTTTAGTTAGTAAGGATATTAGTTTTAAGTTAGTAACAGAAACATTGAAAATGTTACCTCCGCATATTTTAGACAAGAATAGTCACACCTTAGAGCAAGAGCCAATGTATGATCATCGTCATCAGTTGATTTATCTAATAGTGCAAAATTATATTGATAAAAGGTTGAAACATGAAGGTGATAAACTTTGTGATATTAAAAATAGAATAAGGATGCAGTACAATAAATTAGCGATTTTCAGAGGCGAATGAAATATAAGAATGTTATTGTATTGTCAAGCTTTAGTTTTTAAGAGATGAGTTATTTGAATAAATGTTTTATTCGAATAAATTTCTCTTTTTCATTATACTTATGTTTTCATTATTCGAAATTTCCATTAACTGCTTTTATTATTTATTAGTGAATAATTATTAGTAAAAATATTATTTTTAAATTATATGGAATAATGACATTTACATGCTCCTGGTTTCATTCGAATCCCCACTTCCCCAAGCGCGCGACTGCGCACGCGCCAGTAGACAGAGAAAGGTATCCTCTGACTTGCTCTTTCTCTCTCTAGTCCAGAGACACGCTCTGAGCAACCTTCCCTACTCTATTCTTATATCTCTATGAGGAAATCAGCTCGCTTCAGAATCATTCAGAATGCTTCGAAAGGCCGAACGCGCCCGAAGCATCGTTCGGCAGCGCTCTAAGTTACGAAATGCTCAACCCCACCATGCGATGGGCTGGCTACCACGCACGAAAAGCAGCGGCCTATCTGTGTGATATTCAACGTTCGTGTTCCCGAATCGAGCCGAGCGAATCCGAAACATTTAAATACCGTGCTTACGATTGAAAATCTCATCTCGTTGCCTTGTGAGATATATTAATGAAAAAATGGTTCATTTCAGTTCATTTTGTGTCACCTCCTGAATCGGTAGAGTCTCGCGTCTCACGTTGCGCGATTTCTCTCCACTGTTCTGGTGTGGCTGACCCCTTACTGATAATATCTAGTATATAATCGACGGGTTTATATAAAAGATCTTTCCATGGAAATACGATCCTTGCCTTCGTGAAATGAACGATGTGTCCGTTTCCTGACCACCTATGAGGAGCAGCCACAAATCCAGCATCAAGCTTTCAGCATTGAAGCTTTCAGCATCGCACGATTCATGGCTGCTTCTCGAGAGGTAGGACACTCGGCTCGTTTTTTTTAAACGTGGTTTCCCCTTGAGGCCTAATCCACGAAGTTTAAGAATACACGGAGACAAAATTCGTAATTATCCCAATTTCGATTGATTTACGGAATATGACGTATAATTAAATCGAAAATATAAATTAATTTTGAGGAAGACTGAATATAGAGTTTTTCTAATATTTATCAATACTTGAAAGCTTGTGCTAGCTGCGAACTGATTTTTTGGTAGTACGATTGTAAGGAGTAAGGATCAACGAGGATTTCACAATTGGAAAATGTCTCGTAGTTCTGAGCCCCAGGAAACTCAGAGCTAGCGATGAACTAGTCGTATCTACGCGCTAACATATGCATAGTGGCCAGCTATGCATATGATCGCGGTATCAAGGGTTTAATATAGGTGAAGTGATGGTTGCACAAGCTTTCATTCATCAGTACGATATCGCTTCTGTCATGGAGTTTTCACACAATCAGTACTCCATGTTTCGCTTACAGAGTTTCCACATATTTAGTGTTTCATGTTTCTGTCATAGAAATTCCATGCATTCATCTTTTCATGTTCGATGATCAGATACTGGAACAAAATGGATCGCAATTCGCTTACAGACTGGAGATTTCTCTTGATTTCAGAAGAGTTGATCTTCAGGGAAGACGTAACCTTGAGATGAAAAGCAGTCCAATTAGTTACTTTGATACATTAGGTGCGCTGCCCACACTCAATATTTCTAAAATTGATGTTCATCAGAAAGACCGGAATTGAAGAGTAGTACCGATGGAACGGAACGATTCCACAGAGAAATAAGCAGTTATTCGGGTCTTCATCAAAAATGATTCGGCCCAATTTTACATGCATCGACCTGGCTCATTATGCCAAAAAATCACTGTGAAATGCTATCGAGGACAATCGAGGCGTCCAGTAATCGAGACTCAAAATAACCACCGCCGTCTGATCCTTGTGCCCGGAACAAAGGACCAGGTACAAGACCTTGGTCACGGGTTACCGAACCGTACTCTCGACCAGCCTGGGGTCGCAGTGAGACTTACTGAACACTGGCTCGCTCTGGCAATGAAACTGGCCCTCGCGCAGACTGACGCCCGGGTCCGACCCTCGTACGGGGTGGACACGGTCACGCATTCGCACGGCATCCACGGGGCAAAAGCCAACGACGGCTCGGCACTAGCGTGGACCGTGGGGCTTACCACCGTCACGGGGCTCAGCCATATGCCACGAGGAATGCTCGGGAACATGCTCAATCTACTAGCCAGGCATGGCTACCGGCATTGGAACGGGCCCGGGTCCTATGGTGACTCTTTTAATGGATACGGGATACTAGGGTGCCAGAGATCAGCGTGGGATACTAGGGTGACAGAGACCATCGTGAGTCTCCGAAACATATTCGAATGATGTCTGAGCCGGAATGCTCTTATGGCAAAGAACATCTAGAAAAAGATTGTGAATGAAAGAGAAGAATTTTGAGACTCAAAATGATCACCGCCGTCTGATCTCTCAAACAGGAACAAAGGTCCGGTTCCTGCAAAGAACTACCTCCTCGCTAGAACTTTGGTCGCAGCACCGACCGTGCAGATGATACCCTCCTGGTTTCGCACTCAGTGCTGCCACTGGCAAACCATACAAAGACGCTGACTAACGCGCAGACTGACGCCCGGTTTAAACAGGGCCACGCATTCGCTCGGCATCAACGGGGCAAAAGCCAACGACGGCTCGGCACTAGCGTGGACCCTGGGGCTTACCACTGTCACGAATAGCTCAGGCAATGGGAATGCTCGGGACTAGACACCTTTAACTAGACCATTTTTGGACGAGTCACAATGCTTGGCGCTAGCCGGGTCCTTTTTATACTCTTTTGTTTGGCAAATGAAATGGGGTCCAGGTAAGCGTGTGGCGTCGGAACAAACAGTAGAGATCACCGTGGGTCTCGGTGACTGGACGCTTTGATTGACCCCCCGATAGACACTTTACAGAATTTGAGGTTACTGAAGATGCTAGATTGATCATACGAGGAATATGTGAATCGAACCATTCGTAGTGTACTAAAAATGATGTTTGAAAACAGTGAGCTAGCGAAGATGAAACACCTTCTGAATCTGAGAATGAAATAGGCGCAAAAGTAACGTTTGAAAAATAAATTTTCTACAAGAATATTCGCCAAAAATAATCAACATGAAAACGCGCTTCTATAATCTTCAATCTGGAAAGATAATGACCAATTTCAAAAAAAAAAAAACTATCTGGCGCAAATTTCATTTCAAAATTGAAAATTCCAAGATAATAGAACCTGAAGGAGGAAATTTCGGAAGAGAGATTCGTCAAAAAAACACAATCCACAGACAGAGAAATGAAACGTTAAATAGAATCATTAATAACAAGGTTGTACGGAGATAAGATAGTACAATTACAAATTCCTAATGTGGTGAGAATAGATGACTTACCTACAAAGTTTGGAAAAATGTTTTCATCAGCTGCATACAGATATCCACCAAACTGAAGTTACATAGTTCTTTAGTAATTGCATAGGCCAAAGTAGCCGTAGTATGAATCAATGGAAGAATTGCAGCCACGAAAGGGCGCATTAGCAAACGACTTCTTCAATATATTGAAACGACCCGAGAGTTTGCTTGTCGTTGTATCATTCAATGCATTTCATACTTTTGCAGCCGTGTACAGGCGCATTCAACACGCGAGGTTGTAAGAATGACTTTTCCAATTTCGTATATCGTTGCAACCATATACAGGCGCATTTCACTCGCGAGGTAGTAAGTCAGGGTTTTTCGGATTGGTATACCCTTGCAGCCGTATGACAGGCGCCTGTGTAGAAAGTGTTGTTTGTGTATGTAGTGCTTTGTGACATAAAGAGCAGCAACTTTCAGCATAAAAAGGTATGCCGAAAGCTGTTGCTCTAGAGTAAGAACAAAAGAAGAGAAAGAGCATGTAATTTTGGTGGTATGATTGCCGGCGATCCTCTTCAGTGATGTCTTCGGACTTGGAAAGCATCGCGTAGCTCCGAGCACCACGAAGCTCAGAGCTAGCGATGTCCAAGTCCATTCGAATTGCTACAGATTGGATCGACGTGACTTGTCGATGAGACGACTCGAAAGATCATTGATCGAAAGGAGCGTTATGCATTATTTAAGTTCGCAGAAGTAGACCTCGCGTGTCTACTCGTACGATTGAAATTATCCTGTAGCAATTCGACGCTGTGAACTGGGATTGGAAGAAAGAAGATTAGTACTCGCGACCTGCCTACCCCCCTCTGATTCCCGCCCACCCATCGAACTTAAAGCTAGTACTTTCATACATCCCACTTGCATACACCCCAAAAATTCGCGTTCCCAGCTCTCGCGCGCGCCTAAATGAACTGGTCCCTACCTAACACCTATATCCGCCGCAAATAATTGAATCCACATTCACGCACACACATTCACACCGTGGATTTTTACTTACTGTTTTGTGCCTGTGGGGATTTGAGAAAGATTAGACATCCTAACAATTTATTCGAGTATCTAATCGGTCTACTTTAATGCTGGCTGAACGTTTCATGTTCTGAGAGTATTGTGAAATATATTCATTGAATATTTACATAAAGATCTGTACTTCGATAAATGATAACTTTAGAATTAGATCTTTGTATCTGAGAGAATGATCAAAGGAACGATATTGCCAGACTCGAGAAAGAAATTTGCCAATTCTTCGGAAAATTGTCACCTATGCGATGCATAAGAAAAGAGAGAAGAGTAAAACTACAAACGTTCATCGTCTTAGCAATCGCATGAGAAACAATAATTCCTGCCGCGATACTCGCTGTTTCGTAACGGAAAGCACGCTAAGACTAAATCTAAATGGATGTTAACATCCCATCCACGAGTTGGATGAACAATAAATCTATAGAAAAATCCTCCGTTACGGCGTGACGAGTCTATCCAACAAAAGCTAAGAAATGCAGGTGATAAATATGGTGCAATCATACCACGCGATAGGAAAGAGAGAGAGAGAGAAAGATAGATAGGCATCGAAAGAACTAACAATTCCGACCATCGTGTCAATTGCTAGAGTTTCGAAGTACTGAAATGCATGCGACTCACCGGGGTTAAAGGTGGTTTGTTGGCAGCTTGCGTTCGCTATCTCAGATTCGGCTGCGAGCTGGAACACACTGGTAGCATGGGAAGTCTGGAAACGCCGCTAGGATCCTTGTATGACGAGCTTGGCACGGATTCACTTTACACACAACACAACACTTTCGACTGGATGACCAGGAGCTGAAACAAAAAGAATCCCAGATTGCTTACAAACTGATGTAACCGCTATACATGCATGTAACTTTAAAGGTGTTTATAGATTTTCATTTTTAATCGAACAAGCGTGTAATCGCTTAAGTTTAAGACTTTGAAACTCTAAAATGAAAAGAATTATCGATGAAAAGATTAATTTGTAGAATAAACTACTTCTTGAGAAAAAAAGAATTATCAATAAAAAGATTAATTTTGAAAATTAACTATTTTTAGAGAAGACAGTTTTATATGTGTAGTTGTTAAAAGATCTAATATTTGCAGAATAATTGAAGAAAGCAACAGTAAAGAAGAACCGTCATGTTAAATACCTTTGCCTCCTTGCATCGCCAGTGTTTGCAGGTATCGTTCGAATTGCCTCGCCGTACTTTGGATTGACTGACCAGAAACTGCAACAACAAAAAATCGCACATTGCTTACAAACTGATCATGGATCATCAATTAGAAAATATTTCAAACGTGAGAATTCTAAGCAGAATTCGATAAAAAACTGAATCATTTCGAGACTGATTTGATGAAAAATAATTTATGAATTCCAACAATCCAGAAAGTGAATCACTATCAAATATAATTAGTTTTAACATACACAATTTTAAAAGAGACTTGTTTCTGCACTCGATGATTGTATTAACTATTGAATATTCAAATAAAGCTCGTCATATTAACTACCTTCGTGTCATGTGCAGTCAGAGTATGTCGCCAGAGGCCAATTCACGATACTTTCTATCGAAGCATCAGGAACTGAAACAAAAAAAAATACCAGATTGCTTAAAAACTGATCATGGATCATCAATTAGAAAATATTTCAAACGTGAGAATTTTAAGCAGAATTCGATAAAAAACTGAATCATTTCGAGACTGATTTGATGAAAAATAATTTATGAATTCCAACAATCCAGAAAGTGAATCACTATCAAATATAATTAGTTTTAACATACACAATTTTAAAAGAGACTTGTTTCTGCACTCGATGATTGTATTAACTATTGAATATTCAAATAAAGCTCGTCATATTAACTACCTTCGTGTCATGTGCAGTCAGAGCATGTCGCCAGAGGCCAATTCACGATACTTTCTATCGAAGCATCAGGAACTGAAACAAAAAAAAATACCAGATTGCTTAAAAACTGATCATGGATCATCAATTAGAAAATATTTCAAACGTGAGAATTTTAAGCAGAATTCGATAAAAAACTGAATCATTTCGAGACTGATTTGATGAAAAATAATTTATGAATTCCAACAATCCAGAAAGTGAATCACTATCAAATATAATTAGTTTGAACATACACAATTTTAAAAGAGACTTGTTTCTGCACTCGATGATTGTATTAACTATTGAATATTCAAATAAAGCTCGTCATATTAACTACCTTCGTGTCATGTGCAGTCAGAGTATGTCGCCAGAGGCCAATTCACGATACTTTCTATCGAAGCATCAGGAACTGAAACAAAAAAAAATACCAGATTGCTTAAAAACTGATCATGGATCATCAATTAGAAAATATTTCAAACGTGAGAATTTTAAGCAGAATTCGATAAAAAACTGAATCATTTCGAGACTGATTTGATGAAAAATAATTTATGAATTCCAACAATCCAGAAAGTGAATCACTATCAAATATAATTAGTTTTAACATACACAATTTTAAAAGAGACTTGTTTCTGCACTCGATGATTGTATTAACTATTGAATATTCAAATAAAGCTCGTCATATTAACTACCTTCGTGTCATGTGCAGTCAGAGCATGTCGCCAGAGGCCAATTCACGATACTTTCTATCGAAGCATCAGGAACTGAAACAAAAAAAAATACCAGATTGCTTAAAAACTGATCATGGATCATCAATTAGAAAATATTTCAAACGTGAGAATTTTAAGCAGAATTCGATAAAAAACTGAATCATTTCGAGACTGATTTGATGAAAAATAATTTATGAATTCCAACAATCCAGAAAGTGAATCACTATCAAATATAATTAGTTTTAACATACACAATTTTAAAAGAGACTTGTTTCTGCACTCGATGATTGTATTAACTATTGAATATTCAAATAAAGCTCGTCATATTAACTACCTTCGTTTCATGTGCAGTCAGAGCATGTCGCCAGAGGCCAATTCACGATACTTTCTATCGAAGCATCAGGAACTGAAACAAAAAAAAATACCAGATTGCTTAAAAACTGATAATTGATTTTTATTTTCTGAGGTACTTTAAAAGTTAAGTTTATCTACCAGAAGAATTGGAAAATATTTCAAACGATATAATACTTAAATAAATACTCTTCGAAACGATGAGATTCTAAGCAGAATTCATTCAAAAACTGAAGCTTTTTCAAGATTGGATTAATCAAAACTAGTTTATAGATTCCATAACTCTAGAAATTAAATCACTATCGAATACAATTACTTTCGAGATGTACAATTTGAAATAAGCTTGTTTGTGCAATAATCAATTATCTCAAAAATTTAAAATTGAAATAAATGCTTATCATATTAAATACCTTTGTTCCATGTGCTGTCCGACGTGCGTATCGCCTTTCTTTTCGTCGACTTCTGTATCCGGCGTAGGTACTTTGCATGCATGTTCCAATTCCTGTCTTCCACGGTTCACCGTACGCTGAAACTTAAAAATATTTTTCCCGAAATTTTCCCTTATATTTTTCAGCAATTTTTCAATGGCAATAGATTTGAGCAAATAATTGAAATGAAAATTCTAACAACGTCTCGCGTTCCATGATATTAGTTTGTGAAAATGATAATTGAACAACAAACAATTTATCAATTCTCAGAGACAACGATAGAGTAGAACTTGGATCTGACGCCGAATAAGTTCAGATCGGTGAAACTCGAGCAAAGGGAAAATTTCGGATCGAATGTTTTGAGAAAAATAATTCAGAAAAAGGCAAAATTAATGAATGATGAAAGGTGATTGGTGAAAAATGTGATGATCGTGCAAACAATAATCCATGACTATTGATACTACATTTTAGGGTATATCTCAAGTTTTCGGACCGCGAAAACACCACGTCGCTCCGAGCCCCGGGAAACTCAGAACTAGCGATGTACCAATCAAACATCACTATCAGATACATAGTGGCCAGCTATGCATAAGATTGCGACACGTGGGGGGTAGTAGAGAAAAATTGAGATATACACGTGCGCTGCCAAGTGTAGCATGTACAAAAAGACAAAAAGATTTTACGAGTAGTATACTAATTCCAGTAGTAAATAAAAGAAAATAGAGCGTGCACGATCGATCAACGATGAGATGTGATAATCAAAATTCAAGACACTGAATTTTGATGTGCCCCTTTCCACACCACCCACGAGTAACTTCCTCAAATCGAGCAACAAATTTTGAGTATGAACAAAATTTAGCATTGCTAAATTAGCTGAAGATACTCTCGAGGTAGGGCACGCGGCGCATTTTTTTTAAATGTGGTTTCCCCAGTAGGCATATTCCACGGATGGTATTTCGGAAATGAATGACCGATGAAAGATTAAATTATAGAGGTGGATACTCACCTTCCAGTTCTCAAACTACAGAATAAGAATTAAGATCGCAATCACAGTTCATAGCTCAACTCATTTTCAAAATCTGCACATGATACGTTTATTTTATATCCAGGAAAGAAATCGAAGTATGCATCTCATTATCAAAATATGTCGAAAAGGACACAAATTTTTGATATATACTTGTAATTTATAGAACCAGCTAAAGAATGAATGATAACTACAAGGTAACGTTGAAAATACTAAAATACATGATACGTAGAATATGAATTTAAGGTTCGTACTAACGTTGTGAAAATCATAATTCAACAATAGTTCATTATCCGACATTGGAAAAATGTATAGAGATATTTAAACGATTTTTATTAAATCGATCGTCAGTTTAGCTGTGAATTCGTGAACCGTTGAAAAATGAATTGGCAACGCGGCCAACGATGCGTTGTTCGATGAGAAAAATATGGAAATTCATAGCGTCGCATTGCGCGTTGTGAAAGTAATGGATAATTATGAATCGATGTATTGCTCGTTGGAATATTACTCATATTGGTACTGAAATCGACAATGTATCGCTAGAATAATGCATTATTTGCTTACTCGAAGATGAAGTAAAGTTATATAAAAATCAGTATTGTTTTCACTATCAGTATCAGTTTTAGATTTCCAGAGTTAAAGCCCACAGTGTTTTCTCGAAACAGACCGTGGCAAAAGAAAGCATTACAACAAAGTTAGTTCGCGGTATTCTATTGTAGTAGGTATTCGTAACACGTCGGTTCAAGAGTAATCGTAACACCGACGAAAAGTCTCTCGTGTATCATATGAAAAAACATTGAAACCATTCACTGGTCAATTCTCGGAGCTGCTTTATTATTAGGACTGATATAGAAACTCGAAGTATTACTTGGAAAAACTGCGCGTAAAACTGTCGAGCGATTGAATCTTTTCGTTGAAAATTATATTCATATAAAATACCAGAGTCGTCAAAATTTAGCTTTAAATAAAAGTCAAACAACTTTATATTCCAAGAGTTCAGGACAGACGAAATGTATTAGATGTGCACAGCGTACACAAGCGTTTAGCGTTTAGTAAACGCACGCCAATTTTAAGTAGCACTCGAGTAACTCAACAGAGAATATACCTAGATGATGATTAGCAAAGAAAGACTTACCCATGTTCACCGCCTGTCAGATGTTTGCGCGCGAAGAGAGGCTTCTGATCGGATTCCGCAGTCCTCGGGAACAGGAAAGATGTTCCACGAATATCATTCTGATGTTCAGATATGATGGCCTCAGTCCGGATGATCCGTGTCTCTCCACAGCAAGCATCCACTTTGTTCATTAGTGATTTAAATACTTTTTAGTTAATCCGAAATTTATTAAAAGCGCGCGAAATTGTTTATTTGCTTGGTTTACGTCGATAATATTATAACTTGTAGAATATTTTATATAGATATGCACTGATGCTTCCCGAATTGTGAAATATTAGCTCGAAATAAGATAGAACACTGCACTGCGTTGTAATACACTTGAAATAAGATAGAACACTGCACTGAGTTTAAATACACTTGAAGTAAGATATAACACTGCACCACGTTCAGATACGTTCGGAGTACTGGTAGTTGTCGCCCCGAAGGTCGGCGAGGTAATGGCGCTGCCACGTGCGTTCCTGCTATTTATGTGGTGGCGCATGCAGCGCCCCTCGCGGCGAAATCTCGAACCATCGATCGATATCGATGGTTATCGATATTTTTGATCTATTTCGACAAATCTTCGAAACCTGTCACATAGTTCATGATCTATGAAAATACGGGGTTATCTGTCATTCTGGAAACGTTATATGAGAAATTGATTTATTCATACTCATTTGATAAATTCCTCGTGACAATTTTCACTTAATATGGTCCGCTCAACCTGAATCACTGCGGTTTGCATTGTCGGCCCTCGTAGGGTTGGTCGATGTTCTCCCATTCAATTATTTTTGCTATCATAGTTACGTTTCGTCACCAATGAACTGCATGGAGCCTGAACAACCGTGCGTCTAAGAGACTCAAATTCCTTAGAAGACTCCCCACTCCGATTCACCGATCATACTCGCGTTGTCTCTTATGATTAGTCCTAATTATACTTTGCCCTTACGTCAAATTTCATTTTACTAGTTTTAATATCGTAGAGTTGTATGAATAGCTATATCTTATTTCAATCGATATGGTTTTACTAGTCAGGCACGAGACAAAGAGTTTCACTCGATATTCGATGGACATTCTTCTGAGAGTGAGATCGTCACGTCACTTAATCCCTTGAATGTTTGGTAATGATTTCCGGAGTTATGTTTACTAAGAACTGTGCGTGTCCAGAGTCAGCTTTGAAGAGTATTATGGCTCGGGCTGTTTTTCGTTGCAACGCGCGAGGTTTCAACTGACTCTTCATACGCAATCCAGAATACACGGAAAAGATACCAAACGAACCCAAGAAAAGTCCAATTTTGCCATTTTTTACGAATTCTAGGCATCAGACGCCATCGGGACTATGCGCAATCGATCGATGTCGACCCTTGCGGATTTGCACACAGTACCTAACAATGCATCTATGCTGACTAGGAGTCGAGAAGTATGGAAAACACAGAGAAGATACCGGAAGATGTCACGTTTCAACAAGATGACAGAATATCTAGCTGATCCGCTATCACCGTACTATATTATTTTTGTTCTGCCTCTCTGGACATGTTTCCATGGGGATACACAAGGATATTAGTTTTAAGTTAGTAACAGAAACATTGAAAATGTTACCTCCGCATATTTCAGACAAGAATAGTCACACCTTAGAGCAAGAGCCAATGTATGATCATCGTCATCAGTTGATTTATCTAATAGTGCAAAATTATATTGATAAAAGGTTGAAACATGAAGGTGATAAACTTTGTGATATTAAAAATAGAATAAGGATGCAGTACAATAAATTAACGATTTTCAGAGGCGAATGAAATATAAGAATGTTATTGTATTGTCAAGCTTTAGTTTTTAAGAGATGAGTTATTTGAATAAATGTTTTATTCGAATAAATTTCTCTTTTTCATTATACTTATGTTTTCATTATTCGAAATTTCCATTAATTGCTTTTATTATTTATTAGTGAATAATTATTAGTAAAAATATTATTTTTAAATTATATGGAATAATGACATTTACATGCTCCTGGTTTCATTCGAATCCCCACTTCCCCAAGCGCGCGACTGCGCACGCGCCAGTAGACAGAGAAAGGTATCCTCTGACTTGCTCTTTCTCTCTCTAGTCCAGAGACACGCTCTGAGCCACCTTCCCTACTCTATTCTTATATCTCTATGGTTGCGGCACGCAACGTTTCGTATTGCCGATGGATATTTCCGATATATTCCTGTCACGTTCTAAAGGAACATGAGATGTGCCGAAATATAACATAAATATTATGAATATATCTTAAATACCACTGGCACGACATCAGCACTGGTCGGCACGTTCCTATCATTCTCATGCCAGTTGCATGCAGTTGCACTTCAAATTTCACAATTTTCTGCGTATTGCCGGGTACTTGCCAATAGGTAGGGGAAAAATTCTGTTCGCTGCGATAATCTGCGATAGGCATTCTTTATCCATCATGACTATCACCTCTTTTGTAACCAATCAACGCAAAAGCGCTGGAAGAATCTTTGCGCGTGAATTATTTCCACGTCTCGTTATTATTCCAAAAAATCCTCAGCACAAAATGTGAGATGAACTGGACTTGTTACGCCCCTACACGTGAGAATTGGAGTCACATTTAAGTCCAGAAATGTGTGATGTCTACGGTTGCGATGTCATGACTAAAATTCGCTGCTTTCACGTCAAAATTGTCGCTTTTATAAAGTAAAACCCTTGCAATATGAATGCAACGAGAAGTTTGCATTGATTGTGTAGTGTTAGGTTTGATTTGGAGCATGAAAAGTTCAGAAGATATTACAGAATAACTTTCCTATCGACATATGCGATAGTCATTTTGTTTATGTAGTAATTTAACGCTCGCGTCGAAAAGAAACAGTAGTTGAGCAACGCTGGCGGATTACACAGATGGCGTTGGGTGTAGAGATTCAAACTCGAGAAACGTTACAGTTTGGTAGACGAATCAAGACATAATCGGAAGGGAAACGAAGTGTTTACGTTTGTATCTTTAACTTTTGACTTGTCATATTTGCGTGTTCTTCGAATGAATATCCGAATTAGTTGATATTGTGTTCCACATTACAAGTAGTAAGTGGAGTATCATTCTAGAAATATACTAATTTTCTTAAGAGTCAGCGATATGGCACTTTGTGATTCACGAATGCTTAGAGCAACTTTTGTAACGGAAAAAGAAACTGTTCAATTAGCCATTGAAAACCTGCTCGTTATCGTCATTTAGTTATTACGGCAGTAAATCGCTGTACGTATCGTTATTGAAGTTGTGATTGATGCTGTTTTCCTCAATTCAATTACGGTTGCTATTACGACGAACTTTACCTGACGATTCTGGACACTGATCTTTAGCAACTGATCGTTACGTACAGGGATAACAAAATTCATTCAGCCTGCTGTTAATAATATTTTTTCGTTTTTTTGTCTAGTTATTTCTCATAATGGATGGGTGGTCGAAGGAAAAGCTATCGAAAATCATTCTCGACGAATTTCGCAATTTCCACACACGTGCGAAAGAGATCGAAAATTCAATCGAAGTATCTCTGCAGAAGGATCTAGATTATCTACGTCAGCTAATACTTCAGGCTTCCAATACCAATTCAGCACCTCTTCTTTTAAAAACACCAAAGGTTACTCGTGGAAAATTGGCACGACGTATCGAAACAATCCATGAGAATGAAACGACGGATTTTGATCCCATTTCTACTGTTGAGACTATTCCAGTAGATGATAAGGAAGTTGTAGTGGTGAAAAATGAAAACAACGACTCAGCGATACGCCGATCCAATCGTAATGCATCGAGGAAAGCTTTGGAATCTATCAGAACTTTACAATCTGATGAGCGAACTGATGACGTGACAAGACCCAGCTCCAATGGCAAAAATGAACGTAAAACAGTAAGTGTTTTCACACGTTACTATATATACTCATGAAATACATTCGTTAATTTTCAAAGATATTCATATCTGTAATCACATATATCAATCGTCTCTTTCATGTATGGAACAACGTAAAATGAACTAAGGTACTTATTATATTGTTTGTGTTGCATAGGAACTGAAAATACGTCATAAGCAATATACGGTATTGAGTAGTTCAGACGATGAAGTTACAGAACCAGTGAAACAGCAAACAACTAGTAAGAAAACTTCGATGAATAAGAATACTGCAGGAGGCAACAAAGACTCAATTCAGGATGAGACATTTGTTGTGGTATCAACAAACCACGCAGAACCTATAATCACCAAAGAACAATCGTCAACTGCGAAACGTAAATTCAATGTAACGAGGTCACCATCTCCTCGTCATTCGAATGAACGTCATACCTCTGATAGCAACGGTCCGGCCGCCAAAAAAGCCCATATAATTAATGATTCTTTGGATAAACCGAACGATACGTTTGAGGCATCAGTGTACGAAGATGCTATTGGAAAACCTGCACCCATTCATAATTCAACTAAAATTGGTGACCTGACACTTACGGTGGAAACAAAGTTACCTGAATCGGCAAAAACTTCGAAGAATGCAAGTTATGGTAATATGAATGCGACTGTCACCTTAGAACCATTATCCGCCAGAACGATTAAAGCTCATCTGAGACCTACTGTTGCCAACTCTGATGACGAAGATGAAGTTAGTTGTACTCCAAAAGTTAAAGCACAAACTAAAAACCCTTTACTTTCTGACAATCGGCCTATTGGCTCGAAATTAGTACACAAGCCGAACGCGTTGTTCAGTCCTTATGCGACAGATTCTGTTAAAAAGCGTGTAGAAGCTTTTGAACAAGTGCATTTGAATAGTCCTCAATCTGTGGATGTTGATGCACCAGTTCGAGTAACACGAACAAAAACTAGAGCCATGGCAGCTGCCACTGCTGTTGCTTCTTCGGTGGAACCAGCTCCGGCTGTCTTGAATGTAGCATACAAGTTGGCTCGCAAATCTTTGGCAAAAGCTAAGAAAATTTCGTTAGCAAAGCAGGTGAGGGAACAGGAGGATGATAACAAAGAGGCAAGTAAAAATGTCGTGCTCTCTTATATTTTCTTATATCAAATATCATCCTAATTGCGTTTCTACATTATAGAATGGAACTATGAATAGTGCTTCAAAGCCTAGTCGAATCGCACCATATAACGAAAAAGTAATGCAGAAGCAACAACATCGCATAACACCAAATCCGCGGAGTCGTTTACAACCACCTGTATCTGTAGGACGTGGAACAACTACTCCATTGAATTCACAATTATTGTCAAACGTGAGTGCTGATTTTCAGCAACGTTTTTCCTCCCTCGAAACCTTGCATACAATTATCTTTATATTCACATGAAAACTGGAAATTAAGTTACAGCAAACCAAACCTATTTCCGGATCCCGCGGTAACATAGTCGTTAATATGGACTCATTTCTGACAACAACTAAACACATGCAAAAAAATAACAGTTCAGAAAATAAAGAAGAAATTAAACGCAAAGCAGCAGACGATGATGCACGAAAAAAACGAGATGAAGCACTGAAAGCTTTGACAGATGAAAAAAGACGGTTAGCTGTTTTCTCAAACTCATCAAAATGTTGCTGATCTGATAGATTATGCCGAAATTTTCTTGGTTGTATGTGATAACGTTTATTTTGATTATTCCTAATAGAAAAAGAGAAGAAAAAGAGTTGAAAAACAAATTAGCAAGAGAAGCTAAGGAGAAACTTCATATGGAAAAACGTCTTAAAGCTGAAAAGGAACGAGAGGAAAAGGCAAAGCTAGCACTGCAAATACTTGAGAAACAGCGAGAAGAGGCAGAAAGAAAGCGACTTCATCAATTACAGCGAGCACAGGTTCGCACAAACAAACATAGAATCCATAGCTGTGAAAAACATCAAACCATTTCAATTCTTGATTTTTTATTTGTATCTGTAGTCACTATTCAAATTGGAATGATCGTACGTCACTTACATACTATTAAGTATCAGCACCCCACTTAGCTATAATATGATGTTTCAGGAAAAAGAGGAAAGGCGTAAACAGGAAGAGGAGCTGCGATTACAGCAGCTACAAGAACAAGAAGAGACCGAACGATTGTTGGCAGACCAAAAGCGGAAGGAACAAGAAGCAGAAAAACAACACCAACGTCGTTTGGCTGAAGCAAAAGCCCAACAACGCGCGGCAGCGGAAGCTGCGAGGCTCAAGGCTCTCAATCAGGCTAAGGTGAAGGCTAATTTACATTTCAAGTTATTTCGTGCTCCAGATATCACGTAATAATCCCATTCCATGGAATTTGACGATATCTCTGTAATCCACTCAAGAGTCATTTGTTGCCACTAACGAACCCTATGCCAAAAGTTGCAGGCGAAACAGATGAACAATACGTATGATATTTCTAAGCCAGTCGATGGTCCAACATCCTACAAAATGGACAGTGAACCAGATGATGGTTCAGATGACGAAAGTGCGCCCAAGCATGAAATTCCACGTTGGGCTAGATGTAAGTGAATATCATCGCAATAAATGTTATTCTGGAAACAGTCATGACGCTAATATAATGCATTTATCACAGCTGAAGTTCGTAGAAAGCAGTTGAAGTTACAAGAATATATTCCGATGATCGAGGTATACAAATTTTTCGGCAGCCGACAATGTACTCCGGATCTTTCTGAAATGTTCCAAGGAATTGATAAGAGACGATTGGTAAGAACATCCAGTGCTATTTGGAAGAAACCACCGCGGGCTTCCATGCTGTACCTAGAGCATTCTTCCTAGCACCAACGATTTTTCAATTCAAAGAGAAATCAACGACAATAAACGACTTTCGAGTGTCTGATTTATTAGATAATTCTTATCAATTCAAAGGACGCAACAAGTATGCGGCTGTAAATAGTTGACCTATTTTGTAGGCAAAATATCCCGAGTTGTTTGTGGTAACAGATTGGGTTGCTCTGTCAATTTGATTTTACCCTTAGTCCCTAGCGATTGCTACTCCGGAAACTTACGAAGAACAAATACTCTTATAGAACACAATTGGCGTGCAGTGTACGCTAATACATCATTACCCGATGAGCCGCATTCTTCATTGTTAACATTTATGTGACAATCACAATTTGGTATGGCTCAATAAAAATTTTTACGAAACAATGATAAATGAACCTTGCGAATTCTTTCGATGAGTGCATTGATATGAAATGAAATTTCATTCATTTTCGTTTCAAATATTTGTGTCTACGAATATTGAAAAATTGAATCTGTAATAATTCTTGTTTCGTTTCAAACGCAATTACGAAAAAACTTGAGAATTGTGACACTGATATAAAATCTGCGAAGTATCCTTCAAACCAGTGCTGCGATCGTGTTGTTGACGAGCGATTAATTTATTCTTTATATCAATGATAATAAAGTATTTGCTTCGTCTGAAATTATACTGATTATATTATAGTATAAAATTGGTGACGTTATTTATCACATACCTTTTATCTGGTTCACACTTTGTATGCAAATATAGTACAACTTATTTTTACACGTCGCATGTTTTTTAGTTTCAAAATTAGCATTATCGTTAGATTCACTAAGTCGCGATGATTTTTATAAAATGCCATTCCGATATATATCCTCAGAGCGCATTGAACTGATATTTGAGTTTATTTCTCACACAATTCAGGAGATAGTAATTCAAATCTTGCATCTGCTTTAGCTACGAGGAAAGCAATTCTATATTACTAACTCCAATTATAATTGGAATTAATTGTTACTCGCTCTCTGTATCTTACAATCCAATGAATCATGTAGCGAGAATAGACTGAGTTCAAGTGCAATTTTTTCTTCTAAATATCTGTAATATAAGGAGATTATCATAGAGTGTGATCATGCGCATAACATTGTACGCTGAATTTACGTAAGAAGAATTTATGATTAGGTGCTTTTTAAAAAATCTGATCACTCCGTGCGGCAAGGTTGAATGAAAAATTGATACAATATAGTTAAATGTACTTGTCAAGGGAATCAAACAACTGCTTTAAAACGTGTTCGCTTCTGAAGTTATTTGTGATTTATTAGTTGAGTAATCAGTTCTTCAGTTATCAATTTCTGTGAAAATCAAGAGTATTTTGGAGGAAAACTAATAATTCCATTTCCTGTTTTACATTGAACTGCAGTCTGTATGCTGAAGTCACAATATCGCAATTTTCAATTTTATTACCAGTCAAATATCTGTGATTCGGAGAACATGTGATCAGTACCTATGGAGATGCTGATTTATTTTGAAGCAGAAGCGAAGGTGTTGGAGGTCTTTTTATTGGTACGAGCTCGTGTGTCGTAAGATGTGTATACACAGGAATCTGTAATTAAATAAGTATTTAGTAGAGTCTGGACAATGATCTCAAGAGTAATTTGCGTGACTTATACGAACATAAGCTAGCGAACTATCCAGTACTGGCGGAGCAACATAAGCATTCGAGCAGGTGGATACTTTGTATCGATGCCCAAGTCTGGGAGACGTTAGTCGAGAACCATAAAGCATATGTTGTTCTTCTTCTGATACTTCTTTTAGGATATTCCTCTCGTCGGTTTGATCTTTCCTCAGCACTTCTGTTTGACCACCATTCAAAACCTTGACAAGCAGTATGTAGTATTTAATATTATTATCAGTCAGTATTTAATATGAGATAGTATATACCATTATATGATAATTACTTTCATTGTAGTATAACTTGCAACTTTTTTGATATCGGGTGGCAGTCTAAATTCGATCCAATATTTTTCTACTGGTGTATCTGGCAGTAATGGACCCCAATTTTTGAGTTCACTCAAAGTTGAAATGTAACGTCCACTTAACGTCCACAGTCTAACAGTGTGATCAGTACTACCACTGGAAATGCGAAATCACAGTTCCAAATTGTTATGTATGACATGAAACAAGCGGGTAACACGTAATACCTCGTCGTCTCACGTTGGTAATATATAGTTCACCTGATGACAAGCTTTGCTCCCGGTACAAACTGAAGCGATGTAATAACTTTGCGATGGGCTAAAACCGACGAAAGTAATAGCGGAACAGGTTGATCCTGTACAGCTTTTTTAGCACGCCTCTTTATTCTGTCTTTCCATAAGAATGGGAAGTCTAATCTCAACAATGGCATGGATGGATTTGGCGCATCGGGGTAAACGAAATTTGACAAGAGCCAAACTTTTATGTATCCAGCAGTGTGCCCTGTTATTTAAACTGAATGTTTGATCAATACGTCACATGAAGTGGTTACATTATCTCCATAGTATCCAATAGTATGCTATCCAGAATATTTCCATAGTTTCTAGCAAATATTAGTACTAGAGGTATCCAAACCAATTGCATACTACAAGATATTCCAAGTTTACTTATCACTAAGTTCAATATCAAACCTGTAATTAAAAATTGGTTATCAGGATCTGTAGTCAAAGACGTAGCGTAATCCCCTGAGATATGGTTAACGGAGAAACTAGTCAAGAATCCAGCTGCTGGATGATGCGTCCATGCTTGGATGATACCATTCTCCAATGATACGAGGAGTGAAGCAATATCCGGTGCAACAGGTCGTGTCTCGAGGAAAACCATAGCATACACACCAACTGTCCTAGTGTTACTTAAACCTGATTTTTCCTGTATATACATATTTGAACAGCCAGGTCCTGATGATCCCTGAATAGATCTACTCGCAGATCAATTAAATGGTTCCTCAATTGGTAATTTTGTCTCAATTTCTCAACACCAACAACAACAACAAATATTTACACTTTGGTTTTCACAGACTTATGCGTGTGACTCCCCCTGTTATATTGCTCGGCCAGTGAAACCAATCTGTCCTCAGTTTTCCTCTCGTAATTTATAGGATACCTGTTTGACGATGAATGCATTGCTGTTAATATCTATGACTACACGAATCATAGAAATTTTTTGTTCTAACAACAAGTAATTGGAAAGCTGTTTAACTCTCTGTAGGATTATTGACTTGATGTCTTCTGTACGGTTGCCCAGTTTCTAGTCTCCAGAAGATCAATTCCCCGTTATAAGATGCTGTGGCCAGAGTTTGCGGAACGTTTACAGCACTGCATAATATATCATCAGAGTGCCTCGTTGTCCAATTTTTTGTGTGAATACCTCTCTCCGTTCTTACAAATTCAGTAACGCGGCGATTCCATCCAGTGCAAAGAATTCTGTCTTCAATCCATATGATACTAGTAACTTCGCTGTTAAGAATATACTTTACTAATATGAATCTTTCATTTGTCAAATAATAGAACACAAAAAATGTACCAATTCCGTTCGATATTCATGTGCATTATGCAGATTCTCGAGTTGAAGTCCCAGATTTTTATTGTCCCATCTCTAGCACCGGTTGCTAACAATTGTTCAGCTGAGTCGAAACATGCAGCCGTGATTTCAACGACAATTGACTGACCGAACATGATTTTTTCATGGGCATTTCGTATAAGATAGAGACGACGACTCAACCAAGGGTTCCAAGCTATGATGCAAGAATCTGAACCGGTCGTAACGATCTAAAAACGTTGAAGTTTGAAAATCTGTTCTGCATGGAATTTCCCAACGTTGTTCATTCGGTCCTGCCTACTCACAACTTTGAACAAGTTATTGTACAGCACGCATGTTACAGCTTTCGCATGCGTATACCCGTCTGAGGTTTCCTCGTCGATCACGCGTTCGCATTCCATAACAATTATTATTGTGTTCGCGATAATTATTTTTCCGGATATCGAATTATATAGAACAGATATTGGAATATTCCCACTGAGTTCGCTGGGAAGCTGATTGTACGTCTGCTTAAATCATTCAGTTGATTATTCCTTCAATCAATTTCTTCATAGATCATTGATAAGCTCTCTGACCTGAATACACGTCTGACTACCAACGTCCCACACTTTGATACATTTGTCTTTCGATATCGAATATACGCGCTTTCCAGACTTCTGTATTACTAGAGCGCATATCGGTGAACGATGTCCTTCGAACACAACGTTCGGTTTTTCGGCCACGACTGGATTCCAAACTCTGACTGAGCAGTCCGGACCCCCAGTTACTATTCTATGTGCATCTTTGAAAGAGAAATTAGTAGACTTAGATTTAGAAAAGTAAATCTAAGATTTACGTTTAGAGACATGTCCAACAAACCCGGGGAATAATCGAAGCACGAGATACCCTTGGCTACGTTGAATTTGTATTGCATCCTCGTACCAATTATATCACTCACGTACATCGATCGTTCAGAACATAATGCACAAGATATGAATACTCGTATGCAGCCATAGTACCCGACTTGTCGCACCCAATTGGCGTGAATATTTTTGAATTCCGTAACTTTCAGCCCTTTAAATTGCCCCTACGTATGAGAAATGACGTTCCGAATTACAATTCCTTGCGAACTCTTAGAGACATTGTTTTCTGCTCGCGTTAACTTTGGCTACAGCTTCGTAACGAAGGTGCATAAAATCGTGTCCGGGAGCAAATTTGAATGGGCCTTTTTCAACAGGACTGAACGACATCACTTTGACAGTACCACTCGTATCACCCAGAATAATATGAGAATGTTCTGTGATATCAGCACTGAAATAATAATTCATGCAGACAACGGCATCTTCTAAACTTGACATCTATATACAAAGAAGAAAAACATTGTTGAGCAATTATAATCCGTTCTTCTTACGCAGACCATTTTCCCAGATAAGACTTCACTTGCCATAATTCGCATATTGAATTTTCCACCTGCGGTATCATAAAATCTCAGATCACGCTCCATAGAACTTGTACATATCATTTGAATATCCGGTAGTGCAACCACGTCAGTTATAATCGTTGGCGAAGCTTTTAAATACGCTAAAAAATGTGTACATTTTATAGTAATTATTTATCAGGTTTTCACACGTATAATTACGATTGGTAGATCTAACGCTGCGCTCGTATTCTAGATTTGAAGACCAATAGTTTATGACACCGTCGCGACTGGCTGTTATATAACATCCTTGTGCATGATCCCAGCTTCTATTCTGGAAACGTATATTTGAGAAACGAGAAAGATCATATTTAGGTTGATATTTTGTATTAGAGATGATCTATACCGGCCGGACTTCGGGACAAAATGTAATTCTCAATATAGGAGACCGATGATGAGTCTTCTGTATCTCTGGCAAGCCATTCAATGGAGGTTCTAACGATTGCCACTGCAGTGATTTATCTTTTTCTCGCAATTCTAATAACAAATGCGAAGTCATCTGATCCCACGTCACGAATCCGTGGCTCTTCAGATCAATCTGATTGGAAAAATCGTGTGCGTATGAAGCGGCTGGTATAATTATATCGATCATTGTATAGATATTATTTTACTCGTCAATTTTATTTCAGAATTGAACAGAATAGTTATCAAATCGTACTCTCATGAATAATAGGTGGAATTCATCTTCTGGAATGTCGATATTTAGAATATCACGGAACACTTTTCGCAGGCGCGACTCGTTCATAGCTTCCGAATCAGCATCCTGAAAATAATTTGAACTCCATAGTTTCGACACAATAGGTAAATGACAATTTTATCGAATATTCAGAGTTGCAGATTTTCTAACAAATTCTAGCAACGAACCTTAAAAGCAACACGTAATTTGTTCAAATCTTCGGTGGTGCACTGCTCGCCAATTCTGTTCCGATCGTAATATTCTTGAAATAACTGTTGAACGCTGTCGAATATTCATTAATCGATCAACACGCAATTTATTTTCAATTTAAACTTTATTCTTATTGATAAAGATTTAAAATTCGATTCAACCTAGATTTGTACTCGTTTTCCATCCGCGCCATCGTGAAGTAAAATATATGTGTGCGAAGTATAATTAAGATGTTTGTTGCTAATTATGCCGCATATAGTTAAATCCTGTTCTATATAAAATGACAGAATTACTCATATATATTTCTCTTGTTTTTTAAGATCTTCGTTTTCCGTTTATTTGTTTTTATAACAGGTGAAAATAATCGATAAGTGTACCTGAAATGGGACGACAGTTGTTCATAGTTACCAGGGGGTCAATATACATATACATATATATGTGTGTGTGTAATTCCCACACAGTGTCCGAGAATTCGATCGTAGTAGGTAATTTTAGTTGCTGCAAGAACATAACTCAAATCTCTTCAGTCTGTCTGGCGGTAATATTATTAATAATAATGGACCCACTGTATATGGGAATAAGTTTGTTCAATAGACGTAAGTACGAGGAATGTGCTGCTATATGCACCACGTTGTTGAGAAAAAATCCCTTAGATCAGGTCGGTATAATTTATTTGATGTTTAGATACTTAGTGAAATCTGTAGCATGTTTGCAATTTGTGTATGGAATTATTTTCATGTCTGATGTGGATTGTGGAATGAATTATTTCACTGCAGGCCACGTGGATACTCAAGATGCGTGCATTGACGCTTCAAGTATATGTAGATGATATAGAGAGTGGAGAAGAAGGAATTGCTGAAAGCATTCTAGACAATGATACAATTGCATCGATGCCACGACCAGGAACGTCTTTAAAAAAAACTGGTACCGTGCTTTCGGGACAAGGTTTCCGGCCCAAGACCGAATCAGGTGCTAATATCATCTTTCGCAACTTCGTGGTAGTTCAAGTTATCATGCAAGTTTACGCTACACAGAGTTTTTCAATAGAATTCCATTTTTAATGTGAAGGTAGACCGGTCACAGGTGTAATACGTCCAGGGACTCAGTCTGCTCGCCCAGAAAGTATGGAACAAGCATTAAAAACTGCAAGAACGTCAAAAGTTTCAAGACCTGTTACTGCGACTAGCGGACGCAGTATAAGGTAAGCTGGGAGAGTTAGCTTCGTAATATGCTGCGCTATTGCAGTATATTAACAATTTTTTAATTCAGTCAAACACTAGGATCGTATGCTATATGAATTTGTATAATTGTAGACTTGGTACCGCTTCAATGCTGACTGAACCTGATGGACCGTTTATCCAACTGTCACGTTTGAATCTATCGAAATATGCAGCGGAACCAAGTCTAGCCAAACCATTGTTCGAATTCATCTACTACCATGAGCAAGATGCGAGATATGTGAGATATATGATGATGAAAATGAAGTACTGGTCATTTTGCACGTAGAATATTAATCGGTGATACGCGACACGAAACTTCAGGCACTTGATTTGGCGGTCCAAGCAACACAGGCATGTCAATTTGTTGACTGGTGGTGGAAGGTTCAGTTGGGCAAATGCTATTATACACTTGGTTTGATACGAGATGCCGAACATCAGTTTCGTTCAGCTTTAAAAAATCAGAAGAACGTTGAAATCATTCTGAGACTGATAAAAGTATATATTCGATTAGACCAGCCTCTGGCAGCACTAGATATTTGTCGAGGAAGTCTAGAATATTTCCCCAATGAAGTGAGTATTCGATGCTCGATGCGAACAGCTGTTAACGTTAAATTATCAGGTTGCAGATGTTTTAACAAATCATTCCTTACAGGTAACGATTTTGACAGAAATGGCCCGAATATTCGAAGGCTTGAATAACTTGTCCGTGTCTGTCAAACATTATCGATTGGTCATGCAAGAGGATGCAACGCATACAGAAGCCATTGCTAGTATTGGCATGCATCATTTTTATAATGATCAGCCAGAATTAGCATTGCGTTACTATAGGTGAAAACTGATAATATATATATGATAGCTTGTAATTGTTGAATGTGCGTGGATCACAATAATTAATATTGATCTGATCATTTCAAAACCAGGCGACTTCTTCAGATGGGCGTTTTCAACGCTGAACTTTTCACTAATCTTGGCTTGTGTTGTTTCTATGCGCAACAATATGATCATACTATCTCTTGCTTCGAAAGAGCCTTTAGTGTTGCAACCGAGGAGAATATCGCTGATGTATGGTATAACATTTCCCATGTTGCTATTGTAAGTTTTTGTTAGAAATATGACTGTTAATTAAATCGGTAAGTTCATGGGACTGTAATAAGTCTCTTCTAAATCAATTTCATTGTTGTTTCATAAAAGTGTGTAGGTGATTTACACATGGCACAAGAATGTTTGCGCTTAGCTATTAATGCAGACAACAGCCATGCTTTGTCTTACAACAACCTTGGCGTTTTGGAAATGAGAAATAATAACAGCACAGCAGCACGTACATATTTTCATGCCTCGGCTAATATTGCTGGTTATTTACACGAGCCGCATTACAACAGTGGAAAACTAGCCTACGAAGTATGCTTCTCACTTACCAAATTCAATCAAAATTGGTAACATTTAAATTTATAATTTATGATGCATACCATTTATAGGTTGGAGATTTGCAAACGAGTTACATCGTTGTACAAAGAGCGTTGCAAGCATATCCCAATCATCGTGAAAGTGTCGACCTTTTCAGAAAATTACAAAAGTTCTTTTCTCACGTTTAAGAAATTAGGAAGCATAAACTTGAAAAAGTAATCACATTGTGATAAATTCACACACGATTTATTATATTTCTATGACTATGACTATTCACAGTTATTATATACAATATACACGAATTGAAATTCGACTGATCCTACAAAGTGTAATTTAAACAATATAATATAATTATTCGTGTTTCATAAATTATGGTCTGTTACGATTAAAACCAGTAAATAATTTGGCAAATCCTTGACGGATGATATTTTTGTGAGTACTTTTGGAAACTTTGTCACCTCCAGCAATGTTCTGTTTCGAATGGAACAAATATATGCATGTACACGTATATGTATTTTTGTAAAATTCAATAATTCATAGGAAAAATGTTGTTATATGTGTTGTATTACGATATATTACATATTATGATATATCATACAACCCAGCTATTATTACTAATATCGATGTCTGATACATCACATTTTATGCAAGATACATAGAAAACGGAATGATAAAAGTGAGAAACTTTGCCAGAAATTATCGTTATATTTTTGGCAATCCATTAAAGTGGCTTTCACGAACCTTATCTGGATGAGAAGTATCACCGAAAACACAGGAAACTATACCGATTACGAAACTGTAGGCTGCTTATATCATAAATCAATAATTTCTCTTCACAATTCACAGGTTCAGTGATACTGCGAAGTATGACTTAATATTGTAGCCCAAATCGATAAACAAAACTAGATTTTACAAACTGGCAAGAGATCTTAGCACAGTTTTGACAATATTGTGTACAAATATTAATGTAAGGTTCTAATGATATAGTAATTTCTTTTTATTTTGTATTTGTGCACCGTTTTGTACAGTTTTGAAGTGAAAAACCGATTCGTTGCATGATCAAATGCTTCACGTCGTATGAGAGATGACTAACCACGAGATGACAAAGTAAAACAAAAAGATTGGATAAACTGCTAATGCTTTCCTCCCTACTGGTTGACTGTCCCCAAGAAATGCTATGGAAGCTGAAATGATATATATTGCGCATCACAACTGTTGTTCTTCTGATGTAAATATCACACTAATGATTCGAGTTTATCGAAATAATGATTGTATATTACAATGCAGTTCATGACTTACCATACGTTGCCCATGCAAATCCAATTACTGTGATAATGAATCGCAAAATGAACAAAACTAAACTGTTTTCCATCATCAGTATAATTCTGCAAATAATGAGCGCTATGGTAGTCGGCAGCAAACAGTAACCCAGAACACATACACTTTGGAAAAATGATCTGAAAAGTAAAGAATAAAATGACTCAAAGTTAGGCTTTGATAATTATATAATTTCAATTGAAAAATTCGGGTGCACATTCAAATTGTCGTGGTGATCAGCATAGCTGTCAGTATTGTAGATTACGTTAGTTTTTTGTGTTCAACTTACATATTTCCACCCAGCAGCTTAGAATTAAGTGTGACAACCATGGATCCTATCCACACGATTACAAATACCTCAGCAAATTCTGGACCTCCATCATTTACATTATCGACTGAATCTGCCGAACCTTGTAGAACCCTAAAATGGAATAATATTTATGTTGAATAGATTAAGATGTCAATTATTTCAGAGAACATTCAAGGGTTACTGACATGGCCATAAACGTGCATAATACCAATGGTCCCCAAAGATCCCCTGAAACATTAAATAATAACTCGAGTTAAAGATATACTGCTGGATATGCGGCATATTTTTTCAGCATTACTTACATTCCTTGAGCAGACTGCCCTTTTCTTTTGGATATAACACATGATAGAATTTTTTTCCAACCGCGCGCACATCTCTTAACTGTGAAAAAGTAAATTGGTTAAATTGGATTTTGTTTACATCGGGCTTCCGATCATGCAGATTATGGGCAAAGTTGATATTGCGAACACGATATCACGATTTTGAGTCACGATCACAACAATAAGTTTTACATCACTCACGATTATAAATACGGATTCAACGATTGGAATCTATTTTTCCAAATCAGAACATAGTAAACTTAACTAGATACCTTCTTATGTGTAAACTCACAATAGTATCTCTAATTGGTTCATCGAGTGTATTAAATTCAGGTTCCCCAAGGTTTGCTTTCCCTCTAGGACCAACTGTCATCTCGCCCTCCACGTGCTGTGGATCGACAGTATACATCGTGTCATCATACATCTGTAAATTAATTGTATAAAATGACACATCACAGGCAGACGGTTCATCGAAAACATGAATATCACGTGATTCCGAACTGAATATGCCGGTTCAGAGTAGATGAATAAACAATTACGAGTGAACTGTTATCAAAACGAATATCGAGAATTCGTTCAACAGAAAATAAACCAAGTAATGATGCGTTACGTTTAAATAATTACGAACATCAAGTTTCGCCTCCGCCATGGTGGCCATGTTTGTTGCCGATGTGTCAAAATTATCGAAAATGTCTGTAGGTGGTGCCACAACCGCGAAATGGGTCACGATGGGTAATCCGAACTCCATTCTTTTTCCGCTAGTATTGAGTTCGTGTATGGCGCAGTATGGGGGCGCAAAGTTCAAGATGGCCGTATTCAAACAAAACACATGTTCTCGTCCGATAATTTAGGAAGCTGCCTGCGAAATTGTTGACAAAAGTAGAAAGTAGGTTTGTTCCAACGTAATTGGTTTTAATCGGGTATTGATACGAGAATGTCCAACGTGGACAAAACTCTCTAGAGATGTATGGACGCGCGATCGTTGCTTGTTTCTTGCTTTACATCGGAGTTCTTGCTGCGCATGCGCAAGAGCTGCCGCAAACAGCGCCAATCAACACCGAAGATCCTTCGACGCGCAATCCGATTCAAACTAATCCGAATGAATTACTCTGTATCCTTTCAATCCGTGTGGTATAAACGGAATAAAATTGATTTGATCACATGATAATGGAAAATATGATCCTCAATCGATTAACTTCAGTCAAAACACTCTTCGCTAATCGCCGTGGTGAGCATCTGGAAGCCGTACGCGGATTACGTAAAATGGAAAATTACGAACGACAATACAAGATGATCATGATTCTAGCCGAGAAAGTATTTCTCGTTATTCAAACGAGTCGTGTTGTTTTAGAAAGTGCTGGTTTCGAACCAGGAAATACCACTTTTCCAGAAGATGTAAACTTGAAAGATGGTATGTATATACATTTATCTTCAACAAAAATTACCAAGTGATAACAATTGAACATTGCTTACATGTCTTTTGTTTCTGACTTCACAGCTCTGGCCAATATTTTAGAAAATACCGCTTTATTCGGCGATATAATTCTACATTTACCAGATATTAGCCATAGGATCTTGCGGACGCAACAAGAATGGAACACCATGATACATTGGTCGCTGGATTTTGCAAATCGTACAAGACATTTGTTAGATAAATCCACAGTCACAATGATTCATCTTGTTGGTCAAGAACTTAATATTACTGCCAGAGAACCTGGATACTTCAATCCGTATTGGGAGAAGCCAGTCGATGGGTCGACAGATGTGGATAACACTATTAAAGATAAGCAGAAAATAGCTAGAAAAGAAAAGAGAAAGAAAGGTCCGAGAATGACGAAGGTGGAATTGTAGCTTTCGCTTAATTAACAACACCTGAGTAATGACACCAGTGGTATTGGTTACAAGATTTTCGAAAAGACTTCTAAATTTTATTATATAGCATCTGAATATGAGAATCAATAGAACAAAGGTCGACTAATTTCAGGTTTCACTTTACAATCTCTGAAATATTATCAAGTCAGATAACTGCTACGGAGAATGAAAAATAAAAATTGTTTAGAAAATTCAACCATTTTCGAAGTTATTATTCTACTGTCCTACGAATACAAATTCACACACACGCACACATTCAACTCATACTTTTGAGCACTTGTTATCCGGAAACCTGAATCACTTGTAAAAAGGAATATATCAATGGAACAAAAAAACTTTATGTAAATGTAGATCGTAGTATAATTGTGGTATGAGAAATAAAACTAAATATATTGAATTGGTGATCTCGATAAGTATGCACCATTTTCATGTATGTTCGAATTAATTTTGAATCTTATTCTAGCGTAGATTTTCTCTTTTCTACGACGAATTCGTCATGCCTGACTCTTAGAATTTGTTTCATGTGCGTACCTGTTTATTTCGAATTGTCGTTCAAAGAGGCATAGGTAAGGTCAACTTTAGAATTTGATACAAAGGATTCCTTTTAAATAAAATAATGAAATAATGAGATTCTGGTAAAAAAATCCAAAAGGAATTGATCATCTAGTAGATACCAGATTTTCAAGCATTGTAGTGGAAATCAAATTTATTATTTCGGAAGTAAATTTAAAGTACGGAGATCCTAAGTTAATAGACAATTAAGATTTCTGAAGATCTTAATTTCACTTGGAAATTGATTCTAAAAGACTACGAAAATTCCGAACAAATCTATAATACCTTAATACCGGATCATCCGCATTTTTTCCGGCTTACTTTCGCGAAGCAAATTGCTTTTCAAGGCTGTATTTTCCGATTTCGAACGTATAGAATCTCGCGGTTACGGACGATTTGCCGTCGATACGTGCATGGTAAAAAGTTAGTACCGGACAGGTTTCAATAAAATATAGGATCTTTCATTAGTCTTCGAGGCGGTAGAAAGTCGCCAGCCAATGGTTGATCGCGCTAGCGGAGACGGGTGCACCGTGAAATCGTGAAAGAGGGATCCCGATGTCTTTGCCGGAGATCCTGGTCAGTGTTAGGAGAGCTCGTGTTCGTGGTACAAGTATAAAATATAACAAAAGTGGTACCAACAATTTTCACTGTACGGTTGAACTTTAAATCGTTCAGATTACGCTCAAGTAGCTGAAGAGTTATGAAGCTACAGAAATCGGTGCTTTTGTGCACCTTGTTAATGGTCGGCGGTGAGTTAATTCTATTACAATAAACTTCTGCGTCGTTTGCCAGTTTCGCAGTGCTAATTCTATCGCTTTCACTGATCGAAGTGTCCGTAATAAAGCATTGATATTATAAAAACGTCGAATTGATTAGAGTAAATGCATCACGTATCATGAAAAATGTATTAAATGCTTCATGCGATGTTGGTATAAAGATAAATCATATTCAGAGGAAGACCTTCGGCAGTAAAAGCTCAAAATGGTGTCATACGCTGAATGAAAAGAAAAAGCTGTCGATCTTTCCATTCAACGCGATGAGAACGCGAATTATTCCTCCCGTCGTCTTAGATTATTTTTGCACCATTGAAACACTAACATAATAAACATATTTCGCGAAGTTCGTCTAACTAATTACTTCTCAAAAATGAACTCAAGTCTACTCGAACTAATTGCAATCGACCTTAATATTGCGATAAATCAATCTGATGTAGCATTTTGATCGAAACTCCTGATAAAATAGATTCACCTCTGGAACATACGAACTATTGGCCAGCATGGTAGAGATAATTTAAAAAATCTTACAACTATTTATTTCTCAAGCAAATAAGTGAAAATCCGACCAATTGCGCCACATTGAACGACACCTGTGACACGACTCGCCAAAGTGTCATTTATGTTATTTAAGATACATTTTTCCAATCGTTAAATATGAAAGATGGATGGAGATATGGAGTTAGCGTGGTGCAGACTGATTATGAATGAACATAAAGGTGGTGAGAAACATTAACGATTACGATGCTATGCAAATGTTCATACAGAAAAATTCAGGGCCCATATGGTAGACGCAACTTGAAATTACAGATAACGGTAATGTCGCCTCTGGTCGCGTGTACGCGATCACGCATCAATTGATGAGCATCACATATTTTGAGTAAATAAATAAATAAATGTCATTCGATTTGCCAATTCGTTAAAATCGTGGTAGAAATTATTTCGGCGAAATTCTTTGCAATATTCGGATGAAATTGTTTGAAAGAAAACAAAATGTAGTTAATATTCTGTAAAGACGATTTAGTTTCGAGTAGCGTTTCACGTACGCGACATCAGTCGTGAATACCGAGAAGAGTCGAAGAATTTTGGGATGAATGCAGTTGAAAACATGTAAACCGGTAAACCTTGAGTTCTGTAGACGATCCGAACGGTCAAGTATTTCGCTTTCTACGAGCGTCAACGGCCAGTCGCTACAAAATTTCTCTCGTCGCCTTTTAAATCGTATATACAGGAATGTCATATAAACGACAAGATTACACGAAAATTTCGTTCGTGATGTTGTTTTATGTCGTTTTTAGTATTCATCATTTACGCACGCAACGTATATATTCGTATGTACATAACGTACATGTATGTGTTCGATTCGAGGAATATCGCGAGGCACGATTGAACGGTGATTACTGCGAGATCAATTGCGACAATCCAGAAATAACTTTCGTTGATATAAGTAACTTTCTCGCGTGCTAGTTTGGATTTCGAGTTTCTTTTGTACAACGGTACAGTGGTCTAACTCGCACGCGAATCATCTCCGCAAATACGATGTAGAATTTCATCTTCCGTCCGACTAGCGAGCAAACGATTATAACAGGTTTGCCATCGCTGCAAACATTGGTTGGGGTCAAAGCGGTGCTCGAGACCGTGAAAGTTACACAGTCGATGCTAGCTTTGTTAAGATATTCCATATAATAAAGAAGCGTGGTTCCGCCTGTAATTAGGCAACCCCGAGTGCTCGCGAGAAAGACAAGAGATCCATCACGAGGCGATCTATATACGCGATATGTTGAAACTGCACGGTTGTCCATTGACGTAGAAATGTTCCAGATGACAAAAGTAATGATTTTAGGCAGTAAAGAATCGGATAAAGCATGGAATAGAACCAGGATGTTAGGTGTTCTCTGTTATAATCATAACGATAATTAACTGAAACTTTGTAGCCTTGAATGTTGTACTCGTGTGGCACCTAGATTCCAGTGTCAATGTAATACCTTGATTGGATTATGCATGTTACAGTAGATCGAATGAATTCATTGAAATAAGATAATGATCAAATGTGAAAGTTTCGGTGGGCGAAAAGGAGCTAACGCTGGTACCACGTGCAGCAGTAACTACCAATAAACACTGGGTATACGCATCTGGATTTATACATAGATATACCTAGCATCGAATCAAATGCTTGTGTCTGATATTTCAATAAAGGGATAAAAAGTTGAGATGAAAAAAAAACCATCGAAGCTGATGCTACGAGTCGATTAAACGCTTTCATACTCTAATAACACTGGTTGGAGAAAAATTCTGAAACTTGGAAAGCGACGCACATTGTCTATGATAGTTGCAGCTATTTGTGGTCGCAGATATTATGCACGTGAATGTGATAGTACTTGCGATGAATTTGTTAAGCCTTGAATCAATGTACGTATTATAAACTTATATGGATTGAGTGGAGAACCGAACGTGGTGTAGAAAGCTGACGGATCCGTGCAAGAGAAACCTCCGATTGAATCATCAATCACGAATCGGTCGGGTTGAAATTCAGGGTCGAATATTCTAATAGATCTCCAACAAATGGAAGCAAACTCGGACATTATTTATCACCTATCAATATATAGTATTTCATCAATAGATAGAAAATAATTATTCGAACGAGCAATATTTATTCTGTAAGAGTTATCTTATTCCCAGTTTATTTTTGAATAATCGAACGTGCTTTTGCTATAGTTATAGCTCAAAAAACGAAGAAGGAAGACGATAAGAAAGACGAAGAATTTCATTGCCCGGAAGGCCACGGTAACGGGAACTTTGCCGATCCTGCAACTTGCAGAAGATTTTATCAGGTATAGCCAATTGTCAAATGGTCTTTGAATTGTAAATGACATCAAAAATAAAACAGCAAATAAATAAACGTCATGTGTTTGTGATAGTGTGTAGATTCATATCCATACTTGAACAGATGTCCTTCAGGTTTGCACTTCGATGATATTAGCAAATTCTGTACGTTCCCGAATGAAGCTAGATGTGGTCCTATTGCTACCAGTAAGTGTATAAGTTATATTTTCTCATTGTTATTGTAAAAATGACTCTAGTCTGCAAAGCACTGATTTTTGCTTGATTATAGCTCCAGCACCGATAACGGAACCACCGGTTGATTTAGCTGAACGATGCGACACTGCCAATTGCGAGTTACCATATTGCTTCTGTTCTCGTGATGGGACCATCATTCCTGGTGGATTGGAACCAGAGGAGGTGACTTGTCTTTTTGTGAATTATTCAATTAATACTTGACGCAATGGAAGCATATGGTAATATCATGAGTAATAAATGTTGCAGACTCCTCAAATGATTCTCATGACCTTCGATGGTGCGATAAATCATAATAACTTTGATCATTATGAGAAGATTTTTGCAAAGGACAGAGTAAATCCTAATAATTGTCCGATTCGGGGAACATTTTTCATTTCGCATGAGTATTGTAATTACAACATGGTTCAAAGTTTGGCTCACGATGGTCACGAAATTGCTACAGAAACCGTATCGTAAGTTGAGAACATGGCGTTAATTCTCTGTTGAATGTAATGAAATTCCAGTAAGCAAAATAGTGATGCTTGAAATTTTATATGCACTGTAGCCTTCAGAAAGGTTTGGAAGACAAGGGTTACGAAGAATGGGTAGGCGAAATGGTTGGTATGCGAGAGATCCTAAAACAATTTAGTAATGTCACTCCCAGCGAGGTAGTTGGTATGCGAGCACCATATCTGAAACCTGGACGTAATACTCAGTATAAAGTTATCGAAGACTTTGGCTACATATACGACAGCAGCATTGGTATTTCACCACTGAAAACACCAATTTGGCCGTACACTCTTGACTACAAAATACCACACGAATGTAAAGCTGGCACATGTCCCACGAAATCATTCCCAGGCAAGGATCGTGCAAAAATGTTTTCAGCGAGTTCTTTGTTACTGATTCAACGACCGTCTTACGGATGATATAACCTTGGCGTACATTGAATTTTAGGAGTATGGGAGTTGCCGCTGAATGCTCACTATGTTGAAAGCTACGAAGGTGGTCATTGCCCTTACATGGATCAATGCGTTCTCCACAATCATGATCCGAACGAAGTATTTGAGTGGTTACAGGAAGATTTCAATCGTTATTACGAACAGAACCGGGCACCTTATATGATGCCTTTTCATACTAATTGGTTTCAAATAAAAGAATTAGAACGAGGTCTCCATAAGTTCATCGACTGGGCTCTAACATTGTAAGTGTTTTGTGCAAACTAACAACGATCAATTACGTCTTTTGTCCAAATAAGTAATTTTGATTATCATTTTCCTCTTGGAACTAAAATGCATTCTATACATTGCGATTTCAGGCCCGATGTCTACTTTGTCACAGCCACGCAGGCATTAACGTGGATGACTGATCCCAAACCCCTAAAATCATTGAATAATTTCGAAGGTTGGGCATGTACTAAAAAGTACAATGTTCCAGGGCCAATGTGCCAAAATTCTAATAAATGTGCGCTTGATTTTAAGCCCGCTGAATCAGAGTTTACTACGACCAGGTAAAAAAGAAACTAACTACCGTAGTACATGCTCGATACCATCTATAAATATTTAGGTGCAAACAAAAAGACGATTGCATATTGAATCGAAGTTATGTTTCCTACAGGTATCTTGAAACATGTTCGGAATGCCCAAACAAATATCCTTGGCTCGGAGATGCCAAAGGTACCGGACAGTATAATGACAACTATAATCCAGAAAGAAAATAGTTTTTTTGGTGAAAAATTCGTACATGGCTTGAAAAATTCTATCAGACTGCAAAACTGTAACAACACAACGTGAATGGTGTATGAATTACGAAATCAACACATGTAATTTCATCACAGTTCATTTCTCAAGACTTATACATTTATCACAAAATTAATTATTCCGGTAAAAAGTTGACCTCGTATTTAGTAAAAACGAGCATATCGTCGCAACGAAAAAAGATTGATAATGGTTTCGTTTTGAAATAATGTTGTATGACGGAATACTTTTGGAAAAATCTATTTTCAGATTCATTTAATGCAAAATTATAGCACTCCGGAGTGCATTGTGCTTTGACATCATCTGACATTCCGATGACAAATATCGATTACTGATCGAGCCGAATTATTTATCCAAGTCCAACCAAAGCCTGACAGTTGAAGAATTACTAAAGTATAATTTATTTATAGCTCCTGAGTCCGTGAGGGAATGTAGCTAAATGTATCAATCATAACGAATTGGTCAAGTTTTTACTGTCAATGATTTTTGTCGTTTATTTGAACAATGTGAAAGGATTGCTCACCAACTTGTGTAATGCTCATTGTGAACTATGTTTTACCAATGCGTGTTGAATGTGTTATTGAAATTATTTGAAAGATTATTAAATGGAAAATAAGCGAACTATTTCCTTCAATGGCTCTTTGTACCATATGCTGGGAAAAACTTTCATCCAAATGCCTTTGTTTCCATCAAATTCGATTTCTCGCTGTAAACACAAAATATCCGTGACTAAGTTGTAAAACCACAGGTTTTTGTAATAATATGAAATCCCATTCAATCAAGTAATTAGAAAATAATCCTAGTCACGTGCTATTCTTCAGAAATAATTGGATTCCGTAAACACATTGTAGAAAAAGTGTTTCGCGTAATGATGTATTTCTATAACATGTATATACAAGAGGGATAAGCAATTTCAATTGTTATCAGAAGATAGAACTCATGGTATTGTAACCGATATTCTTCTATGTATCAATGAGCTATGAGACTGATGCAATATCAAAGTATTCCTTAACGAATTGGTGTCCACTCAACCAGCACTTCTCCCCACTTTTTGCGTTCTGCAAATACAATATGTCCAATTTATAGACGTATCCAATTGAAATACATGTTAGGTAAATGAAATCTTATTGAGCAGGTCTAAATCTATTTACCAGGTTCTGGGAAATCTTCAGGATGAAGCGTGATGTAATGGCGTAGCACAGCATCTTTTTCAGCAAACCAATTCAATCTTCTCGAATCCATATATCTACCAATTGCTATACCAATCAGTGGAAATGCAATGTGTTTCTGGAATCCTAAAAGATATGATAGTAAACTTAAATTATCACACAATACAATGCTCCAATAAATTTGTAACAAAATTCTAGCACCTGCCATATCAAACTCATACAACAAAATCAAGAGCTCAAGATCATTGCACGGAATCTAAGATTAATCTTTGTGTTACTAATATTTCCAGTTTTCAATCAAATCATAGGACATATGAAATATGTTGATAAATAGTCACTTCCTTGAGGATAACTAAAGGTAAAATTTATAAAATCAGTTTTTGTTAGCGATGCGCATTTAGCACGAGTTCCAAAGTAGTCTTGAAAACTTAAGTTTGAAATATTTATTTTACAAAAATTGTTACTTGTAAATGAATGTTGAAAGATAACACTTAAAACAGCATACGTCACATTCACTCATTATCCAAAATTGGTAGGTGATAGTTTTGAAATTATGTCACCAAAATTGACTGGAGTCTAGTTCAGACTGTTGCATAACACAAAAAGTTAGGTTAGAATATACTTGTAATATGATATAAAATTAATCACGAATAGTACTGTAATCTCTGATATTATGGCCATCTACGTAAAATATTTACCCGAATATAAGGGCCGTCTGCCAGCTAGATTTGCTCCAAAAGCAGTAATTATGCCAGCACATCCTCCCACTACGGAACCCCAAATTTTTCCCAAAAACGTAGCTTCTTTTTCATAATCCGATGTCAGTAATTTTAAAGCCCATGATATGTCAGTATCTTTTTCTGCCATTGCACCAAATACCTTAAAATGCAATTCCAATATTATTTTTAAAAGTTCAATCTCGTTTGAAGTTCTGCACGAACACCGAATGCACCACGGAACATATGACACAAGTTAACCTAGTATAACCTAACTGGATAATAATAGTGCTGGTGCTCGTCGCTCCAACTTCGAACTCTGTCAACTTCGATTGGCTAACGCATCTGCTCTTCGCGATTTTGTCTCTTCTGATTGGTCAGATAATCAACGTTGATGGAAATTTTGGTTCAAATAAGAACGGAGACAAATATATATGTTCGTACCACTCGAGGTAATTCAAATTTCTTGTCACAAGAAATTGTATTTGGAAGAGAACAAACTGGAAATTAAGATATCCGAACGTCGAATCATTAACCTCACGGGTAAAAGCTATATTCGATGCAAGCGCCTCGTATTCTGTGACGAGCAACCCGACGAACACAAAACAATCAAACTGTGCGACCTGTCAAGTTTCTAGTTACTAAAATGAGTTTGAATATTTCTCAAATTATTGATGAATCTTATGTTACACTACTCACACATACAGGAGCATTGTTGTTGATTGTAAGAATTTTTGAAAACTCAACTGCTTACAGATCTCGATGTTTGGTAATTGAAAGGCGATGTTCACATTTATGTGAAAATTTTTGTCAATTGTCTGTTGACTTCTATGAGTTTGATTTGACATAATTAAAATGTTTAAGGTAATTCATCCTCTTATAAGAATTGTACTCGTTTGTGACCATATTGTCATCGTATACTTGGTATATATCACTTTCCCATATTACATGTGCCGTAGGATAAGACAAATAGTAGAAGTATTGACATGGATGAATCTCTATCTCAATCTTCAAATGATTTTACATCTTCAAAATCTTTCGATGAACGTACTATCAACATAAGTATTGATACCATTGAAAACTTGGTTAGTCTTCGACTGACTTCATATTCTTAAGTAGTGTTATGAATACCAAAATTGATTATGATGAGTAACTTTAGGTGGTCAAAGAATACAGCCAGGTAATGGCATGCATACAGCACAATGATGTTACTTTGGGAGAAAGTATACCGATTGAGATAAATGTAGACTACACCGGATTAACTATAATTAATGTCAATTATACTGTACCATTTAAAATGTCTATCGACAACTGGAATTGTATAGATTCTGCAATATCCAGTCCAGTTATAAGTAAGGAAGATTTATTACACCTCTTATCTTACTATGTAAATCTACAGAAACAGTATTGACTGACGAAAAATATAGTTACAATTCTGAAAAGTAGCGCCAGAAATGGCAGTAGAAATGAATTCTCTACTACTGCATCTGGAGAGGACAAGGTCAGGAATAAAAAAGAGTCAAGCATAGAACAAAGATCTCATATTATCAAGGATGGTGTTTTTTCTGTTATTGGAATCTGTAACTTCGATATCATGCCTCTATTTTTAGGTGTGTATTAAGATGTGTTCCCAGTACATTGTATTGTATCAAACTCTGAGAATTTTCTATGCTAAAAGGACATATAATTCTGTAGGTGAAAAAAAGATCACTGAGAACTTGTTGTTGGAAACACCATTTTCTGGCGCAGCTGTTGCCTGGGAAAACTTAGCACGTCTTACAGTTTCAGCTATTCTACTGGAAACAAAAATGTTTCCCAGTGAACTGAATGTTAACTTCCTCACTATAACATTGGAAACTATTCATAATTTGACGTCGGACTTTAAAGATGATATGACTTACCAAGGAAGCACTGTCATTCATAGGAAGGATGATGTAATTAAGACGATATTATTCTGCGTAAAATACTGCTACTAACTGCTCAATTTTTATCTAGTACTTCAAATTATTGAATTTAGGTCACAGATGAAATAATTTTCGAAGCAGGAATAATGACAAACGTCCCCGATATTGAAAAACGGAAACAGTGGCAGACTCTCTCTACATTAGAAAGCCGTGCTAGGTTGACAAAATATAAACTGAATAGCGACTTCACAAAGACCCATCAAAATACTGAATTCATTAAACAAGTATAAACACCTATTCGTCCTATAATGATGAGTTTATGCACTTCAGAGAAACAGCAATGGCATGAATTAATATTTTAAATAGAGAAGTAATTTGTACTTATATTAATCAATCATTGTACAGGAAAATCCTCTGAACAATGAACCTCGAATTCAGTGGAATTCTATGCGACGTTGCCTGCTTTTCCAATCAGAATGTGAGGTGATGTCAACCATGATTAAAAAGTAAGTTACAATCCGGATTGTATTAAATATGTTCAAACACTAGTAGTTCCATTCGCAGAAGTTGTTTGGTAGTAGAATAACATTGAGGCCTATATTACTATCAGCATAAGGTGCTTAATCACCAATGCATATAGTTATTTGTTATAATTATAGGTACAAATACTGGCCATTCTTTTTCGCTGCAATCCCAAAGTCCTCAAAAACTAACAAAACAAAAACAAGAAAGTCTGATATGCCATTAATTTTCCAGTGTTATGTTGATATTTCTGATCTGCTTTATCCTGGGGGTAACTATATCATTGCAAGCATTTTTTATTAATGAATATCATTATCGAAAAATATTCTGAAACGTGTTGCACTTTATAATATAATGTTTAGTCACGAGAACAAGAACAGTAACTGAAATGCATACCTATAATCTGCAAATTATGACTGAGAAAACAGGACTCGAAAAATGTGTGTTTGATAGAGCTATTCCTAAAATTTCAACTAAATTTAAGAAAGGCAAATTTGTTTCCAACAAGAAATCCTTGGTGCCACTGGTGAGATTGTGCATTTACCATTTGAAATATAGACTGTTCTATCATTACACGGTAGATAGGTAACCGTAAATTAATTAGTAATAATCATTTAGCTGACACCTACATCAGCAGAGCCGGAATACGTTGCGAGTGCTGCAACAACTTCGGAAAATAATCAACCTTTATTAGTGGTGATTGAATTTGAATTGCACTCTGCTTTAAATCCTGCCCCAAGCTTGGAAGACCTTACTAATCGGCAAGTGAACTATTATACATTCAGATGAACATGACTACTACAAGATAAATTATACCAACTTAATCATTTTCAAATCTTTGATCCAGTGTTGATATTAAATAATTTTCCAGACTCCATGAGTTGATAACTTTGAAATATGTCACATGTAAGCCGATCACAATAGATTCAGCAGAGCAACAATATTCTAAGTGTATTGAAAAATTAATTGATTTAATGTCCACAGAATACCCGGTAACATTGAATTATAAAATGTTTTTCTTTTACCATGTTTGTATAACTGTGAATACACTCACAGACAGAATAAATAACATAGAACGTTCTTATTTATAGACCTTCATTCAGCGTGGTTCAAACACGAGTAGCAACAATCAGACACAATGTAAAATTATTTCCTCCGCTCCAAACTTAGTTGACACAGGCTGCATCCCTGACAGTACAGAAGAATTTCGCATTGACGATTTTCAATCTGATCTTAAAGACGAAAAATATGACCATATTGAAGTAAAAGTTTTCAATTCTAAATTCTCATTTATTTCATCACGTTATTATTTGAATATTCATTTTTTGTGCAGGATGACGTTGGTCGCTTCATTCAACAATTACATGACAGAGGTATATATGTAGGTATGAGAACGGCATTGAAAAACCAAATTACCATACTCTTAGATGAAAAGTTTAAAGTTGAAATGCATGCTGCTAATAGTAAAGATTTGCAAGTATGTATGGCTATGGGAATCCCAGAATAACCCGCGCGCACTATTCGAAGTGATACTGTTATTTGAAATTATTTCTAACATTTAGTCATGATTCATAATTTGTAGGATTTCATAACTACCGTATACATATATCTAACTGAACAGATGCACGTCACATTGAATAAATATATACCAAGTACATCAACCAGCCGATCTTTCAAGACCAAGTTTACTGAGAATTACAGTATTAATGGAGAGGAGACTTATATGCTTGGCAACGTCCATGAAGCCCGCATTTATTACTTAAACGTATGTATGGTTACCCTTCCATACGGCAATCAATCCGATTTCATGTTTCATTTCAGTTGTGATGATTTCAGGCATTAAAGTTCGATACAAAAAATTCAGATGCTTGGATTGAGTACACGGTATATCTACTACGAATCAGGGATGTAGATCGAGCCATGGAATGCTGTCGCGAAGCTCTTGTTTTGGATAAATTTCATAAGATTGGGTTCGCAATGGCAATATGACGATGTCTTCTAATTTGAACTGTTCATTCTATCATCAATTATCATATTGTTTTATAGATTAATCTTATATGGATTGATTCTTTTTGAAAAAAATCATTATCAGGACGCTGAGATTTTCTTTCAAAGTGCAACGCGTGTATATCCAAGATTTCCCGAAGGTTGGACGGTACTTTATTTATTTTCGCTACGAACCGATTTTTTTTCTGGTATGTGGTAATACTAAATACATAATAGTATAGTAATGGAATCAAATGATATTCGAATCGCATGAGAACATGAGATGAACATTCCAGGCGCTGATGTTTGGATTGATATAGCACAAAAATGTATCGATGATGAAGAACCAGATGACTCAACAACTCAGTTTTTAAACCGAGATCCCATGCCGTGGACAACGTTCAATAGTCCAAAGAATAGAATGTTTATTGTGACAGCTATTATGTTGATGAAATTGCACTGTTTGGATGTCAGCATATTGTCACCTGGTGTTTCTTCTCCACTTCAGATGGACTAACGAATATGTTCTTCTTAATTCTTTTCAGTTTGCAGGCTTAGCACTGGCACAGGAGCTAAGATTCATGGGTAGAACAAAACATGTTTTGTATTACATGGCCGTACAACATTACTTGGAAAGTAGATATGTAGATGCCTTACGTTATCTCAACGAAGCAGCAAACATGTATGGGATGGTGTGTGTATTGAGCTGTGAATTTATCGAGTCATTTACAAAAATTTGTGTACTGTTATATTTTCATAACTTCTAGGAGTACTCAATAGCTAGTTTGAACGGTCATTGTCACAAGGCCATTGGAGACTCCAGCAATGCAATATGCTTCTACGAATTTGCTAACAGCTTGGTTGAGAAACCCCGAGATTTACATTTAGTTCAACTGAAGTACACTTTTCTTACCTTCCATTTCACCGAAATTGAAAACAAACAATATGTGAATGCATAAGCCTTTTACATCAAAAACCGTGGTTTTCTGTCAACAGTTTAGGTAACTTGTATCTTGACAACGAACAATATGAAATGGCAAAAAAGCTCTTCCTCATAGCCTGTAAAAATTCACCAACGTGCAGACAATGGCTAGGTGCAGGGATTGCTTTTTATCACGTAAGCAACGCAATATCTCTTATGGAAAATTGGCAAGATTAGTTGTTTTTAACAAAGTTCAACACTATTCTTTACTCGTAGTTGAATGATATGAAAAATTCAGAAACAACATTGATTGAAGCAAATAGATTGGATAGCCAGAACGCCGATGTATGGGGCTACTTGTGTTTATTGCACATGTCTCTACATCGCTATAACGAGTTCGTCCATTGTTATCGACAAATGGTGAAGGTAATAAACATTCTTTCTGGAATTAGACTTCGAATAGGATATAATAGTAAACAAATCAAATGATGTTAGCAAGCATTAAATATTTATTTTTGTTCTTCATTTTTTGAACAATGTTAGAACAATCTTAAAGCAGTAAAAATATGGACACTGATAACGGAAATGATGAAATCTCGCGATTATGCAATGCCATTAATTTCACTGGAATCTGATGAAAATTTAACATAACGATTGACAGAATTCAAACGAAGAAATTCAGATGTATCCAGGTACTAATAATGGAAATCTTGTTGTAATCAAAAATGATTAAGATAGTAAGCTTTACTAAATGATGTTGTTCACATACATATAATTTCATGGTATGAATTAGTTATATCTTGTTACAGTTTTCAAGCATGTGAAATGCTCAATAAAATAAATATCAGTATCAGTGATTCGTATGATGAAAGTGCTGCAATTAATTTAAAACTATTATTCATAAAAGCATAGCGTAAGCAATGATAAATAGATAACATTCTTTGAAAAAAAGCAGATTTCAGTAATTAATACAAACCCCTTATAAAGGATTTTATTTGTTATTACGGATTTGGTTCGTTCAAAATTCACGCTAATTACGATAGTTCTTTCCAGGAACTATAAAACAAGTTAAACATATCACTGGAATAATTTCAATTGGTACATTGTATATATAAGTTTCGAGTCTAGTTAGTAACCAGTTGCAAATAATAATAAAATAGAATAAATAACAAATTTAAATAACAACAAAATAAATACTTTTAAACTTTAAATTATGCAACAAAAATGCCAAATACCGTCTACTTTTTAAAAATCAAAAAGTAATGACATCATTTTCGTAAGATTTTCTTTTCGATTGCTAAAACAGTCTTGCATTCCAATTTTGAGAGTGAAATACTAAGTATAAAAATATTTTGATGATTCTTCAATATACTTCACTTTTCTATATCGTTTAATATAAGCAGAACTTTATACATAATCAGTTTCATCACTCTTCTACGTTTGTATATACATCACAATATCCAAATTGAATCCTATTTTTTTTTTTTTTTTAATTTTGAATTAATAACATTTAGTTCATTAATTATCAAGTCAATCAATAAAAATTCTAAATATTAAATTGAAAATCAACATACACAAAGAATACAGTTAATTAATTCGGTGCCACCATCAAACCTGTTCTGTGTTTTTCTTTGATTAAAATATATATTACTATTTTCAATGTTGATAACTAGGTATGTGATGCGTGGAACAAATGTGCAGTGTTTATATTAATTAGATTGTACACTGTTAGAAGAGGCAGCTGAAGAATAATGATTATTTTTCAATAATCGTATAACCCGATAAATAACGAGATTTCTGAGGCTGCTCGTTAAAAACAAATTTGTTAAATATTTTTTGACACGAATGATTATGTCCAATTGAAAAAAGTCACATTGGACATTTGGCTAGATTCTAATATTGTTCAATTAAACAATTGAATTTGGACGATTTGATTCGAATTTAAGCAACGTTTAAATACATTCGAAACATAAATTTAGACCAATGTGCATCATGATATTGCTTTCCATTCCGTTATTTACTTTACACCCACATTGCAGCATGAATTGAATTTTGGATGTAATTAATGAGTTTTCTGTAAAGACATTTCAGCAAGCTCATTATCACTATTGCTCGCAATTTCTGTTGTAGTGATTTGCATTTCTGTTGTAGTGATTTCTTTTTGCTCCAATATTGGAGACTGGTGCGCTACTATTATGTCTTCTGCAGTTTTGTGAACTCCTCCATTTTCATCAAATACTTCTTTGGGGTTCAGACATATATCGGTTTTGGAAACTTCTGGCAATGCATTTATCACAGTCGTTGTTTCTTTCACGTTACATGAATCCTCCACGGCCGTCGCATCTGCGATTTCATCATTTGATACTTTTGGGATACTTATGTTCTCTCCGTTGTTTCTATCGGTGTCAATAACTGCTATCTCAGTATCCTTTTCATCGGTAACTTTCTTCTTAATTTCATCATTTGATGGTGCAATATCTTTTTCACTAGCACTATATGCATTATTTTCAACTGCGATATTATCCAAGTCGAGTAAATCTTCCTTGTGAATAATTTGCGATATTACATTTGATGATGCGATATCTTTTTCACTAGCATTGCATGCATTATTTTCAGCTCCGATATTATCCAAGTCGGGTAAATCTTCCGTGTGAATAATGTGCGATGTTACATTTTCCGTTGATTTTGGCGAAGACAAATTTTCTGAACTTAGATTTCTCGCAGCATCAATAATTGCGGTTTTTGATAGCAGGTCAGAGCTATCAGTCACAGATTTATCACATACTTCTGAAGGTGGATTTCCACTTGCATTTTCGGAATCGTTAAGCACATCACGAATCTGTTCGGAACCATTTTGCGCGTTTTTTATATTATTCGTGTCTTTGGAGTTATCCGGTTCGCAGACATTCTCGATGCTACCCGTCTTTTTATCATATTGGTTGTCATTAGAAATATTCTCACTAGTTTTGATGCTACCATTTGTATCCACTTGGACCCCATTTGTATCGCGGTTAGCTGTTTGTGATTCGGAAACATTTCTGCTTGGAGCAATCTTAGATTTATCCGGCCTCTTCGTAATTCTCTGCGATTTTGGTGCATCATCGTCATTTCTTTCATTTTTTTTCTTTTCATTTCTATTAGCAGAATTTTTTGGAGAGGCGGAAACCTTATGAAAATCATTTTTATTCTTCTCAAAGATCTTTTTCTGCGGCTGGAAAGACTTTCCATCAGATTCAGAGATCTCGTTTCTCTGTTTAAATTGAGTATCACAATTAGCAAATTCGACTTTCTTTTGAAAATGTGGTGATTTCAAATTATCTTTAATTTCATGTTTTTGAGGCTGTTGCGATCTAGATTCATTTTCCGCGTGTTTTTGCGACTGCACTGAAATAGGACCATCCTTTGGACCATCGTGTTTAAAATCTTTTTTCCGCGAAAACGGTGATTTCAAGTTATTTTCAGCTTTCCGTTGTAAATGTGGGCTTTTAGGTGAATAACGTTGTTCAGTACCATCGCGAGTATGAAAACTACGACCAGCTTTATCATCTGAGGATTTATAACCAGAAAATTTGTCAAGGTCATTGGAAGTTACATCACCGTCAGTCTGACTGCTATATAAAACGCGAGGCTTCTGACGAGGTCCAACACGTCCTGTACCAGCAATATTCGCTGGACTCACTGAAACGTTATTAAGTACAATTCAGAGAATTAGCAATAACAATATAAAAATTTCAAAAAATCAGAAACATTAATCAAATTCAACACAAATCGCAAAGAATGTATGCTGCAACATGTCACATATTTCAACAAATGACTTTTACCTCTCACACTCATAAGAGGACCTTTAGGTGACGTAGGCCCATGATTCACAATAACTTTAAGACTCTTATCTGTAGCAAGAACCATCCTTTCATCTATAGCAGATGGTGACAATGGTGGTACGGGCGATAAAGGTCCTTGATATTCAAATGACTTTGAACGATAGTATCCTCGATTTGTATGTGATCCTCGTGGAGCAGCACGATTCGAGTGATATTTTCCTCCGCGTCCACGCGCAGATTCGTAATCATTACCAGCTAAAAACAATGAACACAAGACAAAATTGCAGCTCGTTTCGTGATTAGATGAAACAATAGTACAATGGTCGCATATGTATTTCAGCGTTGTATCACGAAATCACATCTTTGCATTCATCATTGAGATGTCTTTTCCATGTTAAGTTTCAGCTGAGTACTTACAGTCGACTGGCCATTTATCAAATTCTTTGTAATCTTTTTTGACATCTGTGGTGACACGTGTAGTTTTCGTCGATCCTTCTTCATTTTCTTCAATATTAATCTGAACAAATTTTTGAGCAAGTAATTAGTGACTAGATATCTACGCAGTTCTACTTGCAAAATCATTTATAAAATATATTCTTTAAAACCCACTTTATTGTTATCCCACTCACGGCGCCAGTTGCCCTCAGCTGTTCGTTGTCGACTGATACGAGCTTCGTCAATACGATTACGTTCAGCTCTCCAAGCCTCATACTCAGGCTTTGAAAAATCTTTTGGTCTGACTCCAGATCCTCTGGATTCCTAAGCATAAAAACCAATCAGGCAAATAGTATGATAAAACTGAAAAACTATTTTTGAAATTTTTTACCCTAGCTGAAGTATTTTGTCTTAAATCCTCAAAGCAACACCAACCACACTAGTAACGTACTTTAAAAGATGCACTCCGACTCGTGCCCCGTTTTTTGGGTCCGCCTCTAGAATCACGGCCTTTAAATTTTTCATTATCTCTTGAGTTGTCCTTTATTCGGTCATCGCGCTCAGAGTCAGCTAAGAAATTATAACTGGGGTCTGGAGGTGGCCCGTCTCCCTAAAACATGGTTCCATTTATTTTTCCAAGTAAATATCTTTGTAACAAGAATCGACAAGTCACACGTGCATTAAAACCTACCACAGCAAAGACGTGCACTTTTTTACCATCTCCACCACCCGCGTGATATTGTTGTTGCTGACCACGATGCTCTCGAGCAGCGGCTTTAGGTTTAGAATTGTTCTTTGGAATTGGATTCACAAATTCTGGTGGCTCTTTTCTTTCTGGCCAGTCAGTCGATGGTACCATTTGCACCAAGGCGTTCAATTTTGCAGCATGTTGTTTATCAGCTTCAACTTCCTATAATTAATAGACATAGTCAATGAAAAATCATTTGTTAATATAACCATCAATATTCTCTAAACATACCTCGTGTCTTCGGCGTATTTCTTCATTTTGCTGACGAATCTTATTAATTTTTTCTTCCAGAGCACTTGACGCCATCTAAAATATATAGCTGATATAGATTTTTGTTTACTAAAAGTTGTATTAAAAAATATGAACTTATAAGAACTCGGATTGAAATGGAATATGGAAATATTTAAATGCATTCAAATATCTAAGGAAGATGAATACTTGGACTCGTACATCATAAGTTATCAACTTGATTAAAAAAGAAGATAAATTGATAACATATCGAATCTGTACGAATTGACAGATTGAAATTACCGTTGTACCACCTAGGTTAACGTTTCATATCACGTTCGCTGATATCATACGATATAAAAGGAACAAGAAACAACACCTACAGTGCTCTGACACTTCTTTTGGTTGGACGCATACATTTATACCTACGTACATACCTCTTACAGCTCCACGTACAGGAATCTCTCCAGGTTAATAAGTGGAGTTGGATCTGGTTAGCTCGACCATTCGGTATCAAAAAAATCGTCAGAATATCATTATTTTCCGTTCATTAGTTTGGAAGCAAGCTGATCGACCAACGAGTCATCGACTAAACTGCTTGGAACGAATATGTAAAAGATCGAGGAACTAAGTAGAGACAGAATAGATATAACCGGCCGTCCAAACGGAGCGCAACAGGAGCGCAAGTAGCAGTGAGTAGCAGCAGTGCTGTCGACAACAGGCAGCAAGTAGCGCGGCGTCAACAGGAGCCACCAGATGGCATTTGCAAAAATGTGACATGATCCGGACGATCCGGACTGCACTCATCGGAGTCTCGAAAAGAAGGCGCGCACGCTTGCGCGAAACTGAAGTACGTATGAAACGAGATTCCACGAATGTCATCACTTCCTGTCCTTGAACTTTAATACCATCCACGAGATTGAGTCGCGGCAGTTCGATAAACTGCAACAATCGACAAAGAATTCTTTTTTTATCTTCCTTGTAAGAGTACAAAAAGTTATATAACAATCAACCGTTATCGACCGTACTATGTTTTCGACATTTACACAGAGTTCGTTGCTCGGGATGAATCCTTTATAAACCGCCATGCGCGATAATGCCAAGATATTTGCCACGCCATTTAGTAGTTGATGTAGTTGATTCAACGAAATAACGTCGTCTGGTTTGAAACGCACAGCTGATGCGGTTGTTTATAAAGATAGTAACTATCAGTTGTAACCAGTCGACGGATCTTCCATGTTTTTTATTTTTTTTTCGTACTCTTCAACCTAAAAATTGTATTTTCTCATCTCCATACAGTTTTATAAATTAGAATCGACGAAGAAGATAAGACAGTAATTATTAGCATTGAAAGTATTATCCAGGGTAGTGTTAAGACAACTTGTTGGAACTGTGAACTCCGTTATATATTGCTAATTTGGATTGGAAAAGGGAAAAATATTACTACTTGTCAACCCTGCAAGATCCAACATTTAAGTCGTCGCAATGAGGATAGAGAAATCAACCGTAATCTTCTTGGTCTTTGTACTAATGCTATCCATCTTTGTTGCGAATATGGCAAATCTGATCAATGTTGATTCGCATGCCGCAAATGACACTCCACTTTACGAGGGGTTGGATGATGAAGAACCGCAGTGGCTTCCTCCCAAGAAATATCAAATTTCAGATTCATCCGATAACCTGATGTGGTTTATACAGGTTTGTTAATTGATTTTGATTGTAATTTCAAACAAAAATTCATCCATGCATTGTTCTCATTTGTGTTATATTCTTACGCATCAATCAACTTTATCCACCTCGATTTATTACTACAACAAAATCCTTGCTTGGTATCGTAGAATGTTATAAATTGCAAATGTATCAGTATGAAGCATATCATCCTTACTTTTTATGAAATTGATAAAAATGTAATTTCGAATATATTTTAGATCTCTGACATACATATAAGCATCTTCCAAGATCCATCTAGGATCACGGAACTGAAAGAATTTTGTGACATAACGATCAATGCTGTTAAGCCGGTGGTGGTTCTTGCATCTGGTAATAATCATTTTCAAAATATAACGGCGAGCTGGATTTTTGATGGATAGATTTTTACAGGTGACCTGACAGATGCAAAAGCTAAAGATAAGATGGGTTCAGGTCAATATCGTGAAGAATGGGTGCATTACAAACGTATTCTAGATGAAACTAATGTGTCGAAACGCACTGTCTGGTTGGATATTAGAGGAAATCATGGTAGATTCATTATATAAGATTAATTTTGCTGTCTTCAAATGCATTTTATACATGTTTTGTAATTTTTCAGACAATTTCAATGTGCCAAGTATCACCTCGGAGCAAAATTATTTTGTCAATTATTCGATACAAGGTCAGGCACACCCTCGATCGTATATGCATCAGATTACAGCTGGTTCAGAGAAGTATACTTTCATGGCTGTTGACGCATGCCTTGATCCTGGTCCACGGCGACCCTTCAATTTTGTTGGGTATCTCACTGGTTCAGAAGCTGATAATATTTCAAAATTCGTACGTCAAGCTAGAGCTCAGGGAGGGGACTACATAATATGGTTTGGACACTTTCCGACATCCTGCATCTTAGCACACGGCAGTGGTGGTGTTCGGAGTATTCTGGGTGGGTATAGAATCGTCTATTGTTAGTCAAATAACATCGTTAGTTGGTCCGCATTGTATTTTAGGCAGATACCGAGAAGGATTAGTGTATCTATGTGGACACTTTCATACGTTAGCTGGAGCAGTACCTAACATGTATACTCTGCAACAAGCAGGATTCCTTGAACTAGAGTTAGCGGATTGGAAGGATAATCGGATGTAAGTGAAACATTCAGGTTTGATATCTAAATGCTTCATAGACGTAAGGATAGACTACAATCATTGCTAATTATCACGTATAATTTTCATTGCTTGAACCCTATTTTGATGTATCACCAATGCATGATGAATTGCACAATTCAATTCGCATCGGGAGATTCTAATTACGACAATTTTCAAGCTTATGAAAACGCTTCATGCTAGGTATCGTGTGGCAGCTGTAGATCACGGTCAATTCTCGTTCATTGACATCGAGCATCGAGAATGGCCTGTGGCACTGGTGACCAATCCGAAGCATGCATTGTACATGATGCCACGAAAAGAGAATTTACAATCTATCATTGAATCAACGCACATAAGGTAATCACTGCTTTGAATTTGATGAATATCGCCATCATCTGGCTGATTGTTTTTTTTAAAGTAATACTTAAGTATTGAACTATAACGAGCTTCAGTAGCTTGCTCGGCATTTTCACTCACACTGACATTTATATCACGGTTACCATTATTTAAAGTGAACAAAAATGTAAGCAATAGAGTATAATTATGCACTCTTGGTGAATAATACTGACAATTATGGAATATGTTTCCGTCATTAAATATTAGTGAATTCTTGTTAAAAAAATAATTCCAGGGTATTAGCATTTTCAATAGCAGAAATTATATTAGTTGAAATTCAAATCGACGATGGTCAATGGTTGGTATGCCGTCATGTAAACGGCCCACTGTACGTCGTTGAATGGAATCCTGTGAACTATCAAACTGGGCTGCATCAGATCCAGGTACTGTTCCATGTCAAGCAACTTGTATACATAAATATAACTTGTTAGCTGCTAATAGATATAAGAAAATGTCCGTTTATGAATACAATCATCTGAAAATTGTTTTTGTCAAGCTGGAATGAGCTACTTAATATAATTTATACAGGTTCGAGTGTTGGACAATGATGGTAGAAAAAAGATCACAAGCCAGCCATTTGCTTTGGATGGTACTCGATTATCATTCCGAATTTTACCGAGGTTAATCCTCATGTCAAACATGAGTCACATCGTTAGTACTAGATTTCTTCTTCTTTGTATTATTTTGAAATGAGCATCTATATACTTTTGATGTTCAAACATTGATTACAGTTCCAATTCTTATTTGGCACCATGTTATTACTATTAGTGGTTCCATTATGTGTTCTCCGAGTCTTGCACAAGTATTATGAAGGTGAGCGATCGAGGGTTTTTATATATTTAAAGGCCTGCAACTATATCTTACAGTTTTATTTCATCGTAACATTTTAGCAAAGAATATGCGTCACCCACGGATTCGTATGAAATTGTTTTATTGGTGGCTCCGAAAGTTGTGGATCTTATCAGGAGTCGATCGGATGTTTTTCCCATTGGTATTTTATGTACTATACCTAACGGTTGGTGAGTAGTATTACATTGATGGTTGGTGAGTAATATTATTGTTGTCTTGTTCTATAGAATTGAGATATATTTTTTGAATTTTCAGGTCCATGGGCTATCGGGGAAGTGATCGAAAATCATATCGGGACAATATTTGCATGGGGTACATGGGTTGGAACTTCCTATTTACCCGGATCCTTTACCTATGCTTACGGTTTCTTTCAATTATTCTCTTTTCAATTTCCACTCACACTGATTTTGGCGCATAGAGTTGATCAAAGGTAATTTTTCATAACTAAATTCAAAGTGCGTATAGACTGATAAATATATGATGAACACATGATTTCTGATAGAATATACGAAATGGAAAAGCCAATCAAGAAGTCTCCCACGATATTCCTGTTATTGCGGAGGCATATACCTGTTCTACTATTGATCAGTATGCAAGCAACCATGGTTTATTTTTTCTGGCTGGCTTATGGAACTCTTGCTATAATACTTGGGCCAATGCGGACTTGGTGTATTTTCTTAGCTCTAATTCTGTGGTACCAAGCTAACAGAATGCCAGAAAGTTGCTTAAAGTGAGTATCCAATAGAAAAATATTATTTTTCAGCTAGTTATGATTTTTTCAATTCAATTATCAATAAATGTGTGCTAAAAATTACGCTCTCAATAAATGGGAAAAATTATACATAGTGCGCACTTCAGAAATAGCCATTCGATTAATTAAACCATGCGAAATTGAGTTGAAATAATCAGATTAATCAGACTAGTTTGCACATTACAGAAGCGTTGCTGCGGTATGGTCATCCAGAAGTTCCACGTTAGATAACAGAGAAAATCTGAACGCACAAAAAGAGGACGAATAATGATAAACAATACTTAACGTTTGTATGACTAGGTTGTTTTTGCTGCACAAACAGCATATTAATTTCATAGAAAATAATACTTCGATCACTGTTTTATTTCTCGTCAATATCAGGACAGTTTCGATCTGAAATCACTTTCTATGAATAAGCTCCATTAGAAACTGGATTATATAAACCCGTATATCTGCCGTAGAACATGTAATCTCTGATAAATCTAAATGAATCAATTGCAAAAAAGACTTCCAAAAACTTTTATTCTGACGGTGAATGGATGTGAGTGTTACCAATGTGAAGTCTTATCACTCGCTTTCCCATTTATTTTTAACTTGGAAAAAAAAATACTGTTGGGAACTATACAAAATTATATGGAAGATTAAGTACCAAACTTAGTTACTATGTATATAACTATCTACTTGTTTTACATACACACAGAACTTTGAATGTTGATTTTGTCTCTATATATATATGACGTATTGTATTTGATGTGATGGAAACCCTCAGGTGATGCGACAATCCGCAATGATTGATAATTAGTTAATGCCAATTTGTCACGAAATGGAAATTAAATCAGCACATATATTTCTTAAGAATGTATTGCTACAGTGTTATTTCACAAAGTTTAGTGATATAAGTATAAATACACACCGAATAGTTTCATTGTGATCTCGACTGGTGCCACACTACTTGAAAATAAATAATTAGTAAATACGTTATAAATACATACTCATGTATTTGCAATTCTAGAAATTCAGTAGTTTAATAAAATCGATAATTTACTTTGGTAAATTGTTAAAAAAACGTATTCTTCTGAAAAATAAATAAAATTATTTTTTATAATACACAAATATATTTGTACAGTTGAGGTAATTTTTGTCTTACTTTGTGTATTTTTTCGCGTTATATATTATATAGATTTGTTAAGATGGTGTATCATCTATGAATAGTATTAAGATTGTAAAGTTATTCGTACTTCACAATTTTTTCAATGAATTATGTTTGGGGTAATATTCATTGTATAATGAACTCTTGTTCATCAACCTACTTATTTGTTAAGGAAAAACATTGAATTATACGATTATAACAATCCCGCATGTACATATTTGATCAACGATTATTTTTTAAGGCCGTTGATGAAGTTTATTTACCAGTTATGAGGATTAAAAAATAAACATAATCTTTACCTTCATCATATTTCATGTTATTTTGAATTGACACCATAATAATTAATTTATTTTCATTATATTTAAAAATTTATCTGGCGCAACTTTGCATGGAATAAAGAGTACAATAGTTTACTCTCGTGAACCTGTATATAGCCTTCATACTATATGAAAATTGCATGTGAAATCGTGGCAACAAGTGGATACGTGAAAGTACATCAATTACCAATTCTCGATAAAACTTTCATAAAAATCTTATTTTTGGAAGGATTTCTCCACATCTGTCGCTTACTTTCACTTGAGCGTACTGATCACCTCTAGTTGGACCAATATTTATAATTGCAACCGGTTTATTAGCCTCAATGGCTTGTAGTACCACTCTAAATCCTGAAAATACGGATAGAGAAGACCCCAGTACTAGCAGAGAATCTGCCATTTCTACTTCCTGTCTAACTTTATTTACTCGATCACGTGGTACATTATCACCAAAGAACACAATATCTGGTTTTATTATACCACTGCAATTATCGCAAGAGGGTACAATAAAATTTTCCACTTGTTCCTAGAACAAAGTAGAATGATCTTCAAACTTTCTACTATATAATATGCATAATTCAGCATATGATCATAAATGTGAGCATGACATTACCTGGTCTAGTTCGACATCGCCGTCTGGTCGCATCATTTCATTTTCTACATTCAGAGTTCCGTTACATTGTTTCAATTTTTCTTGCAGATCCGATCTTGAAATTTTATGATCGCAATTCAAACACATAACTCTAAATGCTGTTCCATGTAGTTCTATTACATTTTTACTCCCAGCTTTTAGATGCAAGCTGTCTACATTTTGCGTGATAATGCAACTCACTTTGCCAATGTCTTCCAAGTGTTTAAGTATGTTGTGAGTTACATTTGGTGCAAACGATGAAAATCTATGATGTTGAAAAATCACACGTATCATCAAAATTTATCGCAACGAACAATCGACTAAACTTTTTGCTGGAAAATGTATGTGGTGGAACCTACCTGGGCCAGCCCACATAATTCCTGGCCCAATATCGTTTACGAATTTTAGCACTCTCACAAAATTCCTTATACTGCACAGGTCTTCTGTTACTTGTTGCATATAATCCTACACCTTCAGATCTATAGTCAGGAATTCCACTTTCCGTAGATATTCCAGCTCCCGTTAAAACACATATTTTCTGCGAATTGTTGCAAAATAACTTCAAGTCTGACAGTTCTTTATCTCCAGCAGGCTGACATTTAGGCACAAAGGCTAGGGACGAAGAGCTGACTCGACCTGTCAAATTTGCAAAGCAGGATCTTAAACTAGGAATAAGAATGAAGGATTTGCCGAGTTTTCCACACATCGTTTATATAATCAGAAAAATTATTACGCGATGTCTTCAATCATTGTACATAAAATGGGTTGAGAGCAAAAAATTGCGTATTACATAATTACAGACATCATGCGTGTTCGAACCTCGAACAGTTTTTTGGTGGTGGGTATCAGTGGGTATAAAAAGCTGGCAAGTCTTATTAGGGAACGTATGCGGATTTCAGATTTCGCTAAAAAAATCACTGTCGCATAGAAACTCTACAATAAGTTACGTTTATTGCTGTACTGTTCTATTCTCATGCGTGCTATAATGATACCGCTATTGATACGGATGCATCGGAGATGATTGCGAGAAAATGCAAAGGGAATGTCAGTTTGTCGTTGTCCAAGAAAATCTAGCTGAGTGGACAATCTCGCATATTATTGGGAATAGAAGGAAGCAAACATCTTATTCCTCTTCGTCCATAAACTTACAAGTGGTTAGAAGTGCCACTGAGCATTCCGCTCACTCCCGCTACCAATTCTAGTTAAAATTAACTACCAACCCTGTGGATTCATCCGACTATAATAAGATCGTTTGTTACTGTGGGTTCGCGCTATTTTGCGTGCACTTACGTATGCTCGTGCATGACTACGTGCGCTTGCGTGTACTTATATATCGGATGTTATACTACGGCGTTGACGATCACGTATCGTTATATGAACACACATCTGTGTTGCCACACATTCATGATACGTCATTCACGGACTTAGCTATGTTTGATCCGAACAAGTGTAATCTTTAGCAGGAGTAATTTAATTTTTCACCTCTGCTTAGGCGATTAGTCATTTTCTCATTTTGCAAATCTAATAGTGTTTGAAAGTGCACAAACTGTTCGAAGAACGAATCTATCGGACTCTGATTTAAAGAACGTTAATCGTTGCCTGTGAAGTGCTTCGACCGAAGCGTATTCATCAAATACCAATCAGAGAGAAACCGAGATATCAATTACTCATTCGAAATCATCCGAGAATGTGTAATCAAGAACCTGATATTTTGGCGACGTTGGGACTGCTTGAACACCTTAATAACGAGGAATTAAAGGAACTTTTGAACGACGATGCGAAATTCGAAGATCTAGTGAAGGATGTTAAACAGGTTAGGTTTGTAACTATAGATGGAATGAAACATTTGAACTATCGAATAAAACATTTGTATTAGTTCAAGGATCAGGACACGGAAAAAGAGATGTTGTTGGCAAGTAACAGATCACTAGCTGAATTTAATCTGTCGAAGAAACCTACATTGGAAGAGGGTAAACAAACAGTGAAAGACCTCAGTGAAAAAGGATCAGAGTTGTGTAAAAGCGTCATGGATAAGCTGGACCAGCTCAGTAAGTTTGAACTATATTTTTACTTTCTAGTACAATGATATATAATAAGTCATATTTGTGTATACCATAGAAGAACGATCTGGTATTATGACCCTTGATACAGCGTTGGCACTTCTCGAAGCCTCGGCTGCGGAAATTGAGGAGGAATCAGAGGTATAACATTTGTAATTCGATAATGAAAAATGAGCTCATTTAAATACATTTTTTCAGAAACATAGAGAAACATTTTTAAACGGAGATATAGAGGTCGATCAATTCTTAGAAGAATTTTTACCACGTCGTGAACTCATGCATTTACGCAAGGTGAAAGTGGATAAACTGAAAGAATTAATGCGAAATCCGCGAAATCCAGGATATCCTACTGCTGCTCGTTTCCCAGGAATGGGACCTTCGGTACCATATCCGACAGGTGCTGTCGCGATGCCCATGCCGGGCATGCCATTGTACAGACCGTATTGATCAATACTTTGACAATATTCTCATAGTTTTAACATTTTGAATTCCAACTTGTTTTCAACTTGCCATTCCCTTGCAAGTTATCTTGATCACGAGTGAGGTTGTTTGTCCATTTTTATAATTTACACATGCGCATCAATTTTTACACTACAAGTAAAATTGGTGTTTAAGAAAACGCTTCAAATTTCGATACTGATATTTTATTGTAGTTATGAAAGGCTGTAAAATCAAATATCTATAATGTCTAAAACTTCGGTCATATTTCAAAATATACATATATTTGTATGTCATTTAAATATGTAGAGGATCTGTGAAGTAAGTTTAAATCAGAACATATTAGAAGAAGTAGTATCTGTTTCAAAATGATACTAAGGTCAAAGAGAGCTGGAATGATATACCTTTTCATGTATGCGTTGCCATTCGCATTAAGCGAATAATTTAGTAATCGTCGATAGCAACATTTATATGAGTGTGCACCGTGCATATTCAACAATTATAATCCGAACTGCATATAAAACAGACAATTCTCTAACGTGGATTATTAGAGAACATAGTCCCAGAGTGAAACATCATTACGAATTGTGTAATTTTTTTTCATTTACACACAAATATCCTGCTGCTATATCTTTTACAAACGAGTTATGTATTTGATAAAGACAGGCATACTTGATCAGTACTTGTTCTTTGTCTTTGTTTTACTCAATGCCAGATATCTGGAAAATCCAACCTTGAATTTTTAATTGTTAGTTCATTCTCGAAAAATAATGGTGTACGTACAGAAGCTTGTTGATGACTATCGTATGTCGGATTCCAATTGACATTCAAGTGAAGGGTTCGATCCCAATTTAAATGACATAAGAGATCTTTAAATTCGAATGATGGAGTCACTTCAAAAAGTTCACAGAAAATTATCTAGCCTGATAAGGTCATGAAGGGCAAGGTAACGTGGTTCTTAAAATGCCATACTTCAGCAACTTGAGAAAAAGTAGATAAATAAAATAGGTGTGAACAGGTTATTTATTTCATGTCAGTAGATATGGTACGGCAATTTTTCATTTATTTGACTTAGAATTCAAACTGCTTTGAATCACATATATTTTTTCAGACGCCTTATCAATGCGAAATTACGGTTTAGTTGGTTACAAAACTGTGCCACCTGATGAATTGCTCAGCCTAGGTCAATGAGCACAAAACTTGGTTGCAATCAAACACGAATTTTAAAATGGGAGGGGCTGCCTAACAGGTACTTAAACTGTGTGTCTAGCATTTTTGCATCTCTGGATATCTCAGACAAAACTCAATATAGTTTAAATTGTGTTGTCTCTCAGCAGTAACAGAACTTCTTCTGGTCTGTGCGAAATGATATCTTCACTTCTATTTGTAACATCACTACAAATTACTCAACGTGGAAATGCTCCAGGCAGAATATGATTTCTTTTCTTATTTCACAATCTTCATTTACAATGCAGTATTTATAAAAACCTGCTATCTTTTGAATAAGAGGAGACTTGAAAATTTTGCAAGAAATGAAAATATACATGAAAATCAGAACTGCTACACTCGCAGATTAACTGTTTTATCCGAAGGCTGCCCTTCAAATGATTCTGAGGTCCTATTTTGGAAAGCATGACCCAAGATAATGAATGCAATTACTTCTACTTATGTACAGGAAATTTTATGCAACATTTAGAGTCTTGGTTTCGAAAATAGAGCATGTGGAGTTAATAGAGGAAGAGCTTTATAAATGTTCTAGTGAACGGATGTTGTTTATAAAAATTGAAGATTCAAATAAACTATTTTTTATTTCAAGTTCAAATATAACATTAACAATTATCTAGTATGTACATAATAGATTGTGATATCAGAAACCGGTACAAGTGTATCAGATTATATATAAAGTAACCCAGATTCCAAATTGTAGAGTGATGTTCAAACTAGTTTTCCCTCTTCAAAAGTCATAATGATAAAGAAACATATTAGTTGGTTCCACGAGACATCCTAACGCTTCAAAGTCACAATCCAATTTTATTTTCTAAAATTACTAAAAATGACAATATTTTCTCGATCATCTCACGAAAGGATATATATCCTTGCCTACATGTCTTGTACAGTTGGTAATTACTCAGATAACTAGCAGTAATATAGTACTATTTTTGTGTGTTTTTATTCAACTGAACCACTGATTCTTTTGTTTGGTTGGAATCTAATTTATTTGTATCTAAATCTCTGTCAGACCATGTCTGGTAAGATGCCGCAAAAACTATAGCCATTAAGGTAACTATACATAAAATCATGATTTCACCAGTAAATTGCTGGCTTATCGGTTTCCGATTGTCAATTATTTTCTGCCATTCTGTCTTTGCATCAGTTTTCCGATTCATCAAATCACCATAATGGGCTTGTGTCCAATCATCAAAATTGTAAATAGGGGTACGTCCTGTAGTAGTAGGAACTCTATTTCTTTCCATTCGAGATTTATAAAATCGAGTTTGCGGATCATCTTCCGGTTTAGGTTGCTCCATGGGTTGGTGATCATACGTGCGTGTTCCGCCAGATCGTATACCACGATCATACATCTTTCGAGACTGGTAATTTCCTAAGATTTTGTAAGCTTCGGAAATGTCTCGAAATTTTTGTTTCGCATCGACAGTTTTGTTTTTATCGGGATGATATTTCATTGTGAGCTTGTAATAGGCAGTTTTTATATCGCTCTGAGTAGCTTTAGGTGTTATACCCAATTCATCATAATGAGATTTCAACACAATGCAACTTGTACTAAATTTTGATCTTGCATTAGTATATGCAATACTGTATAGCTTCGGACAAGCTTTGGACATGACTATACCTCAACTGACAGTTATATAATTTAGAAAAATTCCAGATCAAACACTAAGGACCCAGAATACGTGGATGTGATAATTGGTTTTCAGTTTACCTTGATTCGAAATATCATCTTGATTTGGATAGAGATGCTCGATTGATCTACGAAATATAATTACACATTATTACACAACCTCTGTCATACCACTTGAATGAGTACCAAATATTGCCAGTGAAATTATTAACCTCAAAATCGATCTCTATCCAGGCACTTTTGCCTGTCTCTATGTTTTACCTTCGCAATCATTCACAATTAGGAGCAAAGCAGTGTAAAGTGATGTCAAGTATGATATTATATACCGTGATCGAATAATAGGTGAGGTCGGAAAAAACCTAATCGAACTGCACGTGTCTCTAGTGTCGCCTCTATGCGGACGAAATCCGAATTTACACTCACGAATAAAGTTTTCTATATTTTATTAAGCGGAGCGTACATTGCAGAATTAATTGGGTTGTATATGATTGATTATATTCGTAGCCTTTGATGAAAATGCGTAATATAGAGCAGTATTTTTTAACCCTGGTGATAAAAATACACAGCATCCGGTGCAAGCTAGAATCGATACCCATCAGAGTTCGGTGGTCGAATCTTACATCGGCAAATGAGAGACTGCCTACACTATACATATATATGTATATACATATAGTTTGTGATGTTTGGTCGTCAATGATACTGGATGATAATTCCTTTGAACACGTGTTTTCAGGAATTTCATATAAGTAGTAACTTGTGTCGAAAATTCACTCGACTTGAATGTGAGCAGCTTCGTTATCATGCCGGGTTTTACGAGGTTTCAAAAATGTGCTATATCAGGATTCGGTGCAGTAAGTGGTGCGGTGTATGTTTATTACAATCGTTACGGTCGTGGGGACTCGTTACAGGTCTTCAACTCGTGGACGACGAACTTTACACCCTCCGTTCATTGGGAAACCAATTGGGATAGGTTAGTATTAGCCCGATTAAAATTTTTCAATAACTTGGGAGGGATTATTTTCTCCAGACAATGTTACTGAACTTCATACTGTACTCATCATGATTGACGTTTTTTAGCCGAGATCCAAAAAGTTTGGTTAAGCCTGCCAAAATAAATAACGAAAAAGACGAAAATCGATATAATGAGTCATTGCTTTCGAACAAAGTCCATGCTGTGCGACATTTGTTCCTCATACGGCATGGCCAGTATAAGACGCATGGCAAATCAGATTCAGAACAAATTTTAACTGATTTAGGTAAATTGCCCATATACATTATTTACTGTAGTTTTGATTCTAATGGGATGGTATGAACAAATGAACCATATCCATATTTACGCTTATTAGAGTTATTAGAAGTATCTGCTATGGTAGCAAATTATGTGTACAGAATTTGCTTGTAGTTGAATATTCTCGTATACTACGAATAGAAATTTGAATATATCACTGTACGGTAATTGTAACTATAAAAAACAGTAATATATTCGTTTGTCGCGCTATAGGTCGCACACAAGCACAGTTGACTGGTGTGCGCCTAAATGAATTGAATCATCCATATACATTGATCGTACGATCAACTATGGCTCGTGCACAAGAGACTTCGAAAATTATAGAAAAAAATTTGAGGGATGTCGTAGTTCAAGATGATAGCCTTTTGGAAGAGGGAGCACCCATTCCTCCGGAACCTCCAGTTGGCCATTGGAAACCAGAAAAACATGTAAGCTCAAGAAACTATTCCTATGATCGTAAATATGTAGTTGGTTTATAAGTATTTATTTAGAAACAAGATATATTTGACGTGTTTGTTGTAGCAGTTTTTTCAAGATGGTCCAAGAATAGAAGCAGCATTCAGACGATACTTCCATCGAGCTGATCCAAGTCAAGAAAAAGATTCATATACACTTTTGATTTGTCATGCCAACGTGATCAGATATTTTGTCTGCAGGTATGAAATATAGATTTTATAACTACCATCAAATTCGCTAATGCTGTGACTGACATAAACATAATACTTTCCCCAGAGCATTACAATTCCCACCTGAAGCTTGGCTACGTTTATCGTTAAACCATGCAAGTATTACATGGATCAGTATATATCCCAGTGGCAGAGTAACTTTACGCTGCCTTGGGGACTCTGGACACATGCCACCTCAAACTATTACATCTACATGAATTCTTTCATTTTAAACTGGAACAAAATTGTGCAGCTTGCTACAAGGATCGATTTTGAAGCGCCTCATTTCATTCAATTTCGTTCTCCAGGTAACGATTGTAAGAAAAATTTGACAATTTCATTGGCTGCTTCAAGCTCTCGTTTGCAGAGGTTTTTTTGTAATCATTTCTGAGTTTTGACATCATTCACATTTGTTGCATGTCAATGTTGCTACTTTTATCGCGAGAGCAGTATTATGTAAGGCACAGGACTACATTTTTTTAATCTGGCTATGTTACAATGTCCTTAATATTTAGCATCAGTCTGAAACAGCGTACGTAATCACAATTTTTTAGAAGGGCATGGTGCTATGTGGTATTATCATAGGTATTATATTATAGTTACATTCAAATAAAAAAGGCATATGAAAATAAAAGTGATTTTTGAACACTTACAATTAGTCGGTGCCTGCTATGAGTTGAACAATAGATCATCAGGAGATAGGAAATAATGGTATTACAATTTTAAGGTGCAGAAGTAATTCTGTTATGAATACAAATCAAGGAATTGTGAATTTTTTATTCTACCATATGTACAGTATACTAAATTATGATTTACGTGCAAATAACTATACAGCTATATCGACATGTGAGACATTTGAAGTGCCATTAAGGTTGATTTGAAAACTAAATTCGTCGTCAGTGAACGGGAAAGCTATCAATGATATTACATGAAAACTCTTGAAACGTTACAGATAACTGCATTATTAATTTGTCGCACAACTCAATTAATAATGCATTTCCTCGAATAAATTGTATTTAGATGTGCACGAAATGGGTGATCGTTGATTAGGTTGGAATTTAAAGTCGATTGTTTTCAGTCTTGTCTGAAAATGACGAGAGCTTACAAATTGAGTATAATATGTACTGCCAATAATGTAACGTTTTATGAATGATTTTTCAGACTTTCATTCATTCAAAACAGCGTGTACAGTCGGTTAGCGTAACATTAGATATTCGAGAAACCAGACGTAATGAAAAGAGAAATTTTTCCACATAATTGAATAGGCTAGAACATGTCCAATACTGTACTTAATCTATTTTTGTTTTAGCAAGTATTATTATTTCGTGTGTATGAAACCAACACGTTTAAAAATCGTATTTTTAATTGATCATGGAAAAATACAACCACAAATATAGGATATACTGTGAATCTATGAATTTTATTTATATACTACCTTCTGTGATTTCGTATTTGGTGAGAAAATGTTGGTCGTGAATGAATTGTCAACATGTTTGTTGAATTCAATTGTCACCACGAGTAATGATCGCCTCATGTACCATGATCATATCAATGATCATGGAGAAAACCATAATTCAGATACTTAAAAAAATGATGAAACGTAAAAAAAAAATTGTCTAACCTTTGAACGAACGGAAAATCGAAAAATTCGCGTATCATCGCATTGAAATGGATCAATATAGATCCATGCTAAAAAAATTGTCGTGTTAGAAGGTGTTCAGTTGGGAAAAACAGAGTTATGCTTTCCCAAATTGAAGTATGTACCTAGTTCATGCCAGTTTCCAAACCACTTATGAGAAGCATCCTAAAATTTCGCAATGAACCTTTAGCATTGAAAGGAAAGTTATCATTGTGTGATTTAAGGAAGCTTCGCTGGAGGTAGGGCATGCGGTTTGTTTTTCTCTAAACGTGGTTTCCCCAATAGGCCTAATCCATGGAGTTGAAGGTTACGAATTATCATTTCAATTTCGTTGCAAGTTGTTTTCCTTTGACCGACTGAATGATTCTAACATTTTTATATTTCAAGTCAATATTTCAAATTTGAGGCAATTGTGCACTCTGATTCTGACGAGATTGTTTTCAGCAATGAAAGAGAAAGAAGCAAATGCATTTTTCTAGCACGATGAACGAAGTAACTTTCAGTGAGAGTTTTGGATTTGGAAAATTTTACATAGTTTGAGCCCCGGAAGACTCGGACCTAGTATTATCTTCGTTGAACATGTGTTCAAATGCACAGTGGCCAATTGTGCATATAATCGCGGTCTTAGGTGATTGTATTTGCGTTCATAGCTGCAGTATGTAGGGAGGGATTACATGCGGGGTATTTGAATAATAGCAGATAAAGACAATTGTCGATTCATGTGCACTCTGAACTACATCGCGTCGAATAACCCAGAACGACAAACAGACTGTGACTGGTGTGGACCAGTGTGGACTGGTGACTGTCGCTCCGCGACACACACGCCGGTTGTATCTGTCCGCGACGGTGACGCCATCTCGGAGGGGTCGAAATAACGAAGTGTCGATCGATATCGATGAGTATTAATATTATTCAGTTTAAGTTTGCATCTTCCTCTAATGTGCTAAGTATTAAATTTCCTGTTCAAAAATGTAAGTTTTCACGAATACGCAAAGCTATTCGTCTCGTATAGAGTCACGCTCAGAATTTTTGTGTAGTGCACACGGTCGGTAAAATCACTGTCTATCCGAATTGTTGCCTTCGGCATTTGACTGTCGCAGCTATATCATCCCATCCATACCAACGATGTTGTTTTTGCTTTTGGCCGGTAAAACAGTTCGTATATCGATCTTTTCGTATGTTTAACTAAAGTATATTCAGTTGTAGCAAATACGGCGTTTCCTTAAATATATTTCTAGTATACAGAGTGTCGATGACTTTTCCATCCGACGGTATGAGAGTAATTGAAAACGCGATGAAAAGGTCGATTCAAGGGTCGGGTGTATAAACCGAAAACAAATTGAATGTACGGTGTACATTTCGTTCATGATTGATTGAACAGTTATCGTATCACGTTAATTTATGTTAATTGATTGATTTGACGGGATTAGCTTCGAAGCAGCGATATATGGTTCAGATAACACTTCCATTTCGGGACATGAAATTAGGATTATATACTGTGATAATGTTAGGATTATATCAACAAATATGCTCGTCTTAACTATAAAATATTATATATTTATTTAAATGGTACAATTTAGCCTTAAAAGGCATCTCTGCGAACACGGAATACACATTTTTTCATGTACATCTTCTCGTGCGTGTACTGATATTTAAAATGAAAATACTTAACTCTATGTCAGATGTCAAATTTCGACCTTACGGGTGAAGAATTTGCACATGAGTGTTGTACATCATTTTGACAAAGAGCCAATTACTCTGGGGTGATTGTGTTCACATTTCCTTCAATAAGACTCGAAGATGATATTCAACTCAACAGTGTCAATCAAATATTTGATAAATCAACTAGAACCTTTTCTCAGGAAAATTGGCGCGAGAAAAACGTCGAAATTTTTCCAACTAACAACGCATCAAATTTCTATACATCTTATCCCATAGTTTGTTTCACACAGTTTCGACAGAATTAAACACGTTTGACCAAAGTGAAATCACGATTAATGGTCTTTGTTCCATTCTGTTAAGTCGATTTTTTGTCACCGTTTCTCACTGAGTCTCATCAACATAATTTCAAGTTTTTCATATATACATTATTTTGACTCGGATGCATACAGAGCCGAGGCAAGAATCTGCTGCATTTGTATCCGAACGTCCAGTTTTTTTATTTCTGGAACTTGTTTCAGCATTGGTAAAAGAGATAAGAGGAACATTCTGTCGTAATCTTCCTCGTCAATGATCGGTTGACTATGTGGTGATAATATATCATGGATATCGTTATCGAATGCGTTCAACGATTGATCGCACATGTTTTTTGAATATCGACCTCGCATTTTTGATTGTGCCAGACCAGCAGAAACGTTATTGTAGTCTCTTGACGTGCCAGGCTGTGTTACCGGAAAGTCGTATTCCTCGATTACTGGATTGTCTATGTAACTGTCGTTATCTTGATGCACGGGTGATGATTTCTTCACAATATTTCTGTAAGACGAGGTAGAAACAGTTTCAGCAACGTATTTTCGTTTTCCACTTTAAACACCCACTGATAAATTTAATGACACAAAAAATGTGTAGCAATTTTTTCGACAAAATATTTTTTAATTTTACATTAGCATATAAAATGTAGCTACACATGTTGTTTTTTTTACAGATGTAAAATTCAATTATTCCACTCAAATGAATCTTGCGAAAGAACTTTGTTCAGCATTAAAGCACCTTATTGAAAAGTGTTACATAGCTTGTTGAATTTCGGATAAAAGTTGCAGAGAAAAAAATTAGTAAAATAAATCGGCTGTGAAACTAAGTTTGTTAAGGCTAAGTTTTTAGGATTTGGTTTACTCCACTTTACAATACCCTTTGAGGAAAAAGTACCTTTTGTTCTCGACTGTTGGTAGAAGAAAGTGCAACTGATCGAAGTAAATATATTTTTTTCTTTTTCGAGCTGCCGGACCGGATTTTTGTGATTGTTGCAATTTCAGTTCCTTCATGAAATAGTCTCTTATATTTCTCCATTTGCCGCGTAAATTTTTTTCTGAAAATTATAAAGAACTGGTGAATAATATTCAGCGAAATTGCGGATGGAAAACGCTGAATGAAAATAAATCATAGGGACAATAAATTGTCGAGATAGTTGATTTGAAAAAGTGGTCGACACGCGATCGATGAGGCACGATCTTCGATCAGCGCGCAGCGAGACACGACTACATCTGCGGCGCATGCGCTCGCGTCGACTATTCCCCCATGCATACTCCTTTCCAACAGCAACGACTCACAATACAATTTCCTACTACCCGGTGAGATACGCAAAGTCCTGCCAGGATCACCGTAGCGGAAGTTTGACGCGCGATTGTTTTGAGTGAGCCGAAGAACAGGGAAGGTTGTAACATCGAGGAAACTCTTCTTGCCGCTGAGTCGCGTGCGTTCCCGCGAGATAGTGAGGTGAAGTTGCGCGGGAGAGTACTTACGCTGCACGAAACGCAACGGTTAGCAGCGGAAATTGCCATAGTGTAACAATTTTGTGCCAATTTACAGAATCCTCCGGCACCGTGTATTTTTACCAACGGCGGCACGTATCGTCGTTACGGGGGCACAGAGACGGGACACGTGAAATTAATCGATAAAACGAGGAACGACAACGATTCGTGACATTATAAACACGCGCGTACCTTCCGCATTTCTTTCCTCGTTCGACAAGGAGTCCCAGTGAGGTATCGTCACCTGGCACATCTCGTCCCAAGCGTCCATCTTTGCGTTCCTGTCGTTGTACCCTTCGCAGTTAACGTCGTAGATCGCCGGTCGTTTTTGGATCTCGTAGATGAATTTTTCCGTGTCGAACATTATTCTATTCCGTTACCGTCAATCTATCGGCCAAGGTGTTCACGCCGCACTCGCGGTTCGAACCATCTCTCGTTCAGGTTTCTTTTCCTTTTCTTTTCTTCACGTACCAAACGAGTCACGGAAGAAACGGAATAACGATTGCGGTCTGATGCACGGCGCGACGCGTACGTGCATACATACATACATACATTCGTGCACACACGCTACGTGCATGCGGACGGAATGATAGAGCTGAGCGTACAGGACACGTGCTTATGTGTGTATGGACGCATATAGGTGACACGATACACGTTTGTTGCCTTGTTTGCGGCACGCGTTATTTTCAGGCTACGTGTCTCTGCGGATCTCCGCGCACTACTACGAACTGCGGGCAGTAGACGGCGGACAAACCGCCGTGCCCGGGACTGGGACCACCCGGCCGCCCGCGGCGCGTGTTCAGCGTTGCGAGTCGTCGTGACGCGGCGGAACCTACGCAGCAGCGTTGCCATGTCTCGCAAACGTGCCGAGGTGTTTCCGCCCCGGTCGACGCCCGTCCCGCGAAAGACGCGCGCCGCTGCCTGCCGTAATATACCTGTGGTGATGGTGTTCACATGCACGAAATTCCACCTTCAAGAGTTACCCGCGGCAGGTAATCGCGCCCCGTCTCTCTACAGGGTATCCCATTCGAGCGGCATTGCCGTGATGCGTCTGGTATTTCGCGCTGCAGCGGTTGTTCAACGGATTCAATTCTGGCTGCATTTTCGTTTCACGAACTTGATGCAGATCTTATTGTTAGTTCGATAAGATGATGCGAAACGTCCTGAAAATATACCTTGAACGCGCGAGGGATATAAGCACAAGTACGAGTGTGTATCTCGAAAATGGTTGAGCAGAAACGCGGCCACGGCGATCCTGAGAAAACGTGCGCTATCTCCGATGTGTAATCCGCACGTAGCCATGAATCTTGTCGAACTTGCCATTGTCCACTTTTTTGTCGTGAAAGAAAGTCGTCCAAGGTTTACCCACCGAAAGCGTAACTACTGCTGCACTTTCATAATCTGCGATATAATTTTTCTTTTGTTTCCATGGGATATACCGAAGGAAAAGGAATGGTAATTTTAGAATATCTATTTTTCAAATCATAATTGGCCGTGTGGTTAAGACATCGGGATCTTCACGAAGGAGGGCATCGTTTTAAGAAGGCTGTACAAAGTTATACTCAATGCGATCGAGATGATCGTCGGGAATGTTTCTACCTTATAATCGCAGATCGGACGACCCGCTTGCTCGTACGTAATTAAGTACGGAATCCACGGAAAGATTTTGTACCAAAGAATAAGTAAGGCTCGTAGCGGTCGGCGGCAGCCGCATACCTACGTTCAGCTCCGCAAACGGCCACGCGATCGCTGAACCTCGCGACGACGCGATATTTCGTTCGCGATAAGCCGGTGCGGCTGCCGTGCAGGTCCGCTTACAATACATAGGTGGCTCGGGGACAGCTGCCCCGTTGAATCGCTCGACGGAAGAGCGACGACGTCACTGACCGGAAGTATCCTACGTACGTTCGTCGCGTCCATCATCTGTGAGCTAGTTTTAACCGTCTACCGAGTTAAGTCAATCACTCTTCGGTGGTGAATATGAGGCGAGAATGGTAGTATAAATACAACCGAATGCTCGACTGTCGAACACCATAATAATCGTCGCTGAACGTAATGGTGATTAAAGGTTGTCACAAACGCTCGACAAAGAAACATTTTATGTCAATCGATTACACTGTATTTGTCGTTATCGTAACTTCTTATCCAATATCGCACAGAAGTACCATGATTTTGAAAAACGAACGTTCAAATTTCTTCCGTGCGCTGAGGGCACAGATATTGGTATGATCAAATCCGTTGTATTCCTGTTAAAATTGATCGGTTCATATCATAACGAAATGATAATTAAATGAAAAAAAAAACATTGGGTAGTATCGTGGCCTGACATAAAATACGATCACGTTTCGGTCTTCTGTTTTTTATCCAATTCTTGCGAATGGCGTTACCGGTTTCGCGACAATGTGGAATGAGCTTCGTGACAAAATTAATTCTTTCTCGTATCGAGTTCTATTGATGTCACCTTGCAGGCTATTTCGTACTAATCTTACCATTACCTCGTAATTTTTTATTAAAAATTGGAAATCGTTGCTGCGTGGGCCGCAGATGTACGTCGCGTTGTTACGTTATACAAAAAATGGTCACGATATGTTATACCTCACAGATACGGGATCAGCTCATATCCCGTATGTCTTTGCATGCATTTCTCGTTGAATCAAACGTGAAGTTCCAATACTGAGAACTATAGGTATACCGAGAATAGTGTACCGTAATACATCGAGTCGAATACGTATTTGTATATGAAGTATATTGATAGCTAATTAAGGAACTAACTAACCAACTAGCTAAACATCCACATGAATATCCGTGTCAGTCAAGATTAGTTGCGATCCTGGATAATTCTGAATGTATATCATTTTCCTAAGCCGATACGTGCTGAATGCAGAATGCACGTATGACCGCATACGGCATTTCAATAACATCACGTATCGTACGCCAAGAAGTGTTCCCAGCTCGTTGTGCCTACGTCGATTTTCACGCAGTGCGGTGCATCCAAATATGTTGTAAATATTTGGTGCCTATCCGTATATGACAGCCCACAACTGCTTTAGCTTTAATAAAGTGCATAGCGAGTCCAACTCGCCAACGTCCGATAGCGGAATGAAGAATAACGAATGCGTTCCGACGAACCCGATGTAATGATAGAAATACGCTTGTGCACGCTGGTGGCGTGAGCGACTCGCGCCTATTGATCGTGTCCACGAAGCGGTTCTTGCGATTCGACATGCTTAGAGGTCCGTTTTCCCCAACTTGCGACGAAGGGCGGATCCCAGTCTTGGATATTGTCTGAGATTCATCTAATTTTTCCTCAGTAACATCAGTTAATGAAATAAAAATAACGACTTTGTCAGAAAAATGAGTTGGATCAATTTTGACGTATGATTATTGCTTTATTTCGAGAAAAAAATCGCATGTACAACGCAGCGAAATAGCTGGGTAATCGGTTTGCAATGGCTAACAGTGAACAGAAGAAAATTATCGTCGTTAATCCGATACTTTACATAGTTTGAATTATATAGGGCTGAAAGGAACAAAGTACACGTTCATTTCGCGTGACCGAACTTACAGAGATTATCGAACACTGTTATTTTTACCCACGTCTTCGATAACGTTAATCATGGCAACGATTTGTCATTGCCATATTTATGAATAGTATTCCACGTACGTATATACCTTGAAATATAGGGACGAAAAATACAATTTTCATTTTTCGTAGGAACTATGATGATAATTTATTCACTTTTCAGATGCGCTATCCTGTAGTTATATCTGTTCTCTGAGAAAGAAAAACATGTGCAGTTGATTTTTCCGAAAATATAACGATCAATCTATCTTAGCCAAAAGATTAGAACTAATATTATGATATATTACAGTCAATTAATTATGTGGATCACCGATAAATTTTCTCAGAAAGACTTGCGAATCAATGAGAAATACGATATGAGAGGTCACGTGACACTAACCGGTAGAATACCAGTTGGCGGAGGTTTTCTTCACTCTTTTGCGTCTGCATCCTCTGCCACTGACAAGAGACTAAGGACCGATATGCGAAGCGGACATTGGAAACCTGTAATTACATAAAAATTGTATATTTTCTTGTTGACAAGGAAAACATGTATGGAACCAAAATAACTCCGGGTCTTAGTTATTCGATCGAGAGGTTTTTGTATTTATAGTTTGACAAGATCAACGAAACTTTCTCGTTGTCCTAAAAATCTTGAACTACACTCATCGGCAAGCAGATTCCCAACGAAGCGGTTGGTTGGTTCTGCGGTTTGTATCGACACAGGATACCCGTACTTCTGGCGGCCTTCGTTTGTTTCCTCGTACACGGTGCAACGTTACTTATCGATAAATATCTGTCAACAGACGCGATTACGTGTTCGCGCGATAACCTAACGAATTCGAGATTATCATTCATCATTTTCCTTGCCTATTTTTGTCCGTGATTAGGTAACAGTGGTTTTTTTTTTGTCGCTCGCAATACCAAATTAAATTCGAAATTAAACCACGATGACTGGCCTGTCGTGGACAATGAATCTACGCCTGACCAATCAGAGCCCGCTTCGCGTGTGGTGTGATCCGCGCGAATGTCGTTGGCTAGATGGCAGGGCGGCAGGGTTGAAGACAACGTCGTTTGTTATACCAGCTGTGCCGCGCCGCTCCGAGTTCCGAATCAGTTGCTCACCGGTACACCGGCAAGGAAACATCGAGTCTAGCCGAAGTCGTTCTCGAGGAAGTAATCACAGGCCCAAACCATGGCTGATTTCTATGGAAAAAAGTACAAAATGGTCTCCACCGATAAATTCGAAGAATTTATGAAGGCGATAGGCAAGCACGAATATTTTTAATAATTCTTACGTTTCATTCGCTACGTACTTGACGTACAGCTTTCGGTCTCCGTATGTAGTTTCTTTGCATTCTTTCACGCCTCCGCTTACAAATGATGCGCAACGTATAAAAACCTGTTTGCCTCAAATACTATACGAAGGGTTTTCGATTTCACGCCTTGGCCAAAACTAAACCCAGCACGTTCGAACTTTCAGCACATCTACTCTTAAGTATTCACGGCAACCGGTATTTTGTCGCTCCGTCTCTGCGAGATTCGACTCAATAATTCCGACGACACAGTTTTCATTCAAAAATATTATACATATATAATTATAAATACAAATAAATAATTGTATATAATTGTATAGAATTGTACACAGTTTTATACAATTATATACCATTTTTTGCAGCTTTGTACAGAATTCTGTATAATTATAGCTAATAATCTATAAATTGTATATGACTATATTGGGCCAATTTTTTTGTTGATATAATTGCGTGTAATATTTTTTTCTCGGCTGTGCGATTATTAATAGCGCAATATAATGTTCCACACGCAGCGTAATGTATTTTTACGCGACAGATATTCTCACTCGTGCCAGAAAATCACAGAAGTCTCCCTCGAACTTTGTACTTAGGGAATGTAAAATTTGAATAGTATTTTTATCGAGTTACAACCGTTCGGGCATTTCGTAATTTACCTTATTGGCTTTTGATACGAATATTTTGTATTTGGAATTTCGGGAGTTCGAACAATTTATCGCCAGATCTCCCTGTGCTCTGGCTCGAGGTAATTTCCAACGATAAAAGTTTTATCAGACATTTGAACATCCTAATCTCGGACAACGTGTTTAGTTACGATACGGGATTAGGGTACGTGCATTCTTGGACGTTCTACGAATTTCGTTTGATATTTCATCTAGGGAGATATTTTACGGATATCTCGTGGTGTTGCCGCTTACCTGTTTCAGGGCCAACCGGAGACCTAATACCTTTCCCTGTTATCGAGCTCCGATTATATAAGTACAGAACAAAAAACACAAGATTGAGTCATAGCTTCCGTCCAAGTGATCGTAACATTAATTATGCTCACTCTTACACAGAACGAGAGTCACAGACCAGTAGAAGATGCATTAGAAATCTAGTGGCAATTAGCTTCAGACTCGCGTTATTCAAGAATACTAATATCTATAAAATAACGTTTCACGTATATTTTTTGCAGTAACACAAAGTCACGGAAGCAAGTAGTATAACAAAGTAAAACATCGTTAACAGAAACGTTGTGGAGCTTTTCATTGACTCCAAATACTCTAGCTGTATTTTCCAGCAAATGGTAACATGGAACATTCCTTCGAAATATAGGATTAAACTATCGAAATATTCGTTCATCTTTCTTCACCCAACTTCTGCCATGTTTGATGGAACATTGATGAATAATCGCTACAAGCTTCAAAAAGTGTGTATATTTATACGCATCCCTTGTAAAATTAAATATTCGAGTGCAGATTATAGTTATAGGAAATGCATTCAGATAGTGGATAACTCTGCAACACTCGAGGTGTGGTCGATCATTTTGCTGTTCGCTATTGGAAACAGAGTACTCGAGCCCAGATTTCGTAAAGATTTCAACTTGAAATGCCGTTGCTCGATGGCCACTCGCTCGGTGTGGAGAGCAATTTGAAATTCAATTCACAATTACGTGGAACTGGGTTTGAATTTTAGGCAACTAGGCAACTTCTCAGACGATACGTTGAACAGGTTTAAAAATTGTTACGTCGGGTCTTAACTTGACACAGAAAATGTGCGATGACTCGTTGTACACATATCACATCCCGTTCGAAATTTTATCTTGATTGTCGTCGCGACTGGTACCTGATGCGAGTTTCCGTTGTTCTCGTTAAACTTGAAAGAAAGAAGTATGATAATGATGGAATAATGAACATTAAACACGGTAATTGTTAATGATTCAATCAATTATAATCCATTTACATTCGCTGGATGATGCCCCGGATCAACAACGACTGACTGACCGACCGTGGGTCCGTCTATTGGGTGTGTCGGTACGGTTGTTACGATGCTAGTTACGATTGTTGGTCGGTCAGTCAGCCGACAGACAGACCAATTGAGACCCCAATTTAGACCCTGAATTCGTTCTCCAATGGAGGCTAATAAGCATTAATCGCGCGACAGCGTGTCGAACGTTTCTAAATGCAGGCCCGTTGTCTTGCAACTGCGAACAGAAGTCGCGTGTGGTACGAAGGCTCCACGAGTCCGAGGTCCAACTGCCTCTGCATGTTTTATCAGAAGATTCCTTTCACTGCAATATATTTTCTTCTTTAACTTCGCTCAATCACTTTACGTGACGTATAGACCCTGCTTCAGATATACTACATCGGTTTAACGAGCATCATCTTCGACCAGCGATAAATTCCTCTCTGTACATCCAAGTGTGAAATAGGAGTTTCGATGTACGATGGAAGAAAAAATCCGCATTAGGCACGCGTTATTCTATGATTCGTCGTTCGAACAAAATATTGAGCCTCGATAATTTTCAGCGAGCGATATTGTTGTAGAGGAATATGGAGAATTAATTTAAACCGCAAGATAAAACCGGGAAAAATAGGTTGCTAAATATGAGCCAACTCGAGGATATGTAACGGAAGAAGAAATCTGCAATCGAAGAAGATAACTACTATACATGTACACATCATCGTCTATTTTCAGCTGTGATTCTTACAGTATATTATTACATTAACTGTACATACGTATTCGCTACAGACTACTTATGCAGCTGCAGATATTTGATAACAATTTTATCGTTTCAGTAATGAATAAGTATTATCGGCGAATGGTTATCTCATATTTTGTTGAAAAATCATCGTCGTCCATTTGTTTGTGTGATGTAAGTTTGTGCGAAACTCTGAGTGTCGCAGTTGCGCTATGGAAAAACGAAAAGTTGTAAAATTTAATTTCCATGTGTAAATGTTGATCATTAATTGCAAATTGATTTAGCGTGCGCAAGATCGTAATGTCGTCTTACGCACTGTACTGCTGAAATCACGTATCTTGGTAATAAAAATTAATGAGAAGATAAATAGAGTCGTGTATAAATTCTCGAAAGAAATCGTGACGATAAAATTGTTGTTAAAATTAACCGGCGATCAATCACAATATATCTTCGTGTATTATAACTGGGTTTCGCAAATGTTTGATCCTAACGCCCATGCGTCAAAGTTTTCGTTTGGTATCAGTACCAAATTATGCGATAAGATCGACAGAAAGATTATGTCAAATCGAAAGTCTAGTTCATTGTCCAAAAAATTGACCCCCTAGTATGACAACAAGATATGCCTCGTAATGCCTTAGATAAATGAGTTACTTTTTAAAATCTGATTACATCAGATAGATTACGCCAAAGTCATCCGTTTATCTGCTAAAGTTAAGTCATCTAATGTCATTTGCGCTCGATAACTCGCGCGTCGGTAGATCTTTTCAACTTGGCGTTATTTCAGGAACTTAGTCAAGCTCTTTGAAGAAATGAAGAAATGATTTTACTAAGTTTCGTTGCAGCGCATTGATCGTAAAACTACAGATTTTCTTCCTCGCCTCTCGTGATTGGCGTTACCAATTTAACAATAAAATTGAGATAAAAATACACATCATTAATTGAAAGAGATAGCAATACATTATTAATTTAACGAGATAGCAATTGATGAATTTGCATGGTGGGTGCATTATAAATATAAAGATATCGACGTAAAAAATAATAAATGTACGTATTGAGAAAAATCGCGTAGAATTCCGAGATACATGTGTATTCCGCTCCAACGAGCAATGATTCAAAGTTCAAATTTCAACGATACAACACGCTCGTGCACTTCTTGGACATCGCGCTCTTATACACGCGTCCCATTTGGAGGGGGTTCGCTTCAACAACTGACGAATAGCGCTCGCGCGTCTCATTTGGATGTCTCTAGACTCCGATTCACAGTCGTAAACGAAATAGTCAGTCCTCAGACGATTTCGAGCATTCGATAGATTCGATTCAAATTGTCAAGTTGTAACGATCATGGATCCATGGGTTGGAAAGAAATACAGACTCGAGAAGAGCGAGAACTTTGACGAGTATATGAAGTGTCTCGGTGAGTTTGCATGGAATTTATCCGCATTGTATCGTGGCATTACTGCAATTGAATTTTGAACATTAACAGCAAAACTGACGCCACTGCAAAAATATACAGTTCGCTACGATCATTGATTTCGACTTATGGCGCTTATAATCTACTTACCTACTCGTTAAATTCCGCATCGAAATTTTCCGCAATTTCTACGTATATTAAGCAAGAAAAAAGAACGAAAAAAAATTCACAACTTAATAAAAAATGTTGGTATTACTATTCCCAGTCGTTTAATGCTCAATATAATGCTAATATAATACTTAACGAGAGTCAATGATCGTAGTTGGAACCATTGCGAATAGATGGATAAATATAAAGTAATGCTTCTACGGAAACTAAAACTTGTATCGTTATATCCTATTAATGGCTGGGAATTATTACAATGAATTTCTGTACATGGATAGATACCTATTATAGTGGTTTCGTTAGGTAATTATATTAACGTTATTCCACGAATTTTCGGTTTATTCTGTAATCAACATCCAGGTTTCAGCTCGATGTAGAAAAAGAGTCCTTCGGGGATTAATATTCCCCAACGTATCCTCTGTTTACCTATCACAGGTTCGTCGGCTATATTATAGTTCTTATCGTAGATTCGACAATCGAGCCCCGAGTCCGCTGTTTACCTCTTCGACAATGTCGTGTTTAGCGGTTTTTGTAGATTCCTTTGAAGCGTCAGGAGATTAGTATTGACACTGTTTATCTTGCTTACTTATCATGTTTCTTGCTACGTCCACGGAGAAAATCCAATATTTCCGACAACCATCCATGTTTCCCGACCTATTTATTAACAATCGATCAAATCCAATCTACAAGATCATTGGTTGTTATTGGTATTATTGTTTTACAGGCGTGGGTCTTGTGACTAGAAAAATGGGAAATACTGTCACCCCTTCTGTAGAATTGACCGAAAAAGATGGGGTATACACTCTGAAAACGACCAGCACTTTCAAGAACTCTGAGATAAAGTTCAAACTTGGTGAAGAATTTGACGAAGAAACGATGGATGGACGCAAAGTAAAGACCGTCATAACACGCGAAGGAAACAAATTTATTCAAGTGCAGAAGGGAGATAAGGTCATTACCAGCGAACGGGAGTTCGGACCTACGGAAATGAAAGCTGTGAGTATACGGACATTGTTTGCAATTGCAAGTATTGCAATTTTTGTTTTATGGAGATCTATCCTGGCGATAGCCGGCAGGGTTTCAATTTTTTTACTTGAATTTGAGGTAGTCTATTTATTATACTTTCCAATTCGTTCCTCGGTCAATGACTAATAACGTTACTTTCTCAGGTCCTCAAAGTTGATGACATCGTCTGTACCCGGATCTACAAAGTGCAAGAATAAACCGCAAAACGATGGACGGATACTATTTCGCGTGTCGGGATTATGTATCTGCAATTCGATCTTCTACGAAATCATTTCCAGCCATGTTGGTATACGAAAATACCAAGATATGAATGGTCCCAGTTCGTTCGTGAAGAAATATCATGAAATTATTCGCTCAAATTGAGGGATGCAGTAAATTGATTTATTGATTGATTTATGTTGATGCCAGTCTATTATGCTCCTAATTTTTGTTTCAACGTACGAGAAAAGACATTTTATAAGATTTTTGAGAATAAAGTTTATTATTTGAAAATCATAAATCTAGTGTTATTCATTGAAGACCACATAGTTATGTATACGACATTCGATAGACGAGTAAGATCCGAATCGTTGCCACTGCATCGCATCTTTACAAAGAACAGTCTGGATTACTTATTAGCGACGCGTCAATTGTCCTACGACGAATATAATATACGGTAGATCTTTTTAGATACAGAAATTCGAAATTCGACCATACAGATGTCGATTAGGAGCAAAGATGCGCTGAAAATGGAAATTTCTCGATAATTATTCTCTTCGAAAATCTCATCGGTGCCTCGATTTTCAATAACGCTATCTATAAACAAGGATTATTTCTTGTACCTACTTTTTTCATTATTTAAGTACGTTTGGGGAAAAGTATACGCATGGATTTGGTTATTCTTGAGTCTGTTGTCTTAATACACGATAAACTGGAATTATATTTCACAGAATTCCATGAACAGTATATTTATCATTGAGGAATCACGCGAAAAACGACTCATGTCCCAATTGTAAGTTATCGTGGGAATGTTGGGTTGCCAACAATTGGTCCAGCAGGCGTTGCGCGAAAAACTTACCCACATATAAATTAACCCGCGATGCTATGATTGGCCTTGACTCCGGGTTCGTGTACCCATGACGCCCGTGACAATCATGCTTGGTCGCGGACTCGTTATAATTCGCCAACTTTTCCGCACACTCGTAGCGCTACGATCACGACATTGCACGACATTCACCAGAGTTGATTGCTCGTGCTGGTCGTGGGTAACCTTCGGATTTACAAGACAAGTATAGCCTCTGATATAGCGTCGCTATGGCGCGTCCGGACGCGTCCATAAGACTTTTTTTTACAAAGATCGGAAATTAGATAACGAAGAATGAAGTAGCTCGGTAGATATTGGGAACTCATTGTTGGTCGTGAAATCAATTCGGTGTTTCTCAAAATGAAGCTGTTGAAACCGAGTTGGGTTACGCACGATGGTTTGTATTTTGGCTCATTCAACATCCTAACCTCAAAATAACTCGATTCTGTTATTCTCATTTATGTCAATAGCAAATCCCATATTTTCCCTGGATATACATCCAGACGGTCGAAGATTCGCTACTGGTGGTCAGGGTATGTATCACGATTTTATTGATAATTCTGTAATATCATATTCCAAGTTATTTACCGGTTGATGTACAGCTGTAGCTGTGCATCATGATTCGCATAGGCGGCTCGTCAACAAATTCTTCTTTCATATCAATGTGAAAGGTCAATTAAGGAAATATCGCTTCTACAGACGAAACGAAAGAATGCAATATGCTTACTCTTAAAGTGAATATAATTTCATAGTTACAATCACTTATAACTATTGTATAGCGTGACCTCAGGTTCGAACTGCGAGCAAGGAAACCTAATTGTGCGTTAGTCGACAGTTTTTCTTTAAATATTAATTTTAATTTCGTCAAAAGATTTGTGTACTTGACTAATTTTACAACAATTGAAAAATGGATCCTTGATTGTACAAACAAAATCACAGTGACAACAATTATATGTGGAACTTTTTTCGCCATGTTATGTGTAAAAATAAACGCATTCTCAAAGGGTACCTATTTCATTTGTTTATTTGGCATCAATCCTTGGAAAAATGTTTCTCGGAGTATGCCAGAATCATTGATATGCATGTATCTTCAGGCAGACATCTAATTTTAATTTTTTTTTTCTTAAACATTCCGTTTCTTTGGAAAGGTGGGGATTCTGGAAGGGTTGTGATATGGAATATGGAACCTGTGAACGATGAATCTGCTGAACTCAACCAAAATGTACCGAAAATGCTTTGCCAGCTTGATAATCATCTTGGTAAGATAAGATGAGAAAGTGATACGTTACTGTACTTTCATAAAATACTGTTATTTAGAAATGGGATAATTGTTTGATTGTGCTATATGTTTTTACAGCATGCGTAAATTGTGTTCGGTGGAGTAGCGGAGGTCTCTTGGCCTCGGGAGGTGATGATAAACTGATAATGATATGGAGATTGTCGGGAGGCAGCGGTGGAAGTTCTATCTTTGGTGGAAAAGCTGGTGTTGAAACGTGGCGTTGTATAGCAACGTTACGATCTCACGAAGGAGATGTCTTAGATTTGGCATGGGCGCCGCACAGTCCGTGGCTAGCATCAGCGTCGGTTGATAACAGCGTTATTATATGGGATGCTTCTAAATTCCCAGCCGTAGTTGCTGTATTGAAAGGACATACTGGATTGGTTAAAGGAGTAACGTGGGATCCGGTTGGAAAGTATCTAGCGTCCCAATCTGATGATAAAACATTACGAGTCTGGCGTACAACAGATTGGGCCGAAGAGACTTTAATTTCAGAACCATTCGATGAATGTGGTGGCACTACACATGTCTTACGACTTTCTTGGAGTCCTGATGGACAATACTTGGTGTCGGCTCACGCGATGAATGGTGGTGGTCCAACAGCGCAAATTATTGAAAGAGACGGTTGGACGCAGGATAAAGATTTCGTTGGACACAGGAAAGCTGTTACTTGCGTCGTAAGTGTTTTCAGTATATGATATGCTTATCAATAACTTACGAATTGAGAGAAAAAATACAGTTGCATACGCGTTGTTCTATCGCTGGGGTGATGATATTGATGTTAATATTGATCATGTTTTATTGTACCATCGTTTCAGAGGTTCAACGGGAATATTTTGCAGAAGAAGGCACCAAGTACGGCCAAATTTCAACAATATTGTTGCGTTGCAATAGGATCCCGGGATCGTTCTCTTTCTGTATGGTTAACTTCACTGAAACGACCACTGGTTGTGGTGCACGAATTGTTTACTCATTCGGTCCTGGATGCCAGTTGGTCACCTTGTGGCTTGAGATTGGCAGCTTGCTCTTGGGATGGATCAGTCGTGTTTATTGAGTTTACACAACAAGAGCTTGGTGAACCATTAGACCATACGGAACAGGTACATTTTGCTAACAATCGAAAAACTTCGAGAGTATCAATTACATCACATTCGGTATGCTTCAATGGTTTTTACTGACTACATGTTCTCAATATCTGTCGTGATTTTTGTACAGTTGTTCACCAACTCCGATAAAATATGCCCCAACGAATTATGGAATGAGCTAAAAACTGTATTTTCATTTCACAGAGCAATCTTCATGAACGTATGTATGGTAAGCCATTAGTTCAGGGAGGTTGTATGGTTATGGAGGCGCCTGAGCTTCTCAATTTAAAACCTCCAGCACCACCCGCTCAGCCTTGCCTTAAACAACCGGTGCCAGTTAGTGCACCTCCGCCTTCCTCGACTCCAACAACTCCTGCGAAAGGGCCTATAAATAAACAAATTGAAACGAGGACCTCGGATGGGCGAAGGAGAATTACACCGATGTTTATACCACCGCCACCTGATACGATGTGAGCAACAATTATCTTCTTCGTAACAAATGTCTCGACATCCACATTTTTTTCAGGGATACTTCGATAGGCGGTGGCGTTGGACCGCCAACATTCACAAGTACTTCGCAAACGAAGAGTTCTATAATCATAGAGAAGCGTGATGACGTTGTTACTCCTAACGTTAGTTCCGCACTGAATTCCACCTTACCTACAACACCCGTAGCACCATTAACATTGAAACGGCGCGAACATGCAACGACAAAACCATATCATTCCTCACCTAATAAGAGACTGAAACTGGTTTCCGAAAGACACGCGAATCATAACGTATTTCCACCGATGAAATCATCCAGTTCCTTATCTCAACAAGCGGGTCATTATGCTGTGACTGTGACGAGCAGTCAAGGGCTCGCTCATTTACAAGTATTCAGAGGCACGGACGTGGAGCCCATTTGGGAACTTTATCTTGGATACAATGCGGTCGCGTTGGCAGCTTCTCCCGCGGTGTTAGTATTAGCACTCGAAGATGGCAGTATCCATACTTTTCATCCGGGAAAGGGATCCAGACCTGCACCTCCTTTAGCTCCCCCAGCACCCCTGGCCAAGCTTCACGCGATTGGTAATATGGTAAGTTAATTTCGTTACATTGACGATCACGATAGTCATATCTATCATCGTAAATTGATACAATTGTCACTTCATTATGGCAAAGGTAATGGTGATATCGAGTTGCGGTGCTGTTCGAGTGTGGGAAATCGGTCCGTCTTGTCGCTTGATCGTTTCGACGTCAGCAGCTCATTTAGTGACACCCGGTGCATCCCTTTTGTCATGTACCATACATAACGGAATGCCGCATTTGTCATTTACGAATGCTAGAGCTTATGTATATCACAAAGACATGGGTGAGTAGTAAAAATATGGAGTCAATAGTTGTGGTGATTTGCCGGCTATGTGAGATATCCAATTTTAATGTGCAGGAACATGGCTTCTGATCGGTGATAATCAGGATCCAGTATGGCGCTGGTCATCGCAAGTAGCCTCCAGTACTTCTGGTGGCAGAGCCCCACGCGGTCCGCTATCATCTCTCCAGGAGGCACTTCAGAGAACGTCCGGAAGTGCACCTCCGCATCCCAGGCCACCTCATAGCGCACCTAGTGTGGTAGCTTATTTGGAACAGCAATTGCTTGCATCAAAAGCCCTTGGTAGTTCCCAGGAATACGTTCATTGGCTCATGGCTTTGGTATCATTTCTACTGACACAAGGTTTGTTCAACGTACTTCAAATATTCATCCGTCACTAATAACTTATAAACTGGCGACTGTTTGAAGTAGAATCAACAAGTTTTCTACGCTGTGTCGAGAGTGAAATATTCACTTTGAATCATTGAACTTGTATTCAGATACAAATTATCATTACAGATGGGCTAGAAAAACGTTTGAGAATAATACTTGATGATCTTTTGGGACCTAGTCATGGATCTGCGGCCAAGAGTGTCTGGGAACCTACCATGCTGGTGAGTTATCAATGAAGATTATCGCCATTGCGTGTTCTTCGTCACCAGACGATTGCAACATTTCTAAAATGTTCATATTAATTCTGTATCCTATCCTACGAGGCAGGCTTATATCTCGCTAACTCGCACTGCATCAATCTTTGCACTACTGCGCGGTGTACTTTAAGCGATGTTGGTTTTTATTGCAGGGTATGAAGAAACATAAATTATTGAACGATGTGTTGATCGTCGTTGGCGGTCACCTTAGATGGCAGAGATTATACCTTGAATATACCGAACAATTGATCGCAATGAAATAGTTATGATGATTAAGTTAATGTGATTGACTGAATTATTCAAATTGAATTGCATATAGTATTTATGAACATATATACATATATGAATATGTATGTATGTATCTGTTTATAAATAACTATAAAAATTGTATATTGTATGTAATATTTATCCATAAAGACTGTACAGATTTTTATATCTTAGGTTGCGTAATGATGAAATAAATTATTATAAAATGCATTCGAAAAGAGAGTAGCCGTATTTAATCGCGTAGTTATAAAAATGAATCATTAAAAAAGAATTAAAATTGTTAAAATCATAAAGAATAATCGTGAGAGAAGTGGGATTTTCAGGGGACTTGCGGGAGATTGAATTGATTGATCGACACCATCGATTAATTTATTAATTTTAATAGTGTTCATAGCAATATATTATAATATCCGTAGATATACTTATACCACCCTATAAGCTCTTTCTTTATAAAAATACGTAACAAAGCTCAATGTGCAATAAGCAAAAATCATCTGTAAATTATCAAGCGTAACTATTTGGCCACAGGCCTGGTAAGTATATTCGTAGGTCGCCAATTAACATACGGTTAATCTGTGCGTTCAATATTCATTCGTTTTTTTTCGGAATAAAATGTCGATTTTTCGTTTCATGTCGTTATCGAACCATCGCTTTACAAAATTTCGCATTACGAAAAACGAGTCAATATTAATTGATTGTCCTTAAATCAATTATAAATTGCTTACGTCAGGAGAACCGCGACTGGAATAGCACCATCGGACCATGGATCTTGTTTCGAGTCTCCCACCGGATGTTCCACTCTCCGAAGTGAAACTCGTAACAAAATCTCAATATAAATAAAAGTAATAGAAAAATAAAGTTAGGCAAGTATCTCGCATGTTCCCACTAATGTGAATGTTGCGTATAGCAGGAATATATTTGTTATAAATATTCTATACTACTGTCGGGCAATGCGAGAGATGACAATTAGTTGTATTGGGATCTATTCATTTTGATCTTCTGCGTGAATGGGATCGCAATTGAAGAGAGAAAATTTACATTAAACAAAACTCTATCCCTACAACATAAAGATTTCAAAACAAATTGCAATCCCACTCTAATCGTTTCATGCTGCTCACGGTAAAGTAGCAGTGTATTCGACTTTCTTACAACACGTTCGTCCGGGTGGGTAAAATCTCTATCACAACTCATCTTGGCTTCGCTCATTAATCGTAAATATTAGAATGTCAAAAGATGATAGACAGGTCTTTCATCCGTCGACTTCTCAATATCAAATTCATTGAAATATTTGAATGATTTAAAATTGGTAAAAACTCGTAAATAATAGTGAGAAATAAGAACAGTTGTTGGCCTCCGAACTTAGATCAGAAATATTTTTCTTCCGCTTGATTCTTCTGTATGCACAAAAATCATAATATACAAAGAAAAAAAGAATCTTAACGGTATTCCTGCCAGTCGTTAAGAATATTCAACCTGTTGGTCCTCTGTGTTTCTTTATGTACAAATTCTCCGTGTAAAACTAACTTTATTCTAAATGTTTGCAGAGTGTTCGTTCCGCTAGTCGAAGAGTGGCAACTCTTTCGCATGAAATTCAGGTGGATAGCGTTTCTTATATCAATGCCATCACTTTTCTCCTAGCGCAGCGATACTCTGATACCGACCGGCATACCAGAAGAAAATCAACATTACTCGTATCTTCACACCGGTGGGGGTCCGTGAGGGTAATCAAGAGTCGGTGTAAAACTTGTCACAAGGTTGTTAGAGAACATGCAGCTGTAATCTTCTTCCGCTGAAGGGACCAGCGAAGCAACACCTAATAGCAACAGCATCAGCGCTTGGATGGGAAGGGAAGCTCGTAACACTCGACCCAAGAAGCGATATCCGCGCGCTAACACCGTTCGATCTTCTTCGTCACCACTGAAACAAAATCATTCGGATTTGTACAACTTGCATCAACTGGACGAAATTATAGCAAGTAATGTTCAGGGCTCTACCAATGACATCCAAGTAACTCTATACTAGTCGAATTTCGTTCAACTTTCAGGAAGTCCAGAAATATTCTATCGTTCGTTTCGCAGCATTACGGATGGATACCAATATTTTGCCCACCACCGTCTTTCTGACACGAATTTCCAAATACTTTTCACTATCGTAGATACTTTACAACGTAACGAATATTTACTTGTTACTCTAATTTTCAACTTCGTTGCTTTATGTGCGTGGTGGTCGATGTACTTATTGGAAATATGTTACGCATGATTATAAAATAAAATAATGAAACATACTCTGCAGCTGCAGTGTCGTGGGGTTCGGCAGTTCCCGAGGTAGCATCGTCGAGTAGCTACAATTAAACATAAAAAGAAAACACAAACTATAGATACGGTGCGCTGTGTAGTTTCTACTCGATGCATACGAGTGGAATTGAGATCGTGGCGCTAAATAGTTCATATCGACCACTTTCTTCGATCTTGATTCCACACGACTACGTGTATGTTCTTTGAAAACATTTGTGGCTATGCTAGAGTGCAAATATACTCGTATTACGTTAATTCGACGTTATACTCAACGATATGACACAGCCAACCAGTTACACCGACATGATTCGAGCGTGTCGAACAATTTCCAATTTTGGAAAACGTTTCGACACCACTTATCATATCCTCGTGTAACATCTAGTCACTATCCAATGATTTTTATCTTATGCAATAACCAATTGGCGAAGTTCAAGGTATTTTAAATTGGTTTGTTTGTTGAATCGACAAACGATTCGCTGATAAAATCTTGATGGGAGGAAAACTTACGTCTTGACAGAGGTAAGCGAGCGAGGAAGATGTGGCTGCGAGACCCACTTCGCGTGGATCTAATCCAAGCACCTTTCCCAATCTGAGAGCATAAAGACCAGTCAGTCGTTGAAGCGACTGTAACCTGAGACGCAGTTCCATGAGGCGTGCTCGAACCGCTCCCTGTTCATCGAGGAGGTGATCCGCAGCTTCTTGGAGAGACAGAACACGAGGTTCGCATCTTTCCAGATCGCTGCGAAGCTCCCTGAAAAATTGATTTTTCAAAATAAAGGCTACCGATAACGTCGATGACTGGAACTGTGACGATGAACGTTGTAACAAACCTGAATTTGTTGTACTTGGCTTTAATGATATCAGTTTCTTCGGTGAGATCGATAGGTTCGCTGGCTCTGATTGAAATTTCTGTTCGCTCGAGCCACGATACAAGTTCTTCGATGATGCGATGAAACTGTTGGTTGCCCATCAAAGCTGTCTGAAGCGCGGCTTGCCACGAAGCTGCTGCTTGACAAACCTTATCCCACCGCAAGTTGGCCGTAGCCAGTCTGTCTCGCAGCTCGTTCGCACGCTCTACATCCTCGGTGTGATCTGCCAGATGTGTTCCCACAATATTCAGACTGACAACGATACTCTTATGACTGTCAAGGTTCAGCAGGAATTCACGATGATCTTGAATCACATCTTCTAGCTGTTCGATGTCGCGGGGTGTCGAATGTTGTTCGCTTTGAGTTCCTTCCGCCAGTTCTAGCCATTTTTCTAGTCGCCAAAGATCGTTGTCCAATTGAGCCCAGTTGCGACGCGAGCACAGTGGACAAGTCAATCTTTCACTGTCGCTGTACAAACAAATTTCGAACAATTCGTTAAAGCTAATACTCAGCATTTCTCATTCGACCAAACATCAGTTTTCCACGTTAGTTTTATCCTCCAATCGTAACTCTAACTTTAGGTACGTTTGAACGGCAAAACGACGAGGACCCATCATTTGTTGAGAATTAGTAGGCTAATACAAGAAACTTACTGTTCGCAGGGAAAAGCGTAATCATCTGAAAGAGGAGACCTGCAGACCAAGAATGAAGATTTGTTAGTCGAAGTAGGACATGCGTTATGTAACCCGCGCTCCAGAATCGCGTTATCGGTGTGAATTGTAACACCATTCCGAAAATTGAGTTTATTAATTTGTAAAGGTACTTCTGATCTAGCGAAGTCGTTAGTGCAAGAAAGATTCCTGGGGTCAATCTACCAAGATAAAATAAAAAACCACTTCCCAAGCAGCATGGGAATACATGAAATTTGATGCGTTTCGAACCTAACAAAAGGTATAAAATATAACAGAAAAAAGGTTCCGATTAGGTGCAGAAAATCACGCGAATCACCAGAGACACACGTTAAATCGATGTTAGTTGACACTTAATGGTATTTTCAATCGAAAAACACGCAATTATTGAAACAGAGCGTTGCGGATATATGTTATAAAAAGCAAGTGACGAGTGAAATAATCCACCGATACGTACCTTAATTCTCGAATTTGTTGTTCCCTTGCTCTAGCTCGAATCAATAGCCTTTCGTATCGAGACGATAGATTGGTGACTTCTTCACCTTTCGCATCTTCTTCGCTGACTTGCCAGTCTCTGACGAGAAGACCGTGTAAATGACGTACCAGTTCCACCGAAGACTGGCAGCTTCCGATCAATTTGGCCTAAATCAATGAACACCCAGTTTAGCGCTATTGCAAAAAAAAAGTAGAAGAGTTTTGTAGAAACAGAGAAAATGGAAACTCACAATATTCTTAGCAGAAATTGAGAGGTTCGGGCCGGGAACAGGATCAGGCGCGACAGCAACCTCGAGAGCCTCCAGCGCGGCTCGACATTCCCTGATCGCGCCCTCCAACTCCATGAGGTAAGCATCGCCCGACGTCATCCTCACGATTCTTGGCAACGTGTCTACTTGTACGGCCGAGTCCTGTTCGAATTTGAGTGTTTCCACTTGTATGGCTTCGTCCACTTCCGATTTCCCCTGCGATTCCATCTGAGCCCGAAGATTCGTTATGTTCGCATTTATGTCTTTCCACAGTCGTTGATACTCGTCGACGAAATCTTGGATCGTATCGGTGTTGCGGGGGTTTTCTTCCATTATTTGTACCGCCAGGTTATCAGCTTTCTCGATGGTCGTACCTAACTTCGCCAATTCCTGGTCGATCTCTGCAAGCTGCTGCAATCTCTTTCTCGGCGAAGCTTTCTGTTCCGGAGTAGCCAAATGCTGGAGTTCCGTCAAACGCACGTCGATCATCGTCAGACCAACAACGGCTATTCCGTGTGTCGTTATGAATTCGCGATAATTTTTCTGATCCGTTTGCAGTGCAATGACAATGGAATCCACGCGAGCTTGAAGAACAGACCATCTGTCGATTACATTTCTGACGTCAGACGTGAGAGATCTCAGATTATCAGGCTCCAAGCCGCCTTTAGCTAGACGACTGTAGTTCTCCTCGAGAATTTGAAGCACGGGACTATGCGCCTCGATCTCCTTGCCAATCTTATTCGCTTTGATTATTAATTTCTCACGTTCGTCCTGGGAAAGGTCATCGAGATTGCTGTCCAGGGCCTCAAGTTCAGTTTCAGTCGTGATCAGCCACTGTTCGTGCTCTATTCTCAACTTATCCAACTGATGCAGCAGCTTCCAAGCCACCGTGATTTTTCTCTTGCGTTCAGCAGAACTAACACAGGTAGCTTTCCATCTTCGCTCGAGACCATCCATACCATTCTTTATAGCGTCAGTGTTAAACGACGCCTTCCAAGCATCGCAATCCCGGAGTAATATCTCGCACAGGTTCAGCACCTCCCCGATATTTCCACTTTCAGACTCGATCATTTTCTGCAACGTATCGTGATCTTGCAGTTTTTTATCCACACTATTTTGATTTCTGGCTTCTATTATGAACGGCTCCGTTAATTGTGCCTCTATGCCTCCGAGCCACAGTTTTATCTCGGCTATTCTCCTCTCCAAGTTGTTCGTCGTATGCATCAAGTCCTCCAACTTATTAGCTCTTGCTCTTACGACATTCATCAGTCTCGACCACCTCTCGCTCAGCTCGTCCAAAGCTCGTTGTAGTTCCTCCTTATCGTTGTCGTCGTCGGCAACGTTCAACAGCTCTTGGCCAGTATTCTGTAGCCAGTACAGTTCTCTCTGCTTCAGGGACATCTCTGCCTGGACCTCGCTTTCGATTCGTTTCAACGCTTCTTCCGGTTCATCGAGAGCCATAGAATCGCAGTTCTCAATTCTATTCTCCGCATCCTCCGTCCACGTCATCAGTCTCGACCTCCTCGATTCCCAACGGTTACGAAGACTGTATCTTTCTTCCAATATGTAAGCTAGCCGCGCAAGCTCGTGTTCGAGATCACCGTACTTTTGCCAGAGCAAAGATCCGTGCTGATTCAGAGATTTCATATCCGACGGGCTGAGACATTCCTTCAGTTGTTTCGTCACTTCACCGAGCCCTTCCAGATCTTCGGTAGTTTCGGACAGCCTAGTTTTCAATGCTTGAAGGGAGTCTAAGTGTTCGCGTGTGCGAGCCTGACTCGTTTGTCCGGTGCGACCGATCGTGCTCAAATGTTGACAGATGTATTCGAAAGTGGATGAAATTTTGGCGGTCTGTTCTTTGCGCTGTACGTCGAGTCGTTGTATTTTAGCTATAAAGTCTCTCCACGTTTCCAGACCAGCTCGAATGTTTGCGATGCGTTGAGTATTCGCCGCGTGTTCCATGCGTACGGAAGCCGTGAGAGCTTCATCGAAATCGACGAGTAGAGATTCTTGTAGTGCGGACAAAGACGCGCATTGTTTTTCACCGTTCGGCAATTTCTCCAACAAACTCTCTATCTTCGCCAAAATAATGTCAATTCTACGCAAATGAATGCATCTCAACTGCAGGTTACTCCTTTCCCTCTCGGTTTCCTTCAGCCACGCCAACAGTCTGTTCTGATCTTGTCTGTATTTGTCCCACGCAGCGAGACGCTCGCGTGCCGCCGCGTGTCTCTCCATAATCCTGGCAAGCATTTCATTGTGAAGATTCGTCAACGCGTCGAATTGCTCGGCAACCGAGAGGTCACGACCCTCCTCGGAGTTCACCGTCAGCAACAGATTTTGCTGATCGGTGAGCAGATTCTTGTGAACCTCGCACAAATGCTTGTGCTCGGAGAGGCCACTGTAGTCGCCGGGAACACTATTCGAGAGGAAGACTTGCACGTGAGCCAAGTACCCCTGCCAAAGGCGAAGTGCGGCGGCTCCATCCTGCGATCGGACCAGTCGAGCCGACAATCTGTGGTACTGCTGGAATGTCTCGCGGAAGACCCGTTGCCACAGCTGCAATACCTCGACAACAGTGGTCTCCTGGGTGTCGACTTTAACGGCACGATCTTTGATCGACTGAAGCTGAGGCTCCGTTCTCGTCAAAGCGAGGATTTGATTGCGCAGCAATTCTAATTGTTCCTTCCAGTCTCCATGGTCGACGGTGGTGAGACTCTGCGATAGGAAGGGAAAAAACGTTAGTCTCACGCGCGCGTGTGAAAAATCGGCTTCGAGCCGCTTAATTACGATTGTACGAGGAAGTGAAAAAAAGAACAAGGTTGGGAAGTTCTTGACTTTTTATACCCAATCTATTACCCGAGCTCGACGCGAAACTTTGAAGATTGTATAAAAACTATTCGGAGCCACTTCCGGACACGGTAATTTGACGTTTCCCCCGCGGTTTATCGCTATCTTTTGTTCTTGGGCCAAAGTGAAATTTCGGTATCTAAAATCGAAGACTACCCGCTAGCATGCCGGTAATCGTCTTTCGATCTGTAATCAGCGCATTCCAATGCCGTTAGGAAATTTTATCGGGAACGCGCGCAACGCCTTCGAAACTCCAATAAAGTAGGAACAACAGCCACTCAGCTGTTGCGGATTCCGTGACCGATGTAATTGCCACTCGGTGAGCCCACTGACCTTGACATAACAAATTGTTTCGAAACTACAATTAAAATATAACCGCGCGCCGTCGGGATGATTGAGCTGTGCCAAGCACCAGGATCGCGCCAAAATCCGCGCGAATGTAAACGAGAAACCAGGCGCCGTCGTGACTAATAATTTCTAAACGTGACTTATAACCGGCAATACCGCGAGCGCCCGCGCGTTGCAAACATCAAGCCTTAAACGCCAATCCGCAAAAACACCAATTACGTAATCAACGGACATTTTTGCGCGGACAAAGGAGTTCATCCCGTTTTAGCGGTGATTTTTCTTGCGAATTTATTTTCGATGTCGTTTCCAATCACGTTTGATTCGAAACGTTACGCAACGTCGCCGTCTTATCTCGCGAGGGCGTGTTACTTAACTTTCTTCTTCAATATTCAAAGAAGCTTCGAAAGAACGAACGCACGTTTCACAATCAGCGGAGGCAGTGTAGGTCAAGAGCACTACCACTCAGCTTTACGAGATATCGCGTCTGGTTCTGCGTTTTCGACGCCACTCGAAAACCACTCGCAGCCCAGATCGGCGATCCAATTACGAACTCCTTCGGTTCAATAGGCAAACAACAAACGTTCGACGCGTTGCTTTCATGCCACCCCGCAAATTTGTATGAAATTCTCGCAGTTTTTTCCCCCGCAGAATCGATTATTGGGCACCACCGTACTAGTATTATCATTGGAAATCAGGCTCACGAATGAGCGACGGAATCGTTTTGGTACACAATTTTTCGTTTGACCGTTACAAACCTGCTGCACGGAGTCGAGGAAAATTTTCGTCTGGTTCAATTCACTGACGGCCAATTCTTGATTCAGCGCTTGGGCATCCGCGGTGTCCGCGAGAGTCGACAATGCTTCGCGCACATCTTCTAATCTTTGGCCCAAAGCCTCGACCTCCGATTGCAACGGACCACCGGCCTCGAGGCCAACATCCGAGGCTATCTGCGCCACCAGTCCTCGAAGTTCGGACAACCGCTCCTTGTGCTCCGCCAGAGTTTCCTCGCAGACCTGAGAAAAAAATGCCCGGTGACGGAAATTAATTAACGAAAGCTTATTCCGCAAGCATCAGAAATCGTCTTCGGTAAAAACTGCCAGTTTCACGATATATGTACGGTAACACTAGCCGATCGACGCGGTTCCGATGTCGGCGAAAATTCTCTTGAAATTCATAAATTTCGAATTCCGTTGCCGCGCGTCACGTAAGCGAACGGTTTTGTCGATTCCAAGGTCGTCTCATTTCTAGATTCCGTAACCGACGCCGAATCTCCTTCCGATATTCTTTTTTAGCACACAAATATACTCGGAATTTCACCGATTCAACGATCAACATTTCACGCGGTGACACCGACAACTGGAACCCGAGTAAACATTGCAATACGCGACGAGTCACTCGATGTGTTTATTGCGCGCGACGTCGAGGATATGTTTATCATATAGATCACTCGACAGCCACGATAAAGAAATATAATTCGGATCTCAGTTCACGCATTTTGTGTTATCAATGACATCATAAAAATTCGAAGCGCCTGATTATTTTGTTAACAACATTCTTCGTTATTTTCGGAACGTCGAATTATGCAACGATAAATACGGCAACGAAACTTATCCACGAAATAACACCGTAAAAACCAGTCGTTAAATTAGTCGCGGTTGTTGCAGCTGTAGTCGAAACGATAATGTCACTTATTTCGATTGAGAATTACAGTATGCTAATCATTTGTAAACCACACACGTGACATACTTGCGTGACGTAACCGCGCCGATATATCCAAAGCTAGATATCAGGACACGTGATATTGGTTAATTTAACCGAAAAACATGTTATTCAATCTATCCGAATCAATGCGACTACTTCTTCGCATAGTTTTTAGATAGCAGAACCGCAGTTGTGCGGTTTATTGTTATGTTACATGTTTTGCACGTGGGTGAAAAAAAATGAACGAGAAGTACGAAGCTTGAACTTTTAATACCCACCGCGAATGTGAAGGCTGCACGAGATCGTGAAAAGTTCGGAATGAACGGAAATTAGAACATGAAATTGAAATAAGCGTCAGGTCATTGACATTTTTGGGTAGTGTCTATAAGTTCTATTCTGGACGAACCACGTTTGGTTCAACTGTACCGCGGCACGCGTGGAATTTTCAATCCAACGCTATTCCTGCGAAAACCAAAGCTATTTATCGAGACGATAAAAAATATCGTGGTGCGTAAATAAGGATCGTTCATATTTTTTTTTCATGTTTTATTAACCGTTAATATTCTTCGAGACGAACATGTAGGACTCAAGGAGATAAAACTCGATTGATTTGTGGTCTACACGTATGTATGACACAGAAGAGAACAAAAAATGTTTGTGGTGTTTTTTCTACCTTCATCTCTTCCGGTGTACACATGTTTTATGCGTCCGCCTATGGTTTACAGCTTCAATTTAAGGTTTCACCCCACGTTTTCGGCACTTTGACGTTTCACCGGCCGACATAATTTAAATACTTTTATGAAACACCGATTTCTTGAAACACCGTAAAAATGTATAATTTCGTAATGATAACAACACGCGCGATGCGTTGAAAATTGTTTTCCAATTCTCAAATTATTCTAGGTCCTAGTCGGATGGAGTCTCCACGAGAAACAGTTGAGCACGTTTAAAAATGGTTTCACGAAAGTCGCGGAAAATAGTGCCAGACGGTGAAAAATTGTTTATTGAGAGAGCTATTTCGGTTCGCGAAAGTGTAAAGCGTTGCCGGGTTTTACACGCACTAGCGGATGAATTAGTGAAGCAAGCGTCGCGACGCCCTGGTCCAGACTGGCGTCTGCGGGGATCGATGAGTCGCGTCGCACTCCCTCGCACGATATTTTACCGTGTGTCGGACCCTTCGGCTTTTCCCGCGCCCACCCTTCGTGCTACTCGAGCATTTTCGAGCCCTGCGAAGGGCGATGACGTCTACCCCCAAAACGATCCTTTCATTCATGGGCACGGGAACGCTGTGGCTGTACCTACTGGCTGCTGCTGCAGCAGCAGCAGCGGAGCCAATGTCCCAGCTCACAATCAGCGTTCGTTGTCGACGACACGTGTCGAGGAGTAGAGATGGTCGTGCGTCATGTCCCCATATGTCACGCGCATTTTCAGCAGCATGCTGCGTAGCGACGAGGGCGAAAAACGGCCAGAGAAGGAAGGAAGGCTGCAGAGAGGAGGGGACAAGTTTGCCAAGAAGTGGGTAGCACGAAGGGATGTGATAAGATTATGCCGTCTCGGAGTAACTACTCGCCACAGATAAAACATTATATCCGTCCAAGGAATTTTAAATCTCTTCTGTTCGCCTCGTTGTACACAGTAAAAAAAAATCCCTCAAATTTCACACAAAAATTTGTGTCGACGACTTTTTTTTTTACACAAAATTATTGTTATTCGAACAGACTTAGCGTGTAGCGATAAAGCGACACAACTCTGTAGAAGAACATCGAGTAAAAAGTGTTACTTTGGTATCAAACAATTTTTTTTCCAAATAGAAAAATATACGGCGAGAACAGCACTAACGAATGTGTTAAACCCACACACTACAGTATGAAATATGCTACACACAAGTTTTTACAATTTATACAATGACGGAAATTTTTCTACCGTGTAGTTACAACGCACATGTTCCAATGCATTTACCCATATAAGCACCGAATAATCTTCGTAGGGATTATCGAAACGAGGAATGCGATAATTTTTCGTGCGGATAAAGATAGACATGTCTGACTCTTATTGAATTATATGGTGCTGCTGGAGATGCGATAATTTTCAGAACAGGGAGTCTTTTCATACGCATGAAATCTTCGGGCCTCGTGTTTCCGACACGTTGGTACAGTGTGCGTAACGTATCTTCGTATGTTTGCTCGAGAACCTTGATATCTTTATCCGTTTTGATTTTAATGCTACTACGCATAGGAGTCTTCGCTTTGGCTGTCCCCGAGATATTTTATTCCGAACTACACCGTTGCGTGGTGCGCTCGTTGAGGGTAAAAACACGTTTACTGATATATCCGAGCCGGATCAGTTGAGAAGAGTGAAAGAGAGTTTCGTTCACGTTTGAAGTCTAAGCGACAAGATAACTTCATTCAAAGAAGCTGTTCATCGATAAGAATACTCGTGTCAGGTTGGCGATACGGAATTCAAGCGTTGAACAGATAACTCACGGATACATAATATCGCGTCATGTCACGTTTACGCCTGTCAAGTATCGGGTTCGACAGAATGTGTTCTCCGCGTTACGATAGACGCATCATTTAAGATAGCAGGCAAACTATTAACGTAACTACTATGCGTGTAAGAATGTTCATAGAAGGGGGAAAAAATTACTTGAAGCTGGTCGTTTGAGATTTAACGGGACAAACGCAAGAGGATTAAAAATCGGTAATTCAGGGAAACTGAGAAGCTCGGTAATTTCAGATGGATTTGGAAAATGTTTGCGAATCATATCGTTTTAGATACTCTCATCGTCGAAGTTTCGTAATGTATTCTGCCCGACAGTTTTGGAAGCATGAAAATGATATTCGCGTGTCGTGCAAAGCGTACCGATGCATACAACGAGCTTTTGCGGTGACGTACGCGCGAAACAGTTCGCGAATTGAATAATTTTTCATCGTTGGCTCCTTTTGTCGCAGTTTGCAGTTTAACCTTCGAACGAAGACAATGGGAGCTGACGAGCCATGAGCTGGAAATGGGAGTATCGAACAAAGAACAGAAGATTGGAAAGACACGGGCGATTTTACCTGCATCGAGGAGATTGTACCGATAAATCGGGTTAGAATGAGTCACTCGTTTCGGTGTCGACGGTAAACTATTTGCTGATTCGTTTAACCTCGTTAAGTTAACGTCGAAATGTGCCTCACTAAAACTGGAAGTAAACACTGATCCGTGTTTCATTGCTTGCGTTTTTGGAACAGCTCATTGCCACGAAGATTTACCGACTCACGCGTCATCGTGACGAAGGCTTTGGGCACGAATTTCAGTTTGACTCACACGACTTATCGTCAACCTTCACATTTGTAAGGGAATGAAAAGGAAAATAGCCAATTTCGATTCACAAAGGAATGTCTGATCAGCGTTGTATATATATATATATATATTTGTAGGATTGACCGAAGATTTGAAAAACACAGTAACCAACAAAAATATTTTTGATTTTTGTCAGGATTTGTCAAAGAATGTCAGGAAAGCAATAAAACATGTTTTTGTATAGCCGCACTAAATGGTTATTCTTAATGATAAGTTCACGGTGAACTATTAGGGGATATGATGATGACAACAGATGTGAAAAAAATGTTTTGTTAAAAACTTTTTTGGCGAATTTATTGCACTCGCTATACTGAAAGTTGTTGAACGATAAAGTTAGCTAGGTTTATGAAAATGGACGTGTAGGGGAAAGAGAAATGAAATTTCCCGGAAATATACGTAGAATCATGGTCAACAAAATTGATTGCGAGAAATTTGTCAGTTACCTAGTGTGTTTTGGGCAGCCGAAGGCTGTCTGATCAATTGATCAGATTACCTTATCCCGTTAGGCTATAATTGACGATAACTGGCAGTAATTACTTCCAATTGATTTGACGATCAGGAAGATTTATCGGATGGTGAAAAAAGTCTTACCTTCACTTGTTTCCTCGCTTCTTCGGGGGGTAGGTTTGACACGCTGCCCATTTGCGTGTCGACCCAAGCCTTCACCGCGGCAGTCGCGTCCCGATATTGGGCCCAAACTTCTACAGCTCGTTGATATCTGTTGCGAAGAGTGTCGAGTTCGGCTCGAGTATTTTCCAAAGCTCCTATTGCCTCCTGGACAGCAGCATCGACGCGTTCGCCGACCTCCGCCGAGCAAGACTCCCGCAGAGGTTCCGCCGCAGTGCGAAGTTCCTCGACGAGAACTTCACCCTCGCCTAAATCTCCGCTCAGCACCTGGAATTCGCAAGGCCATGTGAGACACCTATTCATTTCCACGGAATGTTTGCGCGGATCGCGACGTGTGCTCGTCGAAAACGGAATTCTCACTGCTCTGTTATTTTTTTCTTCTAATTTCATTGTTCCTGCGGGGCGTTACCGGCGCCAACTCGACAGTTGTGTTTCATACAGTACTATCAACTAGCCGTTTCGGAAGTGACGAACCGCGGTGGCGATGAGCGATAAAAATATCGCGCAAGGATACATTGGCGACATGGTGAAATTCTTATCAAGTTCCCGTACATTTCCGACGTTACCACATACGAGATGCATTCTTGATATTCCGTGTAAATCTCGCGTTGTTAAATATCTTCGTTAAACTCTCATTTACGATGGAAAACTATTCGTAATGACGACGAGCCGCTCCTAAATCGTTTGTTCAGGATGTACCGTTCATCGAAACAATCCTCTTTCACAGCCTTCCCTTTCACAATAAAGTAGCCGTAACAGTCACGTTCGAAACATCTAATATTCCAAAAAGGTACGACCGTTTATTTGCAAATTTATGGCGGTCTGTAGTTACCAGACACGTAGGCACGTTTCATATTCGAACTATTAACATGCATCCAACGTTTTGGTTTTGGTTTCATTCGTGTGTTATGATGTCAGAGATGGTTAACATCATTCTGTCACGATCGACAACTATGCTGAGAAAACACGTTACCTCCAGAAAATCCACGCGAGTTTGATGATATCGAGAAAAATGTTTTCCCATCCCAGGAAAATATAAATATCAGTTAACGTTTCTTCCCTAAGATAAGTATATTTTCAGACAATTTATTCCCCGCACAATTTAGCGCATAGCAAAGATCTGTTTCCAATCGATCTTGGTTCCTGTTATCTTTTCGTTTTAAGCTAACGAACCTATACCTCCAAAATTTCGGAGAAATATGAAAAATGTACTCGGCGTCATCCTCATTCCACGAACATTTATCACAGACCGATTCATTCGCGAAGTATATCGCGTTTTATTACATTTCATGAATTTATAAACACGAATATGCGTAGGCTTAGTAATCGATTTGTTGGAGTGATGTGAAAGGGAAATATTGCATCGATTCGTAAGAGTAGAGGCACCGCGTCGAGATCCACGTGACAATATGCTTGCCAGCGCTTAGGTCAGCGGAACAGTCCACCAACTTTAGCGGTTATGTCACCTCGAGTAATTATATTACTAATTAGATTACCAACCGCATACCAGAGATAATCATAAATCTGTCAGTGTTTCAATGATACAATCAAGAATACTCGTTCGAAACGAAGAATGGATTTGCCTCGCATTAAACGCGATACCGTTGGTAACAACAACGATTGCGATTTGTTCGAAACAGAATAATAACGTATATAATAAAATAACGATATCTATTTTCTCCGTTAACTCGAACGTATTTTGACACGAGTAATATTGTGTTTCATCGGAGCCTATTCACGCCCAAGAAAGTCTTTCTGCATACATATGAATCAAATTAAATACAGCTGCGTCTTTTGTTTATCGACCGTTCGGAATATAATTTCACGATCGTCGTTAATTAAATAACCGCATCAGCGTGAATATACGAACGGATGAGCGCGAAAGAGGAAGGAAGTCTGTTTGCACGGTCGCGAACCACCAACGGCGAAGAACTGCGAATCGCTCAGTCAGCTGCAGATATCCGTCGCTGCTTAAGTAATTAAACCCAACGTATCGCGACCGTGCAGCTGAATATAGATTTAACCGAAAACGCTTCTCGTGTCACGTAGCGATCGTCGACTGTTTTATGCTGTAGCAGGTCTTTAGAAATCGACGATACGACTGGAAATTATTGTAATTTCAGAGATCGACCGTATTTCGCTATCTTCCCATAACTATCCCAAGGTCATCGACATGATAGTCTCTCTGGACCGACTTTTCCTCGAAGGGCCGACATCGCCGTCACGGAGCTCGCCGTGGATCACGGCTCGGTAACTTTTACGTACAAACGACGCGCAGACGTGGACAAGCACGCACAGTAGATAAGAAGATCAGGGTCAGGAGTAAAATTTTCACGGTTCGCGTAAAGAAATTGCATCTTGGAACTTTCTATTTGTCGAGAGAAAATCAAAGACGTGGGAGAAAAGTGACGGTCGCGAAGCGTTTGTAAGAATTTTCTATCACGTCGAGAATATTTTTATTACCGTTTTATTATTGATTTGGTAGTGGTATTAATCCAATGCTGATATTTGCCGCCTTGAAGTAACGAACGTTGCACGCGGGCAAATCACCTTGAGGTTATCTACGTCTTCGTGGCGTTTCGAAGTCGTGATTTAGTCGTAGGAATTTTCATCAGCGGAGTCCTCTGCGTGAGAACATTAGCGACTCGTCGTTAACAAATAAACACGCATCCACTAATCCTCGATTCACTGTCGTCACTGTTCCACATTCGTAGACGTATAAAATGTTAAATTGTCGGGTTAGATAAAAAATTTACTCGGCATGATGGAGTTACATCGGTGAAACGAATCTTACATCCGATACTCGCGATGTTTACCGGCCCACGAGTGCACTCCGACGGACGCGCGAACAGTATTGATAGCACGACGGCGCGCTACTGATAGCAGCGTCTAAAGAGACAAACGCGGAACACTTCGACTGATACAAGAACCACGCGCCTGCGTCGTTGACGAAACCTCGAGCGATCTCGCGAGCGTGGAGGACCGTCTTCACGCTATTTACGAACCAAAGATACGAGAACGGTAACGCGTGGGTTTTTTAATATCAGCTCTGACGAGGGAAGTGTTTCGTTTATATCAGAGGTCAACGTCTCGAGAATATCGCGATAATGTCGCAGGGTCCGATCCGACCCTCGGCGTAACGGCACGCGCCTCTCGGCAAATCTACGCGTATTTGTTACAATCTACTAGAATTTTTACCAACGATCAAGGTAGAATCGGAGTTTCATCGTTACCTCGTAGAATGCTCGTCGCTTCGAGAACAAAAAACGCGATTCGCGACAGTCGGAATAAAAGTAACAGTATATCGAGAGGTACGATTCGATTACGAGCTACAAAAAGCCACATTTATGTGAGAATGATCCTCGTTTCATTCACCCTGTTTATAATTGCCGTACGAAGCTGGTGAAAAATGAACGAGAGTACGTTTGACGCGCGGACTGTGGAATTATTATTCTCTACTAATATCGATACTGAAACTAAAACGGCTTAACGTCGAAGTATTAAGTTGCAAAGTGATGCAAATTCGACGCTGAATCGGATTTGAAAATATATTTGGTAACTTTTGTACGACGTGTTCCTAATGTCCGTGCACTTGAGCGCAGGAGTGTAAGCTGATTGCCTATCGGCAGGCGCTACGAACGTTTTCGCCAGACGAGACGCGGAAATATTTGTTCATACGATTATCCTCAAAATGTGTTGGGTGAACGGAAGTTAACGTGATTGTAGTTGGATTAATACGAGTGCTACTAATTATGTTTAGTTTTTGTTGAATAGACGCGTTTCTGTGGCGTAGACATTGGGCGACGCTTACCTCTAGACGTTCAGTTGCTTTCAAGAGCCTTTCGTAATCGACGCATCCCTGAAGGGTGAGGAATTCCATTTTGTAGTCAGCATTGACCACTTTGTCGTTGATCAGTTCCAATTGTCGTTCGAATCTTCGCCAAAGACCAAGTCTGTGACGAAGTAGTTTCGAAAGTCTCGTGCAACGGGCTTCCAGTTCGGTGTGGTCTTCCTGTAGGTTGGAGATATCGCGACCGATGCCAACAGGCGAGACGGACATTCTCGTTCGCATCGGTAAAGTGTGGAGAGTTTGGCGAAGACGCATCAAGTCTTGCCAAACGATGGTCAACTCTTCGGCTACGCTGTGGCATTGATTTACGTAAGCGGCGACGACTTCGCTACTTTCACCCTCGCTGCCCTCGCAACCTTCGCATTGATCCAAAGCCAATGACAATTTTTGGTGGCCTCTGCGTACTCGAGCGAGACCATTCTGGAGGCTGTGCAAACGGTCGCGAAGAAGCTCGCCTGCTTCCAGTTCTTCGCTGAGAACTCCCTCGATACGGCGCGCCGATGACAAGAGCACACCGACTCTTTCGCTTTCCGCGGCGGGCAGGAAACCCAAACGCCCAAGTTCGTCTTCGATGGCAAGAACCCGGTCGAAAATGACCGACAACCGTTTCACGTAAAGCTCAAGTTCTTCTTCGGTTTTCAGTACACCGTGGAAGCCTTCTATGGTCATGCGAAGCTCGCTCAGTTCTCTTTCCAAAAGCTTCAGTTTGTCGTTGACCGACACGTCCTCCGAAGACATGGTCTCTGCGACCGCAGCGTGAATCCTGTTGATACCCTCGCTCACGCTTTGCCAACGGTCTTGGATCTCGCCATGGAATTGTCGTTGCAGCATCTCATCGTAAAGCGGAATAATCCGCAGAGCTTGCTCGAATTTGTTATCCGCTTCGTTTCTAATATTCTTGTGTACTTCGTACTGAGCCTTTATTTCCTGAAACATGCGGATAAAATTCATCGGATCAGGGAAATCTTACACCACTTTAAGCCTCTATTTTCGACGCCATGCCTTTCGGAGTAAAAAAGCTTCGTTCTTTTTTTAGGCCGTTGTGAAAACACTCTGTTCTAGCATTAACGGACCCACACGTATGTTTCGAGCTGACGGAGCTAACGCTCCAAAGCCGCGCATATTTTTGTTGTCGCATCTCGAGTGAAAGGCTGAAATTCGTCTAAGAATATCAAAGATGATGGTGTACTCTCTCGTGGCATGGGGCCAATTCTATTTTAGAATTTGACCTGGATACACGAACGCGTCTGTTGCAGGCAAAAGAAAAAAAATAGGTAGTTCTCGGATACGAAGTCGTGTTAACTCACCCAGAATTGCCGCATGTTGCCGTCGTACGAATCGTTGACGAACGAGAGATCCTGCTCCACCGTGTTCATCCAAAACTCCAAACGATCCGTCAGCATTTCTTGCGCCGTCCAGCTATCCTTGAAATTCAGAAGTCTTCGCAATGAACCATCGACTTCCTTCTGTAGCTTGATGATCACGTCCAATGCCTCGCCGTAGCGATCTTCCGGATCGTCGATCTCTATCAGTTCCTTCAAGCTACGCGCGACCTCCAGTAATCGAATAATTCGGGCATGATGCGTGGCTATGTCGGAGGACAAGGACTGAAACAATTGCATATTTTTAATACTCTTTGCTACCAGCAGGATCTACGCGTCAACATCGATAAACCAATGTTGGGTGGCGCCATGAAAAGACATTTCGTCACGCTCACCTGATAGAGGGAAATATACTGGTCGTAGTCCGATGACGTGACTGTTTCCAGATCCGGTACGCGCTGGTGCGCGACACCGAGCCAACCCCTCTCCTCTTTGAATCCTTGCTCGAGGTGCATCCATTTCGAGGCTGCCGACGCCATTTGCTGCGCGTGAACGTCGGCCTGATCGAGCAGCATGGTTGCTTTGTGATGAAGCTCCTGATGTAGTTTCGAGTGTTTCGCTCTGGTTTCTCGATCCAGATCACGTTCCAACGACTCGAGAAGGCCGAGGCAATGATTGAGATGTACGAAGAACTTTCTATTGTTCTGCATCGCGTCCTGCAAATTTTCCAAGCTCTCCACCGATTTCGGATTATCGAGGTAGCTTTCGGCGATTTCGGTTGTTTGAGCAAATTCCTGTAACGTGTGCTCGTACTCCTCGGCCAATAAGAGACACTGGATCAACGGTTCTCTCTCCAGTAAAATTTTGTCTTCGATCATTCGAGTCATATCGTGAGAGGTGTAAACCACCTCCGGGATACTTTTCCCAGGATATTCCTGCAGGAATAATTTCGCAGCGGAAACAAGCCTTTCAGTTTTCCACGCGTGACAACGATTCGTGTTCTCGATTTTGTCAAGCTCTTGCAGCTTCCACTGAGGCGAACCGTCGCTCTCGATTATCTTGTCCAGATGCCTACGCTGCTCGTCAACAAGCCCAAATACGTTGTCGACACCGTTCAAGAACTCGTCCCAACGGATCAGCTCCTTCGTCGTCTGCTGTTCGCCATCGTCGGTAACGTTCTCAACAGCTCGGACCTGCGATTCCAACGCGTTCAGACACTCAACGATCTTGCTTCGTTTTTCTTCGGGGAATTGAGAATCAACCTCCGTCCAAATCGAGTCCAGTTCTCGGAAGCTTTCCTCGACGTGGGCAATCTCCTCTTTCAGCTCAATGAAAGTTCGAAGATCGTCGTGCGAAGGTCCCTGTTGACCCTCTCTGCTCATGAGAATACGATATTCCACGTGTTCCAGCCAAGTCGTTATCGTCTGTACGACAGTGATGAACGTGTGCTCGATTATCACGGTGTCGCGTTCCTCGACAGCCACACGCAGCTGGCCCAAACCTTGTTGCACCGATCCACTCAGCGCGTCTATAGATGCATCAGAGACGACTTGATCCAACGATGCGATGTACATTATTTTCGACAGGTGACTCGTCTGTTTCGCGTTTTGACTATTCCTCACGCGATCCGCTATTACCTTCGTGGCTCTCGTACGCTGAGCGACTTGTTGATTCTGTGGTAAACCGTATTCCAGCGATTCTGCGAGAATCAAAGCTGTAGGACTCGGTGTCTTTCTAGTAGGAACATGAGAGATCAAAAGCCGATCTTCCCAAGATCGCGTGGGACTGGTATCGGTTTTTTGTGAAGCTGAAAATTTCGGGGATTCTCGTTCCGAGAGAGTTTCCGCGTAGGATTTCACACTGGTCTGCAACGGGCCCTCGATATTTTTGGTAATGATCGATTCCATCGGAGACAAAGGTTCTTCCGTTGTATCCATAGGTTCGGAAGATGTGACTATTGTGATGCCTCCTGGCAAAGGTGAGTGAGATTTGGCACTGGGCCAAACCGTTGTAGACGAAACTTCCGTCGATTGGCTCGGGGAAGCTTGATGCTCGACGAAGCTTGAAAACGATTCGGTACGTTCCGACTGCTTACTTCTCGAAGCTGACTCAGCAGTCACGTGATCGTCCTTAGTTTTACCGTCAGATGAGATCTTCTGGGAGAGAACATCCGGTTCTTGCGGGGGTTTCTTCGTAGGCTTTTCAGGCACTTTCATCGCGCTAGCATCCAAATCCGTGATGACTTTGCTTACCACGAAACCACCGACTTCGTCGGAAGAATCGTGGGGCGAGGTGGATCTGGCGCGATCCGAATTTTTCTTCGCTACGTCCGAGTAAGATAATTTTGGGATCGATTCCAGAGTCGCGACAGGGTGACCAAATATAGTTTCGAGATCTGCTCTCTCTTTAGTGGACGGTGCGGGTTCTCGTACCTCGCTGGACTTGTACTTTCGTTTTCGTCGTTGCCTCTTGCCAAGTTTCGACGTGTCATCCTCCAAGCTGGCGATGTTCTCCGACAGTTCCTCCGTAATGCTCGTGTCCTGCGAAGTCTCGTTGAAGCTCTGAGCGTAACTTTCAGGAACCTCGATCGTTGCTTGCACGTGAATTTCGAAGGATGTATCCGTCGACGAATCTATTTCTGGTGTCGAAACCGCCACAGGTTCTGGATCGGGCGTAACAACCTTCGGTGTATCTATCGCTATCGTATCCGTCTGTTGTACCTTGGTATCCACAGATTTCAACGCGACGGTGTTTTCTTTCTTAGGTGTAGTTTGAACGCATGTTTCAGAGGTAACAGGAACGACTTGAACGCTTCCTTCCAACGTTGGAGTAAGCTCGTGACTCAGAGTTTGCATAGAGAAATCCACAGACGCCATGGGAATAAGAGTTTGGGACTCTCCTTCGATGGTCGTCTTTGCTTCTTCCAGGCTGGTTTGTATCGGCTGTTCAGATGATGCTATTGGTTCTGGAGTATCCGCTCTACTCGTTTGCACCAAACTTTCCATGGTTGGTTCCGGTGACTTCGTCTGCATCTCGTTGTCGCACGTGACGACAGGCCTGGGACTATCTTTTGGAGTCGTCTGAGTCTCGGAAGTTCCAATTTCTCCAAGTTCTGGAACATCGGTTTGTGCTATAGAATCTTCCAGCTTCGGAATTTCGGGACTAGCAGCAGCGCTGGTTTGAATGTCTATTTCCGTAGTGGCCACTGGCTCCGGCGTAGTCGTCTGCATAGTTGCCTCTTCTAAGACAACCTTCTCGATCGGTGACGGCGATGGAGTCGTCTGTTGAACGCTGTCTTCGAGAACTGCTGGAGGGTCGGGCGTCGCTGTTTGAGTGTCGATTTCTACAGTCGTTATTACTGTCGTCGGTGACGTTTGGGACTCGATTGCTGTGACTTCAACGAGTGTCGTTTGAACATGAACGTCTTCAGTTTCAGATGGCAGAGCTGCGACTGGACTTGTCTGGACGCAGATCTCTTCGGTAACAGTTTTTTCAGGTTCGAATGGACTCGTTTGCGCATGAGTCTCTTCGGTACTTGGTACCTCAGGTTGAACTGGGCTAGTTTGAACGTAGATCTCTTCGGTGAGAGACTTTTCAATCTCTTCAGGTACGACAGGGCTAGTTTGAACGGGGATTTCTGAAACTTGAGGCACTTTCGGTGGAATGGGACTAGTTTGTACGTAAGTCTCTTCGATCACGACTTTCTCAGACTCGATAGGACTCGTTTGTACATGGACCTCTTCGACTTCAGTCTTATCAACTTGCACGGGACTCGTTTGCACGTCGTGATCCTCCAGGTTCGGTTTTTCTGGTTCGATCGGACTCGTCTGAACGTAAATTTCGTCGATGATCGGTTTCTCCATAGGACTCGTTTGGACGAACGTCTCCTCCTGCACGATCCTCTCGGGCTCGACGGGACTCGTTTGCGCGTACGTTTCTTCCACGACTATCTTTTCAACTTCAATCGGACTCGTCTGAACAAATGTCTCACCGACGATCAGTTTCTCTGGCTGAACTGGACTCGTTTGCACGAAAGACTCCACAATTTCAGGCTTGTCTTCTTCTACTGGACTGGTTTGGATCGCATCGTCTTCCATGGGCGTGGGCGATGGCGTGACAGTCTGCATGGCCAGATTTCCAACTTCAGGTGTATCTGGCTTGCTCGTTTGATTAGAGACATCCATGGCAGGCTGCGGTGAAGTCTGCATTTCTATGTGGATCTCTTCGGTCCGCTCTGTTTGCATTTGTTGTTCCTTGTTCTCGGCACCAGGCTCCGGCGAAGTCTCTACCAAACTAGTTTTCATCTCGGCTGTTTCCGGTGTCACATTTCCCGCTGCAACGTCGCACGTTTCAACGAGAGTTTGCGTCTCATTTTCGATTTGTAGTGGCTTACGTTCGGCCGTAGCATCTTCTTTCTTTTGCTTTCGCTTCTTGCTGCTTTTATCCGCTCTCGTACTTTCACCTTCGCCGGATAACGTTCCATTCGTAAACTCAGCTTCGTCCGTAGTTGTCTTAGGAATTTCCGACGCCTCCTCGTCTTTTGTTTTTACCTTTTGTTTCTTCTTTTTCTTCTTCTTACTCTTCTTCCCTTCACGCTCGTCGTCGTCGGCTAAAGATAGCTCCTCCACCGTCGTTTTGTCCTCCGGCTCGTAGCCGTCATCCGGCTCCGAATCGTCGTCTCGGAAGGTCGATATCAATGAGGAAGGTTCAGTGAGATCCTTCAGGTCCGGTTGCGGTTGTACGCTGCTTTCCTGTCTCGAAGAATCGGACATCGGTACATTTATGTCAATCGAATCGGCTATAGTCGTGGCAATAGAGGCGCTCGAGTCGTCGGTCGTGAATTTTTCCTCCGCTTCAGTTTTATTTTTATGCTTTTTCTTTTTTCGTATCTTTCTGCTCGTCGTACCGTCGGAATCGGTCTGCTCGGACAACTCGTAGTTCGTAGTCGTTTCTTTTTCAGCTGTCTCAAGAGCACTGGTTTGCACCAGCTTGCTGTTAATCACGTGCACCGTTTCCTTCTCCACTGGTAAATTGATAGCTACGTCCTCCTTCACGATGTGATAAGGAGCTATCTGGGGTCGTTCCGCTTGCGTGACTACCGAAACCGATGGCTCCGATTGCTCATCCTTATTTTGGACCGACAACGATATTTCCACCTTTTCCACTACCGGTTTGTACTCCGATCCACAGGAAACGGACGTCCATTGTAGATCTTTCGACGCGTTGGCCCTTTCTTCGACTAAGAACGCATCGACCAAAACTGAAGCTGATCCTGATTTATCTGTGGTTTGATCGGCGGACAAGTGCAACTTTTCACCCGACTGTTTGACAAAGTCGATGGTCTTCGTCGACGAAGGCTCTGGTTCCGTTGCCTGAGCTGCAGTCGGGATATTCTGAGCTTCCACTGCTAATTTAGACGACTCTACTCCCAACGTTTCTATTCCCGTTCTAGACACTTTCATTGATTCGATTTTATCAGCTTTTTTTATCGTAGGATCTTTCTCCGGTGATTTCGCTGAGAGCGGTGTAGTATCTTCTGGTGCTTCGGTTCTCTTTTCTAATATAGAGATACTCGCTTTATTACTTTCTACGGTGCTGCTAGCTGCATGCTCTACTAGTTCTACCGTGCCTGATTCTAGTTCGAGGACGTGTGTGTCGTCTTTACTTGGTGCATCAGACTTACACTTAGCTCGCGTAACGACCGCGTCCTCGGCAAAGGTAGTTTCGATGGAAGGTTCCGTTTTTGTATTACCAATCGACACGTCGTCGATGGAAGTCTGGAAAATTTCAGATTTCTCAATGTTGATCAGCAATTGGCTAGGATCCGTTGAACGTGCTTGCGACTCAATTACCTCGACGGGGAAGCTTTCCATCTCGTGTTTCTCAGTTACGATCTTGTTCTCGACAACGTCTGATTCCTTGCTTTTCGGCGTATCGACGCGCGTAGGCGAGTCCTCGGCTACGGATTTAGGAGTATCCGGTCGCGTCTGACTGGTCTCCGCTTCGGGCGATCTAATCGGCGTGGCACTCGCACCGGTGTCTGATTCTTTGCAGACCCGTTCGTCGACGGCAGGCTTGACTTCTGGAAGCTTGGATGTCATGTCCTTCGCGAAGGGTCCGAAGAAAGGTCCTTGCATCGGACTTCCAGGCGTGTGTGGTGTCATAGAAGTTTGAAGAGGTTGCTGTTCAACTTTCGCATATACGTTCTCCGCTCGTTTAGATATGCTCTCGACGTTGGCGTCGAAGATTTTCTCATCGTCGTTTCTCGTTACGTTGATGCTTATGTGTGGTATATCTTGTTCGTCGATCTCGACCTCTTCCGGCTCTTCTATAACCTCCTCGGTGGTCGTTTCTTGACCGTCGACGATCGTTACTCTGCGAATAGTTCGCCTGGTTCTTCGTATCACGCGTCTAGTTACCTGCTGAACCACGGCATGAACGCTGGATGTAGTAGTCTGGTATTCTCCACCTTCCAACACCGTAGGCTCGCCTTCGAATTGGTTCGTATTCACGTCTTGAATGGTTCCTCGAATAACTTGGTGAGAATATCGTGGTCCGGTCTCGAATTCCTCCACGTTCACCTCGGCGCCCGGTGCACCGGTCGTCACGCGTCCACCGTAGGACTGTGTGGTCGAGAGCTCGACCGTTCCGTCGGGTTTCGAACGCGTTACAGTTACCTGTTGGCCTCTCATCATGGCCTCCGAGAAAGCTTGAGTTACCGGAGGATTGTCACCCACGGTAGTGGACAAAGTTGTCAATTGCTGCTGGGTGGTTTGCTGACTAGTGACAAGAGTGCGTCGAAGTTTGCGCACGATAATTCTCTTCGTTCCATCAGCATCGACGACAACCTCTGTGGTCGTATCATCGGGTTCGGTGAGCACGGTCTCGAAAGCTTGAGGAGCAGCGTGTGAAATGTTCAACTCCGAAGTCGCGTTTTCAGTTTTCTTAGCGTCCTGATACTTCATGTCAACGACGATGTCGTCGGGCATAGATCCGGCTTGCTCACCTCGAATGAAATCGAGATTGGGATTCGAGGGGACGTTTTTCGTGGCGATCTCAATCACGTCGTGATTCCCATCCGACGTTTTGAGGATCTTAATCGTTTCTTGCGATTGAACGGATCCAACCATCGTCGACGCCATCGTCGATACATGCGGCTCCATAGTTTGCGATTCCGTCGACACAGGGACCTGCGTAGTCGAGGTCTGTTTCGTAAGCTGAGCTGGTTTTTCGACCGGTACCGGAGACAACAGCAGACTTTGGCCCGTCTGCAGCGAGACGTCAGCTTGCGATGGCAACGAACGAGCATCTTGTTCCAAGGAGGAATGTATGGACGGCGCTGAATCTAGCGTGCCATCGCCATGTTCCGATGCATAGTCTTCCGCGCGTGCCATTTCTTCTTGCTCCTCGATTTCCTACAATGTAAATCATAGGATAGCTACAGAACCAATACAGAGCACACGAAAGATTTATAGACTTGTCATTTCATTCCTATCAACTTCATTCCATTTGTAAAATTCAAGGACAATACTGATCTACGCGCAATTCATTCTCGTTTTTATCCTCGAAGGTGCGTATTTTTTCACGAATGAACGTTACTCCGCGTCACGACTGCGAAACTTGTAATCGGAATAAAATGACAAAGTCTATTTTTATCGTGAGTTGCGCTGGGCACGCGGTAAGTATTGTTATTTTACTCGTGATACAGAGAGCTACGTGTTCGTAAGCAAGGGATTATCGGAGACTTGACACGAACCATCATCGGAACGGAATGACAACAGATTGCAACTGCGAATGTTTTGACTCTACTCTCAGAATAACTACGTTCGCGAACCGCGCTAGCAGCACTACTGGTCAATTAGATTCGTTGCACAACGAACTTGGCACTTGTACTGATCTTTGCAACATTGCGTTGGGTTCGCTTCGAAGCAATGACCTCGCAGGCAATAGACGAAAAAGAAAATAAATAATCCCACGAGGGAAAGCTTTACCAATCACGAACGTAGATTGGTCTCCGTCTACGATTATTTGAACATGGATGCCGAGTCGACATTTCTGATAGTTTTTCGAACTTGTCGAGTGTGACCAATATTCCGCGTTAATTACTTTAGAATATCTTTTTCGAATACGCGTGCAACTTTTGTTATCATATGGATCGCGTTTTTTTTTTGTTGGAATACGTGAAAATTTTATTCTGACTGATGTGGTATTCGCAAGTGGATGGTCGTTTGAAAGCTTTATTCAATTGAGCACGTAACACATTATACAAATAGATATGCAATGACGAAGGGAATTAATGACAAAAGTTTAATTATATCAAAGTACAGTGAAATATGAACATTCCTTAATTACATGCAATACCTACGGTACATCTATCTTTTTACAATGACAAATATATATAAATATACATAAATAATACTAAGTATGATTTAAGCTATGATAAAATGACGTGTGAAAATATAAAATAACGTACACGATGCGAGATGATGCGAGCATAAACATGTGATGTGTTCAGTAAATCACAAGCAATATTTTCAAATCGTTCCTTCATATCCACGATACTGGCAATTCTTTGAACGTTTTGCGAAAAAATCTACTTGTAATTCGCTGAATTGCGTGATTTGGCATAGAGACGTGAGAGAAAGTTGATTGGGCGCAGCTTAATCGAAAGACTATGAATGATATTCCATTCCGCTGACTGGCTAAATACGAGCACCATGTTAAAACCACCGCCACCGGATATACATGTATATGCTATTTATATATATATATATCTACATACTATCACCAATATAGCCCCATGCATCATGCTCCGTGTAATTGATGCGATGAAGATGTTTACAAAGCGGTTAGACGCATAGAACCTCAGAATCCTGTTCATTCTGTTTCTCCAGTTTCTCCTTCTTTATCGACAAAGTTTTAAACATCGATTGGATAGTAGGAAAAGGGTTGAGCGTATCGATTCGAGTGATTCGCGATTTTTCTTATCGTCGTTTCAATCGAATCAGCGAAAGTTGATGAGATATTCGAGATTAGGAGTGAAGTGATTAAATACGAAGGCGTACGGTGAGCCGATTGAAATATTGACCGTGAGATGATGGAGGAGCGTGAAAAAGACCAGCGTACTCTACAAGCTCGCTTGCGTTAGCAAGACGCCCGAGAGATCGGCTAGAAGCGAACCCCGCCACCGTAGCGTGGAGTGTTGCGAACAGTGCAAAAGCCCCGAGATGTTGTAAGCATCCAGTACCTGCTGCTTGTGCTGGAGTCGCGTCATCATATCCTCCAGGGCCTCCCTCATGACCTTGGCAAGGTTACACACTTCGGGGAACGACTCCAGTTCGATGACTCGTCTCTGGCGATTGATTACTTCTTCCAACAATGCCTGTAGAGTTTCGGGAGGCTTGTATCCAATTTTTCCAATGGACCACAACGCGAGTAATAGTGGGCAAATGTAACAATACAAACCTTGCACGACGCGGTGGTATTTCTTTCGTGTATCGTGGCGATGATAGTCCTGAGCCAGATGTCCGTTTCATCCAGGAATGTCATGTACGTTCGGACTTCCATTTGACGTCGTTCTTGGGCGCTACGTGCGTTTTCTAGCGCCGTTGTGCCTTGTTCGGCTTGCGTCAAAAGGGTTATTATTCGCGTACGGATTTCTTCTAAAATCACGTACAGCTGTTGAGTTTGCGAATCTCTCGGTATTCGCGTCAGATCGTTACTGATTCTAGATGCTTCCTTGTCGTACAGTTCCAAATCGGCGAGTATCGTCTGGAAAAATTGAAAGTAAATGACAAATCCCCTCATTTCTTCTAACATCTTCGTTAATCGATTTCAGTCTGATTTTGCCAGAAAGTGACGCAGTGCTACTGTCAACGGTTACTGCGACGAGCTAGCTGCGCATCGCGACTACGACGTGATGGTAATATACTGATGAGACAATTTGACATTTGAGCTGTGAATCTCACCACGAGAGCTGAGAGCATTGACTGTAGACTGTCTCCGGGTAAAGATCCCAAGGATAGCTCGAGTCGCGTCACAGCCATCTTCAACGAATCAATGTCACTCGAAACGGATTCCTAAAACAGGCCATAGATCAGCACAATGTTCACGAAAGTGAGTGTTGTGACAACGCTCAACGCATGCCGTGCACTCGACGATCTCCGATCTTACTGAAGGCGACGGATTAATATATTAGCTTCACGGAACTCAGCAAACCTGTCAATTAACATAAACGTAGAACAAATTTAAGAACGGACAAGCTGAACTGACTTGCAACCCAAGACGACTCTGGGTGTTTGAAGGGACACCCAAGTTACGACGCGGTGTTCACAGTCGAGTCCGGGGGTTTCAGTTCAGTTCAGCGCAGGACAACGTGGCGAAGAGTAACGATCACGATCGACCGTTACTCGGCAGCGAGGGTTCGCTCTGTACTCGTCGTAGAGCGATAAGGAATGAGGAATAGCGCAAGCTGTAGATGACGATTAGATGATATGTTGTGACATGCAAGGTGAGGGCGAGCCGGAAGCAAACACCTGGTATACAACGCGTCAATGGCGACAACAGTAACAAATTGTAATGTATAAACAAAACTGTACTGGCTGGTAAAAAAAGTTGAACAATTATTGAGCAATGGCAGACTGTGTCGCACCTTGAGCCTTCGGCTTCTTTCGGCTACGGCCACGGCCGTTGCCACGGTCTCTCTCTCCACCTCCCGAAGCGAACTCCAGTGCTGCATGGACGAATCACTCTGTCTACCTAAAGATGAAGACGGGTGCGGCGGTGTTTGGGAAAGGAGAGAAGACGCGGTTGAGGTTGAGGTCACGGAAGGAGGAGGAGTATTAGGAGAGTCTAAGTCGGTAATAATCTCTTCTGCCATTTTGCGAACTAACTCTGACGTATGGTCGGTTCCCGAGATTTGTTCTTCCTGCCCGTATATTTGTTCGGTAGCTAAGTAAGTACTATAATCCGTCCAACTACCAATTCCACCCGGAAGATCCGCGACTAAACGTTCCGTGTGAGGCGCACTCGACGAATTTGATGGCAACGTCTCGGATGGACCCTTCGGATTGTCGTCACCCGAATTTCCACTGTCGTCATTGTCGTCATCTTTATCGCGTGGACCCTTATCGCTCGCGAAACCGTCATCCGATTTAGTTTTCGCGGAATTCGCCAACCTCTCAAACAACATACGCTCGGCCTCGTGGTAGTTCCACTTTTCGAACCAAAATCCACCGTCCAGAGGTATGAATCGCGTTAACGCGGCTTCGCCGGTTTCTTCGTGTTTCACAACAGGTTTCGCGACAACGAGAACTTCGTCGTCGATGTAAAATTGGACCTTGGCTTTTGGTGCATCCGGTTGTGGTGTCTCAGACTTTTCGCGTGTTAATTCACGAGTCTCGAGAATTTCCTGGTTCACGATCAGTTTCTCCTTCACTTCTTTCAGTGGTTTTTGGGTGAATGGAGGACGCTCCGCGTTCTCGCTTCCTGATTTGTCCACCGGATCGATAGGTGTTTCTACGATCGCTGATTGCGAAATGATCTGCTGTCGATCGTTTTCATGTTCAGAAGACGCATTGCCTCTTTTCTCAACTTCTCTACCAACAGCCGATTTCGATTGGGACTTAGCTTTTGGTTGTTCGTCAGGCCAGCTCTTGTCTCCACTTTTTTCCACCACGGATTTTTCAACTACGATAGTTTTCTCGTCGCTCTTTGTGTCTTTCCTATCTTTAGTTCCAGATTTCTTGAGATTTTCCGCAGTCTTTGATTTCCTCTCCGCTTCCAACACAGCCACCACCTCTTCAGCTTCACTTTTCCTCGTAAGTTGGTCTTGCTTTACAGGTTTCTGCTCTTCCCTGATGCTATCGACTTTCTCAGAGACGGGAGTCTGCATTCGAGCACTTTCATCTTTAGCCTGTGGTTGATATTTTTCCGAAACTACTTTGTCCTTCGACTTTTTGTCTCTCTTAGCTTTGGCAGTCGTTGAATCCTTGGTTTTTACACAGACATCGACAGCTACTCTAGTCTCCTCAGTTGCAGGTGCAGCAGCAGTTTCAATTTTGACTGCTCCAGAAGGAGAGCCTGTTGCAATTTCTTTCTGCGCTTCTGCTACTTTTTCAACTCCACTTTCAATCTGTCTACCGGATGTCGTGTCGGATTCAACCTTTTTGCCTTTTTCCGGTTCGGACACAGTTGATGTCTTCGAAACAATTTCTTGGGATGCTTCTTCCCTTACGTCCCCTATTTTGGCAGATATTAATTGCACTTCGCTCTGGATCGTCGTCTCAGAAACGGTCGTCTTCACCTGACTTTCTTGAACCTTGGATCGATCCTGTTGATTTGACACCACAGCTTTTGGCAAGCTGCATACCTGCTCAACTTCTGTCGCATCTGCAGGCTTAGGCTTCTTTTCAGCTGCTGTTTGTTCCAATTTAGTTGTAACCTGCTTTGATTTTTCAGGTTTCACCGTCGCATCTCGAATCTGTTGCGAGGGTTCTAGTTTCGTGATGGTATCTTCGATCGTCGTAGTCGATTTGAATTTACCCTTAGAAGTCTTTCTTTTCACAGTCGATTTCGCATCTCCGGGTTTTGCACACACGTCGTTAGATGAAGCGGTGTCTTTGGGTGCTTGTTGATCACTCGATTCGGCCGGTAGCGGCGATTTTGTAGCCTTGGATGATTCCGGTTCCTTCGGAGTTAGTATCACTTCGTGCGTTTTCGAGATTTCAGTAGCGGCCGTTTGCAGCGTGGTGAATTCTTGTGTCGTTAATTTACTTTCATCCGCTGTCGGTATGACCTTTGTTGCTGGTTCAGTTTCGTCGCCTTTGACTGGAGGAATTTCCTTAGGTGTGAGGTCTATCGCAATCTCGCTACTCTCTTTCTTCTGACTTTGTTTCTGCCCTTTTTGGGACTCCTTCGACTTGGTAGACTTCTTAGATGTCTTTTCCGTTACCGATTTTTGTTCAGTCAGTTTATCGTTAGACTTTTCGACGACCTTGACAGCTGACTCAGGCTGCTGTTGTTGCGATTCGACTGCTGTTACCGACTGCTCAATTTCCTTGATTGCAATTATCGATGGCGCATCTTTTACTACCGTTTCTTCTTTCTGCTCTACGTTAGGTTTTGGTTCTTTGATAATTCTCGGGTCTTCGGTTGGTTTATCTTTCTGCTCCTTTGCAGAAAATTTAATTAGCGTTTCGACCTCTACGGTTGAGCTGACAGTTGTTTCTACCTTCGTTTTTTCTTTCGTTTTGCTCTGATCACCCAGTTTGCCTTGTTTCTTGGTTTTTCCATCCTCTGGAAGTTTCTGATCCTGAGGCTTCGCCGCAGGCTCTTTGGAATCTCCTATAGCTCCAGTTTTCTCTTTCGGTTGTGATTTATTTTTGTCTTTAGATTTCTTTGATTTCTTTTCAACGTCGGAAGTCTTATCTTCTTTGACAGTAACGGTTACATCTCGTTCGATTGTCGCTGTAGCAACTGACTCTACCAGCTTGGAATCGACTGTTGGAGTGACATCGTTCGTTACTGTTGTTCCGTCAGTTTGCGAAGTGAGGTCATCCGATGCCTTTAGCAGCTTTTCTGACTTTGCATCTTCTTGGGGCTTCTGCTCTTTGCCCTTCGTTTTTTGTTGATGCTCCTGAGATTTAGATTCAGTTTCCAAAGATGGTTTTGGTTGTTCCTTTGCTTTTCCCTTGCCCTTACCAGTCAGCTGGCTCTTAATGGTAGATTCATTTTCAGAGCTAGTTTTGTCTGGAGTGAGTTGTTCCTTTGACTTATCTTGGATTTGCTGGTTCTTCGAGTCTGTCTTCTGATCAGGTTGTTTAGTCTTCGGTGCTTCTTTCTGCTTAGTAGAATCATCCTTCTGATCAGGTTGTTTGACTTTAGACGGTTCTTTACGTTTCTTATCTCTGCCTCGTTTTGGCTCCTTCTCCTGCGATGTAGTGGTTTCCGCTTTGTTGTCCACGTTTTCCGTCACGATGTTCGATTTTGGTTCCTCTTTTTCCCGAGGTACATCGTCTTCCTCGACCTTCTTATCAAAATCTTGATCTGCTATCTCGTGAACTCGCAGCACAACTTTCTCTCCTCGTCTAGCACTTCGCGAGCGTGATCTAGATCTTCTGGATCGCAATTCTTTCTTGTTCACGAATTCCATGAAGCCCTGCTCATCCACTTGCACTATATTTTCAATAGGCTCAGGTTCTGGCGCTTCGTCGACTAGAATTTGCACGTGTGGGACGTGTTGCGGTTGTTTTTGAGGTGTACTATGTTCGCGTGTCGTTACCACAGATTCGACGAACGTGGAAGTCTCGGTGGTCCTTGTACCGACTATTGCTGCCCACGACTTCGAGTCAGATCTTTCAGTAACGGTTAATGTCGTGTTCTGACCTTGAGGCAATTCTTCGGCAACGGATTCCTCTATCTCGTCTGCCCAAAGAGACGGTTGTTGTTGGTTGTCCTTGTCATCGGTAATCACCGAGGGTTCGTGAACCTGCGTTGAAAGTTCCAGTGCCAATTCAAGTGGTTGCTTGTTTTCTCCCAGCGCGGCGGTATCCTGAGCTGTTGGGACATTTGCTACTTCTATGTTCAATACATCTCGTCCACCAGCCGTGTCTTGACGCGGGCGAGCGTGAGTCGGAGACGTGTTTTCCTCCACTTTCACTTCAGCCTTTCCAGCACATGTCTCTGAGGATTCGGCTACCAATATTTCGGATTTAGTATCAATTGCAGCTGAGTCATAAGTCACGATGGTTTGTGTCGTCGAGCCGACAGATTCATCGGTGTGCGTTTGAGACGCAGGTTTTGACGAGTTAGCCACAATTGCAGCCCATGATTTACTGCCCGTATCTTTGGAGATGGTTTCCACTGACGTTGTGAAAGTCTCAACGGTTGCAGAAGGTTCGACCGATACAGTTTCTTCTCTAACTTGCGTTTCCGATTGTTTAACTTCGAAGTGTTTGTTTTTCTTCTTGTTTTTCTTCGGGGTTTTCACACTAGAAGCCTGTTCTTGAACGGGCTGAACTGCTTGTTGAGATTTGGAGGCAGGAACTTCGGTAGATTGTGAAGTCAATGAAATGTCAGTAGTTGCAGATTCCCCAACGTTTGATTGTATTTGCATGATTTCTGCTGTGATGAACTTTTCACTGTCGTGCTTACGACTCTCGGTGACAGGCTTATTCCCAACGATGGAAGCCCACGATTTTGCATTGGGATCGAGACGACTATCAAATTTGGTTGATCCATCTTTTGGGCGTGTATCCTCCGACGGCAGAGTAGTTTCTTGCCCAGCTTCTATCGTATGAGTAGTCTGATGTATTGCTTTAGTCACACTCTGTTGTTTCGTATGTTCTTCAAGCTGTAAGTTCTTGCGAGGTGCTGTCTTTTCTTCGAGAGTGACCCCATCTTTCGGGGGGGTATCCTTCAATTTTGCTTCTTTTTTACGTTTGCCAGTTTCCTTCGAAGTTACATCCGTTTTAGAGTCAGGCTTCTTGTCTTTTTGCTGAATGCTTGTGGGTTTCGTCTGCTTTTGTGAATCTGATTCAGCGGATACAAGTCCCACTTCAGTCGAGGCTGTGGGCTCCTTTTTCTCTGAGGATTTGATGCTTACTACTGGTTTTGTTTCAACTTTTGTCGTCGCAACGTCCATCTGGTCAAAATCATCGTCGTCGATAACCACGTTCGTATCAAGTACGTTCATCCAAAAGTCATCAGATGATAGATGTACTGATTTCGATGGATCTTTAGACTTCGTGTCGATGCTCGTAACAACTTCTTGTGACTTGTTCAGAATAGATTCTTTCGAGGATGTTTCCTGTTTTGAAATAGTTATTGTAGATGTTGGAACAGTCTTCAACTCAGATTGATGGGTAACCGCATCGTGCGTAGCTGTTGTCGTATTCTTCAACTTTTCAGCGAAAGATTGTTTTCTATTCGAATCAATTTCAACTTGCTCCACAACCTGAGACTGGCTTATATCCTGATGTCTCTCGATTTCTGTCGGTTTTTTGGCGAGTGGTTGTTCCTTTATCTCTTCCTTAGAGTCTTCAGGTAGCTTCTTAACGAGCTCTTCAGGTTGTTCTTTAGGTAGTTTCCGAGCTGGTTTTTCTGGTTTGTCTTTTAATTCTTCCTTGGGCGTTTCCTCAAGCTCCTTTTTACGTTGTTCCTTCGGTTTCTCTTTCAACTTTTCCTTAGACTGTTCCTCAGATTTTTCATTCAGTCGTTCTTCAAGCTGTTCCTTCGGCTTATCTTTAAGCTGTTCTTTAGATTTTTTCTTGGGTTGTTTCTTAATTTCCTTTTCAGACAGTTCTGCAGATTGTTCCTTAGATTTTTCCTGAACTTGTGCCGTAGATTCCTTATTTGATTGTTCTTTAACTTGTTCTACAGGCTCCTGCTTAACGCGTTCTTCAGGTTTGTCTTCAGGTTTTTCAATGAGTTTCTCCTTATGTTGGTCTATCGATTGCTGTACAGTCTGTTTCTTAGACTCCAGGTCAATTTGATCCTTAGTTTTTTGCCCTGACTGCTTCTTAGTCTGTTTTTGTTCTTCGGGCTCCAATTTAGGTTCTTCCTTAGCCTGCGATTTCGGTTCTGGTTTTCGTGGCTGCTTAGGCTCTTCTTTGAGCTCTTTTTCAGTCTGTCCCTTAGGTTTGTCAACCTGTTCTTTCGGTCGTTCGTCAAATTGCTCCTGAGTTTGTTCCTTGGCTTGTGTTTTAGATTCTTTTGGGACTTGCTTTTTGTTCTCATCTGCAGCTTGTGTCACAGATCTTTCCTTAGTTTGTTCTTCAGTTTGCTCAAGTTTTCTTTCGGGTTGTTCTCCAATATTTTTCAATTTCTGTTCTTTGGCCGGTTTCTTCGACTCTTTTCTAGCTTGCGTTGTACGCTGTTCCTTGGGTGACTCCCCAGCCTGTTCTTTTGTAGTTTTTTCGGCTTGTTCCTTCAGCTGCTTCTCAGGTTGGTCTTGGACTGGTTTTTTAGATTGCTCCTCAAGTTGTTTTTCAGGATGAACTTCGGGCTTTTCTTCAGGCTGTTCCTTTGGCAATTCTTTAATTTGTTTCTGTTGTTCTTTTTCAGATTGTTCTTTGAGAGGTTCTTGAACCTGTTCTTTTAACATTTCTTGAGTTTCACTCTCAGAACGCTTCTGTGATGCATTTGTACGCTGCTTTTTGGATTGTTTTTTAGCTTGCTTCGTAGTCAGTTCCTCGGATTGCACTGCTGATTTCTGCTCGAGCTGTTTCTGAGACTCTACTGTAGTGATTTCTGTAATCTGTTTCTCAATTTGTTTTTCAGTCTGCTTCTTTGCTTCTCCCACAGATTTTGTTTCACGCGGTTCTTGCTTTGTGATCGATTCTGGGTGTTTGGCTTCAAGGAAATCGTCATCGTCGATCACAATATCTTCGTCCAGAATATCCATCCATGAATCATCGGATACTAGATGGAATACCTTTGGTGTTGTCTCAGATTTGATTGTCACTGTTGATTGACTGTTTTGCACCGAGTCTTTTGCAACAGTAATTGTTGTTGTGATGCGAGTAGATTCCGATTGTATTTTTGGTTTTAGATCATCCTCAGATCTCGCAGGATGCTTCACCTCTACGATCTTCTCTGATTCTTGTGACTTCTCTTCGGTTGTAGCAGAAATCGGATGACTAACTACTTCTTTAGTCTCAGCGATCAAAGTTGACGTCTCAGGCTGTTTTTTCGACTTTGTTGAGTCTTCAGGTGCAGCGGTCTTCTTTGTTCCTTTGTCCTTAGCCCGCTTCTTGGACTCTTTCGGAGATTTTACTGGACATACCTGTTCAGCAGTTTCGTCGGTCACGTGAACTACGACTGGTTCTTCAGGTTGCTTTTCAGATTTGATAGGAGCTTTCGGTTCATCTGCTTTCTTAATCTCTGTGACCTCCACTGTCTTTACAGATTGCTTCTCTGATTTGATTAATTCAGTCGAACTGACAGCACTCTCTGCCTCAGATTTTCCAGGTTTCTTCTGTGATTTAATTGGGCATACCAATTCATCGGATTTCTCTGTCTTCTGAACTTCAACCGGTTTCTCAGCTTGTTTTTCAGACTTGATAGTTGTCGGTTCCTCTACTTTCTTAGTCTCCGTGATCTCTACCGATTTTACAGATTGCTTCTCTGATTCGATTAGCTCTGCAGAATTAGCAGCGCTGCTGGCATCAGGTTTCTTAGGTTTTTTCTGCGGCTTTATTGGGCATATTAATTCCTCAGATTTTTCTGCCTTCTGAACTTCCACCGATTTCTCAGGTTGTTTTTCAGACTTGATAGTTTTCGGTTCCTCCACTTTCTTAGTCTCTGTGATCACCACTGACTTTACAGACTGCTTCTCTGTTTTGATTACCCCGGTAGAAATATCGACGTTCTCAGGCTCAGGTTTCTTCTTTGTTTTTATTGGGCATACTAATTCCGAAGATTCAGTCTTCTGAACTTCTACTTGCTTTCCGGGTTGTTTCTCGGATTGAATGGGGGTTTTCGGTTCCTCTACCCTCTTAGTCTCTGTGATCTCTACTGCCTTTACAGATTGCTTCTCTGATTCGATTAACCCTGCCGAACTAACGGCACTGCTGGGTTCAGGTTTTTTAGGTTTCTTCTGTGATTTAATTGGGCAAACCAATTCATCGGATTTCTCTGTCTTCTGAACTTCAACCGGTTTCTCAGGTTGTTTTTCAGACTTAATAGCTTTCTGTTCCTCTACTATCTTAGTCTCTGTGATTTTTACTGTTTCTACAGATTGCTTCTCTGCTCCGATTAGCCCTGCCGAACTGGCGACACTGCTGGCTTCAGGTTTTTTAGGTTTCTTCTGCGTTTTTATTGGGCATACCAATTCGTCGGTTTTTTCGGTGTTCTGAACTTCAACCGGTTTCTCAGGTTGTTTCTCAGACGCAACAGCAATTGGCTCATCTACTTTCTTACTTTCTGTGATCTCGACTGACTTTACAGACTGCTTCTCTGTTTTGATTACCCTGCTACAAATATCGACGTTCTCAGGCTCAGGCTTCTTCTGCGGTTTTAATGGGCATACCAATTCACAAGACTCAGTCTTCTGACCTTCTACTTGCTTTCCGGGTTGCTTTTCAGACTCAATGGGAGCTTTTGGTTTATCTTCTGTCTTACTCACTGTAGTCTCCACTAATTTCACAGATTGCTTCTCTGATTCGATCAACCCTGTAGAACCGACGGAACTACTGGCTTCAGGTTTTTTAGGTTTCGTCTTCGATTTGATCGGGCATACCAGTTCAGTAGATTCTTCAGTCTTCTGAACACCAACTGGCTTTTCAGGCTCAAGGGAATCTTTACGTTCATCCAACTTCCCAATTTCTGTGATCTTTGCTGACTTCACAGATCTCTTTTCTGCTTCGATTAGCTCCACGGATTTGTTGGCGTTTTCAGGTTGCTTCTGTGATTTAATTGGGCAAACTAGTTCAGCAGATTTATCACTCTTCTGAACCTCAACAGACTCCTCAGCTTTTTTCTCTGATTGAACAGAAGTTTTTGATTCGTCCACTCTCTTAGTCTCAGTTACCTTGGCTGGTATCTCTGGCTTCACTTTCGTCTTGTCCTTATCGACCGGATCGATAGCTTTCTCAGCTTCTACCTTCACAGTAGACTTCTCAGGTTGCTTCACCGTTTTTGCTAAATCTGCAGGCTCGACTACTTTCTTAGGCTCAGGTTTCGCAGGCTGTTTCTGTGATTGAATTGAACACACCATGTCAGCAGATTCTTTAGCATCCTGAACTACGACCGACTTCTGAGGTTGTTTTTCTGAATTTTCGAAATCTTTCGTTTGAGCAGGTTTCTTGGTTTTTTCGCTCTCCGTTGGTTTTCTCGACTTGAGATCCGAAGCTTTCTCTAATGGCTCGGTTTTTTTCTCAGACTCATGTTTTTCCGTAACATGCGTAATTTTGTCAGCAGTCGACAACTGTTTCGAATCAACTAATCGTTGCTCAGCAACGATTTGAATAGTTTCAGTTTTAATCGTTGAGGATTTATCTGAAACCGAATGAACGGATCCAGATTCGACCGCTTCTGAAGCTTCAGATTGTTTTGGTACGACGGATTCGACTGTAGTGTCGATTTTGGGTTTGGAGTCCGAGGATTCGCCCTGGATTTTATTTTTTACCCATTCCGATTCGAGTTCAAAGAAATTTATACCCGAGTATCTTGAAACTTCGGAGGACAGAGCAAGTAATCTCAACTCCGTTTCCGACACTTGTTTCACCGGAACAGTCGTCTCGTCTGTTTTTGGTTCTTTTAATTTGGAGTTTTGTACAATTCTTTCGATATCTGCGGAAGTTATCGGCTCAGCTGGTGGAGGAAGCGTTTGTCTCTCTACAGTTTTAGCAACGTGATACCGTCTGTGGAATTCTTCCTCGGCGTCCGCGTAACGATGATAGTCTAACCAATATGGTTGAATTACACTTGAGTAATACCTCGTAACTTCAGTCTTCACTTCATCCTTGCATTGATCTTTCACATCCGGCTCAACAGGAGTAGTAATTACCTCTTGATCCGCGGGTAGTGTTTTATTGCCAACTGCAAACCCTTCAGTTACTTGGACCTCCTCCCTATTCTTCTTATCTTGGTCCTTTATCACATTTACGATTTCATCTGGGAGTTTTTCTACTTCAGGCTTCGGTCGTGAGGGGATCTCCACCGATGTTACCGAAGATTCTATTACAAAATTGGCTGCTTTAGACTCTTCTGCACTGGATTTTGCCACAACAACGTTCGTTGTAGTAGTTTCTTTCACGATTTGCTGCGATTCCGTCTGGATAAATTCTTGTGGCAGAGCTGGACGCTTCTTGATTTTCTTTTTCATATTATTCTCGATACTTCTCATGAAAGCTTCATCTTCCATGGACAAATCGACCGGTTCTTCCTGCCTAACGTCTTGTTTATCGACAACCACGCTTTCAACTTGATCATCGACCTTCGAATGCTCGCCACTAGTGCTCCCTGACTTCGTCGTTCTATCACTGTCCTTAACGCTACCGAATAATGCAGTGTTATCGGGTTGAGATGTGGGACCAACGAGACTCGATTGATCGAGCGACAAAGAATCTGGAACTACGTCACCTATCGATGGAGCTACTCGATCTACGCTGCCCGAATCAACGTCACCAACCCTAGCATAAGTCAAAGTGAGAGTTGCCTCTACGGTCTCTGGACGCAAAGATATCAGTTCGGTTTCTTTAGTACCTACGGTTACAGGAAGCGGAACGTTCTCTAAGATTTCAACAGATTTTACAGACTTGATCGCGGGAGGTTTGATCTCCTCTGATCCGGCCGTCGTGGTCGTTACAGTGGTAACGGTTTTCTCAATAATCAGAGCTTTTCCCGAGGATATTTTCTCTCCGATCTTATTTGTATTCTTAGTATCAGCTTCATCCTCGGTTCTTAGGACAGTATCGCGCGCAGGCACACTACTCGTGTCCACAGTCTTAGCCTCAGTTGATTTACGACTGTCATCTCCCGATTTCATCTCTTTTCTGCCACTCGCCTTTGCTTGCTCTGGTTTCTTCGTTTCTTTCAGCTTCATCTCGTGTTCAGGTTTCTTGGATATCTTAGCATCGCGTTTTGTTTCAATGTCTATCTTCGTCGTCGTGGACGAAGTCGACGATGCTGACTTAGTTTCGCGTTCAGATTCAGTTTTGTCTTTGGATGGTTTCACAGATTTCGCTTTCTTCTCTGGTACAGTGGCTTTTACTGGCATTTTACATACCGGCTCGTCCATTTTGATCTCGACAGACGTACTCCCAATTTCATCTGGCTGCGAGATTGACAACACTTTTTGTTCCTCCGGTGCTGAAGTGTTTTCGTCGACTACAGCGATCCAAGAAACATCACGTGTCTCGGAGCTTGTGGATGATGATGATGTGGAAATGTGTGTGGTACTAAGGGTTTGTAGCGTCGTGTGCACTTGCGTGTTAGATATGATCGACGTGCTGGACGTTGTCCTCGTCGTGGAATGGTCCGGGTGGATCGAAAGAACCAAAGCTGAAGACGATTCCGCTTCGGATGGTATTTTAATCTCATCAATAATATTCCTATCAGACGAAGTATCCTCGGTAGGTTTCGAATCCTTGGATTGGACGGCGAGTTCAATCTTAGTTGCCGCATCTTTCGGTACATCTTCAATTTTCATTTCCGTTGTGGTGTTGCGCGGTTTCTTCGATTTTGATTTACTCTTCGACGTAGCTTGCGTCTCCCACGTTGCGTCGTCCTTCTTAGCGTCCGACTTCGGAGCACTTTGCTTGGTCGGTGTAATCTTTGTCACCTTTTCGTCTTTGCGAGCGATTTGTTCCTTAGACGTTAATTTTTCTTCAACAACCTTTTCTGCGGATGTTACTTCAGCTTGCTGCTCTGACTCGCCGTCTTTAACCGTTTCAGGTTGAGGAAGGCCAGCTGGAACCACCGGTGCTTCATCCCTCTCGATTACCTTCTCCTGTGCAATGAACTGCGTTGTTAAGCCTTTCACGTCCGTGGATTTAGCTTTTACCGCAGCACTTTTCTCAACGGTTTTTGACTCAATTGCGAGAATCGGTTCTTTAGATTTGAGGTTGTCCGTGGCAGCGATTTCGACCGTGAGTTTATTGTCTTCATCTTTAGTCTCGGGGATCTGAGGCTGCTTTATGACTTCGATCACCGATGACGTTCGTTCTACGTGCTTCACGGTCATCGGCTGAGATACTTCTCTGCCAGCCTTTGGCTTTTCTGCCAAAGAAGATTTTACTTCAGTTTTCGACTTCGATGCACCAATTGTTTTCTTCTCAGGTTTGGTTTCTTTCTGCAGTGAAGTTGCAGTTTCAGGCTCAATTGTATCTTTTGCCGGTGTTTTCTCTTTGGGAGCAGATTCTACGATGGTGTCGCCAAGATCTTTAGTCTTGTGGTCTGTCTCAACGACGAGTTGTACTTCAGTTTTCGCCTTATCTTGTTCTTTCTGCGGATATATAATCCCGGAAGTCTTTTGTTCGGCAAGACTTTCATCTTTGTGAGTTGAAACAATTTTCTTTGAAGTATCCGTGAGCAGAATTTCTACACTCGGTTTGACTTCCTTCTTGGAAATGTCATCAATGCTAGCTGCTATTTCTTTCGTCGAGTTTACTTTCTTGTTTTCGATTTTTCTGGTTTCCTTTGAAGTCAGTTTCGTTGTAGCATTCACTTCCATTTCAATGAAGCTTTGGGAAACAGATTTAGTCTTGGTATCCACAGTTGATTTTTGTCCTTTGGTAATTGTGGTCCCGATGGAAGCAATTGCAGGAGTTTCAGCATCGTCAATTTGGATTTCATCCTTACGTGTCGTTTTTGTTGTAGAAACCGCGACATCTTTGTCAGTTGGCTGCTCCTTCGTGAGGATTTCTTGCTCTTTCGGTTTTCTTTTCTTCTTGGATGCATTTTCCTTCGTAGGGATGCCTTTTTCTTTGGCTTGTGGACTCTTTACAGAGTCATTTTCATGCTTCGGCCGAGTTTGAACGGTGGACGTTGATATTTCTACAGATTTAGATTCTTCGTTAATAGCGACACTCTCAGCTGTTTCCGTGGATTTCTTTTCAGGCTTGACTTCGTCTCTTTTGACCTCTTCAGGTTCTACGAAACTTTCGACCTTTGGAGAATCTAGCGTTATAGATTCGACTTCTACTTTACGAGACTTTTCAGAGTCAGACGTGGATCGCTCTCCAGAAACCACAAATTGCTGCGTGACAATTGTCGTCACTGTTCTTCGACACGCCGAAGTCGATCCGATGATATTTTCGTCTAAGATACTCGTCTCTTCAGAAGGAATTTCTACCGCCACCTTGACGACTTCTGGAACAGTTTTTTGAGTTTTGGGCTGTTCTTTTTTGGTCTTAGGAGTTTTTTCTTTCGCTACGACTTCACACGTTTTTGTTTCACTTAGCTTGGTGTCTGCGGTAACACCTTTTACCTGTTCTACTGGAACTGTAGCTTTCGGTTGTGAGGTTTTCTCAGGCAAAACACTTGCTGCAGTCTCTTCTGTTTCAGGCTTACTCTGTTCTTGTCGAGCAGGTTGTACTTTGGATTCTTTCTTGGACGTGATCTTGGGAGCATCTTCCTTGGTCCGAGCGTCATCTAGAGGCTTAACCTCTGCTGATTTCTCTTCAGTCTTGGGCGCTTCTGGTTCGTGGATCGTCACTTTATCTGTCACATGTTTTGATTGTTCAGAAGTAGTTTCAATCTTCTCGGATGATTGTCCCGTCTCTTTGGCTACAATTGATTCTTCTGTAGTTGTTTCGACGGCTACGATTAGCTGCTCTGTAGGTTTTTCCACAGACACAGTCGGTTGTTCCGTGGATTTTTCCACCTTTGGTGTTGTCTGTTTTTCAGGTTTTGCGTTTTTCTTGGAAGCAGTTTGTTTCGGAGCTTTGCTCTTATTACTCGTGGGAACATGTTCTTTGGGTGTAATCTGATCTGGCAGACTATCGTTTATCGTTGATGACTGCTTGGATGATTTCTCATCCTTCGCTGTAGTCTTAACGTGACTGGTGGTCACAATATTCTGCTGAGAACTAGTTTGTTTCTCAGTCGTAATCTTAGTTTCAACTAATATCTCTTCCGTGACCTTATGCCGAGACTCGTGATCTTTCTCATTCTTTGATTTCGCTTCGGATTCCAGCTGACTTGTGTCTTTGTCGGGTACATTCTGCGTCTTGGATTTACTTTTGCTCTTGACGGTTGCAAGCTCTTCACCGGACCTGGTCTCCTTAATTTGTTTCTCACCTTTGCCAATCTTATTCTTAGACGACGACTTGTCCGTGGATGCAGACACGTCAATAGCTGTTGACGCTTCTTTAGGTTTGCCCTTCTCTTTGGAAACTTGTTTGTCTGGTTTCCCGGACGATTTCTCTTCATGGACAACTTCCTTTCTGATCTCTTTTTTCTCCACCGACTTGACTTCGCCTTGTGGAATTTTACTGTCCGCACGTTTGGCGTCTGAATCTTTATCCGCGTCATCCTTGCGCTTAGCTGCATCTTTATTCGCTTTCAATTTTCCTCCTTTTTTGACATTACCATCATCTTTCGGCTTTGCCGTGGAATCTTTGCGTTCCACAATCTCTATCTTCTCCGTAAGCTCCACCTCGTATTTGGGTTTCTGTTCAGTTTTAAGTTTGGATTTTTCCAACTTCACTTCCTTAACTTTTTCACGTTTGGTTGGTTTTTCGTCAATATCCTTCGGCACGGATCCAGTGTCGATCTCGACCTCTTCCACATTTTCTTTCGGCTTCTGCGACCCTTTCGGTTTTTCCTTCTGAGCTTTCGGCTTAGGCTTGTTCATGTCTTCGATCTCTCTGAGTGCCTTTTCGATTTCGTCGTCTGGTAATTTGTCAACCTTCTTCTTTTTCGGTTTGCGTTTCTTAGCCTGTTGTACCGTATTCACGTTCTCCTCCACTACGATGATAGCCTCAGTCTGTTTCTTAATATTGTCAATATTTTTCTTCAACTCCGTGAGTTCTTTCATAACCGCTACGGGTGCACTGTTTTCGACGGACTGTTTTGGCGGTGTCTTGCGGTCCGTTCGTCGGCTCAATTTCCATCCTTTACGATCATCCTCGCGCTTCGGCCTGTCTTCTTGATACTGCTTCTTCTTGAAGTCTTTGAGCTTCATCACGTCCCAATCGTTATCCCCGCTCCCATCGGCCACTTGACGCTCCTCCGACAGTTTCGGCTGCATTTGCTGCGGAGGTGTCGACTCTTTCGGAGACGAAGATCGACGCGTAGGCTGCTCAGCTATTTGTCCTTGGGGCGGAGTTGTAGCTTTTGCAGTTAATCCGTGAGACAGTATTTGAGCGTAAGAAAATGACGGTCCATGCGTATCGGCTGCTGGCACAGACGTCTCTCTGTGTTCAACGCGTACGTTCGTTTCGTTCGATGATACAACTTGAACGGACTGCGAAACAGTTTGGTGATTTCGTTCGATCGTCTCACTAGTCAACGCTTCCGAGGAAACTGTTGGCACAGGTGCACTAGCGACGGGAACAGTTTGGCTCGGAGGTACCTCATGGATCGTTGGTTGTACCAAGTCGACGTGAGTGACCACGTTTTCGGGGGGGCATTGTTGTACGAGTGTTTGACGATGATGATACAATTCCGTCGTTGTTGGTAAGTAGCTCGTTTGCGTCACGTAGTGTTCGTTCGTGTAGCCTATGCGAGGCTCGTACGGGTTCAGAGAAATCGGATCGATACATTGAACTTGCTGAGGATCTGTCGCGTAAACGTACGAGCCTACAGGGTACGCACCGAGTTGGGAGTTTAGGTAGCCGACGAGTTCAGGAATCGGGTGAATGTAGTTGTACATTTCATTAGCTGGTCGAGAAACGTTTTCGTAAGTTCCCGTAGCAGCCTCATTGTCGACTGGTTCGTCCGACCAGTTGCCGGTTTCGAAGGTATAATGAACCATCTGGTCTTGCGTGACGGAATCTACAACATGTTTCGTGGCCTCGACGCGAGTAGTAGTTATGCTCTCATACGAGTCTGGAACGACCGAGTGCTCAACGTTTTCTGGCACAGATTGACTCGCCGAAGGTACGTTGTCTTCTACCGGATGAACGGTCTGCACGGTCTGAACGGGAGTCTCCTGGCGCGCAACCCTCTGAACTACCACTCGTTGCGACGAGCTGGAACTCGCGTCTTCCCGACGTCTCTGCATCGGGGCTTCTTTCACGAGTTGTATCATTTCTCGGGGTTCGTTGTCTGGTTGCATAGATGCTTGAAGAGCTGCTTGCATCTTTCCTCTCAGGATGTCCGCGTACGAAGTGGATCCCGGCACCCACATTGGACTAGGCGAGCGTCCTCTGACCTCCCGAGGCATCAGATTACTGCTGGACCTCGCAGCTTTCGGTTCTTCGGACTCTTCGCGAACATTTTCAAAGTGACTCTCGGTTTCCACTTGTATAGCTGGTATAGCCTCGACTTCTTGGACATCTCTCGTCTCTCGTATTTCTCTGACTTCCTTGCGTTTCAGCGCCTCCTTGCGTCTCGGCGAGCGTCCTCGTCGCGATGGACGTTCCGACGTCACTTGACGCGAGACAATGGTTTCTACGACCGTTTTTTCCGGCAAGTTAGCCTTGTTACGCGCTACAGATTTGGCTTGGTTCTCAACGGGTAAGATTCGCGGCGGGGATGACAGTTCGTCGCGCGGTGGCTGTGACTGTTCGTAGCGTACGGTTTGCATTGATGCTTTTCGCTCCGTGGTATCGATAGTTTCTACGATCGGTTGTACCACGACACGAGTGGCCTGCGGAACGAGTACTTGCAACGGAGGCTCCTCGCGCTGGCCCCTGAAAGGGCTACCACTTCTAGAATTTGGACTAAGGCGGCCCGCGGCGATATCTGCGTAAGATACGAGGCCGGGTTGGCGGGGGTTGGCGTCACCCCCGATAATACAGTAAGCGTCCACTGCATGAATCTGATCCACCAGAATTCTCGAGCGTTGCTTCCAACCGTCCATCTGTGTCTGCAAGGCCTGTTACCATTGCAACAGCGAAAGAATATGGAATTGTCAATTGATATGTACGAGAGTTCGATTTGTTTAATAAATTTTCTCAAAATCATTTATTGCATTACGTTTTCAATACACATCATATCGTTACGCTTTAAGCATCGTCATAAAAATGAAAAAAAAAAAAACATACTAAGGCACATGAATAACAAAATTTACGCGGAAAATTGATTGATATAGGCGATAATAACGGAAAAAGTCGGCAAACCGGTGAAATCGATAAATCGTCAAATCTCGAGTATCGACGAATCCCGAACGATGGGATCGCGTTGGAAATAAGAAGGCTGCGTATCTTGTGTATGACAATCAACTATCCCGCACTCATTCATAACTGGATCATAAGTATATATAAAGTATATATATATATATACACGACGACGGCGGAAGCATGTCGTAACTTTACGTAGGAAAATTTCTTACCACCTTATAATTAGGAAAAAAAACGATCGTTTAAATTAATTCGTATTCGCGTTTCGGTAAATCGATTTAATAGCAAAGTTCGTTTCATTGTTTCGGTCGGCTAAGCATCCAGCGGTTCGAGATCGGGTGATCCGCGTTGAACTAAAAGCTTCGAACGTTCCGTACGCGCGGAAATCTTCGTCTGCAACGATTTGATATTCTCCCGACACGACTACTCGTCGTCCATGGAAAGAAGAGGCGAAAGAGTCGAAGAAGAGGAAGAGAAAGAGCGAGATGTAAAGACGGAAAGAGAGAGAGAGAGAGAGCGAGAGAGAGAGAGAGAGAGAGAGATAGAGAGAGAGAAAGAGAGAGAAAGAACGAGGTTATCATGTACGACGAATGAGGTAACGAAGTGGCAAGATGACGGGTATGGCGACAAGACGAGATATGACGAAGGGGGCAGTGTGGAAGGAGAGGATGCAGCAAACAAAAGTTATAAATAAAATGCTAATTGTCGAAAAAAATATTATATCCTGTATAATAAACTGCTCTCGATATTGTAAGAATGATCGTTTTCGAACAACTGATCCGATGATTGAACGATAAACTGAGTAAATCATACGACGCAGGGAATTCACTTGATTGTGCGGTGTTTGCCGATGATCTTGACGATTCGTTGTTGATACCGGGCACACAAATGGCCGAGAGAGATTGGGGAACACGTGGTAGGCAAGATTTTGATGAGATTACAGCGCATAGTGTCAGGTATGGACCCGGCATTGACTGCGCGTGCCGCAGGTGGACGCGCGTGCAAAAGCTACCAGTGCCAAGATGTCTGTGCGCGTAATATATATACAGTGATGACGATGATGAGATAACGAGACGTCAACGTAAATAGAACTAAACAAATGACGATCGATGCTGCGACCGATCGAAATTTATCCTTTTTGACACAAACGAGCAAAATCAAGTATTCCCGCTCACCAATAGTACAAACAATAACAACAGCATAAATTAAATAACGGTAATCGTAACGATGGCAATGATAACAATCTTAGAAATAACGATAACAGTAACAATTGTATGGATAATATAATAAACAATAACAACAACCACAACACACCACCTTAAGAAAAAAGAAAGAAGAAGAAACAGAAGTGATAGAAAATAAAATAAAACGAGAAAACCATATTTACAAAGGATTAATGATACCAACTAATACCCTGTGCGAAGTACCACCGCGAAAGGATTAAAAGATCGTACGAATTGGTCGGGTCTTGGCGAATACCTCGTCGAAGACGCCACACGCCAGCTGTGACATCATCGAGCGAAATATTTTGCCGGCAGTCGTTAGAATTTACCGTATTTTTATGAGTGTTTATACGGTGTGAGGTTAGCCAGTTGGCATGACAGTGATGGAGTTACAACGGTAGCTAGTAGCGTCTACGTGCAACTGGTATGCGATGTTTCGTGGTACTCGTGTCGTTACGTTTTTGTGTGACGAAGAGCGTTTAGTTTTGTCAAAAAGCGTTCGGTGAATGCGAATGATTTGCGGTAGCGATTCGAGGATACGTGTGATCGAACATGATCGAACGAACAACAAGCCGGGAATGAGATAAACGGGAATTCCAGCTACGGGATTCGTCGTTGTTCGAGAGGTCGGTTGGTCGAACCGCGAATAAATGCAAATGTCGAGGGGGATCGAGGAGGAGAGGGGTAAGGGATGGACGATGTGAAGAGTCGATTAACGAGGATGGACGTGCGCTTAGTCGGATTTGATGCTTTGCAATGGAAACACCTTGATGATAACCGAAGTGAGTCGATTTGAACCTCATCCTTTCTCGATCTCGGTCAGCTGACGCGAAGACAAGATACGCAGCCAAACGCTTGTTTTGCGCATCAAAATGTTTCCACTTGAATCGTGTGTCACTACGAGACTTGCGATTATTGAAGTTATATTCTAAAGTTAGAGGTGCCGTTTGTAAAACGTTAATGGTATTACGGTATACGCGTCGCGAATAATCGAACAACGGTCATGGCAGACGGTTTTTTAGTCGTTGTAGTCTTGCGAATTATTTACAAATCTACAAACGTTACGTGCGGTTGGTGGTTTTTAATCGAGTCCCGAATGAGATAATGCAACGCACATCGGTGGTGGTTTTCAGTTGGTATCGAATGTAACGCAAAATGATTATTGATGCGCAGAGCACAGTGCATTGGTGAGTCAAACGAGAAATGGAACGAGACCTACCTGTTGCTCTTGGAGTGCCCTTTCGCGATCGTTGGGCAAATACGTAGGGCTCAAAACAGTTCGCAACTGTTGTTCCACCTGGACGATGTGCTGTCGCAGCTGCTGAATTTCCTGGGAACAGAGATTCGAGGAGAAAATAATAAAATATTGTCGGTTGGTAATTGTCGCTTATCGGAAATCTCGAAATCTCGTCAACGAACGAGTTCGACGAAGCGAGGAACGCGATGTTCTGTACCTGTTGGTACTGGTCGATTTGAGCGAGGCAAGTTTCCAGAGACGCGGCTTGCGCCTTCACGTTATCGTGAAGCTGGTCCAACTCGTTGATCATTTCGTTCGCGGCTTCGCTTATCCGGCTGTCACCGCCGACTCCGGATCGGAAATGAACTTGCAATTTTTCCACGGATATCGATATTTTCGTTTTCTGAATGGTCGTATCGCTCAGCATTTTTTCTCTCAGCGCGTGCTGATCCCTGAGCGGTTTCTTTTTCCCCTGCGGCGATTCCAGCGTCTGTTTAGCCTTCTCTATCCACGTCTTCACGTCCTTCATTTTCTTCTCGCACTGTTCCCATTCTTCGCTCGTTTCTTGAAGGAGAGCGTTCTGAAATAACGATCGCGAAACGTGTCATTTCCCTCGCCTGAAAATCCGCTTCCCCTCTTTTTTATAGTTCTGTTTTAGCTAACGCGATACAATCGTAATCCTCGAACCCACCCTTTCGAGGAGCTGGCCCTCGACCTCGACTTTAGCCTCCTCAGCCTCGGTTAGTCTTTCCGGAAGGTCACCAACGCTCGTCACCTGCCCAATGCTCTCCAACTCTTTGCCCATATCGCTCAAGTTCTTGTTTACCTGTTTGCAACTCTTCACCGCGGTCTGAAAGGAGGATGATTTCATCGTAAAGCATACAACATCCAAACATCCCAGGATCCTAAAACGTGCGGAGTGAACCTACGGAATAATCGTGGAGCCGTTGTCTCGCTTGTATCAAACTGCTCAGCTGAAGGGGTTCCACCAGGAATACCCGTTTCTCCTCGATCCAAGTCATCACAGCCTCGTGCAGAGTCAAGAATCTCTGCCACGCGTCCAGAGTGTCGCATACCTGTTGTTTCTTCTCCTCGAGCCACGATCGTACTTGGGCTAGCTGCTCGGTCAGATTATTAATGGTACTCCTAATGAGTTCCTTCTCGTTGCCATCCTTCGTGTTGTCGATTATCACTTGTCCGTTTCTCGTTAGCCTTTCCAGTTTGTCCGTGATCGGTCCGATTTCCGTTTGTATCTTTTGCAAATGTTCCTTGAGCTTCGCAGGCTCGATGGAACGATCTTGTACCTTGAGCTCCGCAGCGCGAATCCACGTCTGAACTTCATCGACGTCCGCGATGTAGTCAGAGCGCGTAGTTCTAGCTCTCTTCTGCTCGCGCTGTTTCTCTTCCATGGCCGAAGCTGCGCCCTCGGCGGTCAGTTCGAGAGCAGTCAGCTGCTGTCCAAGGTCGGTCGGAACCAACTGCTGGCTAGCTTGGTACCGCGCCTTAGTGTCTCCCGAGATAGTTTTACCAGCCTCAACGAGGCGTTCGAGATGCGAACGCAAAGCGCCAAGTTCGGTCTCGGTGGCGTCCTGGTTCGCTCCAAAAACGTAGAACGAGGACGTCTGATGGTGGACCTCCTCGAGTCTGTTTTTCAACTCCTGTATCTGCTGCTCGATCTCTTCAAGTGTTTCCAAGTCCTCGCTTGCCTTCTCGGACTTATTGCGCAATGAATCGACAAGCCTGTTCAAAGAAAGACGAAACGTACACGCTACTGGCGAGTCAAATATTACAATGTCAAGTTTATAAAAAACCCTCGTCGTCTGTTAAAACACGACTCGTATGGTGCGTTATACACGGCGCGTATTATGCCAGCACACGTATAGTATATACCGATATACACGTCAAATTCGAGCTTGACTACTCGAGACCCGCCTACGAATCGTATCCCGTTGATCTCCATCTCAGCCACCATGCCCGTACCCAGAATCGGCGGAGCTCGCATCTTTACGCGAATACGCATTCGACGATAGTGTGAAAAAGTGCCAAAAAACGAAAAACAATTTCTAGTACGTAATATTCCTCTACCGCAAATGTGGTTCGAGTGTTGTACGGTGGGAATGATCCCAGGCAGACAGGATCGGTTTAGAACGATCGCGAGCGCTCGTGCCAAGCGGCTGGCCGGCGGTTAGCAGCCTTGGCTAAAAGTAGACGAACGAAGTACGTAGTTAGGTTGAACCGTTGCGATCCGTCTCAAAAAACGTTGTCTATGAAACGTTATAACCTGACACATACGACGCCGCGAACCAAGTTCACACCCGGGAAGCCCTTCCTAGTTAAATATAAACGTGTCACCGTGGAATCTTGCGCTCTCAGGATAGCCACGAGAAATAAAAAGATCCCGATTCTTTTCGCGAATGACATCATCTCTCGTATATTTGCGACGATACGTGGCGATTCCACCGACGTGCAATGGTACATACTTAAAACACTCCGATGCACGCCCACGTGACGCCGGTTTACCGACCTTTTCGCCGCGTCGCACGTGACGAGTACGAGAAACGAATTTGTTGGGGAAAAAACCCCGGAAGAAGCGAGATACCGATTCCGATTTGTTCGATCGTCAATCGACTCCCCGCGATTCACTACGCGATATAATTTCGACTCTCTTTCGCTCTCACGTAAGATAAATCGCCCACCTATAGAACTGCTTGGCGTTGCCTCGCGATAAATGTCAGTGAAGTCGAGAGAACGAGCTATGTACGTAAAGCTGGAGTACAGTATGTGGCGCGGCACGGTCAAGCCATACAGCAGCGGTCGCGGTTCGAAACGTATTGCGCTCGAGGACTCAGAGAAGCTCGCGAGCGCCAGCTGCCACGGAGCTTAGCGCCGCGACGCATGCGTCTCCCCATCCCCTCCGCGCGCGGCGTCGCGACGCCCGAACGACACCGGATATAAAATGGTGAATGCACGCAGCCTCCTAAGAATAAGAGGTGCAAGCTGCGGGGACGAGTAGCGCGACGCAACCGACCGCATGTACGCGACTATTCTGAATTCGCAGACCCAGAAGGGTTAGAAGATCGAGATCAACGACCTTGAGCGAGATTTTTCTCGCAACCCTCGTAATTTCGCGATTATTCGACAACTCCCATAGTTTCAAGTCTGTTATTTGCATTTCACCGCGCGTTGCCAAAAGTCGTCGCGCTTTCGCGTCGAGGAAGCTGAAAAGCGACGCGATCGTCATTTTTTTGGGCAAGAACGTTGGAGGGAAAGATCTAGCGAGGTTGATCATCCGAAATCTTCGAGTCGTGGAATGGAAAAGCGACGCGCGTTGGAATTTCGCCGCACTCGAACGTCGACCGCGGCTGAATTTAGCGATGAAGAAATGACGAATCGAAATTAATTTAAACATCCACGTCACGTCTTCAAACGGAGTCAGGGATTGCTGCTCGGCGCGGTATCCTCGACAGTTTTTTTAATACATTTTTTTCTACACAAATGGCGCGCGGCGACTTTCGCGAGGGTCGAAAAGCTTCCGATGGTGATATTTAATTGAGATGACAGTGTTGACGAACTATTTTCGACTGGACGAATATACTTAGAGCTTCGAGAGCCAAGGTAACCCGTGACTATGTGGCCTGTCGGCAAACTCACGCGTCGAACAAACGAGAGGGAGAATCAAACATGTTTGGTTCGTCGCGTCGATCCATTATTTTTTCTACCGGAATGAAAGGGCTGAGAGGAATCGCGATGCGCGAATGATCTTCCGGGTCCGACGGTCAACTTATTCTTAGCAGCATCGATAGGCAACGCGGGAATGGTCGAATGGCGCACGTGACTCGAACACCGACCGGTGTTCGTATCGCCGCGGTGCGAAACGAGTGCCAAAACCAAATGTCATTCCATTAGTATCTATTTCTGTGGTCGCCACACCGTTCGGTAATATCTGACGAAAGTAATTTATTCTGAATTCCGAATCGCAAGCTTATTAGCTTGGAAAAGTCGGGGAAAAATGAAAGTTTGAAAAACGAGCTTTTGCCCACGCGGATACTTCGAAGTGCTGCTTCGTGGTATTCACGTAACTCGCGCATATAGTTATGACAACGAATTATGATCCGGAAAAATTCGACAATTTTTCGTAATCGTATGCAGAAATTTTTATCGATTCGCAACTTCTAATCAGGACAAATCGCGTTGAAGCTACACGCCAGTGATGCGAGAAATCGCCTTGTTGAGTGGAATGTGCTATGCGAGGAAAATTCACAAACGTCTCGAATCTTCTGATAAAACTTTGGAAATAATCCAGAACTTTCGAGGCAATGACAGAATGAATTACCGCACTTGTTGAAGTTCCCTCTAATTTTTTTTCAACACTTCTTTCTCGGAAACAGCTGCAAAGTTTGATAATAGCCGCGCGAGTTGCGCTCCGAGGAGCGCATTATTTTTACCAAGGACAGTCGACAGTCATCATTCCTGTTTGTTTTCCTCCGACAGATTTATTTTGCAAAAAGGAAACGCGCCTCTTCGTTGCAATCGTTTCACACTTCTCGCCACGAAAATTAATTCACCGCAATTAAAACTAATTTTCGAGTAATTTTAATGCGACATTATTCCAAGAACCGAAGGATTATCTATACAATGAATCCGTCATCGAAAATAATTCGTTGAACCACCATCTATTTCAGTAATGACGAGGAATAGAATTTCGCGAAACGGATTCCTTCGTGGAATGTTATCGCAATTTTAGATAAAGGTAGGTTCCGGATAAAGTTATTCGCGGTTTTTATATCCAGGACTAACTCGTGTCGCTGCAATAATGATTACGTGATAAGACGAGCGGGGGCCATGACTAGCAAAGTATTTGGGTTAACGTACGATAAACGCGACACATGCAAATTTTCAAAAGCCCCTCTGATAGAGGTGTGTGTGTGTGTATGTACGATACAAGTACGAGTCGGATGTCCGCATATTATACGCTCGTACTTCCTAAAAAAAAAAATTGTCTCCCAGTCGCAAGCAATCCGAAAAAAGATGTCAACTCGACGCGCGGAGTAAAAATCAAAGAAACCTCTTGCCAATGTCGAGACAGACAACTTCACACGAGTAAGAGGTATGCATATTCGCACAAGGATCAGACTTGTGTGTAACGTTATTCAATGTAACTCATAAATCGTAACGCTTAATTTCTATTTTTAGACACCTCTTCTCATTCGAGTGTCTCGTTGCGAGATGGGTCGATACTTTCACTAACTCGTTGCAAAAATCGCAGCGAAATATGGCTATGGAAATTGTAAATAGTACAAATTGTACACGCGCGATTAGAGTATTTGACTAGAACAGCGTACCGGAGGTAGGAGTCGTCTCGTAATACCAATTTGTTCATTACTCTCCGGCGCTGTATATCTAGTTCTAAAACTGGTGACGAGGCGCGAACGTTTTTATAACTCCGCAGTCACGTGAGTGGTAAAATCGTGGACCGGCAAGATCTGTACATCGTTGATGTTACAAAATGGTTTTTGCATGTCGCTCGTTACGAGAATACGTATATCAGTCGAACAAAGTAAACAGCAACTCGGGTAAAAAAAATTGAAAAAATTGTTATCGTTCGTCGATAGCGTCGCAGCTATTATGATTTCCCCGACTTTTGTTTAAACGATGTATCCGACGAGAAGGATCGCGACGCGTTAGTGCGTCGTGTCTCTTTGAAAAAAGCTCACCTTGTAGGAACATGTTGCTCGCAATCCGCAAGCTCACTGTACCAAAGCCATATCGACAATGGAGCACATGACCTTGACGATTTTATGAAAGAAAACGCACAAAAACGACTCGGGAACTGTTGGCAGCTCGGAAGTAGCGGGATAACTCTGTCACTGATACGTTGTCACAGGACACGGAAAAACACTGAAATAACGCGTCCTCCTCGCGCGCTCTCACATCCACTGAAACACTTTGCACTGGACCAATCGACGATATAACGATGATTACACGGATATAGAAAGAGAGGGAGATGCGCCGATTTTTCGCCACACGAAAATCGATGTATCGCGACAAGGTTCACGGGCGATTCGCGAAGGACGGGTGATCACGTAGCGAGATTCCAAAAACTCGAGACGACACGCTCAAGGATACGCGGCGAAAGCTGTGCTCGGCGAGGATACGATGGTACCGGCTTGCTAGCAACAGGTTAACTAAGCAACCACCAACCAACTGAATCGTGCGCGCCTAGAGTTCGCGACTGCTACCGGCATTCGTCGTCCCGTTCGTCCGCCTCCGTAACTTCGTATACTCGCGACTGGTCTCCGATGGTTTCGGAATGGAATGACGTGACGCGACGCGACCTCCGGCTATTTACTATTGGTGTCATACCACCAATTTGGTTATGACGTCGTGCAGTTGTGATGCAATTATAAGAAAACACGTATTTGAATGTGATCATTTCTGATTGTGAGTGCCAGCTTGATTTATCGACGTACGACAACCGACTTTAGATACCGCTAGCGACTGCGCGTTTCGGACGAATGGATTTCACAGCGTTGGACAAAACTTTAATCGCGAGCCTGCTCTCTGCCCGTCGATAATCGTGGTAGTCATCAAGCGATTCGTCATTGTCATTTCTGGCGTTTTTCACTCTTCGTTTCGCGCGACTATTCGCGAGCAAGGTAATACTAATCAATCGCGTCGCAACGATCCTGACATTACGAGGCAGCTGCGATAAAAATACTAATGAAAAGTGTTCACTGTCATAGATTTGATGAGAGTATAAAGCCGGTCATATGCCAGCTTCGCGGAAATAATAATAGTTGCGTCCACGTATTTAAACATCAATGATGTAACGAAATTATCGATATACCGGTCGTTAATAATGTAACTCGTTACGAATACAAAAGTTCCAGTTTTTAATCGTACTTCGTTTTGGTCTACGATACCTAAAAACCGCTTCCGTCTGTCAGATTATTGGTAATTGAACAAAATATACAAATTACAAATAAATTCATTTGTTCGGAGATTTGAATAGATTGATTGTTATACTTTGTTCTTGATGGAAAACGTATGATGGAGTTGGTATTTGTCAACTAGGGTAGGCATACATTTTTCAGCGTACAAGTTTCAGGGCTCTTGCTTATCTTAAGTACGTTATACCGGTTTATGGATGTTTTAATCACCTCGGTGATGCTTGAGTTCGCAAGCTCGAGAAACAATCTAATTGCAAGTGTGATTCTTTGTAAATCATCATTGCGTTAATAATAATGCATGAAATAATCAGACATTCTATTCTATTACTAGCGCGATGAGCTAATCAACGAGTTCGATTTGTATTCACAAGTGTTGCGTGGTCACGTCACGGACTAGAGAGGTCCTTAGCTCTCTAGCTAGACGATATGAATCCGATTATACCTACCTATTATCCGCACACGAATCGAACTCGAATTTTTCCTTTCAGAGATAGACCCTTCAACCTGCACCGATTCGGATTCCTCGTGAAAAAACGCTCCGGAATGGTGTGTTCCCAACTTGTTTTATGTTTTACCCCGCCGAGATATGGTCGAAAATGGCCGAAAATGGTCGTTTTTGACGCCCTGATCTGGTTTTTTGGCCATAACTTTTTTCCTTTTAAAGATAGACCCTTCAACCTGCATAGATTCAGATTCCTCGTGAAAAAACGCTCCGGAATGGTATGTTCCCAACTTGTTTTAGGTTTTACCCCGCCGAGATATGGTCGAAAATGGCCGAAAATGGTCGTTTTTGACGCCCTGATCTGGTTTTTTGGCCATAACTTTTTTCCTTTTAGAGATAGACCCTTCAACCTGCACCGATTCGGATTCCTCGTGAAAAAACGCTCCGGAATGGTATGTTTCCAACTTGTTTTAGGTTTTACCCCGCCGAGATATGGTCGAAAATGGCCGAAAATGGTCGTTTTTGACGCCCTGATCTGGTTTTTTGGCCATAACTTTTTTCCTTTTAGAGATAGACCCTTCAACCTGCACCGATTCGGATTCCTCGTGAAAAAACGCTCCGGAATGGTATGTTCCCAACTTGTTTTAGGTTTTACCCCGCCGAGATATGGTCGAAAATGGCCGAAAATGGTCGTTTTTGACGCCCTGATCTGGTTTTTTGGCCATAACTTTTTTCCTTTTAGAGATAGACCCTTCAACCTGCACCGATTCGGATTCCTCGTGAAAAAACGTTCCGGAATGGTATGTTCCGAACTTGTTTTAGGTTTTACCCCGCCGAGATATGGTCAAAAATTGCCGAAAATGGTCGTTTTTGACGCCCTGATCTGGTTTTTTGGCCATAACTTTTTTCTTTTCAGAGATAGACCCTTCAACCTGCACCGATTCGGATTCCTCGTGAAAAAACGTTCCGGAATGGTATGTTCCGAACTTGTTTTAGGTTTTACCCCGCCGAGATATGGTCAAAAATTGCCAAAAATGGTCGTTTTTGACGCCCTGATCTGGTTTTTTGGCCATAACTTTTTTCTTTTCAGAGATAGACCCTTCAACCTGCACCGATTCGGATTCCTCGTGAAAAAACGCTCCGGAATGGTATGTTCCCAACTTGTTTTAGGTTTTACCCCGCCGAGATATGGTCGAAAATGGCCGAAAATGGTCGTTTTTGACGTCCTGATCTGGTTTTTTGGCCATAACTTTTTTCCTTTCAAAGATAGACCCTTCAACCTGCACCGATTCGGATTCCTGGTGAAAAAACGCTCCGGAATGGTATGTTCCCAACATGTTTTAGGCTCTATCCCGCCGAGATATGGTAATTTTTACTAGCACATACGTAGCGTTTGCTGTAGGGTGGCGCAAAAAAAACTATTATTTTGTTTTTTTGAGTCTTCTACGAAAATGGAGCTCTCTCTAAAAATCAGCCGATTAAAAAAATTTCAAAAGACGGTCAGGACTTTTGAAAATTCCAAAAATAGTCAGAATTTGAATTTTATTTATTCGTTAACTTTCTTGCTTTATTCGATAGAAAATTCAATACGAGTAGTCGTACGCATGGTCAGTTCCGCTGAGCATCGTTTAACGGTTGTCGCGACAATAAATTTTTACCCTGTTATCGGAGACTGTTCTTTGTGTCAACGAGGATATGAAATTGATTCGATATGATGACAGAACATTATTATTTATAGTTTGGAAACGCGAGTTTGACGTACTAAGTGGTCGGTACAATTTCGAAGAGATAATAGATATCATCGGAGCAGAATTTTTCACGTCAAATATTATGTTCACCATTCGTGACATCGATGCGAACTGATATCGCGCGATAGAATAATTAACTCCACCGATTACTAGGACGAACGTGATTCGAACACTTTTTGAGAGAGTTTACATCGAAGGTTCAATACCGTCGCTTTACGACACCGGAAACGAAAGAGCGTGGAAATAGATTTTAAACAGCCACTAACACCACATCTAAATTTATCGTTCGGAGGGAATAGGAAATTCTGGAGTTTTCCGGTAACTGGAATGATTGATTTATTACAATCGACGAACTTCACGTCTTCATTGTACTTAACGGTCGGCGTAAAGATATATTCATTTGTGCAAAATCGTAATTTGCATTGATTTCCATGCAGCTGAGATTTGAATGGTAGTATCTCAATCGGGCTGACTATCAACGGATACTACTACTTTTTCCGAAGATGGCTTCACGTCCGTTACCTGCGCAGCTCAGTCATAAGGACTTGCGAATCTGTTTTGTAACTCGCTAATAAACTCAAATTACAAGAGGTGATAGCTCGTCCTATTGCGTGAAACAGTTCTCGGTAAATACGCGACACATCGGTCGATTTTCGTTAAATTGGTTATTCCGATTTAAAAGCAATAGCCACGAAGACTAAAATTATAATCATCCAATATATACAAGTAATTGAGAATAAAAGTATATCCGTGATACATTTCTGCGGGCTGAATCGACTGATAATGACGCGTCGTTCCTTATCTTCGTGACACGAAGTATTGTATACACCCAACTCTGTTAGATATGTAGATTGCTACTTCTTCGCTAAAATTTTGCTAGAAACAAGTATTCCGGATTAAAATAATTCCGTTTGCGATCGATCATTCGTTAGATCCGTTTACAATAGTTGTTACACGATCACCAATTTCGTGCAATTACGTGGCCAACGAGATTTTTCTCTGATATTACGATAAACGATGTAGATACGAATTCACAGTCGTCGCGGCGTATAGTGATCATACGCAGCGAAGTCACGAAGATCCGAAGTCGTAGCTGTATATTTATTATTTTGCTTCCGAATCGAAAATTAGAATCGACGATTATTGATTCTACGGAATTTCAAGTGAAGGTAATTACACAATGGTGATAAATCATTGCCGGAAGTTAATGGTTGACCTATGATAATTTCCGATTTCGCATCGGCACGAATGGAACCATTCGCAGACTTGACCTAATCCGCGGCGCGACCTGCAAATTATCAGACGATTTGTTAGACGATGTTTTCAATTGCTTTATACGTGATTCAATATTCACGAGACGTATTATTGTTGAAGCTCGATTTCAACTGCGTATAATATAATTCTGCGCCACCATCGCTGGGAGCAAACGAAACAGAAACGTTACGTCGATTATCGGAATCAGTCAGAGTTAACGAAGGCAACGTTGAGCTTTTCAGCTTTTTAAAAAATGTATACCCCAGAAAAACACCACGAGCCAAAATTGAAAAATTTAAATACTCCCAAGCTAATCATTCACAAATTGCACGCGAGAGCGCTGTATTTTTTGCAATCCACCGGAAAAGCGACACTGCTTCAATTTAATTTTAAATTATTTGGGTGGGAATTCTAAATCATTTTGCATGGAATACAATTTTCTTTTTTCGGTAGGATTTTTTTAAATACATTTTTTACTGTTTTAATGTCTTAAAAGTAAAAGGCAACTTTTCACGTACGATAATTTCTTCGTACAATTTTGACGCCAAAACCTGAATTTCGTGTTTCTTTGGAAAAACGATATTCTTTCAACTATTTGGGCGCCGCGAATGCGTATCGAGTATCGATAAATGTCCATTTTTTCTGGGTACGTAGAATTTGAATGAGGATGGAAAATCTGTACGCATAAAAAGTTTTGACCATTCTTAGATGGATACCATCGAGATGTGTCGATTCGTTCCGACGAGGCCGACGCTGAATCGATCGTTTTTCCGCTGTCATCGCGATCCATCGGCAATTGATTCACTGCTGGCGGTACTGTGAAATCAATCGCGTAGTCGAATGACAACAGACTCGATTTTCTCAGGCAGCGTAAAAATCAGCCTGGCGGAATGATATCAGGACAAAACGTCACTCTATATAAAATCCGCAACGGCGAGGTGAGATAAAATTGTGGCGCGACGAATGTGTCACGAGAGATTGCAGTCACGCGTGATTCGATAGGCGTGGTAACGGGGACAAATATTTGACGAAACCAGTCGATGAAAAAATTATGTTGTTCAATGGAAATCCTGTAGTTGAAAATGTCCAATAGCAAATACACAGTATTACGAGTGTCAGAAGATCCTGAAAGGTGAAATTTTCGTTGACGAAAGAAAAGAAAGAAAAAACATGAAGCATAAGCCCACTGCAAACACACACGCATGCAAATCTGCTCGAGAAGACCGCCAAGACCTGAGGGGATCTCCTGTTTCGTGATTGTTCGTTCGGATAAATAATCTTATCGCGATATCTCAACTCGCATTTTTTACGTTTATTTCTTCTCGGGTCATTGCGCTGAAAAGTCAGTCGAGCGGGGAGAATTTGGGGCTCGTATCTACGTAGCTTTACCTAATTGGCATCACAACAATAATGCTGATGAGAATAATAATAGATATCTAAAAATCGAGATTCGTCTCAGAAGTATTGATAACGCGTAAAACGCAAAGGCAGCTACCTAATATTATCAAGATAATGAGAGGGACACCAAATAGGGGAGAATTTGATTTGAGTAGGCTGACACACTCGTGCGATTGCATAATACCGAACGCGGGGTTAATCACCTTCGTGTGGATGAAATATTCGAAGATGGAAGCGCGATGCGAGTGAAATTTCAATGTTTATTCGAATGTTGGCTCATCGCATCGTAATATGAGGCATTCTTCCTCAATCCAGCCACATATTGTTCCCAATGTCTCTGAAAACTCTGAAAAAATATATATACTTTTCTAGGTGTCAGATGGACTCTCTGTGATTTTTTGTGTGGATTTTTTAGAGCTTCGACGCCAAAATTACATACATGTCTACTAAGAAAATTCCTACAACTTCATGTATTGCGATAGATTTGCGTTGGACAATGAAATTTTTTGTTTAAAAGTTATGGGTTTTTGTCCAACTTTGAAAAAATGTAAGTCAAATAAAATTCTGATTTTAAGGGTCTCAATGATAAAATGATAAAATAAGGTTACAAATACCATGTTCACGGATTTCGACACTTTGTCTTCTCGAAAAAATGTGGGGTTAAATTACGTGTCAAATAGAAGTTTTTTAGTTAAACATGAGAGTGGGACAAGAGTGAGCTTCAGCGAAAATAAATCGTAACGGATTTTTTTTGAACTTGCTATCGATATCAAATTTTTTTGACAACGATGTTAAAAAATAAGTTACAAAAAATTCGTCGCGTTTTTTTTCTCTCCAAAGCTTACTCTCGTCCCACTCTCATGTTTAACTGAAAAACTTGAGAAAAAAATGTGGAAATCCGTGAACACGGCATATATACCCTTATTTTACCATTTAGACCTTTTAAATCAGATTCTTATTTTAATTACATTTTTTCAAATTCCACAAAAAACCTATAACTTTTATGCAACATATTTTACTATCGAACGCAAATTTATTGCAGTAGATACAATTTTAGAAAATTTCTTAGTAGACATGTAACTTCGGCGTCGAAGCTCCAGAAAATCCCCAAAATCACAGAGAAGCTGGCCAACGCGTAGAGGAGTATAGAATTTTTCCACAATTTCTAGAGACATCGAAAAAAATTGGTGGCCGGATTGTGGAAGAATGCCACTTATAGTACCGATCGATGAAAAAGAACGCGAGGATTGAAATAGACGAGGGCGGGCGTTCTGGCTGGTCTCAAAATCGAGCATCGACCTCTGATGTAGAGAGAAGTGTTACGAAATGATTCACTCACGACTCTGCCGATTGTGATAGCTTGTGCAGACGTTCCTCCAATGCAGTTGCCGATGACCTTGCGAATGTAGAGAGATACGTTAGGACAGGTCCGGCGAGAGATCGCACCTCGTCGACTGCCGGCTTGATACGTTCACCTTCGGCCCTCAACTCCTGTTAACGTACAAACAACGAGACGATCTTGAATCACGAAAGCCACCGTGAGTTTCACTAGCATTCGACTAGTTCCGAAATAATAATGTTGTGTTCCAAATTGACGTTTGGGGGAGGAGAAACAGGGAGGGGACGCACCTGCGGTGCCTGTCTGTACGAGTCTGACTGGGCTCTACCCTTCAACTAAAACGATCGAACCGCACAGCGACAAATACTATTCGTGAATTTTTCCAAACAAGACTAGCAGATAGAGGTAATTTCTTCAAATGTAAATATTGAGACACATGGCTGATTCATAAGATAGGAACAGATAAATTCTCTATAAATTCGCGAGATCATAACGAGACCCAGAATCTCTTGGAACAAGTTTACTTATTTTATCGATCGATCGCTTACAAATTTACGTGTCGATATGTGATTTTAATTTGCTACCAATTCAAGATATATGGAACGCGATGAAGTATTCACATCATACTTGCACGAAAATTAGCAGTATTTTTATTATATTTTTGAGAAACTCACGTTTAAGGATTTCACGGTGTCGCGTAGGTGCTGTTTCGAGCGGACCACGTTGTCGATTAATTTGTTCCGTTCGTCGGTCGCATTCAATCGTGCCTCGGTCGTGGACCACCGAGTTTCCAGTTCTTCCCAATGCTTGGACAGCGCTTCCAAGGCATTGCGACGACTTTCGAGACCGGAGACGAGTTCGCGCCATTCGAGGCTAATCACGGACAACTGAGACTCGATTATAGATTTGTTGTTAGCATCAGCTTGACCCAGAACTTCTTTTCCCCGCTCGTTCAGGAGATCCAATTCAAATTGCTGGTTCTTAAAAATGTATACACAGGCAGTTTTAGATGAGCATTCTAAAAGTGATAGTAGGCAGACTTAATTCTAAACCACCGCGCAGTCGATATTTTCATCATACCTGTATATCATTCAAGGCGTGAGTTATCTTTTGAATGTTGAATTGCAGGCCAGCCAAGGAGCTAACAGGCTCGTCCGTGAACCTCGTTCTCGCGATCGCTGCACGAACACGTTCTAATGTCTGCGAATAATCGCGCCAAGTTTCAGCACCTTGCTCGAGACGTGCTCGTTGGGATTTGGCCGTGTTCAAGGTATTTTTCAACAGCTGCGTGTGCTGCTGTTGCTCTCTGCTCAGTTCCTCCTGTTCCGAACTGTTCAGCGAGGGCCAGATTTTATCGGCTGCTTGTTGGATTTGTTGGGAAACCAGTTCGCGAATAGAGGACTCCGTGCTGAAGTAGATCTAGAAACGTGTAATGGAACGTGAATCGAGAGATCGGTGAACACTCGACTACGTTGGGTAATGGTATGTGATTGCAAGTGCTTACCTTGTGCTCTTCGAGGTCACTCAATATATTCTCGAAGTCCAGACCATCTTTGCCACTTTGCAGTCTGATTTCTGCCTCTTGGACCCAACCGTGTAGTTTCTTCGTCAGGGTCGTGTAGTCCAACCGCATTTGTTTGTTGTTCTCCAAATAAGTTCCCCGATCCTCCATTTCACGAGGCAGCGAAGTCATGAGGGACGCGGCCTCGCTGAGCATCTCTCTCAGAGAGCCCGGCATACCTTCCTCGTGTCTCACAGACTCCTTCAACACGCGAATTCGCTCCAAGTATTCGTTGACGCTGTCGCAAAGCACCTTGTGTTTCTTGAGCTCGGCTTCCACGCTCTCCGGATCCCGTTCGAGAAGCGGTCTCGATTTCACGTCCTTTTCCTGACCCTGCAGCCAGTCCAAGATATCAGCAAGTTCATTGGCAAGCCGTCTGTGCTCCGCCGCGGCTAATTCGTGCTGTTCGCGTTGTGATTCCACCGCGCGTCTCAGAGACTGAAGCTGTTGCTTCAACGACTGAAGTTGTTCCGTAACACTGTTTCGATCAACTGCTGAACCCTCAGCTGCGATCTGCTGTCCCTTGTCGGTTGCGCTCGCCAATGTTGCCTCGCATTCTTGAATCTTCACGATAACGTCGTCGTAACGTTTGATCTTCTCTTCGGTAACTTGTCCTGATTTCTCGATGTCTCTCACGACCTCCGTGTATTTCGTGATAAAAGTCATAATCTCGGTGACCAACGCGATGAACTGCTGCCGGAGAAGCAACAGTTGTCGCAACTTCGCGATCTGAGCTTCGAGAGATCTTATCAAGTCGTCCTGCTGACCAACTACTCCGTGAAGATCTCCGACATTTCCCGATTGCAAATTAGCCAGCTTCGCCTTGTTCGCCTTCAAATCTTCGAGGATCCTCTCGTAGGTCGCTAGCATCCCTTCGACGTCTTCAGCGCGAGATCCGATCGGTTTGTTGAGCTCCTGGAGCTCTTGCTGTATGTTCGTCATGAACTGAACAGCTTCAGCCACTCGAGCTGCCGCTTCTTCCGCTTCGGCAATGCTGGCTTGCAAGGCTGCTGCCCTCTCGTTGATGACACCGGATACCCTTCCATGCGCGTCTCTCATGTTCTTCAGCTGCTCGCCCAACTCAAGTTTGTCAGCATCGCTGACCGTCGGCAGAATGGATTTACCCTGTTGCGTTATATTTTCGATCTCATCAGCGTACTGTTTTGCCTCCTTCTTCAGACGGTCGTACTGCAAATAAGACAAACAATAAATACTCATCGATGAATTACGATCGCAAGACCAAAATGATGTTGGATATGATGTTTCGTAATACTAGTATACCTTTGCTAGCTGCTCTCGAAGTACGTCTACGCTAGATGTGCGTAGCTCCACTGACGTAGCTACCTCTGCTTCGTTGATCCATCGCTGACATTTATCCATATCGTTCTCGAAATCCTTACGTCCCTGAAGCAGATCCGCAAGGGAGGTTTGCTTTTCTTGCGCGTCCTTCTTCAAAGCCTCGTATTCCTCGTGCATCTTATCCAATAACACTTGAAGCCGCGCACGGTCCTCCGTCGCGCAGTCCTTCAGCAAATTGTGACCCTGCTTCAGGACGTCCTTCAAGTCTCTTTCGTTGAACGACTTAATTTCAGACTCAAAACCGTTGTGCTGACTGATGTCTTGTTCCACTTTCTTAGCCTTCAGCGGCAAATACCCACTGAGCTTCTTCAAGTCGTTGCTCTTCGCTCTAATCCATGTTCGAGCGCGCTCCAGATCTGCCTCCAGCTTGCGTCGAGCGTCCGCAGCGGCAGTAACTGCTGAAATTTCCTCCCGAAGAATGGAGCACAGTTCTGCCTGCTCGCTTCGCAACGCTCGAGTATCCGACTCCAGCTGTTGTTGTTCGCTGGTCTCCAATTCGTTCTGCATGTTGCTGACCCTCTTCTCAAGAGTTGTAATCAGCACTTGTTTGCCTTCCGCCTCTTTGAGCAGTGCCTGAAACGAAAACGGACATTAGGCACGAAGGAATGTTTTCTCATAGAGCCAAATTTGCCCAACCGCCCTAATTCACAGAAGAAGTAAGTGTACAAATATTCAGAAAAGTCGAATATAGCCGGTAGACTGTCAACACGAAGACATATTTTACATATTTCACGGAGTGAATTCGGATCGAATCCACAGCACGACTCACCTTTAACCACAACAATTTATCATCGGCTAATTTACTCTCAAAACCGAGTGGTTCGGAAGCTCTGGCTACTTCTTTCTTCTCGGTAATCCATTTTCGGTTTTCATCGATCTCGCGTCTGGTTGCTTCGATGCCTTGCGCCGTCATATCCAAGACTTGGCTCTTACGCTGCAACTTTTTCCCCATGTCTCCGTATCTCCTCTCCACAGATTTGATCTGTTCTTCGATCTGCTGAGAGTCGAGGTTGCTCACGGAGTCCATGACCAGATCTCCAAGGTTCTTGATATCGTCTAATTTTCCAGGACCCTGAGACTCGAATTCGGAAGTGATCTCTTTCACGGTGGAAATCTTTTGCGCTATCGGTAACCCGCTTCCTTTGTCCACGATGTCAACTCTCTTCGATAAAGCATCGAACCAGGTCTGAATATCTGCGACGTGCGATCTGTACTTCTCGATGAGGTCTTGAGTCGCCTGCTTTCCAGCTATCGCTTCGATCAGCTCAGCCTCCAGTTTGTCGAGTCCTGATTCAAGCTCGTCCGGTTGTCCGGACTGCACCGAAGATAATTCTGTTAAAGCGCGAGTTCGACGTTCCCCAACGCCGGTCAGTAGCTCGTTCATCGCCTGTAATTCGGCGTGGGCAGCTTCTGGTCTTAATTTTGCTGGTCTTGATTTCCATTCGGCGCAGAGTGCGCGTTGTTGGTTCACCCATGTGCTGAGCGCGTTCCGTTGGCGTGCGCGCTCCTCCAAAGAAGTCACAGCTTCCGTCACGGTAGTCAAATGGGTCTGCATCTGCGGATTTTGAGAAAGTCGTCACTTCACAGTGTGGCGCGAGAATTTCTCAAGTCGTAACTAAAATATAAATCGTCGTTTCTCAAATATAAAACGACGTTCGACGATTCGTTTCTATCGATAGTTTACGGATGAGTCTCCATACTTATCAATCTACCGATTTGTAAACACAACACAAATACTTTTCGTGCGAAAAGTCCATACGCAGTACACACAGCATAGCTTAAAAGTATGATGCATAACAATAATGAACAACTTGCAATAATATCGAAACCATAAAAAATAAAGACGTGCAAACCTGATCAGACATTCGGTTTAGTTTCGCTAAGAAGCCGCTGCGTTCAATAATTTCTAGAAGTGCTTTGAGTCTTCTCGAATCCTCGTTATCTTTCTGTATCAATTGAAAAAACAGAAAACACACGTAAAATTCATGCGATAAGATTTTCGAAATAGCAAATGAAAAGAAAAATGAACTTCGATACCCTTCAACAAAAATCGTTGTGACAAAAACCCTTTTCGTTTGCTATTCCGTAAAATATTTTCATGCAAATGTCAACCAACTGATGATGATGATGTTAATATATTCGGGGTATAACAAACAGTGTATAATGTCCGGGTCATCGGGAATATTTGACAAACACTCGCAAACGTCATGCGAAATTGGGCATGCTAGGGGTTAGAGTCTTCGATACCAACGAGTCATTTGCAATGAGATACCTGGTCTATGAGGTCTTCGAGCCGAGTGCGCACTTCGACTTCTCTAGCCGGAATTTGTACCGGTGGCGCATCCAAAGGACTACCAGGACGCGAAACACAGGCGGCTGCCGCTTCGCAAGCTTCAACCGCCAGAGCTAGTCGTGCTTTCTCGGCTTGAAGTTTATTGTGCAGTGTTCTGGCACTCTCCAAACTGCGTCTAGCATCTTCCAGATTATCTAACGGAGCGTCGACTTCTCTGGCGATTTCTGGCTCGTAAGCATCCAAGTTCGTCATTATGCTTTCGAGAGTGTTTTCGTATTCCTGGAATTTGGCCAAAGATTCGGCCAAACGATTCTTGATCTGGATCGCGGTAGCCAAGAGTGCATTATAGCTCTCTTGAACATTTTGGAGCTGCGTTTCTATCGTAGACTTGATCGTAGGAGCCGCAACGACGTAGCGTTTGATTTGCCCGTGACCTTTGGCTCTGAGGTCATCGAGGACATACTGATATTTCTGTATCTCTTGTAACAAAACCTCGTGCTGTTTTATCTGTTCGATAGTCTGATCTTTGTTTGTAATGTAGAGAGAGTTGTGGGCCATCAGTTGGAACGAGATCTGAAGCAACCATTTCTCCGTGTCCTGTAGAGCCGCGTGGTAAGCGTTATACTCGCGTAACTCGTCCTCCAAGAGCCTTTGTTGCTCTTGAACTCGGTTACCCAGAGCTTCGCGTCGCGTTGATAATAATTTGACTTGCTCCGTTGCCTGGCTGTTCTTTGCCCAGCTTGACAATTCTTCAGCCTCCGTTTGAAGCTGATCCAAGTCGGACCTCTTGCTCTTTACCTCCTCTTGAGCATGCTTGTATCGTTCCAAAAGTCGCCTCATCTCGCCAAGCTCACCTTTCGTGTCGGGCGATACTTTCACTGATTCTTCGGCGTCGCTCAACCACTTTTCAAAGCGGGCACGTGATTCTGCGAAATCCTCCCATCGGCTGAGTATCGCCTTGACTTGGGCTTGAACACTGTTCAGATCCATGCTGAGCTGCTCCCAGCTCGAGCGCAGCGTAGCCATGTCAGTGCGCAGCTGCTCTTGTTGTTCCGGCAGCGCTGTGTTGATCGCCTTTCCAAAAACATCCTGAAGTGTCGATAACAAATGCTGACCCTCCGTTATCCGCGTGGCTACCACCTGAAACAAGGAGGAAGTTAGACAAGATTAGTAACATTCGCCAGGGAACATCCACACCGCATTCGTTTTATTCGCGTGACGAGCGATCTCATACTCACGCGCGTAGTTTCCAGTTTGTCCTTGGCCCAGTTGACGTCGCCCACCCCGATGCAGTCCTGCACCGAACCGTGAGCCGTGTGAAGCCAGTCCTCGAGTTCCTTCTTGGCCTTGAGGAATTCCGTGTGATCGGACAAGTTCTTTTCAACTTTGGAGACTAGACCTTGAGCTTCGGTTAGCAGAGTCGTGTATGCCGACTGCAATTGAACCGTGTTGTCGCGTGCCCAGCTGCAGGCACTAACCTCCAAGAGTGCCTCGCACTTGTCGTTGAGATCTTCGAGTACTGGTTTCTGTCGGACGGCTTCCTCGACGATACCCTTGCAACGCTCCAGATCTTCGGGCGTTTTGTTCTCCTTGGCAGATTCCTCGCCAACCTTTTTTCGGAACTGCTCCAACCATTTCTTCATGCTGTCAGATACCGTCGTAAACTGAGTCCACGTAGCGATACAGTTGGCCAGCGTGCGTTGACTCTCCTGCGATAGGGATTTCAATGATTCCCAATCAGCCTGTAGCTGCTTCATGTCCTGTTCGATGGACTCTTGTCCTTCCGTGCCGGTCGTCAGCATTACGGAGTTGCTCAGTTCGATCGCTTTCTGGATCAGGGATTCGCCCTCCGGCATCGAAGCGATGATTTCGTTCACCTTTCGCTCTCTCTCGACGACCTTCTCTTTCTCACCGTGGGTATCTCCGTGCTGCTGCAGTTCCACTTTGGTACGGCGTACCCACTCGATAGCTTCGTATTGGGCCTGGCGAAGACGCTCGTGCTCCTTCGCTTGCTCTTCCAAATCCTGAACAAAAAAGTACGATACAAATGCTTGAACCTAATCCAATGCGAACCAATTCTGTGGAGCCTCGAGCTGATTTGAACGACTTACCTTGATCCTCACGACAACGAGCTTCTTCAGATCTTTGTACTTGGCTATCGTAGCGTCATAGGTGTCCTTCGGTATGCTCCAATCATCTGCCAAGCGAGCTTCAAGACGGTCGATCGTATCCGCGTGACCTTGGATGTCGCGTTGCACCGTCTTGTACTTCTCGAGCAGAGCTCGTTTCTCGCTGAAGTCGTTGCGGAATTCCTCCTCGGGTTTAACTTTGTGCTCAACCTCTTCGACCCAGTCAGCGATCAACCGATGCATCTTATTCAGCTCCTCCAAAACTCCGGCTCGCGCTGCAAGCTTCAGCTTGGCTTCTTCCACGTCTGCCAGAAGTTTGTCAAACTCCGATTTCAAGTTCTCCGTGTCTTCCTGAATCTTCGCCGCTCCGTTCTGTTCCGTATTCATGATCACTTTCTCCTTCAGCTCCAAAACGTACCGCAATTTGTTCTGGCCTTGTTCCAAAGTCTGACGGATCGCTTTGCACGCGTGCAATTTGTTGTTCACCTCGGACAGGGTGTTCGGTACCTCTTGACATTCCCCGAGCTTGTCGCGAGTGCGATCAATCCAGTCTTGACACTCTTGATACAACGCGTTGTGTTGTTGATGCTCCTGCAAACACGAGACAAACATAGCATTACATTAAAAACTGACCTCATGCAGGTGATAACCGCATCCAACAGCCTACCTGATAATGCAATTCTAATCTTCGCATAATTTCCTTCGCCAGCGACAATAAAGCGTTGTATTTGGTTGTCAACTGAGTGACGGCATTGGAAATTCTCGTGTCCGCACAAGTTTCCAGAAGCATTTGAGCCTTCATGTTCAGACGATCCAGTTCTTTTTGCCAATCAAACAGAGTTTGCAGGTGGATTTGGAATTCTTCCAACACAGTCTTCTTCTCCTCAAGACTATCCTGCAGCTTGTTAAATGGTTGTACCAGCTGCTCGGTGTGAGTCAGCCAATCCGAAGCCTCCGAGTATTGGTCCTCGTATTCGGTCCACTTGACGATACCGACTTCCAACAGACTCTTGGTGTTGTTCAGGGAATCGCTGAAACATCGACATCCCGATTAAATTTCACGAGATGTTACGAATAGTAATATATATACTTACATGTAGTTGTCGTACTCTTCTTGAAGCATTGCTACTTCTTTTTCAATGAACTCCTTATCCTCGGCGTCGGCTACTTGGCAGGCGGCGTTGCCCTGTTCCAAGGCCTTTTCAAGTTTCTGTTGTCCCTCCGATGACTCATTTTGGAGCACCTTCAGTTGCGTAATCTTGCTCGCGAGAGATTCCTTGTCTCCGGTTGGTTCAGAACATTTCCCGAGTCGTTCCTTCGCCACTCGGATCCATTGGATGAATTCGTTTCCGCTATCCACGAATGCTTGATAGTGTTCCACAGATTCTTTTTGCCTGGCGTACAATTCTTGCGCTTGTTTGCTCAGAGTTTCGTATTTAATACATATTTCCGTGGCCGGTGTTGCTTGTTGGAGATCTTCAGCCTTAGTCGTCACGGATTGAATCATCGGTCCGAACGCGACGATGTCTTGAACGATGCTGTTGGTTTGTCGGAGATTGGCCTTTCTCTCGCCAATAGCAAGTGAGCTGAGACCAGCCAAGCCTTTCCTCGCTGTGGAGATCTTCTGTTCGCAAATCTGCTGCAATTTGGCCTCGCGGTCGTTTATCCACTGTTGCAACTGCGAGTAGGATGAACTGTAATCAGCCCATTGGAGAAGACTAGTTTCCAAATGGACTTTCGTCGTCGATATCTTCTTCACCAATCTTTCCCAGTCGTTCTGAATCTCCTTCAGCTGAGAGTTGATATCTTCCCGTCCGTCGGATCTCGTGTTACGCATCACCTTCTCGCCACAGTTCACCGTTAGGTGTACCAAATTTTGGCCCTTTTCGCGTCTCCTGAGAAGTTCCTGGATTTGATCGAGTCTCGATTGTAGTTCCTCCCGGCTACTAGTCGACGCTGCTTCCGTTCCTTGCCTAATTATCTGTCTGGCATTTTCGATCCATGCTCGAGACTTTTCAAGATTCACTTCGTACTCCTGATGCTGACTGAGATTAGTCTCAACCTTCTTGACGACGTCCTTCGCCAGGTTTACTTGTACTTGGTACCTCGAATTCAGGTGTCGCAGTTGATTATTCACGTACGTATCGAGATGTGAAGAAAGCAGGCCTGACGCGGTCTTGTTGAACTTGTCGATCTGCTCCTGCCCCTTCAACAAGTCGTCCAGTATGACCTTGACTTCCTTCACTTGTTTCTCCTTGTCCCTGATGTTCGGCAGGAGTGAATTCTTCTGTGCCTTTATCAGGATGTCAAATTGTTGCAGCCAGTCACTCAACCGCTCGTATTCGTCCTTGTAATCGCGCCACTGACTGACCATAGCCTCCAGCTGATCCTTCTGTTGCTTGATATCTGTAAACGAAAGGATTGTCTGAATGGATGCAACAATAACGAACTTACTCTCGTAATGAAAAATGCTCTCATCGTACTACCTTTGAACAGACCCTCGAAGCTCTCCGTCAACGCTCGAATCTCGTTGCGAATGACTTCCTGACCTTGGGAGCTGGTACTCGCACACACTACCTCGCCGGTGTGCTGGAGATGTTCGACCAGTAGTTCTCCCTGAGCTTTCTTGTTCAGAAGACTCTCCAGCGGAGCCACAGCATTTTCAATCGCGAGCTTATCGCTGAGCGATCGCTGCTTCATCGACGGAATCTTCTCGCGAGCTCGATTCAACCAACCGATAAGGTCATCGTGTGCCTCTTTGTACAAACGATGATCCCTGTATTGGTCTTCGCGCTCCGACAACAGTGACTTGATTCTTTCGAAAAGTGTGTCGAACTTGTTAAGAATATCCTGCGCCTGCGAGGCAGCCAAACTCTGCTGACCACTCGCGATCATTTCAGCGACTTTAGCTTTTAGGCTGTCGACTTCTATGTTCTCGCAGCGAACTCGCTCTTCCAGTGTCTTAATTCTTTCGAGCTGCGATCGTTTTTCCGACATCGTACTCTGACACTGGGATATCTCGTCGACGGAAGTCTGCATGTACTCCACAGTTTTGTTGATCGATTGGATCTGCTCCAGAAGACCGGCCCAATTGTTTATCGAGTCGTCCAGGTTTGTCTTAGTCTCCAGCATCTTCGACGCGAGGGCGCTCCATTGCTCTTGAAGTTTCGCCAAGGCATCGTTGATCGCTTTGTGTCCAGCAGGGGCCGTGTTCGCCAACACAGCTTGAGCGAGCTCAACGATTCCTTGTACCTTCGAGAAACCATCTTCCTTGTACAACAGTAAGTCCTGAATAATTTCCATCTTGTTCTCCAAATCCTTTTGCGAAGAGGCACTGAGGTCCGAGCAATAGGCCAGTTTGTTTCTGATGTCCTCGAGCCATCGCATGCATTCCGACAAATGATTGTCGAATTCCTGATGACTCGTCACGTACTGTTGCCATCGGTTGTTGAGATCCTTAACCTTACTCGAGATCTGTTGATACTTTATTCCAAGCTCCGAGATCTGCGAAGTGCGCGAAGTTATGTTTTTGTGCAGCTGCTGGGAGCGCTCCGTCAACGCGTCTATCTCCAGTTCCTTCGCTCTCACTTCACCCTGAAGAGCACGGAGCTTTTCCAACTGTTCCTTTTTCTCGCTTAGCTTCGATTTCAAATCAACGGCGTGCAGTTTAGTATCGGTTTCGCGAATCCACGCCAGACACTGCTCCTTCAACGATTCGAACTCGTTCCACTGTTGAAGCTTGTTCTCCAAGGCTTCTATCGTCGACTTTACAGCGGATACCAAACCTTCCCATTCTTGCTGCGACGAGTCGATTTGCGAGCGGATATTGACCTGGCCAGATTCCAACGTACCAGGAATCACCTTCTCGCCCAGCGTTCTGATCTGCTGAACGCGTGGCTCATCCTCGGGTAAACTCTGTAGCAGATTAAGGAGACGATCGAGATTCGTGTGCAGGGAAACTCTTTCAAGTTCCGCGTCACCCCAAAGATTTACGGCATTGTGAGTAGCATCCAGCCATTCGTGAGTGTCCAGAACAGCTTTGCTGTACTGTTGATGATCACTAACGATCGCTTCGTAGCGTTCGACGAATCCTTGCGCACGTTTCAATATGAAAGCGTGTTTCTTCGAAAGCTCGTCGAGCACATGGTCGATTTTCTCGGTCCGATCTGGCAGGCTATCGGCCTTGTCGCGCAGATTAAACAAATCTTGCTGATGAGCCTGAGCGTCGTGCAAAAACGTGCGATATATCTGTAGCTGAGCTCGTTTCTCGTCCAGTGTCGTCTTCAGTTCAATCTCCATGGAAAGTTGGGCCTCGGCCTCGTCAAGCCACTTCTTGAAACCCTCGCTGCATTCGTCGAAGCCAGACCAACGAGACAGTTTCGTTTGTATCTCGCGTTCCGTTGAGGCAACGCCGTCGTACAGTGACTCCATAGCGTGTTGTAGCTCCATCAACTGTTGCCGAATAATTTCTCGACCATCCGTTCCGGTCGTTGGGTACAGACGTTCGCCGGCTTCTACAGCACCGTTTACAAGAACGTTGGCTGCAGCTTGCTGCGATATCAATTCCTTCAGCGCGTTGCTGTGAGATACGAGTTCTTGGCGGTTGCCCGAAACGCCATCCCGAGCCGTTTGGAACCTCGATTGTGCTGTGGCTAACCATTCGGAACAGTGCTTGTAATGGTCGAGGTAAGCTGCGTGATCCGCCGTCGCTTGTTCACACTTCTTAACAAGCTCCTGGACAAAATACACAAATCAATGAAAAGCTTGAAAACACGAATACGATGAAGTAGCTTCGTTTGATCAAAATACTCCGTGATTTCACCCTACCTTTGCCGTAGTTTGAATGGACTGGAACCGCGATGTAACTTGCTGCACGCTGGCAGAAAATCTTGACTCCCCACTGATTTGAATTAATTCGGAGGAATCGTCGCTCATCTTGTCGAACTCCGCTTCATTCTGACGCAGGTTCGCGATCAAAGCCTGTCGAGATGAACGAATTTAACTTCAGGACACTAAAAATGTATGGCGTTGAGCGAACCAAACCCTTTTAAATATTATATAATCCCTCTGCTAATGTTAAAGTTCTACCAGTAAACCAACATGCCAATGCCATACGGATGAACAAATGATAAACGAGTTTCTCGAACATAGGTGTCAGGATGAATCTGCTGAAACAATTGCATCGAATCGAAAAGCAAACAACGATCTTGATACTATTTCCCAATATAATATGCATTTCACTTCAACTTCTCGAGTCGTTGTGCGGGGTCATGGTTTATCAACCTTCTGTCTCAACGCTATTATAAGATTCACGTTGATACTATACATGGCAACGATGTCAATGGACATATCATACGATTCGCAACGAGAATACTAATACTAGTTGAATGGAATCAAAAAGTGAAAAAAAATGAGTTGAAACAAAATCAAAATAGTCGCGTGGTGAATGAAACGATTCAGTTACGCCACACGAACGCAGGAACCACTGTAAGCCCGCCTACTTTTTGGTTAGACTAATTGTAAGACCCGTTGGTATGCATTAACGTGAGAGAGCTGAAAGAATAAGGACAGAATAGAACGAGACAAAGAACAAAGAGAGACATACAAAGATATAGAGAGGCATGAGAATGAATGTCCTACGCGCTTCTCCTGCAATACGCGAGAGACAGATACAGAATTGAAGGCTGAAAGCTCTACAGTAAGCATGAAAATTGAAATCAGCATGTCTTCGGAAATATCATTTGAATTCTGGCGTCCAATAATTAGACCACGAAGGAAAGCTAAAAAAATTGCGCGGAGAGCAGATTGCGCGACGTGCTGATTTCGGTATATCGTGTACAGTACAACGAAGCGAACGTGTCTTTCGCGTAGACCGAGCGGAAGACACGTTCGTGTCGTGTCGTACCAACGAACAAGTTCGAAGCGCCCCACCGGCTACTGCCATTGACGAAAGCTTGAAGCTTGATTATACGAGAAGAAAGTATTCTACTACGGCTTCCTGAAAGCAATGCAACGGGTAAGTGAAAGATACTGCAACGACCCAGCCAGCCTCATTTAAAACCCAAATAAGCCCCCAGGGCTTTACGGATGGAGTCAGAGAACACAATCTCTCTTACTTGCTCGAGGTTGGCACCCAGGGCTACCAGCTCCGTCACGTCCAAAGTCCGTGATTCCATTATTTTTAGCAGATCCTAAGACATTTCATTATACGTGTAAAGGATTCAGCGTGCTTCAAGTTAGTAGCGTGTAAACACCTATATCGACGTTCGTGCGAAATTGTCTCAAGGTCGTCGTCGTCGACGTCTTCTCAACGGGGTGGAAATAAATGATCGCTTGATATTGGACAAATGCCGACTATACTACCACTCAGGTCACACGAGTATTCGGATAAATTGATCGCAGTTCGAATATAAAATGTTTCTCACGGGCTTTGGATTCGATTCCACCGAATTGTTACGCACGATGGAACAACAACTTCCCGTTCATTCGTCTCCTCGCGAAACACGTTCGCGGACAACATTTGGAAGATGTGAAACGATCGGGGCTCGTATTCAGTCCTTCCGAATTTTCAATTTGCACTCGGTGAATCATCGAACAAAAATGCATACCTGATATTTTTCTAGTTGTTCTTGTTTCTCTTCAATACTGTTCCTCAGAGTATAATTCTTGAGCGAAGCTTCGGCATCGGAGAGCCATGCCAATAATCTCTCCAGGGAATTTTCGTACTCGCTCCATTGCTGGATTCGTTCCTCGATTCCACGGATCACGTCGCTGACAGCTGCCGTGAACTTTTTATGCTCAAACCTGTGTAAAAAGGAGATAACAAGAAGCATGAGAGGTTGGCAATAGACGTAACTCATAGACAATTTTCGGTGCTTCTTCGGCCACTAACTAACCTGAGATTCGTCAAATCTCGCTCCATTGATTCTTGAGATCTTGGTGGCAGCGTTTCTACACTTTGAGCAACGTGTTCGCTTAAAACACGCAATTTGAGTTCGCCTTCGCTCTGACTGTCTTGTATTTCGACCACTTTCGCAAGCCTGGCTTGTAGCACCGCTTTGTTCCCGGTATAATCGTTGTAATTGACGAGCCTCTCCCATTGTTGTTTTTGATAGTCCTGATAAGCCTTCTGTAAGTCGTAGAACTGCTGAAAGTTGTCCAACAAAGCTTCAAGGTTCGCGATACCCTTCTGCGAAGTCTCCACCAATTTCTCGTATCTCTGAGAAATGGATCTCGCCTTCTCGTGAATGTTGGACGGTGTCTGAGCAGTCTGGGCTATCGCATTCGTCTTGTCAGATATCGTTTCGATTATGCGTTTGTGAGCCAAAATTTCTTGATGAAGCGTCTGAAATGACAGCGAGACAGCTGATTGATACGTTTTTCGGTTATATTGCAATTATAGGAACCGTTTCGTAAGTGGGAACGACTAATTGAAAATAGAAACGGAACATACGTCTGAAAACGATGAGGTACCTTATTCTTGAGCAGTTTTGATCGAATTTCCTGCGGCGATGACCACACAGCCGACGAGTCCTGCTTTAAAGGTCTTTCCATCCCGTCCAGCCATGCCAATGTTTGCTGTAGCATATCCTGGTAGCTCGACCATTGCAAAGATTGAGCATCCTGTTTCTTCTGTTGCTCTTTTATACCCTCCGCCAATTTGTCCCAACGTTCTCGCGCATGCCGCAACTCGTGTCTGACAACTTCGCGACCTTGAGCCGAGGTATCCGGAAGAATTCTTTCCCCGGTAGCTGCCAAACCTGCCAAACGATGCTCGGCTTGTTCTCGTTCCGCCAAAAGAACCTGCAGACGAGATCCCATTGCTTCTAGGTTTTCTCCGATTTCTTCTCTCTGCAGAGCCGCCAAGTTCTGTTCCAATGGCCCAAGCCATGCATTAACGGCGTCTAGTTTTTCTTGGAAAGCTTTGTGATCGTCGACGAGAGTTTGACAGCGATGTATCACCTCTTTGCTCAACACGTGTAGTAGCTTGTACCTGTAACAGAAGACAGATTAGACGTCCGAATGTGAAATACAACTCGTGGTCTTAACCCTTCGGTACTCGCGTGGGTCATATTGACCCCAACCACTATGTGTTAAGATAAAGTGAATAATACTGAAGGGACAAAACAGAGTCTGCGGATCTCCTAGTGCTATTACCGATTGCTTATCTGTGAAATCAACGGCTTGATGCGATCCACGCCACTCGAATGGAGAAGCCCGTGAGACTTGTCGACGAACTCGTCGATTTCGCGTTCCTGCTTCGATATCGATTCTCGTTTGTCCTTGAACAATCCCAGTTGATTCTCTTTATCCTTCAGCGTAGCTTGCAGCTGTTGATCTCTGAAAGCAGCTTCCATCGCGCGGAACCATCTGGTGTGAGACTCGAGCCTATCCTCGAAGTCCTGCCATTTTTGCAACACTACAAGCTGCTTGTTCTCCACGGATTCTACGAAATAATTGAAAAACGTCAGAATGCGAAGGAGAACTCTCGTCGTAAAGGTCGGTCATTGGAACGGGAAGAATGAGAAACTATACCAATTTCGCTGAGGTGTTGTTGAAGGTCAGCTTCGAGCTTAGCGATCTCTTTGCTGATTCCTTCTTGTCCTTTCGGTGCGGTACTCTTGGCGACAACGGAGCAAAGTTCCATCAAACTTGCCAGACGATCGGCACCGTGTTTTTGGCCATCCTTCAGCACAGCAAGCGCTGCCAGACGTCGCGAGATTTCACCCCTTTCTCCAGTAATGTCATTGCAATCCAAGAGCTTCTCGCGTTCACCGCTCAACCAGTCTGTAAAGCTCTTGCACTGAGCATTCAATTGATTATGCTTGTCGACGCAGTCTTCCAAATTTTGTAACAAATCCTGAGACTTAGCTACGATGTTCTGGAACAACTGCTTGATAGACTGAAGATAGACGTTCAGCGACGTATCTTTAGTCTGATCAACGAGCTGCTGAGCTTTGTCGCAGACCGACTCTACCAGAGATTGATGCGACATTATTTCTTGATGCATTATCTTGTGATTCTGTAGCTGAGCTCTCTTCTCTTGCAGGGATGACTTGAGCTCGGTGTGCTGATGCATCGCACGCTCCACGTCTCGAAGCCATGTAGTGAGCTGCTCTTGAGACAGCGAAAATTCAGAGAACTGCATGAGACACTGATCCAACTTTTGAGTAGCAGTTTGCAGATCGTCCGTAAAACCATCCCAAGCAGTTCTCAAATTTCTCAGCTGTTGACGAATGATTTCACGACCATCCGGTGACGTGTGGGCGTACAATTTTTCACCCAGATCGATTACCGATTCAAACTTAGCGTTCTCCTTGGTACGAATATCACCCAAGTCGCGAATGTGCTTTTGCCTGGTTTGCAGTACAGCCAAATCGCCGACGATTTCACTGTGCTTCTTCAGTTCCGCATCAACCTCACCGATCCACTTCAAGAACTGTCCGTATTTCTCATCGAACACGCCGTGCTCCTTAGCGAAGCTTTCGTACCGCGCGACGGCCTCTTTCGCCTGATTTCTAATAGCCTGATACTTAGTCGCTTGACGAGACACCTTCGTGGCTAATTCCGATTCACCCTCGATAGCTTGGCTCATCTCAACCGTAGCGCTCACGTCTCCGCTCTTAGCATTGATCTCTTCTTCCAAAGCTTTCAGTTTCTGCAGATGTAACTTCTTCGTATCCGCCGTACTCTTCAAGCTTTGGTCTTTTACCTGAGGTTCCATCTGCTTGATCCAAGCCTCCAACGAATCCACGACCGTCTCAAATTCAGCCCACTTGTCGAACAACTGGTTCAACTTGTCGCGCGATTCCGTACACTTTTCAATGAACTCGTCCCATTTCAGTTCGTTGAGTAACGCCATCAACGGTTGTAGGCCGTCCAACGCCGTCTGCTCCAGTACCACGTTCAGCTGTGCTGTGCACTCGGCCATCATTCGATCTCCCTCCGGTTTTTGTTGGAGTATATTCTCGATGAGAGCAACTTTAGCCTTGGCGGTATCTCTGTCAATCGCCAGATCTTCCGTAACCGATGCAGCCTCGTTGGCAAGTGTGTTGATCCAGTCTCTCATTTTCTCGATTGACTGCAAATACGACTCGTGATTAGCGACGTGCTTCTCAGCAACGTTGATCTTATTTTCCACGTCTTCGGAAAGCTGTTCGTACGATTCGATGACCTGCTTCAACATCTCAGCCGCGTCGTCGTCAGACATCGTCGGTAGTCTGTCTTGCAGCTGTTGCAATATATTCTTGTGAACGCCAACGTCCTGACCAATCGTCCGGAAGAAGTGTAGCTGTAATTTTTTCTCCTGCAAGTTCGGTAGCAGATGACACCTCTCTGCGATTTTAGCCTGTGCATCCACGACCCATTGCTTGACTTGGGAATACTTGTCCTCGAACGAGGAACGATGCATCATGTCGCTCTCTATACGTTTGTAAACGACGTTGGCTCTGTCTGTCAACGATTCCACTTGGTTGCGAAGACCACGCAGTTCAGCTCTGATCGTTTCCCGATTCTCAGGAGTAATCCTCGCGTAAAGAGCTTCGCCGGCTTCGGCGGTACGGTTCAGAATGATTTGTCCCTTCTCGCGTTCTTCAGCGAATGCTTTCAGCTCCTTCAACCGCGACTGGTAGAACGTGATCGCTTTCGGACCAGATATCTCGCCGAACTTCTTCAACTTCTGTTCAGCGTTAGCGATCCAAGCTTCCAACTCTTTTACGTTCGCCTTGTACTGATCCCTACCCTTCGCGACCTCTCCGAGTCGTTCCAGATGAGACGCGATGAACTTCGTTACCGTTTGATAACGAGTATTCAAGTGACCCACGTACTGTCCTACTCTCGACTCTGGACTCACCTTCAGAATGTCGTCGCCCAAACTCGTCAGATCCTTCACTTCCGTCTGGTAAGCCGAGACTGTCCTCTGGAACGCCAAGATCTCATCGATCTTCTCTTCTACGTTTGGTAGCGTGAGTTGCACGGAGCTTTCGCTTCTTATCTTATTCTCAGTCTCTTTTAGCCAGGACGAAACGTTTTCCGACATCAATTCGTAACGCTGCCACAAGGCAATGTTACGTTGCAGGTTTGCTTTGATCTTCTCGTAGCTGTTCTTCAACGACTCAAGATCTGCCGCGACTTTATCTTTTTCTGCCGTCAGACCAATCATCGTCTCCCTACTCTCGACTGATTCTAACAGCTTCAACGAGTTGTCCGTGTCAGCCTTGCGAGCCTCGCAGTCCTTGATCCCTGTTTCCACGTCGACGAGCGAAGCCATCTTCACTTCCAGGTTGTATCGATCGCTGCTTTGTTCTGGTTCGCACCAGGCTGCTTTTTCCTTGTGAGTAGCGACCATACGCTGCAGAGCACCGAACCTCTCGTGATATAATTTCGTCAAGAAGGCAACCAGCGTGGCTGTGACTTTGTCAGCATGACTCGCCACACCGTCACGACGCAGCTGAAGACTTTGAAGTTCCTTGGGAATCGTGGACTTGGAGATCGCTGGGTATTCTACCAACATATTCGACACCTTTTTCTCTATATCGCGCAGCGAGTTATTTGTTTGCTGTAGCTCGCACTTCAGATCCTGGCATTTGTTTATTCTTGCCAGAATCTTCGTGTTCTCACCGGTTAGATCATCACATTTGATGATGTCTTCGCGGATCTTGGAGATCAACTCGCTAGAATGTTTCAGCTCTTCTCGAATATTCTTCTCTTTCTCGTTGAACGTTGAGGTCACAGCTTCCAGTTTGTCGGCAGCCTCTTGGACGAGCTTGAATTGATCGTCGAGAAGATCGTTGAGAGACTTCAACGTCGAGATAGCTGCGTCGTTGTTCATTTTCGAAAGTTGTGCCGTCTTCGCGGCGATCCCTTGTCGGAGTACTCGATGTGCTGGTAATTCTTCACGGTATCTGGCAAGTTTTGCCTGGCCGTTCTCAGCATCGGCTAATTTCTTGCAGGCAGCCGTCAACGCCTCGTTCGTTTCGCCGAGCCATCTAGATAATTCGTGTTTTGCTTCGTCGATTTGCTTCCATATGATGACTTGCGTCTCGTAAGCTTGAGTCCTCTCCACGATTTTAGAGTACTGTTCCTGATAACGTTTCTGCATTTTGTCCAGATCCTCCTCGATCAGCTCGGACTTGAAACTCGGCATCAGAGACGCTGCTTTGATCAGCTGCTGAGCTTTACTGTGTAATTTTTCCAACGAGTGTTTCGCCTTCTTCAGCATCTCGCCTGCCTTCTTGTGCTTATCGAGCGCGTCGTTCGCCTGCATCAAGTCGTTCGGCACACCCTTCACAGATTGACACAGTGTTTTTGACTGTTTCAAGTAACTCGAGAGCTTTTGTTTCGCTTCCAAGAATTGTTTCCCATCGGCTTCCATTTCGGCGTACTTATTTTTCTGCTCACGCAGGAGTTGGTTCACTTTTTCCCAATTGGCATCCGCCGAGGACAGGATTACTTGGATATTCGTCACAGCTCTCTGATCTTCCTTCATCAAAGTATTCCCCTCGCGATGTAAAGTGTCCTTGACAGGTTCTCTTTGTTGGTGTTCAGCGATGAGCTGCTCGATCTGCTCGATAGCCGTTGCTAGCTTCTCGCAGGTGTCCACCTTCGTGGTTATCTCTTGAAGAGTCGTCTGCGTTCGCGTGATATCTTCCGTGAGCGTTTGCTGCGTTTTCTTGAAGTTGTCCCAACGAGCGCTCAAGTTTTCCAGCCTGTCTCTTTTCGTGGCGAGTTCAGTCTGAAGCGTCACAGCTTTGGCCTCGAGATCGTTCACCAAGGCCACGGCGGTCAAAGGTTTCTCCAGCTTGTCGCGCACTCTCACACCCATGGATGTGTCCACCAGCGGTGCCTGATCCTTCCAAGCGTTGATCTTCGTCAACGTTGCTTGTAGCTCGGACGTCAATCTTTCCAAATCAGATATCGATGGCTTGTGAGCATCCACTTGGTACTTGTTGTGGCGAAGTTGCGCACTGGCATCAGCATGCCAGCTGAGTAGCTCGGCCCACTTTTCCAGTCCTTTCTTCTTCTGGCACAAATCATCCTCCAAAGCCTTGTACCTCGTTGCTAACGACGAATAGAGTTCGTTGAGCGCTGCTGCCTCCTGAGGTGAACTTTCGGCTGCTAGCAGCTTCACTTCTTCGTAGATACTGGTAAAAGTCGTTTGCTTGTCCGAGTGTTCTTGTAGGTATGCGTGGACGGCTTGTAGATTGGTATCGACGTTGTCGTCGTTAACTTCGCTTATCTCCACGATGTTCGATTGCAGCCGCGACATCCAGTTGTCGAAGTCGGCGAGTCTTATCTGAAACTCTTGCCTCGCGAGCAGAGCATCGGAAACTTGATTGATCTGGTTTCTAACTATGTCGGCAAGTTTGTTGACACGTGCCTTCATTTCAGTAACTCTACCCTTAAGGTTTGTCGCACCCTCCAGTGCCAACCCATGGCTGATGTGATCGGATACTTGAGTCAACGATATGAGCTGTGCTTGCCTGTCTGATATATCCTTGTTGAATTCTTTCAGTCGTGTCAATTCGCGCTCCAACTTTCCGGTGTCCGGTGTCTGGACGTTAGGCTCAGCGACCGAAGCTTTTTCGCTATCCTCTAACCAATTGTTGAATTCTTTCGCGTCCGACTCAAATGTATTCCAAGAGGCGACCAGCTTATCCAGCTTCGTTGCCGTATGTATAGCAACGTCGTGCACGGAATTCCAACGAGTATGCACGGCATCAACTTCATCGGGAGCCGCGGTTGTTCCTGAGATCTGTTGGCTGATGACCGATAATCCTTGAACTCGAGGCAGCTGCTCCTCGCACTGTTTCTCGAAAGCTTTGGCTGTCGCCAGCATTTCGATGGCTTGCTGGAGAGTCGATGGTTTCGAACCGATCGTCGCAGCCTTAATCTCCGCTTGTTCGACCCACGGTCTCAGCTGTTGGATGCCGACTTCGTACTCCTTCCACGTAGTCAAGTTACGCGTAGCCATTTCCTTCTGATACGCGATGCTTTTGTTCAACGAATCTGCCGCGGACTGGAGCTCTTCAATTTCCGCGCGTAATTTTTTGGCTTCCAGGTTGTCCCTGTCATCTGGAAAACGAAAGGAGACAAGAATAGTCGATCAGCTAGGAAGAGTGCAAGGAACACGTGTAAGCAGACGTCTGTTAGACTTACCCTTTATCAATTGTGAGGATTCCTCTCCCAGAACCTTGAGCACCGTTATCTTCTCGTGAATCTGTTTCTGTAGAGTTTCAGTTTTGCGAACCCGCTCTTCCGGAGACGCAGACATCTCTTGTATCTGAGCGAGAAGCTGCGGGGCACTCTGATGAGTCCAGGACTGTAGTTCACCCAGTCTCGCCTGAAACTTGGTCCACTTGGCATTGAATTGCTGTAAGTAGACGACGCGCTCTTGGACTGTTTCTAAGGTCACGTGAAGTCGCTTTTCTATGTCAGTGATCTCTTTCTCCAGAACAGGTCGTTTTTCCGGTGGCGTAGCTTCGGAGAGACTCTCGTAGACGTCTCTCAGTTTCTTCAGTGTTTCCTCAGCAGCTTCGCGAAGCGTGATGCTCAGCTCGTGTTTTCTCTGAAGGTCAGCGGATACTTGGCTAGAATCGTAATACCCACCGTCGATGGTGCTCAATTCCGATTCGGCTTGCTCGATCAGTTTCAGTACTTCTTCTATCTGGTGCTGATAGTTGCTCCACAATTTTTGCGTAGTTTTCAGGGTCTTCAAGGCCTCGATACTCTGTCCGTAGGTGTTATTCCAGCTGGACTCTAGTTGTTGAACTTCCGTTGAGACGAAAGTCGGAGCGTGCTGATCCTTCAAAATATCCTTGCCACGTTGCAGCATGCTGACGATATTAGCTCTTTGCTGTTCCAGCTGCGTTAGACGGGTCTCTTGGTGGGTGAGCGCGTTTCTAAGCGACTCAATCGTTTCCGGTTTAACCGGCACCATCGATTGCTCCCGAACTCTCTCCAGTAGGACGCACACTTCGCGGACTTCCTTGCGATACGTATAACTCTTCGAGTAGATATCCGTCTTCGTCATCGTGATCTCGATCGTTGGAATCAGATTCTTGTAACGCGTGATGAGCTGTTCCAGTTGATTCTGCTCGGACAGAGCCTCGTGATCCGACCGGTTCGAGGCAAGACTGTCCAGGGTCTGTACCAACCACTTCATCTCTTCTCGCTTGCTGTCAGCTTCGCGGCATATTTGCTGTGGATCGAAAATTGCATTGAACGAGAATCTGGACTGGAAGTGGGATAAAATCGCGTGAGTTTTACGAACAACCTGGATTTGGTTACACGATTCGTATAAAATCCTCTATAATTACCCCTATTGTTCGAAGCTATCCGAGTCAGCATAGCATAAAGACATGACATTATAGATATCATCCTGACGTGAAAACACAGAAAGCTCTACGTGATTATACTCACTTGGAATACCGTCTTCTCCTTTTCAAATTCTTCCAAGGTATTAACCTCCTGCAGAATTGTTCTCAGAGTAGCATCAACGTGATCCATCCAGTGTACCATCTCGTTGAACCTGAAATGAACGAGACACGGTATGAGTTTGGAAAAGCACAGTTTATCCCAATACGATTCACTCAAACGGACTCGGGGTCTTACTTTTGTCGATAAGCAGCCCATTGCTCGGGAACTTTACGTAGCTGTTCCCTGAGGACTTCGACGCGTTGTGCCGTTTCTTCCCATTGACTTTCAGCCCTCAAAGTTGCCTCGTTCAGACTAGAATCATCCGGCTTCAAGACGTAGTACGCCGTGCTGATTTTCTTCAAGGTCTGTAGGCAACGTTCCACCTCCAAGACTACGCCCCGACTCACGAAGAACTCTTTGTTGCGTTGCGAGATGCTTCCGACGTCGTCGTTCTTGATCAATGCTTGCTGCTCCGAATTTATTTCCATTTCGATCTCCTTCAGGTATTGCAGAAAGGCGGCTTCGTCCAATCGGAACTCGAGACGCATCAGATGGAGCGGTGCGAAGGTCAACACGTTCTTCCAGCGTTTTTGCAGGTTATCAACGACCTCGCTGATCGGAGCTTGTTGGTCGACTGGTAGAGCGTTTTGTAGGTCTTGGCCGGCATTGACAAGGTCTTGAATCCATCTCTCGTTAACCTTTCCGAAAAAGTTTTTGTGATACTCCACGGATTGACGGCTATCGATGTATTTGTCGTTTATCAGAGCTTCCGCCGCTGAGAGCCACTCGGATATTTGTCTCTCGCATTCCCTGAACTTCGTCCAGCATCTGACAGCCTCTTGGAGACGTTGTTCCCAGATCTGAGCGGACTGTGACACGTGGGCGAAGCGATCGTTCAAATCACGAAGCGTAGCACCTCCCTCGGCAGCTTCGACGTTCGCTCGGCTGTCCACTGATCGCACCATGCTCGAGAACACCTTGTTCTTCGAGTCTAGCATCGACTTGTAGTAAAGCGTTCGCGAAAAGAAGGCCTTGTGGCGATCCAGATGAGCAAGAGCAGCGTCTCTGCCACCTGAAAGATTGATTCCGGAAAGCAGGCGTTCCGCATCGTCCAACCAATTGGAGATCTCGCGTTGGCCAGCCTCCAGAGACTCCTGCTGAACCAGGAGCTGATGGTACAAGTGTAGTTGCATGGGTATGAGAGCACGGACTCTGACCAGCGCCTCTTTCTCCTTCTTCAACGTGTTCATCATCTTGTCAACTTCTTCGCGAGACAAATCTTGAATCAAAGTTTGGAACTTCTTGCTGATGTTCTTAAATAGCTCCTCGATTCCCTCGACTTCGGTGTGAAGAAGCTGAAGCTGCTCCCCGTAAGCCTTGATCTGCTCCGTCGACGTCAGCTGCGTCGTTGACAGAACTGACTCGGCATTCCTCAGCCATTTCTGTAAGCTCTCAACGCCAATCCTGTAATCCTTTCTATTACGCAGCAAGTCTCCGGCATGCATGTACTGCTTAGCCTCGTTAAAGAGCCGTTCCCATCGCGCAGTCATCCTCGTATAACGATCTTTCAGCTGAAGAGCTACCGGCTCGTCGGAGGTCGCGATCAGGAAACTGACCGTATCCGAAAGCTGCTGATGTTTGTCTTTCCACACGCTGATATCCTGAAAGAATTCCATGCGTTCCTCGTCCGGCATTTCTAAAGCTGGCTCAGCTCTCGATAACCAAGATTCGAACTCATCCGAGACGGTGGCCCATCGACGCCAATAAGCCACGACTTCTTCCAGCATACTCTGCACGCATCGCAAATCCATCGATACGCTCTTCCATTTGTCACCAGTCTCGCGCATGAAGCGATCGATGTTGATAGACTCCTGTCGATCTGGAATGCAACGATATCATGTTCAGATCGAAATATACACGTGGCAAGTATTTTCATTGATCGTCTTTGATCCATATCGGTAATCGCCGGGGAACAGGTATTAAGAAATTAGTCATGGACGTCGAGGGGCTTGTCGATAACCGACGACCCAACGATGGGTCTTACAACGGGCAATCGATCTTCGGCGAGGGACCACATCAAGATAATACATCAATATTTTCACGAGCAAATTCTCGCATACTCACCGACATCTCCCTCCCTTTTGTACTCCTCGACGACTTGTTGCATGTCCAAGTACGCTTTCTGAAACTCTTGGAATATTCGATTCCTCGAGACAAAGTTTCGATACTGCTCCAACATCTGGTGAACCTTCTCTTCCGTTCCATACTTGATGCTCCAGCCCTTCAGCTTCGTTTCCACCAAGAACAGGAAGGCGATGAGACAACATTTGTGCTCCAAGAACTTCAGATGGATCCTTCGCTTGGCAGCACGCGTCGGGAGCGTAGCCAATCTGGATGCCATGTTCTCCAGCTGTTCCAAGGACACTTGTTGCGCGATCTGTGATCCTCTAATAGTCTGAAACTTTTCCGCGACTTGCGGCAGGTCCAGGAAAAATTGTTTGTGCTCCTCCAGCTTGTTGGAAATTATGCTGGCCGTTTCTTCCGTCATTTCGTCAGGGATGTCACCGTCCGAATTCAGAATCTGCTCGGCTCTGGCAAGCCATCTGCCGATCTCACCGAATTCTCCCGGTAGCTGAGAGTCCAGGAACCACAGCCATCGCAGCATCTAAAAACATTTCGATAATCAAGTTCTCCATTCCTATCCGTTCTTACTCATCTGTCACGGAACCACCGAAGAGAATCCAACTCACAAGCAGTTCCATTTGGTTCCACAAACTCTCGATCTGTCTCCATGAGTCGCGAGTTATACTAATCATACTCGGCGTATCCACCAAACTTTGGAGCTTCCTATAGCTGACAGCTTTGTCGTCCGACTCGCTCCTGAACAGCGTATACTCCTGAAGTCATAAAAGCACATTTCACTTTGCCGAACATCCCATTCATCGACAACATCTATAATTGTGCTTGATCCCACAGCAACGAAATCTGCTGATTCGAAGTTCGCGACTGCAAGTAAGTAACTTGCAAGCAAAAGAAGAGTTGACTTACCGCATAACTCAACGGAAAGGCATTAGTTCTTTCGAGTTGTTCGAGGTGTCTAGTTCTGTCGTTCAGCCATCCCAGAAGAGAATCGTATTCCGCTTGAACAGCCGCGAAAGAGTCTGGACCCGTGCTTCTAGGTTCTGGATATTTGTGAAGGAACTGAGCTACATAGGTCATAATTGACTTCTCATCCGGTCGTGGTACATCGACGTCTTCCGGATCCAGTAGTCTGGCGATGCCCAGCTCAGTTTCAGCAACTTGGAAGGCAGTCTCGAGCCTCGATTTGTTCGAAGCCTCTCTCATGGCAGCTATGTTTACCAGATTAGCCTTTATGGCGTCTATGATAGCCAAGAAGGCATTTCCATCGCGCCAACTTTCGCCAAAGTCTCGAACGCGGATGCCGGTATCCCTGAGAACAAACGAAGCAAAACCGATTACAAATGGCCGTCGTCCCGTAGCTGCATATTCGGGTTCGTGGAAGACAAAAGCTTTTCTTTTACCTCGGTAACGCGTTTGTCACCCATTGCAGAAGCGTTTTTCGAGCACCCTGCTTCCACTTCTCGCTACTCTGACGGCGCCGTTCGTTAGCTGCTGAACCTTGAGTGCCCAAGCTGTCCAGGCTGCTCTGACTACCCCAAGTATGACCCAGATACTCGAGAGCTCGGGTGTTCTCCTCGATCTACGAAACAACCGAGCCAAGTTTTAGGCGTGATTCCATCGGGAAAACGGATCGTCTAGCGTGCGGTCTAACAATTGTCGCGCAAGGCATGCAACTTAGGATACAGTGGGCAGACTCCCCTTATTCTGCTGATACACTTCGTTGGCTACTCACCCGCTTTCGATCCTTCGATCGTAGCTTGTCAGTTGGAATACACACAGTTAGCAAAAATTGCACTTATGTCGTCCCAATCGACCGGGTTAATTTGCAACATGGACAAAATCCCCATCTTGCCAAAAAAAAACGCGACGTTCGAAAATTTTACCTCGGTCATACTAAAAATGCACGATAGAGGGACTCGCCAGTTTCGAGTTTGGCATTGAAAATGACCACCTTTGAATACGAAAGCGTTCAACGTCTACGAGAAATTGTGCGAGGAGAAGAAATGTACAAATTAACCCGATTCTTCATACCGTGCTCGAGATACTCAAGATTGAAACGTGTTACTCTGGCGCTAGATTGACAAGCAGCTATCGCAGACTAATGACGTGGATTTGCATAGCTTCATACGTAATACGTGAGAAAATGACATTGTAATACCTGGAAGTAGAGGATGATCGTCCAGATAAGACCCAAAACGACTGGAGGCCGCCCATCCACGAGATCGGACGAATTAATATTCACTAATTTGATCTGAAAATAAACAACGCGCAGTGCGTAAAAGATCAAACATTTTTCCAAAAATTTCCTTCAATGCTCGAAAATCCACTCACTTTTTTGCTCTGTAAAAATTGTAGCGCGGTATTGGCGTTGCTGAGGAAGTGCGGTCTCTTCAAGTTGCGCCCCCTTTCAACTGGCTAAAATTTATTATATAAATAAATTATTCGTGACGTGCCGAAAAATTGGTCAACGTGGTCTTAAAAAAATGTTTTCCCCGAAAAGAACGAAGAGAAATGCTTACCAACTTTTCTCCAGACAAGACTTCGAGTAAGGCAAGAAGGCGCGTTCCATCTTTCAAATCCTCGATCAGATCCTCCACTCGAAGCGGTGGAACTCGCTGAAAAAATGACACGTAGAACTGAATTGAACCGAGCTGAAACGTTAGGCATTCGATCGACGGAATTTCCCCTAAAATCGTTTTTGTTCCGAACTCATTCGCCATTTTTTGTCCCCGCCGCTAGATATCTCGAGGCAAGAGTGTAATAGCCTCGGCGGAAAACACTTTCATTGTAACGATGCATCATTTTTAATGGCCACTTTAACGTCGCCAGACAGTAATGTTGAGGAAGCATGGGTAGAGAGTGTAAAAAAGTTCCCGACTGCTCGGATCAGTAACTCCTTCGCGATATTAGCCAATCCCGCGAAATTGGCGTCGGGCCAATCTCTCTTCAATTTTTGGCTAACACATCGCCTGTGACCGGTTACGACGAAAGCTTCGAAGTGGCAGCCAAATACTCGACACGTGCGTAAATCGATGAAACGTTTCGACTCATTTCTATTATCACCAAGCTTGTTAATGTTTAAAAAAAATCACCGTCTCGCGTACCTGTTGTGAATTTTTCATTCTTCTAACGATCACCTCTGCTCTCTCGGCATTCACAACGCAAAAAAGCACGCTTTTGGGAACAGAGCTTTTTGGTATAATTTTTACTACCTCAAATTTGTCGTCTATTTCGTTTGCAATATTTGTGATGATGGTAAAATTAGCACGAGAAAAACGATGAGAAAGCCAAGAGCTTTTTTCGTTACACATTACGTATTAAATAACAGTTTGGAAATAGTGTAGAGAGCTGACAAGTATTACGACGCGTACAGCTGACGTGCACGTCGCAAGTTTATATCACTAAGTTCGAATGGCAACATTTTTTGCGTCGTTTGATCTTCTATGTGCGCCTAGATTTATGTTTTTTTTGTGCGCCATTCATATTTTCGATTTCTTTTTTTCATGCAATGGTAATCTCTACAATTTTGGATTACGTAACTAGAATCGCATGTGCTAAAAAAATCAGCCATAAAAATAAGAACAAATTGGATCGAACATCGAAGAACAAGCAATGAACAACCGAATTGACAAAAAAATCGAAAAAATCCATGCAACCCGCGATAAGGAACTTGGTGCCAGAAATATTGATGTTTTGACAGCTCAGAGTGTGAGGCAAAAAAAGTTTTTACAGGTTTTCGTCGATGGAAATGTTCTTAACGCGACATGCATCGATACTGTCAGGGTGGATATCGTTTCTTGTGTATTGTAAAATCTGGTTTGGCGTGCGATAGAATAGCGGCGCGTTCGTATACCGAGGCTCGTTGCCGATTTATAGACTATTGGAGAGAATCGAGGTGGAAGCTCTTAAGATGGTATCGCGTTGCGTACTGCATAGGTGTTACGTAACGAGCAACGTGTGTGACGGTGAAATACGAGCCAGGTACCGACCGAGCTTGCTCGTTAATTTCCAAGTTTACAGAATCACGATGGTGTTCGAGGGTTGAAACTTTGAGAAACGCGATATGGAAAAGTTCGAATGCTTGGCGAAATATTACGGTGCGCTGGTGGCGAACGGTAATTATCCTACAATAACCGGTTAACTCACAGCTGTCAATCTGTCATCTATCCAGCTTGACGGATGATGGAACGAAGGCGAGCTCACGAATGGAGAAATTCTGATTACAAGGAGAAATCGATAATGCGAGGTACTCGACGACGACAATGCTTTGCGCTATCGCAATTTTTTTTCCTACAAAAAATAGTCGACAGTTCCTCGCGTCGTCTCATCCATCTACGTTTCCCTCTAGCAAACGTACGTCACGACTGATCGATGGAATTATTCAAGGTCGAGAGTTGTAAAAATATACGTTACCTTCGACAGGTAGGAATTGATCCAGTTCACAAAAGTCTTCTTCTGCACGCGTTCTTGTTCGTCTGAAAGGCACAAAATAAAAAGACATTAATTCCCACTCGACGAGCTTGCAAAAAGCTCTTTTCGTGGAACGAAAGAGTTTTGGATGTTGGACAAGGCGAGTGAAGTATTTCTAGTTTTCGTATTTCCTGTACAACGTTGGATAATTTCGTTGCGCGGCGATACTCGTTTGAAAAAATACCAAACGCGGTGAAGCGATTTTTCCCAGAGTCGTACCGAGTGACAGCGACTGACAAATGTCTTCGGCGAAACGGGAATGAATTGTATCCTTTTGTGATGATCGGTTGCGTCAGTCTCAATTTGCACAACGTGTAAGGAGGCTGTTTCCATTTCGCTCTTTGCAAGCATCGAATCTAATTATAGCAGCTCTTACATAGAATTCCGTTCACATTATCGTATAAGGTAAGGAAACCGGCATCCTGCACTCAGAAACGATCCTTCGCTTAGCTACACGAAGACGAAATGGATCTCCAGCAACTGCGATTAAAAAATTCAGAATAGGTTCCCAGATTTTTTTTGCACCAACAACAATCGTGTCGAAAATATTCTGCACGCGGTAGGAATTAGTTTCGTTCGGTCTACTCTAAAATTCGTTCGCGTCGATTGTACGTGACAAGTTTACGTTAGTACCTACGGATCGAAGCGAAAGAAAAACTACGCCTGTAATTGCTTCCTCCGAGCGTTGCGGATATTTGTCGTCCGAATTGTTTTTATATCATTACGACCCATAGCGAGCATAAATGAAAATGGCACCCATCACAATGGCTCTCGTGCTATTGTAATGTAGTTTTATGACCCAGAGTTCACACAATTCAAGATAAGTTCATCGATTAGTTGTTTTATCGCTTCATTATTTACATGTTACGAAACTCGTTACGACGCTCTCAAATGACGAGGAATATAGAAGCCTCTCAGGTAATTGTAATAGCCGCCATTTAATGCCTGACTGCGACCTGCTCGAATATCTCGATCACTTTTTCCTAATTTTGAAGTAAAATTAAGAGGGAAGTTTTGGGTGCGAAATGCGATGCGATTATATCGATTCTCGCGCACCTCCATCCTCTGGGAAGACAGGTTCGCGAGCGTGTTATTTTCACGTTCGAGTCACGTCGTCCACGCGTTCCCATTTTTCTGTTTCATCCTATCTCGAGCGTGCTACCTCGCGACTAATAAAATACTTTAACGATCGCTTTATGCAGCTGCGTCGAAGTCTCGACAGCCTCGGGCGGCCAGAAGGATTATAGTATCCAGGACCAGGTGACCTCGCGCGCGATTATGTCATCCTTGCGACCATATACTTCCAACGGAGCCGAGAAAACTGAAAATCTTTGTAGATATCCGACGCGCGTTGCCCAGATCTTTCATCATCGGCCTAAGGAACGCGTCTATCGTTCTAAACGAGTCGAGTGCCCGTTCAATTATCGATCGGATTCTAACGAAAATGTGTTCAAATTTGTTCTCGGAAGTGTCAAAACATACCCACATGATTCTACGGGAACAAACATTCGACAACACCGCGAGAAATCGGATACCCGAGCCGAGAAGTTTCCAAACTTCCCATACCTTTCATGCTTCTGTGTGCTCACCCTACACAAAAGTGACAACGAATACACTTGACTACGATCCCAAAAAAATTTCTGAGACAAAATCGATTTTTCTTATTTTACTTTGAAAAATTGTCAGTTTCAGAGAATGAAAAACTTATTTTTTAAATTTTATTCTCAATGAACATCGAAAAAAAAAAATAGATGTTCTATTTCAGGCCAGAGGGATATTTCGTTCACGATAGACACGTAAAAAGTTCGTTCGGTACAAAAGTGGGTCTCAGAACTCCTGGATACTTTTTCTATTCCTTTTTCTTATGGATGAAAAATCGATGAGTCGACGAGTCGACGCGAAATACGTGCGTTTTCTGCGATGTACTAAGTGCTACGATAATGGTGAGTCGTAGTTCCATTTCTTCCGAGCGTTTATCTTTGAAGACCGTCGATCAATAGACAGTCACGCTAGATGCTCATCAAGTGTCCCCGAAGCTCGGTCGACGTTAGATTTCTTTTAATTTCATCTTCTCGTATCGAGTTACGAGCAGCCCCGATTTGTAATCGCCTACATTTATATAACGCAATTATTTTTCGATACCGTACAGCAAAGTGGAAAAAAATTTACGAAAACACGATAAGTTGTTACGAAATAATTCTGAGAACGGATTAATATTTCTTCGAGTAGTAGATTACCAAGAATATTTGTGCTCCGCTCTTCGATCCCCATTTTTACATGTGACAACAGATAACAAGGAACCCTCATAAATTTTGAAATGCGAAAAACCTGACGAATTATAAGTCGAAACGTGCATTCTCGTTATATTTCTTTTTCTTGTTCGTGGAACTCTCAAAACTGTAAAACCTTTTGATGTTCGATAAACTCTCGGCAACGTTGAATAATTTATGATCAATAAGGATAAGTGGTTGTAAAAAGATTAGATAACGCCTAGAATCAAAAAATAACATATGGTGATCTAAACACGAACGACGAACTTTCACTTGCAATTAGACTATTGTGAGATAAAACTTTGATCGTACTCTACTGATAAGAGGCAAAAAGAAAGTCGAACGTGCTCGTCGCAATTCTGTGTAGAATCGCAGCTACTCGAGTAGCCGAATTGAAAACAATGTTTTGAAAAACACGCTACTTATTTTTCATTACACGATTCAATTTCATCGGTCGTAATTATTCATGTGCTGCCTTCTCGTCGAAGATAGGAGTCGCGTGGGAAACACGCATAACTTATTCTCTTTGGAAGTCGTGCGGCAGATATTATAAATAAATAATTATCACCCGACCCCGTTCGCTTCCAGGTCGATTCGCGCAACGATATCGAATTTCGACCTGGAGAATCAATTGTATTCGAGCTCGAGATCGAGAATTTCTCACGATGTGATATTTAGGGATTTTTGACTTTACAACGACTGTTCAACCTTCGTAACTCGAACTTTTGTTCGGAGTTTTTCACAACATACTTCTTTGTACCAGCGAATGCACATTGAATTAGCGAGTGCACATGTTTCCGTCAGTTTTCATGGAATATGAAGCTTGCAAGCTTTTTTAATAAGGTGGGCGATACTTTTGTGATATCTTGTCTCCCGTCTATTGTATTATGCGCGTTTGTCACATATTTTTCGAGAACAGTCGTACATAAAATTGGTCAATTGATCAGACCAGTTGAGATTTAATTGTCTTCAGAGTGGAACGTAGATTCGTGTGATCAGCGCTTCGCTGTTCAATGACGTCGGTATTATAAGAATATCGATACCAAGGAAACTCCTCGAGGAATCAACAATTTGGGTGACAAATAACAGCGTGTCGTATCACGCAGTCGCATTTACATTTGTCCTTGGGCTGATGGATGTTTCAGCGCGATTATTCAAGGGCGCAAAGCTGCGAAGAAAACGTGACGAGGCGACGGGGAGATGGAGATAGTGGGTATAACGCGACGCGGTCACGTCTGCTGCTGGCAATCTCAATCTGCGAGTAAATCGCATCGAAGCGATGATAGAATCGCGGCGCAGTTTCGTTGAGGTAAGGAACGATGTTCGCCAAAAATAGACATCGCAGGGTATGGACAACACACATGGGGATCGGGGCAGCGAAGTGGGACACACATGTTGCAATTATTTTCGTTCGTCCCGTTCTCCAGTTTCACCGTGCCGCGAGATTCTTTCCTTCATTTCACGCGAGCCTCTCGCTCGTCGCTGTAAAATGTATATTTACAGTCGCTTCGAGTTTATTCGCGGTCCCTCTGAACGGATTCGTCGTATTTCCTCGTCATCGTTCTGCCGCCCATATTTTTTCCCGCGACCATGAAATTGCCCGAAATTCGTTCCAACGACCGTCCCGACCCTTCGTTTTCGCCTGGATACAAAGAATAAGCGTGGGCGACGTGGAAAATAAGGGAACTAAAAAAACCGCTCGAAACCTGCTTTTTTCTCCGAAGCGTTCAAATTATTATTGCCGGTCGAGTGTCGCGAGCCGTGAAATATTGAGAGTTACTTGGGGTAAAAAAGTGGGCGGAAAGAGTATCGAACTTTGCCGGAGAACGAGCGAGCAGCGTCGAGCTTTCGTTGCCCCGCGTTCTCTTGCAGAGAATTCGCGCGACATTTGACCCCGCCGCGGCTAGAGATCCTCGGCGGATCGGAAGACGTGCAATTCCTGCGCGAAGACGACGCGAAACGAACTCGAGCCACGTGAAGAAGTTGATTTGTTGTCTATATTTATCCTCCTCGAATTTTTTCCATTATTTCTATTACCCTCGTTCGTCGTTAGTGTCTGACCCGTGAAACGCGCGGCCAGGTGGAAGATGCGCAGGTACTCGTTTCTTGTCAACTTCGATTCCTGTACCCGCGAGCCGCGCGATGACGACGCGTTCGAGACGAATGCCTGCACGAGCCATTAACGACTTGCTGGTAACCGAAGTCAACGAAACTGTGCATCGCGGAACACCGCGATACACCTGTTCGTAACCACAACCAGATATACCTACTCAAGATCGAAACTGATCCACCCACCACGCACAATTTCCTCCCAATCGACTCGACCTCGAACGCGTTATTCCACTTCACAAAATACGGAAGATCGACGTTCCATCGACGTAATTTAACCCATTAAGGCCCATGGAGAAACTTGGCTAGATAGTATCAAACTAACTATGCCATTCATGGAGGAGTGGGAAAAAACTATCTGTGTTTTCATTGTGTCTGATGCAATTGTTTAGAAAACATTGTTTAAACAAATTATGATAAAAGTTGCTATTTTGAAAAACTGATTGCACTGATCTATTCTACGGGAATAATTATGGCGAAGATTTAATCCTCAAGAATTTCCATGCTTCAGAAATTCAATTGTTTATAATCGTTGTGCTCTAACCAATTGAACTTTGACAAAAAAGTTTTATATAGGTGTTCCTCATAATTTTTCTCGTAAAATCGACCCATGAATGGTATAGCTAGGTGAATGCTATTTAGCCCAGTTTTTGCCTGGGCCTTGATGGATTATTATGCGATCGATTATTTGCTTAGGGGAGACCAGGGTAAAATAAGACCCCGGCGCAAAAAGAGACGATTAAAGCTGCTCACTAACATGAGGGGTGTATTATACCCCGCAGTCTCATTTTGCCCCGGTCTCTCCTACATGTCGTGCAATTTTGAATCGAATCGACGAGAAGCATTTGAACGTGGATCTTTTTCGAACTGTATCAGACGTTGGATCCTTTTTCCTACCTCATTCGAGTAGTCTTTGGTTCTTTGGCGCGAGAATACCGAGTTAGTTACTTCTGGAGGTCTCTCCAAAGAAATGCTCATTCGACCGAACAAGTAGCACTTCATCTGGAGGTTCAACCGGAGGAACAGATGATAAATAATACACCACTTAATTAAATGCTATATTCTCGTGTGAGTTAGTCGAATGGGACGAGATCCGCATAACTGGATATTTTTGAGATTCGTCGGATGACCGGATCGAAAAACGAGCGAGACGACGGAGCAGTTTCGGGACGGATAATTTGACGTCAAAGTACTCGAGATGAAAAGCATAAAAATTCGAATTTGTTAGGCGTGTTTCCAGAGCCAATATTTTTATTTATTCGTATCATCGTTTATTTAACTCTGACGTGACGCTGGTTCTGACGTTTGCTGCTGGTACGGAAATAGACGGTACCGCGTGGCAGTCGGTAAAAGTTCATGCGGTGGGCGTAAAGAGTAGAAAATTTGTGAGGAACCGCCTGGCGCTCAAAAGGGTCGGGGGATTTTTGATTGCGTGAGGTATTGCGTGGATCAGCGGAGCGAGTTTCGGTATGCCTGACAGGTATATCCTCGCGATCCCCTCGTCCAGAGCCTGGCACGAGCCGCGGCACAAAAGTCCTCGATGTTATTATTATTGTTATAACGTGGAGAATATATGAGGAAAAAAACAGAAGTCATTCGGTTGCCGGAAAGAGGGACGAGGCCATCCAGATTGCCATCGCGGTGTGCATGCAGATACTAGAGACCGCTTCGCGTTATTGAAATCGAATAGGGAGGCAGAGGGAAGCCGAAAGCTCCAACCTCGTTTCTCATCGGGTGACGAGAAGTGTGGCGTCGAGCAATGACAACATAAGACATCAGGTATCAAATTCCAGTCGACACTTCCGTTTTCCTACGCAACAACGACCAGCTCTTCCCACGTTTCATTCAACGTTTTACCCCCGAGTGGGCAAACGTTTTTCTCCTCTTACTCCCCACTGACGACCTTCGTTGACCTTCCCTCTTCGACGTTCACATAAAAGCTCCGGAGACGACAACACAGAACGAAACGTTACACGACGAATTGCGCGGCGAATTTCCGCATACTTTTTGCAAATTCTAAAAGAGTAAAAAACTTCACTTCTCCGGAAATAACAGCATTTTTATCGTTCAAGGTCGCGACAGGGGCTAAAACGTGCCTCGATATTTCCTGTACATTTTTATTATCGCGTATACACGATGACGCGTTGAAAAAATGAAAAGGTGGGAACCGTTAAGATCTTGCCTAAAAATATCATAGTATTTCTAGAAAGGCTCGTTTATTGCTTGTGAAAAAAATGCTGGTATCCACGATTTTTTATAGCCTCGAGTTTTTTCGTAGAAAAAAACTGCTTCGGATTTTATGGTCGAGTTTGAAGGGGGAAATCCGAACTTGTTGAAGAACCGATGGAAGAATTGTAAACTGTGGGGAAATCGACATCTCGATCGAGTCTCGCAACGAGGGAGGAAAAAGTATGGGGGCAAAATCGTTTTGTACGGGAGTTCGGAAACACGTGTTAAAAATTGAGGTCGGTGCAGTTTACCTAGCCAATGAGATATCAGGCGTGTCACGTGTCCGTGGCAGCGAAACGCTGAATTAATTAATATTGGTATTGATTTCTTGCCAAGGATAGTATCGACAGCCGCGAAGGGTGTAGCGATAAAAAACCGAGGGACCATAGGTGAGGCAGACTAATGCCAAATAAATTGATGAAAGTGTTTAACAAGCTGCCGCAAATTAACTCTTCAATATTTTCTTGATGGTCCCGTTTCCAAAATCAATTCAAACTTCACGGCTTAAAATGCCGTTTGATTTTTTGTCTCCGATAATCAAAACGAGCGCAATTGTGGTAGCAGAAAATAAAGTTTTGCGAACTCGAGCAACTGAGTCAGCAATGAGCGAGGATTTCAGGCTGAAAAAATTACGAATCGTGCTCAAAGTATGAATAAATATGTGGAGAAAAATTTTGCAGTTGTATCTTTATTTAGTTAGTGAAAAAAAATTCCAAAGGGAGCGTAAAAAAAGAGAGCGGTACTCCTTCGTGTCGGACTTGGCATCGTAGTGCAATCGTCACGTAACATGAAACAGGTAAGTATTCCCGTTCTATTTTGCCACATGATGCGAGGTATCCATCATCAATTTCCATTTGCCAGGCTCATTTTCCGATGAATTATGGAATAGTTAAATTTTCTACAGACCTAGCTTGGATTTTTTTTAGAAAATTGGAAACAGAATTTCAGATCCGTCAACATCTTTGTACTCTCGTAATTTGATAATCAATGCTCTTATGATCGAGCTCCATTCTTCGCGATGCAATGTCCCAACGCATAGAAAATGCTCAGGGTATAGAAAAATGATTTCTACGATTTTTGATACCACAAGCAAGCGGTATAACCATTCGAAGGAAAATGATAAGGTACATCAAAACCATTACGCGTTCAATCGATCAGAATCAAGGTAGGAAACGTGCCAGTAACCTTGTTCAGATTAGATGTGGCAATAGACCGTCGTTCGTTTAATGCAATAAAGACCAAACTGCTACTATAATAACACCGATTCATTATCAACAATTATATAACGCGTGCGATTCGACGTTGTCGATACGGTAACTCGAAATTCGTCGAATTTTCAACGATCACAATTCTTTATCTGCTTACAATTGCGAGAAACAAGTCCAATTACGCCGCAGATAAACGTAGCATATCGTGACTTTCGAAACTGGTTCGCGAAAATTTTATGCGAAGAGATTACACGGAATAACGTAGCTATATAAAGAAACGCCGTATGATCGCTGTGCAGCGAAATTAATCAACGATTATTATCATCGTATGTATTAATTTCGCGGATATTTTCCTAACGCATCCCCGTCGTTATGAATGAGAATTAATTCCCCGAATTATTGGAGATAGGCAAAATTTTGCATTAAGTCACACCTACCGAAATCGCGAGGAGGTTATCGGAGGATCGCGACGAACGCGTTGGCCGAATATTCAAGAATATTTCATCCGAGCCTGTCGAAGGATCGTTTCCCAGTTGACATTTGATGTAGCATTCGACGTGATGCGATGTCGTGCTGCGAGACAATGAACGAAAAGAACAATTTCGACGAAGAGCAAAAGAATCGGACACGAATCGGTAAATATCGGTAACACCGAGGCAGCAGGTATCGCGTGAATCGAAACGACAAGGAATCTCGCGATTGCGTGTTGCCGCATTTGATCTCGTGTTTCGTCGCTCAAAAATTCACGCACGCGTCGCGATCTACCGTTGCTGCAATTATTCATACGCAGCTACAATTTCCCGTTTCACTTTCTGCGACGCGAATACGCACTAGCATGCTCTGAGGCCAGGATTCACGCGAGATGCCATCTTATTCATTGAAAACACGTCTCATCGCGAACTTTTTATCGGATTTAAAGACTGCAAGGTCCCTTTGTCTGGAGGTCGGTCTGAAGGCCACCGAGCGCTCTTCAGACCTCGCTCGATTCTTCGTTGCGTAAAAATTGCGTATGCCAAAATATTCGAATTTTACAAAATCTTCGCACGAATTCGAGATGTTTCTATAGAGAATTAGGTTTCGCGAGGTTGAAATGCACAGCCAGAGCATTATCCTATTTTTTGGGGGCTTTTTGGCTTGATCCTCGCGGCTTTTTTGAAAATCATTCGCAATCATGAAACGAATGGCACGTTCAATTTGGTTGCACACTAAAAATTCGTGGTAAGGATTAACAGCGTCGAGAAAGTTACTAGACTCGCTGGGTTCGCAGTGATAACGTGCCGATCCGCGATAAGAATTGCATCAATAAATAAATAAACGACGAAACGCGTGTCGAATTGTCATAGTTCGATTACTACCACGCGTACGAAGTGGAATAAATTTCCATATTTATTTTTTCGTAGAAATTACGATGCGACGAGGCGTCGAAGCATGGCGAAGTTGTGGGAATTTTTGAAATATTCGAATGTTTATTCCTCGCAAATATTACGCGGCGTTACTTCACGAGCAATTATCGAAGCCCACGCGAATCATTTTTTGTACACGTAGGCGAGTCCAATTTACTACCTCTGTCCACGCTCGTCGACGTTTGACGACTACAAATATGCAGACGATTGATTCGCATTGTTACCAGTCACGTTTCGCCCACACTTTCTCCTTGCAACGCACGTGATTCAGCTCCCGATGGCATCTCAGCAGCGCAAGAGTCGGTTGGATTTTCCGTAAACGCGTGAAAATCTTGATGGCATCAAAATTTAACGATTCGCTAATAGCGTGATAATTATTTTGTTAACGCGCAATACAAATCGCATTTAATTCATCGATCATCGCACGAAGTTCGCCAGTATCAGTCACATCGCAGGAATTTCACGAGATTAGATAATCATTCGTCCCAATAAATTCTAATCTTGTTGATCTTTATGCGACCAGAGTTAAACGACTTAAGAGATATGCAATCCGAATCGTGACGGCTACTAAGAAATGGATGCCGTCACTGAATACGTACATCTGCAAAGTATATTTTTAGACCTGGACTTTTCTCAATAGACATTTGACCAAATACATTATACGTGCCGAACTACAGCCATGCTCGATATTCTTTTCGCCACGTAGCTGGTTCCAGGCCAAGGATAAATACGCGTGTCCTACGAACGATCCGAAGATCCAAACTTAATTGGACAGTTCTGATTCGATGCGATCTCTCTCGCCGATTGCATCAGCACGAGCTGCGCAAACATATCCAACTCATTTGATCGAAGGAATTCAAGTTCAAAGTCAAATATCGCGATGATCGCGCCCGAATTACCGTCAGCTGCGGCATTGGAACTCGATGCAAATATCGAGAACCTTGGAGAGTAGAGAATTAGAGAAGAGATCCTTGAAGAAACTGGGATTCGCGTCCAGAGGTGGCTGCGATTTTTTCGATTACGAGAAATTGACTGATTCGCGGAATAATTATTCGAAAGATCACGATAGATTTTCCTGTGACAAACGATTATGGTAATCGCGGGTTTATTCGAATTCATTTGCAGACACAGCGCAATAATTCGTTGTTTACGCGCGTTTTTCTCGCATTACGATTCGATTCGATGAAACGATTCCAATTCATTACGTTTTCCCATGCCGATTCAATTACAACTGGTCAGGAATGGTTATCTATAAACGTTTCAATGACAAAACTGATGTCACGAAAGAGGGAAATATAATTCAATTGTGCGTTTGAAATTTTCCCCATGCTATCAGTTTCGCTGCGATAAATGCACCAGCAAATTTCGAAATAACCACAAAACAGGAATTCCGTTCTGATACGCGATAAATTATAGTTTTAAAAAAGTGAAAGACACAGTCAGATCATTTTTCTTGTCCAATGCACGAGCAAAAGTCGAAAATCTAGACACGCGTCAGCGTGTCCAAGAAAACTAGATATTTCATCATGTTCCAAAAACATCTCTGGAGCGAGATGTTAGAATATTCATCGCACACATCTCGACGAATCACACGTACGCGATATTTTTTAAAATATTCATAGAATATTTTAAAACGACGCGCGCTTTACGCTCCGTGAGTTACGAGCAGGTGTAATAGCTTCTCAACGCTGTTACATTAATTCTCTGCGGGCTCGTTTCCACTTGGCGTAAATTTGTAAGTATAAAAATAAAAGATACAAAAAGTGCCGCGTCTATTAACATTCGTCATCGGATTCGTGTCGTGTAAATGAGACGCGTTTTTCTTTATCGAAGTATGCACCGCGAGTATCGATAGCTCCTGAAATCGATGTCAAAAAAAAAAAAAATGAAAAGAATAAAGAACGGTGTACGTTGAGATTTAGTACTCGTAGGATCGGTGTATAATGTCTTGTTGTTAGGCGTAGACAGTTGCTCCTAACGACAGAATGATAAACAGCCGTTACGTTAATTGCGGTTTATATACGTCGTTTTGTCATTCGCTCCGGCGTGTATCGTCAGTAAAGCGCGATGCTCAGCGTTTCCGATGCACGAGTCTCGTCAGTGCTGCCGACTGAAAGTGGGACAGGTTCTCAGCGATGAGGTCAGACACGGACTTGAATCAAATCGCCTCGGTCCCCTCTTTTTTTCGTGCTGCCGCTTACATGATCGTGCCGCGAACGAAGGCCGCGAGAGTCTCTGACACTCGGAGTAAGCTCAGCCGGCTCAGCCTACCGCACGTCGCCATGTTTCCACGCGCGATAGTAACGATCCTACGCAATTATCTTCGCACACTCGTTGCGACGACGACGAGGGGCTCGATTAAATGCTCGCCGAAAAGATGACAGGTGCTCCGCGTCTCGGATTTCGAGCTTGCGACATCGAGCGGCGATAATACGACGACGCTTTTCGTGCGGCACGAATGATTCGTATCTACATCTGGTGATGCAAGCGCGAGTCGTCGACCTTTATTGACGCGGGAATAAAATAAAGTACGAATGGCGAACGCACGATGGTATCGATTTCTAATTTCAGCTGGTGAAAGATGGACTTGGAATGTCGTTCGGTCGCGCAACACGGCTGCTGTCGCAAGGCGCGTGTAATTGATCGAGAGATCTATGGGCGAGCGTTTATTGGTATGGAAACAGAAATCGTGGCCACTGGACAGCTGACCGGGCCGTGTGGATGAATGTAATAGCAGATACGCGCCGTACGTGTGTGGAATGAAATTGTATCGTTTTCGGTCAAAGGTCGCTACGTGACACGGAGTGTAAGTACTGATAATACGAAAAGACGGCAGACTTGTTACTTTCAACACGGTCGTATCGAGATTTATGTAATATACATTTTTAGGCGTTGGTGATCGTGAAATTATATGAATCCAGAGTCTGTAATCATGCGCCGCCGGTATGTATTCAGAACTATTTTTAGAAATTCGCAATTAACATCGAGAACACTCGATGAGACATCGCATCTTCGGTTATCTCTGGATCAACACCGACGAAATTTAGAACCGTCGGTTCTGTTTATGAAAAAAGGGGGACGATTTTGCGACTCTACTGAACGTGGGAAAAAAGGGTTCGACGTGAAAGGGTTGATTGGTCGCACGTCGAACCACCTGCGACGTCGCGTCCCGCTGACTTATTGATATTCTAGTTTAAATTTCTAGTTTAAATTTCTAGTTTAAAAACGAATGCGCTTGCGAGTGAGTTCATAGATATAGTCGGCGCACTCGGTAGGGCCTCCTTCGGGACTGTAGGGGAAGATAATCCCGCTCGGTGGGATCCTATCTATGCACCAAAAGGTGATTAAAAAATGAGAAGTTGTACCGATATAAATAATTAGGTATTGAAATAGTTGATCGTATATTAATTAAGAGCAACCAGTTATGTTATGTTTTTCAGTTCTGGGCTATTTTTTTTAAGTCTGTATTTTTTGTCCATCTATACTTGCAACTCGGTCCTGTCGCGTACGGGCCGAACGAATACAACAAGCATAACTACTCTACTCGAATATATAGGTGTTAGAAAGTAGATCGATACTGAGCGTTGGCTAGGTAAGAGGGTAGGATATTTTTTGAAACGTACGTACAGTTCAGGTGGAAGTTGACCCTATGGGCGATTTTACCAGAGATATTAATATGAATAATCATCGATATTGATTGCATATCCTAACCCGTGGGAAGGGGAAGGTATAACTAGTATTATCGTCTCGCGATGACTGCACGAAATTTTGAATCTACGTGTATTTTTTCTCAAAACTACCAGAAGCTCGTGTACAAACACTAAGAATATATTTCATGGTTGTGCAAAAAAAAATTCCTGAACCCATTCGACAATGAAGACTTTTATCGCAAGAAGGGATAATTAATAAACAGGATGGTATATTTTGATCTACGAAAAATTAAAGAGACAGGTGGACGAAGTTTACTAGAATATGTGTAATTGCAAAACACAGCAGAACTCGTGTCGCACGAGCACGAGAATAGCGAGAAGGTACGTCGTCACTTCCCAACGAAATGTTGCCAGATAAAAGTGTTGAATGAGCTCAGCCTAGGTCAAGTGCACCACGAATCGAGGAGCGTAGCTCTGTCATATTTTTAACGAATGAAGCGTGGCAAAGGTCAATGCCGACTATTATCTAGCCTACGAATGATTCAGATTCGATGAAAAGAAAAGTAGATATTATTTTTATGCAGCAACTGTCCATACAGTTTGTCGACTAAATCGATACTAGGAAGTTGTCACGAGCACCATGATTTTATTCGATGATTAATTCAACGCGCTACGTACGAAGTCGCGTGCTCGACACGCCGAAGTCGGAATCCGACAGTTATTTAATATCGAGCTTGCGGCGTTCTCGGTATGCTGAATAAATGATTCGGATCTCAACGTCGCAAGTACCGGACCAATTGCGTTTATTTACTCCGCAAAGCGACGCGAACTTATGCCACAATTTTATCAGCGATGCCGTCACGATCGACAAGTATGACGTTCGCATCTCAAGTCAAACCACGTGGATGAAAGTATAGTCAATTTTATTACGCGTGTTACGTTCTAGAATTTTCCTCCTACCGACGAGGAATTTCTCCAGTGAATAAAATAAGATTCACGCAGCAAAAAGCTTCGTATATTCTTCTGCCCGAGACCGCTTCGCGAGAAATGTCCGGGAACTACCGCGTATTCTACCGTTAAATTGCATAACGATGATGCTGTCCAACTCATTGCTCGCATCATTTCTACTAAATTTGACGCTCGTGCGGCTGCAGGTGAGAGTGTGTGCTTTATCAGTTTGTCGCCGACTCGCTGTCACACTTCCATACGCACAGCCCATGTAGCGTTGTGTGCACACGAGCGAACGAGTCAGCCTTGAACCGAGGTGCGCTAACGTCGCCTGAAAGCTGTACGACGGCGTCGGGCGAGCCTAACAGTGCGCCGGCCGGCGTTTTATCCGAACGACTAACGTGCGAAGCACTTTTCTTCCACGACGAAAATTTCATGATTTCAAGGTAGACGTTGAATATTTAACCGATCGCTGGCGAGTTTCCACATTCCAACGTGTTTGGAACGAGATCTAGCTGGTGTTCGCAGTCAACTACATCGTTCGACTAACTAACGTTACACGAATTTGCCAGCGTTCGGGGGATTTCATAGTTATGAAATCCAAGGTCGATGACCAGTGGATAAAATTCGTAGAGTTCTCGTAGATTTTATCGGATGGATCGAAAAAACAATACACGATCGATCCAACGATATCCGTCTAACTAGATGGGAGCTAGCACTACTGAAAACGCGTACCACTCTTCCTGGTTTTACTTCCCAAATAGTAAAAGAATACGCACAGGCGAAAGCTCTTTTCGAGTTGACACTTCGTACCTTTGATCTCAGCGATGTGGGCGTCGTACTCGCTGTGACTTCGGTGGTATTCCATTCTGATAGACACGTTTTGTAAGCTCTGGTTCCTGTATTCCGCGTACCATTCCGCCGGAGTTCTTTCCGCCCCGAAGCCTTCGTATTCCGGAGTTTCCGTTCCGTGGGGTGTACTCTCGCGACCCCTCGAGAGACTCTCTTCGGACGGGAATCTGGCAAACGACGCGACCGAGCTGGATTTACTTCCCTGTACCCCGTGACTCTGGTAGGCCGAGTCCTCCAAGGCGTGTTCTTCGCTAGGGGTGCGACTAGCGTCCCCGAGAGCTCCCGGAGCCCTGACAGTAGTAGTAGTCGTCGTAGTCAAGGCGGACGTCGCGGAAGCGCTGCTCACCTCTCTAACACTCTTTGTCAGCGTGATTTTTTGAAACTTCACCATTTTTGCCCCGTTCAATTCACCCTCCTCTACCAAACGCTCGAAGCTTTCCTCGAACGACGAATTACTCGTCCTCGACGCAGGCCTCGCGACCAGGGGTGACCCACGCCTGTGTCGAGGACCACCGGCGTCCACTTCGTCCACCAGATCCTCGGCGCTCGATGTTCTTCCTCCGGATGACCATACCTGCTCGAAAAAGCTCACGCGGTCCCGAAGCCGGCTCCCTCGTGGCGTGCGAGGGCTGCCAGGGGTCCCGAGGCTTTCCTTACCCGATGGAGGCTGCGACATCTCGCCGGTTCACCCCCTCATGTTTCGCACTCGCACTCAACTTCGCCCTTCTTCCAAAAGCCTTTACCCTTTACCCGATTTACTTCCTATTCTCTCTCACTCTCTCTCACTCTCTCTCTCTCTCTGGCTCTCTCTACGTCCTCGACGAGCTTTCCCAACCACTGCTTTCTCCCGTGGCTCTCACTACTACTCTCCAAGCTCTTGTCACTCCCCGTGTCTCACCGATCCATGCGATGAAAAAATGTATTAAAAAAAAAACGCCGAACGAGTCGCGCGCAGTGCGTAGAGCGAAGGGAAATGGAATGCCGTATATGGAATGTACGTGTAGCTTCGGCTGGCGCCGGTTCGATACTGACAAGGCGCCGCCGTCGAGTCGAGCGTCCTCTGCCCTGCCGCTGCCCTGCCTCTGTCCTGCCCACGGCTTCAGCCGCGGCAACGACCACCTCTGCCTCCTTCGTCGCAGTTCCCCCGGCGAAAGCGCCCCCGCAAGCCACTCGATCAATCCTTTATCCTGTCTGGTCCTCGGCTTTCCCTTGCATCGCGGAATGCACCGCATTGCCGGAGGATGAAGAAAAAATCGCGCAAACGGAAAAATCACATCATCCGTTTCCACAGCTAAACTCCCGCGAGATCACTCGTTTCTCATCATTCCCCTCACCTTTCGCCTGCTCTCTTCTAATTACAACATCACGCTTAAAATATTATAATATTACGATGATCGAATAATAAAATAACGATTAAACTTCAATATTATACTGCAAATATTATAACATTATGGCAATAAAATAATAAATTGTCGCGGCGTTGAATCGGTTCTCGAAAAATTAGACGACTTCGCCTTGGTTTTCACGGGTGGGCACGCTCTTCGACGGTAACCGTTCCATCGAAGCGGAACAAACGTGATGGGACTTACATCATTGAAAATCGTGAACACCAAAGCCGTGACCTTGAGGAAAAAACAAAGTCGTCCGGATGACGGGTGGGCAATCGGAGCTATGGAAAGACTATCCCAACGAGATCTGTTTTTTTTCCTCGTGGGAGCGAAAATGATCGCTTCAAAATATTTGTCTGCCGTTGGATTAACGTGGAAGTGTGCCGATTGACGTCACGCCTCGGATGGTAGCCTCGGTTAATTGCAACAGTGTTCGGTAGCTTGCGAACTTTTCATCCAATTACATCCACGGACGCGAAATCGACGTGCTACTATTTTTCAACGGTCCACAGCGTCGATTGATTGATAATTACGCCATCAACGATCGTTCGGTTGCGTCGAATTTCTCAAAAGGTTAACTAGCCAAAATCTTGCTGCTATCAACGTGACATTCGAAAAAGGGGGTCAAACCTTGAAAATTTATTTGCCGGGGAACGATATCGACGGGAATGAAAAAAAATAAAACCGATTTTATCAGAAGTATATAAAGCACTGTGGATTTTGAAATGTGTTTGATCGCTCGACAGGGATAATCCGCATTCTAAACTGAATTGTGATAGTTATCACGATAAAAAGTTGCGTCGAAAATTCTCGCCTCGATTCGTTGACACGTTTTGACGAGTGATTCACGCCTGATGTTCCAAAGACCTTGAAACTCGACGATTCTTCGCTCGTTCGACTATACTTAAGTGGATTATCAGACGCGAAATCACGGGCAGGGAAAAAATGAAATTCGAGATAGCAGATTTCCATTGAGACGAGTTGTGAAAGTCGTATAACTTCGTTTCCCATGCTTTTAGAAACAACGTTTTCCATTGGTTAGCTGAGGGGTGTAAAATTCTCCGAACATGAAATCATCGTCTTACACCACTTGTCTCTCGAGACTTGAAACAATGAGATGCAAGGCTAAATTTGAACTCATTTGCAATTCGTTACGCTATACGCGCTCGCGATACGCAACTATAAACTTGACTTTCACTCGAACAAAAATAACGCAATTGTATAATATGAGAGGCCAGTAGTGCGATACGCCACAATCGCAACTTATCTCCTAACAATCTAACACCGAAAGCCTCCAAATCGACCAATCGCGCCTGCACCGAATATTCTCAGCGTTGTATGGGAACTGAACCGGTTCCTCTGATTTTGTTCTACTCGACGCACTCCGAATAAATAAATAATTGGATTGCCGACCTCAAACTGGATCTATTAACCCATTAAGCGTAGGCAAAAACTGAGCCAGATAGAATAAAACTAGCTATGCCTCATAGGCAAATGGGGAAAAAGATACCCACGTTTTTTATGTTGTCATTTGCAACTGTTTATAAAATGTTGCTTAAACAAATTACGATAAAAGTAGTTATTTTGCAAAATTGATTGCACCAATCGATTCGCCGGAAAAAATTGTGACGAAAGGCTCTGTAACACTTTCTTGTCAAATTTCAATTTGTTAGTGTAAAACAGTGCGACGCAATCAGATTTTCAAAATAACAACTATCATAATTTGTTTAACGAGTTAATAGGATAGAAACATCCGATGATACTATCATCGCTCTCTATGAGATTCGTCTCTTAGTTGCTAGAGCATTTCCATCTTTTTTTCATATAGCGCCTGAATTTTCACCAAGTTGAATGCTGGCTGTACATTTTTCCATGGGTTCCACGTCGCTTCGTGGCTGGCCAAGAACTGGCCACGTACGTTACTGGTTTCGGGGGAGTACGAGGAAGACGCTGGAATATTGACCCATACTCTCTTGGCACTTTCTCAAGCCATTCGGCCAACTCGACGAGAGACCGTCTCATGGCGCAAAGCTGGCGATCAATCGATAGATTTTTCTACCCGTGGATGCGAGAATCGTGCTACGTGCTGGCATGACGACCGTTTGAGAAGCTTTCAGCGACGTCGTGACGAGTAGGTTTCAGCACTTCGGGTGTGGCTCGGACCTCCGGTTTTTCGAGGTCAGAATTGTGAGAATAAAAGAAATTGAAAATCGATAGAACAGTCTAATAACCAACTATTGTTAGCTATGTCGTCTGGTAAGAAAACGCGATCAATATGGCGGCCACGGTGCGTCCGTAGCCATCGACCGGCGGAGCCGCAGAGACGAATCGTAATTTGAATAATTCATGAAATTTAAATCAATACTTGGGAAAGATTTGCGTCTGGTCTCTGAATAAATGCATCGAATTTCCCACGCACCGATCGTCATCTTCGCGACAACGATGGATGCATGGTGCATCGGCGTCCTTCCGCCCGCGGTCATCCGAGTCTACGCTACGTTGCTGCATGCGTCATGGACGATCGTACAACTTTTGTGTCAAACACGTTTTTGTGACCTTAATAATTACAGAATTATTTCGGGTAGCGTAGATAAATGCGACACCATGTGCGGGTATACATAGGTATAGATATAATCATTACGATTACTATATTTCTATGATTTTTCGCGAGGCTTGTTAAAAAATCGGATTCGTACGATAAAAAACGGTTTTGCGTTGAACACAAAAGTTTCTTTTCGACGATTGTTAATTTCGCAATAATCGTTTTTGTTTTCGCCGATTAATCGTTAAGGTTACCGAATCGCTAATAGTTCCGAGCTAGTTCGAGGGTTATCTAGAAAGAGGGCGAGACAGAGTTGTTTTTTTCAACCAGAACGATGTTTGCGACGTGATTGCAGATGTTTGTCGTTTGTTTTGTACCAGGTAATTCCCGTACCGCTCAACGTGATACGACGTAATTATCGAATGAAGTAGTTACGCCGCAGGGACGGAGCACGAAACATTCCGCACATTCTCAACAAACGCAGATACTACGACTCCTGCGTTTTCGTTCCAATATTTGTAAAACATTCTCACACAAGTAACTCGTTAGCTTAAATTCGTTTTTTTAACCGAAACTGTAGCCTGTTCCCAAGAGCACGACGTCAAGTTTTCTCGGTCAATTCTGAGACTACTTTCGCAGCGATAAGCGTAACTCCATGTCCAAAAATATTTTGAATTTAAAGTACGTAATAAAAAAAATTATTGTGCCGAATACTAATTAATGTATTCAGACATCCAAGGCACATGGAATGTATATTGTTTAAAAAAAAAGAACTTGCATTATTTTATTTTCAGTACAAGTGAATATATATATGTAGACGCGCGTAGTCTCAAAATTGTCTCCAAGTCCTCACCTGTTTTCAAAGTATGACAAAATACAGCATTTTTGAGTACTAGTATGAGCGATCGAGTTAGGTTGGTGGTTTTATTCGAGGGAAAAATGTTTATTGCTTTTATTCGTGAATAGCTCGTTTTTGGTTAACCTTTCGCACCGAGCTTTTGGGCTATTACTCGTTAGGTACGTCGATTTAATTTCGTCCGCGATGTTTACGTTTCCAAGTTGGTTTCGCATTATCGCGATGTAACTATATTACCATTTAGCGATATGGACGACACATTCAAGGATCTATGCCAAAATTAGTGGAATGAGAGTACGAAATAGGCGATAAGAACGGGTCGAATTTTATTAACTGCAGGAAAACTACGCCAAGTGTATTCCACTCGTAAATTAGGTACACGAAGCTTAATCGCTGCGCAAATCGTACGTAAAGACCGTCGTGTCGTATTTTATCGCGTTTCGTTGTAACGGAATCTACGATTGCTTTGCTTGTACTACTTGGAAAAATGGCGGTGTCGGTAGATCAATCAATTATAGAACGGAGGTTGTCCAATCATTTTGTAAGATTGGAAAACGTATAGGTACCTTAAGTGGGCTGAAAGGAGAAGAAATGCTTTCAGGAAAATCAACGATCCTCAAAGGAGATACGATAATTTGAATGTGAACAGAAATACGAATATAGAATACCTAAACGACGGCTGTTCGAAGAATAGTCAGGAAATACTTGAAGCTTTCCGGCAGCTCCCCAGCGACGGTTCAGGAATCGTGATTCATTTTTTATTGCCCAACCGTCGAAACGTCGTCGATATTTTACATGTAGTTGTCTGCGAGATATTCGAGTGAAGAAATATGGGGTTCAAATTTAAACGACGACCCGACGGAGACGGATAATTCGGAGAGGAAGTTATTGAGTATCCGTTTCCTACGACGAAAAATAACAACGACTCGGCACAGAATTGACGCGACGATCGATCCTCTTTTTGACGCTCGCCGCAGGTAATCGCGTACATTTTCAGATCTGTTACCAATCGATCCGCGTGGCCAGATTAGGCTATAGAATTTCGATTCTTCGGACAAAATTATAATCAACATCGAGAATCCGTATTTTTATGACGAGATCAATGTCTAATCGGACCAACGGATCGAGCGTCATCTCTCTCAACCCGCCCAGTTGCGTGGAGTTGACGAAAAATCGAGTGTATCGAACAAACAACGATCGTACGACCAAGAAAACGACAAGGAGACCCCGAATGAACTTCCTCGTTCGTGTCTATCCATCTTCGCAAGTTACGTAACGACCGAAAGGGCTCAACGACTCTGCAACTGCGGTGTCAGTAGTGGAATGATGTATACTACTGAAATATTTCTCAAAACCTCGCACATTTCTGGATCTATATTCGACACACAAAATTTGTTTCACTTCGTGAAGAAATTCCGCAAGACTTGAAGTTCTTCTTAACCAATTATCAGTCCATTTCTATCAATTTCTCGCACTACATTTTAATGACATCCCAAAATGTGCGATAATTGCAGTACTTGGCAATTAATCTCGTCGAGTAGCAACTTTTCGTACGTCGAGGTTCGTTTCAGGATCGATGTCCGCGCAGCGAGATGACCGATGCCTGCGTACTTCGTTAACTTATTATCGCCACGAACACGTTTTGCAGTTTGGTCGATTGTTTAGTCTGGGCTGATTGAAATTATGCTACTGTTTCCAGATACTTGCACGTTTTTCAAATTACGCGCAGGGAGTCGCGTTGGACAGTCAAATGGACAGAGATCGTGTCATTATTTCGTGGTTTCGAAGGCTCTGCTCTCCTTTTACAGTATCCCCATAAATGGATACTGCACACCGAGCACAGATAGATTAGGTAGTTATATTCTACCGTTAATGTTTGGGTGAAAAAGCATATAAACGAACATATTCACCATTCTTTCGCGGTTCTTGAAAAATCAACGTGGGAAATTAGATCGGAGAGGGCTGTAGAATAGCGATTGCATTTTTAAACGAGAACCACATCTGATCTAGTCACTAGAGGTAGCGTAATATTACGACTCGAGCAGTAAGAAACGGTGGTGCAAATATACAGATGACACGAGTTTATTATTGCGATTATCACGAGCGCAGTTACCTCGAATATTGCACACTCCAAGATCCGCGAATCGATCCAGCACACTGACAAAATTATTAATATCTTCTCACTCAGATCCCAGTCTTGACGTATCAAATTCACTCGGCAAAGAGACTCGCAACCATGGCATAAAATCTGACGACGTTTCTCGTACGTTCGCGATTTTTTTCTTCGAATCATGGAGTCTTCTTCGCAGTCTTGTAATTTCCTCGCTTCCAGATCCAGAACCATTATTTCAACTCTTCCTCAAATGATTGCGAGGAATATTTCATAGATCCTTTATCAACCATTTTATACCTCATCGATGGCAAGCATACAGAAATGAAATAATATTCGAATGCGATTTGAATTTTCACGAAGATCTATTTATTCGGTCACGGAAAAGCACATCTAATCACGTGTAGATCAGTGAGTCTTCTCAGCCTTCTCGATAATAAACTCCACTTCTTTCAACTTCGTAGTCATGAATCTTTTCACGCCGATAAAATTTTCAACATCTCATAAATTAAACATGCGCGTTAACTTTTGTTTCGTATTCGTACCTTCCCCGGTATTCGTGTACGGTCAGTATTATTAGCAGAACCCGTTCGTTCGCAGTGATACCAATACAACTGCCAGGTCATTAATCAGTCAGCCTCGTTCCGAGCTTCGACGAGGAAATCATGCTCATTTGCACGATGCGCTATTTCCTCACCCATCCGTCATCAACCCTTGGGATGTTGGAGCAAGCGAGCGAATCGAGCAAACGAGCAACTGTACTCATCAGCTGCGAGCAGATGGAGAGCGGATAAAAAAGAAAAACAGACGAGGAACCAAACGGTCGGACGATTTCTCGACTTGGTACAGAAAGCTCGCGTTACTTCCGGTTCTTCCTGCCTCGCGTGAAGTCAGCACGCTCGTTTGTTCAGGAGCCTCTATCACTTGTAGTCTACTACTCGATCTCTGTATGCTACTCCGACGATACTCGCGCGGTACCACCGATGAACGTGAATGGTTCAAGCAGGTGTTCGTCATTTCTATTTACGGAACCGTGGCCTACTGTACTCGTCGAGTGGCTTGGCTTATATTGTTTTCTATTTTACCGAGTAAGCAGTGAACCGTGTCGCAAGTCTTACCCGCACCCCTCGCGCAACCGCAAAGACGTGACAAAAAGCACGCGTCTCATTTCCTATCAATCAAAAATACTGTTTCTCTCGCCGACACCAAAGAAAACTGAACAAGATGCCGTTTCCTCAACAGCAAACTCATCAGCGGTCTATTACTATTAACAATTTACCGCTGTACAGCATGTCCTGTCGCGGTGTCCTACAAAATGATCGATGCTATCGCGCCGCAGGATTTTTTCCCTTGAGAAATTTATGGCAACGTACGGAATTATCACCATCACGCAACGAGTCTATTCATATTGCATGCGATACGCACTTTTAGAAAACAGACCTCGCGCACGGATGAATGGCTGGGCTGTGATGGCGACAGGTGCGTTTGTCGATCTCTGAAGATACCGCGGAACAACAGGTTGCCAAATTCACGTACCTTCCGGATATTTGTTATTTATTCGGTTATTCGTCTGTAAACCGGAATACCAATCGTGCTGCAATTATTTCCGTCGGGACAAAAACTGGGTTAGATAGCATCATACTAACTGTGCCATTCGTAGGCAAATAGGAAAAAAAAATAACCGTGTGTTTTATCTTGTCATTTGCAATTGATTATAAAGAAATGATGTGAACAAGTTATGATTAGTTGTCATTTTAAAATCAATTTTTGAAAAAGCGACCACTTAGAAAATTCATGCAAAGATCAAGACCAATATTTATTCGGCTATGCGATCCTCACGCGCTGCGGTTGAAAGTCTCTCGTGGTTTACAGTCGAGGCAACGAAGACGTTCGTACTCGGTACGTTCGATATTTCTCACATCCTGCAAATATCACCCGGTGAATGCTGAGATTGAAGCGCGAATGGGTGCTGCTGTTACGAACAGGCGTGAAACGATGCGTCGGTGGCGTCGGGACGCCGCGTACGACAAATTGAACGTGGGGAGGTTGTAACGTTTCTTAAAGTGGCGGAAGCGCGGATGAAAAAAGGTCGTAACTATAACTTTACCCCGTCGCCCGTGTGGCAAACGAACTTTTTTGCGTCGTTGAAACGCCAGATGATAGCAGATAAATTTTGGTGAAATTATTTCTGTTACGAATATATTTCTCCTTCAAATCGGTATAATTTCATCGGGATTTGTTACACCGAGAGACGGGTGTATTTTCAAGCTAGATTTCGTTTCAACCGGGGCAGCTGCCCGTCCCTTAAATTGTCACAATCGAATAAATATTTCCCTACAAACGTTCACGGCACAGTGAAAGGGAAAGGCAAATTTTGTTTTCAAATTGATCCGTATTTTTAGCATTTTGCTCGACTCTATTTTAAGAAATAATTACCGAACTCCACGATACTACGTCGCGCGTCTGCTAATTTTCAAGTCGGAAAGTGACTGATTTATTACGGTACAGACTTGAGAATTATCCAAAATCCAATACATCGATCATAATCATCCAGAAAAGCAGTAAAAAACGCTGTAAAGTCCGATGACAAGTATCCATCTGATCGTTAGTATAATTTCAATGGATCGTGTCGTATTCGATTATTCCGGTTTCACTACGAAATCGTCAAATTTAACGAAACGCGTTGCGTCACGTTGATATTCGCAGGTATATAGACTGCTAACGAGAATTAATTAAAGGCAGAAGCCAGTCCACGTAAATGGCCACTTTATACCGACCACTGTACACATTTTGGCACAGTCTTTTTCATTCAGTTTAATCATGCCAAGCCTATCTGTTCGTCCGCCTCTTTGTCAAGAGATACACAGATCGACGAATTCGCAATGTAACTCGCGACTGTATTCAATACTCTTCTGGACGAGACAACTCTCGAATTCAGAGCTCCAATCGATACCCAAGATCAAGTTACAAGAAGTCGAAGGTATCGAATACAAACGAAAATCTGCTTCTCACAATTCCATTTCATCAACAAAACCAGGACGAAGCTCGAAAATTGCACGACACATTTTCATTTTCACAGGCGTGCTCGTGCGGTCGAGATGAGATGTGAACTGTAGCACTGTAGACGTCATTCCTCGCTATCGGACTTACGTTCGCGTGCTCGCCAACGCGTCTCAAATTTCTAAGGAAACGAATTTGATATTCCTCACACTTCTCGAACTTCTATATACTCCGAGGTGTCAGCATTTCAAACAACGATTTAACAAGTCTGTTCGACTCGTCAGATCTTATCCCATGGCAGTGAAACGGAGAAGGTCTAGATTACTCTTGGCAGAGGTTTTTTTACACGAGTATCTTCAGGAGTACTTTATACTCCGACAGCAATTTTCCCAAGTCTGGTACGCGATTAATTTGTTACAGCGTGAGACACAAGGGGAAAGCATCGATGACCCCAAGCTTCGTAGAACCGATAGTTCATAGTGCTGCCACGTCTGCGTTGGAGCCTGTTGTTTATGCTGCGAGCTTATTTCGAGAGAAAGCTTGAGTCGAGTGATATTTTTGGCGCGAGGAAACAACTAGTGTCCACCGATTCCTCGATCCGAATCCTGACGCGCAGCACGATCGTATCGCCGTTCAAACAGAGTCGGCAGGCGTCAACATCAAATTTAGATCATCGTTCAGGAGAGAAAGAGGAGAAAATACATCTGACTAAGTAAACATCGTGAGAATAATTCAACGAACGGTCTTAGCTGTCACGATCCACTAACTGATACGACGGAGTAAAGGCTGCCTTCTCTTTGGATAACACATTTGCCTACGGGGAGCGTTTGTCAACTGCCGTGAAAATTTATGAAACGTTCAACTCTGTGCGACAGATGCGACGCGCGGTTCGATCCGAAATTTAAAAAACGATACCGGTGGCTCCCTTAATCGTGCTGAGTAGACCTTTTATTTTTTTACCACAGAAAAAAAAATACCAAAATACGGGATCAATGCTGAGGAAACGGGAGATTATTTACCCGTGAAATTGACGGCCATTAGTAAAGCGACGTGTCACTTTATTTTCATCCACACGTCGCCTGCGTCCTGTTTTCATCAACAACATCGTAATGTACCTTTACAGCGAGAAGATGGTAGAACAGAAATCTGTTTCTATCGAGTAGCCCAATTAACATCCGTAAGAATCGAGAACTTAGACTCATCCTACATTCGACTCGATCATGAAAATCGGAAATACATTTTTGGTTCATTTTGTTTCACATGGGGTCATTTTGACCCCAGGATTTTTCTCGTCAGTGTGTGTAGTTCTCAACGTATCTCCGGTTCTGAACGCATGGTCGAGCATCTCATTTGTGTTTTACGTTCGATGCACGGAGTTTTCTTAGATCAGTGTATTTTTATGAAGAACAGAAGACCAGAATGCGGCTGGATCAGGTGTTGTATAACTACTCGGCTGGACTTGGTTGGTCGAAGTTTATAAAATGACTCGCCACGTGCTCGTAAGTTTTAGAAAGAGAAAATTCTAAATTAAGACGTACTCGACGAAACGGTTATACGCCAACGACGCCCGTCGTAGTAATACGTAAGCGTAATACGTTCAAAAATACCGCATGCCACATAACCTTCAGCTTGGCCTGAACAACGACCTAATTGTACCGATTTCTGAATTCCTGAACCATTGTTCTTCCATCTTTCACCACGATCCAGCCCATATCGCGAAAAATAAACATTCCGGTTAACTCAGTCTAACGTGAAATAAAGTAGTCGCACAACACGAGAGTGTGGCACGCGAGCGCCTAGCGACAGGCAATTAGTTATCCTGCACGTTCGCGACGTGTTCGATTATCAGGCGTCCGATCTGTGATCCCGTGATGGAAATCCCGGGCAAATTCACGCGTGTTTATCAACTTGATTACTTTTTTTTAGGTCGAATTCGATCCACGAGACGGTCAGTTATAAATGTGATGTCCGAGAAAATTACACTTCCTTGAACGAATAATAAAATTGAGGAGCTCAAACTCACCCTGCAGCTGTTGGATGGTCGCCTGGTATTCGGCTAGCTTCTCGTCAACGTAATCCTGGCTTTGACTTGCGATAATCTCCGCTGTGCTGGGTCCCGTCGATTCCTCGTCACCCTGATTTGGTTCCAACGGAACACCCACGTATTCGTACTCTCCGGGTCTGTAAGGTGCTATGAGATACTCCGGCGGGCCACATGGCACTGGCGAGCCATTTCCACTTCCTACCGGACTCTACGCAACCGAACAACGTATCATTATCAAAAACACGGTACACCTAACGTTTCACAATAATGTACAAGGCAAACAGAATCGACTGAGATGCGTTTATTTACTACGGTACTATGTCTTCATCTCGACTCCGGACCCGTCGCGATATCAACTCGAAATTTAATATTCAAATAGCTTGTTAGAAAATTCTCACCTTTCTCGCGAAGGCTCGTCAGCAAGATCGAAACCATCGGAAAAAATTCTAAACCTCTCGTATCAAATGGTGTTAAAAGATGAGACCAAAACAATGGAAACGATCAAGCATGGATGATCGTCTTTGGGACGGTATGTAATGAACGTATCTTTTATCACGAATCCTCACGTAATTAAGGGGTTATATACAGTTAGAATTTTCAAAAAACCGATTTATTTTTTATTTTTTTTTCTTAATGTACATATATTTAAGAATACACACAAAAAATTTCATATCGTTCCGGTGAATATTTTCAAAGTTACAAGCAAATTTGAAAAGGCGTTTCAGAGTGCTTGGATTTATTAGGCGATTACTGTAATCTTTACACTTGACGTCATACAATCCTGGCCGCTTCTCAATTTCGTGAATCAAATTTTCAATCTCAAACATCTTTGTCACAATCTAGTCATTGTAACTGAATTACTACAATTACTTACATTCAAAACATTGTATTTCATTCCGACGCGAAATACGCTGCGCGAAAATCGCCGCGCGAAACACGCTCGTGTAGTCCGGGCCTAAGAGTGGTGGTCAGTATGAACAACAAGGCCAAACAGTAAACTGGTGACTTTGTTCATATTTTTTTGTGTAATTTTTCGTGAAAATGAAGGCTTCCAGAGAAATGAGAAAATCTCTTAACATACGTAAGTCGAGAACAAAAAAGCGCAAAAAAAAGAGCGCGTGAGAGCACCCGAGATGGAAGAATGGCTCGCAGACAACATCAGCTTGAGTTATTAGAAGCTGCTGAATCGGCGGAGGGTGTATTATATGGTCCTGGAATAGACAACTCCATGTAAGTTGAAAAAAAATAAATTTTATCCCATGTAAAGTGCATTCCAAACTTTAAACGTGTTTTTCTCAGAATGGTGTTTTCAAAGTTGGTGACCAACATTACTTGAAAACGGCTAAACCGATTAGTCTCAAATTTTAACACAACCTTTTTAAATATATTTTTTAGTAATTAATCGAAGATTTTTTCTCTCCGATGAATATTTTTTTTTTTATAGTCAATTTAAGGCCGAAATTTCGGTCAAGAATCGATTTTTTTTGTTGAGAAACCGCCATTTTGTCGTAAAAAAATATTTTGCTTATTCCTTCGATTAATTACTAGATTTAACATTATTTTAACGAAATCTGTTTAGTTTTTTAATTTCAGATGATCCAGTTCCGAGATATAGTGGTCACCGCAAAACGTGTTGTTTTAGATGAGCACCTGGAGATCAGCTGTAGCTCTTTTTCAAATAAATATTTTTACTAGTACTAAGTCTTAAAATACAGTTAAAAGATACCATAATATGTGTATAAATTTTTGGATCAATAAAATTAAAAGTTTTCTCAGAAAAAATTCTGGAAAATTCACTTTTTTTCGGCCGTCTAACTGTATATAACCCCTTAATGCAAATCGATTTATTCGTAGATGCTTGTGCGATTCATACTCACATAGATGGGTATACGAATTCGGACCTGATTATCTCGAAAACGACAGGTTCGAATGATTTTAAATCCCGTAATCGTACGACGGGTTTCTAGTAAAATGCATCGGTGAATCTCGAAATTTTTTCGATCTTACCCTCGAATCGTACTAATCACTTTCACTAAAATCCTTTATATTTTCAGTGGCGATGCACATTTGGGAAATTTACGAGTTTGAGATACTTTGTCTGTATATTCGCAAAGCTCGTATGGTCTTCCAATTGTCTTGGAAGGATTAATTTCTACGGTCAATACGGTGAAAGAAAAACGAGCGATTCTCACCTGCGGGGGTATGAAAGGCCGTGGCCCCGCGCCAGGAGGCATCGGCGATGGCCAACGTGGTCTCGGGCACTGAATGTAACCCGGCGGCGGTGGGCAACCGAAAATCGGCGACATACCAGGAGATATAGGCATGCCGATCGGCACGGGGCTCATCGGATGCATCATGGGATAGGTCAAGGGTGACATCGGATGCGGATGCATGGGGTTACCGGGTCCTCTCGACCGATTGTGAGGATGAGGATGAGGATGGGAATGGGGATGAGGCGGAGGCGAGGGACTGTAGGGTGACGCCGGTCTGAAGGGACTCGGAGCTCCTGGTCTGTTCGCCCAGCTTCCCGGAGGACCACCGGGCCCCGTCCCCGGAGGGCGCGTCGGGTGCTGCGACATGCTGCGCTACTTTACACTGTTCTTTCTGCCACCCCCTCCGCTGCTCAGCATCGCTGAAACAAACGACACCGCTTGTACAATTTAAAAAAAAATGATCCCACATTTTTTTCTTTTTTTTCAATTAACGAGAAATTCTAGAAATATATTCGCGTTCTCGGAAAGCACGGGATGTATATCATTCGAGAGATTCTTCACCGGATCACCGGTGCTTTTGAGATTCTGTGGGATGACGATTCCAACGCGATGACGCAACCGGCTGACAGAAATAGAGAGAGCATTCTGCAAGCGGCCGGTGAACATTAATCGAAGCTGCGGACTGAGCGACGAAAATTATCGTTCGATAATCGAGAACTCGATATAGAAATTATTCGCCAAATTTTCTATTACAAATACCGATACGAACCGCGCGGATGTTGACAAAGGTACGCGACGATGGTGTAGTAGATGGGGAAAAAATATCGAACGCGAGTTCGATGACTTCGAAGTGGACGCATGGTAGGCAGATAGGAAATACTTTTCTGGAAGCTTGATCTCGTAAGACTTCTACCTCATCGTTTTAAATAGATCGATGCAAATTCGAGGAGGCCTAAAATATTAACATTTTTCAAACGCGCGATGCTTCGACGATCCTGATTGTACCAAATTCATTACTCGCGACTCGTGGCTAAAGCATTATTCAATAATTATAATACCGAAGTATTGTGATAAATAAACTCTTATATCAATGTATTGTTTGCACCTGGAATTTCCGTGAAAAACTTTCTTTGCGAAACGATGGATGAAACGAAATTAATTGCGAGTTCTTTGAACCTATGCAACTTTATGAAAAGATAATTTCACGTGATATTCGCGTAACCAATTGAGGCCTATGAAAAAACTGGGTTAGATAGCATCAAAATCACCATGCTATTTATAAGCCGATAGAAAAAATACTCGTGTTTTATATATTGACATTTGCAATTGTTTGTAAAATATTCTTTAAACGAGTTGTTATTTTGAAAAACAGATTGCACCAATCGATTTCAAGGGAATTCTTATGACGAAACCCTAATCTTCAATAATTTCCATGTTTCAGAAATTCTATTGTTTATAACCGTTTTACACTAACAAATCGAACTTTGTCCAAAAGGGGTTATGTAGCCTTTCGTCGCAATTTTTATATTATTACATAATATAATATATTTTTATAAACAATTGTAATGAAAAAATAAAAAACACGGGTATTTTTTAGAAATATTCGAAAAAGTTGATATTTCTATGAATTTTGAGATGAAGCCCGCAACCTCGATTCCATGGCGGATAGAACTTCGGATCACGTCGATCACTTATTTCTGGTCATATTTCCGGGCCGTTGACTTGCCAGCAAGCCGAGTTGCGCAAGATTTCGCAGGAATAAAAATTATTTTCAGGTTCGATTCGTCATCCGTAGAATCGCTTGCCACGGACAGGGCGCAAGTGTGTCACTAGGAGACGCCTTGCTATCTATTCGCCTCGATCCGTATTTGAACGTTCGTCCTAACGATTAATGCTCCCAGAATGAAACGAGTAACCGGCGACAAATTATTCGCTCGCATCTCGAGTGAGATTTATATTCGAGCAAGACATGAAATTCTTCCAGAAATCGGATAAAAAAATCACCAATTATCTGCGGGGCAGTGCTTCTGAAAATCCACGAGGTCGTTTCTCATAGATCAAAGCGATTTTCGGAGTACCGTTCCGGCAGAATTCGACGAATTTTCGGGGATTGAAAAATCGTGCGATTACATTCTTAACCGTGCAGAGTAGGGTGATGCTTGACTGTCAGCAGAGGTCGCATTATGGAAACGAGTGAGCGGTGAGTGAACAGTTTGTATGGCGCCACGCCAATCCCTCCCGAAATAGTGCGTCGTCTGCACGTTCGCTATAGAAAGGCCATGTACCGAGATCAACCAAAGAGTTCATTCCCCGCGTACAGTCTGTGCCATTTGCGGCAGACATTAAAAGACCGAAGACTCGTGATTCGGAAATTCGAACAATTTTCATCGCACTTCCGAATCTGGAGCGTAGACAGAGCAGCGAAGTCCGCACGACGCCTCCAAGAACTCTTCTCCGATGCCGAACCGCGCGGATGAATTTTTCGGAAATGAGCAGTTTTGGACAGACGAGAGATCATCGCGATAAAATCCTGGCTGCAATTGCAGCAATATGCAACTGCATTGTTGCAGCAAAAAAAATTGAACGGGAATCGATACGGCGCTAGAATGATGTTGGCGATTCGTTCTCTAAATTTGCGTCAGCCTCGTCGGGAGAATTCAGTTGGCAATGAGCATCGCTGGTACCAAAAGTCTAGACTAAATTCATCACATGCGAAGAAACGCGCGTAACTATCGATTCGTGTCAAATATCTGTTAGGTTAATGTAATTACCCCGAGGAAAAATTCATCTTGTTCGTATTTCATGACGGCTATTTGCGGACGTCTACGGCTTCGGCGTCGCACCTGATCGAGTGGTACCGATTCTCCGGATTTTTTCAACGCGGGAGTGAATTTTGAACTCGTTCATTATCATTTTCACTGCGAAAGACGCAATTTTCAGATCTCATCCATTTCATTGACAAACGCTCGGATTGTTTTTTGTTTGCGGAACGATCGATTTCGTATCGCCATAGGCCGGATGTATTACCGCGGCTGAGAAACTTACGAGCAAATCTGCGTGCGACTAAATATAACGCTATTTCTATTTTAGAGCTGGAAACGACTTGGATTGGATGCAAGCTATATTCGCGGTGTCTACGCTGGATATTTCAGAATCTGACACAAATATTTAAATTCGCAGCGCCCTTCGCGTCGGCGTTTAGCGTCCGCGAGGCGAGTAATTTCTCTTCGTCAAGCAGCGTTGAATACCAACGAAACCTGTCATGTGTAATCAAAGATCGATCGTGATAGCACGGTGCGTCAGGAAGAACACCCGGGAAGAAAAACGAGCTGCAGAAAAACGGAAAGAAAATATTTCCAGACGGCTGCGTGATAAATCTTGTAACGATGCATCATCAATTTCCAGATTACGATCCGCGCCGCATTTTTACGGCTAATAACACGTGGCCTACGATTCATGTTCAATAAAAATTCCTATAGGTCGATCTATCTCGCCTCGGGGGGAAAGCAAAATCGTTAATAACTCCGAGTCGTTCGGTAATTTTATTCGCGACACGTTCTATTTTTTCCCCTGTAAATACGTGCCAAACTCGAAGCTTTTACCGATTAAATGGAGGCGCGACACGTGCGAATTAACCGATCTCGGATGTCCGTCCAAAAATATAATCAATGATAAATTGACGATCGGAAATAGTAATGGATCTCGCTGCGCTAAACATGTAGAATTCGCAATATCTCGGATTTCTACGTTTTCCATCCCCTACAGCCATCTGCTTTATTCGTTATTAGGAGAAAAAGACCCCTTCGCGGTAAGATTTCCAATGACCTTGAGATACCTAGCCGTACGACGAGGAAACCTCTTTCAACGTGGCGATCGAAATAACGATCCAGGCCTTGCCGGTTCCCCGTGTACCTACCGGTCGTTAACTACCGGAAACGGAACACCGAGAATCGCGAGACGTTCGCCGGTAAAAGAGAAAATCTGATCGTGCTCCGGAATTCTTCTTCGGAAACCACGTTTCACAGAACAATTTTGGTGGCTCACCTAAAAGCATGCACTCCGGTCAAACAACGAAAGACCGGCGGCGAACAAGCAATCCCGAACAATCACTTCCGCAAATACGCGCGAGAGTTTTGTTATAAAAACGAAAAAGAACTTAAATTCGGATAACGTGTGATATATATCGACGTCTCCCACGAACGATCGAGACAGAGAACACGACGAGACTGGCCAGATCGGTCCAGGATGAGCGTCGGGGCGCAGGCGTCGAGACGCTCGCCGCCACATTTATATTTAACTTTGGCATCACTCTCTCCGAAGAAGATCCACTGCCTCCCACCGGCCCCCGAAGACGGAACCGACGACGACGACGACGACGATGCGTTCGTCGTCGCGGTGTGGCTATTATCTCCGATGAGGCGATACCTTGCATCGCTCGCTCGCTCGCTCACCTGACTCGAGCGACTGGTGCTCATCGATAATTTAGCAAGTGATGGAAAAGCAGCTTGATATCGAATCAGCAATCCTTGCAAACCCTGCGAGCTTGCGTGGTTGTGCGCGTAAACTACTTTTAGAAATGAGATTCAAGGTGATCCAAGGACGCGTCGGTCGAAGCGGTAACCACGACGCGATAATGTGATACTGTACGAGCTGATGTCTCTCGGTCGACGAAAGTTTCATGTCTTTCGTAACGTATCTAACGTCAGCAAACCCGATTTCTGTCGCCGGGCGCGCGCATTAACGAGGATATGCAGCGAGAACGTATCGCTTGACGCGTATGCTGAAGCTTCGTGCTTTATTTTCACACCGTCCGTTTCCCTTCGGTCTTATTATCGCCGGCACTTGATGCATGTTCGACGTGCAAACGCGTGGCGCGGCAAAATACTTACGTATGTAGGTATCGTACTCGAATTCGCGACTTTATAATAGATGTTCATGACACCGCCGAATTTAGCTGTAAGCTGACTAAGCTCAGTCGAAAAGCGCGGCCCCTAACCGACCTAGTTTCATTGGATCAAATGGGACAAGATGGGATTATCAACAGCAATGTTTCTCTTTATTGTATTTTAGTATGGTCGTTGATTGATTGTGGCTATAGCATACTCGGACACTACGTACCGAAATAACTCGAAAAACTTGCAACGGTTTCTCGAATTTGAAAACCGTTTTTTCTAAAACATAGTATACTATAGCAGCTTTTACGTTTGTGACTTCGGCACCATTGGAATTGCGAATACATTTTATGAAAACAATCGTCATAAAAATGCCCATACTTGGCAGATTTGATGAATCCGTCTGAATATATTCGAGTTCTAATATAGTTGCCAGGATTTACAGTAGGATCAAAATTCACTTCACAACTCACGTACGATGTTAAGCGACATCTATCCCCTGCATAACACCCCGCGCGATACGAATGGAACAACAATGTAACGTGTTTTACGGACCAATAACGTCACGATGTCATCAGTTCAAATTTTCGTGAATTGTTAAACATTCTTTACAAGGTGCAAACCTGGAAAATAACTATCATTATCTTGCAACCTAGTCGTATGATGCCTCAGTTTGATAAACCGTTGAAATTTGATGATTTTTAAATTTACCAAACAACGCAGGTCTGATAGGAACAGAAAATATTTTTCAAATATGCGTCTTATGCATGATGTTACTTTGCTGGTACTCTACTGAGTATTATTAGTCTAAGTCGGTCTTTGGCAATAGGTGAAATGATTTAAAAACGTATCAACCTGAAAAAAGAAAAGCATTTAACTCGTAATCCATTTAGATAAGGACGATGTATCTTAAATCATAAGACGACAGTGTCTCGTAATACGAGTATGAAGATTCTTGCGCCACCTAGAAAGCGCGACAGCAAACCACTTCACCGGTACTCCATGGATAAAGGTGCCTTTTCATGTGCAGCAAGCAGCAGCAGCGAAATTATCACTTGGTCAACAGTTTTGGGGATTATTTGCTGTTCATGAAAAGAGATTTTGCCGCGATAGCAGGAGCAGTGCTACGAATTATAATCTATAAAACAAATATTATATTCTCGTTTGGAATAATATAATGGAATTTGGAACAAACGATATTTTAAAATATCTCACTGTCAAAAATTACATAAAAGGTATAAAGAATGCCAGCCAATACTCGAGAACAGAAATGCAGATATTTTAAGAAGACGAGAACTTGCTATTGCGGCAACGTTGGTGCAATTAAGGTGGTCACTAAAAAATACAAGTCTTAAAAAAACAGCATTACACGCACAAAATTTCAAAAATTTCATTTCAAAAATGTTTGAAAACCGTGGAGGGTATGGCTTTTAGCATACAACATCTCTTCAATTACAACTGGACGAGTTGCGTTCTCGAAATTATATAGGAATGGTGCGACCGAATGTAGTGACATTCACCTAGTGGAAAACCTTGAACCAATGGGAGCCAAGTTGCCGCTGCAGCTTGCTGTCCATGAAATTACAGCTCAAGTTCACGCTCTATTGTTCGCATACGTAACTTACGGCAGTCAAGAAGATATCCTCAGTATTATACAGCGTTGTACGTAAGATAATCGTCTCATTCGAATGACTGCTTCAATGGGGAAAGTCCCTTCTCATCGATAATTTGCGTTCCCTGAACTACGCATATCGAATCTAAATTCTAATTTACAATGAAAATTCGCATGAAGCTGAAATAACCAGTCATGGTTGGAATTGTCACGAGACCGTGCAGAATTACTATTTCGACGTACGTAAGTGTAAGTCGTTGAAAACAAGATTTGAAACTTCTATATCTTCGGTGTGCGATCAATCAAAGTTGGACGAGAACCACTTTTCGCTAGTTGTGAGACTTAATACGACTAACCATTCCAATCCCTCGAATAAGACTAGAAGTTGACACGTTAAAATTCAATTACCGTATGAATATTGGAATAAACTAAGGTCCTAAATTAATTTATATCTCTGAAAAGGAAAAAAATCGAATGTAATATATGCGATCAAAAATATATATGAGAATGATTTATTACGAAACTTTGATTGAAAAATTCACAAGATATATTTATTGAATAAATTCATTTTTAACAAATGAGAAATGGAATTTTTCAAAGTATTTTCCAGACGGCGCGATGTCACTTATTTGCGGGAAGAACGGTACGCAGAGTTGTTGGGGTTCAATTGATTGGAACGATTATCCAAATCGGATTTGGTTCCAGCGCCGCCATAGCCTGCTTGATGTCCTTGCCCCGTGCGTTCATGATTAGGGTTGCACTGGTTAGTACGGTTGTCCTGGCCTCGCTTGTCCATTTCTGAAATGTTAGAGAAAAACTGATATGAGAAACTGTCATATATATATTTAGTAATACATATAATGTAACCAATTTTTTACAATTTCAGTCTAGTTGAACATCAAGTAATTGTTGTGTGACCTAATCGGTATTGATTTGGAAAGTTTCAGATATTATTTGAATCTAAAATTATTACATCGACTGACCAACGAAAATTTATAGTCACGTCATTCTTAAAAGTTCATAATCCGCGAAGCTATTTCAAGACGTACTGCGATAAAAATGAAAAATAATGAGATATTAAACACGAAATCGCTTTATGAAAATCAGTTAATATCGAGGAGAAACCGGAATACCCGACGAATACAGTCTATTCAACAATAAAACCACGACGTGTGTCTTAAGACGTAAATACGAAATTAAATATATCTTGACTGCAGAGTAACGTATTGAAAAAATCAAATGAGTTTGCGAAATGGAACATAATCAGGCAACGCCGGACTTTAGAATTCAATTGGAATATGCAGAGTGCAAAAACCAAGCAGCATGATAAGTGTTCGCCGGTTATAAGCGAACGAAAAATGTCGATCTAGATTTACATATGCGTTGCAAATGACTTACTTGTTATAACTGTCTTCGGATTCACTAAGGAAAATACGGATTGTTGATTGCTCTGATTGCTTCAGATCGCTCTGTGCCGAAACGGCAGTGCCTTGCCTTTATATAGGAAGACCTGGATTGTACTGGAGAAGGGATGTGGATCCCCGATTCAAGAGCAATATGCGCGCTGTGGCACGGGATGCCCCGCTGGTATTGAACGCTGTCTCTCTCCTGACCGTGGCAGCGTACTCCGTTCTACGCGTCTGTATCACCAGGACCGTATTACATATACGACGAGCCCGATACTGTGTAAGTGCGTAGAACGAGAAAAAACTTCCTGTACGAAGAAAAGACTGCCCAATTTTCATTCTATTTTTTGTGCTTAGTCGTGAAATATTATAAATCTCGTAATTTTTTTTTATCATCGTGCAATCGGTGAAATTCATCGACATAATTGTTGGAATTCTAGGTATCGGTGTTCAAAATGCGCGTTTTATACGTCGTCCATGAGACGACAGTCCGATAACATCTGGAGAAATCGAGCAAATATAAACACTGCACGACTACCGACCTACGTTTTGTGAACATAACTACGTGATCAACGGTTTTTATCGTTCGGCATTATTGAAACAAAATCCAAATCAGAACGGTGATTTTTTCTGTTTCCGGAAATAATTTTTACTTTTCGCTTCTCTCCGTGTACGCGTCGATACTATGGAAATTTGGGCATACATTTGTAATATACATACGTTGATCCATGCATGACATGATGAAATAAAGACGTGTGAGAACGAATTTAATTATCACTTCTCGTTCGTATCTTTCACCATACACGCAGTAGGATCACGCGCGATACTTGAAACTCGTGTTTATTGACGAATTCGCCGGAAGTGAAGTTCAGATAATCGCGACAACTACTCAACAAGTACACAGAGCACGAAATCAAAAATAGAATATCGAATTCTCGTGAGAAGAAAAATCCTTTCTATACACCTATTACTTATGCTTGCAGGGGATACAGTACTGACTTGATGATCAGCTACGGGTCTATCTCATATTGTCTATCTACGAATAGAGAAGAATAAGTTAAATATTCCTTAAATTGTCGTGAGTATTCAATCGAGTAGAGTTTCTCATATGTGATGTCTGCAGCAAGGCAAACAGAATTATATGCATTGATATTTTCTTGCGCGGACGTAGGATAATTCGGCCTCGAGCTCGGATTGTTCTTTTTAAACAAGGGAACTCATGAGACGGCCGCTCAAGTAGAATTCGGCGTAGTTTATCTCACAATCCAACGGGTGTCAACTGATCACGCAAAGTAGAACACGTGATATCAAAATTCTTGGGGATCGAGTGACTATACCGCCACGAAACCAAGAACAAACACCGTCTCTACGGGCACAACCAACGTTCGAGAAACGTCGCGTACAAAGCATTAATGAATTCTTTGACTTTGCCCGATCAGTGAGGCCATTTTTTTGGAGATTGAGAATTATTTCAGACAGGTATTATACAGCGAAAAGCTCAAGTACATTTTACACGAAATAGTCGATCATGAAATGAAATAAAATATGTAAAACGATAAAGAGTTGCGACAGTATGAAAAAAAAAAAATAAGGAGAATAATTCTGGAAATAATTCAGTTACAGGAATCAGTCAAAAACAAGAATTCTCAGGGAAATGTAGCAAACTATATGGGGAACACCCTCAACATGAGCAATTGATGGAATGCTAATTCTTTGATATAATGGAATGCAAGTACGATCGGTAATAACTGGGTGGGAGACTTCTGAGCATTAGGGACTACTGCGTTGGGTTTACAGACGTACAATAATTTATCGAGTTTGATAATCTGCAGTCCAGAGTGTACGGCCAAGTTTAAGAATACAATAATTTTAAACATTTAGTTATTTTATCAGCGTATGAGGACTTCGAGTTTGATTTTGTAATTCAAGTAATTTGTATTTCGCCGCCACTCACCTAGGTTAAAAATTTTTAATTCTTTTACCAGAAAGCGCTCCGGTGGTTTCGACGGTAGAGTATTATCTAGTAGTATCCAATAATAATTAGATTTTCTTACGTGCAGTCATAAGAATTGTCGATTCCAAAGTTTTTCCTGCTAACATAACATTTTGAATGTAGCACTTGATTTGTCATAAGTCTCTTTTTTGTCCAATCTTACGTTCAACTCTAAAAATACAACTGACGATCAATCAATCATAATATTTTCATATTATACAAAGATTCAAATAAATAAATAGACTAGACAAAAAAGATTCAAATAACATAGGAAATTACCATTACTTGTTCAGTGTTCATTTGTTACTCGTGTGCTGTTTGATGTTTTATATTGATTTTTATATAATTTTGTTGATAACTAAAATAATTCGGTCGTTATTAGTGACAATTGATAAAAGTACAATAATTCTACGGCCCTGAGACATAATCCCTCCGCACGGCTGCCAACACTCACGCTGCGGAGGCGTCTTCGTGTCGAAGCCAACATTCGAGGCAACATTCGTTGCTTCTTGTTTTCCCATGGAAACATGACCAGAGAAGTGGAACAAATAATATATAATATTAGCCAATCATCGAGATATTCTATCATATTATTTGGACGTGACATATATTTTACTCCTGTTGCGGAAACAGAGCGAACACGAGTACTTTCAGGAGTCGCCGCTAGACTATAAACACGTTCAGGATCGAGTCTAACTAATGAACCAATCCCATTGGTTGCTCCGATGCGTAGCCACTACACTCGTAGTCCAGCAACTATACGCATTGAATTGGATAGCAACGTCGGTAACACGTTTCCCCTGTCAGCCTGTGTCTTGTCCACGTTCGCACACATTCACGGCTTTGCAGCAACGTGGTTGTTAACTACGATTGCATATGTATAATCTTTCTATCGATTTGATATATCGCTAATATCGACATGTACTCCGAATTATTTACAGCATTATGCAACGTTGTTAAAAGTAGCTTGTAATTATTTATTACAATCACAAGAATTAGTTGCAAATTATGCGTTACATTCGCCCGAAATAATTTTAGGTTAAGAGTGTCTAGTATTTCGTAGCAGTAGATTAACAATACGTAACAATACAAAATTACGCCGTGCGTGAAAAGCGTTATTATCTCATCTCTGATTCATCATCACGTATACTCATATATTATATAGTTTTCACTATTTGAAGAGTGATATTCCTGAAAATCATGGCGCACTCTTATAACAATCCGTATTACAACGAATACAACAAAAATTTCGAGATGCAACAAAATATTAAATATAAAAAAAAATATCGCCAACTCAAGAGAATCGTCAAGGATACAGTTTTCGTGAGTAGATGCACAATTACCTCAATTCTGATCCCATTTTCATTATATCTCTGTTACGTCTGATTCACGTATCCCACAGGAAAATGCAGCGCTCTGCGATCAAGTTGCACAGATGCAAGAAAATCTTATGGTGGTTAAAGAGGAACGACATTACTTATTGCGCAAGTTGTATCAACAGCAAGGTGAAATAGACGCAACTACAGTCTTATCTAAAGGACAAACAAATAATTTGGGCTCTCCATCTACGAATCACGAAGGAATAATACCAAAAAAACATGTGAAGAAGAGAAACTCTACCGAAGTAATTGGTATGTCGTGGTGGTTAACTATCCAATTATCGGATCATCCGTTGCATGCTCCGGAATGTTGTAATTATCTAATCATACTTTTCTTTGTCAGATCCGAAAAGTAAACCTAAAAGGTACTGTAAAGCGATGCGTAGAGTGGTACGATTGATACCGTTGGATGTTCACGGCAGACCTGTTTTCCCCATTGCATTGGGTGATCTTACAGTTTATTCGCTCGGTGAAGTTGTTTCCGATAGGCCAGCATATCACACTGAAGATCTTATATATCCAGTTGGATATTGCAGTACAAGACTGTTCGCGAGTTTGCGAGATCCTAATACAAAAAGTCTGTACACTTGCAAAATTTTAGATAGCGGCGTGAATCCCAGGTAGTCGACAGTACAGTTTTATCATTTAATTAACGCGTGTTTAATTTATTTTTCATCGATTTGCCCATTCATTTGATTGTTAATTTTTATGAATGCAGGTTCGAAATTGTTTCGGATAGCGATCCTGATCAACCACTAGTGGGGTCGACACCAGACGAATGTCATTCTCGACTTTTAGCAGCAATTTCCCCGACACTTCGATCGATACCCCCAAGAGGAGCAGATTTCTTTGGTATTTCTCATCCAACCATTCAAAACCTAATTCAAAGTTCTCCAGGAACACGGAAACTTGCAAATTACAAGCCTATTCGTTTTGAGGTGAGTTAAATCACGTGATTATAACTACGGAGCTAGTATTACACGTACATTCCTTGAAATATCACTTAGCAGCTGGGTTACTTATAATTAAAAAACATCGATACGTCGTCAACGCGTATTCTGTACATAACTAGAAACAGCAGTTTACAATATGGCAACCAAAACATGTTTTGAAACGTGTTGTATAGGTATTCAAAAATCAAAATACTGAACGAGATACTAGCCCGGGAATGGACGAAGAAACGGATCCTGGCCTTGGATTTTCGGCACTTCATAGATCGTTCGCGATACCCAGTGGTTACCGAATTAAAGAGGAGCCCCCAGACAGTGAGCTGCTTGCTCTTCAAGATTTTTTAATTTAATTTGTTCGAATTGAAGTGTGGCTTGTGCGTATAAAATGAGTACAATAATTATTATTTCCATTCAACTCGAAATATTTATATTCATTACCAAGAAGTATGTATAACAAATGCGTGCCTACTGCAGTGGAATATTTTTGGGCTGGTTATTCAATGAAGAAAAAACCGAATCATTGAAAATCATTGTAACGAGACTACTTGCCGACCATTTTCCTGTTGGAATGACGCGTTCAATGAGATCAGAATTTCATTCTTTGTTCGCACAACTCCGTTGCAATACCTTGCCAATTTAAACAGAATACAAATGGTCACGACCCAAACAAAATACAATGTAAATTTAGTTAGGTTCTCTAGTCATAGCTTACTATAATTTTGACGTAGCTCTTGATTCTCAAGCTAGAAGTCGAGGAATATTTTTTTCTAAACGAGTGGAAAAGTCAATTAGTTTTACTAGAAAGTGAATTTTTATATAGTATACAAAACCATTTATTCTACATTAAGTTCATATTTACAAGTGGCCCTACCTCAAGTTAATTAGAGATAATGTAGATAGTATAAATAGCTCTTTATCACAAAATTGGTAATAAAATTCTTTTGTCATGTAGTTACATCTTCATCATGCTCGTAAAGTTCACGTACACTGAAAAATCTGTAAGAACAGATTTTAATGTAATCGTACATACGCCTGGTGAATGTACTTCAATGAATAGCCTTTTGTAAATGTAGAATTGGTGTTATTACGAATTCGATGACAGTTTCTTCCTAAATCGAGATGACTTTTTGTATAAACATCAATTCCTAAATTGATACTACACTGTATCATTATAATGAATTTCAACCCCCGGTTTCATCTTCTGACAAGAAACTTGTCGAGAAACTTCTGTTGCAGTCCATTTATACGTTGCCGATATTATTGGTAAAACTTTTTTTTATTTCATATGTATTGTATATTTCCATATGAATTGTCCATTTTTTACGCAATATACGGTACTACTTCTAAAAAGTTATATGATATTCCGTAATTTTCTAGCATCAACTATATCTTTAGGCTACTAGTAGAACAGTGATTACTTGAAATTGATTGTTTCCATGAGAATATAGTTAGGACATGTGAATACGACGTTGCAAAAATTGTTTTGCTGTATATTGCAGATTAAACATATGCAGTTATAAGTTCGAGAATTGTTTTAGTAAAAAAGTTAAGTGTTTGTTCATTGGTGATTGCGGTGTCACCCATACGTTGTCACATTCACGCGATTCATGAGTTTGACAATTTTTATCGAACGGAACATACCACGTTTCTGGACAAATGGTAGTATCATTTAAGTTGTCGTCGTTCGCTTACATTCATACCAGATGCAAAATATAATTCAATGTCAATTTCATCTTATATTGTAAAAATTCGTATCATTTTTACAAGCACAGCTGTAACTGAATGGTATAAAACTGTATGTACGTGTATCAATTAGCGGATCTACTAATGTCAACATTTTTTCCATCTAAACCTTCAAAAATTTCACTATTCTCTAACAATCCGACATTTTTGATAATAATTACATTTCTATTTCGTTTTCCTTCATGATTAGTGCTTTAGTACCTATATCATGCCGTTATGCTGATATATACTTGATTTCATCGATCGAAATAATATCATTTGTAACAATCCTGCTGCACAATTGAACAGTTAATTGGGACAATAGAGTTGTCAAATAATCAAAGATATTTGACTTTGTTTCTGCTTCGAAAAAACGCTCCGATATCGCGTCACATCATTCGTTGAGTGTATTCAAGAATTTAGATACTATAATCAAACATTAATTTTTATTTGTCAAGATTAGTATTTTTTTTTTGAATTTCGGAACAGACCGTTTATAAATTGTGCTTGACGAATAATGATAATACCACTGTTATCCCAACCATTTCACGAAATTATAATGCTTGAACTTATTCATATACCACAGAGTAAAACTCTTCAAAGGTCTGCTTGCCCATTGTGATATTTTAGAGTAAAGGTTTTAAGCGTTGTCAAACATCAAATCATAATCTAACATACTTCATTCTAAGATTATACATCAGCAACTAAGTTAGTTTCTTGCTGAGAAATTTTATCAACGATTAGCTCTTAACTGATGAGATGGTATAAAAGTATTCGAAGTTCGGTAATAGTTGCTAGCGCTTAGCTTAAAAATAGCTGTTTTGGTAATAAAAACAATAACAGTCGATTTGGATTGATAATTATGAGTCACAATATAAGATTATCGTACATTTTCAGTGTCAACTTTGTATTTCGGTGAAATCAATGTATCGGTTTTCACAATCTTCTGTAAGTGTCACCGTCTGTTAGCTGGCCGTATAGTTTTGTTGAATAGTGCGTTTGCAATAGCAATTACTGGCGAGAATAACTTCAGGGGATAATCACTGTAACATGAAAATAAAATTTCCGTACAGAAAAAAAATAAATCAAAAAAGTAAAGTATATGATATGGATCTTGATGATGAGAATTATAATTACTTGAATCCAGGTGCATTTAAAATAAGTTCAAATAATTTTTTTTTACTGATATCTAGTAAAGGTGAAAATAAATTTTAGCGAAGACATGAATATTTTGCGTACCAAACTCCAGTAACTGGTTCCGCTTCATTTCCACTTATAATAAAGAGCGGAAATAAAATAGAGAAAACACACCCACTGAAAATAAAAATGAAACGTGTATTTGTAGACAGTATAAATATTTGATGAACAGTTGCACTGAAGAATGAAAAGGACACGATTTAGATGAGAGCTTTAAAAATCATGAACGGAAACCGAACATGCGAGTTTTTCTCGTATTGAAATAATGACAAATAAAATTGACAAACAATTCTAACCTTATCACGTACGAATTGGGAAGCTGCGTGAGAATAGCCAATGGCAATCCAAAACCGATGAAATATGGCCAATTTCCTTCGATGAACGTCAGTCTTCTGTGGAGCTCCCAACCCATGTTGAACCACTTGTATTCAAAGGCATAAAGAGCATAAAGGAGACACATGTGCACGAGAGCAAGAAGATCACCTACAGGAGGAAGCGGCACTCGAGAAACCAACATTCCTTGGCCCAAGAAAAGAGCTTGGACTAGAACGCTGAAAAGTACGTCTGCCACCAATTTACTAACGCTGGACAGCAGATGTGGTCGCCCCTGTCGGTACCTGTACGCACTATCCGCTATATCCTGTATAATTTAAGAATTGTTCAACTCGTCAACTCTCAAAAATGTTTAACATTTGGTGACGCTTACCTGGAACCACAAGCTGTTCACTATCCTACTCAGAAGGAACAGTGGTAGCACCCATATAGTACCAAACGTTAACGATAAAAAAGGTCTCATCCAAGACCAAATTATAACTCCCATCCCAGAAGAGTCGCCGAACACAATGGTCAACAAATATTTGAGCAGTGGCAATACTCCACATTCAAAGATGAAGATACTCGCCCAAAATACACCCCCGTTTAGGGCACAACATTGTATCGTTCGTTTCAATACTTTTGATTCTCTGAAACCAAACGACTATTCAGAAGATCCTTTCTCGGTAGATTACTCGATATTTTTCAACTTACTGTTGATGTTTAGGCTGTTTACTAGGACTATTTGTGTTATTACTTTCTTTTCTACGTAACACTGATTCTGTCCTCGATGGAGATTTTTTCAATGTTCTCTCGTTCATTTGTTTATCCATATAAAAGAGCACCACTGCACCCTTCAAGCTATCTGTGAAGCCTCGACACATGGCGCACAGTACTCCCTGTAATCAGTAAAAAAAAAGAGAAGAAAAACAAGCTTGTGTCAATGATAAACTAAACGTTTCACGTAGCGATAAAGTTGAAGAAAACTACGGAATAGCAATTCCATCAATACGTATCGTATAGCAACATTTCAAACCTAGACATTGGTAAGAGGCTTCATCGCAGCTGCGGTTTTTGGATAAAAATAACAACTACGATACAGGAAATATATGCATAGTTCTTTCCAACAACAAGGCACTCGTGCAGAAAGTTAATAATAGCAATGCAAGTACATCCAAAATCCATGGGTTTTTCATTAGATTTCAATTAAGTTTCAAAGGAATCGTGAAGTAACAATACTCAAGCGTGGCTGTACTCACGGTCATATTATCCATTTTTTCCCAATTTCCTACGCGATTAAGATGATGACAAATCCAAATGTTTTCTTTCCACAAACTCGGTAGACATTTTCGAGTCGACGTAATGATCGATAGTTCAACGTTCAACCCGTACACGACGACGGGGATTATGCGTTTCGCTGAATGATGTTAGTTTCCGACATTTTTTTTTATCTATCGCATGTAAGAACTATCGATTATCATAGTTCGGTAAATCGAATGATAAGGAATCATTTAGAGTAACATTTCAGGAAAAAATCATCTTAGATTAAGTTTTACAGTTTTCCATTTTACTTGACAGTTCCGAAAAAAGGAAAACTTTTCGTCTCGATGTGCTTCCAGTCGATAGTCCCACGTTCAATGCAACGTACAATCGACCGTTGAATCAGCTGTGTTTGACAGCAGATCGAGTCACTAATCTGACCTAACCTCAATGTTTCACGCGACACCAATGGAAATTGTTAACAAATAATTAATAGCAAAAATGGTGATATACGGTGTTTATATCGTCTCGAAATCCGGCGGCTTGATATTCAACCATGATCATAACGTTCCTAAAGTAGAAAATGAAAGGACATTCACATTTCCATTGGATATTAAGTTAACGTATGAAAATAAGAAAATCGTCGTATCGTTCGGCCAGAGAGATGGTATTAAAGGTAACAGAACGCACACACGATTTGAAATCTTTGAAACCTATATGACTCGAGGGGATAACGTTTATCGTTGCAGTCGGACATGTACTGACGGCCGTGGGTGGAAATCCTGTCAATGGCCGAGAGTTGGAAAATGGCAAGGACGTTTTGGATATGCTGGAGAAACCTGAAAATTTTCCGATACAGCTGAAATTTAGCAGAGCGAAGATGACGACAAACGAGAAGATTTTCTTAGCCTCCATGTTTTATCCGTTGTTCGCCATTGCCAGCCAACTCAGTCCTGAACCAAGATGTTCTGGTATCGAGGTTCTGGAAGCTGATACCTTTCGTCTGTACTGCTATCAGACCTTGACCGGTGTGAAATTCATGGTTGTTGCTGAACCGACGCAAGCTGGAATGGATATATTGTTGAAGCGAATTTATGAACTTTATGCTGATTATGCTCTGAAGAATCCATTTTATTCACTCGAAATGCCGATCCGATGCGAATTGTTCGAAACGCATTTGCAGACATTATTGGAAACAGTAGAAAAATCGGGAATCAGCAACGTTTGACTGATATATTTGAAATTTTTTTTTTCAATCCAACAGAATCAGCGAATCTTCGATGATTGCCATCATCATTCGATAAGATATGCACCCAATGACATAAAAATAAGAATAATAACATTGTACAGTTAAAGTATTTATAATAAATAAGTTGAAATTCCATTACAGAATTTGTTACGTTTGATATTCGACATTCCAACTAACATTGAGCATGATCGTCGGCCGGAAACTATTCTAACGCAAAAATAATGTGATGAAATTCAACATGTACGTACATTTATGCCTGACATTTGAACTTCAATCAACGATCATAGAATCTGTCAGATCGAAAAATTTAGTTCAGTGTTTTTCACATTCAAATTAATATTACACGTGTTTTTTGTTCGTAAAAATATTTATTATTAATAATTCTCAATCTAACCAAATGCTGTTACATGTTGGAGTGCTAATAGGTCTGCGCGAGCCCACAGTCTATAATGCTCCGAGCCACATTCATGAAATTCCTCGCGGAAAAAATTCCGGAGGTTCGAGAGCAGTTCGGCAGCCACTGAATATTAGCGGTGATCAACGATTGCCTCGTCCACTCATGGCCAAGGTATGCGGCAGCAATGCAGGTGAATGAGGGGCTTCGAGCCCGCGTATGCCGGACGTCCAGGTCTAATTTTAAGGTCAATGACCTGAAATTCCGAAATCCTGGTCCGACCGAGTTCCCTCGATGGTTGGCATTCCCAAACGTCTTACGATCATCAAGATTACCTCCGAATGCCTATATACCAGCCGGTGAGATAACTTCAAATCAAAGCTTTCCGCAGACGTGATATCGTCCCGCAACTTCCGCCGCATACAGATACACATACGTAATATGCGTATACCTACATATATTTGCGCGTACATACGTGTACCTACCTACGTATACCAGCAACGGTGACAATAATATGTAAGTATCAGGTAGTATGAATGTTCTGCCTAATAATCGCTGCCTTTGAAGTGATACGAATGATAATTATTCAGGCGCAACATGGAATTACCTAATGCAAGTCTGTACCTAATATTAATAATAATAATAATAATAGTAATAATGTTATATTGTGCGCTTTGACGATGCGTATGAGTCGTCTCCGGCAACCCACATTCGAAATGCACTTCTCCGAACCACGGACGGTCCGCTTTCGTCACACATGCATACCTCTGCATTTCTACCGTTACCTGCCGGCTAGGATCCCTCTGCATCCTATCCGAGGAAGACGCGGTGCAAGCAGGTAAGTGACGTCACTCGTTAGACGCGCCGTTTTCCGCGTCGAATTCCAGGCAATCCGTTCACCGATCCTGAACAACGTTCAACGAAGGAATCAATTTTTACGAGGCTTGTGATTCGTTCGTTAAAAGAATCATGACAAACGTCGCGAGAATTTTTAAGCATCCAATTCAACCAGGTAACAATCAAGAGTTTGAGGTTAGACGGTCGGTGAAACTTCTTGATTCATCGCAGATGAAATATAATCGTTTTACCCTAGTCACGATTCATCAAGAACGGTAAATAGTTCAGAGATAAGTACCGTTGATAGATCCTTTTTTTACGATGCATTGACTCATGTATTGATAATGATCGTTCTCGCGGAGAAACGGTCGAGCATCGGCGTGAGTCACGCGGCGCCTGACACACGATTCTCACGCTGTGGTCCTAGTGGCAATGCTGGTTGCCCGACAACAGGCGCTGCAATTTTATTAGCAACTTTCACGCGTTTGCTTCGAAGCCTGCGCGTATGACGAGCCTCAATTCGCGAAACTCACGCCGTTATATACGTTGACAGGTCTTGGCACGAGGACAAAAAATTGGCGGGCGGAATTATTTCGAACAACTTCGTGTTTCATGAATTATACATCCTATACGTACACGCGCATGCCTGCATTCTCGGACGAAGGAATCGATATCTATTACCCCTGAAACTTGAGTTTCTTCGCCGCCACCGCTCTTGATAGATATATCGGACGCAAAAATTTAACTGGTTGGCACGTCATCGCGATCCTCGGAAATTCGTCGCGGCAACTCGCTCGTTCGTCGGTTGGCGGGAGTCCGAAACGCAGTTGCGAACCAGCATCGACGTCACGAAGGCCGTTGTAACGCCTGGTGACCATATTTCTCGATGATGACTAACTCCCACGGAAGCACGTATTCAAGATGGGCTTCTTAGAGAACGACGAGAACGACGATTACGACACGGACCAAATGCTCCGTTCATATATTCGCCGTTCGGCACTCGCCCCGAATCCACGTCGGATCCCACTTCTCGCCCTCGGCCTCCCGATCTTCGCGAGTCGATGGATCACTGGCCGGAAGCTCGTATTTATTTTCATATATATATATCTGCGTGAAGCGCCGAGTGAACCGATTAGCCAAGAAAATTCTTCGCGTCGCATGATAACCAGACGCCACCGCGACGGTTGTTTTTCTATTCACTCCTCGTGATTCAACGACGAGCCTCGCTTTCGCGCGGAGCACGTTACTGCGGATTCTTAGAATCTACCGGCGATTCGCCCTCCGCCAATAGAGCGACGAGGTTTGGTCCATTCACGCCGTAGCTGCCATATTGTGGTATCTGATGACGTCACCTTTGGAAAATACGCCGGGCCAAGTGGAGGCATTATGCCGTCGTCGAGATCGGACCAGGCGAGAGAGCTTCTTGGAACGAATAGTCGCTTTACGTGGCCGCGGCATCGCGACGCGAATTCAGGATACGACGTATCGCTCGAGAACACACGCCAATTCGCGTACTCGTAAAGAAATTTTTGCGAAGGCATTCCGCGAGGATGGGAAAGCCACGGCAAGGAGCATAGATCGAATACGAGCAATACGATTCCTCGTCGCGGTAGCGCGCAATAGATCGTATAATTAATATAATCGTAGTCGTAGCTGCGAAAAAACTTACCGTTCCGATAGTTGGTCCAAAATACTCGGGAGCAGATATTACGAACGTATAATTATCATAATCGTAGTCGTAGCTGCGAAAAAACTCACCCTCGAGATCGTGGGTCGAAAATACGCGGGAGAAGATATTACGAACGAGGAGATCAGCCGAATTAGATGGGAACAGTTGGAAGGAATAAATAAAAAATGAAAGCAAAATCTCAATCGATAAATCACTAGCGAGGGGAACAGAATTCTTGAGAGTGGTGCAGCAATATCGACGGAGCATTGTTCCACCGCGCGCCACATGGTCCGGAGATCAAATCCTCGCGATCTCGCGGACCACGTTCAAGTCTCGATCACTCGCGCGTAGAGAGTTGCGACGGTTTGTCAACTGCGGAGGACGGCGCGCGTAGCTGGCGCCGATCAACTATTTCTTACGTTCTGAATAATCGCGATTTCCCGAAGGTGGATCACGCCGTTTACCGAGAATTCGAATTATTGACGCGCCACGGCCGGATGTAGCGAGTAGAGCGAGGAGTCCGAGTCATCATCGATGTCTGTGAATCAGCAATGCAGTATGTTGAAGGCCAAGCGACGCGACGCGACGCTCGCGTACCCGAGTTACTCGGGCATCGGGACAGTCGTGAATGGTCGTCGTCAGGTGAAGAATTAAGTGTCGAGGTGCTATCGGTGGGTCCCGTACGCGATGGATCACCGGAGAGATGGGAAACGGAGCAGTCGAATGAAAGCCGGCAGCGGAGGCTTTCAGGGAGCATCGAGGGAGATTCGGTCGAGTGCCGCCGACTCAGAGCCGAGAGGTATTCGCCGAGTTCCTCGTCGTTCCGCGTTCGAAGAAACCCTCGAAGATCGGCCCGCGCCAAACCGCACTCGTATATCGAATCTTCGGATGTTGATGATTCGGCGTTGGCCCCTGAAAAACTGGTGACAGCTACTTCCGCCGGTACCGAAGATGAATCACGAGCCACGCTGCGGATACGGTCCACCGTGACGACGGTGACTCAGGAATCGAATAAAAGCGTGCAACTCGTTCCGGAAGACCCGACAAGCTGCGGAGACACTCGCCGGCATGGAGAGATGTACGCAACGGATCTGGAGCTCCTCCGAGAGTTGGAACTGGTCGACGGGGGATCGAGAGACGGTACGAGTTCCTTTGCCATTCGAAGTCCCGGGGACCGAGAATTCGAAGACTCCTGGATATCCGTCGTTTGCGGAGGACGTTCCTTGCAAAAGCCAGCCGTATACTCGTCGACGGAAGCTGTCACCGAATCACCGGACGGACGATACTCGTTGTCCTCTGCGTCCGGAGGAAGCTTGTACTCGGTTGATTCGCCGGAAGACAAATTTCCAGAGCACAACAGCTACGACCTCGAAGAGTGTGCCGGGAGCTACTCGCCTCCCCCTCCTCATCCTTCCAGAAGTCGAGAAAATCACGACAGATCTGGCGTCGATGGCTGCGATTACGGGCGAAGGACAGATTTCACTTCTCGGCCAAAAGTTATTGCGACAGAAAAAGGTGGCGGGTCGCGAGAACCTTTCGCCGAGGCCGAGACGTCAGCGACGCGATCCAACCACACGAGAACTCCTCCTGAGCATGAAGATTTACGCGGGAACCCTTCGCGTCTATCGAAAGTCCCACCGTCGAGATCTCCCGAATCAAAGGAGCAGCAGCAACGCGTTAGCGATATGCAGTTCACGGAGGAGCGGAATTTTCGTACCAGAAGCGGATGTAAGGTGAAACCGGAAAGGACCAAGCAAACCGCAGATTCAGAACATACGGACAAGGCAGTGATGGTACCTTCCGGTGAGTGTAAACATCTCTGATATCAACGAACCGTGCGCGAACCTACGACCATACAATTTCACGAAGCAATCTTAAGTCAGACAGAACATCGATAGTGTAATCAAACGTGACAGAAAACACCCATCGTGCTGCTCCCTCCAAAAATTAAATAATATCCCTGCACAGTGCACCGACAACGATCAAATCCTCTGGACACGTTGAAATTCAACCCCACGTGAATAGTTTTTACGTGAATCTATATTTTCTCTTTACCTATGTATTTTCTCGCACCCACTTCGTTTCTTCTCACAATTGCCGTGTTAGCTTTCCGTCGGACCGGTGATCCAATATATCAATCGCGGATTCCTATTACTCCGCGATTGCATTCAACTCGAACTACGCGACGAAATAATATTTAACACCTTTACACGACTCTTTTTGTAAACGAACGACGTTTTCAAGTGGTTACACCAATTTTAAGGATTTTCTATACGTTCTTCCACGTTATATTTACCTGGCACGACGCGTGCAGTTATATTTTTACGCCTACATTGGCTATCTCAACGTGCCATGCGATTAATCGCAAATGAGACTACTCTTCGCAAAATGTTGTCTCGCATCGAACAAAACAGACACGTGTGACGGTACCGTTGACCTCTGAAGCATGATTTAAAAAACAAAAAGTTGGTTTTAGGTATTGATCAGTTTTACATTTCGGCGTGGCTCCTCAGATCTGATACGTCGATTAACGATAGCGTTATTGCATTATTAAGTTGTGCGAAATCTAGGCGGTGTATTGGTACTATGTAGTGGAGTTTTATTAACGTTATTTGCATAAAATGACCACGGTGCGGTTAATCCCACACGAGATCAGGTGATCGTTGCGGTCGTACGACAACAAACAAGATACGAATACAAATTGCATTACCGAGAAATACTTTGTAAATTCCACGTCATCGGTTATTCTTCAAACTTTCGCATTTCGATGCGCAGATCCTGCCGAATGGAATCAAAGTCACGTAACCTCGTGGGTGTCCTGGTGTACGAGGACTTTTTCCATCGAGCCAGAACCCTCCGCCGCAGCTCTACCACCGACAGGAAAGAAGCTGCTGGATCTGACATCTGAGTTCTGGCGAAATCTTCCCGGAGGACAAATTTTGGCTGTCCATCTGGCGCATCTTCGACTCCAAGCGACCGGAGTCTCCAGTCCCGTGCTGGAAGAGGTCCCGAAACTACCCCAAACCGATAAAGGTAAGTGATTTCGATGAACTGTAGAAAATAACACGAGCCAGTAGTTCTTGCAATGCTGAATTTTGAGACCCGTTTCTATGGAGAGAGAGAAAGAGAGAGAGAGAAAGAGAGAGAAAATGTGATAGATGATTGGTCGAAGAACGTGCGAAGCACATAAAGATCTACCTTCGTTGTCCGACAGTTGGAAACTTCAAAGTCGCTTTACTTTTGAAACTCCACAAACTTTCTAGAAACGTATAACTCGTCGGTGGATCGTGATCTCCAACGTTAGGGGATCTATACATATGCTTGCTGATAAATCAGGTAGATATTGCAATAATTGGAGTTGGATAAGAGAAAAAATAAGAGAGTATCGACTATCGATTATCACGGTAAGTTTACGAGGAACATGTCTCAATGTAAAGAGTTTGCCGATAAAGTGGTCGATTGATTGAATAAAGCAGTTCCTTTCTATCGCTAAATTCGCGCTATAAATCCGATGAGCGTGGACCAGGTCCAGCTTACGGAGGTTGATGTGGGGAGGGACGAAATTCTCGCGGACTGAAATGACCGGAAACGACTAACCGCTCCCGAGGGTGCCAAGACCTTTATTCTTATCTCTAAAGAGGGCGCGATCTATTAACGATAAGACCAGTCCGAGAAGTAAATATCGAAATCGTAATGGTCTCTTTCGACTGCGGGATGGTGCGACTTCGTTTTATCGTGCGAAACGACCAGCTAAATCTATCGAGGCGACTATTTCCCAGGAAATCCATTCACAGCGTCTATTACCTCGATTTCAGAATTATATAGCCGAGTTTTTTTTTTTGCGTCTAACATAAATCAGTAATGGTAGCGATATTCGCCTTATGATCGAGAAAGCGATCGGGTTCCTAGGAATTTCCTTTTTTTCCGTTGTAATTACCAATATACACAAAATACGAGGATTTTTGGATACTACATCGTGGTTGTTTTTTTTTGATCTGTAGGATTTTTTCCCGCAAATGTATCGATGTTTTATTAACGTAAATAGTTTAGATGCGCTGAGAAATTGATAGTCGAACGTGGTGGTATGTTTCGGGAAAGACGGAAAATCGAGAGAAAGAAAAAAGATGAAGTTAACGGTGAGTCGAGGGCGGGAAAACTGTTACGGGTGCGAAGTGAGGTTGGTGGGGTAAGCCGTACCGCATGGTTCTCCGGCGCATGGGTGAAATCCTAGGATCAGAGGATCAAGTGTCGCAAACTCCGCCCGGTCACGTCCGGACCCCGCGCCCCGTTGATCCTGCAGCCACCCCTTTCACCCCAGACGCAAACAGGTAATCCACAACTCAACGACGCCCTTCTACCCTCGGGCTCGTACTGGCGCAGGTTCCGTTTCGCAACTCGCCACAGTCGTCGACTTCGTACGCAACCCTCTCTCTCTCTCTCTCTCTCTGTCCTTTGCTCCGCAACTGGCAATATAACGCCACCCATTATACTTTCAGATGGTACTAGCCATACCATTCGATCTCGCCCAGCCCCTGGCTGAAGGGATTTCCCGTTCGTATAATTTCAAATTAATTACATTCACCGGTATCAATTTTCAAGGTCAAGACCGTAACATATCCACCCCTCAATTTTTGGTTCACTCCAAACCGAGGAAACATTAATTTTTGATACATCTCGATAGAATTAACCCCTCATACTTTCATCGAGGAAATTCACGCTTCAGAATTAGAATATCAATCGATTTATTAATCCATAGCTGAAAGTGCTTGGGCGGTAAGAATCCTGTGAATTCGTTCATCGATGAAAAGTTGTAAAATAATCACGCGATTCTATTTCAGGACTGAGAAAGTCAAATTTTCTTCGAAAAATTGTGTAACGTGAAAAAATCTGTAATTCCAAGCAAATGAAAATGATACAAAATGACAATAAAGTACGTTGAAAATTGATATCTGGTTTGTGTTTTCTGGAAAATTTGTCAATATGACACCAAAATTCTGTGGCCTCGAAAAAGTTATCCTCATCGAATTCATCGAATGTGATTTGTTGCCAGATCAAAGAATTCTATCCTATTTTCGTAGCTTGGGAAATGAACGTTTTCTTTCATTCGGAAACAATTTGTTCGCGATGTAGATGTGTAAAATAAAAATGTCCAGTCCACAGAGGTATGCAATTTCCGTGGGGAACAATCGAGTGGTGCTCTGCTTACAATTATCGTTATTCCATTACCCCCGAAGATGATTGTTGATTTTGATCAACGCTGGATGACAAGTTACCCCTGAGCTATGGGCGTAGGATCAGATATCTGACCTTTGCCCCGAGGTCTTGCGCCAGTGTGCCTCTTGACGCGGTAAGCCTCCCGAGATATATAGTACGCTTAAATAATGTTGTACTCGGTGGTGCCCTCTGCCGTTTATTAAATGAATCAATGTTATCGCGGTAAGAGTCTCCTCATGAATAAACCATCGAGTGTTTAGTGAAGGGTATGGGATCGGCGGCGGAAGGGGATCGTTGCGCCGGTGGTGGAACCTTCTCCCCGTCAGACGTTCGGTAACGTTGCCGTGGTAGTGGTGGGTTTCGGGGGTGACGACGCGGCGGAGCCGAGGGACGAGGTAAGCTCACGACGGGGCGCTGCTATATTGTTTTCTTGATGAGCTTGAAACATCCCTTGGATCATAGGAGGTATAGATGCGTCGCGCTGGCTATTCCCAACCCATCGCTGCGATCTTTGGTAATGGTACTTTTATACAATTTGATTACACGCTCGTAAACGTCCTTATGACTCGAACTACTCGAAACATTTTCTGCTCGTACGAGATAAATCGAATTCGTCGCGGTATTCTTGCGCGTCTACCTATCGCGCGCGAACGAAAATCACGTGATCTACGACGAGTCGCATCGCGGTTTACCTACGCCTCGAGAACTCGAGCTTACGACGGGATTAAGTCGTGATAATGCAAGCTCCCGAAGAAGGGTTGTGATAAAGAGGTAATTCTTGTTAGACGTCCGGCCTTCGAGCCGCTGCTAATACGAGCGATATGGGAAAAGCCTCGGAGTTTAACCTGCTCCCGTCCAGTCGACCACGCGTTCGTCATCCCCGATTTTTTTCAACCTTTTCCCCTGCGACACGATTGATCGTGGCAAGATTCTTCTCTTCGTTCGACTCTCGTCGTCGGCGAATGCCTGGTTATTCGGAATATTCGATTATTCGCGTGTCTACCGCACCACGATGGCATTAGATACGGTTTCATGCAATTTCTAAATAACGTCATCCAGGTTAATTTTAAGTCGGTATTAGATCTCCTGAACACGCGAGGAGCCTTTCGAATTGGCGGGTAGATACGGTAGCTGGAACTAATTGCGAGATTTTTAGAACTGATACGAAGGCCTGACAGTAGTAGTTGTCGTCGCGAATCAGACCGGACGCGCGACAGTAGTGACGGTCGTTGAAAGTCAGACCAAAGGCGCCACAGCGACGCCAACGTTCGCGAGACGTTGACGTAAGTATTTTCAAAAGACTCGAATAATGGATCTAGTTTTAGATGACGACCGGATATTTCGACGATCGCATTCTCCAGGATTGGGTTCCAAAAATATTATGTTTATTGAATCTTGACGGAGTATTATACTGATTATATTGAAGGGAGAAAAATGAGAAAAGCTCGTTGAATTTTGCTGGCAGCTGGGATTCAATTATACCAGATGATATAATTATCAGGTGTGTTTCTATATATATAAACACCGACGCGTTGCTGTCGACGCTTGACAGGGATACGCAATTTCGTACATATAAGTTCATTCTCGTGTAATTGCGAATAAAACCACGATCCGATACAACCAATTAAATGAAATATCCGAACGTGCTGTCGAAGCTTTGCTAATCTGGCAAGTTCGAATTTTTTGTTAAACAACAAATAAAAAACATGTTATCGGAAATTTCGAAAATTTTCGCCCCGACAAGAAAATTGCCTGCGATCACCGCAGTTTGCTGCAGGATATTTTCGTTTATATCTATAAAAATTGAGTATGCAACGAATAGAAATGAATATTTGAGAAACTATAATCGTCAACGTATTACAAATACGTATGGCAATGCGAAAAAGGAATTGAAAGGTATTACAAATGAAAATTTAATCGTAACAAAGCTGTTTTTAATTTTTACGCATCCTGACACGTGCATTTTTTAACGTGAACCTTATAAATCGAATGAACAAATAAAACGCACGAGTAAAAATAGTGAATCGCGCGAATATCGTGACAATTGTATGTTTTAATGATCAGGCGAGGTAGTTTAATGTGTCGAGAACAGTTCGCGACGCAGTGCAACTAGAATCGTGCGTCCGACACAAATTAGATCGACAAAGTGCAGCGAATAAAAACTAGTCGATGAAAAGACGGATGGATATTTGATCGCTTCGCTCGTTTAACGTAGGCGTGTTGCGAAGAATGAATCGCGAATTAGGGAAATTTGTAGAGAAGGCCCATGCGGAAGGTTTAATCCGTTGAAATCACCGAGATGACTCCTTATGGTTCGATCGGCAGCGGCTCATCGCTCTTATCCCGTCGAAGCAATGAAATTAAACGATAGTTAGTCTAGAATTTCGACTTCCGGAGGCGTCCTCCGAGTAGGGGGCGCAAATATCCCGTCGCGTTTCGTTGCTAACGGTGCAGAAGTGGTGGGGTGTCGGGGGTTGAAAGCACCGAGGCCAAAGGTCGCTCAGTTTCTCGTTGTCCACCAACTGGTGAACTTTCTTTTATTCCCATTCACTTGACTTTCGTCCTCTCGATACAGTTTCTTGGTTTTTTCAAAATCATACGCGTGAGCTTTCACACGAGTCAATTCGATAATTCCGCCCGACCAACATAAAGGAGACACTAAAAAACAACGTATTTCAGAGTGACATTTTTTATGTACCAAATCCGCATTTAAAAACAGTGTTCGTTGTTTCAAAAGCGAACGGATGAAAGAATCGAAGTAATCGCGAGCATACGTGAATGTATAAATACGTACGTCTATGTAATTTCAGTCGGCTGTTTATTCGGCGAATGCGTCGACCTTGATCCGTACGATTGACTCTTTTAATTTAATCACACCGCCATTTGCTATTTTAGCCGCTGTTTTGCCATTCGGTGTAGTCCCTTCTGCTCGCGACGTTTTCTTCTCTTTTATTCGAGTAATTGGTCGAAGATTAATGCGTCTGGAGTTGGTTGACAGATTATTCGCGCTCGGTCGGTAGTAGGAGCGTATTTTTAACCATTATTCACCAATCGCTCGCGCCACTCCGACGACAAACCTTCGGCTATCCTTTTTTCATGCCGAAACAGACACCATGAAAATTTGTATTATCGACATGACTTAAAAATCGTTGCCGCTCGATTCCGATTGTCGAGTTAAATGAAAAAAGCCGCGTCAGAAATGGCAAAGTAGGTTCTGAGAGAAGATGACACATTTTTTGTGGAAAGTTCGTTCCAACAAACAATTGAAATACAACAAAGGATGACAAATTTATCAGGACATAAAAACGTGAATATAACGAGAAATTAAAACTAAAGGTGAATTACGTATCTTTCAAATCGTGGATGTATCGGATACCAGAACCGATGTTATGTGGAGGATACAGACGCACCCTTTGCAAATTCAACAGGACTCGAGACTTCATCCGTCAACTGCCGCCATTTTCTACAATGGTATTTCCCTTCGAATAACGAACTATTAATTCTGTTATGCGAAATGCACCGTCGTTCGTTCGTGGCAGCTGAGTCTCTTGATTTCTATGCTTCGAAATGTTGATTCGTTGCTTCGATTAATTTATCACAATTCGTGGATTTCGCACGTGGCGAAGGAAAAACGTTTTGGCAATGATTCGTGAACTGTTGCCTTTTCTTTGCAAGTAATTTCTGTCCGATATTCCTTTCTGTTTCGTCAGCATTTAAAGAAAAATCGTCAAAAGTCTTTCATCTCGTAGAATTACCGACTTTGCGTCACCGCGTTTTAATAATAAAGTATAGAGATTTCTTTCTCACAATTTACGCATCTTGGGATGAATATTTTCGAGGAAACTTTCGGAAATCACGAAAGACTGACGAGCCGCTGATAAAATGATTACGCGTAATTGTGGTAGATACTAATATTAGCTGCCGCAAATCAGCTGTGGAGGTTGACGTGTCCGTACGAACGTATGATCACTAAAGCATCTAAAAGGGCTCTTGATCGCTTTCTTTATCGATGTAATATCGATAGGCTTAGCGGTATCCTCGAGTATCTCACCGCGAATCCACCGACCCATAATTACATGGGTGTCTTGCTTAAGCGACAAATCACGTCGCTAATAATACATCGCATCTACCGACTACACCTTCCTGATTCAGCGAAAACTACCGTAAATTAATTCGATTAATACTTTTTGCAACATGCGAAATTAGTATTCTTGCTCTCGATCGATATCTTTCTCGTTTCTACAAATTTTCTTCTCCGTCGTGTATAATTTGTTTCTTTTATACATTGTTGTTTTTTTATTTCAAAGAAACTCTCGTTTTAATATGAAATTTAATAATTATTTCAATTTGAAACCCATAGATTTAATGTATTATAATACTTTGCCATATCGTCGATCATGAATTACGAAGTAGTCACGTTTGCAAATAACCAAGTTTGGTACGAGAATAACTCGGGGTGTCAGAAGCTTTGTAGAAATTCCGTCTACTCGAATGTTGTAGCTTGCTGCATGGTTGCTTCTTATCAATGAGGAAAACTCAATTTTTTGAGCGTACATCGTTGGTAGAATCTTTATCTCAGAATTGTCGTTATTTTGACGAATGAAATAATATCTACAAGTGATTTCACATTTTGATACAGTCGATAATTGTAATCTAATCGAGCTCACCTTAAGTCACAATGCGAAACTTAGGCTTCGCTTAAACTGTTAATATCGGATTCGTACAAACGTAACGACTAAAGTGTGATGAGAATTATAATCGTAACGTTGAAATACTGTAATTTTGGAAAAATATTGTACGAAGAAGATTTAAAATGCGATTCGTGTTCTTAAGGGTGGTCCTGGGTTCCACGGAATCGTCTACCATTTTTGGAAACGGTTGGCAATATGGCAATAAGACACTCGAGTGTTCGAAAGTAGGATGTATACCGGATGAATCGGGAGTCAGGTTTGATTTATCGCGACCTACCATGGATTTTAGACGTCTAATCGATATAATCGTCGTAATTGATCACTGATCAGAAACGGTAGACGGGTCGAATTCTACCATTCACTTACAAGGCGATCTCAAAGAGAGAGCCACAGTCCGGAGGCTGATGGAGCGAGGTCTCCTAGAAAAGCAAACCGCAGACTTAATTGCTTCTTCTTGGTATTTCTCGACCGGCCTATAGAAACGCTCCGCACATCCTGTTATTCCTTTCCCATGACCACACACATGTATATTTCTGGTATCTATCTGCATTCTCTCCGCATGTCCACCTCTATCCCTTCCTTTCGGACTTCGTCCACCTTCTTCTCCCTCTTCGCCCGCCAAAACCATCTCGCTCGCGCTCTATGCCGTCGCTTCCATGTCAACGAACATGCCACCACCATTTTGTACTCGACTCTCCAATGTACCGCGATCGTAGATTCGTAAATCAATTCTAATCTGTCTCTCGCTTCCATCGAACCTGTTTCAACAAAAACAAAATGAACAAAAGTGGCGCCAATTTTTTCGTTCGTCTCGACGCTCGCGTCGTATGTCGAACACCTAGGGTGACGCATGCAAACACGCGTCTCGTAACATTGTAGAGATAGAAGCGTTTAGATTTTTACGTGCGTGTGTAGCGTGTGCGCGTACGTGTATACGAACTTATATTCTCGAAAGATCCCCCAGTGAAAATCTATCCTCTCTCCACGTTTCAGAACGGTTCAGCCTCCTGCAACGGACGTGTTCACTGATTGGCTCCAACAGCGGAGCTCCGGGAGCGGTCGGGGGAGGTCAGGTCCAGCTCTGGCAGTTCCTTCTGGAGCTACTCTCGGATACGTCGAATGCTTCTTGCATCGCGTGGGAGGGTTCGAACGGGGAATTCAAACTAAACGACCCGGACGAGGTCGCGCGTCGATGGGGCGAGCGGAAAAGCAAACCCAACATGAATTACGACAAACTTTCCAGAGCTCTCAGGTATATACTAATCCATCCCACCTACATCGGAAAAATTCAAAAAAGTTCCATCGAACGTAACGAAATGAAAAAAAACGAGTCTTACATTCTGCAAGACACGCAGACGAACGTTCGCGACATTGTTGTAAATGGTATCGATATCCAAATTCGATGTACCAGAAACGTCGGTAATCTGCGCGTCGATTTCTGTGACAAGGATAATATAGCTGCTCTCGGGTGGATCGAATCGCGCGAAAACATTTCGTTTTACGGTTCGCAGCTTTGTGTAAAACGAGGCGTTTCTGTTTTATAGGTACTACTATGACAAGAACATAATGACGAAAGTCCACGGTAAAAGATACGCCTACAAGTTCGACTTCCACGGATTAATGGCGGCGTGTCAGGCACAAGCAGGTGTTGCCGTGGATCAACCGCATCCTCACCACATTTATTCGTCGGGCCCACCTCCTCCACCTCCGCCGCCGCCGCCACCGCCGCCGCATTATTGTTGGCCCTACCCACGATAAAGTCAACTACCGCGACGATACGTGGGATTGCATATATTACGGGGTATATCAAGGCCCCGTCAACTCAGGGTTTTGTTTGTTGCACGAGTGAAGGATGTTTTTTCTGTACTGTTGACCGGTGAATAGGTGAATCGTAAAATGACTCGTAGGCGGGGCGATAATATAATGATTGTTATTCATGGTGATAACGTTGTATAATTTATAATAAAAAAAATCAATGTCTCATTAATTCCTGACTCGTTTTACTCCCGAAATTCACGTGAGATGTTCGTCAGTGGCATCGATGCTTCGAACCTGCGGCGTGAATCACGTGTCTCCAAGATCCCCACTACCGGAGGATCGGAGGAACACCTTTATTTGAATGTGGTACTGTATTGCGCACGAAGAACGTGTCGCGACGATTTCGGTATAAGTATGCGTAAGTAGTTTAACGTGTTTGGAAACAATGGCTTTGTTTTTCGAGTTTCGCAGAATCGCGTGTTATTGTCACTTATATAGAATTGGGCATTTCAAATGTAAATTTTACTTGCCACGTAGACGATCTCGAGATATTTTGTTATAAAACAATAGAATAAAAAGTACGTATGTTACATTTTTTTCCTGCAAAACGCACCGGGATAAGCTTGGTGGAAGACCTGTGAAAGTGTTTCGCGATTCGTAAGTCGCGTCTCAGAGATCGTGCAAATCTTTTCCAAGAATGAGCAAGGCGTTGTTGTAGGTCACGTACGCGACATGGGAATAGATACAAATCAAGGATGTTGTCAGTCAGCTTGGTTTCTCTTGGAATAATTACTTTTACATCTTTACCTTAAGCGCGAGGTAATAACAATAAATTCTTATTGCTGTCGCTTTCACTCTCTTATTTGCTAAGATAGGAAAATAAAAGAAACATGAAGTCGAACCAAAGTACGAGTTACGGTTCTCCTGACGCGGTAATAAGTATTTATCACAGGCTTGAATGAGAACATCCGATCTCGATTTGTATATCATGTACAAATGATTTTTTATCGTTGTTTCATTCTTTTAAAGTTCTAAAACAGATCGCAATTCTTGCATAGTCAGTTGAGTAATTTTTCACTTACGTATTTGTGCAGAAAATCATTTTTTTTCGTAAGAATATTACTGACAATCAGTTGAAAGTGGTTACCACGAAGGCTCGTCACAGAGGTAACGCGATTTTCTAGGAATCTGGACAGGGGATCGTGAACTCGAAGAGGTGATCAAAGATGCAATAAAATCACTCGTATAGATCGCGAAACCGTGCTAAAAATGATTGCGATATGCGTATGTTAAAGGCTACTATTTCAATGTTAGAACTGCGGTAGAAACAACGAGTAAAAATTAATTCATCCTAATAGCGGCAACTCGACATACGCGAATGGCATGATGGTAGGCGAATGCCAATACTTTTGCGTTCCAAACAGCAAAAATAACATGACGTTCGATTAAGCTCATTGGACAAGAAATCATCACCATCCGAGGCAGAATAACGAAAATATTCAAATAACCCGAAATATGAATCAATCCATGTTATTTGATCGATTCTGGGGGAATTTTATGTGCATGGAATCCTACAGTTTCATACTTTATAACGTCGTATTCGAATTCAATGCAATGTTCGATTTTATGTCGATAAATTATTTTTCATTGCTCATTTTCCTTTCATATATCAAAACGAGAAACGTTTTTGCTCCAACAATGAATTTCATTCGATTTGATATTTGAATTCATAATCCCAGTTCGAGCATCGGTATACAGATGGCAGCAGTGTATTAGGCGTCACTCGGCGTTGACCAATGTTAGAATCACCGTGGCGGCTCCCGGCACTATCGCCCTCCATATCCCTTTCCGGTTAAGAAAAGGTAAATGAAACACACGCCGTGTCACCGTGTACCTAATCGAATAATATTTCAGTGATCGTCGCAATATTCGCGATATGAAATTGTTTCAATCGGTTTCGAGGATCCGTCCATTAATACTGTTCGTATATTTCAGGTCTCCAGCGCGCTTGAAATATGTCTGACGTGGAAACGTAAGTATCCTAGCTTCGTGTCTTCTACACCTACATTTATGTTTACATTTCACACGATTCATCAACCATGTGATTTTCCATCGTATATTCTTCGTACATGATGATTCTTCAAGGCAGGCTCCCTCTTCTGAGACGAACCCAAAGAAAAAAATAATATCTGCTGAGAAATTTGCCTTCTGACACTTTACCGTACACATAACCTCACGTTACATTTCTTGGTCCAAGTCTGAGCATGGCGTTCTTTTCTTCCTTGCAGCGATGATGTCCCCTCCAGCGCGGTGGCAGGCGGACCGATGGATGTGAATACCGCACTCCAAGAAGTATTGAAAAATGCTCTCATTCATGACGGAGTCGTGCACGGTATCCACGAAGCTGCCAAAGCACTCGACAAGTACGTATGCCGTATGATACTTCATGTTCGGTTTCATAATGCTCCAGAAACACGTGTTGGAATTTAAAAAAGAATGTGCAATCCTAAACTTGATAATTGTTACATCAACATACGATTTTTGTACAAATTTAAACCAAGATAATATTAAGGACTCGACTTGCAGTCGTGTATGCAATTCTTTTTCTACCAATATTTTACTATAATACAGCTGATACTATTCTGCTGGCATAGCAAACGCATTGATGTTTAAAAATATTTGATAACATTGTTTTTTATTCTGATGGACTTTATTCTGTGTTGCTAAAACATGTTTCATACAGAAACAATTTTGTATTTTCACACGCGTACTGAAACTATCGTGAGATCTCATAATTATAAAACATTTCGGGAACGAAATTTATGAAACGTCAAATCGAGGATCTATTCTTGGATCTCCATTGTCAGAAAGTTGCATATTTTCCAATATCCTTGTGATTTAATATTTTCAAATTCTTATACTTGATGACATCTGATAAATGGATAGCCCTTGTGTGAATAGCTGTTTTTTCTTTTGACTCGATGGAATCGAGCAAGCTTGGTATCTAATTGTGAATTTGTTATTTTCAGGAGGCAAGCAATGCTGTGCATTTTGGCTGAGAACTGCAATGAGCCCATGTACAAAAAGCTCGTGCAGGCTCTGTGTAACGAACATCAAATTCCTTTGATTAAAGTAGACAACAATAAGAAATTGGGCGAATGGGCCGGACTCTGCAAAATCGACAACGCTGGAAAGGCACGTAAAGTCGTAGGCTGCTCGTGCGTTGTTATCAAAGTGAGTATAGGTGTTAACGACTACAGTGGTTGATCATGCCATTTTCCAAATATAGAATAATTTTTTTCCCTCATATGATGAGCAATCCAAGGCAGGCTCCCTCTACTGAGGAGAACCCAAAAACGAAAATCCTGCTGAGAAAAGCCTTTCTGATATAAAGCAGAATCTCCGTTTAGAGTCCACATTTAAGAAACACCCGTTTAATCCTTGTTATTTTTTTCCAGGATTTTGGAGAGGAAACACCTGCCCGGGATGTTCTTATGGAGTACCTCAAGCAAAACTCTGTACACTAAGCTCGTTTTAATAAAACTACCAAAACGGTATATTTCACGGTGTTTCTTGTAATTATATTAATCGCGATAACGACATACATGAAAATTTATTTAAATATATATTTTCTATCAAAACTTACAAGAAATTCCAAAAATTTAAGCACGTAAAGCAAAAACAAGAAAAATTTAAATCTGCAATCGTTTGCCATCGGGCAAATGGAATTGAGACAACAAATCCAATATTCCATGTAATCAGAAATTATTTCTGGTATGTAAGTAATTGTATTTAAATGGTTTCATCCGTGATAGGATTAAATACTTGAGGAGCCCCTCATTTTGCTCTTCCATGGATTCCATCCCAACCATCATTACGGTAACCATTCTTCGGTAATTTCAAATAAAACTGATAATGAATCAACATTGGTAGAGCGTCAGTCAAATAACTAGACAATTGACAAAAAAATTACCGCGACGCTAGTTTTTCTGTTTTCGTCGAATAAAACTTTCAAGACTGAGTTGATGGAATTCATAAGCGGCTTTTATCGCATGTTAGTCGATAAGTAACTGGACATTTCTCAAACCGCACTCGGCTCTGCTTCTATAGGGATTCACGAGAGTCGACCATAAGTCGTCACGCTTCATTGTACGTCAGCCCTAATGTTGTTGTATACAGAGTCGGGTAGCGCTAGTGTACATAACCTTACAAATGCGTCCGCGTTCGCCGGACCATCGAACATTCGTTCAGTTGCTTTCAATTAATGGATTTGACAGAATTATTAACCAAATGTGCTCTTGCAAAAAAAGGTAAAGTGAAGATATTTATTATCTTGCAAGTTTCACAACTTCGACGTATTTGGATCATTATTTTGCACAGGTGATGAAACACAGATCGAAGAACTTCAAAGTAAAGAAGATGAGTTGTTTCAAAAGATTTATAGAGAGTGGAAAGGCACGAAAGCAGAGGATAAAGATTTGACCTATAAAGTTATTCCGAAATTTTATTTCAAGGTAAGCTTGATTCGCTGGATATACTTAACAAATATTCCAAGCTTGAAATCTGAAGTATAAAGAAAATCTTTGCCTTACTTGAAAACAAAATATTGCAGCTACCGAAAGAAGATGAGATCTTACCACAAAAATTACGAGAGGAAACTCGTGCTTTGTTTCTTCAAAGACGGTCCCGACAGCTACTCGATAACAACGAACTGAAAGCATTATGGGTCTTATTAGACAAGCATCACAGCCCTCCGCTGTCCGGAGAAGAACAGTTGATCAATTACGAAGATTTTAAAAAAGTTGGTCAGCTTGCCGGTCAAAAATGTGCTCCGTATTTCACTGCTGTTGTATTCGCGAAATTACAACAAGGAGATCCTCATGGCAGAATCAGTATTATGGCATTATTTAATTACGTCATGAGAAAAGTGTGGTTGCATCAAACGCGGATCGGTCTTTCGTTATATGACGTTACCGGCCAAGGATACTTGAGAGAATCTGTAAGTTTACGAAAAATCCTCCAGATGATGGCAATTTACCTGTTAAGCATCATAAGCCGTTTTCATCTACCTGGAATCGTGATTCGATACTTGTACTAATATCGAATCCATATAATTTTACCAAGGATTTGGAGAACTACATTTTGGAGCTGATACCAACGCTGCCACAGCTGGAGGGATTGGAGAAGTCGTTTCATTCGTTCTACGTATGCACAGCTGTTAGGAAATTCCTATTTTTCTTGGATCCGCTCAGAACAGGAAGAGTAAGAATACAAGATATTTTAGCCTGCAGTTTTCTCGATGATCTGTTAGAGTTGCGCGACGAAGACTTACCCAAGGACTTGCAAGAAGCGAATTGGTTTTCTGCACCGTCCGCCTTGAAAGTCTATGGACAGTACTTGAACCTTGACCGGGATCACAACGGTATGCTCAACAAGGAGGAACTATCCGGGTAAATGACCCACTGCTTTTATTTTTCTCGCATTTACCTTTTTCATCCGAACATAGAATGCATTAATACCAGCGAGGTATACGCACAATTGGCACGTATTTTATTTTAGCAACTACTCTCATGTTGATTTATTTACTTCAGATATGGAACGGGTACACTTACCGGAGTATTCCTGGAGCGGGTTTTTCAAGAATGTTTGACCTACGAAGGTGAAATGGACTACAAAACTTATCTGGATTTTGTCCTTGCACTAGAGAATCGTCACGAACCACAGAGCCTTCATTACCTGTTTAGGATTTTAGATATCAATAATCGTGGATACCTCGACACATTTTGCCTGAACTATTTTTTCCGTGTTAGTACTTATCTGGTTTCATTTTTTGATTTCCTTGCCGTAATTCGGATTGGAATTAATGTTTGCATTCGATGTGCAGGCAATACAAGAACAAATGACGATGCACGGTCAGGAGCCGGTGAGCTTCGAAGACGTGAAAGATGAAATATTTGACATGGTGAAACCCGCTGATCCTTGCAAAATAACGTTACAGGATCTTTTATCCTGGTAGGAAAAAAAATGGGAACTGCAATTGTAGAAACCAATGAATGTTTATTTCACCATCACCTTGAAATCGTTTGGATTTTTGCATTTTAACGCTCTTGATCCCATTGTAGCGGACAAGGTGATACAATGGTCAGCATTTTGATAGAATTCCACGGTTTCTGGGCCTACGAGAATCGAGAAGCTATGGCAGCAGATAACGGAGACGAATCATCGCACGTTTAACAATACGCTGACCCATAGCTGACACGAGTTATCGAAGTTTGCGAAGATTTTTTACTGTAAATCGTCTGCGGATCATCATATTGAGCTGTAATTCGATTAAAATTTCCTAAGTGCACGTGAGTATTTACGAACACGCTTCGTTGTACAGGAATAAACGATTTGGAGATCCGTTGAATAAAGTTGAAAATCAATTTTGTTACAAAATTCATTTATTACGTCCACAATAGTGGAGTTTTCTTAAAAAGTTTGTACAATCGAGGGAAGGGAAATGATTTTATACAAAATATAATTCGTCGACGGTAATGTTTTAGTTTCTGCCCTGGCGACACTTTCGCCGACGCATTCTCATTCGTCGCTTTACATACACAGCATTTGAAAATTGGATTCTACTAGCCTGCGGGTATGATACAAGAACTGAAAACTTCGCACAAACCACGATTGAAATCAGTTCGGTCGTGGTTGAGTAGAAAATTTAAAAAAAAAAGTGACGGAATGGTTCCTCTACGTTCAACGTCACAGGAGAAAAATATTAGGATCACCGCACTTTCGCGAGTTTGAATGATTCGCTCTGCTTTTCGCGAAGTCATTCTTGCGTTCATCTGTCGAGCACGAGTGACGTTGAACGCAATGATTCCAGACCGGCTGAGGTGGCAGTCTATGTTTTGATTACAACAAAATTAATAATATATGTACAACGCTACTTAAGCTAGGATTTTTATACAAATTGACCATTTCTCATGAAGCTAGTGTCGTAAAGTTACCATCATTTAAATATATCGACGAACGTGTCTCTTTTTAAATTATATACACTTTGATAAATTTCAATCTTGCCTATAAAATAACAATACAACTCGTAGCTTCGTTAGAAAACAACATTTCCAAATCATTTTACATCCTTTTCATAAAGTTCGCGATGCGAGTTACTGTAAAGAACTCTAAGAAAAATGGCAGATGGCAAGAATATGAAGATATTTAATTCGCTGTTTGCTCGTCACTATGCTAAAACTGTCAACTTTTCCTTCGTCTGAAATCGCGATATTCGGATGCACAGATCTTATTATCGTCCTATGGCCGCTATTAACATTTCTAGATAACTTTACAAAATACTGAGTATATAAAGTTTTGAGCCAGGCGATCGACTCAAATCACAATTTACGTAATTGTAACCATACACTGTAATAACTTCGCTGCAAGTGCGTTCTATGCTCTAATGTTCAGTCGTTTTCGTTATATTTACATTACTACATCCTTAACATAGCTTCGATCCCTCACCGGAATCGTTATTCAAACAGCCGCGATACATACACCATATATCATTTATAGTCTCTATTTCACAAGCACAATCGCACGCTCGTGCAAAATTGCAATAGGAAGCAATAGTTGTACACACCACTTGTTAGTTAATCCACGAGCCGCGGGACACTTTCACTTTCATCACTACGGCCGAAACTACGGTCCGTCCACAATTAATAACAATTGTATTTCAAAACCTATGAGTTTATTTTTCAACGAAGTTCGTTTCACGATAAGTGTTTTTCTGTTGGTTTTTTTCTTCTTCCAACTCGGGGTTAAATCCGCAATTCAGATTCCGCCACTGGTATACCTCTGGGTGGGCCTTGATTGGATCTTTGGACTCCCGGAGGTACGAGAGGACTTATACTAGGACTCCTCGTTGCTAGCGGCGAAAGCGACGGGGAGAAGCTGGGACTGAGCGCTGCCGAAGGAAACGTCGAACCGTCGTGACTTATCGGTGACCTTGGCAATATACCTCTGGCCAAAGCTGGAGCAGCGAGTGACCTCGGTGCTACGGAGGTGAGCAGAGGTGGTGGCGGAGCTTTGTGGACTGGTTTTCCCTTGCTGCTGGCGGAATTTCCGCTCTGAACGCTGGCAGCATCGTCCTTCAGCCTTGCGATTTCACTGAAGACATGCGCCAACGGCTGATACTGCGGACCCCAATCGAGGAGGTAGTCCCAGTTGTAAGAACCGGTCAGTTCCTCCTCGGAATGCACGATGGAACTCAGCGAACCGTTCATCGATGGCTGCGGGGCTTCGAGACCGGAAGTCGGTCTCCCAGGCTCGCTGATTTTTCCGTATATCAGCGTCGCGATGTCCGCTTCCGTCGACGTCTCATCCTCGAACAGGTGCAAGCTGTCCAACGGTAGAGCTTCCGGTGGTCTTCGCGGCGTTCCAGTCGGCGGATCAACGATTCCCAGTCTGGCGAGATACTCTTGAGTGTTGTGAACCGAAAGGTCGCTCGCGGAGTCTCCGGCCTGCTGGCCCTCGTTTATCATCCTTATCTCGTCGTCCTCGCCGTCATCTTCCGCCGAGCCTCGCCCCGAAGAACCGGACTGATCGCTGCCCGATAACTCGGAGGTAGCTTGCTGCTGAGCCGATTGGCCGGACGTACCGTAAGGTGGAATCTCGTCGTACTTCGGAGGTGCAAATTGGCTGGTCGCACCGCCGCTCCGAATCGGAATCGTATCGAAGGCACTCGGATCAACGTAGCTGTTGGACGTGGTAACGTTGCTCTCCCCGTTCAACCCCGGCTTCGTACCTTTCTTGTGCTTGCGATTTCTGAAGTGCAAGAACAAGAAGATACCACCGAAGGCGACAACGATCAACAGCAACGCGATCAAGAGTCCCAGTGCCCAATCGGCGAGACCCCCGGTCGCGGCCACGGCCATATTCGAACCGATATCAGCACCGCTCTCGTCCACCGATATCTCGACAACGGTCATGTTCGACAAGGATCCTTGTCTTCCCGAACTAGCAGACACCACGAGTCTCGGTTCCCCGGCAATAGTGGTCAATTTCTGTTTCACGATCAGCGCACCGGTCGTCCTGTTCAACTTGAAGTACGGATGCTGCGACGTCAATTGGTAAACGACCCGTCCATCGGGACCCTTGTCGCGATCGGTGGCCGTCACGTGGCCGATCACCGTTCCCGGAAGCATAGGTGTATTTTTCAGGGTAAATCTGTACATTCGTTCCGTAAACTGGGGATAAAATTCGTCCCTCGATTCGATCTCGACCCTAACGCGGACCAGGGCTGTTCTACCTCCCGTGTCAGTTGCCCAGAGAGTGAAAGCGTACCGATTACGTTGCTCGTAGTCGAAAACTGCTCTGGTAGATACCAGACCAGATTTCGAGTCGACGGCGAACAGCCTCCAAGAGTCGTCGATGTCGGAGAATCCTGAGGCAGCTGCGGAGACGATGGAGTAGTTGAGAGAGCCGAATATCCCGCGGTCCTGGTCGGTCGCTCTAGCCGTGAAGATTTTCGTGCCAACCGGCTCGTTCTCACCGACGAACTCGAGATATTCGGAGACGGGGAATTTCGGAGAGTTGTCGTTCACGTCTTCCACGTGTATTCGCAGCCTGGTCAGCGTGCACAACGGTGAGACGGGATCAAGGTCGCAGGCCATGACAACCAGCACGTGAATTTCCGGACCAAGGTCGCAGTCCAACGTCGCGTTCACGAGGACGACACCGGAAGTCTTATCTACGCGGAAAAGACCAGCGTCGTTCCCCGAAGTTATATCGTAGGTCACGCTGGCAGCCGGAGTTCCACTCTGATCCGCGTCCTTGGCCTTCAGCACGGCGACGGTGCTGCCCTTCTCGGCGTCCTCTTTGATGGCAGCTTCGTACAAATTTCTCTCGAATTCGGGGTAATTGTCGTTCGCGTCCTCCACGTTCACCTCGACAACGGTACCCGAGGAGTTCTCGTTCCGGGAACCGAGTCTCAGCATGTAGCGATCCCTCGTCTCTCTGTCCAGGCTCTTCGCGAGGATCAACTTTCCTCGCGAGATTTCGAACAGTCCGTTCTCATCGCCGGATATTACGTTCGCATCTACCAGATCGATATCCGAAAGTCTCATCAGCGTCGAGCCCTTCTCCGCGTTCTCTTTCACGTTGATGCGGAACTCTTTGCCAGCCTTCGAGCTCTTCAACGTACTCAGTCGAACAACGACCGTGCAGACGTCGGACAACGGAGGCTTCCCAGAATCCTCGGCCATTATCGCCAGCTCCGCATCCCTCGGAAGTGGCCTCGGTAGCGCGGTTCTGTTCACCGAAATGACACCCGTCTCGGGATGAACGGTGAATCCTTTGACCGAACGTACCATCGAATAACGGATCCTCGAGTTCTCCTCGTACAGATCGTTGTCCGTAGCGTTGACCGTCAGAACCTCTCGTATCTCGCCGGTACCATCTGAAAAGAGGAGGGAGAAAAACAAACTTGCGTGAGCATCGATCTATTTAGGAATTCATTAAGAGAGCTTGCACCATCGAAAATTTTATTGCTCGTTTCGTTCGCGACCGGATGATAAAATCGCAGATATCGTTGGCGGCCACGTGAATGCCCAGCGCGACGGACGAACACGAGCGAAGAGTAGGTAATAAAATGGCCACGGCGACTCGGCTTACAATGGAACGCGGACTTTTTCATACTAATTAACGGGAGATCCGGCATCGGAATTAATATGCCGAACGCAGAGTGCTACAAAAAACGAACGACGCAGAACTTGAGCCGTGAGAGACGAGGGACATTATTTATCATGCTAACGGCATATCGGATGCCTACTTCTCGATGTTGGTATTTTCTACGTTTAGCGATATACCAAAAGCGTGAAAAATTCTCGACCCGCGCACACCTACGCCTCGCGCATTCGTTCCGAAGGAAGTGTCTCGTGGGAAAAGGATTTCGAGCTGGCATGCGCTTACGGTTGTGCCGTAATAAATCCAAAGATTGAAAATACGTGACGCGAGCTTGCAGATGTATACAATTTAATGCGCTCGTGAAAGAGCTCTCCTCGCGAGAGGTATGCAACTTTTTTGTACGGGCGTAGCGTCACCAGCGACCGCAGGCGAGATTCGGCCAGGACAAACAGGCCCGGCGAGACTTGGAAGGATAAGCTGTCCTGACACCGACTGAACGGGAGTATGAAATAATAACCAGTTGTATAAATCGCGACGCGGTGGGCCCTTGCCTCCCAACGATAAATGCGATGCCGATGCGTTTCAAATCGTTGGATAACTCGGTATTAACGTGCCGCGCGAACCGATAGCTTCGAAGTAAGTCATCGCGACGTACCTACGACTCGAGCGAAGGAGTCGAGGACGAAGAAGACCGAAAACCTCGTTCATCGTCGCAAAAAACACTACTCTCTCCGTTTTTCCCCCTTTCCCTCGTTTCTTTCGTCTCCTCGTCTTTTTCTACTCATTTCGCCTCCGTTCCACGGCGCGCCTAAATCGACCGCCTTGATTTTCCCCTATCACTGTAAAACGGCCGCGAACGAGCGATGTCGAAAACGAGGCGCGGAGTCAGCGAATTAAATTTTATCCGCTCGGAGCTGGGCTTCGTTGAATTTTCCGTCTATAAATTATCGAGGGACGGAGTCGTACGTTGTCGGATCCCGAACGATTTGTGGTTCCATGAACGGACCTGGCGCTGTGCTTCGCAATGGGGATCGAACTCGAGCACCCACCGCAGTTCATTAAGGTAAATTTCTTAGAGCATAAACATTTAATTCGCCGGGAGAGTAAAGTTACGATTGCGATGTGCCGGCCACACGCAGGAGTTCCGATCAAATTATCCCTACCATCGCAATAACATCGTAAATGGCCCGATTTCACCGAGGCATCTATTCATTTCCGTTTATATCGATAAAATTCCCAAATGGAATAACGATCAAACCTTTCCTGGCAATAAAAAATTACCACGCGGAGAAACTCACTTTGCATAAACTAGTTTCACGGTGTAGGAAAGCTCTTCGATCGTAATTATTATCACCGTCGGATGGACGCGAGTATTTTTATTAAATCTTTAAACAATCGCGGTGAAGTCTCCACCATAGCTCCGACCACGAACGGTGTCGCCAGACTTATTGATGTGGGATCACGTCGCTTCTCTCTAGTCAGGTACCTACTAAGCTTCTCTCCTCTGTCTCTCTCCTCTCGCCAGCTTTAACAGCGTTACTCATTCGAGCCTTTAAATTGCGACTACTCTCTCCGGTTCTATCTAACGCGCACGCATTATCTCGGGTGACTTAGCTCGGTGTCAATTCGAGTTTGGTAGACGTACAACGGGACAACTTGTCTGCCATGAAAACCAGTTTTCTAAAGTGGTGTAAGAGTTCGTGCGTGTCGTCATTTGCGAGCTGTAGCTTATAGTCCCGAGCCGGGATCCTAACGCATGCGTCGACGTACGCGCGCATCGTGTTCGTTGGTAGGTACGTATTAGACGATGTTCTTTATACCAGGGAACACGAGCGATAAATATTCAGAATTCTTCCACTCATGATCCGTGCACGGATCTTTATCCGATTTCATTGCGCCGAACGTATTGGATTTTTATTTCCAGGAGAAAAAAAAATAAAGAGAAAATAAAATAATTTAAAAAAAAAAAAAATAGAAATTTAAGTTTGAATACACTCTGCGCGCGGTGTTAAATGCTCTGAAAACTCCGCATTGCTTACGGATCACTTTTACCAAAGCTTCCGGAATCTTGACTCGTATCCAATGTTGTACGTATGCGTATCGGCGATGGATAGCAGTAACGTTCTCTCTCGAGATGTATTACGGGTATGAATCTAGGCGCGCGCGGAGGAATGTAAATGGAGAACGGTTAATTGGCGCTGTCGAGGTGTCAATGACTCGAGTGACGAACAGATTGCTTCCGAAAGTGAGGTAAGAGACGCGTGGTAAGCTGCGGGAAGCCTGATCCATCGAAGGTACCAAGAAAGGAATGGCTGTTGGAGAACCGGCCTCGCGGCTCGCGTCGGCAGCCGCGTCAGATTGAGATATATCTCGCGACACCGATTATTGCGAAATTGCATCTCGGCTCCGATAGCAAAAAATGAAACGCTCGGACAGGTCCTCGAGCGCGCGGGTATCGCTATAAAATAAGTTATCAACGGTAATCGAACGGCTAAATGAGTCGCATCGGAGAGGGGTACCGTTCGCCAGCGCCGACTCGGTAGTTCGGTATGTACGAGTTTCTCTAGAAGAAAAGAAAGTTTGAAGAAGAAAAAACAGAGATCGCGGCTCGCCGGAAAAATCGCGAGGGATGGAAACGAGGAGCGAATGATGGAGGGTCGTGGCTACCTGGAAGCGAAGCCATGTAGGCGATCTGCTGGAATTCAGGAGCATTGTCGTTCAGATCCGTCACGCGTACGGTCAGCTCCGTTGATGCTTGGTGGATACTGTCGCTGGCCAAGACGCGCAAAGTATACTCCGGCTTCGTCTCGGCGTCCAATCTCTCCCGAAGAACGACTCGTCCGCTGTAACGATCGATGCTGAATGGCCCGGGGCGAGTGAGGTTGTCAAACTGATAAGTCAGAGCTGGCGAGCTATCGACGTCGTTGGCCGTGATGGTAGTGAGGACGGTACCCACTTCTGCGCCTGGAAATCAAAATAGGTACGAGAATTAGGGAAGATCCGAAAGATGCCCAACAACGACAGCAACGCTCGAGCCCCCCTGCCCTTGCGATATGGTTTCACTCGTGTAAATTTTAAATTGCTTTATTGCGGTAGTCACGTTCGTCTCTCTGTCTGAATATCAATCCATGTTTGCTATGCATGAGCTGGACTTGCGCTCGTCCGTGGCAATATAAAACCAAAGCTCTCTCCCGGCGCATCCGACTCTCTGGGTCCGCAGCCATTGTATGCTCTTGATTGTTCGCGACGCCTCGTCCAGAACCCTGAGTATCTCTCTTTGAAATGGTGCCCCGGCGCGAAACTCCTGCTCCTAGCCCGTATAACGGCACTTCAGGTTCGCGGATATATTCGCGCGAGACTCGCTTAAAATGCATTGGATCCAGCATATCGTACTTCTTCATCTTCTCCATCCCATATCACCCGAGACGGATGTGCAACGTTGTACTACTCGCGAAAAAAATAAATAAAAAAAAACGACACGGATCATCATCGCGAACCATTAATTTTTCGCGAAGTCCTTTTTCCACATTATCAAAGGTAGTTTTTTACGCGAGGATAAATCGGCTATCTACGCGATTTTGACGCGCGTAGCCCGGAATATTGGGAAATAAATTGTTAAACGTAGGAGAGAAGGAAGAAGCGATCGTCCGAGTAGTATTATTGTGATACGCGCGACGACAGATGATATCGCGCGCCGCAGCTGAGGTTGGTCAAATTTTAAGCAGCGATTGAGATTCGGCGACAAAGGAGGTCTCGAGCACTGAATACAGGGGGCTGCTGGATGTTATTCAAAAATCGATTTGGACATTAACAGCGACGTATAATATACGAGCAATGTTCTCGCGTGGCATCTCCCCCGGCCACCCTTCTTCTCGCTCTCGCGCGCGTTCCTTCATCCTTTCGATTGGTGCATCGATACCGCGGCTCTCCGCCGTCGCCACCGAGTACCGATATCTTGACCAGCGTATCTTTTATTACATATTACGGCATATGTTACAACAGCGGCCGTATATCATGCGAGAACGCGTGTAGGCCCTTCGAAACGCGTACGTCTTCGCTAATCCTTTGCGCGGCAGGGTAGGAGCAGGCGCAGGAGCAGGAGCAGATGCGTCCATCGGATTCCAACGGTATATAATAAAGGATCTCTAAGCCTTAGCGATTTGCAACAAAATCCGTAATCGCGCAATTCATATTTCACGTGGATCTTCGATGTCGAATAAAACGAGGCGTGGGCGCCGATAAGAGCCGCGTGTTTTGGCAACAGAGTTCGATCGCTATTTACGACCTGGACGAAAATGAAAGTTTCCGACCAACGAGAGGGAAACGATCGAGGAGCGGTGAAACCGTGGGCACTGCGCTAATCATGCTCGCGAGTGAAAAATGTAAGAAACGTTTTAGACCGAATCGAGTGATAAATGTGGATCGAGGATCAAAGCTATCGATGTGGTGTAACGGATGGAACGAGACAAGAAGTTCGCTATAATTGATTCCGACGCGGGTAATTTACATTAATAAATACACCGGACGCAAAAGCGAGCAACGACTCGTTCGTTTGCCAAAGAAGGGAGGGTAAAAGACCTGGCGGCGGTCGTGTTGCCGAATGAAAAATGAATTAACAAGAAACGCTGTACGTCCGCGCTTCCGTCTGCGACGTCAGCTCTTTTGCGACTGGTTACATTCTACCGGGCTTAAATTCTCGCAGCGGGAGTCGTTGCAAATCCGGCTTTAACGTAATTCGAAAGAGATCTGGGCGAAGCCGCGTCATCGCGTATCGACAGCTCGATAAACGTGCGAAATCGCGAACTGCATTTTCCTTCCTTTCCTTTTCCCTTTCACATCAACGACAAGTATTCGCAGCGTATTTCCTGATCGGCAATTATTATTTTTATCGTCAAAACAGTTTCCGCAGAATCATCGTGTTACATACGCCGTTAACTGATATTTATTTATCGTAGAATTCAGATTTTTTTATCAGACTTTCGATAGATTGACAGCTTTGCGGTATTTTTCGAGTTTCACAAATTTTCTCCCAGCAAAGTCGAAATATTTCCTTTTTTTTCTCACGTTCCGTTTGGAAGTTACGCGAGTAGTAGGTATGCGGGTGAACGAGAATGGTGAACGTGACCTTGGCGATTTTTCGACGAGCAATTAAATGTCCATTATTCGTCGCTCGCGTCTTTGGCATCGCGAGATGGGATTTCACGAGGCGTGATTACAGAGAGATGTAGTTCACCACTCCGCGCGAGATAATTAAAATCAATTATTGAGTTCCGTTATGACGCAACAGGGGAGCGTAGCATCCGAGTGCCGGTTATCGTGGGTTTTTTTTTCCCGCGCGAGTGAAAAAAATAAATTGAAGTAACGGTATTATCTAGGACGGGACGCGCGGTGGAAGGCAGCGAGATATATACATGTATATCGATACATATATAAGGCTCTCGATGGTCGAATTTCTTCGCCTCGACGACGAGAGGCGGCGACGACAGGAGCGAGACGAAGATAGACGCGGCTTCTAAGACGAACCTGTCACCACTCTACCGACAGACTTCGAACAGAGCCACCATTTTATTCGACTCGTAGAGGAAGAAGAAGCGTAGCCGTGGAGAGAAACCTCGTATTAACTGGCCCGTTAAATCGCGCCACCGTGGGTCCGACGCCCGGTTTCGGGAGGGGGGAGGCCATTGAATTGTATCTGTCAATGGGGAACAATATCGGTCGCGTAAGAGAAAGAGGACAAAGAATGGTTCGGGAAGGAGGAGCGAGATGAGCGGGGATGGCGAGGAAAGAAGCGAGAGAGAGAGAAAAAGGGTAAGAGGGGAAGACCACAGCTCGCTGCTTCGTAGTGGTCCAACCGGCTAAGTTATGCAGATTGTTCCCAACAGTTGGACTTTAATGTCGGCATAAATCCTTTACCACTTAACTTTATATTTCAAGAGCAGTACTCCCACTTCTCACTCTCTCTCTTCGCTTGTCCCCATCGCGCTCTCTTTTCCCTGCTCGCACTTTCTCCTCGAGCATCTGCTTTACCAACTTAACTTCGAAGAATTACGTTACACGTCTCGCGTCACGAGTAAACGGACAAATTGTCATGCAAACGATTACGATTCCAGTGAACTTCCACCCGAAAGTCTCCAAAATTTGTAAATTTCATTGGTGACGAGATGGTAGCTTTTGGATGCTATCTTGAGTATGCAATAGAATACATCCATTTGCAAGAGTAGCTTGGAAAATGACGAATCGCGTGGCAGGTAAATTTGTGTAAACGTGGCGACGCGTTTCGAATTCACCTACCTTCGGAGACGGATATGATGCTGTGTTCCGGGAACGTTGGCTGATTATCGTTAACGTCGATTATTCTCACGCTGAGAGCGGTCGTGCCTGTTAATTGTGGATTCCCTTGATCGGTTGCGATTATCGTTAGCCGATATTTTTCTCGAATTTCGCGATCCAGAACTGTGTTTGTCCTGACGATGCCGCTGTAGGGTGGACTGATCGTGAAGGCGTTATCCGGATTGCCGTCCACGATGTGATAGAGTATGCGGCTGTTCAGCCCTTGATCCGCGTCACTCGCGGATACCTGAAAGAGGAGATAATCGATTAGGTACGAGTAGAGTTTCTTGAACATGAGGAGCAAACGAAAAAACGATTCGTCGAGTGACGAACAGGAGCGAGCGAATCGCCGCACGAGTACGGTGACGCGGATGGCGCGTGTGTTGCTGTCGATAAGTATTGTTCAACGAGAACTGTTCGTATTTACCTTGACAACGAAATCGCCTTTGGCATTTCCCTCCAGAACCGCCGCTGAGTATTGCGTCTGCGTGAATATCGGTGGATTGTCGTTGACGTCGGAAAGTTTGACGATCAACTTCGCGTAGGCGAGCAAAGGCTCGGAGTCGATCGTCCTGGCGACTAGAATCAGAGTGTGAGTGGCCGAATCTCTCGGTTCTTCCTTGAACTGTTGGCCCTCGAGGGATCTACGCCCCATATTCCTGCCGTCGTCGTCTTCGTCGCCTTGTCGCGAGCTACCGTTGTTCCACAACTCGGCGTCCAGTTTTCTAGGATCGTTGACGCGTATGACGCCGGAATTTTCGTCGATCGAGAAGGTATCGAAATCGTTCGCGGAACCGATGGAGTAAGAAATCGGTTGGCGTCTCCCGTCCGAACGGACAGCCGTCACCTGTACGATTTCCGTGCCGGAGGGAGAGTTTTCCGGGATAGTTACGGTGTAAGTCTCGTTTTGAAAATTCACTACCGGCGAGAGACCCGAAAATTCACCGACGCGAACCTCGATCATGCCGGTCGCGCTGCGCGGAGGATTTCCCTTGTCTCTCGCGAGGACTTCCAGATGAAACACCTTCCCGTTGTCCTGAGCCAAGGGCGAAGTCGCCGTCACCACGCCGGAGGTCGGATGTATTCGAAATTTTGGCTTTTCTTGTTCTTCCAAAAACGAGTAAACGATCTCGCTGTTCACGCCCCAATCGGCGTCGGTCGCCGTCACTTGCAAGACGTTCTGACCCGGCTGGGATCCGATCGGCACGTGTTTTACGAACGGATACTCGGCGAAGATTGGACTGTTATCGTTCACGTCCGTCAGCGTAATTTGCACAGGTACCGAAGTACTCTTAGCATCGTATCTACCGCCATCCGTTGCAACCACCAAAAATTTGTAGACGCTCTGATACTCCCGATCGAGATATCTGAAAGGAAACAGGTCTAAGGTTACATCGCCGAATTCCAACACGCGGAAATATATCGTCGCTGAAAAATTAACCCTCGAACATACAGACGAACGCGCGAGGTACATCTTATACCTCCTACAGGAAGGATTCGGATCTGCGAAGGACTCGGCTAGAAATCGGACCACGACCAAGGGGAGCAGATCACGTGGAAGAGGGGGAAAGAGGAAGGAATAACGACATTCGAATGCTGTAACGAATGGGAAATGGATACCGGGAACAAAGTGACGGCAACCCGTGCGGAATAAGCAACAAGGAGTATACTCCGGGTATACGCGACGACGCGATGCAAGGAAATGCGAGTTATCAAAAATACCAGACGAAGAGAACAGAACCGAATGCTGTGAATAAATAAAACATGCCAAGCAGGCAGAGAGATAAATATTTGAAACGCGTGACGTGCACGTGAGTGGGAACGCGTGTGCGAAGAATGGGAGCATTATTCGGAGATGAAAGGAAGGAAGAAAGATGGGAGTTTTGGGAAATGCAAATATGGATAAATAAAATGGAAATCGATTAGCATTGGCAAGACATTTCGGTATCGGTGGTATACCAAGTAGCGGTACGATTTCACGTTCGTCCGATGTAACGCGATTTTCAATCGCGATTCCGCGAGCGATCGCCGACCGGGAATAAATCGGTGCCGATCGTGCAGCCATATTGTATCGCGAAGGTAACACCAACAGGATGCTTGCCGCCGTATAGGACGCCGCGGCGTTTCGCTGTTGGTACCTGTATTTTTTGACCGTATCGAGTACCGCGACTACCGCACAAGAAGCCGCGCGGCACGCAATGGAAGGCGTAGAGAGATCTAACGGATGAATGCCGGAGACTCGTTGAATTCCGCGCGTACGCGTGGTGGGAATTACGAGTTTGGAGGTGCGAGATTGTTACGTTGTTATTTTCGATTTCGGTCATATCGCGAGACGAAAATTGTGGAAATACCGGTTCGTTCGCGAGGATCGTTGGTGGTGCGGGACTCGGGGTTAAATCGGGACCAGCGATCGGTTGAAAATCGTCGTAGGCATCAACATAAGTTTGTCGAGTTCGCGAGTAAGTCCGCCTCTTTGATTTTATACGTTAAATCTTAAATCCCGCATAAGGCAATGAACGCGGGGCCTAAAACTGCGCATCGAATAAACTTTAGCCGCAAAATCGCTATCGGAGATTCGGTCGGTCTCGGGCGAGGGGTTCGCTTCTCCCGAAGAATTATATGCAAATAATAAGTATAACTCAAGAAATCCCTGGCTCCGAGTCGACTGTAGATCTTCTTTCCGCTAGATTCCTACGGTCAGATTTTGCGTGGACCATTCGGGCGTAAGATTTGGTCAGGATAGGAGGACGTAGAGATGTTTCGCGGAGGGGGAGGCGAAGGGGGAAGAGGGAAGGGGGAAGGAGCGAGAGGCGCGCGAGAAGGAGAAGCTTTCGCAAGGGGACGAGGGAGCGCAAGCTGGTTCCGTTCCCGCTGGAAGACGGACGCGCAAAGCAAGTGAGAGCGAGCGAGGAGGACGACGGAGGGCCGGGGGAATCCGGCCAAAGGAACGACTGATTTAAAACCACTTGTTCTATTTGGCTCGTATGACAGGCGGACAATGCTACCGCGGCTTAGCGAAGACACGCCGACCGTTTTCGAGCGAACCTTTTTCGAGAATTTAGACCAATCACGGCCGAGCTGGTAGGAAAAGTATGCGAGGAGCAAAATCGTCCGGACTAATTACCATGCACATTTTTTCCCTCTTCTATACGAGCTCGACCGAGAGTCCGGGGCTTTTTTTAACGCGAATGTATCGCGTCGTTGTTGCTGCGTGCCTCTTCATCGGCTGAAATCCCACGAATGCTAATTTCGCTCGACGCGTTTCATTTTTATCATTATTTTATCCCGACTCACCGAAGAAGCCGGAATGCTCGCGCGAATCCGTCGTGTGGCTTTTTTCCCAGCGTGAAAATAATCATAACGTTAATCGAAAATAATGCGTCGAAATGCCACGCGTTGCGAGGGTCGCGCGACACGCGGTCGACGGTCGGGAGGGAAAAAATTGCGGATTCTCATTCCTCGAGGGACCGAGTCACGTCGCGTCTACCGGCGTCCTCGCCTGCGATGGTACCTATAGTCCCTACGTCAGCGCGGACTCCGTGACACACACCGCTCCGTAACGGCTTGCCGCGCGCGCCGGTAGGCGAAGTGAAAAAGGAATTAGCGAAAGAATGAGAAAAGGAAGGCGAAAAGTAGAGAACGCGGGAGGCGGGAGCGAGAAATGCAGATGAATAAACAAGGATCTACCGCCATAGGGGACCGCTGTCACCTCTCGACAACCGTTTCATCTCTAATCTCTAAGTTCTCAAAGATTAACACGTTAAGCAACACGTTGCTCGTACCAGCCTCGATGCAGGCTAATCGAATTTCATTTTCGCCATTTCCATCCTCATCCCGCGATAGCGACGCGATTGCTCAATTCCCACGCGTATTTTACGACCCTACCAGCCATCTTGGTAACGGATAACTACGATCCGTGTTTTATTCTCCATTTCCTACTTCTAACTTTGTCAACTCACTTGTATCTCTTATTTATGTCTATATATATCCTAACTGTTCGTATTTGATACCGGACCATGTGCCGATGCATTGGCCTAGGCCACACAGGACCACGAGGCCTTGAGCTTGATAAATCTAAATGTAAATCTAAATCTAAATCTAAATCTATGCAATTAATGGAAATAAAATGTTTATAAGTCGACCGAAACTTACCCGGTCGTTGTTATCACGCCGGTAAGATTGTCTACTCGAAACAACCACGTGCTTTCCTCGGCCATGGAGTAGGTGATCTTGCCGTTGTTGGCTTGGTCAGGATCAGTGGCCTTGATGCTCATGACGCTGGTATCCGTAGCAGCATCCTCGGAGATGCTCGCCGCGTACCTCATCGAGGCGTAGTTTCCCTGATAATTCGACGAGTGTTGCCCGAAGGGTTGTTGTAGGCCGAAGTTTACCAAATCGTTGTTCTGAACGTTGAGGGAAACGGGACGCGGACGGACGTCGGTGTATTGATTCTGCACGAAGGTGGGAGCGTTGTCGTTTATGTCGAGAACGAATACGGTGAGATTGCAGCGTGCCTCGAGGCTCGGTCGACCTTTGTCCTTGGCTGATATCGTCAGAACGTATCTGGATACTGTTTCTCGATCAAGATTCGCCGACGACAGAGCACCGCTGGTGGAATCCAGATTGAATTTCCCGCCGACGTTGCCAGCTGAAAAAAGAGCCAGTGGAGATGTCAAGTATGGAAATGTAAGAGAGCGGCGAGGATGATGCGAGAATTATATTTGAATAATCCTCCTCCTCCTCGTCGTCGTCGTCGTCGTCGTCGTCGTCGTCGTCGTCGTTTCCGTACTCACCGACGATACTGTAGTGAATTTCTCCGTTCTTTCCCGCGTCGAGGTCACTGGCAACGATAGTGTGTACCACGGAGTACTCTTGGTTCTCCGGAATCGGCAGCGGATAGCAAGAGCCCGGTTTGAACACCGGGGCGTTGTCGTTCTCGTCCAACACGAAGACCTCGAGAGCCGCGAGATCCAGAAGTTTGTCGGACCTCGCCAAGATGGGAACCGAGTAGTGAGCGACGATCTCACGATCGAGACGACTCCGAAGGGTGACCAGGCCGGCGGACGAGACGGCGAACTTGTCCGAGGCGAGACCCCGTGGAATGACGAAGGTAACGTTGCCTGAAAAGTGGTCGTGGAAATGGAATTTCGCGAGCATGGAGTAGGTATCGTTCGCGATCGGCAACGAGAGGGAATATCGAGGGGAATGAATTCGCGAATTTACACGCGCGGTACTCACAGTCGTAAAGTCGACTTAAACCGCCCGGCCAAAGAAATCTTACGACGTACAATTTAGCGAAGAGGTTTTTGGATAAATTATGGCAATGCCGCGAGTAAAACTCGCGCCGAAATCCGATCCGGCGAATCTTCTCGCAACGTTGTAAACCGAGGTGATGCTTCGGATCGTCCCGGTCACTCTCGAGGCCCCCCGCCCCCGTTCTCCTCGGAGGCAAGAGAGGGCCCCGCTCCGAAATGGAAGAACGGATACACGTTCCCCACTCTTCTCGAAATACTCGCGAATGTTTACAACTCGTGCTCGCGGTATCTTCCTCCTCGTCGATCCATTTCCTCCGATTCTCCCCGCTCGTCGCTGCTCGCTCACCCCTTATCCCACCCTCGGTTCATTTTACACTTCTCGCGTAGGTACCTACTTCTCCGTACCGACACGTGAGAAAATACGGAGGTACGAGGGCAGAGAATCGAGGGGAATAGATTTTTTGGATCACCCGGTAGAAACGCGCGCGCGCGCGCGCGCGAGACGGAAAGTCAGAGAGAGAGAGAGAGAGAGAGAGAGAGAGAGAGAGAGGAGCGGTCCGGTTCTTTCCCTGAGCTTCTTAATGCATTCGATTCTCAAATTCCACGAGGGACGTTTAGCTGTTGCAATTTTTTAGCGGGCTTAGACAAAGCGACGATCTCGCGTGTTGGTGCGGTTGACATCAGCGGTTCGGCTCGACGGTGGTTGTCGTAATAACGATGGTGGTAGTGGATGCAGGGTGGTGATTTGCCTACGCGTACAGCAGCGACCGGTGGCACGATGATATACGCGGCCATTGTTCGGATCCTCCGCCAGTCCCTCGGCCAGTCCTCAGGTCCTGCATCGTCGCCAAAGACTACCGCGAGCCTCTATTCCAAAGACCGTGTCTCATTGGCGCGGAGAAGGATTCAGCACAGCGTCGCGACTGCTGCTCTACCGCACGCGGTTTCGTTTTCAGCCGAACGAAGAGAGTCTCTTCTAATGCTCTGACGATAACTTTTTCTTTTTCTTTTCTCGATCATTTCATCTCAACGAACGAGGCCCACCGCGCTACATCCGTAACTCCGGCTATTCCCTCAGTTTTTGGTTCCATTTTCGTGCTCTCTATCTCTCTCTCTCTCTCTCTCCCTCAGCTTTTCTTGTCCCTTTTACAGTCAACATTCGCGTATATGTACCGTCGCGACGATGTGTCTCGCGAAGATGCGCAGATTGTTCGCGAGGTACGTCAGACGTTGTAGCCGGGAGTCGCGGGGAGTCTGGAGAGATACCGTGGTACTCGAGATGAACGAGACTACGTCCTTTCGTTTGCTCGTTTCCTGGTTTCCTGGGAACACGAGGACGCCGCGATCTCTCGTAGGAGACAAATATGCCGGGTTTACCTGGGCACGTGTACCATCCACGCACGATTCTCTTCCCCAGCGCGAGTCATTTTGCGAGATTTACTATAATGCCCGTATGTCCGGGATTCAACGCAATTATTCGAGGTATTTTCATAGCAGAACTTTCCTATTAACTAGCCGAGCATCTGCCGCGTACACTCTGATTATCTCGTGCATATAGGCGGGCACACGGAACCCCTTCCCCCCCGCCGGCCCATCCTCGCTAGTTTATGCCCGTGTGCACGATCGACTATAATTTTATAGTCTCACGGTCACCTCCGATACGCGCGAGGTACGAAAGGCGAGTCTTGGGATATCGCGCGCGCGCGCGCGCGGGGCTAAATTGACAATCCCCTGGTTCCGTGGCAGTTTATGCACGCGCTCGTCCGCCGAAACAATAACCGACGAGAGCGTGGACAAAGGACGGCTAAACGCGAGCGGACCATGTCGCTGGCTTCCAGTTGTCGTATTATGCGACAAGCAGATGCCAGCAGCCGCCTGGTTACCGTATACAAGTTCTCCAAAGGAATACGCAGCTCACGTGGGACACCGATCCATTTAGCCCCGACCGCGTAGCTAAACGCGCGGACGAGCGCTCGGATAGACCGCTCTGGATGTAGCCTTGTTTCGTCGTTTTTCCTTTTCGTGTTTCGTCTTACCTTGATCAACCACCGCTGGTCCAGCGACTGTCACGACGGTGGCACCGATTTGAGCGCTCTCGGGGATTCTGGCGATCGGATTGGAGAGGAGTAATCTGGGAGGTCCAGCTGCGTGTCCTGCTCGCGTGAGATAGAGCCTTAGGGACGTCTTTCTAGGCGGTGTGCCATGATCGTTCGCTGTGATTTCCAATTCCGCGGAACCTGCCATTGGCCTCGTCAACGTCACGATTCCAGAGTCGTAGCCGACGGAAAATCTGCCCGCCTCGTTCCCGGATGTTATTATGTAAGACACGCGACCGTTGTCACCGCTGTCTTTGTCCACGGCAACGACTCTCGTCAGAGGAGCACCTGCAGGGTTGGGCAAAAAATCGATGCGGTCAACTCGTCACGCTTGGAATGGGTGACAAAAAATTGACGAATTATCGGCTACCGCGTAACCTTTCACGATGTTGCGGAAGTCGTTCTTTACCTGGTAGAAGATCGTCGGTTACGCCTAGCCGTGGATTATCAGGAGATACGAAAACAGGATCGTTGTCGTTCTCGTCGAGGACGATGATCCGAGCGGTGACCGTGGTTCCGAGTTGTTCCGGTTGCGGAGCTCGATCGGAGGCTTTCAAAACCAGCGTGTACTCGGTCCTCTCTTCCCGATCCAACGCACGTGCCAACGTCAACGCACCGGTCAGAGAATCGACGTCGAAGTTCCCAGCATTGGGGAATTCCGCGACGAGGCTGTATCTCAAGTCCCCGTTGGCACCGCTGTCCAGATCCGTCGCCGTGAGATTGTACACCGTGGATCCTATCACTGCCCTTTCCGAAACCATCACCGTTATCGGATCCAACGGCCAACGAGGCGCGTTGTCGTTCGCGTCCTCGACGATCACGACAACGGATACTGCTATGCTCTGAGGATTCCCTATCGACGTCGTATCGAGCGCGCGAATGTCCAGGTGATACTGACTGATGTTCTCGCGGTCGAGGGAGTGCGCCACCACCAGCTGACCCGATCCACGATCAACGTCGAAAGCGGGAAACTGGCTGATCGGCTCCAACGAATTCAACGTGTAGGCCACTCGCCCGGCAGGACCAGCACCGGAAACGGAACCCACCGGTTGACCGATGATCGCGTCCTCGCGAACCTGCGAACGAAACGGGGACGCGTGAACGGGGTAAGTGTAATCCTAGGAGTCGCCTCGCGAGCGGAAACGACGATTACCGTGAACGTTAAGCTGCTACTCGTGAACGTTGGTCTGTTGTCAGCGAGAGCCAACACCTCGACGCGCAGGGCTCTGACGCTGTGTCTCGGTGGTCGTCCGGCGTCGCTAGCCTTCACGGAGACTCGATAAACGTTCCGTTCCTCGTGATCGAGGACAGCTTTGGTTCTGATCATTCCGTTGATGGGGTCGATGGTGAAGACGTTGTACCCGTCGGAATCCCGATCTGTAATCAAAGTGAAATTTAACAAAATTTTCGACAAATCGATCAACGTCCTCGTCGCCCGGTCCTGGAATATCCCCCAAAGACTTAACGTCAAGATTGATAGATTACACGAATCAATGTACCATTGCCGCGCGCCCAATCGCATTATACGCTGCTACAAATCTCTTGCCATTAACGTTCTCAACTTCACGTCTTACAACGGGCCAGGCTATTCCAGGTGAATCCCCTGCTCTCTTCTCGTTGTTCCGTACAATCCTCTCGGGTGCTGCTCGCCTATTCACTCCTCGTTCCTTTGAAAACTTTCCCCGTATCAACTCTACCCGCGCTATAACTTCTCGTCTCAAAAGGCGCGTCTCTCTTACCTTTGAGGATGCTGTAAGTCACCGAGGCGTTTTCTCCCCGATCCGTGTCCAGAGCTCGAATTCTGGCCACCTCCGTTCCCGGTGGCTGTTCCTCGCGTACGCTCACGACGTCGCCCTGAGGATCGACTATCTGAGGCGAGTTGTCGTTCACGTCGAGAACCGTAACCCTCAACGGTACTCTGGCAGCCCTCGACGGCATCCCCTGATCCCGGGCCTCGAGGACCAGCTCGTGGACGTCGTGGGCTTCCCGATCCAAAGGATCGCGCGTCGTGATCTCGCCTGAAACAGCGAAAAATCCCATTTGGTTTACTCGCGTCCAGCCACAGGAGCCGTATTCCATTGCAACCGAGCACCGCGATACTCCGAGGAAACTGTAGCGCGATCGAGCTATTTGTTATCATCGCGCAATGAAAGATGAAACCCGCCCGGGTTCCTACACGCCCGGACAATGAATCGGACAATAAGGCTTTAATGCCATAATTATTTCACACCTGGCTCAACGGGGGAGCGAGAACGGTAAGCCAACGGCGTAGGAACACGTGGCACGCTATGCCTGCTGTCATTGAAGCTCGTCTCGCGCAACAAATCACCTTGATCGTTCCTCGAATCGTATCCTCCGGCACACTGGTCTTTTTTTTTTTTCACTCCCCTTCTCTATTCGTTACCTATCAATCCTCGTCAAAAAAAAGGAGAGGGGGGCAACAAAAACAAAATATGGACGCCTCGTGAAGAACAGAAAAGCTGTCGTTGTTGCCTCCACCGTCGTAATTATCATCGGGAGCTTGTTACTCCGTTCCCATTATTGGTTACGTACCATACACGGCCGCGCTACGTGGGTGTATAAGATCCACCGCGGGTGTGCGAGTGTGGCTCGCGTTTGGCCTGCTTCTTAGCGGAGAAGCATGTCGGACCGTGTGGCTCGTACAGGTAGAAAAAGATGCTGGCAATTATTATAATGCGAAGGGTAGAATAGACGTGCTGAAGCACTTTCGGTGCTCGTCGAGACTTTTTACGCCAAATCACTACTAATTATCCAATTTTCGCTTCCAGGAAGGTACGACCCACCTCTACGATTATCACGAGTAGGTACCTAATGCCAGACGTTTTTCATTAATTAAAAAATAGTATCCGAAGTACGAAGGCCGAGGTTGGTGAGCGTCGCGATTATGCCCGGTGGTAGCCAAGGAGCGAATCTATTTTACATAACGCCGCCGCGATTCCAAAAGATTCGACGACGCGCTGACATTCCATTGAATATTCATCTCGAGCATCGCGCGACGCTCTCGCCACACTCGGCATCGACCCGGCGATCCGGGAGAACTTTGGAAGTCCAAGTCACAGGCTCTTCATAATTTGGAGGATTTACTCTCCTCTGCCCTTCGCCATCGTCGACCGACTCGAGTGTTATTTCCCATTGACGAAAAATCGACCGCTCGGTGGGGTGTGACGGTTGAAACGATGCAACGTGAGAAAACGCGCGATCCGATCTACGTCCACTCTTTCAGCGGCGGCGAGGTAGTCAAATATTAGCAAACAACGAGCAACCACGCAACTCCCGGAGGCTAATGCGTTTTACTTGTTAGCCAGAGTTTCGAGACATTCGAAGAACGTGCCTCGCGGAACTATTCTTCGCCAACATCCCGAATCGTCCTTTTAAAACGAACGGTCGCGGAGAGAAGAAATATCTCCTTTTATATCCCTCTATCTGTTCCCCGAGCTCGCGCGATGATTTTCATGGAAGAGAATCCGTTTTTACCCTACGTACGCGAGAGAGACCACGTTACCACGTTACCAAATGACCTTGAAGCGGAAGACCTTGCCGTTCCGAAGAGATCCGCGCCGACGGGGATAAAACGGTCCGTACGTATTACGAATTGATTTCGTTCGAGCCTGATTTACTCGAGCATTGTTCGCGGTGGGTCCGAGCTACGAGCAGGCGCGAGCGATCCTGGTTGGTGTCTCTGTACGAACGAGAGACGGTACGTGGCGCTGGGCATCGCCACTCCGCGATGCGGTGCCCAAATGCGCCCGAGGAACTCGAGGACGTCGGTCGGGGATGAAGCCGAGGACGTTCGTTCGTACCGAGCGAAAAGAATGAAATCAAAGGAGGCAGATAGCAGAGATGATGCCACGTCGGAACAATAGAATTACGGGCAGCAAACGCGAGCCGGGGTGGTCACGGATTGTTGACTCCGCCGCTGGCCACGTTATTCCACTTCTCTCCTCGCTCGCCTCCTCCACCTCGGCTTCTCCCTTTCGTACAGGTTGTGCCTCCTCCCGACTCCGCCGAGTTACACTCCTCGTATTACAGAGCTGATCCTTGCCTCGTACCTTTCAACAAATGGGCCTAGTCCATCTTCGCGAAGAGAAAGAGAAAACTGGGAGCGAGAACAGTCACGTGGGTGTGCGCGCGCGTTTCTGTTTCTTTCTGTTTGCGCAACGAACAGAGGGACGAGTCTACGGCTATCGTTTCCGATGGATCCTTTCCAACTAGGTACTCGCTCGGGGATGATGATAGTTTCTATCTCTATCTCTATCTCTCTCTCTTCCTCTCTCTCTCTCTCTCTCTCCCCAACGATCCTCGGGGAACAATCGGTCGTATTTGATTATGAAAATATTATCGACGATAAGAATGCATCGACGAGGTTCGGACGGATGGATCGACGAACAGCGAGAAGCTCGTCGAACGATTGAAATGTATAAGACGACGAGAGATTCTCCGCACGTGCAGCCAAGGCGCCTCTCGCATCCAAAGCGCATCGATGGAATGTTTTCAAAATACCCAACCGGCCAATATAATATCCTATCGAAGATGCCCGGTGCATCTTACGCGCGACGATCGTCGCGGTAAGCGACGTTGGTCAACAACGTCCGTGAGTCGACTGCTCTTTGCTCCGCGTGCATCGGACGCGTCGTCCACTCGAAGACAACCCCGCGTCGTTGGTTGCTTTTCCAGATTGTTTTTCGAAGACTTTCTTCACCTCTCGGAGACTCGAGAGCATAACGATGACAATAAGACGGTTCGCGCGATGGCGAATGCATGCAACGCGAGAGGTTCGCGCGTCCGAATGGGAGGAGGTATAAATTTGGAGGAAGAGAGAGAGAGAGAGAGAGAGAGAGAGAGAGAGAGAGAGAGAGAGAGCGAGAATTTTCCAAGGGTCCGACTACTTCGCATTCCGAGGAGCTAGAGGTGGACGTCGTACCTCGACGTAGGTGGAATCCGAAGAGAGGAATGCTAGTAGGTGACAACGGCGAGGCAGAGCCAACGGGGGGAGCCGGTCGGGGTCGTTTAAAATCAGTATTTGACGGAGCCGCCGCGTTAAGTTTCGAGAGGACGAGGCTTGAATCCGTTTTACGACTTTAAGCCAAATGACAAAACCCCGTGGTCGCGCGAACAATGGCAAACGTGGACAAGATATTCAACGAGCCATTCGGATGCCCGTGGATCGGCGTCGGTTAATTTTAGACGATTAGGCGCGAGACGCATACGTATCGGAGGTGAAGGCGAGGATCACGTTTTGTTTCGCTTTCCCTCGATTTCATTGACCGAAATCGCAACGACGCATCGCCGATGGTCGTCGTGTACTCTTGCAGGTGAACGACGGTTCCGGCATCGGAGAGCTGCGCGGAGAAACACGCGAACCCGCATTCTTTCCCTCGTCCTCTTTTCTGACACTTTTTATGATTCTTCTCGTGTATACGAGTCGCCAGAAAAACTGGACCGCGTCGAGACACGCTCGGGGTAATAACTTCTCCCGCACCACCTGTACGCGATCCTCTCGTGTATCCCTGTATCCTTGTAATTCTTTGGGCGAAGGTGACGGGGATTGCGAGGAGAAACGACCAGAAGAAAATCGCTGCCAGTCTTAATCACGCCCGGACAAACCTCGCAGCCTCCACCAAACGGCGGGCAGTAATTTTTTTTTTAGTTTTTTTTCAATGGTTTTTTCCGTTTATTTTTTCATCGCCGTCGTACGAGGTGACCAGAAATCGATCAACGTTTCGGGTTATCCGAAAATTATATGGCAACGAAACGACGGGACGTTCATCTCGGGAGCGAAGGCCGAAGATTGCTCAACGTCCCGAGATTTCATGGGATGTTTTCATAGGGGGAATAAATACAAGAAAAATTAAGAGAATCGCTCCGCGCACTTGTCTCGCGTTAATTTCCAAACGCCCCGCAACTACCAATTGTGAGAAACTAGTTAAAACCAATCAAAGTTTCTCTGAGGCGAATAATTAATTTTCTAAACAGCTATTACCTGTCGACATGCGTAGTTTACCTTTTGTCCGTCTCTCTCTAGAGAGAGAAATGTATTTTGTATCCTTCATTGTTCTCGCTCGATTATGTCGCAACGCCGAACATAATAGAAACTGGCTATCAGCATCGTAGTAGTCGTGGCCGCTACCACTACACGTCACCTCGACCCACGATCATCGCGCGACGACTATGAAAATTCTCTTCCGTGATGTTCGACCGTTTTTCAAATCACCGAAATTTATACGACAAACGCTGTCCAGGTGGCAACAACAACAACAACAAGAACAACAACGACAAGAACAAAAACAACGACAACGAAAACGTTTCCCGCGTATGCGCGACCATATTCTCTGCGGGTACCGTAATTATCCCTGCGGTATAGGAAATTTTGACTCGTGGTCCCGCTCGCTTCTCCGTGGGTTTGGCGGCCCTCGGAGTGCGTTTGCTTTGATTGGCATACAACGCGAGAATGTTTGCGTACGCAGTTCCTCGGCCTGGAGTTTACTCGTCGAGGACCGCGAGTGGAAATAAAAGGCGAGAGAAGGAGGAGGAGTAGAAGAGAAGTCCGAGTGAAGAGGGCTGGATGAAATGTTTTGCCGTCAGTTTGGTCGTTTCCCCGTTTCGAGCCGGGTCAAATCTCGGAGGTGACGAGATTTACTGCCACGCGGAACTTGTCTTTTTCTCCTTCAGCTTCGAACAACACGTACCCGTTCGAACACCGGGACACATAGACATTTCGAATCGACATTTCCGAAAGTGACTCGATGCGTGTGGATGAAAGATGAAATACCGATGCTTCTCGTACGCGGTGTATCGACGCGTGGCCACGGGTCCGTCGTTCACGGAAAACCATAAAGTTTCGACAGGAAGATTGAAAAGGACAATTCTTTATATTGAATAATTTGGCATACGCTTAAGCTTCGTTAGGTGTCTAGAATCGATGAGATGGTCGATAAAACTGGGGGCATGATTGAGCGCCACTGAGGTCACCGGTGACCGGGGAAAAGAGCAACGAAGGGAGAACGAGAGAGACGAGGAGAGATACGGAACGAAGGAGAGAAGAAGGAGCGAGAGGAGACGAGAAAGAGAGAGCGAGAGATCGACTCAGGCGGTAGGTATGTAAAGAGAGTCGGAAGGTTAGCACTCGCAACGCGCGCGCGCGCCTTCGTTCGTTCTTATACACGCGCGTTATGCCTCGGTATTCGTGTCAACGTCCGCGTATGCGTATGATTTTTTGTTGTTGATTTTTTTTAGCTGCACCGAGGTTAGCTACGGCGAGAAGAGGTATCTCATTCGGCATACGCTGCATTGACCACACCGACTGTGACACATTACGAGCCCCTTGGATTTCGTTGACTCGCAACGAAAGGTTTGACAAACGAAGTTGATCGGAGAATGGTAGCCCATTGTTGGATGTTATGACTAGATGGGAATCGGAATCGGGTCCGAGATACGCGCGGACTCGGTGTGGTCGTCGTCGCGTTACCGTCCTCCCGAAATGGTGGTCGAGATCCTCGCGGGAAAATGAGAGGGACGGAGAGATAAGGAGATAGATAGATAGCGAGAGAGAGAGAGAGAGAGAGAGAGAGAGAGAGAGAGAGAGAGAGAAAGAGAGAGAGAGAGAGAGAGAGAGAGAGTCCTTGAACGAGAAACGACGCGTATTTTCTTAAGGCTCGCGCCTTCGCAAGCACTCGAATTTGACAGCTCCACAAAGTTCGGACGAGACGCGAGGGAACAGCTCGTGGCGAAGAGTAATTCGAGATATCGTTTTCAATGACTTCCGAACAAGGTGTCACGACTCGCCTTTCCATTGATCACGGTGAAACTCCCACCACTCCACGTCTCACAACACACTTGTAGCGTGTAATCGGTACGGATCGATGATATCGTGCCACTACCTTTCAACGACGATGGGACCCTCTTTTTGACGATTCGATCATACCAGCGCGGATAGGACGCGAGAAGCACTTGGAAACAGATGCTCGAGACGCATAAAAATAATGTCTTATTCTCGACTCAACCTGTTCGCTGTATCCTGTTTCGGTTCTTTTCCCACCTCGACCGATCCAGCGTGTACGGACAACGAGGAGAAACTTTCCCGTCGGTTCAAAGCTATTAAGATTGCGTTATCGGTAGATGATATGATTGGAGGTGAGAGAGGGAGAATGAGCAGAGAAAAGACTCACCGGTGTCCGGGTCGACGACGAAGCTGCTGTTGGGCTGGACCACGGCATACCTCAGCAAAGCATTCTTGCCCAAATCTGGGTCCGACGCGCTGACCATACCCACGAGAGTGCCCGCCGGCAGATTTTCGAGAAGTTCGAAACTGTAGGATTCCTTCTCGAACCGCGGCTCGTTGTCATTTTCGTCGAGGATCGTCACGAGAACGGAGGCACTAGCTGTCGCGGCTGGTGACCCGTTGTCGGTTGCTAACACGGTCAAAGCATAACGATCGATAGTTTCGCGATCCAACGATCGGGCGAGGTAGATCCAGCCGGTGTTGGGGCTGATGCGAAACGACGGTGATCCCTGGAGCCGATAGCTGAGACGCGCGTTGTTTCCCGTATCAAGGTCGACGGCCGTAACTTGAAGAATCTGCAAAAAACAACTCTGCTTTATACATATCACTCGTCGTTGACTGACCGATGGAACTTGGTCGAAAAAGTTGTACATTTCACATTGTCGAACGAGGGAGACGGGAGTCGCGTCGTAGTGGAACTACCGAACGTCGATCCTGGACGTTCCTGTAACGAAGATTCGAATGATTTGATAGGTCGACGAGGATCGTGGTGACCTACGGATGGTGACACCAGGGAATTCCGGCCTTCGCGTTATACGTAATTGGAAAGCCATTACCGTCCATCATATCGTCGCGTCCAAGCAAGCTACCACGATCGCACCGTTCGTCGTTCCGAGACGCGTCGCGACGGACGAAAAACATTCTCAGGCCCTGCCGCGAGGAGAGAGAGGGAGAGGGAGAGAGAGAGAGAGAGAGAGAGAGAGAGAGAAGGAGAAGTGTTAGCTGGTACGTCTGTCCGTCAGTTCGTCCGTGTATTAATTAAATCACACCACGCACCGTTCCTAACACACAAACCCATCCAGCGCACCCAGCCCACGAAACTTTCTAGTCCAGCAGAGAAAAAGGATGAAAATAGGAAAAACAAAAGATCGTAGAGAGGCGGCTGTGCGAAGAGTTCGAGGTATAAACGGCGTGACCGTATACGTGTACGTAGGGTCAGCAGCCTAGCAGCACACGTAAGGATACGGAGAGACCTATAGGTACGAGGACGAAAGGCCGAAAAGTCCGCGTCGACCGAAACGGAGTGAAGCCGGGTTGGGAATGATGGATGAAGGGCGAGAAGGAGAGAGACGTGGTACGGGAAGAATGCAGGTGATGGAGAAAGAGGGAAAGCGAGAGAGAGAGAGAGAGAGAGGGAGAGAGAGAGAGAGAGCAAGAAACGGGGAGAGGCTACGAGAAAGAGGGAGCGATACGGAAATAGAGACAGAGAGAGAGCGGGAGTAGGATAGACGTGGATTGGGATGGCAGGAACGAAGGAGGAGACACGGAGGAAGAGTACTGGAGGAACGATCATTAGAACAGTGCCTAACATGGGAGCCACGGGTAATGTGTCTAACTGTATGCTATTAGTTCGCGGCGGGTGAAGGGTTACGGTTACGGCAGCCATGTTATCCCGCTCGTTTTCTACCGAGGGCCAAGGTATTGTCAGTACGAAGGCACCGACTCGAAGATCTGTTTCAACGATAGAGACTGATACTGTTACGTCACATTCGGACATTCCTGGCTGAAGGATGATTAGAAAGGTGTCACGATAGTCTCTACTCGGCCAAGGATCGGCGTGCTACGACTCGTCGAGATTCCTCCGTCGTTGGTGCCGGCAATTTCGATCCCTCGGTTTCATTCCGCTGTTCTACGTATCAGCGTAGCGTGGGCGGTTGTTCGTCGTCGAGTACGTACGTACGTACGTATTCGACGCAGGAACGTCGAGTTCGATGTTCCGGTCGGTGTCGGTTGAATTCGAGAAAAAGAAACGCTTGACGCTAAATAGGTAGAAATCTAATAGGCACTCGTATATATATATATACATGTATATATGTACACACGTATAAATGTATACATACGACAGTCAAAACTTTTACGCGCGAGAGACTGAGGTAAATTAATAGGGATATTACACAGTCAAGCGCGCTGGTAATCGGGCGCGCTTAGAATTAATTACCTTTCCGACTTCCAGGTTAACGTTGCCGCGCTCGCGGTCCCTTCAGTTCGGTCGAAACGTCCAACCTCGTTCCCTTTTTCCCCGTTCCCACCCTCCCCCCGCGTTTCTCCCGCGCGAACCGACACCCAGGACTCCGCGGTCAAAGTTCATTTTTATCAAGCTGCCTCGAGCAGAAGACGCGGAATAAGCTCGTCGAGAGGACGGGCAGTAGGAGCGCGGCGGACACCCCGTAAGGCAGTCTCCGGCGGACGGGCGTGTAATGAAGATTTTTCTCACCTGCGAGTCCAGCCTGGCGCCCTCGGGAACATCCACGTGGTATTCGTTTCGCTCAAACACCGGGGGGTTGTCATTCACGTCCTGCACCTCTACGCTGAGGCTCAGGTTTGCCGAGAGACCAGCGCCGTCCACCGCACTTATCAGAAGGCTGTGCCGCTGTTGGGTCTCGTAGTCGAGTCTCCTCACGAGATACAACTCGCCGAGACGAGCGTCGATCCCGAAGAGATCGTTGCTGTTTTGCGTGAGAAGGTAACGGATCGGCGCCGGTGGTGTGATGTCAGGATCCGTGGCATGTGCCACGTAGAGAGGCGCATGCAGCGGATGAGATTCCGGGACGGATATGCGTACAGTGGTTGCCGGAAACGTTGGCGGATTGTCATTCACGTCCTTCACTTCGATCTCGACCTGTAAGGAGAAGAGTCGCGCGTCGTCGTTAATCCTCGCGTTATTTCGTACCGAAATAAGAAATTTTACGATCCCGCACCGCGCCATCTTCCACGCGCCACGTACCGCGCAACGATCGCGTTGCGCGGATCGCAGATTTCTAGAAATGTCGTATTCTCGAGGATGCTAAGATCGCGAAAATCCGGAAGGGGACCTCTCAAGGTCGGCGAAATTTCCTTCCCACGAATCCCTGACGGGTGAACGAGTCGATGGTTGTTTTTCGCGCATTCGGACACGCGAAGAGGCCGTACTGATCTCGAGAGCTACGTAGGTACGCGTGTTATAAACGGCGTGTCTTGTAGAAAGAGACGGGCAAGAAATACGCGTAGGGAAATGAATAATACGAATTTGAAAGGAGTTAAAAATTCAAGGGAATACTCACTTGACAGTATCCAACGAGAATTCCGCTACGTGCAGCTACGCTCAGGATGTACCTGGCCTGCGTCTCTCGGTCCAATGGGAGTCGCGTACGTAGGAGTCCCGTGTTCGGATCCATTGACAAATGAGGCTCTTCGGTTGCCAAGAAAAATCTGAGCGTACCACCTGTAACGAGAAAGGCATGTCGAGTTAAATCGCGTTAAATAGTTGCGTTGAATCGCTCGCCTGATACCGACAAACATTCCTATTCCCGATAAAAGGTGGGTGCAAGAACCTGAAAACTTTTCGTATTTCGCGGGAAACTGATCGTTCGCGAAGTGGAGAACGAAACTTCGGTCGGTCGGTCGACGACGGCTCGTCAACTGGTTCGGAAAGGCCGTCGGGAATACCTTCGGTCCGTTAGTCAAGGTCAACGGTGTCGTAAAGATTCGCCTGACGCTCGAGAGAAGCTCCGAGATCCTTCCTTCTTTCTTTCTTTCTTCCGATCCCCTGTGATCCACAGGCACGAGCAATTTCTATCGAGGCCATCGACTTCGCCTTACCAACGCGCGTGGAGCTACTACCAACACTCTCCAACGCGGGTACTATACTCGGGAATATTGCCTTCCCTCTGGATATTGTTCGACTAGCGATGACTAGCCCGTAAGAGAGCACATCTATTTGTTCCTGGTGCCTAGCCAAGCGATTCGCCCCGCGCCCCCGGGGTACCGGAGCTGATTGAGAACATTGTTTACGAATATAAAACGCGCGCGCTCGGGCAGGAGGCGTCGCAGCGGTGGATCTCAGGTGTTGAATCGACGCGAAGGGGCTTACGTTATTCTCGCTCGCGTGTCCTGCTGCCGCGAGGTGATCGCGCCAAGCATTGACCGTAGATTAGATTTATAGAATCGTCCGTTAACGATTTCTGCGTCGAGACGACGGGTGTAGGTATCACACCGCCTCGGAAGAGAAAATACTCCGACGACGCGGCGAGTAGTCGGTCAGTGGTGAGAGAGAAAGAGAAAGAGAGAGGGAGGGAGAGAGAGGGAGAGGGAGAGAGATTCCAACGAGCCTCTCCTCTCCTCTCGATCGATCGATGCTCGATCGACGAACTCCGAGATCGCGCGAGGTGAACGAAAGAAATGACGTCCGACCTTGTCAAATCGAGATTTCTTCATTTTTCCTCTTTTTCTCGTGAGAATTGTCGTTACGCCGCCGAAGGGGGCAGCCTGCGATGCGGAGGCTGCGGTGGATTGCTACTCGTCTCTCGACGGTCAAGGAGCAAGACGGTCCGGTAAACGAAGGTCTCCGCTGTGCATAATTAGGCTTCTTGCTGATTCACTCCAGACGAAAGAGTCGGAGAGGTGAACTCCTTAGTTACGGTGGATGGGCGAGATTCTCCATTCGCGGTCGTTCTTCTTACGTCGTTCCCCCCCGATTCATTACACGGACTACTCGCGGCATGAGACTCGACGAGGTTTTTCATCGCTGCGACAGCGTAAGTATGGTAGACGCTTCCACCTAGAGACGCTGCTGTGACCGATAGATGAGATTCCAGCGTTGAATAAACACGTCAACGACGCGGAGACGTCTCTCGAGCACTTGATGTTTCTCAGTTGCCAGCAACTTCACGCTACGGATGAGCAATGTGAACTCGCGATACGTAGCCGTGGACGCGCAGTGGCAAGATACGCCACGTGCATCCGTACATATATCTTTCCTTCGACGGAGCGTGTTACCGTTGCTGTCCGAGGCTTCGAACGTTTTCGGGTCTACCCGAGGAAAGGGTAATTGGGATCGCGAAATTGACTACAACTCTTCGCGCGCGGGGTCCGTCTGCGTCGTTACCGTTGTAACGAGACGGACGAGAGGACACGTCGGAGAACGTTCTGAGAGATGAAGGTAAGCTGCAAATTTTCAATTGGGGTACATTTTTCACCTCGCAACGCGAGGGATCCTCTATTTGCCGTCCGTTTTGTGTTTCATCCTCGTTGCGTTTCAGTCGTTCGTGTTCCCCACGTCCGAGGAGCGCGCTCGGCTCGACGCGTCAGAACGATCCGTGATTCGGAAGAGCGATAGTTATTCGGATGAACTCGATCAATAAAGATTTTCTCGGTATATTTATTGATTGATACGTCTTCGTTGGTCCGACCCAGATAGGAAAAAACATGAAATATCACCATCGCGCGGTGCAACGACACCCTCTCCGAGCTTCCTCGCTGTTCCGCCAGCCCCCCCGATCCCTACGAGTTCGTTGCTCGTTCGCCATGGGCAGCCATCATCGCCTCGTGATTGATGATCAATAGTCGATGCGTCGACCTCGTGACCTTCGGTAAAAAAAACCGATCGGATGGTCCTACTTAAAATCAATTAATAGGCAAATTGGCTGAATATTACCGATGGCAGATGTAATTTCGTGATGAATGATTTGACAGAGAGACGAGCATGTTTCGACTCTTGGAGGAGGAAAAAAGCGAGGAAAAAATAAATAAAAAAAAACAGCGTTGGATCCTGTCCACCTACGCGCGGTTCTCGCACCATGCCTACTAGACTCACGAATTCCTCGGAAGATACATGCGAACGAGCTACCTCAAAAATCAACTCCTCTCGCACGTAACGCGCGGTTGAAGCTCGCTATTCAAATTTTCGCAAAGTGATCTTCTCTCGAGCAACGAATCGATATTCTATTTTTGTCCGTTTTTTTTTTCACGGTCAACTCTTCGGATCCAACGACCACGAGGGAAAAGTCGATGGTTCCGCGTGGACCGCTCGAAAAATAAATCGGTACACGCGGAGCCTTGGGCTATGCGCGAGTCGTGTGTCAGAGACGGCGGGACGTATCTAAGATCTCGAAGCCAGCAGAACTTCATCGTTACGTCGAGGATCGCTCGGAGCAATCAACTTTTTTCGGGTGTCATAGCGAGTACCGTTCTCGGTAGATCCGATCGATCGCCGTATACGGAATCCTCGAGGTGCTCGTGTCGCAAGGTAGCTCCGAGAGGTGGTTGCGGCTGCTGCGTCGGTTCTGCGGGGCTCAAGGACGGCACAAATTTCTCTCCCGAGCGTGTTTCGAGACGGAATCAACAACAGGACATTACGACCGCTTATCGCGGCGTCCCGACGACCCTGGGCTCTTCGACGCCAGCCGGCTTTTTCATCGCGTAGAAAAACTGGAGCAGGCGAACCGTCGAGACGGAACACACGAGGCTCGGCGCCGAGGACGAAGCTCGCACGTCGCGCCGAGGACGCCACGCCGCGCCGGTTCTCGCCGTTTCTATGACATATTCGCGATATTAACCGACGACATTGGAGCCGGACGGGCAACTCTAAGATCGCCAACGAGAATTCATTCGCGAATGAATAATGGATTCTTGAATATTTTCATCGTTACACCGCGCGTTATGCGCTCGAGCGCGCCGTACACAAACGCGGCTTCCCGGTAATAGTTCGCGGCGCGTATGACGCGTGGAAAATAGAAACGCGAAATGGAATAACGACGACGAACGAAACGACACGGGTGAATAACGCGACGGGGGGGGGGGGGGGGGGGGGGGAAGTGGAGGAGGAGAGGAGAACGAAGAACGGAGAACGAGCAGCGGAATCGACTCTCTCCGAAGGCAGAAAATCGGCCCTGGTCTTTGCCTCGCGAAATTTCAAGATCTCAAGTACCGATACTTCTTTCCCGTTCTTTCGCTCATTTTTTTTTTCCTTCTCCCGTTTTTTTCTCTCACATGTTTCTCCGCGGTTACCTTTTTCATTTTCCTTTTCACCGCTACGCCGCGATTCCTTCTCGCGAGAGGTGTTCCCTCCCCGCTTGAATAATGACAATATCCAAATCCTGTTTAAATCAACATCTTGACAACAGCTTTGCGGGCGGCTACAACTCATTATAAGATTACCTCGAGAGCGTATCTCGCCCTGGCTGCAGCCAGCTGGAGTATTTATTGACTAAATAAATTACAATTGCAAGACGTAAGCGTTTTTCCATCTCTACGCCCGACCGATCTCTGACCGAGACTCGCAATTCCTTCCCTCTTGACCCCGCACCGGCGCCCCCTTTCCATCTTCTCCAACCACCGACACTACTGCCAACACCATCGCTATCCCGGACCATCTCTCTCCCTCTCCCTTTCCGCTCCTCTCGTACCAACTCTCCTCGCTCGTGCCCGTGGGTGTTGTAACGAAGACAAATAGGTTGCAAATTTTATCAATCCGCGCAATTGTCTCACGCCTAGCCGCCTCTTCGCATCCCTCGATTTCCCCTCGTGCACTCTCCCTCCCGAGCAACCGTACATACTAGGTAAACAATCGTCCGTCAAATTCGACACGGTAGTTTGTGTCGACGACTCTTTTTACGCAAACTTTACGTGTCATTTCAACGCACTTCGTGTGTAGTGCCAAAGCAGGACAGCTCTGTGTGAAGTGTAATACAGCTCGGTATTGAAAGTAACGCGAACCAATGTTGGAGTACCTAATATTCAAGAAGTGTTCCTTTGGTATCGAATAACATTTTTGTGCGTTGAAAAACGGACTGTGAGAACAACACTAATCAACGCTCAGTGCGTTGGTCAATATTCTACACCAAATTTTTTACACTCCACACAATGCCGGAAAATTGGTTACTTTGTAGGACTGGTGTAACCCGAAAACGGGAAGAAGGTCGTCGTCTTCGAGTACACAATGCGAGTCTTGCTCGAGTTACACCGTCCCTTTGTACGATCATTTTTACTGGTTCCACGACCCTCGACCCCCCGTCCATTTTCCCAGGGAATTCACTCGTACAGTCTCCGATCGCTCAGCGAGAGACACTCATCTACAAGTTCCTTGTAGAGGGAACTCGCGGTCGGTGTCGCGATGGCGAGGTGCGACGTCGCGAGGAGTCTTCACTCGCGGTGTCGGGCGTCAGGTGTATCTCGACTCGGATGGCAACGGATTGCCACGCCGCACGGCTAACTTTGTCGTGGGCGTCGTATCGACTGCGCGCAGGCCGTTTGTGCGCCCCCGTGACAGTCGCAAAGGGCACCAGGGGCACGAGGAACGAGTAGGAACGTCGCGCGAGATGTCGTTGCTCGGAACTTGGCCGTTCGCCGTTAAACCGCTAAACCGTCATACCCCGTTCCATTAGTGTCCAAAGGTGGTTCTAAATTTCTGCGTCGGTTACCGCGTCGCTTAGCCGCTAATCCGGCTACCTTCCCGTTTATAATCCCGCGAGATGCTTCCGAAGCACGCGTATTTCCACGATCCTGATCTGGATGGCAGATACGTTTGAATTGTACGACGCTTCGATCGACTCGGCGCAGATGAATTATGAAGAACTCTCGACGAGGCGAACGACGTTAATTGATTCGTTGATTCATTAATCAATTAGGCAATTAATTAATCGATTTATCGGCGCGAAGCCGCTGTTCGTTATCCAGCGGATTTCGAATCGAGGCAAACGACGGATCCGGCATCGTCGTAAACATCGGACTTTTTATAAATCGGCTGATTATAAATAGTCAGATTTGGTTAATCGACCAACTTTTCCAAATTTACGAAGGACGACCGCGGAGCAACCAGATCAGAGGATTCCTACGTGAATCGGCACGGTGATCTCCCCGCGCATTCTTAACGAGACGGATAAACATCGGATTTGCATAATTCGCCGATTTTAATTGGATGTCGAGCCTAAACTGAGAAACTATACGCCAGGCCCGTTTTTCTCCTCATCCCGATGCTCCGAACGAATTCGTTGAAATTCCAGCGGAGGCTTGGGCTCTCTCGCGCCGGCTAAATATGAATAGTTGGTCGGCACCCTGACACTTGGGATAAAAACAGCTACGTAATTAAATAAGGATAATCGTGGGTTACTCTCATCGAGCAGTCCCACCAGTGCGACGAAGAGCAGAGTCGCGAGGGGGGTCTTCGCACGTCTCTGCGAAACGACGCGACGCTCGGCGATTATTAAATGCGAGGTTCGCGATACCGCGGGACTCGCGTTGCTCCTATGCTCGTCGCGTTGGCAGGTGTAAGACCTGCGAAGTCCATCCACACGATTTCGAATCCGAGTTCCTTACCACGGATAGGCGGGGCCCGCCACGTTTCCGACGCGCTCGATCATCGCTCGAGCACGATCATTCCATTGCGTCGTTTCGGATTCATCATTCGTTCGGTTCTGTCACTTGAATAATTAGGCGTGTAATACTGTTATAACTCATTTCCCCGGGGTCGAGACGTTCGTGGATAAATGAAAGAATGCCGATCGTAGCCGATGCCTCGTGATGTATCGCTCGGTATTCGTCGATTCCGACGCATTTATTTTCCACAAATGTTACGAGTTAAAAACTACGCGACGTGGAGGGAAAGCTCGACAAAAATTGGGCAACCCGCAGAGTAATAACACGCTCGTCGATGATCATCTCGCCACGAAACTTTGTCTGCTCGAAACTGGACGGAAAAAAATCGGAGACGCGACGACGTTGCCGAGGAGAACGGATAGGTAGGCAGATCGCATTCCAGTTTGCAAATCTACTCTCTCGCGGTGCTCGCCAACCCGTCAATTAACCTCCCGAACGGATTCCTCCAGGACGAAGGATTCTCGCGCTCGTATGAAAGAACGTCTCGTTATAATGCGTGAAACAATGGACCCAGTTCGCCCGTCTATAAGTCTTCCTCGCGAGGAGGGAGCTTCGCGGTTGCGGTCTAGTCAAGATTACATCCATACAACAATCCTGGTTGCCCCGGGACTTCTAAGCCCACCGCTTTTATTTTCTATTATTTTCATTTATTTTACCATCCCGTCTTATTGTCGCCATCCATTGTCTCGTAGTCTACCTTATTACGCCTCTGCCCTTTCTTCTCGGTCTCGCCACGTACCACGGAAGCGTCTCCATCTTCGGCGAATTATTCAAGTCATCCAAACTTTTCCAGTAGTCTTTGTGTTCCGCGGCGAAAAAAAGGAGTGTCAACTCCTTTTGTATTCTCGGTTTATCCCGAGTTGTAAAGAATGCTGCGACCAAGAGTCGAGCGAGGCTCGTTTTTCGAGCGGTAATTTTCGATTATTTGTAAGACGGTGAACGGTGAAGTTGTTGCGCGAGAGTCTCGATAGACGGATCGTAAATAAAGGAGGGCTCGATTGATAGGGGTAAGGAAGTCTCTAATGCAGCGTTCGAGAGGATCGCGGAACGCAGAAGAAATCCACAGATGGCTGAGAGATAGGCGAGGCGTTGCGTTCGTGTTCGCAGGGAATTCTACACGATTCTCGGGACGGAAGAGCGAGAATACGCGAGGTGAGCTCGCTGTATCGTCGGCGTGATTCTCGCACGCGTCCGATAGTCTCGAATCCTTCAATCGGCTACGAGCGATCGGTAAAAAAATGAAAAAAGAAAAGAAAAGACCAGCAACGAGCTGCTATCGCGAAATGGTTGCGTAGAGAACGAGAGTTCCATCGCGCGGGTACATAAACGAGAATATAATCGCGTTTCTCACCCGCGCATGCTGCGGTATTTCTTATCTCGAACATAGTTCGATCTTGTCGATGCGTGTAAGATCGGGCAGAAAACGTCGGCACGTCGCGATCCAACGAGCGATCCATGCCGACGAGAAATCTCGCCGATCTACCAGAATTTCATCTAGCGAAATGAATTCACAAAGAAACAATTAGCACTCGTAGATTCCCGCGTGATCCGTCGCAGTGCCAAGGTTCTCGACGGAGAGTTCTTATCCTTCTAAATAGATTCGTCAACGACATCTGCAACGAGATGCGCTACCGATTTTTGATCCGATCGCCCCATGATTCACAGAGTCGTTAAAGAGTTGATGATAATACCGATACCTCGCGACGAAGAGAGGTTCGTTTGTATCCGTTTCCTTCGCCACTTTTTCTAGTAGGTATCACTGGATCGAATTAGGGAGATTTTTGCCGGTTTTTGCTTTCTCAAATCGCACGCGGTGGTTCGCCGATGTTTTCGACGAGCAACGCGGGCGCGTTGGGCCGAAACGTGTAGCGATATTATTATATACGGGGGGGAAGGCGTACGGGTAAAAAATATTTTAGCGACTGTAACGTCGGAGCCGCATGGCACCCGCGCGGAGATTTGCATCTGGCAATAAACAGTCGCGTCGAAAATGATATAAACGAGAGGCGAGTACCAAGAGCAGAGAACAGGTAAGAGCTCCTGCAAGGATTATCATACGTTACTGCTTTCTGCTTTCCTCTTTCTCTCTCTATTTCTCGTCTCTCCCGCTCTGCCGCTCTCTCGTTCTCGAAACCTTCCGAGGCAGCTCTCAACAGTTCGCTGCGTCGTCTAACTCCCTTAAATGCTAATGCTTTGGGAGAGTTGGAGGAGCAAGTGGAAGCCACCGGTTGCATATGACGAGGCGATCTTCTTATCCGAAAGTCACGTGCCCCTCGCACGCGGCAAGAGTGAATATCTGTGCGAGATGAGAGATGGCTCCGGTACGATTGCGAGTCCACGCATGAGAGGGGGTGGGAGGCATGTTCGGAGTGACGTTTCCGATTTCCTCGCCTTCACGTTCGACGAGGTCACGGGGAAAAGGCGAATAAATAAGAAGACCGTCACGATGGATTCTGGGAACCGAGTTACGCAAATCAGACCACGCTCGTTCGCTCGGCTCAACGGGGACACCGAAGACAGCGTGCTATCTCGAGCACATCTTTCGCGAGCTACGGTGAGGTTAGGTCGAAGTCGACGTATCGGTAGCATTGCCAGCGCCGAAGGAGGAAGGAATGAAATTTGCAAGTCTGGTGAAAGCAGAAGAGCTCGTGCACAGAAGTCGACGCGGTCGCGTGATGCCGAGAAGAAGAAGAAGAGGAAGATAGAACTGAGAAGAAGCGTAGAAGAGGAGCGAGCGGATCTCGAAGAAGGTGTCACGACGTCGAACGGTTCGTATTGTCCTGCGGGTTCAGCACGTATAAGACGCATCGGTCGTCCCTGATTTATACAGACGACTCCGAGGCCCCGGAAGAATCGAAAACGTCCGACTCCTCTCCGATTTTCCCGTGACGCGCCCGTCGCCGAGGATGGGACGAAAATCCGTCCAAATTGCGCGAGCGAGACGCGAATTGACGAAAATTCAACCGAATGCGGGGGCTCGATTGTTCGGGAATATCGAGCGATCGGTAGCGGAGAACCGAGCGGCAGAGACGATTTTACCGGGCAGATTTACAGATCGTTAGTAGTAGCGGTCGAGAAGAATGTTCGCCTCCTAGTAGCTCGTAAACGTAAACTCGGCATTTTATCATCGATCCCCGTCATATTCGTAGCCAGAGTTCTAACGGCACTACCATGGCGGCGCCAGCTCGTTGGCCATACGATCCGCTCGTGAGACTGATGTGACTCTTGACCTTGACAACTGTGACCAAATTTCTACAACGAAGTGCCGAGCCGTCTGGCTGAGATGGGCGAAATCTGGTAAAACTTGATCCGTTGCATCGGAGCGTGAGCGTGCAGGCCGACCAGACGAGTATCGATCGGTGGTTCGGGAGCGACATCGATCAGCTGATGATCCAGGCGCGGCGACGCTCGTTCCTCGCTGCTCGGAGTTTCGTCATCGAGGACTCGATGTACACCTCGAGGAGCCGAGAGAGCTAGCTCTCTCGGTTGGGCGGTGATATTTAAAGCGTATGTAAAGAGTGCAGCGGTGCAAAAAGGCGCGGACAATGGCGGCTCGCGTTCGGCTGCTCGGAATCCGCTCGCGACGATTTATGCGGGCGGACGACGCGGCAGCATCCCTTTCCGTTTCGTTCCCGCTCCTCGGCATCGGTTGATTCCGCTTCACCAGCTCTGCTCCGAGCTCTCTCTCTCTCTCTCCCTCTTCCACACTCCGGGGCTCGTTCCATCTCGCGCTTCTCTCGGCTCCGTTCCCCACGTCTTTCGCCGCTCTCGCGCCTGGTGTCCCGCGAGACGAGGCATGCGGCGAATTTCATCTCTCCTAGTCGGAGGAACCGATGCTATTGCCACGGAGATTTCCGGCAGTCGCGTAGCTGCTGCCGCGAAACTCGGGTACACCCACGCGAACGCGGCCTGCGGGGAGCGCAACCAGATCGGCGAAACGGTGTCGCTGCATCATCGGGACAGGTGTCACGGAATGGTAGCGGCGCCAGGGACTTAGGACTGGGAAGATTCGCTAAGACCGCTCGGCTTAATCTGACAATCTGATTGGCTGCCGTGTGTCAAATATTACAAGCAAAAAAGGACACGCGATGGAACGACGCGTATTTATTGGGGAACAGGTTTCGCTAAGAGTATGTTTTTTCCGCCGCATCGAGCCTAAGCTTCTTAACATTTTTCGCGAACCGCTCGCCTCGGCCGTACTACGCCACTTTTCTTCCACTTCGTCCAACGATCGTGAGCCGAAGGCACGAGTTTTCCTTCGAGGGGCCTGCGAGGCTCGCGGCGATGGGTGGCGCAGCGGCGCGGAAACTGTGTGGGAAAGCGCGACCTGGCGCGAGAGGACGAGAGGAGAGACGGTCGCGGAGTTAAAGTTTATCGTGCAACTCCTAAGTTATACGAGTGCGCTGAAATATCTACGCGAATTGAGGTCGCCGAGGTGAAGAAAAGTGTCGAGCGAGGATGCGGCGACGCTGTCTCGCCGTTGACCAGGGTCCGTCCGTTGCGCGGTTGGCAACGTTGAGAATCGGTGATCAACTCTCGCGACGGTACGGTATGAGAGAAGCGGCATTGATATGCAGCGCGTTGCATATATGCGGGCCTCCGGCAAACAATGCGACCGTTGCTGGTAAAGCACCACGACGAAGACTTCCAGGAGGCAGCTTCGCGAAGGTCTTGGTATAACGTTGCCCGTTCTCCGGTCCGGCACACTCTGCGCGGTCTACCAATCCCAGAATCGTTATATAGCGTCTGTGAGGCGCTCGGGTCGTGACGCGGCCTATCTTGCATCGGATGTACCACCAGTGTGGAAACACGGATACGTATACCCCTTTCCTCCTCGAGGATGAGAATCTCCGCAGAAACACACGAAACAACCCGGCGTTCGCGTTATAAATATTTCTCTCATATTTCTCCCTTCGATTGTTTCATTTCTCTACGGATTCGATCGAGGAGACGAAAGAAGCAGGAGGAGGAGGAGGAGGACTGGGAACACAGAAGCGGAACGACGTGGAATAACGAAAAGGTCTTCCTGTACACCGCTACACGGAGCATGATCTCCGATTTCCTCCCGCGTTGCCGTAGTACGTAGTGTTTGATTCTTCGGTACTGGCGTGGGTCACGGTGACCCGGGCTATTATGCGTCGAGATTGGGCGTGTGAAAGACGCGACTACCGAAGGGTCGAGAGACCAACCCTGCGAATCTTCTCGACCTGAAAACTTCGCGACCGTTAGACCCTCTCCGACTAACGCTATCGCGTCTATCGCCAAGGATGCTGGCATAGAAACGTGTAGAATCGTTTCTCTCGTTCGTCCATCCGCGAGTCCCGCGCGCTGGCCTCGTGCGGAATAGAAGATTCTCGCGTATGATTTACATGGCGTCAGGCTGCCTCGTGACGTGACTATGCTAACCGGTGGTCCCACAGGCGTGGAATACGTGGTCGGGGATTCGTTCCGGCGCACGAGGATCGGCACAGAGCGAGCGCCCGCAAATGGATTAGATGTAATATACGGGGTTATAGCTGCTTCGGAGAGTAGGCATAGTTGCGAGCCCCGGGATAATGTGATTACTTACCGGAATCAGAGGCTGATTTGACGTTGCCGATGATGGAGTTTTGAGCAATGTTCTCATCGACGACGAACGTGTACCTGGGACGTTCGCACGCGGCGAGTCTGTTACCCGCCGAAGACACGGAGATCCTTATCTCAGCATCGCTAACGCTCTTCAAGCCGGCAGCATCCGTTGCGGTCACGTTCAAGTAGTACGTCTGCGTTCGCGACAGGAGACTGTGCCTCGCCACGACCAGTTCGCCGGATGCTCTGTCCACGTGGAATACGCCACCCTCGTTACCACCTGATATTCTGTAGGCGACCTGGCCGAATAGACCGGCATCCCTGTCGGTAGCGACGAGATGGAGAACGGAACCGTTCAGAGGGCTGTCGCTGCGCAGCGTCACGTTGTATCGACGCGGCGAGAATATCGGCCTGTTGTCGTTCACATCCGTCACTTGAACCCGTACGATCGCCGTTGTACTGAGACCTCCTGAAAGCGAAACAACGCACGGGAATTAGGAAGCGTCGTTGCTTTTCTACCTTCCTCGTTCGTGAAAAGTGCCTAGTCAACGAATACTGTGAAATTAGGTCTGCACACGCGTACGCCTGTGTATATAATCGTATACATATACATATATATCACATATATATATATATATATATATATATATATATATATATATATATATATATATATGTGTGTGTGTGTGTGTGTATGTATACCATTGTGTATAAATATATGTATTTATGTATACGAATATGAATGTGTATGGAAAATGAAACGGCGCGGCACGGCGCAAGATCTCGGGCTCGTCCGCATAAATCATAAAGGCTGAGTTCGATGGGCTTTTTTTTAAAGCCAATCAACCGCCTTGCCGTTGCAACACTCTTGCCCGAGTGAGATCGCAACGCACCGGGTGCTCGGTAAGAACGAGCGAGGATAACGTTCCGGTTTTGCGTCGTACAGCTGCGGCTGGTACCGGTGACGCGGTGTATCTAAATTCACGCCGAGGTAGAAAATCGGTGCGGACACAGACGTATTG